>CM056051.1:429069226-430422500 GCA_029574335.1 Rana kukunoris
GTCTGAATCCGTGGCTGTCCCGCAGAATCCGGGACTATTGGGAGGTATGGGGGGGGGGTGAGGAAAAAAGGGGGGGGCAGGTGAGGAAAAAGGGGGGGGAGGTGAGGAAAACTGGGGGAGGTGAGGAAAAAGGGGGGGGGTGAGGTGAGGAAGAAGGGGGGAGGAGGTGAGGAAGAAAGGGGGTGCTGTGGAAGAGATGGAAGGGGAGGCGGGTGAGGGGGGAAAAGGGGGTCTGTGTGAGGAGTGGGTCTGAGGAAAGCTCTGTGGTAAATTGTCCCCCCTCGCCCTCTTGTACTTACAGACAAACTAAGAAGCGTCTTGCCGTCTTCATCCTCCAGTCACGTGACAAGAGAGGAGAGAGAACGGTCAGCCTTCCTCTCACTGAACAGCTTCACTCTTTAGTGCCACCTGCAGGCTGGAGGGAGAAGACAGTCAAATCTTCCCTCCATCTCTGTCTTCCCTGTCACGGTACATTGAGCTGAGCGGCGCGCGGAGGCGTGCGCCGGAGGGGGGCGGGGCTGCGGGGAGACGTACTTCCGGGGTATGAGTAATTCCTAGCGCGAGATCTTCAATCGGCGCCATTTTGTGAATCTACTCGGAAGAAGCAGCTCTTGTGACAGCGGCCTCCAGTGGACTTTTCGTAGATTACAGCCACAGATTTCTCATCATAGACCAAGTAAGTGTCAGCTGAGATCTGACGGAGAGGAGGAGGGGACAATAGTCATGGGAAATTCGGCTATTTTGACAGAATCGGTTCATTTCGGATCACTCACTGAAATGAACCGATTCAATGAATGGATTCTTCGCTTCGCTTGCTGAGTCTACTGACAAGCAAGGGAACCAACCAAAGCTCTCACTCAGCCATCTTAAATGATTACAATCAGGAGATCGATTCTTCACAGAAAGCTGGCAGGTCCTGGGGACGTTTACTTGTAGTCCCATGTCGCAGGACAAGTCACACAAGTGTGAAAGGGGCCTCATTATGCACTGTAAAGACTCCGGACAAATCTGATGGCTAGCCATCCTAACTGTGAAAGTGGGCCCATCAGAATGCAGGTCACATGCACAAAAACCCGCTTTTCCTTTACACAGCAGTCACTCTGTGCGTCACGGTAAGCGGCAATATTAGCTGATCCTATAGGTTGCATGATCTGACAGAACACCTTGCTACCCAGGTTACTGAGCACAATCCTATACTCATATGATCATATAACAGACCCCAGATGCAATAAAGAGAACCTGTCACTTCAACAAACTATCACATAGGGGGCGGGGGCTTGTTTAAGTGAAAAAATAAAACCCATGCTAACCGGCCGCGATATCTGCATGTGAATAAACGTGCGTAGGGCATGCCTGTGTACATAAACGATAATTGCTTTTAAAGTTAGTTGTCACCACAAACGTCAGAGGGACTGCAATCATTCTAGATTATTGTTTAACCACTTCCTGTCCGGTCAATAGACAATTGACGTCCGGGAAGTGGTTGTGTTATCCTGACTGGACGTCTCTTGACGTCCAGCAGGTTAACATGCCGGCGAGCGCCCATGGGGGCGCGCAGTGCGGCGATCAGTGGTGCAGGGTGTCAGTCTGAAACCCTGCATCTCCAATCTCGGTAAAGAGTCTCCGGCGGAGGGCTCTTTACCACAAGACCGTCCGTGTCCAATCACAGCTGATCTAGGGTGACCACGTGTCCTGGATGGCCCCGGACAGTCCCACATTTTGAAAGTCTGTCCCGGGCACCTTCATTCCAGGACAATACAATGTCCTGAAATGAAACTGACGCAGCCACCCCAGGGCCAATCTGATGCCCCCAAAAAAGACCGCCACATCAGCACTTTACCCACTGACAGTACTTGTCCTGGCACCTAAATGCCTGGAGGAGCACAATCCCGCCCCCTGCTTGTGATTGGAGAAATCATAAATCCCGCCTCTTGTGTCCAATCACTGTGCTGTGATTCGTTACAGCACGAGGTGATTTTTGGGAAGGGAGGGTGTCCCTGAATGGTAGTTTGGAAATGTGGTCACCCTAGGCTGATCACGATGTAAACAGGAAGAGCCATTGTTCGGCTCTTCCTCACTCGCGTCTGACGGGGGGGGTATACACTGATTGTTTATCAGCGTAGCCCCCTGCGGATGCCCATACTGGACCACCAGGGAAGCCACCAGGACCACCAGGGAAGGGGGCAACATGTGGATGGCCAGGTATGTACCACATAGCCAGCCACATGTTAAAAAAATATTTGCAATAGATGCCAATCAGTGCCCACAAATGGCCACTGACTGGCAACATGGGCACAACATAGGAAACATTTAAAAAAGTGATGCCCAGCAATGCCACCATCAGTGCTACCCCCCCTCAGTGTCTATCAGTGCCACCTCTCAGTGACATCCATGCCCATCAGTGCCCACCTATCAGTGCCCATCTGTGCCACCCATAAGTACCCATCAGTGCCACCCATAAGTACCCGTCAGTGCCGCCTATGAGTGCCCATCAGTGCCGCCTATCAGTGCCACCTATCAGTGACCATCATCAGTGCCATCTTTATCAGTGCCCGTAATTAAAGAATAATATTTACTTATTTACATAAAAAATAACAGAAAAAAATAAAACCTTTTTATTTTTTTTTTTTTATTTCGGTCTTTTTTTAGTTGTTGCGCAAAAATAAAAAAAAATGCAGAGGTGATCAAATACCACCAAAAGAAAGCTCTATTTGTGGGAACAAAATGATAAAAACATTGTGTGGGTACAGTGTAGCATGACCGCGCAATTGTCATTCAAATTGCAACAGTGCTGAAAGCTGAAAATTGGCCTGGGCAGGAAGGTGCGGAAGTGTCTGGTATGGAAGTGGTTAATGAAAAAAAAAATCGCTTTTAAAACAGTTTGTTATAAAAAAATACAATATTTGAACTCCTCACAATGACTTTTATTCATTTGGTTGATGTATATACATTTTATCCTACAGGAAAGCTTATATGTCCTCTTAAATCTCTGAGTCCTGCTTCACACTTGTGCCATCCAATGCGATTCCTGTGCAGGTTCCTGCATCGCCTCTGACTCGCAAGCAGTTCTCACGGCTCTCTGCGAACTACTGCAGGTGTCAATGTAAAGTTAGTGACACCCCCAAACCAGTTTGCAGATCACAGCGCAAAATGTGAAATTGGACAGGAATCGGATCGCATTGGGTATGAACATCCATGAGATCCGATTCCAGGGCGCACTGAAAAGGGTCCTGCAAAATTTTGGTGGGAATGTGATGTGATTAAGGCCCCTTTCACACTGAGAAGTTTTTCAGGTGCCTGAAAAACTCCTTACCTGCAGTCTCAGTGTGAAAGCCCGAGTGCTTTCACACTGAGGCGATACGCTGGCGGGACCGCTCCAAGAGTCCTGCCAGCATCATCTTTGGAGAGGTGTGTTTACCGCTCCTTCCTGTTGAAAGCAATGGGCACCGCGGTAATATCGCCGCAGAGGCGCATTGCCGGCGGTATTAACCCTTTTTCGGCCGTTAGCGGGGGGTTACCACAATACCACACCTCTAGCGGCCAAATACCGCTGCAATTCCACAGCAATTCCGACGGTATAGCGCTGCTAAAAATAGCGGCGCTATACCGCCACCGCACATCCTGCCCCAGTGTGAAAGGGGCATTAGTTTGTATGGCCGAATTTGCATCGCCTTCAGACTAAAATGGTACGGGACCCTTTTTTTTTTTTGGTCTGCACTGGAATCGGATTGCATGGGTGTACCATTTGACACTTCACACTGATCAGTGAACCGATCTGAGGGTGTCATTAACCACTTAAGGACCGCCTCCTGCACATATACGTCGGCAGAAGGGCATGGCTGGGCACAGGCACGTACATGTATGTGGGGCGCTCGCACACGACACGGTCCAAAGCTCCGCGGCCGATTGCCGTCGGTGTCCCGCGATCGGTCACAGGAGCTGAAGAACGGGGAGAGGTGTGTGTAAACACAGCTTCCCCGTTCTTCACAGTGGCAGTGTCATTGATCGTCTGTTCCCTGATATAGGAAAAGACGATCAGTGATGTCACACGTCCAGCCCCGCCCCCCTACAGTTAGAAACACATATGAGGACACACTTAACCCCTACAGCGCCCCCTAATGGTTAACTCCTAAACTGAAATTGTCATTTTCACAGTAATCAGTGCATTTTTATAGCAGTTTTTGCTGTGAAAATGACAATGGTCCCAAAAATGTGTAAATGTGTCCGCCATAATGTCGCAGTCATGAAAAAAAATCGCTGATCGCCACCATTAGTAGTAAAAAAAAATATTAATAAAAATGCCATAAAACTATCCCCTGTTTTGTAAACGCTATAAATTTTGCGCAAACTAATTGTTAAACGCTTATTGCAATTTTATTCACCAAAAATATGTAGAAGAATACGTATCGGCCTAAACTGAGGAAAAAATGTTTTTTATCTATATTATAGCAAAAGGTAAAACATTTAGCATTTTATTTTTAAATTGTCGCTCTATTTTTGTTTATAGCGCAAAAATTAAAAAACCGCAGAGGTGATCAAATACCACCAAAAGAAAGCTCTATTTGTGGGAAAAAAGGACCCAATTTTGTTTGGGAGCCACGTCGCACGACTGCGCAACTGTCAGTTAAAGCGATGCATTGCAAAAAGGGGCAAGGTCCTAAACCTGCATATTTTCCTTGCATCACACCAGTGTGAACCCAGACCAAAGAAAGTATTATCCAAAGACAGTTAAATATCATTTTCTGTAACAGTTTAAGAAGTACAGTTTTTTTTTTTTATTGTAATTATTTCAGTACTTTAAAATAGTTTGATATTGCTGTCGGATGTTTTTTCACCTTAATGCATAGGATGAAAAAACATTTACCTTTATAACCCCTTTAACTTGGGTTCACACTGGGCTGCGGGAGTGAAGCCGTGCAAGGTCAATCAGTGGCACCAATCAGTGCTGTCCATCAGTGGCACCAATCAGTGCTGTCCATCAGTGGCACCAATCAGTGCTGTCCATCAGTAGCACCAATCAGTGCTGTCCATCAGTGGCACCAATCAGTGCTGTCCATCAGTGGCACCAATCAGTGCTGTCCATCAGTGGCACCAATCAGTGCTGTCCATCAGTGGCACCAATCAGTGCTGTCCATCAGTGGCACCAATCAGTGCTGTCCATCAGTGGCACCAATCAGCGCTGTCCATCAGTGGCACCAATCAGTGCTGTCCATCAGTGGCACCAATCAGTGCTGTCCATCAGTGGCACCAATCAGCGCTATCCATCAGTGGCACCAATCAGCGCTGTCCATCAGTGGCACCAATCAGCGCTGTCCATCAGTGGCACCAATCAGCGCTGTCCATCAGTTGCACCAATCAGTGCTGTCCATCAGTGGCACCAATCAGTGCTATCCATCAGTGGCACCAATCAGTGCTGTCAATCAGTGGCACCAATCAGCGCTGTCCATCAGTGGCACCAATCAGCGCTGTCCATCAGTGGCACCAATCAGCGCTGTCCATCAGTGGCACCAATCAGCGCTGTCTATCAGTGGCACCAATCAGTGCTGTCCATCAGTGGCACCAATCAGTGCTGTCAATCAGTTCCCATCAGTGCACTGAGTGCAGGGATGGGGAGATGAACTCAGCAACCAGGCACATATCCCATGGGGGGGGGGTCGGCCTGTTGGGGCAAAACTGAAATCTGTTGATGTTTATTGATGTCACACCACGCCGATCCTTAGTATATCAGTAATCGCCACACTACTATGTACAATAAACTACTGGAGGTAAAATAAAAAGTGTCAGTGAACGGCCTGCCGCTCAGCACTGTTATGTGTCCCACACAAGAAAAAGAAAAGTGCAGCGCTAACTTACTAATCAATAACTTAATATTGGTAGAACCCTCCAATGTATGGAAATATCAATAACCTTCAATATTACCACAATACCGGTCTCTATGAGACGTAACCTCACATATAAAACACACCAAACTGAAAAGAAGACATAACAAACTAAACTTAGCAGGAATGGTGGAAACCCCTCCTATAGATATTTACCATACGGGTCAACTTCAAGTGCAACAACTTTTTAGTTGGGAGGTTCCCACCATTATAGCACTTTGGCATTTTTATTTTTTAGATTGTTACACTTCATTTTATATGTTTTAGTTACTATTATAATGTGAATTTTTGCACTTGAAGTCAATTTTCCACCACCCTTGCTAAGTCTGTGTGTTTATGGGCCTTGCTCAGTACACTGGTGTGCAGTCATGTTGGAGCAGGAAGGGGACGTCCCCCAAACTGGGAACACAAAGTTGGGAGCTTGAAATTGTACAAAATGCCTTGGTATGCTGACGCCTTAAGGGTTCTCTTCACTGGAACTAAGGGGTCAAGCCCAACCCCCAAAAAACAACCCCACACCATAATCCCCCTTCCACCAAATGATATGGACCAGTGCACAAATCAAGGTCCATAAAGACATCTGTGAGCGAATTTGGGGTGAAGTAACTTGACAGGCCTGCACAGAGTCCTGACCTAAACCCTTTGGGATGAATTAGAGTGCGCTTCTGGAAGAATGGTCAAACACTCCCATAGACACACTCCTAAACCTTGTGGACAGCCTTCCCAGAGGAGTTGAAGCTATTATAGCTGCAAAGGGTGGGCCAACTCAATATTGAACCCTACGGACTAAGATTAAGATGCCATTAAAGCTCATGTGTGTGTGAAGGCAGGTGTCTCAATACTTTTGACAATATAGTGTGTATATAGAGATATATATACACACACACATACATTTACATAAATGTAATGAACCAGAGGCAGACAGGCCTGGGACCAGTAGGGTAGAGTGACCAGACAGTCCCCAGATTGAGGACACTGTCACAGAATAAAAAAAAAATCTGAATTACACCCCCCCCCCCTAGCTCCACTGCACCTACTAGCTTAGGGGGTGTATTTTTTTCCATTATCTGTGCCCCTTTCTGATGATCATGTGCTGGTCGGAGTGGAGGGACCATTTCTTCAGTTTTGGGCGCATGTCCATTCAGGTATTATTATTATTTTTACTAGTAATGGCAGTGATCTGCGATTTTTATTGTGACTGTGACATTGCAGCGGACAGATTGGACACTTTTGACACAATTTTGGGAACATTTACATTTATACAGCGATTAGTGCTATAAATGTGCACTGATTACTGTATAAATGTCATTGGCAGGGAAGAAGTTAAGGGGGTGATCAAGGGGTTAAATGTGTTACCTAGGGAGTGATTCTAAAGGCCCATACACAAGATTAGACTTTTTGACAATTGTCCGACGAACATGTTTTAGCGGACAATCCGACATTGTGGCAAACAAGCACTGATCGCTATAAAAATGTCAATGGTCCCAAAAATGTGTCAGAAGTGTGCGCCATAATGTTGCAGTACCGAAAATCGCCGCCATTACTAGTAAAAAATATATATAAATAAATATGCAATAAAACTACCCCCTATTTTGTAAACGCTATAGCTTTTGCACAAACCAATGTACCAAAGCGATTTTTTTTTTACGAAAAATGCGTAGAAGAATACGTATCTAAACTGAGGGAAAAAAAAAATGTTTTTATATATTTTTGGGGGATATTTATTATAGCAAAAAGTAAAAAACATTAATTTTTTTCAAAATTGTCGCTCTATTTTTGTTTATAGCGGGGGAAAAAAACGCAGAGGTGATCAAATACCACCAAAAGAAAGCTCTATTTGTGGGGAAAAAAAGGACGCCAATTTTTTTGGGAGCCACGTCGCACGACCGCGGAATTGTCAGTTAAAGTGACGCAGTGCCGAATCACAAAAAGTGGCCCGGGTCTTTGACCAGCAATATGGTCTGGGGCTTGAAGTGGGTTAAGTGATACTAAAGCTTTGAATAATAATAATAAAAAAAAAAATAACAAACATGTTATACTTACCTCCGCTGTGCAGCTCGTTTTGCACAGAGTGGCCCCGATATTTTTTATAAATATAAAAAAGCTTTAGTATCACTTTAAGTAAAGCTGTGTGACCCCTGAATGGAGCACAATACCATATAGACCAGTGATGGTGAACCTTGACACCCCAGATGTTTTGGAACTACATTTCCCATGATGCTCAACTACACTGCAGAGTGCTGGAGCATCATGGGAAATGTAGTTCCAAAACATCTGGGGTGCCAAGGTTCACCATCACTGATATAGACGATCGCCTCGCTGATTGGACACAGAGAATGCTAATAAGCAGGTCCAGCAGACAATGTCCGCCGGCATCCGCGATCATTCTCAGAGTGGCAGAACGGCGATCTAATTGATGAAGAAATTTTTTTTTTCCAATTTTTTAAATTAAATATGTATTATGGCAGAAAAATAAATTAAATAATTGTTTTTTCTTTCAAAATTCTCTTTTTTGTTGTTGTTTATAGCGCAAAAAAATAAAAACTACAGAGGTGATCAAATACCACCAAAAAAAGTTCTATGTGTGGGGGAAAATGGACATCGATTTTAATTGGGTACAACGTCGCACGACTGCGCAATTGTCAGTTAAAGTAACGCAACGCTGTATCACAAAAAATGGCCTGGTCATTAAGGGGGTAAAACCCTCCAGGGCTGAAGTGGTTAAGGTATAACTAAAGGCAAAACATTTTTTTTGGTTGAGTGTTTGTATCTGGATTGGATCGGGTGGGCGTCCTTATGTCGCAGAGTTTCCTGGAGTGGGTGGCCCGGCCGGCCAGTTGACCGACATTTATACAGTAACCAATGGCAATTTTATTTTAGGGCTGATCGCTGTATAAATATCAATGGTCCCAAAAAGGTGTCCGATCTGTCTGCTGCAATGTCGCAGTCCCGCTAAAAATCGCAGATCACCGCCATTACTAGTAAAAAATATATATATAATAATAAAAATGGCATCAATCTATTCCCTATTTTGCAGACGCTATAACTTTTGCGCAAACCAATCAATATACGCTTATTGCGCCTTCTAGAAGAATACACATCGGCCTAAACTGAGGAAGAAATGTTTTTTTTTTTGTTTATTGTTATATTGGGATATTTGATCTAGCAAAAAGTAAAAAAAAAAAGTTTTTTTGTTTACAGCGTAAAAAATTTAAAGCGCAGAGATGATCAAGTTCCACCAGAAGAAAACTCTATGTGTGGGGAAAAAAGGACATACATTTTGTTTGGGTGTGGCATCGCACGACCGCGCAATTGTCAAATTACCTGGTCATTAAGGGGGCAAATCCTTCTGCTCCGTAAGTGGTTAATGATATGTCAAATCTATAAAATGTATTTGGATTCAGTGTTACATGACCGAGGGAATTCCCAGTCAAAGATTCCAGGCCTGAAAAGTAGCAGCTGGTATGAGGTGTGTGATGTCACAGTGAGCTGCAAATCGGTTCAAACCAGACTGCAGTTGTTTCAAAACATTCCTCCACTGTGAGCTGACCGTGTCACTTTGTCAATCCTGCGATTATTAGCGTTTTTTTATTCAAATATATTGCTATTGTACTATTAATGTATATATTACTATTATTATTATTATTAAAAGTCCTTTATTTATTTTTAGGTTTTCTTTGTATCTTTCAGATATACCTCCACCATGCCCCGAGCTTCACGACATCGGATACGCCAGGAGGGAGGAGAGGATCCAGTTGCCCACAGGACGCGGGGGCAACTTCGGAGGAGAAGGGAGGAGCAGCAAACAGAAATGCTGACCAATGCCCCCCTGCTCCACCGCCCCCGCCACCGCCACCACCACCGCCGCCACCACCACCGGCAGCGGAGCAGCCTACCTGTTCCATCTGCCTAGGCGAGTATGCAGAGGACTTTATAGCACTACATTGTTCTCATGCTTTTCATTATGATTGTATTTCCAGATGGGTCCAGCTAAATCCTTCTTGCCCTGTGTGCCGGGCATCTCTTGCTGAACTACAAGAAGACATTCAGTACGTTGACGTTGTCCTCGGTCTCAATGAGAATGGAGAACCCTACGCAATATTCTTGTATGTATAGAATAACACCATACTCTTTCTGATACCTCGATAACATCATGGGGTAATGTCTATTGTTTTACTATTGTCTGCTGATAGTAGATAATGTTTAGAAAAAAATATATACTTTAGACCAGGGGTGTCAAACTGGCCGCCCTCCAGCTGTTGCGAAAGTCCCTTCATGCCTGTGGGAGTCATGTTTGTAAGAGTCGGTTCACACTGACAAGTCGCGCTCCGCTCTGTACTATGGAACCGTTCTAATAGAAGCGACTCAAGTCACTCCGACTTAGAAAAAGGTTCCTGTACAACTTTGGGGCGACTTCAGGGTGAAATCATTTGGCAAGTCGCCTCTGAAGACGTGGGCAGCTTCGCCTTGCCGAGTCGCTCGGCAAGTCGTGCTGCCCCAGTGTGAACCGGCTCTTACTGTCAGCCTTGCAATGCCTCATGGGACTTGTCGTTTTGCGACAGTTGGAGGGCCGCTAGTTTGACACCTGTGCTCTAGACCATTTCCACAGAGGAGTCGCACCCTGATTGAACCACCACCTCTCAGGTGAGCACTCCAGGCTATTACCACTGAAAGGAGTCTCTAAATCCTGATTGGACCACCACCTCTCAGGTGACTCCAGACTATAACCACTGAAAGGAGTCTCGAAGTCCTGATTGGACCACCACCTCCCAGGTGACTCCAGGCTATTACCACTGAAAGGAGTCTCTAAATCCTGATTGGACCACCACCTCTCAGGTGACTCTAGACTATAACCACTGAAAGGAGTCTCGAAGTCCTGATTGGACCACCACCTCTCAGGTGACTCCAGGCTATTACCACTGAAAGGAGTCTCTAAATCCTGATTGAACCACCACCTCTCAGGTGACTCCAGACCATTACCACTGAAAGGAGTCTCTAAATCCTGATTGAACCACCACCTCTCAGGTGACTCCAGGCTATTACCACTGAAAGGAGTCTCTAAATCCTGATTGGACCACCACCTCTCAGGTGACTCCAGACTATTACCACTGAAAGGAGTCTCTAAATCCTGATTGGACCACCACCTCTCAGGTGACTCCAGGCTATTACCACTGAAAGGAGTCTCTAAATCCTGATTGGACCACCACCTCTCAGGTGACTCCAGACCATTACCACTGAAAGGAGTCTCTAAATCCTGATTGAACCACCACCTCTCAGGTGACTCCAGGCTATTACCACTGAAAGGAGTCTCTAAATCCTGATTGGACCACCACCTCTCAGGTGACTCCAGGCTATTACCACTGAAAGGAGTCTCTAAATCCTGATTGAACCACCACCTCTCAGGTGACTCCAGACTATTATTACTGAAAGGAGTCTCTAAATCCTGATTGGACCACCACCTCTCAGGTGACTCCAGACTATTACTACTTAAAGGAGTCTCTAAATCCTGATTGAACCACCACCTCTCAGGTGACTCCAGACCATTACCACTGAAAGGAGTCTCTAAATCCTGATTGAACCACCACCTCTCAGGTGACTCCAGACCATTACCACTGAAAGGAGTCTCTAAATCCTGATTGAACCACCACCTCTCAGGTGACTCCAGGCCATTACCACTGAAAGGAGTCTCTAAATCCTGATTGGACCACCACCTCTCAGGTGACTCCAGACTATTACCACTGAAAGGAGTCTCTAAATCCTGATCGGACCACCACCTCTCAGGTGACTCCAGGCTATTACCACTGAAAGGAGTCTCTAAATCCTGATTGAACCACCACCTCTCAGGTGACTCCAGACCATTACCACTGAAAGAAGTCTCTAAATCCTGATTGGACCACCACCTCTCAGGTGACTCCAGACTATTACCACTGAAAGGAGTCTCTAAATCCTGATTGGACCACCACCTCTCAGGTGACTCCAGGCTATTACCACTGAAAGGAGTCTCTAAATCCTGATTGGACCACCACCTCTCAGGTGACTCCAGACTATTACCACTGAAAGGAGTCTCTAAATCCTGATTGGACCACCACCTCTCAGGTGACTCCAGGCTATTACCACTGAAAGGAGTCTCTAAATCCTGATTGGACCACCACCTCTCAGGTGACTCCAGACCATTACCACTGAAAGGAGTCTCTAAATCCTGATTGGACCACCACCTCTCAGGTGAGCACCCCAGGCTATTACTACTGAAAGGAGTCTCTAAATCCTGATTGGACCACCACCTCTCAGGTGACTCCAGGCTATTACCACTGAAAGGAGTCTCTAAATCCTGATTGGACCACCACCTCTCAGGTGACTCCAGACTATTACCACTGAAAGGAGTCTCTAAATCCTGATTGGACCACCACCTCTCAGGTGACTCCAGGCTATTACCACTGAAAGGTGTCTCTAAATCCTGATTGGACCACCACCTCTCAGGTGACTCCAGACCATTACCACTGAAAGGAGTATCTAAATCCTGATTGGACCACCACCTCTCAGGTGACTCCAGGCTATTACCACTGAAAGGAGTCTCTAAATCCTGATTGGACCACCACCTCTCAGGTGACTCCAGACCATTACCACTGAAAGGAGTCTCTAAATCCTGATTGGACCACCACCTCTCAGGTGAGCACTCCAGGCTATTACCACTGAAAGGAGTCTCTAAATCCTGATTGAACCACCACCTCTCAGGTGACTCCAGGCTATTATTACTGAAAGTACTCTCTAAATCCTGATTGGACCACCACCTCTCAGGTGACTCCAGACTATTACCACTGAAAGGAGTCTCTAAATCCTGATTGGACCACCACCTCTCAGGTGACTCCAGGCTATTACCACTGAAAGGAGTCTCTAAATCCTGATTGGACCACCACCTCTCAGGTGACTCCAGACTATTAGCACTGAAAGGAGTCTCTAAATCCTGATTGGACCACCACCTCTCAGGTGACTCCAGACTATTACCACTGAAAGGAGTCTCTAAATCCTGATTGGACCACCACCTCTCAGGTGACTCCAGACTATTACCACTGAAAGGAGTCTCTAAATCCTGATTGGACCACCACCTCTCAGGTGAGCACTCCAGGCTATTACCACTGAAAGGAGTCTCTAAATCCTGATTGAACCACCACCTCTCAGGTGACTCCAGGCTATTATTACTGAAAGTACTCTCTAAATCCTGATTGGACCACCACCTCTCAGGTGACTCCAGACTATTACCACTGAAAGGAGTCTCTAAATCCTGATTGGACCACCACCTCTCAGGTGACTCCAGGCTATTACCACTGAAAGGAGTCTCTAAATCCTGATTGGACCACCACCTCTCAGGTGACTCCAGACTATTAGCACTGAAAGGAGTCTCTAAATCCTGATTGGACCACCACCTCTCAGGTGACTCCAGACTATTACCACTGAAAGGAGTCTCTAAATCCTGATTGGACCACCACCTCTCAGGTGACTCCAGACTATTACCACTGAAAGGAGTCTCTAAATCCTGATTGGACCACAACCTCTCAGGTGACTCCAGACTAGACTACAAATGTAGCTACAACATATAAACAGTTTAGTGTCACTTCATTAACATCTTACAAAGAAGGTGTGTGATTGGCTGGCTATAGGGGGAACAGTTGGAGGCCAGACTTTTTTTTTTATTGCAACACTAAACAATATCCTTATTTTCCAGTAAAAATCAATACACATCCGCTAGGGTAGTGATGGCGAACCTTGGCACTCCGGATGTTTTGGAACTACATTTCCCATGATGCTCCAGTACACTGCAGAGTGTATGAGCATCATGGGAAATGTAGTTCCAAAACATCTGGAGTGCCAAGGTTCACCATCACTGCCCTAGGAAATGGCCCTGCTATCAATTTTCATGAATTCATTTCTTACTTAGTTTTGCTGCTTCCTTTACTGTAACATCCTGCATAATACTAGAGTTTAGCGTCACTTCTTTACCATCTAACAAAAAAGGAGCGTGATTGGCTGGCTATTTTTTTGCCTCTTTCTGATTATAGTAAACAATGATTAGAAAAGAATATATATACTTAAAGCAGAGGTTCACCCTAAAATATACCCTCTCCCATGTGATCCAGCATACTGGCGTCAGCGCCAGTATGCTGTTTTTTTTTTTTTTAAATCCCCCACTTACTTTCTTTCCCCCGCGGTGGCTGGCGCCTATACAGCTTGTCAAAGCTTCCGAAAATACCCGATTTAGGACTCGGGTATTTCTGGGGCAATGCATCGCCTGCGCACAGACCTAGGAGCTGACTGCGCAGGCGCCATATTTCTCCGAGTCCTATGGCTAAAAAGCCGAAATAGGACTCGGAGAAATATGGCGCCTGCGCAGTCAGCTCCTAGGTCTGTGCGCCGCATTGCGCCGGAAATACCCGAGTCCTGAATCGGGTATTTTTCGTAAGCTGTGACACGCTGTACAAGCGCCATCCACCATGGGGGGAAAGAAATAAAAATTTAAAATTTCACGTTAAGGAGGGGGCGATTTAAATATCTCTTTAAGACCATTGATGTAGGGTACTTGGGTCTAAGGTCCCCGGACCAAAGAGCCAAGAAAGGGGGGGTTTTTTGGGCCAATTAGGACTATTCCGGTACTAAGACCATTGCCACTAAAAGGAGTCTGTGCATCCTGATTGGACCCCAACCTCTCAGGTAAGCACTTCAGACCAGACTACAAAATGTAGCTACAAACACTTTAATAAGGGGGCCCCCAGATCCCAGCCCCCCACCCTACGTGAATGAGTAATGGGGTACATCGTACCCCTACCCATTCACCTGGAGGAAAAGTGTCAATAAAATAAACACACAACACAGGTTTTTAAAATAATTTATTAGCCAGCTCCGGGGGTCTTCTCCGCTCTCCGGGGGGGGTCTTCTTCCGACTTTGGTGGTCTGCTCCGCTCTTCCCGGTTTTTCCCCAGCTCTCCGGTCCCTTCTTCGGGGCTGGCCGCCGATATCTTCTTGGAGCTCTTTTACTAGCGGCGCCCAGCACGGTCCGGTCTTCCTCGTCGCCTTCTTCTTCCGATGTTGCCACGACGCTCCCTCCCGATGTAATGCCAGGTGCGCGATGATTTATATAGGCCTCTTATGACATCACAGTCCCAGCATGCTCCGGGTGGTGTCATCATCACCCGGAGCATGCTTGGACTGTGACGTCATAAGAGGCCTATATAAAGGTGTAATACCTCTTAGACAGGTATCTGCACCCCCCTGAAAGGTGCCAATTGTGGCACCGGAGGGGGGGGGGGGGAAATCTGATGAATCCAAGGAATCCTTTAAAGTGGAGCTCCACTTTAAATCCAGAGTTTAGGGTCACTTCATTAACATCTAACAAAGAAGGAGCGTGAAAGGGAGAAGGTCAGATTTTTTTTTTTTTTGTAACGATAAACAATATCCGTATTTTCCAGTAAAAATCAATACACATCCGCTAGGAAATGGCCCTGCTATCTATTTTTGATTAATTAATTTCTTACTTTGTTTTTATGCTTCCTTGTACTGTAACATCCTGCATAATACCAGAGTTTAGCATTAATTCTTTACCATCTAACAAAAAAGGAGCGTGATTGGCCGGCTATTAGGGGAGGAGGGGCCCTTTTTTTTCCCGTGACACTAAATAATATAGAATTTTTTAAACAATCCATACAGATCCACAATGTGTCTGTAATTTATTTTTAATGAAATAATATCTGCGTGTCTCTGATTCCTTGTCACATTCTCTGTTAACTTCTGAACCTTTCCCCTTCCCCTCACTTCTGTTTGAAAAAAAAAAAATACAAAAATATTTATATTTTGTAAAACATAGATAAGATGGTATGCATTTTTTTCGGTTTTGTGTCTAAAAAATATATAGATAGATAAATAGATAGATTTTTATAGATAATATAAAAGGATGACTAGCATCAAGGGTAGCTTAGTTTAGTTAGTGTAGGTCCTGCCCTAGAAGAGTCTACCTTGTCGTGGTGGGCAGGCTTGGAATCTCTTGGTCAAAAGTGTGTCAGTGATTGGGCGAGAGGATCACTAGATCTTCATTTCTGGCCAATTGATTTTACCAAAGGACTCTTGGTTTAATCAGAGTATTTATAGTTGGAAAAGGAAAAAATGTGTAAAGGATCCATAATTATACTTTCATGAAACACACAATAAAAATTTGGTATATTTACATTTGAATTGCTTCTTCTTTTATTTAACCTTTTCATGACTGGGGGGGTCATTACCACTTGGATGTATGGGCCACATTTGTAAGGCTGGAAGGGGCTCTATGGCTACTTCTTCCACTTCTGGTGTGTGTAGGGATGTTTATGTAGCGCTACCCCCGCAGGAGCCGCTGGATAGATTTGGATTGGCCTGTTACCTATATAGCTTCGATGTCTAGGGTAGTTAACCACTTGCTTACTGGGCACTTATACCCCCCTCCTGCCCAGGTGATATTTCAGCTTCCGGCACTGCGTCGCTTTAACTGACAATTGCGCGGTCGTGCGACGTGGCTCCCAAACAAAATTGACGTCCTTTTTTCCCCACAAGTAGAGCTTTCTTTTGGTGGTATTTGATCACCTCTGCGGTTTTTATTTTTTGCGCTATAAACAAAAAAGAGCGACAATTTTGAAAAAAATACAATATTTTTTACTTGTTGCTATAATAAATATCCCAATTAAAAAAAAAAAAAAAATTTTTCTCAGTTTAGGGCGATGCGCATTCTATTTTTGGTAAAAAAAAAAAAAAAATCGCAATAAGCGTTTGGTTTGCGCAAAATTTATAGTGCCTACAAAATAGGGGACAGAATTATTATTTTTTATTATTTTTTTTTTTACTAGAAATGGCGGCGATCTGCGATTTTTATTGTGACTGCGACGTTATGGCGGACACATCGGACACTTTTGACACATTTTCGGAGTCATTCACATTTATACTGCGATTGGTGCTATAAATATGCACTAATTACAGTATAAATGTGACTGGCATTGAAGGGGTTAACACTAGGGGGTGAGGAAGGGGTTAAATGTATTCCCTGCATAGTGTTCTAACTGTAGGTGGAGGGGGGGTGACTGGGGAGGTGACCGATCTGTGTCTCTATGTACAAGAGACACAGATCCGTCTCCTGCTCTCCAGAGACAGGACGCTGTCTCTATGTAAAACGGCAATGAGAGATGATCTATGAGATCCACTCTGATTGGCCGTTCGCGGCGATCTGTGATTGGCTGTGTCCAAGGGACACGGGCAACACAGTGTTTCCCCGCAGCGCGCTCTGGAGCGCGCGCCGGGAAACAGCTAGTGACAAGCCGTCAATTGACGGCTTGTTGACAATTTAGATTCGCGCTAGAGCCGTCATTCGGCTGTAGCGCGGATCTCAAGTAGTTAAAGAGAGCAGCAGTGATGGAATGTCCAAACAGTAGATGTCTTTTCTTGTGCTTTATTTTACCCAACACGGTAAAACATAAAACTTGAAGTAATAAGAGAAGATAGATGGATGAGGAGAAGAGTAGCAGATTCAGGCCTACGAGTAACCAAAGCAGTCCTGCTTCAAACGACACTTTCCTTTTCGTCGCCACTCCAGCCGGAGTGGGTATAGCGTACTTGGACAGGCCTCTCACACCGACCCGGCAGCCAGGGCATCACTAGGAACCTTGCGGGAAACAGGCCTCTGCCACAGACCCCTCCCTAGAAAGTAGATCATGAGATAAATCTTCCTTAGCGAATTTAGTGCCTGAATATGACCTTAGGTAATTCTCAGTTGGTCACCTGACAGCTTGCCGATATCCAACCTCTCAGTGTCTGGTCACCTTGATCCCCAATGGTTCGCTCCAGTGCTGTTGGATCACCAGCCTCTCATTGTCGTTCCTCAACTGGGTCCCCACCAAACAGCTAAACTCGCTTGGGATCTTCAAGTTAGGACCCCAGTCGATAACTAGGGTCCCGCCATAGCTTCAGTTGCTCCAGGCCAACATGGTCCCGGAACCAAGAACACCGCGTAGCACGTGCACCCCGGCCTGGTAGGCCATATCGCCGGGGCCCGTGTTGTGCGCACACCCTGAAGGTGGGTGCCACACCCAGAACCAGAAGAAACCCCAGATGGCGTCTGTTCCAGAAGTACTCTCCCCCAGCATGCCCAGCGAGGGAAAACCCCTCCTGATTGGCTGCTGGCAAGAGACACAACAGCCCGGACTCCACTGCTGCCACCTATCGCCCCGGGGTGTAATAACACCCCGGAGACAATAGGATGAGCCCACAGCACAGCCCAGCCGAAACAGAGACCCAATTTAGTCAGATTAACTGGATGAGAGCCAAATAACTGTCTCATCTCCCCTAAATTTAAGCATAGCACCTGCACTTAAAGTACACAGACGCTACATGTAATAGGTGTTTATGTATTAACATGTGTCCTAACCATGTATATATGTATGTACTGACAAGCCCCTTATGTGACAGTAGTGACAACAAGGTCCTCTCAATGGAGAAATCAGGGATCTTCTAGCTTCACCCCAAGAACAGGATATACAATGAAATCCTGTAATGAAACATTCCCCTTAACTAGGAAAAGATATCAAGTTCTCTGGAAATTTTTAATAAATGTTATATTCCTACACATTCTCCTCACAAAATATATAGGGAATTCTTTCCTGTTATCCAGGGCTAGAGGATCTGCTTTATTCAGAAAAAGTGTTTTTCTGCCCTCACAATCTATACTTTAGTATTAAGCCTTTCTCTAATCTCCAATATAATTGTAAAATTCTCAATTTAACCACTTAAGACCCCAAACCATTATGCAGGTTAAGGACCTTGCCCCTTTTTGCGATTCGGCACTGCGTCGCTTTAACTGACAATTGCGCGGTCGTGCGACGTGGCTCCCAAACAAAATTGGCGTCCTTTTCTTCCCACAAATAGAGCTTTCTTTTGATGGTATTTGATTGCCTCTGCGGTTTTTATTTTTTGTGGTATAAACACAAATTTTGACAATTTTGAAAAAAAAAAAAGGAATAATTATTACTTTTTGCTATAATAAATATCCCAAAAAATATTTTTTCTTTCCCTTAGTTTAGGCCGATACGTATTCTTCTACCTATTTTTGGTAAAAATCGCAATAAGCGTTTATCGGTTGGTTTGTGCAAAATTTATAGCGTTTACAAAATAGGGGATAGTTTTATTGCATTTTTTTTTTTTTACTACTAATGGCGGCGATCACTGATTTTTTTCGTGACTGCGACATTATGGCGGACACTTCGGACAATTTTGACACATTTTTGGGACCATTGTCATTTTCACAGCAAAAAATGCTGTGTTTACAACTGTAGGGGGGTGTGGCTGTAGGTGTGACGTCATCAATTGTGTATCCCTATAAAAGGGATCACACGATCGATGACGCCGCTAAAGTGAAGAATGGGGAAGCCGTGTTTACACACGGCTCTCCCCGTTCTTCAGCTCCGGGGACCAATCGCGGGACTCCAGCGGCGATTGGGTCCAGCCGTGCCATTCTGCCGACGTATGTGCAGGAGGCGGTCCTTAAGTGGTTAAAGTGACTGTAAAGCGTTACAATTTTTGACCGCGCAATTACAAGTTAAAGCAGCACAGTGCCAAATTGTAAAAAGTGCTCTGGTCATTTAGCAGCCAAATCCTCCAGGGCTAAAGTAGTTAATAAACAAAAAATTTTACTGAAACTCTACTTTAAATTAAAAATCTGGTGCAGCAATTCAGACACTGCTGGGTGGTCAGGAGGGATTAGAATCCACAGCTGACAAACTGTTTGAATAAATCCAGTGTTACAACCCATTAAGTGCCCCACTGTATGTGCTTTATGAAAAAAATTTGGGGCTACATACCGCATTTCTTAGTGTGTGTATACATACCACTCATGTGACTGCCCGGCCCACCTCTCTCCTCTCTCCTGTCAGCGGGGAATTTATCTGCCCTGCCCACTGACAGTAGCTATCAGATCAGAAGAGAGGTGGGTGGGGCTGAGAATTCCTCACTGACATCAGGAGACATGGGAGGAGGGGGGCGGGCCGGGCAGTCACATGAGAGGCGTGTACACACACTTACTGAGAAATGCAGTATGTAGCTTCATATTTTTTAAAAAGCACATACAGTGTGGCACTTAATGGCTTGTAACACAGGATTTATTAAGACACAGTTATTTTAACAACTATACGTTCGGATAGCTCTTCAGGGAGGGGCAGGGCGGGGGATGTCGGCATGACATCACCCACCAATCAATTTTTCCATCACTGCCCTAGAGTATTAACAAAATAAAGTGGGCGGGGAAGGACTGTTGCGGTACACAATATGTAGATAAACTCAAAAAGAGCAATAATCTCAAAAAATATACATCAATGAATTTATTAATATAATGGCACATCGACAAAAGATAAAAACAACAGACATTGACAGTATTTTAAAAACAATGCACATAAAGTGACAGCAAACAGATCACCGGAGGTGCAATCCCCACGATAGAGTTTTTTTTTCCGGTGAAAGTTGAAGTCATGATACGGGAGATCTTGACTAGTTTCGCGATGGATATTGCTTCATCAGGAGACAATCTACAAATTAATATACAAACATCAAACATAAATACATTGACATAGATAACATTTCCATTGAAGTGTAAAAACCACTGGAAATAAAGAATTTCAAAATGTACATATGAAATGGGGGTTGGAGGTCATGTCTCCTACCTAGGAGCAAGGTGTCCCATCAAGCTAAAACGCCCATAGCGACCACAGAGTTGGTAACTCCCGGAAGCCAGGAGTAAAGATGTAGAGAAAACCAATTAACATATATGGGTATTAATAATGACAATAATAAAATGCTTAAGGGGTGACCAAGTGAAGGCAAGTGCATGCGCAAAGATAAATGTATAAAAGGAGGTTGGAATCGCACTAATCGTATGTCTATGACCAATAAAGGGCACGGTACGTGATGTGATTATTATAAGCAAAATAAATTGCTTATAATAATCACATCACGTACTGTGCCCTTTATTGGTCATAGACATACGATTAGCGCGATTCCAACCTCCTTTTATATTATTGTTTTGTGTTGTATAACATTTTTGAATCGCAGCTTTAACCTGTTAGTTATTCACTGGGTATGCGCAATTTTTTTCCTTTGTTATTGCAAAGATAAATGTGACTGGTGACCACAATCTGATGAGAGAGTGTGAATGGAGAACGAAGTAAGGCATCAGAAGGAAAAAAAACGAGAAATTAAGGGAAGAAGAGGAGAAAGGAAGGAGAGGGAGTGGGGAAGAAAAGGAGGGGATGGGGGGGAGAAGGGAAGGGAACGGTTGAAAAAAAGAAAAAGGGAAAGGGAAAAGGGAGAGGGGGGGAAGGAATGGGAGGGGGAAGAAAAAAAGGGGGGGGGGACAGGGGGAACAAACTAAAAAAGAAGGGGAGGGAGAGAAAGATAGAGAAATGGGGGTTAGAAAAGAAACATGAAAAAGGGAGGGGAGGAATATTAGAGAGGGGAAAAGGGGGGGGAGAAAAAACAGGGGAGCACATAAGGAAGGAAACAGGCGAGGGAAAAAGAAAGGATAAAAAGGAGGAAAGAGAGAAGGGAGGGGAGAGGAAAAGTGAGAGGGGGGGGGGGGGGGGGGTTGGTGAGGTGGGGGTGTTTTTGGGGAAGGGAAAGAAAAAAGGGGGGGCAAGGGAGGGAACAGGGAAAGGCGCAAAAGAAAGTGCATACAGAGTTAAATTATGTGAACAAAAGATGAATCATGCCTAACAGTGACCCAAGGTAAATGGAAGATTTACCTGCAAACCTTCAGGTAAAAATAGATCAAAGATGATAGGGGTCCCAGGACTGACAGTCCCAGTAAGTGATACTAGTGAGGCAACAGGGAAGTATCCAAAAATGAATATAAAAAGCCACAGGTGAAGTTAATAAAGATAATGTTACCAAAAAAGACACTAGTCACAAATGGGCATCTAGACGAAATGGGATAAAGGACAATAAGTAAAATTGCAGGAGTCAGGGAGGCCATCTGTGAACGATGCATAGGGAGAGACTTACTGTATAATCCAAGCGGTGCAGTATGTCCTGAGACCCAGGCTCCAGTGCGGGGCAACCAGGGATTTCTCCCTGTTTAAAAAGTCCCAAACAATTGGAGTCACAGGCACCGATCGTAGTGGCCGCCCCCATGACGTCAGCGTATGCGCATTGGAAACAAATTTTCCTTAGAAGGGAAATGGAAGGAAAAGGTAAATGAACCAACAATGCACTAGCTTAAAGGAACCAATTTAGAAAATAAAAGATGAACCTTTACAACCCCTTTAACCACTTAAGACCCGGACCTTTATGAAGCTAAAGGACCCGGCCAGTTCTTGCAATTCGGCACTGCGTCGCTTTAACTGACAATTGCGCGATCGTGCGACGTATTTGACCACCTCTGTGGTTTTTATTTTTTGCGCTATAAACAAAAATAGAGCAACAATTTAAAAAAAAAATGCAATATTTTTTACTTTTTGCTATAATAAATATTCCCCAAAAATATATATAAAAAAATATATTTTCCTCAGTTTAGGCCGATACGTATTCTTCTACCTATTTTTGGTAAAAAAAAAAAAAACGCAATAAGCGTTTATCGGTTGGTTTGTGCAAAATTTATAGCGTTTACAAAATAGGAGATAGTTTTATTGCATTTTTATTCATTCATTTTTTTACTACTAATGGCGGCGATCAGCGATTTTTTTCGTGACTGCGACGTTATGGCGGACACTTCGGACAATTTTTGGGACCATTGTAATTTTCACACCAAAAAATGCATTTAAAATGCATTGTTTACTGTGAAAATTACAACTGCAGTTTGGGAGTTAACCACAAGGTGGCGCTGAAGGGGTTATGTATGACCTCATTTGTGTTTCTAACTGTAGGGGGGTGTGGCTGTAGGTGTGATGTCATTGATTGTGTTTCCCTATAAAAGGGAACACACAATCGATCACAGCGCCACAGTGAAGAACGGGGAAGCTGTGTTTACACACAGCTCTCCCCGTTCTTCAGCTCCTGGGACCGATCGCGGGACTCCAGCGACAATCGGGTCCGCAGGTCCCACGGTCCCGAAGCTTCGGACCGGGTCGCAGGCGTGCGCCCGCGACCCATGTCTGGACACGAGGACGTACCTGTACGTGCATGTGCCCAGCCGTGCCATTCTGCCGACGTAAATGTGCAGGAGGCGGTCCTTAAGTGGTTAAAAACCAAAGAAAGTTCTATTAGCCCTGGTTCACACTGGGTACGATTTGAGATGCGATTTCACATGTCAAATCGCATCTCAAATCGGCGGCATTTGCCGGCAATGGTACCGTCCTAATCGGTGCGACACCGCACCAAATTAAAAAAGTAGTTCCTGTAGTACTTTTTGTGATTTGAGGCCGTGATTTACATTGACATCTGTGCAGAAACCTGCACAGATGTCTCTGAAATCGCGGTCGAAATCGGGCGGGAGTGAAGCCGTGTGAGGTCAGCTGAACTCGCATGGCTTCATTCTCGCAGCCCAGTGTGAACCTGGGCTTAGTGTGAAAAAAAATAAAAAAATAAAATGTCATATGTGTACAGTGTTGTATGACCGTGCAATTATCAAAGCGCTGAAAGCTGGAAATTGGCCTGGGTAGGAAGGGGGTGATAATGCCGGGTAGGCAAGTGATTAAAAAAAGGCTCCTAACTTTTTTAGCTGCCACCTAGATTCAAAGCAAGTTTGTCAATCCCCGATATAAAACTACAACCCTGCCAGCAAAACTGAATGGGTGTTAATTCACATTTTAAAATTCATCCTGTCAGGTGAACACTCCAGACAGGGCTGGACTGGGACAAAAGTTTGGCCCTGGACTTTATCCAGACTGGCCCACTTTGACAGGTCTCTCCTATGGCGGCCGGACAACTCCCGCACCCCCCCCGGCCACCCAAGCCCTCTCTTCCTCTTCACTAGCCGTTCTACTTTATTAGAGTAGACTGGCTGGTACTGGTACTCTTATAGGCAGTACCAGTGGGGAAGCTAGACATTATTTCACCCGGGGCAAAGAATCAGTTTGGTGCCCCCCCTAATGGGACAAGATTAGGCAGAAGTGAGAAACTCCCAGGCCATAGCTGTTGAGTCAGCTGTCTGTCCCCTCCCCCATGCTCCTCTGTCGTCCTCCCTGCTTCTCTTGTCCTCCCTCTGCTTCTTTGCTCCCCCCAGGTGAGGGCTGCGGGGAGGGAGAGACAAAAGGAGCAGAGGGGGGGTGGTGGTCCGCTGTCACTGAAGCTGGCCCACTGAGCCATCGGCCCACCGGGAAACTCCCTGTAGTCCCAATGGCCAGTCCATCCCTGATATACTCTATATACAGTCCTCTAGGTAGAAGAGCACTCTTGTAGTATATAGTGTAGTGCCCTGCTCCCAAAGATGGGGGTGCTATTTTAAATTTAGGGGATGTCTGGGCCAATAGTTAGGCCCAGACCTGTTGAATTGTGTACAAATGTGCCTCTGTTCTGGCTGTGGTACTGCCTGGTAGTATGTTTCCCTTGTTGCTTGTGGATGGTGTTGCCACTTCAGCTGCATGCTGAAACGCAGGTGTATTGGGTGTCTCTCCTCGGCAGCAGTACAGTGGGAGTGGTGACCCAGCTGTGCATGCTGGGAGAGGATACCTAATGGGCAGACGCCTTTTTTTGGGGTCCTTCGCCTAGTGGCCCTCCTGGCGCGAGGTGGGAGTGCGTGATCTCAGTCTCGTGACCACGCTGGTCTAAAGCTGTGTTCCTGTAAAGTAGGCCCAGTTGTCCTGGCTGGGGCCTATGTGTTGGAGGTGATCCTGTGCTGTCTGTGCTGCGGGAGGAAGCCACTCAATGAAGGAAGCCAGGGGAAGACCTGTCCCGAAAAAGAAGGCTGGTATTTTGGGAGAGGCCTGGTAACTTCTTAAAGGATGCACCATTAACCCAGGGTTTGACAAATTTGCTTGGAATCTAGGAGCCATCTAAAAAAGTTAAGAGCCAGAACACGCGCCCCGTCCCACCGAGCTCGTGCGCAGAAGCGAGTAGTGCCCGCATATGTAAACGGTATTAAAACCACACATGTGAGGTATCGCAGCGATTGGTAGAGCGAGAGCAATAATTCTAGCCCTAGACCTTCTCTGTAACTCAAAACATACAACCTGTAGAATTTTTTAAACGTCGCCTATGGAGATTTTAAAGGGTAAAAGTTTGTCGCCATTCCACAAGCGGGCGCAATTTTAAAGCATGACATGTTGTGTATCAATTTACTTGGTGTAACATTATCTTTCACAATATGAAAAAAAAAAATTGGGCTATCTTTACCATTGTCTTATTTTTTTATTAAAAAAGTATATTTTTTCCAAAAAAAAAGTGTGCTTGTAGGACCGCTGCGCAAATATGGTATAACAGAAAGTATTGCAACGACTGCTATTTTATTCTCTAGGGTGTTAGAATAAAAATATATATAATGTTTGGGGGCTCTAATTAGAGGGAAGAAGATGGCAGTGAAAACACTAGGGAAGCTCCATTAGAATTGCTGGATTACTGATTTACTTGTCATGCCAACGGCCACCACAAGATGGCGCCAGATCACAGAAGGAAGCCTAGGCCTGCAGAAGGCCGCGGCTTCAATTACCGGCCAGCGCGGCCCATGAGGGAGCAGGGAGACACAGGATGTGGTATCCTGTGTCTCTGTGCGCCCCCGCCGCGCGATCGCATTGGGCCATGCTGGCCGGAAATTGAGGCCGCGGCTTTGCGGCCTTCTGCAGGCCTAGGCTTCCCCAGGCGCCAGGTCACTAATTCTAGTGACAACTGCGACCGGGTGCTGGATTTTGTCGAACCCTGCGTTAACCTACAATACCTTACAGCCCACCGGGTTGGCTTAAAGGCTCTTTGGCTGTAAGGCGGCGTACACACGATCGGATATATCCGATGAAAACGGTCCGCGGACCATTTCCATCGGATATGTCCGATCGGGAGTTTGATCCGATGGCGTGTACACACCATCGGATCAAATTCCCCGCCGCCGGACGGCGCGGTGACGTAGTGGTGACGCGGCAGTGACGTTGACGCCGCCGCGTCACCGCCACGTCACCGCACCAGGAAGTAAAACACTTCCGCGCATGCGCCGAATCCATTTGGCAGCGGCGCGGCGGCGGTGGGGGCCGACATGTCTGCTGGTAAGTGTACTAACCAGCAGACATGTCGGGCGGACAGATTCCCACCGGATAGATTTCAAAGCATGCTTTGAAATCTGTCGGGTGGAGAAATCTGTCCGCTAGCCCATACACACGAGCGGAGATGTCTGCTGAAACGGTCCATCGGACCGTTTTCAGCGGACATATCCCCTCGTGTGTACGCGGCCTAAGGCAAAAAGTTTGGGATTTTAAATCTTGTGGCAGAGGATTCCTGAATATTCATTTTGTGTACTTAAACGGTCTGTGGCAGAGACTATTGCTGTGCTGTCCGTGCATCATCCCGGCTGCTAGGCCATGTGAGAGGGGTTTATCCGGGTGAGCAATACCTACTCAGGATTGAGTGGCGAAGATTGGAACTCTGAATACTGTTGTGCATTCTGTACCGCATACCTGAACCTTCCCCCTCTCTCTCTGTGCTCTCTACTTCCTTCACAAGTTTATGCAGCGAAAATAAAGCCTACAATTGACGGTTTTACATCTTGTGTAGACATTCCCACAGGGCCGGACTGACAACTCATGGGGCCCCCGGGCAATAGAAGATTATGGGGCCCCCGGGCCTACAGATGGCCACCAAGCCAGGAGGCAGTGCAGAGGTGGGGCAGCTAAAATCTTGGGATTTTCACATGAAAAGCATGTCGGTTTTGGACATATCAGGGACAGATGTAAAAAAAACACAGATTTTTACATATTGTCTCTGGTTTTACTGAGCCTGGCAACCCTGATGGGGCCCCCTAGTGGCATGGGGCCCTTGGGCAGTGCCCGAGTGCCTCAATGGTCAGTCCGCCCCTGCATTCCAATTACTACAGACATCTCTCCCTAGACAACGAACTTAGAGGTAACGTGCAAACCCAAAATCGAAACCAGCAACTCCTTCGGGGGTAGTGCTACAATAGTAGCATGCACTATAAACGGTCCTCCAGGTAGTAGCTGTGCTCTCTTGTAGTATATAGTATGTACTATATACAGTCCTCCTGGTAGTAGCTGTGCTCTCTTGTGGTATGTACTATATACAGTCCTCCAGGTAGTAGCTGTGCTCTCTTGTGGTATGTACTATATACAGTCCTCCTGGTAGTAGCTGTGCTCTCTTGTGGTATGTACTATATACAGTCCTCCAGGTAGTAGCTGTGCTCTCTTGTGGTATGTACTATATACAGTCCTCCAGGTAGTAGCTGTGCTCTCTTGTGGTATGTACTATATACAGTCCTCCTGGTAGTAGCTGTGCTCTCTTGTGGTATGTACTATATACAGTCCTCCAGGTAGTAGCTGTGCTCTCTTGTGATATATAGTATGTACTATATACAGTCCTCCAGGTAGTAGCTGTGCTCTCTTGTGGTATGTACTATATACAGTCCTCCAGGTAGTAGCTGTGCTCTCTTGTGTTATGAACTATATACAGTCCTCCAGGTAGTAGTTGAGCACTCTTGTAGTATATAGTATGTATGTACTATATACAGTCCTCCAGGTAGTAGTTATGCTCTCTTGTGGTATGTACTATATACAGTCCTCCAGGTAGTAGTTACGCTCTCTTGTGGTATGTACTATATACAGTGCTCCAGGTAGTAGCTGTGCTCTCTTGTGGTATGTACTATATACAGTCCTCCAGGTAGTAGTTATGCTCTCTTGTGGTATGTACTATATACAGTCCTCCAGGTAGTAGTTATGCTCTATTGTGGTATGTACTATATACAGTCCTCCAGGTAGTAGCTGTGCTCTATTGTGGTATGTACTATATACAGTCCTCCAGGTAGTAGCTGTGCTCTCTTGTGGTATGTACTATATACAGTCCTCCAGGTAGTAGTTATGCTCTCTTGTGGTATGTTTTATATACAGTCCTCCAGGTAGTAGTTATGCTCTCTTGTGGACGTATGTACTATATACAGTCCTCCAGGTAGTAGCTGTGCTCTCTTGTGGTATGTACTATATACAGTCCTCCAGGTAGTAGCTGTGCTCTCTTGTGGTATGTACTATATACAGTTCTCCAGGTAGTAGTTATGCTCTCTTGTGGTATGTACTACATACAGTCCTCCAGGTAGTAGCTGTGCTCTCTTGTGGTATGTACTATATACAGTCCTCCAGGTAGTAGTTATGCTCTCTTGTGGTATGTACTACATACAGTCCTCCAGGTAGTAGCTGTGCTCTCTTGTGGTATGTACTATATACAGTTCTCCAGGTAGTAGTTATGCTCTCTTGTGGTATGTACTACATACAGTCCTCCAGGTAGTAGCTGTGCTCTCTTGTGGTATGTACTATATACAGTTCTCCAGGTAGTAGTTGTGCTCTCTTGTGGTATGTACTATATACAGTCCTCCAGGTAGTAGTTGTGCTCTCTTGTGGTATGTACTATATACAGTCCTCCAGGTAGTAGTTATGCTCTCTTGTGGTATGTACTATATATATATACAGTCCTCCAGGTAGTAGCTGTGCTCTCTTGTGGTATGTACTATATACAGTCCTCCTGGTAGTAGCTGTGCTCTCTTGTGGTATGTACTATATACAGTCCTCCAGGTAGTAGTTGTGCTCTCTTGTGGTATGTACTATATACAGTCCTCCAGGTAGTAGTTATGCTCTCTTGTGGTATGTACTATATATATACAGTCCTCCAGGTAGTAGCTGTGCTCTCTTGTGGTATGTACTATATACAGTCCTCCAGGTAGTAGCTGTGCTCTCTTGTGGTATGAACTATATACAGTCCTCCAGGTAGTAGTTGAGCACTCTTGTAGTATATAGTATGTATGTACTATATACAGTCCTCCAGGTAGTAGTTATGCTCTCTTGTGGTATGTACTATATACAGTCCTCCAGGTAGTAGTTACGCTCTCTTGTGGTATGTACTATATACAGTGCTCCAGGTAGTAGCTGTGCTCTCTTGTGGTATGTACTATATACAGTCCTCCAGGTAGTAGTTATGCTCTCTTGTGGTATGTACTATATACAGTCCTCCAGGTAGTAGTTATGCTCTCTTGTGGTATGTACTATATACAGTCCTCCAGGTAGTAGCTGTGCTCTCTTGTGGTATGTACTATATACAGTCCTCCATTCCTCCAGGTAGTAGCTGTGCTCTCTTGTGGTATGTACTATATACAGTCCTCCAGGTAGTAGTTATGCTCTCTTGTGGTATGTACTATATACAGTCCTCCAGGTAGTAGTTATGCTCTCTTGTAGTATGTACTATATACAGTCCTCCAGGTAGTAGTTATGCTCTCTTGTAGTATATATATATATATAGTATGTACTATATACAGTCCTCCAGGTAGTAGATGTGCTCTATTGTGGTATGTACTATATACAGTCCTCCAGGTAGTAGCTGTGCTCTATTGTGGTATGTACTATATACAGTCCTCCAGGTAGTAGCTGTGCTCTCTTGTGGTATGTACTATATACAGTCCTCCAGGTAGTAGTTATGCTCTCTTGTGGTATGTTTTATATACAGTCCTCCAGGTAGTAGTTATGCTCTCTTGTGGACGTATGTACTATATACAGTCCTCCAGGTAGTAGCTGTGCTCTCTTGTGGTATGTACTATATACAGTCCTCCAGGTAGTAGCTGTGCTCTCTTGTGGTATGTACTATATACAGTTCTCCAGGTAGTAGTTATGCTCTCTTGTGGTATGTACTACATACAGTCCTCCAGGTAGTAGCTGTGCTCTCTTGTGGTATGTACTATATACAGTCCTCCAGGTAGTAGTTATGCTCTCTTGTGGTATGTACTACATACAGTCCTCCAGGTAGTAGCTGTGCTCTCTTGTGGTATGTACTATATACAGTTCTCCAGGTAGTAGTTATGCTCTCTTGTGGTATGTACTACATACAGTCCTCCAGGTAGTAGCTGTGCTCTCTTGTGGTATGTACTATATACAGTCCTCCAGGTAGTAGTTATGCTCTCTTGTGGTATGTACTACATACAGTCCTCCAGGTAGTAGCTGTGCTCTCTTGTGGTATGTACTATATACAGTTCTCCAGGTAGTAGTTATGCTCTCTTGTGGTATGTACTACATACAGTCCTCCAGGTAGTAGCTGTGCTCTCTTGTGGTATGTACTATATACAGTTCTCCAGGTAGTAGTTGTGCTCTCTTGTGGTATGTACTATATACAGTCCTCCAGGTAGTAGTTATGCTCTCTTGTGGTATGTACTATATATATACAGTCCTCCAGGTAGTAGCTGTGCTCTCTTGTGGTATGTACTATATACAGTCCTCCTGGTAGTAGCTGTGCTCTCTTGTGGTATGTACTATATACAGTCCTCCAGGTAGTAGTTGTGCTCTCTTGTGGTATGTACTATATACAGTCCTCCAGGTAGTAGTTATGCTCTCTTGTGGTATGTACTATATATATACAGTCCTCCAGGTAGTAGCTGTGCTCTCTTGTGGTATGTACTATATACAGTCCTCCAGGTAGTAGTTATGCTCTCTTGTGGTATGTTTTATATACAGTCCTCCAGGTAGTAGTTATGCTCTCTTGTGGTATGTACTATATACAGTCCTCCAGGTAGTAGCTGTGCTCTCTTGTGGTATGTACTATATACAGTCCTCCAGGTAGTAGCTGTGCTCTCTTGTGGTATGTACTATATACAGTCTTCCAGGTAGTAGCTGTGCTCTCTTGTGGTATGTACTATATACAGTCCTCCAGGTAGTAGCTGTGCTCTCTTGTGGTATGTACTATATACAGTCCTCCAGGTAGTAGCTGTGCTCTCTTGTGGTATGTACTATATACAGTCCTCCAGGTAGTAGCTGTGCTCTCTTGTGGTATGTACTATATACAGTCCTCCAGGTAGTAGCTGTGCTCTCTTGTGGTATGTACTATATACAGTCCTCCAGGTAGTAGCTGTGCTCTCTTGTGGTATGTACTATATACAGTCCTCCAGGTAGTAGCTGTGCTCTCTTGTGGTATGTACTATATATATACAGTCCTCCAGGTAGTAGCTGTGCTCTCTTGTGGTATGTACTATATACAGTCCTCCAGGTAGTAGCTGTGCTCTCTTGTGGTATGTACTATATACAGTCCTCCAGGTAGTAGCTGTGCTCTCTTGTGGTATGTACTATATATATACAGTCCTCCAGGTAGTAGCTGTGCTCTCTTGTGGTATGTACTATATACAGTCCTCCAGGTAGTAGTTATGCTCTCTTGTGGTATGTACTATATACAGTGCTCCAGGTAGTAGTTATGCTCTCTTGTGGTATGTACTATATACAGTCCTCCAGGTAGTAGCTGTGCTCTCTTGCCATGATGAATGAATGCCCCTCGCTCACCTCTTGCGGACTCTTCTCCGCACCGCCCTCTTCCTTCAGGCACTTCTCCTATTGGCCGCCGGGCTATCGATGCTCCGCCCAGAGCCAGACAGCAGTCCGGACCGGGGAAGTTGGGGCAGCCGGAGAAGAAGACGAAGAAGAAGGGGGAGATAGAAAGAGAGAGAGAGGGAGAGAGCTGTGAGGGGAGCGGAGACTCAGGGGACTGGCCGGTGACACCTGGACACATTCCGAGACTTTCCCCAGCAGATTCTGTCTACACCGGGCGGGGACCCCGAACTAACCCTCTCCCTGGCATGTGACACCTCTCGGGGGACACTCACCGACCCCACTCTGACTCTGCCGGGGTCCGGAGATCTGGGCTGCTGCACCATGCCCCGGCTGTAGGGGGCGCCACTGCCGGCACAGAGAGGATGCCCGACAAAATGTCCAGCTTCTTATACATCGGGGACATCGTGTCCCTCTATGCCGAGGGCTCCGTCAATGGCTTCATCAGCACCCTGGGGTGAGTACCGGGCTCAGTGCCTCACATTGTATACATTACAACCCCCCCCTCCCTCCCCCGGGGTGTGTGTGGGGAGGGAGGGAGGGGGAATGGGGCACAGAGATCACTGCCCCCCCCCCATAAAACCTGACACTGACAGCACACCGACACCGACTGACTGAGGAAGTCACACAACTTCTGGAAAAGGCCGCAACTGTCAGTGTGCAGAGTACAGGGGTGTGTGTGATACGTTGTGTGATATCATAGTGTGTGTGTGATACATTGTGTGATATCATAGTGTGTGTGTGTGATGCATTGTATGATATTATAGTGTGTGTGTGTGTCAGAGGAGGATACATTGTGTGATATTATAGTGTAACACTCATCTATCTCCAATCACACACACACACACTGTGTACACTGATTTGTCGCCATGTGAACATACACTATATAACTATACACTGACATTTCTCCTTACAAACACAGATCTGTGTACATTGTGTATACACCATATACCAGGCATGTCCAAAGTCCGGCCCGCGGGCCAAATGCGGCCCCCCTGTTGATTTAATATGGCCCCCCTGGGATATGGATATATATATATTGTTTGTGGCCCCCAGGGCCACAAAAGATATATACCGTATTTATCGGCGCTGCCTTGGAGGGGACAGGGAGGGGAAGGACGAGCGCCATCAGATTACATGAAGAGAATCTCCCGTTTACTCAGCAGCATCCGTATTGGAAGTCCCGTCTCCTGGGCTGCCATTGGACGACTGTTCTGTCTATCATAGGAGGCGGGACTTTGTATTAAAGAGGCCACAGAGTAAATAAGAGATTCTCCTGTTTGTAAACTGTCAGCACTCGTCCCTTTGCCCTCCGAGGCTGCAGATGTGCATCGATCAGGCTGCACTGATGGCAATGGCAAGGCTGCATTAATGGCACATGTGAGGCTGCATTGGTGGCACATGTGAGGCTGCATTGGTGGCACATGTGAGGCTGCATTGATGGCAATGGTAAGGCTGCATTGATGGCAATGGTAAGGCTGCATTCATGGCAATGGTACGGCTGCATTCATGGCAATGGTACGGCTGCATTCATGGCAACGGTAATCATGCTATACGCCGATAAATACAGTATATCCAAATAACACGCCCAAGCTCATCCTTAGTCCTGAGTAGCGCCCTGGGATTCGTTAGGGCCACAAAAGAAATATATACAGTATATCCAAATATCACGCCCCCGCGCTCATCTCTTCACCACACACAGCCACAAAGGCAGGAGAATTCTTGTTGTGCCGTGTATTAGTCGCTCGGACGAACACACTTAGGCCGAATTTTAATAGTTCAAAGAATGTCGGGCAAAATAGTCGGCCCTCGCGCATTTTCACTTCATCAAATCTGGCCCTCTTTGAAAAAACTTTGGACACCCCTGCCATATACCAATTTGTCTCCATGCACACACTAAACCCTCTCCATGTGCATGCTAATATGCCTCATGTGTACACTGATCTGTCCCCATGCATACTCTGATCCCTTTCCATGCATGCGCTGATTGCTCTTCATACATACTCTGAATGCTCTTCAGGCATACTCTGATCTGTCCCCATGCATACACTGATCCCTCTCAGTGCATGCGCTGATTGCTGTCCATGCATGCGCTGATCCCTCTCCATGCGTGCGCTGATCGATCTTCATGCATACACTGATCCATCCCCATGTGTGCACTGATCGCTCTTCATGCATACACTGATCCCTCCACGTGCGCGTGCTGATCGCTCTTCATGCATACACTGATCCCTCTCCATTCATACACTGATCCCTCCACGTGCGCGTGGTGATCGCTCTTCATGCATACACTGATCCCTTTCCATGCGTACTCTGATCCCTCCACATGCGCGTGGTGATCGCTCTTCATGCATACACTGATCCCTTTCCATGCGTACTCTGATCCCTCCACATGCGCGTGCTGATCGCTCTCCATGCATACACCGATCCCTGTCCATGCATGCGCTGATTGCTATTCATGCATACACTGATCCCTCTCCATGCGTACACTGATCCCTCCACAATCTACATTGTAAGCGGGCGCTGATCGCTCTTCGTGCATACACTGATCCCTCTCCATGTGTACTCTGTTCCCTCCACATGCGCGTGCTGATTGCTATTCATGCATACACTGATCCCTCTCCATTCATACACTGATCCCTTTCCATGCGTACTCTGATCCCTCCAAATGCGCGTGCTGATTCTTCTCCATGCATACACTGATCCCTCTCCATGCGTGCACTGATCACTCTTCATGCATACACTGATCCATCTCCATGCATACTCTAAATCCTTCACAATCTACATTGTAAGCGCGCGCTGATCGCTCTTCGTGCATACACTGATCCCTCTCCATGCATACACTGATCCCTCTCCCTGCATACACTGATCCCTCCACATGAGCACACTGATCCCTCTTCATGCAAACACTGATAACGATCATAATCATGCATAATCACAGCCTTAGTAAGCCGGTGGCGACACGCACTTGCACCCCCTACCCAGAAGTGCAGGATCATATATATATATATATATATATATATACACACACACATACATAGGGCTGTTTTTAAAGCAGGAGGACAAAAGGGACAGCTGCCCCTGGCCCAGTCATCGTTGTGGGCCCAAAGCAGCTGCCCCTTGAGCCCATACAGCCCACAAATAGTTGATGAGTGGATTCAGGAGGGCTCAAGAAAATGTTTGCCCAGGGTCCAATCAATATTAAAGATTTACCTGTGTATATATATATATATATATTAGGGTTGTCCTGATACTAGTATTGGTATCCGGACCGATACCGAGCATTTGCCCGGCCACATTAAGCCAGCAGCGGACATCTTGTTACACCCATCCCATATAGTTCTGGCTGGGTATAACAAGATGTCCGCTGCTGCTTTTATGTGGCCAAGTGCAGGGTGTAGCAAGATGGGCGTCGCAGGCAGCATAGAAAAAAAGTTTAAGTTTCTTTCATGTAATTTAGTTTAGTGCCTGCCCATAAGTGCCAGCCATCTGTCAGTGCCCATTCATCAGAACCAGCTATCCGTCAGTGCCCATCCATCAGTGCCACTGCCAGCCATCAGTGCCATCTTTCAGTGCGTGCCACCTATCAGTGCCAGCCATCAGTGTGCACCACCTATCAGTGCCATCTTTAAGTGCGTGCTACCTATCAGTGCCAGCCATTAGTGCGTGCCACCTATCGGTGCCTTCTTTCAGTGCGTGCTACCTATCAGTGCCAGCCGTCAGTGTGCGCCACCTATCAGTGCCATCTTTCAGTGCATGCCACCTATCAGTGCCAGCCATCAGTGTGCGCCACCTATCAGTGCCATCTTTCAGTGCCAGCCATCAGTGCGTGCCACCTATCAGTGCCATCTTTCAGTGCGTGCTACCTATCAGTGCCATCTTTCAGTGCCAGCCATCAATGCGTGCCACCTATCAGTGTGTTATACATATCAGTGCCATCTTTCAGTGCGTAATACCTATCAGTGCCATCTTTCAGTGCGTGCCACCTATCAGTGACATATTTCAGTGCCATCTTTCAGTGCATGCCACCTATCAGTGCCATCTTTCAGTGCATGCCACCTATCAGTGCCATCTTTCACTGCGTGCCACCTATCAGTGCATGCCACCTATCAGTGCCATCTTTCAGTGCATGCCACCTATCAGTACCATCTTTCAGTGCGTGCTACCTATCAGTGCAATCTTTCAGTGCATGCCACCTATCAGTGCCATCTTTCAGTGCCAGCCATCAGTGTGTGCCACCTATCAGTGCATGCCACCTATCAGTGTCATCTTTCAGTGCGTGATACCTATAAGTGCCATCTTTCAGTGCGTGCTACCTATCAGTGCCATCTTTCAGTGCGTGCCACCTATCAGTGACATATTTCAGTGCCACCTATCAGTGCATGCCACCTATCAGTGCCATCTTTCAGTGCGTGATACCTATCAGTGCCATCTTTCAGTGCGTGCCACCTATCAGTGACATATTTCAGTGCCACCCATCAGTGCATGCCACCTATCAGTGCCATCTTTCAGTGCATGCCACCTATCAGTGCCATCTTTTAGTGCGAGCCACCTATCAGTGACATATTTCAGTGCCACCTATCAGTGCATGCCACCTATCAGTGCCATCTTTCAGTGCATGCCACCTATCAGTGCCATCTTTCAGTGCGTGCCACCTATCAGTGTCATCTTTCAGTGCATGCCACCTATCAGTGCCATCTTTCAGTGCGTGATACCTATCAGTGCCATCTTTAAGTGCGTGCCATCTTTCAGTGCGTGCCACCTATCAGTGCGTCACACGGCGAGTACTTTAAAAAAAGTATCGGTACTTGTACTCGGTCCTAAAAAAGTGGTATTGGGACAAACCTTATATATATATATATGTGTGTGATCCTGCGCACAGCAGCCCCCCTGTAGCAGTAAAACTGCAATAGGGCAGTCGGCAAGTAGATATATTTATTTGTGTCGATGTATATACTGATCCCTCTCCATGCATACACTGATTACTCTTAACGCATACACTGATCTGTCTCCATGCATACACTGATCCCTCTCCATGCATACACTGATCTGTCTCCATGCATACACTGATCCCTCTCTGTGCATACACTGATCCCTCTCTGTACATATATTCATTTGTCTTCTATCATACTCGCCACACATGTGCTGATCACTCTTCATGCATGTATTTATTTGTCTTGATGTATTCGCTGATTGCTCTCTATGCATACACAGATCTGCCTGCACTCAGAATATACAGTACATGTCACTTTCCTAACAGTGATATATAATACCTATACATGTGATTGTCAGGATGTACACAGGAGAGGTCACAGGAGGTCATAATTCTTTCATCATTTCCACTCATCACAATGTCTTACCTAATAATAACGACAGATGCTTTTTTGAACCACATCCAGAATGTATGTACAGTTTTTTCCATGTATTTCAATGGCCTTAGTTCACATCGGTGCGCTCAGGTCCAGTACTTTCAACAAAAGTTCAACCCACTGCATTTTTTTCTGTCTCAAATGCATCAAAACACATGTAAACGTACCAGAATGCACATCAGTCCTAAGACCCCTTTCACAGTGGAGCGGTTTGCAGGCGCCATTGCGCTAAAAATAGCGCCTGAAAACCGACCCTAAACTGCAACTGCTGTTTCTCCAGTGTGAAAGCCAGAGGGCTTTCACACTGGAGCGGTGCACTAGCAGGATGGGAAAAAAAAGTCCTGCTAGTCGCATCTTTATAACGGTGAAGGAGCAGTGAAGGACCGGTGTGTATACCGCTCCTTCACCGTTCCCGCCCATTGAAATCAATGGAACAGCGCTGCTATACCGCCGGCAATGCGCCTCTGCAGAGGCGCATTGCGGGCGGTTTTAATCCTTTCTCGGTCACTAGCGGAGGGTAAATCCGCCAAATAGCGCCACGAAATTAGCGGTAAAGCACCGCTTATAATAGCGACACTTTACCGCCACCGCACCTCCCTCCCAGTGTGAAAGGGGCCTTAATAAAAAATCTTTTAAAAAAAAAGTGTAAAGAAAATGCACTGGAATGTACTGTAAGTGCTCCTTGCACGCTTGTTTTGTAGGTACTTTCAGATGGTTGCAAACATTTGGTATTCCGTTTATTGAACTATGCTGAGCTTTCTTTGTATTTTTTTGAAAATGTCAATAAAAGTGATTGGAAATGAAAAACATGCAGTGAAACGCGTTGAAACACATAACCAGAACCGTCATAGACTATACATAGGAAAATGTAGATTGATATGTGCAAGAAGGTGATTGGTCAATACAAAGTACATATCAATAACAGATGTATAAATAACAATATAAAAGCAAATAGAAACAATTGTATCTAATATGACTTCTTGTTATTATTATTTATACATTTATGTTTTTATATCATGATTTGTCTACAAAACGTCTCTTTCTTGTCTCAGACTTTTGTTATCACAATTGGCTGTACATTTCCTGAGCAGAAACTGATGTTCCCCTTCCGCCGCCGCCGTATAGATAAAATCCATTTGAAGGGTATTATCTAGTTTGAAACAGCTGCTAAGATGTAAAAAGTATCTATAGCTAAATCCTTTTCTAGCGTGTGGAAGGGAGGCTTCCCATAGGGATCTCTGTTCCAGGAATAACAGTGGAGATTTCCCCTCATGTTAGGCCTAGTTCACACCAATGCATTTTTCTTTCTTTTTTTTTGTAATTAAACTTTATTCAAGTTTTAAGACCTTACAAAGAAACACAGTAGAAAGTTAGTGAAAAGTTGATGTCAAGTACAAACATTGCACAGCAGAGCTCACAATTCTAATATAGTATCAGCAAAATAAGCAAGGTTCAGGTACTATCTAGGTCACAGGTTTCAAACACAAGGCCCACAGGCCAAATGCGGCCCTCCAGGCCATTTCATGTGGCCCCCACACCTCTCCTGCAGCTGCCGGAGAGCTCCTCTAGTCCTCCTCCAGACCCTTACTTTCTGCTTTCAAGCAGTGCATCCAGCTTCTTCCCAGCAGCAGCATAAGGAAAGGGGGTGCACTGTGATATAAGGGCGAGTGGGAGACTCAACTTCTGATGGCTCTTGACATCTCATGTAAGGGGTGCGGGCAGGGCCGGCCTTTGGGGTGTGCGAGCTGTGGAGCCGCACAGGGCGCCATGGGAAACAGGGGCGCCGTGCGGCCATCACAGCTCACAGAATGTGAGTCGCAGTCAGTTACTCACATGATCACATGGGACCCGATAGTCCGAATGTACCAGGCGGCAATTTTGGGGGGCGGCAAATTGCACAATGTCTTGGGCGCGAGGGGTGAAAATGGGGGGGGGGGGGGCCACAGGATTAGCTGGCACAGGGCACCTGAATACCCAAAGCCGGCCCTGGGTGCGGGTGTGGACATCTAATCTTACAGATACAATCGGTCCTTTTAACCACTTGTCTACCAGCCGCCGTCAATTGACGGCAGCAAGGTAGCTCTGTTATTCTGACAGGACATCATATGACGTCCTCGTCCTTTAAAGCCGCTACACCTGCCGCTTTGCTGGGAACTCGATGCGCGTGCCTGGCGGCAACGATCACCGCCGGGCACCCGCGATTGCCCAGTAACTGAGCAGGGACGTGGAGCTCTGTGTGAAAACACAGAGCTTCATGTCCTGTCAGGGAGAGGAGACCGATGCTGTGTCCCTTGTACATAGGGACACAGATCGGTCACCTCCCCCAGTCATCCCCCTACAGTTAGAACACTGACTAGGCTACACATTTAAACCCTTCCCTGCCCCCTTGTGTTAACCCCTTTCCTGCCAGTCACATTTATACAGTAATCAGTGCATATTTATAGCACTAATCACTGTATAAATGTGAATGGTCCCAAAAATGTGTCATAAGTGTGTTTGCCATAATGTCGCAGTCCCAATAAAAAAAATCGCAGATCGCCGCCATTACTAGTAAAAAAATAAAATAATAAAAAATATCATAATTATGTCCCCTATTTTGTAGGCGCTATAACTTTTGCGCAAACCAGTCACTATACGCTTATTGGGATTTTTTTTTTTTTTTTACCAAAAATATGTAGAAGAATACGTATCGGCCTAAACTGAGAATTTTTTTTTTTTTTTTAAATTGGATATTTATTATAGCAAAAAGTAAAAAATATTGGGCCAGATTCAGATACAATTACATTGGCGCAGAGTATCAGAGATACACTACGCTGCCGTATTTTACCAGGCTGTACCACGAATCCTGGTAGATTTTGTCCCTTACGGTACAGCGGCGTAGTGTATTTCTCGCCGCGTAATCGAAATATGCGATTAGGGGGCGTAAAGCATTTAAATTAGGCACGTCCCCGCGGCGATCGAACTGCGCATGCTCCGTTCAGAAATTTCCCGCCGTGCATTGCGCGAAATAACGTCGATACTTCATTCGTTGTTTGAGTAGCGTCGTTTACGGACATTACTATTCCCGGACGTTTTACATCAAAAATAAAAAAAGACGTCGGAAAACGTTGATATTCGATGCAGGATCGACGGCCATACTTAACATGGGCTGTCTAATATTAGACCAGCAAAAAGCTGGTATAGTTTTACGCAGCAAAAAGATGACTAAAGATGCCGTAAGAGATTGCGCTAGACGTTCGTAATTTCGTGGATAGTCGGCAAAAGCTCATTTGCATACCCCGACGCGGAAAACGACAGGAACTCCACCCAGCGGCCGCAATTTTATTGCAGCGTAGATCCGTAGGCGTACGAACACGTAAACCAGTCGGATTGAAGCCCGCAGCCGTATTTTCATGGTTTGAGGTTTCAGACTAGTGAAAAAACGCGCGTAATTCGAAAGTACTCCAGTCTAACGCGAGATAGATAGGAGTAATCGTTCTGTGAATCTGGCCCCATGTGTTTTTTTTTAAATTGATTCTCTTTTTTTGTTTATAGCACAAAAAATAAAAACAGCACAGGCGATCAAATACTACCAAAAGAAAGCTCTATTTGTGGGAAAAAAAGGACACCAATTTTGTTTGGGAGCCACGTCGCACGACCGCGCAATTGTCAGTTAAAGCGACGCAGTGCCGGAAGCTGAAATTTGCCTGGGCAGGAAGGGGGTAAAACCTTCTGGGGCTGAAGTGTTTTTTTTTTTTTAAATCAGAAAAGTTTTTATTGCTCACATAACATACAGGAAAAGAAAACCAATATGACATAATAGCCTCAGCATATATAGTACACTTCACACATTGCTCTCCAACCAGCATCCAGCACATTCCAACAGTATCCAGTAACATGCCTTCTAATCCTGCCGCCCCTGAGCTGGCAAGTCTAATTACCACCCAGCAACCTCCCCTGAACAAGTTCCATAGGGCTTAAGCCAGGTGTGGCCAACCATGCATCCCAAATCCTGTCAAATTTGCCCGCATTTCCCCTGTGCTGATATATGTATTTCTCCATGACAAGCATCCTGCCCATATGCATCACCCAAGATTTAAGCGTGGGGGGGTCCTCCAGTTTCCAATTCAGGAGAATAGCCCTCCTGGCCTGGAACAGTGCCCTGTTTAGTGCCATTCGAGTCAATTCCTCTGTTACCACTCCCTCCAACACTCCAAGCAGGCAATATATCGGCTCCAGGGGCACGGCCACCTGGAACACAGAGTTAAGTGTATCCACAACTCCCTTCCAGAACCTGTGGAGCTTGGGGCAGCGCCAGAGCAAGTGAATCAGATCGCCAGACATTACCTTGCACCTGTTGCACATCGGGTCCGCAGCCCCGCCCATTTTAAAAAGTTTTACTGGGGTATAATGGACCCTCAACAAAATGTACAGCTGAGATACTTTCTGTGCTACATTGAGCGAACAGCTATTGACTGCCATCAGCGCTTCCTCCCACATGTCCCCTGTCATCGGACCTACATCTTCCTCCCACTTATCCGCCACTTTCATGGGATGTGCCTCCAGAAATGAGTCTAGCAACATGTGGTAGCACTGTGAGATAATACCTCTAGTCTCAGATGCGGCCCTTAAGACGCAAAATACTGGAGTGGGGGACTGAGCCTACTCCACCGCATCTCCCTGGGCCCTAATTGCATGTTTCAGTTGTAAGTAGTAAAAGAGCATGGATTGAGGAAAAGCAAATCTGGGTGTCAAACGGGATTAGTGCACCACCCTGAAATACCTGTTTGAGGAGAGTTATGTCCTGAAGGCGCCATCTAGGACCCTGATCCAGCTTGGCCAATTCAGTGTATGTATTGTTCTCCCAGATTGGGCTAAATTCAGTAAATCCCGTGACCCCCTGGAGCTGCCTGGCCTTTTTCCAAACCTTCTGGGTGAGCGCAAAAGTGGGCATTTTCTTGTTAGGTTTCTAAAACCGCTGGGCCTCAAGACCCTCCGGTATTGACGCAGCCCCCGAGCCAAGCAGTAACAGCCTGGCCGAGGAGCCGGCCGGGGCCAGGGAAATTGGAACAGATCAGGTGCTGTAGCTGTGCAGCCAGGTAGTAAATCCACGGGTTAGGAAGAGCCAGCCCCCCACCCTCCTGGGGCTGAAGTGGTTAAGGACAATCATAATGCTGATGCGGCCCACAATGAAATTGAGTTTGACACCCCTGATCTAGGTATCTTGCAAAATATTATCAACAACCCCAGACAAGCCTAAAGAAGTGTACAAATTATGAGACATACCACTGTTCAATTAGTTTAAGTATTACTAAACCCAGGACCCTGCATTCACTATATCTGCTCTTCCACAGCACACAGAGCATGGAAATGCATAAGTTTTAGTAAATATAAACTGCTAAATACCCTTTCTCATCAGCAGTATATAGCAGTCTTGTGACTTCTATCAGTGTCTGATTAAAGCTTGTATTAGGTGTTTTCATTCTCCCCTGATTGCCCTATAAGGCTACAGGACCCCTGACCCTCTGTCTGGACAATGCTGATTGGCCTTGTGCTGATCACATGCATCCTCCCAAGAACAGAAAAAGCTCTCTAGCAATACACACCAAACTGAGCATGTGCAGCCTCTGTTCTATCAGGAGATGGTTTGGGGATAGTGAAAGAAAGGGAGGATCAGAGAAGACAGGATCCAAGCCTTTTTACAAAATGCAAAGGATTTACCCCCTTAGGTTCCACAGTGAGTATAGCTGACATGCTTTACTGCATATATAGACTGAGTTTACTGTTGTGGGTTTAGTAACACTTTAAGATATAAAAGAAAAAAGGGAAACACAAAAAGAAAACCCCAACTGACTAATACCCGGGTGGAAAAAAAAGATGGGAGGAATAGTCTCTCCTCAGGAGAATCATAATTTTAAGAGCATTCCACACCTTTTTATTTTTTTTAGTGCGTTTTCAGTTCTGCAGAGATGCACTACAGTCCATTTAACATGGTTTCCTATGAATCGAGTTTCTGCATTTTTCATTGATTCGGGACTTTTTATCCCGCAGCAGGTTGTGTTTTTGGTTCCATAGACTTGAATGGAAAGGCATAAAAAATATGCAGTGCTGTATTGCTCTGTCTGTTCTGCTTCTCCCTTCTGTTTGATGGTCCCGTGTTTTACCAAAGGCCCAGTCTTTGGGTAATCACACACTTTCAAGACATTCCTGAGATGTTCCTTGCTTCCTTGATTCTCTGTGTGTTACTATCTCAGTCCAATTTCGCAGAGTCCTAATTGCCCCCAGCATAGGCGTGCGCAGGGTGTGCCAGGTGTGCCCAGGCACACTTAAAGGGGGTTTAACCACTTAAGACCCGGACCAATATGCTGCCAAATGACGCAAGGGTTTTTTGCGATTCGGCACTGCGTTGCTTTAACAGACAATTGCGCGGTCGTGCGACATGGCTCCCAAACAAAATTCGCGTCCTTTTCTTCCCACAAATAGAGCTTTCTTTTAGTGGTATTTGATCGCCCCTGCGATTTAATTTTTTTGCACTATATACAAAAATAGAGCGACATTTTTGAAAAAAAAACAATATTTTTTACTTTTTGTTATAAGAAAAATCAATAAACTACATTTTAGTCAAACATTTAGGCCACAATTTATTTAGCCACATGTCTTTAGTAAAAAAAAATCGCAATAAAAAAAAAAATTAGCTACCTAGCGGGAACAGCGACACTAATACAGCGATCAGAAAAATGATCGCTTAGTGATGCTGGCAATAGGGAGTGAAAGGGTTAACTAGGGCAGTGATCAGGGGGTTAAAACTTTATTAGGGGGGGTACGGGGGCTACCCTGGACCTAACACTAACTGATTGTCACACTGCCTGTCACACTGACACTAAATACAGTAATCATACATGTATGATTACTGCATTCAGTGACACTGTGACAGGGGGGAGGGGGGGGGGGGGCGATCGCGGGGGTTAAATGTGTTTATGTGTCTGTGTGTAAGTGTACTGTTAGTGCAGACTTACTTTGTGTTGTGATCTCTCCTCAGCGGTGGTTGAAAAAAACGCTGAGGGAGAAATTAACATCGCTTCCTTCTTCCTGTGTTTACACAGGAGGAGGAAGTGACAGGGCGGGCGGGCGCGCGCATTGACTGGGAGCGATCCGGAGGGGGTGGACAAAAACAAATAGCCGCCCCCTCTTGTCGGATCGCTCCTGCAGCCGCACGGACCGCCGCATGTACGGGGGGGGGGGGGGGGGGGGGGGGGGGGTCCGATCGGACCCCCGATCCCCCCCAAGGCACCAACGTATATATACCTTGATGTGCCATTCTGCTGACGTAAATGTACATGCGGCGGTCCTTAAGTGGTTAAAGATACATTTTATTTTCCCTAAATAGCTTCCTTTACCGTAGTGCAATCCTCCTTCACTTACCTCATCCTTCGATTTTGCTTTTAAATGTCCTTATTTCTTCTGAGAAATCCTGACTTCCTGTTCTTTTGTCTGTATCTCCACACAGTAATGCAAGGCTTTCTCCCTGGTGTGGAGTGTCATGCTCGCCCCCTCCCTTGGACTACAGGAGAGTCAGGACGCTCTCTACGTTGCAGATAGAGAAAGGAGCTGTGTGTTAGTGGGTGTCCTGACTCTCCTGTAGTCCAAGGGAGTGGCGAGCACAACACTCCACACCAGGGAGAAAGCCTTGTATTACTGTGTGGAGTTACAGACAGAAGAACAGGAAGTGAGGATTTCTCAGAAGAAATAAGGACATTTAAAAGCAAAATCAAAGGATGAGGTAAGTGAAGGAGGACTGCACTAAGGTAAAGGAAGCTATTTAGGAAAAAAAATGTACCTTTACAACCCCTTTAAATCACCCTTTACAGCACAGATTCTCTCTACAGCCCTAGGCCTCCACCTTCCCCCACAGTGCTTCGGCTTACCTCCTCTTCCACTGGCTGCTGCTGCGGGGCACACACAGGGGGATGTTTTAGGATGACTTGAGAAGGGGCCGGTAAATATGTGATTTACTGGCCCCTTCCCTTTCTGAGTGAACACAGTGAGTGATCGGTAGTGTGTGTTTGAACTTTGGGGTGCACACCCTAATCCAATACCTGACCCCCAGTTTGTGTTCCAGCAGGTGATGGGAATCAAAAAGCAGATACTGGTCTGTGTGGGTAGGTTTCCTGATCATCAATGTCCCATTCAGCCCTCTCCTTGTAACACACAGCACAATAAGGGTCATTTGCTATTTTATACCATTTTCCATGTAAACTTTTTGTTCGCTGAGTTTATGTGTTTCCAGTGTGGCCGCATCCGCATACCTGAACCAATGAATTGTTACTGTATTACCCCCCTGAAAGAGTTCTTCTCGACCTGCTACATGTATAGGTTAGCTGCATTTGTTTAACAACAATTTACACCTAGCTGGGCAAAGCCAGATACTAATCCTTAGTTATCACTGGATTGGGTCACCAGTACAAGGAAGGAGGTCCCGATTCCCCTACATAGATCATCAGTTATCACTAGAGGAATCACCAAGAGGAGGAAGGTGGTCCTGATTCTCCTATATAGATCAACAGTTATCACTAGAGGGATCCCCAGCACTAGGAAGGAGGTCTTAATTCCCCTTTATAGATCTTCAGTTGTCACTAGAGGGATCCCCAGCATGAGGAAGGAGGTCTTAATTCCCCTTTATAGATCTTCAGTTATCACTAGAGGGCCATTCTAATGCATGAATATGCTTTGATCTAAACCATTCCATTGTAGCTCTGACTGTATGTTTAGGGTCATTATCCTGCTGGAAGGTGAACCTCCACCCCAGTCTCAGGTCTTTTGCAGACGCTAACAGATTTTCTTCTAAATTGTCCTGTATTTGGCTCCATCCATCTTTCCATCAAATCTGACCAGCTTCGTTGTCCCTGTTGAAGAAAAGCATCCCCACAACATGATGCTGCCACCGGCATGTTTCACGGTGGGGATGGTGTGTTCAGGGTTATGTGCAGTGTTAGTTTTCCTCCACACATGTTTTGCCTTTAGGCCAAAAAGTTCAATTCCAGTCTCATCTGACCACACGTTTGCTGTGTTCCCCCACATGGCTTCTTGCAAACTGCAAACTGACTTCTTATGGCTTTCTTTCAACTGCTTTCTTCTTGCCACTCTTCCATAAAGGCTAGATTTATGGAGTGCACCACTAAGGCCTCGTACACACGAGGGGATATGTCCGCTGAAAACGGTCCGATGGACGGTCCGTTTCAGCAGACATCTCCGCTCGTGTGTATGGGCTAGCGGACAGATTTCTCCACCCGACAGATTTCAAAGCATGCTTTGAAATCTATCCGGTGGAATCTGTCCGCCCGACATGTCTGCTGGTTAGTACACTTACCAGCAGACATGTCGTCCCCCACCGCCGCCGCCGAATGGATTCGGCGCATGCGCGGAAGTGTTTAACTTCCTGGTGAGGTGACGTGGCGGTGACGTGGCGGCGTCAACGTCACCGCCACGTCACCGCGCCGTCCGGCGGCGGGGAATTTGATCCGATGGTGTGTACACGCCATCGGATCAAACTCCCCATCGGACATATCCGATGGAAATGGTCCGCGGACCGTTTCCATCGGATATGTCCGATCGTGTGTACGAGGCCTAATAGTTGTCCTCTGGACAGATTCTCCCACCTGAGCTGTGGATCTCTGCAGCTCCTCCAGAACTACCATGGGCCCTTTTGGCTGCTTTTCTGACTAATGCTCTCCTTGCCTGGCCTGTCAGTTTAGTTTAGTCTTGGTAGATTTGCAGCTGTGCCACACTTTCTATTTTCGAATGTTGGATTGAACAGTGCTCTGTAAAACGTTCAAAGCTTGGGATATTTTTATGATAACCTATCCCTAATTTAAACTTCTACACAATTTTATCCCTGACCTGTCTGGTGTGTTCCTTGGCCTTCATGATGCTTTTTGTTCACCAAGGTTCTCTAACAAACCTGAGGGCTTCACAGAACAGCTGTATTTATACTGGGATTAAATTACACACAGGTGGACTCTTTTTACTAATTAGGTGACTTCTGAATGCAATTGGTTCCACTTGATTTTAGTTAGGGTATCAGAGTAAAGGGGGCTGAATACAAATGCACACTACACTTTTCAGATATTTATTTGTTAAAAATGTTGAAAACCATTTATCATTTTCGTTCCACTTTACAATGTGCCACTTTGTGTTGGCCTATTACATAAAATCCCAATAAAATAAATTTACGCCTTGTGTTGTAACACAACAAAATTTGGAAAATTACAAGGGGTGTGAATACTTTTTCAAGGCACTGTATATCACAATAAAGACAATTATTAGGAACAATGATTTGTATAATTATCTTTAATGGGATTTGCATAGCTGGAAAGTACACTTGGTCTAGTGCCTGAGGCCCATCCTTTAGAATTGCAGATCACAGCGTTCCCTGACTGGTAAGAGCTGGGAGCCTGTTGTGACCGCAAGTGACTAAGAGTTTTGATTGGCTGCTGGAGTAACAAGTCAATCTAAGAAAGTTTACATGGAGTAATGCGGCATACACACGATCATTGTTCGGCATGAAAAAAACGCCATTTTTGAAAAAAGTCATTTAAAATGATCGTGTGTGGGCTTCACATAATTTTTCAGGTTCTGAAAAACGTAAAAAAAAAAAATACGAACATGCTGCATTTTTTAACGTCGTTTTAAACAATGTCGCTTTTCGGGTTGTAAAAAATGATCGTGTGTGGGCTAAAACGACATAAAAAACCTGCGCATGCTCAGAAGCAAGTTATGAGACGGGAGCGCTCGTTCTGGTAAAACTACCGTTCATAATGGAGTAAGCACATTCATCACGCTGTAACAGACAGAAAAGCGCGAATCGTCTTTTACTAACACGGAATCGGCTAAAGCAGCCCAAAGGCGAATGGAACTTCCCCTTTATAGTGCCGTTGTACGTGTTGTATGTCACCGCGCTTTGCTAGAGCATTTTTAAAAAACTATGGTGTGTAGGCAATGTCGTTTTAATGATGAAGTTGGAAAAACATTGTTTGTTGGACATGCTGAAAAATGATCGTGTGTACGTGGCATGAGTGTTTTTGTTAAAGTGTATCTAAAGCCATTTTATTTAGCTTTGGATAAAGTGGTAAAGGAGAGTCCTGGTGACCAGTGAAAAATAAAAAGTTTAGAGTTGTTACCAGAACAAGAATAGACGTGAGATCTTCTGATGGGGATGTCCGTTCTGATGGCAACTGCCTAATGCCGTGTACACACAATCGAAAATACACACAGTCACACAAAATTCCGACTTTCAAGAATGTGGTGAGGTACAACACTACAACGAGCTGAGAAAAATTAAGTTCAATGCTTCCGAGCATGCGTTGACTTGATTCCGAGCATGCGTGTTTTTTTTGAGCCATTGAAATTGCATACAGACAATCAGAACTTTTCTTGTCGGAAAAATTGATAACCAGTTTTCAAATTTTTGCTGTCGGAAATTCCGACAGAAAAAAGTCCGATGTAGCCTACACACGGTCGGAATTTCCGACCAAAAACTCACATCGAACTTTTCTTGTTGAAAATTCTGACTGTGTGTACGCGGCATAAGGAGTTTTTTTCCGTCGCTTTGAAAAGATATCTTGTATTTCCTGTTGAGTCCACAGGATAGGAAGTGAATGCCAATCTATCCAGTAAGACACAAACCAAAAAAAAAATAAAAAATTCCTGCCCATTTGGCTTTAGATATACGTACTTTAATGCAGCCTTTTTCAATAAATAAAAGTTTCATAATGTTCTTCCAGAGCTTGCTTGGGGTTCCATGAGCAAAGAGCAATGTACAGTATATCTCTTAGATAAGTAACCACTGACACCAATGATCTTTTTGGCTATGTTTGGCCAACGTAGGAGCAGTTTTTTTTCTGGCGAGCACTTATGTAAGGCACACGTGTTAAACAAAAAGCACGCAGGCCAAATTCAGTAATCCTCTCCTGTATAGCTGTGGCACCCTTCTTGTCTCTGCTCCCACCTTGCCTCAGCAGTCACCAGCAGAGAGGAGGACAGAACTCCTCCTACAAATCTTGCACCCCCTGTCTCCTTCTCCCCTGGTCTCAGCATTCAGCAGACTACAGCAGCTGACTTTAGCCCCCCTATGGTCCAGACCCTCCAGACCCTGCACTTTCTGTTTCCCAGCTATGTCCCCAGATTCTTCCTGTTCGCAGCACAGGGTAAGGGGAGTACACTGTGACATTAGGGAGGGTGGGGGACTCTTGACTTCTGATGATGGACGGGCTCTTGGCATTTGATATAGGAGGGGGGGGGGGGGATTTGTTCTGGACATTTAGTTCTACAGATACAACTAGACCTTTGAGGGCAACCATAATGCTAATGTGGTCCACAATGAAATTGAATTTGACACCCCTAAAAGGAGCATTTTTACCACTTACTATCAATGTAAAGAGCATTCCTCCCATTGACGACCAGTGTATGGAGTACTAAAAACTAATGTAATGAGCATTCTTTCCACTGACCACCAATGTAAAGAGCATTCTTCCCTCTGACCACCAATGTAAAGAGCATTCTTCCCTCTGACCAATAGTATAAAAAGACCCTTCTCCCAATGACCACCAACTTAAAGTGTAAACTTTTTACAACCACTTTATGCTACCGGTAAGCCTATATTAAAGTGGTAGTAAACTCTGTACTACCACTTTAACCTAAAGGTAAGCCGCAGGGGCGGACTGACCATTGGGGCTCTCGGGCAGTGGGGGGCCCCATCAGGGTTGCCAGCCTCAGTAAAACCAGGGACAGTATGTAAAAATCTGTGTTTTTATTACATCTGTCCCTGATATGTCTGATACCAACATGCTTTTGATGTGAAAATCCTGAGATTTTAGCTGCCCCGCCTCTGCACTGCCTCCTGGCCTGGTGGCCATCTGTAGGCCCGGGGGCCCCATAATCTTCTATTGCCCAGGTGCCCCATGAGTTATCAGTCCACCGCTGGGTAAGTCTATAATAAGGCAGACCTGTAGGTATAAAGAATATCTCCTAAACCTGTAAGGTTTAGGACATATTCCCCTCGCAATGCGCCGCTGACTGCAGCTCATTATGGCTTTTGCTTTTGCTTTTCAGGTAGCGGGTTTACTACCGCTTTTTACTAAAAAAAATGGTAGCGGGTTTACTACCGCTTTAAGGCTTACCTGTAGCTACCCAGGATTTCTCCAAGGCCGCGTACACACGAGGAGACATGTCCACTGAAACTGGTCCGCAGATCAGTTTCCGTGGACATGTTCGATCGTGTGTTCAGCCTAGCGGACAGGTTTCCAGCGGACAAAAGTTTTTAAACATGCTTAGAAACTTGTCCGCTGGAAACCTGTCCGTCGGACATGTCCGATGGTTAGTACGCCCAACCATCGGACCGAAATCCCGCGACTTGATTCGACGCATTCGTGGAAGCATTGAACTTCCTTGTTTGAGCACGTCGGTGTCTTCTACGTCACCGTGTTCTCTGTCCGCGGGGATTTTGGTCTGATGGTGTGTACACACATCAGACCAAAATATCCCTGGAGACATGTCCGATGAAAACGGTCCGTCGGACCTGTCTCATCAGACATGTCTCCTCGTGTGTACGCGGCCTTAAACCTGCACAGTTTAGGAGATATCCCCTGTCCCCTGCATGTGCCGATGTCATCGGCACTTGCCCATTGGGGCAAACTGAAGCAACGGCACATATGCTGCCGGAGGGGGGGGGGGGGTCGATGACCGATGCGGGAGCTACGATCAAAGGTAAGTAATTCATAATGAGCTGGTATGCTATGCATATTATACCTTTGTCTTGCAGGGATTTTTCTATTTTTTTTGGGGGGGGGGGGGTTTACAACCACTTTAAGAGGGTTTTTCTACCACTGGCCACCAATCTAAGCAGTTTCCAATGATCACCAATGTAAGGAGGCATGTTTCCACTAACCATTAATGTAACGGGTCATTTCATTACTGACCATCAATTATCATTTTTCAGTTAGATGTTGGTCACATTCAACTGGACTTGTAATGTTGAAGACATTTCATAGCTTTTCCAAGCCACATCTTTAGTTCCAATGAGTGTCAGGAAAATGCCCCATCATTTATGTGCACACTGGTGGCACAGACACTTTAATCCAATCACCATGAAATGTGCAGGTGTAGATTGTCCATAAAAACAGGATGGGAGGTGTGAAATCACCCTGTTCTAGCTACATAATCCCATTGGTGAGGTGTTAGTTCCTCAATTTACATGGCAGGCCATATAGATGACACAACCCATGGCTGCAGGAAAAAAAATGGCTTGATTCCCCAGCAACACAGTCAGAGGTGCTGTCCCTGCAGGGAGATCCAACATGCTAGTGAAACCCAAGTTGATCGATGGATTGACTTGGGTACAATCAGTCTACCCATACATCTTTCTTGGGACCTTCTTCCTCCTGCATTTTCAGTCACTGGAAATGAGCACCCCCAAATCTTTTTCCTCCCTAGCTATGGCCAACACGCCCAATATTGTACTCTATCAAAGGATTTTTTCTTCCCTATGTGACTGATTTTATGCTTATAAATGTTGTCCTGGAGCTTCCACTGCTTTGATCAATCTTCCAGAAATGGCAAATTATGAGCCAAGTTACAAACACCTCCAGGAGTATCAAACCTATTTCCCACATTTGTATCATCAGCAAAAAGACATACCTACTTTATCAGACTAGTCACCATTTATTGGACCCAAGGCTTTCCATGTGGTTTGACACCAACTATACAAAAGCATGACTCAATCTTGTGTTATCTTCTGGCACGTGTGAGTTTTATCATTTTCTCTGGAGTTCTGGATGGTTAGATAAGCGATCGGGGACCTGCGTGCCTTTGTCATTACTCAAGCTTTATGTATCGTTGGATTATAGGTATTAAAGTCACAAAGGATCTGACATTCCCTGTTCTCTAGGAAGGTGCAGAGTTATTTTGATTGAGTCACGAGCATGTTATGAATGGATTAGAGGGAATTGTGTGGAAACATTCCATAGCAGAACATGCAAATTGTGGTTTATACTGTATAAACAGCAAAGCAGTTACACCAGGATTAGTACTATATTAGTTATAATGTACTTACACGGAGCAGGTAAAAGGACCGCTACATAGGACTGTATTATGTAAAGTGGGGCCAAGTGTATAGCTCTGATTATTTAAATACTGAAAAATATAGAATAGTTTCTCAAAAAATACCAACACTTTATCTTTGTGGTCATCCCATTGTCTGTGAGTACTAACAGGGAATGTTATAGTGGCTTTTGATAAATTTTCTTCTCTTTTGTGTAATTTTTATCTAGGAAAATACGACGTATTGCTTATTAAGATTTTGTTTTCTTACATTCAGCCAGTGGGTTGAGCCCTCAGCTCCTTTTCACATGATTTTAAAGCGGAGGACCGCCTAAAAAAAATATAAAAAGCCAGAAGCTACAAATACTGCAGCTGCTGACTTTTAATAAATGGACACTTACCTGTCCAGGGTGCCCGCGGTGTCGGCAGCCAAAGCCGAGCAGTCGCTCAGGTCTCGGCTGCCCCTGCCGCCATCCACGGTGAGGGAATCAGGAAGTGAAGCGGTGCGGCTTCACTTCCCGGTTCCCTACTGCGCATGTGCGAGTCTTTACTGGTCCCTGCTGTCTCCTGGGACCAGTTTTTTTCTTGAAAAGCCTGTGGCGTGCAAAACACAACCCAACAAAACTTTACCCGATGCAGGAAAAAATGTGCACACACATAAAGAGTGAAACACAAAAAACTGCGACGGGTGCCATCGTCAATTGGTCCTCCGAAAAGGACCCAGCTCTGATCCTCCGGGGCGTTAGGCTCCTGACAGGGAAAAGAGTTACAGTGATCCAAGCAGCCGAAGCCACGAGGACCGCACTAAGGTCCATGCAACCGAAGCCACGTGACCTAACATCCTCAGAGGGACTACCGAGACAGAACCCTCCTCGGTGAGGCTCCCCTGAAGGACCAGATTTTTGGATTCCTCCTCCCTCGGGTGTCACATTTGACACCTTTCAGGGGGCAGAAGGGAGCAGATACCTGTGTAATAGAGGTATTTGCTCCCACTTCCGGGAATAGATCACAGCGGTGATCGCAATGACCTATGCCCCTACTCCCCCCCCCCCCGCTGTCTTCTGGCAGGCACATAGGTCCCAGAAGACAGCAGGGACCAGTGAGAACGCACAGCGCAACTCGCACATGCGCAGTAGGGCACCAGGAAGTGAAGCCGCAAGGCTTCACTTCCTGATTCCCTTACTGAAAATTGCGGCATCAGCATCCGAGAGCCGATGGAAGGATTGGCTTCGGCTGCCGAAATCGCGGGCGCCCAGGATAGTGTTCAAGATGTTCAGTGCCCCCACAGCAAGCAGCTTGCTTTGGGGGCACCCGAGCTGAGTCCTGTGTACATTAGACAAAAAAAGGAGTTGTCTAATGTAATCCCTAGGTGGGATTTTAAAGGCCAACCAAAGTTTTGAAGTAAAAAAGTGGTCTTTTAATGGAAATTGGTACACATAATGGCACTTGATAATAATGCACGTAGCAAGCACCCGAGGTGCATATAAAAACAACAAATATACAGATACAAAACAATTAAGACACAGACCCCCGACCTGGCCCCACGCCTCTCTTCCTTGATTGGCTAGCTGACTTTGATTGACAGCAGTGACAGCCAATGGTGCCACTGCGGTGCCTCAGCCAATCGGGAGGGAGAATCTCGGATGGTTGAGACACTCATGGACATCGCTGGACAGAGAGAGACCTCAGGTTAGTATTAGGGGGCTGCTGTACACAAAAGGCTGTGCGAAAATAATGTAAAAATACAATAGAATTGCAGAAAAATTGTAAATATTTTTTTTTATGGAAAAAAAGGAGGGGCCTCACACTTTTTGGTTGGCATCAAGGGACAACAGCAGTACCTGTCCCCTACTGGCTAATGGCCAAGGCCACCCAACAATGGAATCTTCTACTGGCGCATGGCCAAGGCCACCCAACAATGGACTTCCCTACTGGCTCATGGCCAAGGCCACCCAACAATGGACTTCCCTACTGGCTCATGGCCAAGGCCACCCAACAATGGACTTCCCTACTGGCTCATGGCCAAGGCCACCCAACAATGGACTTGAATTTTGCTTGCAGTGATGGATTGTAGCTTTTGGAAGTGAGCTGGGATTGTCAGGACTGAAGCTGAGGCTTGGGAGGTGCTGCTCCGTGTCTTTTAGAAACCTTAAACCACGTCTGGCTGGGATCCCACAGACAAACACAAACAGGCACTTCTTTTACACAACCTGATCTCCAGCATTGAGGCCTCCTCCCGGAGACGTACCTGCCTGGGCCATTCTGTGATTAATTACTTTCTCATCGTCTTCCAAGCCTGAAACATATTTGTGTTTAATTATTTTTATATCATTTGGAATTGTATGACAGCTGTGTGATTATTTGCAATCAAATGTCAAAGTGCAGCAGTTAGAGGATGTACAGGCATAAAGGCAGCAGGTATACATGTATTAATAAATATATAATGCAGTGTAGAGTTGCATGATTCTGGCTAAAATGAGAGTCACAATTTTGCTTAGAAGATTTGTCGCGAGTAGGGATGAGCTTCAACAGTTGCCTGTTCGCCGAATGTAGTATGCATGTAAAGCAGCGCTTGTTTCTTGTGCTTAGAACTGTCCCTGCACAAGTGTCATTCTGAAGGAAAAAAAGTCATTTAAATCCACTCAAGGCTATAATGAATTGTCGGATCCCGGCAATACAGAGAAAATTCATTGATTAAAAAAAAATAAAAAATGCGTGGGGGTCCCCCCAAATTCAATTACCAGGTTCTTTGGGTTTGGTATGGATATCCACCCCAAATAATAAAAAAATTATGTGGGGTTCCCCCCAAATATCCATACCAGACCCTTCAGGTATGGATTTTAAAGGGAACTCCACCCCAAATTTAAATAAAAATGTCGTAAAGTTACCCCCAAAAATCCATACCAGACCCTTTATCTGAGCACGCAACCTGGCAGGCCGCAGGAAAAGAGGGGGGACGAGAGAGCGCTCCCCCTGAACCGTACCAGGCCACATGCACTCAACATGGGGAGGATGCTTTGGGGTCTGTGACCCTTCATATTGATGGGGACAAGGGCCTCATCCCCACAACCCTTTCCCGGTGGTTGTGGGGGTCTGCGGGCGGGGGGCTTATCGGAATCTGGAAGACCCCTTTAACAAAGGGGACCCCCAGATCCCGACCCCCCTATGTGAGTTGGTAATGGGGTACATTGTACTGTTTATTTTTTTACTTTTCATTGAAGTGTATTTTTTCCCAAAAAATTGCATTTGAAAGACCGCTGGGCAAATACAGTGTTTCATAAAATATTGCAGCAATTGCCATTTTATTGCCTAGGGTCTCTGTTAAAATATATATAATGTTTGGGAGTTCCAAGTAATTTTCTACCAAAAAATATTGATTTAAACTTAACAAATGCCAGAAAAAGATTAAGACATTAAGGGCCAGATCCACAAAGCACTTAAGCCGGCGTTTCACGAGATGCGCGGCGTAAGTCTAAATATGCGCCTGCATATCTATGCGACGTATCCTCAAAACGATATACGCCTGAAATCCTGAATTTTTCGACCAACGCATCGTGCGCGCAAAAATGCGCTAGACACACCATTGATTTGCTATGCAAATATGCAAATGAGGGAGTTACGGCGATACACAAAAGTAAGTTTGTGCGGTGCAGGCTACGCGCTGTGCGCATCAGCTGCACGTCCTGTCTAAAGTTAGTCCTTATAAAAGCAGGTTTAAATTTGGACAATCCGTCTACATGTCAGCTAAAGCAACACCGTTAGGGATGAGCTGAGCAGCCACACTTGCAGGACAACAATCTGTATGCCAACATGCCAGGGGCATCCTTGCTCATAGCTATACTACTGACTTTAGATGAGCGCAGAAGGAGGAGGGCACGGGAGAGGATATACCGCACACGCATAGACATCTTTGGCATGAGTGATTCTGAGGTGTATCGCATGTTCAGATTCACCCCTGCTGCCATCATGGAATTAACCACAACCCTGCAGGAGGACATCACCAGCCCAACACAACGCTCACATGCAGTGCAGCCATTGGTCAAGGTCCTGGCAACACTCCATTTCCTTGCCAGGGGCTCTTTTCACCCTAATGGGTAAATATATATTTTAGATACATTTTTTCTGTTTAGTATATATTTTATATTAGTTAATATAATAAATATATAATTTAATTTTTTATTTTTAATATATATTTAATATTTTAAATATTATTATAATTATATTATTTATTATTATTATTATTATATACATTTTTTTATATATATATATAGTAGTTCAACTTCCAGTTCCTCTCTGACATCTCTCAAAAACACACAATCCAAAAAACACAACACAAACCTACAAACAGCAACAGACAACGGAACAAAAGCACCTTTCTTCAGGGAGGGAAACTAATGGTTGTACTTTTGCAATTAAAGGGTGTATGTCTGGGCCTATTTATGCCCTGGGCGTAGCTCACTAGGTATGCCGGGCCTAGTTCTTTTCTCACTGATTACACCAGGCCGAGTTGTGAGCATGCGCAGAGAGGTGCTGACCATAGTCTGCGTCATGCGCACATGCGCAATCCGGCCGGCCCTTCATTTTCATGGGGTCACGGCTCATTTCAATGGAACACGCCCACGTCCTTCCCAATTTGAATTACACCGCCTTACGCCTCGGAATTTACTTTGCGCCGGCGCAAATTTGTGCGCAAATACTACGAGGATACGGTACTTGCGCCTCTTCATTGAGCCGGTCTAACGTAAAGGAGATGCGCTACGCCGGTCAATATATGCGCCACTGTACGTGAATCTGGCCCTAAGTGGTTAAACTTCATTTGCATTTACACACAGAAGTTTGATCTAAGAATAGTTAGTTACAATGTTTCCTGTTGAAAACTTGGCAGACTGCCCAGATATTTTCTTTTGACAGCTGAGTCAGCAGATAAAGTCTCTCCACTTGTTATATGAAAGAATCGACAAACTCTGCATTCTCAGGAGGGTTGAATCGAGATCACGATGTAGGACTGGTGTACACAGAAATGTATTAGTTGAAAACGCCTCAATCCTGAAATCTCTGTTGCTTTCCTGTGCCTGGAACACCTCAGGTTCTGCATACAGCCCCCAATAAAAGTGAATGAGTGTGCATGGCCATAATTGTGTAAACACCGATCACTTCTGCTTCGGTGTTTTTCCACGTATGCGCATGCACTATGTTTCCTCAAACACTAAACCGGTGTGTTTGGGGAAAAACCGCCATATATGTATGAATGTGTAAACACTGATGCAGAAGCATTTACTGTTTACACTAGTACAGCTGCATACAGCCGTTCACTTGTAATGGCGGCTGTATGCGACACCTGCGTTTGCCCCTGGTGTGAAAAAGCATCAAGGTTTTTATGCTTCAGCAATTTTCAGCTAATAAGGCCCCATTCACATATCACTTAGTGGGAATGTGGGATCTATTGATTCTAAAAGTGTGATTCGCATGCGTTTCAACGTGTTGCACATGGGGCAGAGCCCATTCACTTGAAGGCCAAAGAAGCTCAGGGACCAGATTTTGGCCGGATGCAGTTTTATGTACAGATTTTGCGTTGATGATAATGCATTTTGTTTCAGGATGAATGGCACCCAAAAGCATGTCAAACCCAAACATGAACGGGGCCTAAACATCTGTGTAAGGCCCCTTTCAGACTGAGGAGTTTTTCAGGCGGTACAGCGCTAAAAATAGAGCCTAAATACCGCCTGAAAAACTCCTGCCCAGCCTTCTCAATGTGAAGCCCGAGGGCTTTCACACTGAGGCGATGCGCTGGCAGGAGAGAAAAAAACCTCCTGTCAGCAGCATCTTTGGAGCGGTGAGAGGAGCGGCGTGTATACAGCTCCTTCCCATTTAAAACAAAGGGAAACCGCGGTAATACCGCCTGCAATGCGCCTCTGCAGAGGCGCATTGCGGGCAGTATTAACCCTTTATCGGCCGCTAGCGGGGGTTAATATCGCACCGCTAGCGGCCGAATCCCGCGGCAATTCTGACATATATCGCCGCTATTTTTAGAGGCCCTATACCGCCACCCGCCTCCCGTCCCAGTGTGAAAGGGGCCTACCTAAATGAGTCCTACGTATATCCAATGTCCTCAGAATGCAAACATTTTAAGTTATTACTGAGACAGATGTGCAAACGTGTGACAGCTAAGGCTGGATTCACACCTATGCATTTTTAGTGCAATTTGCAGATTTGCACTACAGTCCATTTAACATGGATAACGTTCTGTAGTGCAAATCTGAAAAAAGCACTAAAAATGTATAGGTGTGAATCCAGGTTAAAAAGGAGGATTTTTTAGGCTGGAGCAGCAACGAGGGGAACATACAGCACAGAGGGGGACACAAACCCGGAGGGGGAGAGCAGCACGGAGGAGGATACAGGGACAGTCAGCGGTGATCGGTGCGGCTTTGGGGGGAATTACAAGCACCGATCACCGCTGTATAACTTTCACTAAAGCAGCTGAAAAGGGGGCAGATCAGTGCTTGTATCTCCCCCCGCCGCACTGATCACCCTGACTGCCCAGGTATCGGGTAAAGCATCAGAGAATTTCCCCGAGTACAAGTACTTAGAGAAATGCTTGGTATCGGTACCGATACTAGTATTCAAAATTTCTATTTTTGGCAGGTAGGAGCTGCAGGAACGCACCTGTGTGCACATGTGACATGCGTGATGTCACTGTATGCCGGCCAATGGGAGTGTCAGTATGCAGACTGCAGGCCCATTTCACAAAACATCCGTCTCTATGTTTTAATAGGATTTCTGATATTTACAGAGAAGGTATACAATGGCCTTTCCTTTATTAAATGTCCCGTCAGAGAATGAAGTGAGGATAAAACAGTGAGCTAGTGCCTTGTTCTCACAGGAGCTGGCCATCGAGCGGTTTTACTATGTTTATTTAATATATTTTTAGTGATAAGATTGTTGGATAACTCTCTGATCTCTAGTTAATTAGTTGTTTTTGGTTTGTTTGAAAGCCTCACCTTTGTTAGAGAAAACATAAAAGTCCATCGATTGTGCCATTAAATTGCAGTAATAAAAATCGGGTTTTCATAGTTGATGGGAGGCAGGACGGTGGACTGGATTAGGACTATCAGGTGCCTGGATGGTTTGCTTGGCTCAGATTGTTGCTAAAGCCTCATACACACAATCGGATTTTCTGCGGACAAAGCGTCATACCGTGTACACTAGATAATTTTTTGCCATGAAAAGAAAACAACGTTTTTAAAAACGTCATTTAAAATGATCGTGTGTGGGCTTCACATCTTTTTTCATCTTCTGAAAAAAAAAAAAAAAACGAGCATGCTGCATTTTTTAACGTCGTTTTAAAAAATTTCGTTTTTTGGGTTGTAAAAAATGATCGTGGCGATACCTCACATGTGTGATTTGAACACCGTTTTCATATGCGGGTGCGACTTCCGTATGCGTTTTCTTTGTTGCGCAAGCTCGCAGGGAGGGGGGGGCGCTTTACTTTATTTTTTTCTTATTTATTTTTATAATATTAAATTACATTTTGATCACTTTTATTGCTGTCACAAGGAATGTAAACATCCCTTGTGACAGTAATAGGTGGTGACAGGTACTCTTTATGGAGGGATCGGGGGTCTAAAAGACCTCCAATCCCTCCTTTGCACTTCAAAGTATTCAGATCGCCGAAAACGGCGATTCTGAATACTGTGTACTTTTTAAAATCCGGCGCCATTGGCAGCCGAGAAACCCAGAAGTGACGTCATGACGTCGCTTCCGTGTTTCCGTTTGGGGGATTGAATCAAAGCTGTTTGCGGCTTTGATTTAGTCTGTGCCTGGACACTGACAGCGCTGGATCGACAATCGGGTCTCCCAGTAGGACGGGAGGCCCGGTCAGAACCGGGGAGGGGGGGATGTCCCCTCCCGCTCCTCCGGTATAACGACCGAGCAGCTTTTAGCCACATCGGTAGTTATGCCGGATAGCCAATCGTCGGCTCTAAACAACGGTACCGGGATGATGCCTGCAGCTGCAGACATCATCCCGGTATAACCCCGAAATCCGAGAACGCATATATGCGTTCGCTCGGCGTGAAAGGGTTGTTATGATCTTCTGATCATACAAGTTGTCTGCAGACTGACCCCTTGAACACATTATAGGGCCCTGTGTGACTTCTTGGCCCATGAGTTCCCTATGGAAGCTCTAAATTAGCTGTAGAGAATTGCCAGCACTGAAGTTGTCCTGAATTTGAGCTCTGTCCTCCACCGGCCCAGCTGTGGTGCTTTCAGGGAGAGATTTACTCACTGCTGCTTCCCCAGTGTAAACGTATGAGCTCTTAATTATAAACTGTTATGACATCTCGGAATAAGATATACTTATATTCTGCAGATTAACAGGCTGCACTTGGTAGCAAAGCAACATTAAACTCGTCACCGTCAGGGTTCTACACAAGAAGTATTATTTCAGCTTATCTAAACCTAGGCGTTCCCTTTTCACCTCCTTGCTTAAAGTGCAAGTAACCTTAAAAAGTTATTTTACATACATTTAAATTGCAGCTATAGCAAGTTTTGGACAGAATGGTTAGGCCCTATATCATGTTTGTATTGTTCTTTGTGTCTCTGCTATTTGTCCCCATTGTCACTGACACAGAAAGAGATGGGAAATCCAATATTTCACATTTACCACAATTTTTTTTTTTTTTTCAAAACATTTTTTGAAAAATTAAGTCTTCCAATTGGGACATCTGTTCTGTTGGCAGCTAGCTGAAGGGTTTCCCCCTTATTTTGGAGAGATTTCCTCTGACTTCCTGTTTCCCAGGATGACACAGCCCGCGGGAGCACGCAGCGCGACAATCGGAGGTGCAGTGTGTCAATCTGACACACCGGAACTCTGATCATAGTATGGAGCCTCTGACAGAGGCATTGCCACGTGATCAGCTGTGACCAATAATAGCTGATCATCGCATGAACCAGGAAGTGCCGGTAAACCGATTTCCTCGGTTCATGCTGACAGGTGGAGCTGATCGGCAGCTCTCCCTGTCAGAGGGGGGGGTCTGTGTTGATAATCAGCACATTGATTATCAGCACAGCCCCCATTAAACGGTGCCCATCAGCTAAGGTGACCAGATTTTTAAAATGAAATCCGGGGACATATTTTTTTCTTTCCTGGTAATGGCAACAATCAGCGACTCACAGCCTCTCAAGTCTTACTCTCCGGGCCCCGGCTACTATTGGATGGGGAGCGGAGGAAGATCACTCTGCCAGGGAAGGCAAGGAGATAGGTTGGTGGCTGGCCAGGACTTGAGCCAAGGCAGAAGAACATACGAGTAAAGCTGAATGGGCATGCGCCCCAAAACTGAAGAAATATTCCCTCTGCTCCGACCAGCACATGATCATCAGAAGGGGGCACAGATAATAGGAAAAATACAACCCCCCCCCCCCCCACCTATGCTAGTAAGCTCGGCTGAGTAGGGGTGTGTAATTCAATTTTTTTTATTTTAATTCTGCACTGACTGTCTTTGAAATTGCCCCTGCCCCCTATTAAATCCAATCTGGGGACAAAACCAGGGACAGACTTGATCCGGGGACAGTGTACTCAATCTGGGGACTGTCCCCTGAAACTGGGGATGTCTGGTCACCCTACCATCAGCTGCCAATCAGTGCTCAACACCTGCCAGCCTGTTCCCATAATAAATGCATGTCAGTGCCCACAACAGTGCCAATCAATGCCCAAAAAAAGTGCCAATCAGTGCCCCATCAGTAATGCCTGTCAGTAGCTCCTTATCAGTGCAGCCTATACCTCCCAACTTTTTGAGATGGGAATGAGGGACACCTATCAGCAAAAGTGCGGATCTGAGTTGTTGAGCGGGGGGGTTCCGCGGATCGGAGATGTTGAGAGGGGGGGTTCCACGGATCGGAGTTGTTGAGCAGGGGGGGGGGGATGCGGGACGGATCTGAGTTGTTGAGGGGGTGACGCGGATCTGAGTTGTTGAGGGGGTGTTACGCGGATCTGAGTTGTTGAGCGGGACCACGCGGGGGGGTACCGCGGGACTCCAGCCCTGATCACGGGACCACAGGATTTCCCGCAAAATTCGGGACGGTTGGGAGGTATGGTGCAGCCTATCCAGTGCCACCTATGAGTGCCCATCAGTGCTGCCTGTCTAGCCTATCAGTGCCCATCCATTTTTTTTAATTGTCTGTTTTTTTTTTTATAGTACAAGAATTAAAAAAACGCAGAGGTGATCAATTACCACCAAAAGAAAGCTCTATTTGTGGGAAGAAAGTGATAGACATTTAGTTTGGGTACAGTGTTGAATGGCTGCGCAATTGTCATTCAAAGTGCAACAGCGATGAATGCTAAAAATTGTCCTGGGAAGGAAGGGGGGAAAGTGCCCGCTATTGAAGTGGTTAAAAAAAAATGGAAGGTTTATTCCTGCTTGGACCATCCAACTTGCGGTAGGTGTGTTTCCGGCTTACCTGTGCCAGTATCTCTAACCCTATAATAGCCATGACTCAAGTGCCAGTATTACTTTTTCTGTAAAAATTCCCTAAAAACACTTTTAGTATATAGTTTAAATTGAAAGAAAAAAACTGCAAATGCAAACGAATTGGTGGCAAACAAAAGGCACCAACGTATATCTGAGCAGCAACATAGGGAGTAGGGGAGTTTGCTGTACAATATAAAAGATTAGAGGTCATTGTGGAGCCCTTGCCCCTGGCTGTCTGTATTCCGATGTCCCGGAATGTAATATAATGAAGCCACTTCCACCTACAAGCCTCGTAGCGGAGAATCTGTCACGGGACTCAGTGTTTTCTTTGTGTTTATTTTTAAAGATAACATAACCAATCGCAATTCTATCGCCAATTCATGCCTTTTCAGCCCATTGGCCTGAGGCAGAGAGAGCGGAGCTTCCTGTTGCAGAGTTTCAGGATGTGAAAAGGCAGAAGGGTTCTCAAATAGACTCTCTTATGTGCAAGGATTTCCTCCAGTCCTACTATCCGCAGGACTTGTGTTTCTGCTACAACTCCAATGGTTCACCCAGAGTAACCTCTACACTCAATACCCCCCCCCCCCCCCCTACTTCTACATTGGAAAGCTGCATTATTGCTGTATTCTTCTACATATTATACAAGTTATAACGCCTACAAAATAGGGGACAGAATTATGACTTTTTTTCATTTATTTTTTTCTACTTTTAATGGCGGCGATCTGTGATTTTTTATTGGGACTGCAACATTATGGCGGACACATCGAACACTTTTGCCACATTTTTGGGACCATCCGCATTTATATAGCGAACAATGCTATATATATGCACTGATTACTGTATAAATGTGACTGGCAGGGAAGGGGTTAACCACTAAGGGGCTGGGAAGGGGTTAAATGTGCTCTCTAAAAGTGATTCTAACTGTGGGGGGAGGGGACTGACTGGGGGAGGTGATCGATCTGTGTTCCTATGTACAAGGGACACAGCATCGGTCTCCTCTCCACGTCCTTGTCTGTGTATTCTGGCATTGTAGAACCACCTTGTAGCCATCAATTTACAAGGGCCAGGGCTCCAAGTAGTTAAGGCTGGCCATAGAAGGTGAGATTTTCTTTCCAGCAACCATGCCTCCCGCTGAGCAACTGTCTGCTCTCGGTGGGGGTGACGGGGGAAACTGTCCCCACCGGGAGAAGACAGTGACTATCGCTAGAAGTTATAGCAGCTGCTTGCAATAATCACAAGCGAATCCAGCAGGCTGGTTGTACCCACGTTGATCAATCAATCAACTTGGTACATTGAGCCTTCACATTATTGGTACAAAGGTACATGCTGATAGTAGGAGAGGGCAGACTGGCAGTTGGCAGCTTATTTTTTCACTGTCCAAGCACAGGTTTAGGGGGGAGGGGTCAAGAACTGGAAGTGTTATTGAACTACAGCAGAGAAAAATCAGGTCTTCTCCCCTACCAGACAGGGCTGTGTAAATCTAAGGATTGGATGGACAGAAATTAAAAACTTTTGAAATGTACAGTGGAACCTTGAATTGCGAGTAACACAGTTTATGAGCGTTTTGCAATACGAGCTGTTTTAAAATAAATAAATCCTGATTCGCTTTGTGAGCGTTGTCTTGCAAGACGAGCAGGATTAAAGCCTCTGGGGTGTGCAGTACCACATTTGGCCAGATGCACGGGGGCGCCAGTGTCTCCGGCGCCCCCGCACTTCTGGCCACATGCGGTACTGCATAGACAAGCAATGGCTGTGGAACGGATTATCTGAGTTTCCATTATTTCCTTGCTTTGATATACAAGTGCTTTGGATTACAAGCATTCTTCTGGAACAAATTATGCTCGTAATACAAGGTATTACTGTACTTGTTTTGTGTATTTAGCTGTTTGCACAGAGTTCAGCTTTAGGTAGTGCCTGTGGTGGTTTTAAAGTGGTACTATGTGTCACATATGTTTTCAATATTAAGTATGGCATGCTAAGTAATGTTAGTGTAACACATTTCCAAATATCTATTACCTAGCTGTTACCTCTCACATGGATCACATTATTCTCCCTGAAAAATACCTTCCTGCGCTGTTCTTTTCAGCAGCCATCTTTGTTATGGCATCATCGAAGGTCACATGGGGTTTATTTACTAAAGACAAATACACTTTGCACTACAAGTGCAGTCGCTGTAGATCTGAGGGTGACATGCAAGGGAAATAAAAAACAGCATTTTTTCTTGCACATGATTAGATTATAAAATCAGCAGAGCTTCCCCTCATTTTACATCTACCCCTCAGATTTACAGCGACTGCACTTCCAAGGGCACTTTCAGTGCAAAGTGGCTTTGCCTTTAGTAAATGAACCCCCATCTACCTCCAGGACTGAGATGCCAACTCAGATGACATATCCTGGTGCTTGTACAGTTCACAAATGTCTGACTGAGAGCAGTTTCTTCTGCAGCCTCTCACCTTGTGACTTGCTCCTGAGTTACAGCATTGAGGTGTGATCACATTGACATTTCATTGTCAGCTTTAAAGGGTCACCTTTACCAAAAAACTGCCTGTGCAGATAAGGAGTGTGTGTAGATATAAAACAAACGGTTCAGCTTTGACCAAAGTTATATAATGCCCTTGCTATAGTTGTAGACCAATTATGTACCTTATGAAGCCTGACTGGAAAACTCCTAGGACAATGCTGGATGAAGCCTGACTGGAAAACTCCCAGGATGATGTTGGATGAATCCTGACTGGAAAACTCCCAGGATGATGTTGGATATTACTAAGACCCCTTTCACATTGAGGAGTTTTTCAGGCGGTACAGCGCTAAAAATAGCGCTGCTATACCGCCTGAAAAACTCCTGCCCCAGCAACCTCAATGTGAAAGCCCGAGGGCTTTTACACTGAGGCAATGCGCTGGCGGGAGATAAAAAAATCTCTTGTTAGCAGCATTTTTGGAGCGGTGTGAGGAGCGGCATGTATACCGCTCCTTCCCACCGCGGCAATACTGCCCGCAATGCGCCTCTATAGAGGTGCATTGCGGGCGGTATTAACCCTTTCACGGCCGCTAGGGGGGGTTAATACCGCTAGCGGCCGCAAGCCGCTAGGGGGGGTTAATACCGCCAGCGCACCTCCACTGCCCCATGTGAAAGGGGTCTAGGAGAGGGCCAGCTATAACTGCTCACCTCACCATCACAGGAGTGAGCGAGCTCTTTCTCTGACTCAACCCCCTCTCCCCTGATGCAGTAGCTCTGCAGGGTGTGTGTGATTGATCATGAACTGTCTATAATCTGACACAGATTAAATAATTATACTTAACCGCTTAAGGACAGCCGCATGACTATTTACGTCGCCAGAATGGCACAGCTGGGCATTGGGACGTACAGGTACGTCCCCTTTAAGATGCCCAGCGGCGGGTCGTGAGCGCCCAGCCACTGGCGTGCTCGCGACCCGGTCCTATCCTCCGTGACCGCGGATCTGATCGCCGCCGGTGTCCTGCGATCGGGTCACAAAGAGGAAGAACTGGGAGAGGTGAGTGTAAACAAAGCTTCCCCGTTCTTCCTAGTGTGGCTGTCAGTGATCGTCTGTTCCCTGTGTTAGGGAACGACGATCAGTGACGTCACACGCACAGCCACGCCCCCCACAGTAAGAACACTCCCTTAGAACACACTTAACCCCTACAGCGCCCCCTCCTGGTTAACCCCTTCACTGCCATTGACATTTTCACAGTAATCAGGGAATTTTTATAGCACTTTTCACTGTGAAAATTACATGGTCCCAAAATAGTGTCAAAAGTGTCCAATGTGTCAGCCATAATGTCGCTGTTACAAAACAATTCGCTAATCGCCGCCATTAGTAGTAAAAAAAAAAATATTAACAAAAATGCCATAAAACTATCCCCTATTTTGTAAACGCTATAAATTTTGCGCAAACCAATCAATAAACGTTTATTGCGCTTTTTTTACCAAAAATAAGTAGAAGAATACGTATCGGCCTAAACTGAGAAACATTTTTTTTTTAATATATATATTTTTTGGAGATATTTACAGTATTATAGCAAAAAGTAAAAAATATTGATTTTTTGTTTAATAGCGCAAAAAATAAAAACCGCAGAGGTGATCAAATACCACCAAAAGAAAGCTCTGTCTGTTGGGAAATAAGGATGCCAATTTCGTTTGGGAGCGACGTCGCACGACCGCGCAATTTCCAGTTAAAGCAACGCAGTGCTGAATCGCAAATAGGGGCCAGGTCCTTTACCTGCATATTTGTCCGGGTCTTAAGTGGTTAATGAGATGTTGACAGCTTAATAATCAGAAGAGTCTTTTAGTTGTGCACTTTTGCAGAGAAAATTGACATGATTATATGTAGATTAACTTCCTCAACTAATAATCCCTTCTAAAGTCCCTTTTAACACGTCAGTGGACACATGTCTATTTACATCGCCGCTCTATAGAGAGCAATGGATAATTAGATTGGGTCCGGCTGAAAAACTGACAGGTGGACCTAATCGGACCGTCAATGTGAAAGGGCACAATCAGTAGATAATCATACAGGGGTCGGTTTTAGACAGGAGCCAGTTAGGCTACAAAGTGCATTCAGCAACAATAAGGCCCTTATTCAGCGCTATACAGCTGTCAGCGGGGCCTGTTTACCTCTGCAGAGACGCATTGCCGGCGGTATAATCGCGGTGTCCCATTGATTTCAATGGGAAGGAGCAGTATACACACGGCTCCTTCACTGCTCCAAAGGTGCACTGGCAGGACTTACGTCCTGCCAGTGCACCACTCCAGTGTTAAAGCCCTCAGGGAAGTACCAGGCGGGTGGGGGATGCACACTGGCAGCATTTTGGCACAGTAGTGGCAATTGATGGGCACAGTGGCAGTGTTGGATGGGCACAGTGGTGGCAATTGATGGGCACAGTGGCAGTGTTTGAGGTACACAGTGGTGGCAATTGATGGGTACAGTAGCTGCGTGGCACAGCGATGGCAATTTATGGGCACAGTGGCTGCGTTTGATGGGCACAGTGGCTGCATTTAATGGGCCCAGTGGCTGTGTTTTGATGGCACAGTGGCTGCATTTGATGGGCACAGTGGCTGCATTCGATGGTACAGTGGCTGCGTTTGATGGCACAGTAGCTGTGTTTGATGGCACAGTGGCTGCATTTTATGGGTACAGTGGCTGCATTTGATGGGCACAGTGGCTGCATTTGATGGACCCAGTGGCTGCGTTTGATGGCACAGTGGCTGCGATTGATGGCACAGTGGCTGCAATTGATGGCCCAGTGGCTGCATTTGATGGGCCCAGTGGCTGTGTTTGATGGCACAGTGGCTGCGATTGATGGGCACAGTGGCTGCATTTGATGGGCCCAGTGGCTGCGTTTGATGGGCACAGTGGCTGCGTTTGATGGGCACAGTGGCTGCGTTTGATGGGCACAGTGGCTGCGATTGATGGGCACAGTGGCTGCGTTTGTTGGCACAGTGGCTGCATTCGATGGTACAGTGGCTGCGTTTGATGGCACAGTAGCTGCATTTGATGGCACAGTGGCTGCATTTTATGGGTACAGTGGCTGCATTTGATGAGCACGGTGGCTGCATTTGATGGCACGGTGGCTGCGTTTGATGGCACAGTGGCTGCGTTTGATGGCACAGTGGCTGCAATTGATGGCCCAGTGGCTGCATTTGATAGGCCCAGTGGCTGCGTTTGATGGCACAGTGGCTGCGATTGATGGGCCCAGTGGCTGCGTTTGATGGGCACTGTGGCTGCATTTGATGGGCAAAGTGGCTGCGTTTGATGGGCCCAGTGGCTGCGTTTGATGGGCACAGTGGCTGCGTTTGATGGCACAGTGGCTGCGTTTGATGGCACAGTGGCTGCGATTGATGGGCACAGTGGCTGCGTTTGATGGGCACAGTGGCTGCGTTTGATGGGCACAGTGGCTGCGTTTGATGGGCACAGTGGCTGCGATTGATGGGCACAGTGGCTGCGTTTGATGGCACAGTGGCTGCAGTTGAATTGCAGAAATCTTTTGAGCTCTTTATCCTGTAACTTCAGACTTCCTAGAGTCACGCTGTGCTCCTCTAACATTCCCTGTTCTGGCAGATTTACCGCCCTGACAGAGGAAATATTTGCAGTCATGCCCTTAAAGTGAAATTTTTACTTCAAGCGCGTCCCACAAATATTTCTGCTTCGACCGCAATGCAAACAGGAAGAGCTGTGAGCACCTGTCTTTCCCCAAAGCGTCTCCAGCCAACAGGAACTGTCAGCGGGGTCTTTCTTTGTCTGTCTGCTCGGTAAACTGTGACCGGGCCGAGGCACCTGCATTGCCGCTCCACAAACGGCGCCCGTCATTGCTGCAATAATGTCACCATTGTTCCCAGGGTTTTACCGAGATATTTCTGCCATTAATGGGAATTTGTCTGCTGAAAGCTCCTGTCAGTCACTAAATTACAGCACACACAGAGAGCCTTCGCTGCTTTCTCCTTCTTCGTAGTGCGATGTCCAGCATTGCTAATGTGCGCGCTTGTTGGGATTTGGTGAAAGCAGTGAAATGCCGATGAGTTTTTTGTAATGAAATAACTTTAATAATAAATAAAAAATAAATAATCAGAAATATTGCGCATACCGTTTGGAAAATAAGTGTGCTTTGGGGTATTCGCTATCTGCTTCAGCCAGCCACAGACAGATCAAAATTAGGCCGGTTAAGCAGGAACTAACCAAATTTCAATCTATCTATGGGCAGGCTGGTTGTACTGAAGGCGATCTATCAATCAACTTTCAGTACAACCAGCCTGTCGTTTTTTTTCTTCATGTGATCACTGCTATCAGATCACTTAGGCCTCGATTTGAACAAATCTGTCTCTTTGGATTTTGGTTTGCTCGCGTGTACACACGAGCAAACCAAATTCCCCGCCAGCAGACGGCGCGCTGACGTGTCGGTGACGTTGACGCCACCACGTCACCGCACCAGGAAGTAAAACACTTCCGCGCATGCGTCGAAATCATTCGGCGCGCGTGCGAGAAGACATGTCTGCTGGTTAGCATACTAACCAGCAGACATGTCGGGCGGACGGGTTCCCAGCCGACAGATTTCAAAGCATGCTTTGAAATCTGTCGGCTGGCCAAATCCGTCGGCTCGCCCGTACACACGGTCGAATCTGTTTGCTGGGACGGTCTAGCACAGTGTTTTTCAACTCCAGTCCTCAAGGCACACCAACAGGTCAAGTTTTCAGGATTTCCCTCAGATGAAATGGCTGTGGTGATTACTAAGTGCCCTTTCACACGTCCGTTCAGTTCATCCGTTTTTTGGATGTCCGTTAACGGACCTCAATGCTTCCCTATGGGTTAGCGTCCGTTAGCGGATGAGCATCCGCTAACGTCCGTTAACATCCGTCTGCGGTAAGCTCCGTTTTTTTGGATGGAAGAAAACCCTATTTTTCTTCCGTCAAAAAAACGGACGTTAGCGGATGATCCGTTTACCATCCGATCCGCTAACGTCAGTTTTTCATCAAAATAAGTTAAAAAAAAACGGATGGAAAAACGGATGAAAAAAACTGATGAAAAACGGACGGAAAACGGAACGGAATCGGATGTAAACGGACGGAAAACTGACGGAAAACTGACGAAAAACTGATGAAAAAACGGATCAACTGATCTAAAAAACTGAACGGACGTGTGAAAGAGCCCTAAGCCCTGGTTCACACTGGTGCGTTTTGACATGCGATTTGGCCTGTCAAATCGCATGTCAAAACGGCGGATTTTGCCGCAAATTGCCGGCAATGGCAGTGTCCTAATCGGTGCGACGCTGCATCTGCGGCATTGCACCGATTTCAAAAAGTAGTCTCTGTACTACTTTTTGCGATTTCAGCCTGCGATTTACATTGACATCTGTGCAGAAACCTGCACAGATGTCTCTGAAATCGCGGCTGAAATCGGGACTGCCGGGCGGGAGTGAAATCGTGCGAGTTCAGCTGAACTCGCACTGCTTCACTCCCGCAGCCCAGTGTGAACCAGGGCTAATGGCCCATACACACGATCCGAATATCGGCCGACGGATCGTACGACTTTTTTCGCTTGATAATCGCGAGTAAAATAAAATAGGTTTTAGACTCACGAAAATTATCGTACGATAGAAAAAAACGATCGGAAGTGATGTCACGTGTTGTAATGTATTTGTATTGTATTGTCGGACGACGGCTGTACTGACTAAACGAAAATCGGACGATCGGACATCGGACGAGAAACATTTTCGTGCTTGTCCGATCGAATTTAATCGGATGAACGGTCGTGATCGGCTGTCGAAAGTAGTGTACACACGATCCGAAAATCGTACGATCCATCATCGTACGATCGTTTTCGTCCGATATTCGGATCGTGTGTATGGGCCATAAGGCAGTGAAACTGATCAAATCACCTGTGCAAAATAATGGAAAGCCTGAAAACATGACCTGTTGGTGTGCCTTGAGGACTGGAGTTGAAAAACACTGGTCTAGCAGACCGTTTCCAGCAGACAGATTTGAGCGTGTGTACGAGGCCTAAAACCCGCCCGCTGTCAGAATACAATAGCGCAGTGGGAGGGATTCCCCCATCAACACTGACTGTATTGATGGGGGAATCGTGCAAGTTTCTTTCCTACAATTCATGGCTGTAGGAAAGAACTTAAGGAATTAATTAGTGCTCGATAAAGTGGTCGTAAACTCCTTCTTTGCACTTGTACCCAGGGTGGATTTGATTTAAATCAAGTCAATTTATTTTCAATAAATTCACATTCTTTTAGTTCCCGGGGTCCAACCTGAGGATGGCATGTGGCCCTTGACACTTAAAGTGGAGATCCACACAAAAAGTGAACCTCAGCTTTTCGGAACCCCGGCCCTCCGGTGTCACATTTGCCATCTTTCAGGGGGTGCAGATACCTGTATATTACAGGTATTTGCACCCACTTCCGAGTCACACATTTGATCAGCAATTGGGCCCCCCGCTATCAGAATGCAATAGTGTTATGGGGGAATTTCCTGCATCACTCATTGCAGGGTCGATACGGGGATCATATATTTTTTTTTTCATTCAACCTGCTGGTTCAAACAAAAAATGAATGTGCTTAAAGTGGACCTTTAGTAATTTTTTCAACTTTCCATCTATTAAATCTTCTGTCCTTTTTGTTCTAACTTTGAATAGTAAAACCTATTTTTTCTGCCAGTAAATACCATATACAGCCCGCTTATTGTCTGGTAAAAAGCCTAGGCTTATGACATCATGCACAGCTCTCTCTCTCTCACTCTTGTGGGAGTTTTCCAGGAAAGGAGGGGGGGTGAGTCATATGAGGGCCAGTGAGAGCTGCAGAGCTGGAGATGTGTGTCTGTGTAAATCCAGGAAGTGAACAGCTGCCCACAGTTAAAATGGATGCAGCCAGACTCAGTGGAGGGAGATTTCTGCAGCATATTTGGAAAGTACAGAATCACAGTAAGTGGAACCTTGGTTTACAAGTAACGCGGTTAACAAGCGTTTTGAATATTGAGCAACTTTTTTTTTTATTCTGACTCGGTTTGCGAGTGTTGTCTCGCAGAATTCAAGCTAATGGGGTGTGCATAGGCGTGCGCACAGGGTGCGCCAGGTGTGCCCAGGCACACCCTAATCCCCCTGTGCAGCACAGATTCCCCCTAATGCCCTGGCTCCCATCTTTCCCACCGCTGCGCTGCCAGCTTCCCTCCTCTCCTATTGGCTGTTGCTGCTGGGATGTTTTAGGAGTGGGGAAGGGGCCAGTAAATATGTAATGTACCGGCCCCTTCCCTTTCTGAATGAACATTGTGAGTGATCGGTAGTGTGTGTTTGGGCTTTGGGGTGCACACCCTAATGCAATAGGCCGCGCACACCTATGGGGGTGTGTAGTACCGTATTTGGCCAGAGGTGTGGGGGCCCCAGTGACACTCGAAACGGTTCCGAGCCGTTTGGAACCTCTCCGAGATCAGCCAAGCTGTCCCCGTGTATTTCCGAGGCTCTCCGGTACCCCCCCCCCCACCCACCTCTGGCCACATCCGGTATTGCATGCCATAGAAGTCAATGCGGAACTAATTATCTTTGTTTTCATTGACTTCTATGGGGAAACTCGCTTTGATAAGCGAGTACTTTGGATTACAAACATTCTCCTGGAGAGGATTATGCTCGTAATTCGATGTACCACTGTATATATAAAATAATATGCAAAGTTGTTGGAGGGAAGTTTCAGAATGACAAAGATGTTTTTATTACAAATTATGTGAGCAGACTGCAGTTCCTCTTTAAGGGTGATGTTTTATGTGCCAGAAGGTTTGTATTTCTGTCCTTCCAGTTCTGAGATATAATAGCTCTGCTGCACAGCACAGCCCTGTCTGGCAGAGGGGGAGACCTGACTTTTCTTTTCTTCATCTAAAGCTGGCCATAGACGGTTCGGGTCTCGGCTGGTTCAGCAGGGATCGGCTGAGATCCATGTATGGGAAGGCTGATTGTACCTAAGTTGATCGATCAACTTGGGTACAACCAATATGTCACATTTGTCCTGCTATTATTGCCAGCGGCTATATCCACTAGCTATAATCACTGTGTGTTCTTCTGGCAGGGACGGCTCTTCATGCTGTGGTTGCGGGAAATAAAATCGATCCATCTATGGTCGACTTCGTTCTTTTTTTTTATAACGAATATGTCACACTTACCTTCTCTGTGCAATGGTTTTGCACAGATTGCCCCATGTCCTCCTTTCTGGGGTCCCCCCGCTCTTGGGTCCTCCTCTTCTCAAGTGGCCGCACAGAGAGCCGCTTTCCATTCGGGGGAATCGTGCAGGCCCGCTCCTGAGTCCTGCTGCTGCGTCCATTGACACAGACAGCAGGACTTGGCCCCGCCCCCCGGCTAACAGTGGGAGCCAATCTATCCAATGAGGACCCGAGACAGTGGCTGGAGCTGCTGTGCGCGTCCCCGTCACTGGAACGATCGGGTTAAGGTAAGAAAAGGGGGGTCTGGGGGGGGTGCTGCAGTGAAAAAGGTGTTTCAACTTAATGCATAGAAAGTTGTAAAGGTTTGTTTTTTTATTCTATAAATAGGTTCCTTTAACCGCTTGAGGACCGCCGCATGACGATATACGTCGACAAAACGGCACAGTTGGGCACAAGCTCGTGCATGTACCTCCCCTTTAAGATTCCAGCTGCCGCCAGCTCGCTCGTGACCCGGTCCTCTTTTCTGTGACCGTCCCCGTGGGAAAAACGGACCTGATCGCCGCCGGTGTCCCACGATCGGGTCACAGAGAGGAAGAACGGGTAGGGGCAAGTGTAAACAAACCTCTCCCCGTGCTTCCTAGTGAGCCTGTCACTGATTGTCTGTTCCCTGCATTGGGAATGACGATCAGTGTCGTTTTATGCCCAGCCACACCCCCCTACAGTAAGAATCACACATTAGGGCACACTTAACCCCTAAAGCGCCCCCTCCTGGTTAACCCTTTCACTGCCAGTGTCATTTTCACAGTAATGAGTGCATTTTTATAGCACTGTTCGCTGTAAAAATGACAATGGTCCCAAAATAGTGTCAAAAGCGTCCGATGTGTCCACCATAATGTCGCACTCACGATAAAAATCGCTGATCGCCGCCATTACTAGAAAAATAAAATTATTAGTAAAAATGCAATAAAACTATCCCCTATTTGGTAGACGCTATACATTTTGCGCAAACCAATCAATAAACGCTCATTGCGATTTTGTTTTTTTATATATTTTTGGGGCATATTTATTATAGCAAAAAGTAAAAAATATAGAATTGTCGCTATATTTTTGTTTGTAGCGCAAAAAATAAAAATCGCAGAGGTGATTAAATATGTATTTGATCACCTCTGCGGTTTTTATTTTTTGCGCTACAAACAAAAATATAGCGACAATTCTATATTTTTTACTTTTTGCTATAATAAATATCCCCAAAAATATATAAAGAAACAAAATCGCAATAAGCGTTTATTGATTCACTTACCTTTTCCTTAGATTTCCCTTCTAAATGTTTTTTTTTTCTTTGTCTGAATTTCTCACTTCCTGTTCTCCTCAGTAAGCTGGCCCCCATCATCCGAGCTGTTCTGGCTGGGGGTTAGTCAGCGTGCTCGCCCCCTCCCTTGTGACTACATCCCTGCGGGGAGACACTGTGTTGCAAAATAAATGCAAGTGAATGCAACCAAGTAGAGAACTGAATAAATGTGTGCTTTTTTTTTTTTTTATATTTGCCTGAAGAGCAACAAAATATTTAATTTAGACTTATAAGAAAAACTACAAAAAGACTAAAGTCTTCCTAAACCCCCCCCCCCCCCCCCCCCCCCCACATAATAGTTCTACACTAAGCTATATTTTGTATCTATTTTAAACCTGAATAATACCCTGTGGAGTTCTCTGCAATTTCCATAGAACACAGAGAGACTTATTACAATGCTGCGACCGGCTATCTCGCAGCAACTTTTTCACTTCCGTTTCAAGGCGGCATATCAGAGCAACCGAACAAATCTACAATATTGCATCTGTTTCCTGTGACTCAGGAGAGGCTGACTGGGTGAGCGGGATGGGATGTGAGAATTGTGGGGCTGGAATAATAATTCTCAGAGCAATCTGAGTCATAACAAGCCTCGTACCTCAGCTTCATATATGACTATACATCCAGTCATGAGTATGCAGTCACCTCAGCTTTGTTACCTGCTAGTCCAGGGCTCTATCATTTTACTGCTGTGCTGTAAAGCTGGACATACACTAGGAGATTTTTGAATGAACATTTGTACAACCTGGACTGGAAATTCTCCATACACTTGACGGCTTGACAAATGGCGTTCAAAATGCTTACATGTTTTTTTTTTTTTTTGCTTTTAACATTTGATTTTGGAACAAATGGACATTCCCAATTGAAAACCAGCTACTCTGTTGGAAACTTCATTCAGGAAAAACAAAAACCATTATGCCTTCAAATTTTCGAGGCAGTGCGATTGAAAATTAGAAAAATCAAAAAAATAAAGAAAATCTTAAAAGCAAAACATTTCAAATGTAACCACTTGCTTACTGGGCACATATACCCCCTTCCTGCCTAGGCGAAATTTCAGCTTCTGGCACTGTGTTGCTTTAACTGAAAATTGCGAGGTCGTGCGACGTGGCTCCCAAACAAAATTGACGTCCTTTTTTCCCCCACAAATAGAGCTTTCTTTTGGTGGTATTTGATCGCCTGTGTGGTTTTTGTGCTTTAAACAAAAAAAGAGCGGCAATTTAGAAAAAAAACACAATGGGCCAGATTCAGGTAGGAGCGCGTATCTTTGTGCGGGCGTAGCGTTTCCTATTTACGCTACGCCTCCGCAACTTTGACAGGCAAGTGCATTATTCACAAAGCACTTGCTCCATAAGTTGCGGCGGCGTATCGTAAATTGGCCGGCGTAAGCCCGCCTAATTTAAATGTGTAAGAGGTGAGCGTGTTTTATGGAAATGAGCCGTGACCCCATGTATATGAAGCGCCGATCGTACGGCGCATGCGCGCGCATGCTCAGTATCACGTCAAATTTTTCCCCTAAGTTACGCCGGCTCAATGCCTGTGGCGTGAATGTAACCTACGCACAGCCCCATTCCTGTACGACTTACGCAAACGACGTAAAAAGATACGCTTGTTCCGATGTCCATACTTTGCATTACCTGCAGGGGTAGTAGCAGGGGTAACTTTACGCCGGATGTAAGCCTAACGTAAACGGCATAGCGGGCGCAAGTACGTTCGTGAATTGGCATATCTGCCTAATTTACATATTCAACGCATAAATCTACGGAAGCGCCCCTTACGGCCAGCGTAAATATGCAACTAAGATACGACGGCAAAGAGACTTACGTCGCTCGTATCTTAGCAAAATTCTGGCGTATCTTGCTTTCTGAATACAGAAAAAAGATACGCCGGTGCATCCTAGAACTTACGCGGCGTGTCAACAGATACGCCAACGTAACTACTTTCTGAATCTGGCCCAATATTTTTTACTTTTTGCTATAATAAATATCCCAATTTTTTTTTGAAAAAAACAATTTTTTTCTCAGTTTAGGCCGATACGTATTCTTCTACATATTTTTGGTAAAAAAAAAACAAAAAAAAAACGCGATAAGCGTTTAGTGACTGTTTGCGCAAAAGTTATAGCACCTACCTAATAGAGGACATAATTATTACTTATTTTTATAATTTTTTTTTACTAGTAATGGCGGCGATCTGCGATTTTTATTGGGACTGCTTCATTATGGCAGACACATCGGACACTTTTGACACATTTTTGGGACCATTTACATTTATACAGTGAACAGTGCTAAAAATATGCAGTGATTACTGTATAAATATGACTGGCAGGGAAGGAGTTAACACTAGGGGGCAAGGAAGGGGTTAAATGTTTACCCTGGGAGTGATTCTTACTGTGGGGGGAGAGGACTGACTGGGGGAGGTGACCGATCTGTGTCCCTATGTACAAGGGACACAGCATCGGTTTCCTTTCCCTGACAGGACGTGGATCTCTGTCTTTACACACAGAGATCCACGGTCCTGCTCAGTTACTGGGCAATCGCGGGTGCCCGGCGGGCATCGTGGTCACCGGGCACGCGCATCGTGTTCCCAGTAACGCGGCGGGTTTGCGCACGCTGCCGGCAGGGCGTGCACGCCCCCTAGTGGCTCTAAAAGACAAGGACGTCATATGAGGAGAAACAGGAAGTGAGAAATTCAGACAAAGAAAAAAACATTTAGAAGGGAAATCGAAGGAAAAGGTGAGTGAACAATGCACTAGCTTAAAGGAACCTATTTAGAAAATAAAAAAATAACTTTTACAACACCTTTAATTCTACTAGTCTATGGTCAGCTTAAAGTGGTTGTAAAGATTGTAAAGGAACAGGCAGTGGGGCATTTTTTACTTTAATGCAGAGAATGCATTAAGGTAAATATTATGGGCCAGATTCAGGTAGAGTTACTCCTGCGTATCAGTGATACGCCAGCATAACTCACACTTTGAGCCGGCTTATCTGTTTTCTGTATGCAGAAAACAAGATACGCCGGGATTGATTTCATATACGAGCGGCGTAATTGTATTTCGCCGTCGTATCGGAACTGCAATTTTAAAATGGGCGCTCGGGGCGTTCCCGCTGATTTACGCTGAGAATATGTAAATCAGCGAGAGACGGCAATTCACGATCGTACGCGGGACCGACGCAGTGACTTTCCGACGTTTCCGTAAGCGATACGCGGCGTAAAGAAAAACATGCCACCTAGGTGGAGTATCCTATGTTAAGTATGGCCGTCGTGATCACGTCGAATTGAAAAAGTTTAACGTCGTTTGTGTAAAACGTCCGTGAATGGGGATTGACGTCATTGACGTTCACTGACAGAATTTGGAGCATGCGCACTGACAGTCGACGCATGGGCAGTACGTTCTCCGCGGGATCGCGCCTAGTTTAAATAATACACGCCCCCTACCCGTCCAATTTGAATTCCGCCGGCTCATTTTCGCTACGCCGCCGCAACTTTAGGAGCAAGTGCTTTGTGAATACAGTACTTGCTCCTAAAGTTTCGGCGGAGTAATGTAAATGACGAACGTTACTCCAGAATAAAGATCCGCTCTCCTACCTGAATCTGGTCCAATTTGGCTGTTTTACCCTGAGGTCTCTCTGTCTGTCCAGAGACATAACTAGAACCTTTAGAGCCCTGGTGTAAGAAACCATGAAGGGCCCCCCTGACCCCCAACCAGGGCCCTTCCCACTGATCCCAGGGCCCTTTACTCTCATCGTGGGACCAGTTATTGTGGTCCCGCAGTGGGCCACCTTTCTACCATCTTGGGGTCCCCCCATGTGCGCCTTTGCTACTCTGGTAGTTCCGCCACTTGTGTCAGTCGCTTTTATGGGTTTTTTTTTAACATTTTTTTTTCCAATTGTATTTTTTATAATTTTTTACATATTATTTAGGACCCCTGTTGGGAGACTTTGATGAAATATCAGGGGTGTAAACAGACCTTTGATGTCTCACTTTTGAGACAGAGAAAGAGACTGGGGACATATTCATCAATTGCTTTCTCTGCAGCCTCAGCTGCATAGAGTTAATGTAATTGAATACCTCTGTACAGAGCTTCCTATGCTTCCTCTGAAGCATAGTAAACACAGTTCACTATGCCCCAGCTTTGAATGAAATTCATTTTTCGATATTAACATACATTGTATAATAATAGTGTCAGTAAGTAATCAAAGAGTACTTCCACTCTTATACACTTATTTGACTGGTTCCTGATTCCTGTACTACTTTGGTGTCATTTTGGCCCCATAGAATATTCAAACTACATTCAAGTTGCATTACATAATCACACTGAAAATTGGATCGTGGCAGTTTGCACCTAGCCTAAGTAAATAAAGGATTGTATATAGCAGATTAAAGCGTGCATGGGTCACTATATTGCCTGTAGAAAATATAGGCCCAGATTCAGAAAGCAATTACGCCTGTCTAACTGGTGTTAGACAGGAGTAATTTCAAATTTCGCGTGCCGTATCACTAGTTTGAATCCTCAAACCATGATACGGCGGCTTCGGGCTTCGATCCGATAGGCTTACGTCTTCGTAAGCCTTCGGATCTACGCTGCATTATTTTTGCGGCCGCTGGGAGGAGTTTGCGTCGTTTTGATGCGTCGGGATATGCAAATGTGTTTTTACGGCGATCCACGAAGATACGAGTGGTCTTCGCAATCGCTTTCGTCTATTTTTTTTTACGTACTGTTAGACCAGCTTTTTGCTGGTCTAACGGTACGTAGCCCATGTTAAGTATGGCCGTCGTTCCCGCGTCGAATTTGTTTATTTTTTTATTTTTTTTACGTAACTCGTTCGGGACTAGGATTGTCCGTAAACGACGCTACTCAAACAACGAATGACGTAACGACGTGTTTTCGCGCAATGCACGGCGGGAAATTTGCGAACGGAGCATGCGCAGTTCGATCGCCGCGGGAACGCGCCTATTTTAAATGCTTCACGCCCCCTACTCGTCTAGATGGATTGCGACGGGAGAAATACACTACGCCGCCGTCGTTTACTGGAGAAAATCTACCTGGATTCCACGTAGAGCCAGGTAAAAAACGGCAGCGTAGTGTATTTCTGATACTCTACGATAGTCTAATTCTATCTGAATCTGGGCCATAATACGTAGAATTCTGCTGTATAAAATCCATATGATTTGGTTGTCATTAGCGGTAAGGTCAGAGGACAGAAGTACATTGTACACTCAATGGATCCGCTCCAGGACTTGTTAGGGAACAAGAAGTTGTATGTTCTCAGTAGCCTGGAAACCTGCGTCCTGATTAATCAATAACCTGACAGCGGATTATATTACAGCGCCGGACGCTCTCAGAATTAATTCGCTTCTGCTTTTTACAGCTCAGACTTGTTCTAGTTCCTCTGTATTACATGATTTTCCATATGTTCCTCTTGTCCTCTCAATAATACAATACTGGCCATTTACATATTTATCTTTATTGAACAACGACCTGCAAAGAGCAAAGAGCTTATTAAGAGGGATTTTTTTTAAAAGATTTTAAAGGTCAACACATTTGACTTTAGATGCTATGACTATTGTCTTTATTCCTCAATTCTGTAGAGGTCATAATATATGAAATAATGTTGTTTAATATTGCTTTAGGATGGCCATGTTTTCCTGGGAGAAATGCCATCCTTATTGTTTCTTTCATATAACCGTATATACTCGAGTATAAGCCGACCCAAATATAAGCCGAGGCAACTAATTTTACCACAAAAAACTGGGAAAACGTATTGACTCCAGTATAAGCCCAGGGTGTCCATCAGCATGCCTCACTGTGTCCATGCCTCATTTTGCCCATCCCTCACTGTGCCCATCCCTCACTGTGCCCATGACTAGATTGACGTTTAACATGGGAGTCTATGAAAGGGGTGCCCAGGTTTGAAAACGTGGTGCTCCCCAGCTGTAGGTCCTCCAGACAACAAACTTTGCACACTTGTAGAGGAGAAATGGGGCTACATGTGTGCCTAGTTCCGGGTCCAGAGGACCTACGACAAGCTGGTAACGGGTCCCTAAAGTCACCAGAGAAATTACCGTTTAACATGGAAGGGGTGCCCGGTTTTGAAAAATCGGTGCTCACCGGCCGTAGGTCCCCCGGACAACAAACTTTGCACACTTGTAGAGGAAGAGTGGGGCTACATGTGGGCGGTACCGGGTCCCCAAAGTCCGGGAAATCAGGCGGAAAAAGGTTACTCGAGTATAAGCCGAGGGGGCATTTTCAGCACAAAAAAATTTGCTGAAAAACTCGGCTTATATTCGAATATATATGATAATACCATTGCCAACATTTTCCATATTGTTCTGGAAAGGTTAATAAAATACCGGCCAAGGAGGCCAATCTATATGGGTTACCATGCTCTGTGTGGTCTCTGTCATGTGGAATTATAATGGTTTCTATGGGTTAGTATGCTGTACAGTATACACGGTCTCTACTATGCAGAATTAGATTGGTTGCTATGGGTTACCATACTGTGTACACAATATATATATATATATAATGTGGAACTGGACTACCATGCTGTGTATACGTATAATGTGAAAATGGACTGGTTGCTATACGTTACTATGCTGTGCACACAGGTTCTGCTATGTGGAATTAGACTGGTTTCTATGGGTTACCATGCTGTTCACACAGGCTGTACACAACATGGTAAGCTGATTTTATAATCCAATCACGTGCAAGCTAAAATTATGTTTTTTTATTTCCCTTGCATGCCCCCCTTGGATCTACAGCAACTGCACTTCATAAGTGCCCTTGAAATTGCACTGAAAGTGCACTTGGAAGTGCAGTCACTGTAGATCCGAGGGGCACATGCAAGGAAAATTAAAAAAAAGCATTTTTAGCTTGGACATGATTGGATAATAAAATCAGCAGAGCTTCCCCTCATTTCAGATCTTCCCCTCTACAGCGACTGCACTTCCAAGTGCACTTTCAGTGAAATTTCAGGGGGAACTTTGCACTTGTAGTTTGCACTTGTAGTGCAAAGTGGATTTGTCTTTCGTAAATAACCCCCAGTCTCTGCTATGTGGAATTGGATTGGTTGCTGTTGGTTACAATGTATACACAGTCTCTGCTTTGTGGAATTGGATTGGTTTGGAAGGACTCACGTGCAGGCAGACTGGTAAAGCTCTATCTCCCTAGCAGAGATAATCTGCGGTATTTACGTTATCTGGGTGCACACAGCAGTTCCTGTACTTTTTGTCTTGTCATATGTTCACAGTACATATCAATGAGCAAAAGTAAAATTTACAATGGATGGATAGATTAGCCTTGCTGCCAAGTAGACTGCATCCTCCAAATAATGTTCCAAAAACTGACTTATTTTATAAATTGGCACAAGGATCAAACAGTACAGTACCTAGCATCAAATACATGATTTGCTGTTTAAAGCAGGGTTCGACATACCCCGGGCGTCAGGTCGCCATTGTGACTAGAATTAGTGACCTGGTGCCTGGGGCGGCACAGCTGGGGTATCCTATGTCTCCGTACGCCCCCCACCTCCCCTGCAGCACAATCGCGTCAGGCCGCACCAGCCGGTAATTGAGGCCTTCTGCAGGCCTATGCTTCCTTCTGTGATATGGCCCCATCTTGTGGTGGCCGTTGGTATGACAAGACAACCAGCAATGCTAATGGAGCTTCCCCTATCTCAGTGTTTCTCAATTCCAGTCCTCACGCCCCCCCAACAGGTCAGGTTTTCAGGATTTCCATTATTTTGCACAGGTGATTTGATCAGTTTCACTGCCTTAGCCCTGGTTCACACTGGGCTGCGGGAGTGAAGCAGTGCGAGTTCAGCTGAACTCGCACGATTTCACTCCCGCCCGGCAGTCCCGATTTCAGCCGCGATTTCAGAGACATCTGTGCAGGTTTCTGCACAGATGTCAATGTAAATCGCAGGCTGAAATCGCAAAAAGTAGTACAGAGACTACTTTTTGAAATCGGTGCAATGCCGCAGATGCAGCGTCGCACCGATTAGGACGGTGCCATTGCCGTCAATTTGAGGCAAAATCTGCCGTTTTGACATGCGATTTGACATGCCAAATCGCATCTCAAAACGCACCAGTGTGAACCAGGGCTTAGTAATTCCCACAGCCTTTTCATCTGAGGGAAATCCTGAAAACATGACCTGTTGGGGGGGGCGTGAGGACTGGAATTGAGAAACACTGCCCTATCTGTTTTTACTGCCATCTCCTTCCCTCTAATTAGAACCCCCAAACATTATATATATTTTATATTCTAACACCCTAGAGAATTAAATGGCGGCCGTTGCAATACTTTTTGTAACACCGTATTTGCGCAGCGGTCTTACAAGCGCACTTTTTGGGGAAAAAACTTTTTTAATTTAAAAAATAAGACACCAGTAAAGTTAGGACAATTTTTTTTTTATATTGTGAAAGATAATGTTACGCCGAATAAATTGATACCCAACATGTCAGCAAAATTGCGTCTGCTCGTGGAATGGCCACAAACTTTTACCCTTTAAAATCTCATAGGCGACGCTTAAAAAAATGCTACAGGTTGCATGTTTTGAGTTACAGAGGAGGTCTAGGGCTAAAAATATTGCTCTCGCTCTACCAATTGCGGCGATACCTCACATGTGTGGTTTGAACACCGATTTCATACTACGTATGCGTTCGCTTCTATGCGCAAGCTCGGCGGGACGGGGCGCATTCCTGGCTCCTAACTTTTTGAGCTGGCTCCTAGATTCCAAGCAAATTTGTCAAGCCCTGGTTTAAAGTTAAGTCAAATTTTGCAGGTCTGTGGCTTTATGTTATCAGTGTGTATCAAAGAGGGCACTGGAAAAAATTAATTGTTTAGGCCGGGTTCACACTACTCCGACAATCCGACTTTACCCTATGACTTCATGTCCAACTTCCGTGCGACTTCAATGAACAGTATCCAACTTTCATCTGACCATACCAGGTCCTTTCAGTCTGGTATGAATTTTGAGGGGGGAACCCCTCGCGAAAATAAAATAAATGGGGTGTGGGGTCCCCCCAAAATCCATTCCAGACCCTTATCTGAGGACGAACAAGCCCCCCTGGACCATGCCAGGCCACATGCTGTCACCATGGGGGGCAGGGGGGCTCTGTGCCTCCCACCCCAAAGAAGCTTGTCCCCATGTTGATGGGGACAAGGGCCTCATCTCCACAACCTTGGGTGGAATCCTTATCGGCAATGCTGGGTTGTTGACATGAAGACTAATGAGAATATAAGGAAACATTATAATAAACATAACATTTTTGTGGGAGAAGCAAAAGATATTGGGGTTATTTACAAAAGGCAAATCCTCTTTGCACCACAAGTGCAAAGTGCACTTGAAATTGCACTGAAAGTGCACTTGGAAGTGCAGTCGCTGTAGATCTGAGGGGGACATGCAAGGAAAATAAAAAAACAGCATTTTTGCTTGCACATGATAGGATAATAAAATCAGCAGAGCGTCCCCTCATTTCAGATCTACCCCTCAGATTTACAGCGACTGCACTTCCAAGGGCTCTTTCAGTGCAATTTCAAGTGCTCCTTGCACTTGTAGTGCAAAGTGGATTTGCTTTTCATAAATAACCCCTATTGTGTTTTTTTCAAAATTGCCGCTCTTTTTTTGTTTAGGCTGCATTCACACTATAGCGCTGCGTATTGTACCACGATTTGACGCGACAAATTGCGGCGTTTTGCCGCGACGTTTTTTAGCCTTGTTTTCGCTGGAGGGGTGATTTTAACATTGTCCAAACTGCAGAGGTGATCAAATACCACCAAAAGAAAACTCTATTTGTGGGGAAAAAAAAACGTCAATTTTGCTTGGGTACAACATTGCACAACCGCACAATTGTCAGTTAAAGCGACACAGTGCCGTATGGCAAAAAATGGCCCAGTCAATGGGCAGCCAAATCTTCCCAGGCTGAAGTGGTTAAAGTGGTTGAAAACTTGTGTAAAAAAAACAAAAAACAACAACCTGCAAGATAAAGGCATAATGAGCTAGTATGCATCGCATACTAGCTCATTATGAAATACTTACCTTAGAACACAGCTGTTGCAGCGGTCCCCGTACACTGATGTGACCGGCGACATGTCTTCCAGAGTTTTTTCTGGGTTTGCTGGCTCCGGCGCTGTGATTGGCCGGAGCCGCGATGACATCACCCCTGCGCTTGCGCTTGGGTGCCGCCAGTCACGGCACAACTACTGAAGAAATGGCATGAGCAAGCCCTTTCTTCAGTGCGCATGTGATAAAGCGGTGCCTTCAGGAAAGCCAACCTGTAGGTAAAAGTGGTTGTCAAGGGTTTACAAGCACTTCAAATCAAAAAAATCTGATTTTTTTTTTAAATCATAAATTTTTATCCACCCTGCATTGTACTATGTGACAAAAACTATTTTGTCAAAATTGTGAGCATATTTGAGTGTAAAAAGAACTTGTCTTTCTAGGATGTCATTCTGAGACAGTATACAGTACGCCCCAGATAACTGCCTCCTTGTTACATAACCTGCAAAAGCTCTCGGCAAGTAAACAAAGCCTGTCCTTGTTGAGTGAGTTTTTATCTAAACAAACAGCACAAAACCTGGAGCCACAGTGTAACAACATAAACACTCTCCACTGTGCACACCTCAAAGTCACAGCTCCATGCAACCTCAACCGCTACTGTTTCTAGGTATCCACCAATCACTGGTCTAAGGCTCCATTCAGACCTAGGCGTACGCTGTAGCGGCGTATTGCGGCGACAAATCAATAGGCGTTTTGTCCCCGCGATTTGCGGCGACAAAACGCCTATTGATTTTTTGCAGAAGAGGTGAATTAACATTGCCGGCTATGCCCGTACGCCTGAAAAAAAGGGTCCGGGACTTGTTTGAGTTTCAGGCGTACGGGCGTTTGGGCGTTTGGCGTGGAGATGTGAACCATCTCCATAGCCGACAATGTTAATTCGCCCCTCCAGCGTATCTAGGGCTGCTTCAGCGTCAGGCGTAGGGCGACAAAACGCCTAGGTCTGAATGGAGACTTAATTGTTGCAGCATATCTTTTTTCCATTACTTTTGGATACAGAGGGGAAGGCTTAGAACATTTGCTGTCTTTATCTCTGTTGAAGAGATTTGCTTCTCACGACGCTTCATTACCATGCATCACGCCCACTTCCAGCCCACTTCCACCTACTTTGACTTGCGTCGGCTTACGCGGACGAATATACGCTACGCCGGCACAACGTTGGGCGCATTTTCTTTGTGAATTTCATACTTGCCTCTCAACGGTGTGCCGGCGTAGCTTAAAGAAGATATGCTACGGCGGCATAAAGATGCGCCGATGGCTGTGAATCTGGGCCATTGTTTTTTCTAGCCCATTAAAAATGGTCATGTGTACACGGTTTAATGCCTAATGCTGCGTACACACAACCGTTTTTCATGACGAGAAAAATGCCATTTTTAAAATTGGTCATGAAAAATGGTCGTGTGTGGGCTCCAGAGCATTTTTCTCGACGACTAAAATGGGCATTAAAAATTTAGAACCTGCTCTATTTTTTCTCGTCGTTTTTCACGTCGTGAAAAGCGGTCATGTGTACGCTATGTAGCAAGTTATAAGACGGGAAATTAGCATACTCAGCCCAAAGGGTGTCGCCATTCGAATGGAACTTTCCCTTTATAGTGCCGCCGTACGTGTTGTACGTCACTGCGCTTTGCTCGAGCATTTATTATCACAATCGTGTGTATGCAAGGCAGGCTTGAGAGGAATCACGTCGAGAAAAACTTTGGGCCAGATTCACATACACTTAATATTGCGCTGCGTAATCGAAATACTCTACGCTGCCGTATTTTACCAGGCTCTACACCGAATCCTGGTAGATTTTTGCCCGTACGCTACGGTGGCGTAGTCTATTTCTCGCCACGTAATCGAAATACGCGATTAAGGGGCGTGAAGCATTTAAATTAAGCGCGTCCCTGCGGCGATCGAACTGCGCATGCTCCGTTCAGAAATTTCCCGTCGTGCATTGCGCGAAATCACGTCGTTACGTCATTCGTTGTTTGAGTAGCGGCGTTTACGAACATTCCTATTCCCGGACGACTTACGTAAAAAATAATAAAAGACGTTGGAAAACGTAGAAATTCGACGCGGGAACAACGGCTATACTTAACATGGGCTGTCTAATATTAGAGCAGCAAAAAGCTGGTATAGTGTTACGCAAATAAAAGATGACTAAAGGTGCCGTAAGAGATTGCGATTGAAGATCGTAATTTCGGGGATCGCCGGCAAAAGCTAATTTGCATACCACGACGCCGAAAACGACGGGAAGTCCACCCAGTGGCCACAATTTTATTGCAGCGTAGATCCGAAGGTGTACGAACACGTAATCCAGTCGAATTGAAGCCCGCAGCCGTCTATTCATGGTTTGAGGTTTTCGACTAGCTAAAAAACTTGCGTAATTTGAAATGACTCCAGTCTAACACCAGTTAGACAGGCGTAAGTGGCTCTCTGAATCTGGCCCTTTGTTTTTTTCCATGACATGAATAACGTGTTTACGTGGCATAATACACACAATAAGAAAATTCGACGAAAAATACTGCTTTCGGAGTGATCGTACTATAATCTGATTGTTAATACACACTTTTGAGAGCCGATTATGACTTTTCATCCAAAATTAGTATTATATTAAATTGTGTGACCCAGACCACACATGCTTGGAAATGAAAGAATGCAGTACAATAAATCACGTCCCAAGTTGCATTCTGTCGTATGAGAATTTTTGTAACTTAGGCCTCGTACACATGACTGAGGAACTCGTAGTTTCAGGCGGCGTACACACGACCGAGGTTCTCGCTAGAAACCAGCGAGAACCTCGCTGGAAGCTGCATTCCAGCGAGAACCTTGGCCGTGTGTACGCTCTCGGCGAGCATCCTGTCGGGAATGCCGTCGAGCAGAAATAGAGAGCATGTTCTCTATTTGCTCGACGGCCCGCCTGGATGAATGGCTGGTTGCCATTCCCGACGGGCGGGTCGCCGAATCTGACGGCCGGCAGAGAACCTCGATGGGCGGAACGATGTGTTCTGCCTGTCGAGGTTCTCTGCCGTGTGTACGCGGCTTTAGACACATCGTTTTCCTCAACAAGTTCCTTGTTAGGCTTGTCGAGAAACTTGACAAGCTGTCTTTGCGTACACACTGTCAAGACCAAATCTCCTCGTTCTCAAACGCGGTGACTTCACCACATACGACGGCAGGGGAAGTTTGATTCCACTGGCACAACCCTTGGGGCTGCTTTTGCTAATCTCATGTTACTGCGTGTTAGGTAAAAGTTTGGTAAGAGACATTTGCACTTTTCAGTCTGTTACAGCGTGACGAATGTGCTATCTCCATTACAAACGCTACTTTTACCGAAGGTGCGCGGGTTTCAAGGCATACACACCAATGTGTTTCTCTTCGTAAACCAGTCCGACGAGGAACACGACGAGGAAATTGAGACTCCCGTCGAGGAAAAAGAGAACTTGCTCTGTTTTTTCCTCGTCCAGTTCCTCGACAGTTTTCTCGATGAAAAGCATACACACAATCGTTTTCCTCAGTAAAAAAGCTCTTCCACCAAGTTTCTTGATGGATTCTGTCGAGTTTCTCGGTCGTGTGTACGAGGCCTTAGGCCCTTTTCACACTGAGGCGTATTTCAGGCGTTTTATCGCTAAAAACATTGCATAAATAACGCCTGAAATACTCCTGCCCCAGCATTCTCAAAGTGAAAGCCTGAGGGCTTTCTTATTGCACTGTTAATTCAATTTGTCCACACCCATTGTTTTTTTCGGCAGGGAGGGAGGTGTTGTGGTTGTGTTCCTGCACCTATTCTCAGAGAAGAAAACCCTGGATACATTGATATAGTCTTATAGCTCGGGGTTCACAATATCCGGGCACCAGGTCGCAATTGTGACCAGAAATTGTGACCTGGCACCCGCAGTGGCTGGTAATTGAGGCCGCGGGCCTGCCGTGATTGCGCAGCGGGGGAGGTAGATCCTGTGTCTCTGTGCGCCCCCGCCGCGCGATCGCAGCGGGTCCACGACAAACGGTAATTGAGGCCGCGGCTTTGCGGCCTTGTGAAGTCCCAAGCTCTTCCTTCTGTGAGCTGGCGCCATCTGGTGGTGGCCGTTTGGCATTACAATTTAAACAGCAATTGTAATGTCATTTTTCACTATTTTCACTGCCATCTCCTTCCCTATAATTAGAACCCCAAAACATTATATATATTCTTTATTCTAACACCCTAGAGAATAAAATGGCGATCGTTGCAATACTTTGCGTCACGCCGTATTTGCACAGCGGTCTTACAAGCGCACTTTAAAAAAAAAAAAAAAATGTAATTAAAAAATAAAACAGTAAAGTTATCCCAATTTTTTTTTATATTGTAAAAGATGTTACTCCGAGTAAATTGATACCCAACATGTCACATGCTTCAAAATTGCGTATCGCTCGTGAAATGGCATCAAACTTTTACCCTTTAAAATCTCCATAGGCGACGTTTAAAAAAATCTAAAGGTTGCATGTTTTGAGTAACAGAGGAGGTCTAGGGCTAGAATTATTGCTCTCGCTCTAACGATCGCGGCGATATCAAACTTGTGGTTTGAATACCGTTTACATATGTAGGCGCTACTCACGTATGTGTTCGCTTCTGTGCGCAAGCTCGTCGGGACGCGGCGCATTTTCTGGCTTCTAACTTTTTTAGCTGGCTCCTAGATTCCAAGCAAATTTGTCAAGCCCTGTCATAGCTACAACTGGTCCTTTGAGGGCAACCATAATGCTGATGCTACCCAGCATGAAATTGAGATTGACATCCCTGGTCTAAATTATCTTGACAGCCAGACAACTGGTATTTCTGTAAGCAGCCTTATATTCTCTCACTATGGTTTCCTTTCACAAGAGTATTGATTGCCACTTTAAACAAGCTTCTGGCATGCTTTAGCTGGCAATAGTTAGCATTAAAGCTATCGTTCTGCCAATTTTTTTTTAAAGTGGCTTCCAACACTGCTATTAGGATCTGTATTCAGCACACATGGGATAGAACAGAAGAAATGGAAAAGTTTAGAACAGATATAAGAACTGCCATTGCCAACTTGATTTTGTCTAAGCTCCGGAGAGCTGCCAACCTTGCTTTACTATTGAGTAAGTCTAGGTTCACATCTATGCGGCTGTGCTTGATGCGTTTTTCAGGCACACTTTGCAGTGTGTTTTGCGTTTTTAAACCCTAGTTTTCTATGTGTCTTTGCAATTTTCATGCATTTTGCATTTTACTTATTTATCTTCTCTTTAAACACACTTTATATAGCTGGTTGCTAGGCAGGGGGCCGGGAAATCGTCTGCCACATCCTTAAAAACTGATGAGTCGTCAGCTGGGTTCTCGCTGACAGCTGAATGTAAAAAAAAACAAATGCCGGCAAAAATAATCACAAAACCACCCCCCCAGGTCTATACCAGGTCCTTCAGGTCTAGTGTGGATTCAGATAGGACCCCCCCCATTCCAAAATATAAAAAAAAAAAAACAGCGTGGGATCCTGTTGATGGAGACAGGGACCTCTCCCTACCAACCCTGGCCAGTGGTTGTCGGGTCTGTGGGCGGGGGGCTTATCGGAATCTGAAAGCCCACTTTTAGGAAGGATGCCCACAGATCCTGCTACCCCCACGTTGTAAATGGTTACTGTGCCCATTCACCTCAAAAATAGCAGTGGAATGGAATTTATATAATAGTCCTGAGCTGTCTACTCCCACCGCCATCTCACCTGGTGCTGTCTTCTCCCCGAGCCATCTTCTCCCCAAGCCATCTTCTCCCCGAGTCATCTTCTCCCCAAGCCGTCTTCTCCTGCTGCTGTCTCTTCCAGGTGCCATCTTCTCCCGCTCCTGTCTTCTTTCTTAGCCCCTTTATCCTTTAAAAAAATAAAAATAAAAGCTGCTCTTCTTCTGTGGCTGCCTTCCTCGGTTGTGTTGTCGCCCATGGTCTGCCATCTCTCATATAGCCATGGGGCGTGGCTATACGATGACATAACTCAAGAGAATCATAAGGGGTGGGATCTCCAGGTGATGTCATCAGATGGCTACAGCCTGCGACAACATAACGGAGGAAGCCAGCCACAGAACTGCAGGTAACCGAAGGCGAGGAAGACAGACCGGGGAGAAAATGGCTCAGGACAGAACAGAGAGAGAATACATGGCAGGGCATGCTGGTACTGGGGGTGTGTGTGAGCAATCGGATGGTAGCGCAGCCACCCCAATGCTTTCACCTGACAGGCAGGAGTCTGCCTGACAGTTTTAAACACAATCCTGCAGCCACCAAATTGTGTGTGGAACCCCCCCACTGTCAGGTCCGTACAACATACGGACCTGGTAGCGAAAGGATTAAAGTGATTTGTAAACCTTTAGACATAAATATGAAGAAAGCATATCCCTCTATAATGTGTACTTGTCTCAATTAAAATCACTATGTGTCAGCTCTGTCTGCTGCCTCATTCCTCTGCTATCAGTATAAATCACTTCTGACAAGTTTTCCTGACACCAAGAGAAAAAAAATATGACATTGGAGGGATCTCCAGCTGATTGACAGCCTTAAAGGAGTTGTAAAGGAAAACATGTTTTTGCTGAAATGACTGTTTACAGGGTATAGAGACTGATTCCTTTTGAAAATGATTAAAAATAGATAAAAATGAATCATATAATGTGCCTGCACTTTCAGTTTAGTTTTTTTATCTAGTTTCATGTTTCTGTGAAGGACAGAGACACAGAGCCAATAGAGGGCAGTGTTTGTTTTTAAAATGAAAGTGATTGGTTCTGAGGGGTTTTAGACACACAGTAATCACACCTTCTTGATTAGCGCCCACAAAGAGAAGCTCCCAGTACTTTTATAAGGAAACAGACAACCAGGAAGTGTGCAGGACAGAGAAGATTTACAGCAAAAACGAACAATGAGGACATTAAACCAGGACTGCATTAAGGAAGCTATTTAGCTAAAAAAAAAAAAATTAATTTAGTGACCCTTTAACTGTGTTCCTGTGTGCTGTGTGAAGGGGTGTATCTCTTCCCTCCAATCAGCTCTGCAGAGCGTAACTTCAGCTCTGAATTCTCATGTCGCGTACACACGGTTGTATTCCCTGCTGCTCCCAATTTCCTTTTTTGTTTTTGCCAGGGGGCACAGAGGACCCGGCAATCTAATCCTCTGTCCATTCCAGGTACACATACCCTAATGCCGCGTACACACGGTCGTTTTTTGCGATGAAAAAAAAAACGACGTTTTTTAAAACGTCATTTAAATTGATCGTGTGTGGGCAAAACGTCGTTTTTTGTCTTAAAAAAAACGACCAAAAAAAAATTCCAACATGCTTGAATTTTTTGTGTCGTTTTTCAAAACGTCGTTTTTTGTTTCACAAAAAGTCACCGTGTGTAGCAAAAACGCCGTTTAAAATGACGTTTTTCAACCCGCGCATGCCCAGAAGCTAGTTATGAAGCGAGCTTCAATGGAAAAGAGTGGTGAACGTAACCTCGCTTTTTGTGAAAAAAACGATGGTGTGTATGCAAAATCGTCTTTGAAAGTGACGTTTCAAAAACGTCGTTTTTTACTTCACAGAAAACGTCGTTTTTTTTCAGCACAAAAAATTATCGTGTGTACGCGGCATTAGACAAGTGTATTAGATCTGGTTTTTGAACTGACTAGAGAAGAGAAGACTGCAGTTTATGTAGGATGATTTGTTTCATCTCTGTATGTCACCGGAGGATGGTCCCTAAGCTAGGTATATGTAAGGGTTTACCAATTACCACCACATTAAAAAACCTTTTTCTGATGACCAGACGAGTGTTTATGGTCACATACCAATAGCCTATATCAATACTGGAAGTGTTACACTGACACATTACTTGGCATGAATGCATAACATGATAAAAGAGATGTGATGTCGGTCCACTATAAAAAATAAGTTATGACCCAATATTGCTAGATATTTCTTGGCCGGACAATTCGTTTTTGCCCACAGCTGTGCATGGTAGCCAATCGGCTTCTAACTTCAGCTTGTTCAATTAGGCTTCGACAATAAAACCTGGAAGCTGATTGGTTTCTTTGCAGAGCTGCACCAGATTTTGCATCCCCTGCTTTATGTTCACTTCTTTAGATGAAATCGGTCACATGTTATCATATGGAGCTGCTTTGTTCACTGGTGCTGATGCTTAGAGCCGGTTCACACACAGGGGCGGCACGACTTTGGGGGCGATTCGGCAAGGCGATCTCAAGACGACTTGAGAGGCAACTTGCAAAATTACTTCTGTATTGAAGTCAATGCAAGTCGCCCCCAAAGTCGTACAGGAGACTTTTTCTAAGTCGGAGTGACCTGCGTCACTCCTATTAGAACGGTTCCATTGAATAGAGCGGACCGCGACTTGTCAGGTGGCTGAGTCGCCTGACAGGTCACCCCTGTGTGAACTGGCTCTTAGTAGTGCTGAATGTTGAATGTTTATACGTTTGTAACTTTCTTTCGAAATTTTAATAAAAAATAAAACAAAAAAAGCAGTTAAAAAAGTTGTTTTGTCAGCACACTTTGTTCAGGTAAAGCAGGCCGTACTGCATTGGAGACACTGACAATGCAAGGATTAGCTGGAGAGAAAAATAAAACTTTTTGTTTTCTATTTAGACAAATAGAAAATGAAAGCAACATTTCTTCCATCAGTGTAAATAAATAAACCACCATATCTGCACCTAGAAAGGGTTGTAAATAATGTTGCTGTGTGCGGACCGCGTACATCTTAATCCCTCTCCTTCCTCTCTTGCGGATACTTGAAATGCGAGTGTAGTTGTCAAGGCAATGGGACTTGTGTTCTAGCCTTGAGCTTATTCAGGCAAAATTAATTATGAGATTTTTTCTCCCTCCTTCCTTCCTGCATCAAAACGTGCCAATTCTGCACGGACAACAGTGTCCTTCACACAAAAGTTCTGACTGCGTCCAGGCCACGCCCAGCTACTGCGACATACATGCTTCCCAGCCAAGGCTCTGCTCTGGCCGCAGACTCACCATTCTGAGCAAGAGACAAAAAATGTGACTTGAAAACCACATAACTGGAACGGTCTTTTCACATTTTATAGATTAAAAAGTTATCCAGTGTTTTTTGTAAAGGCTTTATTCGTGCCAAAGATCACACGTTGAAGATCGGTAGTGAAGAGTTTTCGAACATGCCATTTATTTGGGTGGTGGGCCTTTGCTCTAATGCCCTGTACACACGATCGGTTCATGAAAACGGACTGATGGATTTTTTTCATCAGATAACCGATGAAGCTGACTTTCATCAGTCGTGCCTAAAAAACCGATTGTGTCAAAACGCGGTGACGTAAAACACAACGACGTGCTGAGAAAAATGAAGTTCGATGCTTCCAAGCATGCGTCGACTTGATTCTAAGCATGCATGGATTTTTAACCGATGGACGTACCCACAGACGATCGTTTTTTTCTATCTTTTTTTTACCATCAGATAATTTTAAAACAAGTTCCTAATTTTTTAACTGATGGATAAAAAAACTATGGGGCCCACACACGATCGGTTTGTCTGCCAAAAAATGCTGCTTTAGTATTTTACTTTTTATTAAAGCAACCAACAGGTCCAATGTACCTTTGACTCTATGCTCTCATAGTGGAAATGGTATTTATCAGTGGGATCTTCACCCCTGCATTCACACCTGAGCGTAGCGTTTTGCGGCGTTTTTTACTGCGATTTGCCGCGACAAAACGCAGAGTTTTTTATCGCGATTTTGTACAGGTCTATGGTCACCAATGTTAATAACAGAAAAACGCCCAAATACGCTCAATTCGAGCGGCAAAAAAGGGTCCAGAACTTGTTTGAGCTTCAGGCGTTCAGCGTCAGGCGTTTTGTAGTGGAGATGTGACCCATCTCCATTGAGAATAATGGATTTTTTCCCCTCTGGCGTTTTGGAGCTTCATGCTTCAGGCGACAAAATGCTCAGGTGTGAATGCAGCCTAATAGTACAACAAATGTAAATGCCTAAGCACAATTTTGCAACTTTAACATGTGTTAGTAAAACTGTATCATCACAACTACTTTGTGTATCCAGGTGGATTATACCTTGTTTTTTTTCAGGACACATTGGGCTTTCTTTTGGTGGTAAATGTTACGCATATCGCCTGATTTGTTTTTTATTATCCAAGGAAAACTGGCCCAGAATGGATTTTTTTTTTCAAATTTAGCTGAATATTTCTTGCTATTATGATAACTTGCCACCATAAAAAAAATTCTGCTCCTGGCAATTGCAGCGATACCACATATATGTATGTTAGGTGTTGTTCATACCTGTAGTTCAGCTCAGAAATAATGGTGCACGTTTTGCTTCTTTTTTTTTTTTTTATTCTGCCTAAAACACACTGACACTAATACTAATTAAAAAAAAATTAAAATGTATTGTACCCAAAATATGCTGACCTTGACCTTGACCTTGATGCTAACACTAATCCTGGCAAACCTTGATCTTTTTTTTTATTATTATTATTTCTTTTTACTCTTTGAATATTTATTTTTTTCCTGTTTCTTCCTTTCCTTTTTTTTTCTCCAAATATCTATTTTATTTTCAAATAAAAAAAAAAAGGCAGTTCCATGTCAAACCAACAATAATGATATAACAATAGTGTACCGATAAACATAATATGTATACATCATTTCAATAAGTACCCACAAAGTCCAAAGTAAAGCATTATACCTATAGAAAGTAACCAACCCTCTCCTATCTTCCTGAGATTGGGAGTCATCATAATGCTGGATACACTAACCTCATGGGTCACCTGCCTTATGTAATTCTTTCCCTATATATTCCCCCCCCCCCCCCCCCCCAAAACCAAAAAAAAACTAAAAACATATATCGAATTCTGTCCACCGGAGGGTACGAAGGCCCGTTTACCCCACCACCCTATATCTTTATTCTATTCAATTCTCCTACATATTTGTTACATTGTCGAGAAGAGTTTTTCCCTCGTCAGAAGCGAGAAAGGCATTCCAGGGACCCCAGGCCCCGGAATATCTCTCTCACTGATGGCGGGAGGAGAGCACCAGATCTTCCAATCTACTGATCTCCCTCACTCTACAGACCCACATCTGTAATGTTGATGGTAATGTTGATTTCCACTTTAGTGTTATACAAGCTTTTGCAGCATCTAGATAGAAGATGACAAATAGTTGATTCCTTGTATGCCTTCTCCGACATGTTGTTAACATGTAAGAGGCAAAATGCTGGCTCTTCCGGTATTGTTGAGTCTGTGAAGCGTTGAAGAGTTTTTAGGATCTCCCCCCAAAACCTTTTCAGCCTTGGGCAGTCCCAAAAAATGTGTAACCTTTCTCTTTCTGACATCTCCAGCACAGATCTGTAGTGTCAGGGAAGATTTTCCTTAGTTTTTCTGGTGTTTTTTTTACCATGTAGAAAAAATCTTATAGTTAGTTTCCTGTGTTTTAGCACATCTTGATGTTTCATGTATAAATGTAATCATCCTTTGTTGCTGTTCCAGGCTAAAAGTCTTCCCTAGCTCCCGTTCCCAGTCCCGAATACACTTCAGCAAATGTATTTCCGATTGTATATTTAGTAACCCATAACGAGAGTGTATGGGATATTGCTCCCCTACCACTACAGAGCTTTTCCAATGTAGTAAGGGGTCGGATGAACCATCCTGGTTCTGGGAGGGACCTAAGAAAGTGAGTAATCTGTAACGCATTCCAAAATTTAAGTTTAAATCTATTCCTTTGTTCAGTCAATTCTCTTAGGCCTCGTACACACGAGGCAATAGATTTGTTCAAAACAGTCTGTCCGACCGATTTGAACAAATCTGTCTCTTTGGATTTTGGTTTGCTCGCGTGTACACACGAGCAAACCAAAATCCCCACCAGCAGACGGCGCGCTGACGTGTCGGTGACGTGGCGGTGACGTTGACGCCGCCACGTCACCGCACCAGGAAGTAAAACACTTCCGCGCATGCGCCGAATCCATTCGGCGCCGGTGCGAGACGACATGTCTGCTGGTAAGTGTACTAACCAGCAGACATGTCGGGCGGACGGGTTCCCACCCGATAGATTTCAAAGCATGCTTTGAAATCTGTCGGGTGGCCAAATCCGTCGGCTCGCCCGTACACACGATCGAATCTGTCTGCTGGGACGGTCTAGCAGACCGTTTCCAGCAGACATATTTGATCGTGTGTACGCGGCCTTATTGTCAGCCAGGTTCCATTATGAATAAAGCTGGATGCATAAATGCATCCCATATTAACTAACTGTCGGTAGTTATTTTCTTCACATCCTGGCTGAAATAGGGGGTTGCCTAGTACCGGGTATAAGGGAGAGCTTAAGGGAGCTATCCCCAAAGTGGCCTGATCGTATTGCCCACCTCCCTTACTTCTCTGGGCAATGCCATACAACACCACGGTGCTCCACTCAGGGGAAATTGTGATTGAGCTTGCTCAATTTGAACCCATAATTTAGTATCCATATGTCTATTCCAATCGATAACTCTGTTCAAATAGACTGCTTGATATTATTTCCGAACATCCAGCACTGACAAGCCTCCCTGTACCTTAGAAAACATTAATTGCTTCCGTTGTATCCGAGGGTGTTCATGTGCCCATATGAATTCAAATATTAATCTCTGGCTCTGTTTAAAGAGGAGTTCCACCTAAAAAATAACTTTTTTTTAATCCACTTCCCTCCCCCTTACATGCCACATTTGGCATGTAATTTTTTTGGGGGGGGGGAGTGGGGGCTTCAGTAGGAGTGGGACTTCCTGTCCCACTTCCTGCTTCCGCCAAGGGGCTGGTTAGGCGATTAAGCCTTAATCGCCTACACCAGCCCCTCCCTGTAGGCGATCACATGGGACACATGACAGGTCCCATGTGATCGCCTCTCCAATCAGCGGCGAGCTGCGCCGCGCGCGCATGCGCAGTGCGGATCGCGCATGCGCAGTGGGTGCCCGGCCGTGAAGCCGAAGGCTGTCAAGGCTGGGTGCCCACAGTAGGAATGGAGACGCCGGCTGGGGAGGGGGGGAGAGGAGCGGAGCCCCGGTCGGCGCGTCGCTGGAACGCAGGACCAGGTAAGTGAGTGTTTATTAAAAGCCAGCAGCTACACTTTTTGTAGCTGCTGACTTTTAATAAACACAATTTTGGGCTGGAACACCTCTTTAAGGTAACTTAAAGGGATATGTACTGGTAGTGCCTGTAATAAATATAAAAATTTAGGAAGTATACTCATCTTCACAATATTACAGCGTCCTAGCCAGGTATGATATCCTGAATTCCGGGGGGCGTGGCCTGGACGCGCTGGAAGATGGCAGCTTGAATCCGTAGCTCCCGCCGCTGCAGTCTTCTCTATACACACCGGAGGCTTTCCGCTGTTTTCGATACCCGCTGACTGTACGGATTCGATCCTGTGACGCCAGTGTACGAGAACTAACAAGTACGTTCGCCGTTAAATCGACGGTTGTTCCGTTCCGACGGCGATAAAGGCGCATACATGGCGGCCCCTAATGTAAGTGCGTCACAGGAAATTTCGATAGATGCTCGAATGGAACATTCGATGCCTCATACTAAAATGCCAGCTGTGGTGATAGGAAACAACACTGAGATGAGCTACCAACAACCCAGTCTGTTGGACCTCCAAGCTGTTGCAATTGATATTAAAAATGACATTAAAACTACGCTAACAGCAGCAATTGCGGAGCTCCGCATAGATATACAAGACATGGCGCACCGTGTGCAAAATGTGGAAAAAGTTAGTACACAGCATGATAATACCCTACGTAGAATGGATAACAAAATGAACGTGCAATTACTTCAAATGAGAGACTTGCAACGTCAAACAGAGGACTTGGAGAATAGAAGTAGACGCCATAATTTACGTATACGTGGTCTACCGGAAGAAATAGAAAATGAGCATTTGCAACCTGCCATTGACTATATATTTAATGACCTTCTGGGCAGACCCCCTGCGTCTAAAATCAAAATGGAGCGCTTACATCGTGCACTCAGACCCAGAGGTAAACCAGGTGATCCTCCCAGGGACGTAATTTGTTGCTTGACTGATTATAAACTGAAAGAAGATATCCTGCTAAAGATGAGGGGCAAATCTAAAATATCATACAAAGGCGCTTCTGTACAAATATTCCAAGACCTTTCTAACATCACCTTGCAAAATAGGAGAGATCTCAAGCCCTTACTGGAAGCATTACGCAATAAGAATATTATGTACAAATGGAAGTTCCCGTTTGGTCTCTCGGCCACTTTTCAAGGTCGCTCTGCTTTATTAAGAGTCCCTGAGGACCTTAAAATGTTCTGTAAAGCTATGAACATTCCTTTGATCGACGTCCCTGATTGGTACGCGGAGTTCCGGCCTAATTATAAGACTAGAATAGCCGACGAACCGGAAGTCATGGAGACTCACACCACTGGATTCCGTAGACGGCGATCCCCTTCAAACGACCAACTGTCTACTTCAACGCTTGTTCGTAAGGATGATTCGACTGGCTCACCGCGCTCAAGACGTGCCCGACGCAACTATTGACCTACTTGGGCCCACTTTCTTCATTTTTCTCCTATGAGCTCCTACTCAATTTAATATGCTACGTGTCAGGCCCCCTTGCTCGTTAATGCATGCAAGAGCCTTTCAATATTGGGTACTTTTTTAAGTTCGTCACTTGTGTGATACCCTTTATTGAAGCATTAACATTGATGTCTGTCACGTAGTCATATACTATGTTGAGATTATTAATGTCAACACATTTCCACTTGAAGGTTAGCTCCTTTTATTATTATTATAGTTGTTATTTGTTATTCCACTGTAATGTTGTTCCCTTTATGATTAAGAGCTCATTTATTGTCATAAATGTACACGCCTTCACCTATGCTACATGTTACTCATGCTGTAGCGGCGGAGATCGGTCGTGGCGCTGTTTTTTCTTTTTTTTCTCATTTTTCCGGCTAGTACTTGTCAACCCCCACACAGTAGTAGAGCCTTGAGTGTTATATATCTGATATCAGCGCCTGTTCACTCTACTCTGTACCGTATCACCTTAGTTAAGATCGTTTTTGGGAACTCTATCTGATTTCCCACGTGTTGTTTTTATTCAAGGGTTTTGTTTTTACCCTTGCCCCATCCCCTATTTTTGTTTTTAATTCCCCTTTTGTGTTTCCCCTGCTGACGCTCTTTCACAATCGCTTTTTGACAAATTTTGTGTGTTCAGATTCTCTCTCACTTCTGATAGCATTATGACGCACAAAGGGGCCGTTTCACCTACGTCCCCATTGGTCAATCTTTATTCCTTGAACATTAAGGGTTTGAATATACCTGAAAAAAGATCCAAGTTGTTTTTATTATTGAAAAAGGCAAAAGCAGACATAGTATTCCTGCAAGAAACTCACTTCCGAAACAATGACATTCCTAATCTTAATAACAAATGGTACCCTTATGTTTTTCATGCCACCAATCCCGAATCCAAATCTAAAGGAGTCTCTATTCTTATTTCGAAAAATTGCCCCATTCAAATTCAGGACACTCTCTCTGATGTTGAGGGTAGATACATATTTTTAAAAGGTTCCCTATATAACAAGAATATCACATTGGCTAATATTTATGCTCCCAACAAAGGTCAAGTCCCATTTCTCAGGAATACTTTAAATTTGCTTTGCTCTTTTCAATCAGGTATAGTGATTCTGGGAGGAGACTTCAATTTGGCTATTAATCCACTGATAGACACCTCATCGGGTTCATCCACAATGTCCTTCTCTGCACTCAAATCGGTCAAAACACTTCTTAAAAATCTGAACCTACATGATACTTGGCGTACCTTATTTCCAAACACTAAAGATTATACTTATTTCTCTCCACCACATGATAAATACTCAAGAATCGATTATTTTTTTATATCCCAATCAGATCTGGATTCTCTAATTTTGGCAACCATTGAACCCATGGTTCTCTCAGATCATCACCCAATTTCTATATCACTCAAATTCTCTTCGATCCCCGTTAGATCCCCAATTTGGCGTCTTGATAGTTCACTCCTCAATAATCCTGCAGACGTTGAGGCATTGAATTCGATCCTTTCAAAATACTTTGAAGAAAATCACTCCCCGGACACACATCCCATGACATTATGGTTAGCACACAAATGTGTTGTAAGAGGAGAATTAATTTCGATTGCTTCTAGAAGAAGAAAAGCACGTAATGCTTATGTTAAATCCCTTTCTGATCGTATTCATTCTCTTGAAAGCAAACACAAGTTATCTCTGGCAAGAGAGGCACATGTTGAACTCCTTGAGGCTAGAAAACTCCTATTAGAGGTACTCGAAAAAGTCACTAAACGAAAATTCATTCTATCACGCAAGCTCTACTATGAGTTTGGCAATAAAGCTGGGAAGTTACTTGCCAGAGCTATACAAATAAAGAAATCTGCATCTACCATTCACTCAATTCTAGATCCTACTGGTAAGAAAATCTCTTCCTCCTCCGAAATAGCTAAACAATTTGTAAATTTTTATTCCAAATTATATAATATTAAGGGAAATACTCTTTCTGATGCAGAAACCCAAAGGAAACAATTAATTACGGAATTCTTAGCGACTTACGGCCCTAAACCAATTTCTAAAGAAGAATCAAAACTTTTAGATAGACCTATTGATGCAGTAGAAACATCCAGAGCACTCAAACAACTTAAGACTGGAAAATGCCCAGGTCCAGATGGTCTGTCGGTCTCCTACTATAATTCATTTTCTGAGATCACAATGAAATACTTCCTGAAGGCCTTTAATTCAATTCCGGATCGACCCCTTTGTAATGTAAAAGATCTTCTTGAAGCCCATATTACGATGATACCGAAACCAGGAAAAGATGATTTACTAGTATCTAATTATAGACCCATTTCCCTGCTCAATGTAGATCTAAAGCTGTATGCCAAAATAATAGCTAACCGTATTTTGCCCTTACTTCCTAACTTAATATCCCTAGATCAAGTGGGTTTCGTTCCCGGTAGAGAAGCTAGGGACAACACCCAAAAGGTCATTACGATTCATCATTGGTTGAATAACACATCTAAACCAGGATTTTTCCTCTCCCTTGACGCGGAGAAGGCGTTTGACAGGGTCGATTGGCTATATATGCGTGAAACTTTAAAAGCTATGGGATTTGGAGACCGTATGTTACAATTCATCCTTGTATTGTACTCATCACCCACAGCTAGAATTAAGATAAATGGCTGCCTGTCGGACGCTTTCTCCGTGTCGAATGGGACACGTCAGGGTTGCCCCCTCTCTCCTATTATTTTCATACTGACTCTGGAACCTTTTCTCTGTAAGATACGAAATAACCCTGATATTAAAGGAATTGGGATCAGAGACGGACATTATAAACTGGCTGCTTACGCCGATGACATCATCCTTTTTTTATCTGAACCTATTACCACGATACCAGTCCTTTTAAAAGATTTCTCATTTTTTGAATTAATCTCGAATTTAAAAATTAACTTTGATAAATCTAGAGCCCTAAACGTTTCGTTAAAACCAGATATAGCTTCTCTTTGTCAGAAAAACTTCCCCTTCAGATGGGAATCCCATGCACTCACTTATCTGGGAATACATATTCCATTGAAGTTAAAGGATCTATACTCCTGCAATTTCCTTCCCATTCTCAAATCTATTCAAGACGATCTTTTGAAGTGGGATGCTGGCTTCTATTCCTGGTTTGGTAGAGCTGCTATCATTAAAATGACTATCCTTCCGAGAATTCTATACCTACTCCAAACAATTCCAATAAAATTACCTGCCTCTTTTTTCAACACATACAGAAAACTTTGTTTAAAGTTTATTTGGTTCTCCAAGCGCCCTCGAATAAGGTGGGATAAACTCGTATGTCCCAAAGTGTTGGGGGGAATTGGATTGCCAGATATCCAAAGATATTATTGGGCCTGTCACTTATCCAGAATCGTGGATTGGCAGTTACACAGGAGTTCGAAAGACTGGATTATTCTTGAGGAACTAACATGTAATACTTTGCTCCGTCAATTGCCTTGGTCAGATCCTAATAAGATTCCACGATCCGCTAAAAATCATCCTCTTTCTAATGCCACTTTGCAGATCTTTAAATCTCTGTGTGCTAAATTAAATATCTCCTCGTTTCCTGGACCTATGACTATCATTGATCCCGGTTCAAAATTTCCCTCTAAACTTATAGGGGCGCCTCTTTCATACTCACCTTTAATGTTGAGAGCTGAATCCTTCTTTATAAAGGGCAGTTTTACCACTTTTGACGAATTTCATAAACACTTTAAAGATTCAGGAATCACTCTCCAGAAATTTGAAAATGTTAAACAATTCTTTCTCACAACTATCCGCTCTCCCCTTTGGTGCAGGGAAAAGACGCCCTTTGAAAACTTATGTACAGAATTGGCTCCCCAAAGACATCTGATTTCTAGAAATTACGCTTTGTTGTTCTCGAATATTAATCCCAAGGATGATATAGCCTCCAATTACTGGGAAAGATCACTTGAGATAGATATTGCACCTGAGGATTGGGAACAGATTTTCACATACATACATAAAGGTTCGCTGAACGTGTTAGCTCAGGAGAATGGATATAAAATTTATTCTAGGTGGTACAGAACACCTTACTTGATAAACAAGTTTGACCACACTTCCTCCCCCATGTGCTGGAGATGTAAAACCAATGTAGGCACTCTTCTGCATATATGGTGGGATTGCCCTCTCATTCAAACATTTTGGAAGGAGGTACATCGAATCATTCCTATTATCACTACTTATGTTCCGGATTTTACTGCTGCCCAATACTTACTGCATCACACTTCACTGCCCCGCTATGTTTATAAGAAGTCTATTATTATTCACCTGATTAATGCTGCCAAGATGTGCATTCCGGCTAGATGGAAGGACCCGTCTCCTCCTTCCGTCTCGGAATGGTTTCAGAGAATTATTGGGGTTGCTGAGATGGAGGAATTGATCCAGCAAGCTAGAGACTCCCCAAAATCTCATTATGAAAAATGGGCTTGCTGGATCCATTTTACCAATTCTAATGAATACTCAAACATAATTACTTCCTGAATGTATTATCTTTGTTTTAGACTCCCCATAATATAAACCAATATTGCTTGTCTTGAATGTGATTGTTTATTAATTACTTAAGCAATGCCTACTTTTTATTTTCCCCCTCATCCATCCCTTCACTTCCCCCTTTGTTACTTTGTGGTTTATTATATATATTAATGTTTATTAATTATAGTATGGATTCGCTTTCTCTAATTTAGATTATATACCTGTTCAATATTGTATTCATACACTCCTATGTGTTGCTCAGTTTTATTTTGTGTTCTTACGTAATGTCATGTTTGTTGTTATACTCTATTCCGAAATACCAATAAAAAATTTTAAACGATATCCTGAATTCCATCTATCTAAAAGTGCCTTAACCTTTTGTAATAGAGGTGGGAAATTTAATTCAAAGCTCTTTGCTACTTTTGTTGGGAGCAATGTCCCTAAATATGTTAGAGCTCTATCGGTCCATTTAAACTTAAAATTTTGCTTCAAATATGATATCGCTGTTTGTGGTAAATTAACACCCATAGCTACATACTGTAGTACTGTCTGCATGTAAATCCAGTTCACCCTATCGAAGGCCTTCTCTGCGTCTGTGTTCAGGAATACACACCTCATCTTAGTGGTGTTCACTATATGTAGTAGATTAATGGCTTTTGTGGTGTTATCCCGAGCTTCACATGTTGGGACAAAACCAACCTGATCTAACTGTATTAAGTTTGGTACAAACTGCTGAATCCTATTCGCCAAAATCTTAGCGAACTGTTTAAGATCTTGGTTTAAAAGAGAGATTGGCCCGTAGCTTCCGCATGACGTTGGGTCTTTCCCCTCCTTCGGATATGACTGCAATATATGCTAGCAACGTATCTTTTGAAAAATATGCCGAGGTCCCTAATGTGTTAAATAGCTTTATCACATAGTTAGATAAGTAGGGGAATAATGTTCTATAATATTGAGCCGTGAAACCACCCGGCCCCGGTGCTTTCCCTAACTTCATAGAACCCACTGCGTCTTCTACTTCTTCCCTAGTAATGGGATCTTCCCTCTGGGAGTTTGGGCATTCGTGACCAGGGCTGGACTTACAATTGGGCTTGACTGGGCTCAAGCCCATGGGCCCCGCTTAATAGGGGGCCCTGGGAGGAGGAAGCAGGAAGAGCCATGTCGCTGCTGATGAAGAAGCAAAAAGTCTTCTTCACCCCCCCGCTCAACAACTACGATCAGCGGCAAATGGTAGAAACTGAAGAAATGGAGAGCCGCACTCCAACAAACCTTTCGGTTGTCTTTATTGTAAAAACAGAACAGAAATTGCACTACAAAATGCAGCAAAAATGGGCAAAGCATCTTACGCGTTCCACACTTGAATCAGTGCTTAGTCATGGGTGACACATTCACTGGCACCGCCGCCCCCCCCCCCCGCTCAACAACCACCACGCTTCTCGGCTCCAGGGGGCCCCTCAATCAACACTCAAGCCCAGGGGCCCCCACCACCCTAAGTCCTGCCCTGTTCGTGACACAGTGAGGTATTGGTCTAATTTAAGGTAGGGGGCTTGCTCTGGAGATTGTAAAGAGATTGATAACATTTTTGAAATTCGTGTGCTATATCTTTCGGTTTCGTCACCTTAAGTTTATTTGATGTCATAATATGGGGAATGTACAGTGCCTGCCGCCGAGAATGTGTTTATAGCACGACAGCATCGCGCTGATTCTCGGCGACAGGCTGCCGACATCTCGCACTCGCTGGAATAGTAAAAGCACATTCCAGCGAGTGCGTCATAGAAGCGATGGGAATTCCTGCAGGTGAATAGGTAGGGGTACAATGTACCCCATACTCATTCACTTAGGGTGGGGGGCCGGTATCTGGGGGCCCCCTTATTAAAGGGGGCTTCCAGATTCCGATAAGCCTCCCGCCCGCATACCTCGACAACCAACGGCCAGGGTTGTCGGGAAGGGGCCCTGTCCTCATCAACATGGGGACAGGGTGCTCTGGGGTGGGGGGCCGCAGTGCGCCCCCTGCCCCAGAGCACCTGACCCCCCCATGTTGAGGGCATGCTGCCCGGTACGGCTCAGGAGGGGGGGGGGGGGCGCTCGCTCGCCCCCACTCCCCTCCCCACCGGCCGGCCGGCGTGCTTTGGATACGGGTCTGGTATGGATTGTGGGGGGACCCCCACGCCGTCTCCTTACAACCCATACCAGACCTAAGGGCCCGTTATGCTCCTGAGGGGGGAACCCATGCCGGATTTTTGTTTAAAATCTGGCGGGGGCTTCCTTCTCTGGATTCATAACAAACTCCGCCCACGTGTAGAATTGGCGGGAATCCGCGTCGGATCCCCGTCGCTTCTATGACGGCTTTGTCTCCATCGCGGCAAGCCAGCTGGCTCCCGCGATGGAGCTCGCAAGTGCTCAATCTCGCCGAGAAAGGGAGCGAGATTGACACAATATCGCGGTCAACCACTGTAATTACTTTGTTTCTGCTCTCTTAAAGTTCTGGCCAACTGTTTCCCGCATTTATCTCCTGATTCGTATATAAGTTTCCTACACTTTTGTAATGTCGCTTTGGCTTTATAGTAAAGGAGATCTGTAATTTGTGTTTGTTTACTGATAAGGTCTCTTTCTAAAGATATCGAGCGTATCTGTTTGTGTTTCCGCTCTAATATGGCTAGTTCTTCCAGTAAGTATTTTAACTGTTTTGAGCGTTCCCTTTTAATCCTCGCACCGTGTTTAATCAACCCCTCCCCGAATAACCGCCTTATGTGCTTCCCAGATTGTTCCAGGGTCACAATCCGGAGTATCATTAGTATTAAAATAGAACTTTATCTCTTTAATCACATCTTCCAGTACCTCTTTATCCTGTAGCAAACTTTCATTTAATCTCCATTGATTAAATCTAATCAAAGATGTATCTTGTAGTTCATATGTCAAAAAAATGGGAGCGTGGTCTGACCATGTAATAGATCCTATTTTAGCTGTTTTTGCTGAGTGAAGTTGGGCATGTGGGATCAGAATAAGATCTATCCGAGAGTACGATTTATGAGGGGTAGAGAAGAACGTATAATCCTTTTCTTTAGAGTGTAGAAGCCACCATATGTCAATTAATTGATTATTATGCAAAGTTTGTGCAATACGGTTTCTTGCACTGTAGGAAATGGATGATATTCCAGAGGACGTATCTTCTTTAACAACTAATGGGGTATTTAAATCACCCCCTAAGATTAAATGTCCTTCTGTAAATTCCGTCAGGCACTTAAGCGTCTTGTTTAAGAAAACCTCTTGATGATCATTAGGGGCATATAGAGTAGCTAAAGTAACCCGTAGGGTTGTCCCGATACCACTTTTTTAGGGCCGAGTACAAGTACCGATACTTTTTTTCAAGTAGTCGCCAATACCGAATACGGATACTTTTTTTAAATGTGTCCCCAAATGCAGCCATGTCCCCCACATATGCAGCCATGTCCCCCACATATGCAGCCATGTCCCCCATATTGCAGCCATGTCCCCCCCATATTGCAGGCATGTCCCCCACATATTGCAGCCATGTCCCCCACATATGCAGCCATGTCCCCCATATAAGCAGCCATGTCCCCCATATACGCAGCCATGTCCCCCCATATTGCAGCCATGTCCCCCATATACAGCCATGTCCCCCACATATGCAGCCATGTCCCCCACATATGCAGCCATGTCCCCCATATACGCAGCCATGTCCCCCCCATATTGCAGCCATGTCTCCCCCATAGATGCAGCCATGTCCCCCACATATTGCAGCCATGTCCCCCACATATTGCAGCCATGTCCCCCATATACAGCCATGTCCCCCACATATTGCAGCCATGTCCCCCCCATATACAGCCATGTCCCCCACATATTGCAGCCATGTCCCCCACATATGCAGCCATGTCCCCCATATACGCAGCCATGTCCCCCCCATATTGCAGCCATGTCTCCCCCATAGATGCAGCCATGTCCCCCACATATTGCAGCCATGTCCCCCACATATTGCAGCCATGTCCCCCACATATTGCAGCCATGTCCCCCATATACAGCCATGTCCCCCACATATTGCAGCCATGTACCCCATAAACAGCAGCCATGTCCCCCACATATTGCAGCCATGTCCCCCATATACTGCCATGTATTTGCGGGAGTACAAGTATCGGGACAACCCTAGTAACCCGTATATTTCCTATTTCCCCTTTAACAAATAAGAACCGTCCTGTTGTATCTCGTTTAGACTCTGTACTTCCGTGGTACTCTTCCCGCTAGAAGGATAGAAACTCCTCTCGACTTAGATATTTGATTAGTAGAGTGGTAAACTGTAGGGTATGCCTTGCTCTTTAAAATCGGTACTTTGTCATCTCTAAAGTGTGTCTCTTGTATAAAAGCAACGTATATTCTAAATCGTTGCAGGTCATGTAGGAGAATCTTCCTTTACTCTGGTGTATTTAATCCCTTAGCATTTAGTGATAGAATATTCAGGGTCTCCATCCCCTCCGGCGGTCCCAAAACCCCCCCCAAAAAATTAGAAATTAACCCACCCCCTAATGAAGGGGGTGGCTCCTCCCCCTATCTAATATATTTAGCTATCTTGCTAAAAAACAAAACACTCACCGTTTTAACGCTATTTGAGCGTCTACCTATTAGGGTATGTGTACCTGGACAGAGGATTAGTTTCCCGGGTCCTCCGTGCCCCCCGGCAAAAACAAAAAAGGAAATTGGGAGCAGCAGGGAAAAATGCCCCAACAAGAAGGGGGGACGGCCAGGATCATGTTCTAAGAAGAAAGGGAAGGAGGGGGATAAGAATATTTTCCCTCTAAATATTTTTTTTATACACTTTGGTTTGTTTACATTTTTCTTCCTGCAAGAAGAAGAAGATACAACTATCTTCATTCAGAAGAAGACGTAAACACAGGGGTGGGCTTACACTGTGATAGCCGATCAGAGGCTATCACAGTGATCAGGTGACCCTGAACCGAAACTCCCAGGTCCTGATTGTTAGTATGAGACTCTGGGCTCTCAGCAAGACCCCAGATTCTGTGCTGGGAGCATGCTGTGCGGCGTCCCTTAACCGTAAAATCAGTCTGTATATGCAGTAAAGCATCCTTGTTATACTCACTGTGAAAGCGAAGGGGTTAATCCACCACATGGTGTAAAAAGGCTGCTTGATCTTGTCTTCTCTGATCAAGCACAGGGCCAATCAGCATTGTCTAGACAGAGGGTCAGGGGTCCTGCCTCATAGAACCAGCAGTGGAAAATGAAAAATTCTCCTACAAGCTTTAACCAGGTACTTTAGGAAGTCACAATACTGACATATACTGCTGACGAGAAAGGATTTTTAGCTGTTTTTATTTACTAAAATACTGTAATTGCATTTCCATTTTTTGTTGTTTGTACTGTGGGAGACCAGATATAGTGGATGAACTAAGTATGCCTGTGTGAATGAGGCCTTATAAAGCAGTACATCTTACATTCAGAAAACATTCTGTGCAGGTGAATCTTCCAGGTTCATTGATTGTCCACCCAAAGGCGGATCCAGAGTCTAGTCTCGGGAGGGGCACTGCCAGAAAATAAGGTGTTGCTTACAGAACTCAATTAGGTGTCCGATGTGTCCGCTGCAATGTTGCAGTACCGCTAAAAAATCAATGGTTGCCGCCATTACTAGTAAAAAATATTTAAATATAAATGCCATAAATCTATCCCATAGTTTCTAGACGATTGTCAGGGACTGCAGACATGGTACAAGAGATGGTCAGAGACTGCAGACATAGTACAAGAGAAGGTCAGAGAATGCAGACATGGTACAAGAGATGGTCAGAAAATGCAGACATGGTACAAGAGATGGTCAGAGACTGCAGACATGGTACAAGAGATGGTCAGAGACTGCAGACATGGTACAAGAGATGGTCAGAGACTGCAGACATGGTACAAGAGATGGTTAGAGACTGCAGACGTGGTACAGGAGATGGTCAGAGACTGCAGACGTGGTACAAGGGATGGTCAGAGACTGCAGGCATGGTACAAGGGATGGTCAGAGACTGCAGGCATGGTACAAGGGATGGTCAGAGACTGCAGGCATGGTACAAGGGATGGTCAGAGACTGCAGGCATGGTACAAGGGATGGTCAGAGACTGCAGGCATGGTACAAGGGATGGTCAGAGACTGCAGGCATGGTACAAGAGATGGTTAGAGACTGCAGACGTGGTACAACGGATGGTCAGAGACTGTAGATGTGGTACAGGAGATGGTCAGAGACTGCAGACGTGGTACAAGGGATGGTCAGAGACTGCAGGCATGGTACAAGGGATGGTCAGAGACTGCAGGCATGGTACAAGGGATGGTCAGAGACTGCAGGCATGGTACAAGGGATGGTCAGAGACTGCAGGCATGGTACAAGGGATGGTCAGAGACTGCAGGCATGGTACAAGGGATGGTCAGAGACTGCAGGCATGGTACAAGGGATGTTTAGAGACTGAAGACATGGTACAAGAGATCAATGCAGCCTCATCAGTGCCCATCATTGCAGCCTCACTGTGCATATGAATGAAGCCCCACCTTTGTATAAAAATTCAGTCCCACTTTTGTATATTAATGCAGTCCCACTTTTGTTTATTAATGCACTACCACTTTTGTATATTAATGCAGTCCCACTTTTGTATATCAATGCACCCCCACCTTTGTATATGAATGCAGTCCAACCTTTGTATATAAATCCAGTCCCACTTTTGTCTATGAATCCAGTCCCACTTTTGTCTATGAATCCAGTCCCACTTTTGTCTATGAATCCAGTCCCACTTTTGTCTATGAATCCAGTCTCACTTTTGTCTATAAATCCAGTCCCACTTTTGTCTATGAATCCAGTCCCACTTTTGTCTATAAATGCAGCCCCACTTTTGTCTATTAATGCAGCCCCACTTTTGTCTATTAATGCAGCCACACTGTGCCTGGCACTCACCATGGCATTACCTCGATCACACACAGCAGGTATCTCCTCTCCCGACGTGTGTCATGGAACAAACAGGAGCTGTAGGTCTGTGTTCGGCAGGGCAGTGTGCTCTAGCAAGGTCCCCCCTAGACGGGCTTGTGTGATAGATAAAACACTGATTCAATCAGTGTTCCATCTCCATCTACTATCACATGAGCAGGTCTAGCACAGGCAGCACAGCCGAACACAGATCCAGCTCTCACACACAGCCAGAGATGCCCAATGTCATACACGCAGGAGAGAGGGGAGCGCTGCAGTCAGCTACAGCTCAAAGCAGCCTCAGGACAGGCAGCCTACCGGCCCTGGTGATGAGAGAGAGAGTGAGAGACTCGGCAGCGGCGGCTGCAGGCAGGCCCGGACTGGGACAAAAAATTTAGACTGAGCAGCCCAGGGGGGTGAACTTTACTCACCACTGAAGAGTCTCGTCTGGAGCGGCGGTTTTCCCTTTACCGGGGGGGGGGGGGAGAAAGAAAGATAGATAAAGATAAAAAGAAAGAAGGGAAGGAAGGAAGATAGATTGATAGATAGATAGAAAGCAATAAGGGAAGATAGTTAGATCGATAGATAGATAGATAAACAAGAAAGATAGATAGATAAACAAGAAAGATAGATAGATAAACAAGAAAGATAGATAGATAAACAAGAAAGATAGATAAAGATAGAAAGCAAGAAGGGAAGGAAGGAAGGTAGATAAAGAAAGAAATATAGATAAAGAAAGAAGGGAAGATAGATAGATAGATAGATAGATAGATAGATAGATAGATAGATAGATAGATAAACAAGAAAGATAGATAGATAAACAAGAAAGATATATAAAGATAGAAAGCAAGAAGGGAAGGAAGGAAGATAGATAAAGAAAGAAATATAGATAAAGAAAGAAGGGAAGATAGATAGATAAAGAAGGGAAGGAAGGAAGATAGATAAAGAAAGAAAGATAGATAAAGATAGAAAGAAAGAATAGAAGGAAGGAAGATAGATAAAGATAGATAGATATAGATAGATATAGACAGTGGCGGTGCGTCTATAGAGGGCGCCGGAGCACCGCCCCCTCTGGCTCAGCCGCGACAATGGGCACAGTGGCGACAATGGGCACAGTGGCGACAATGGGCACAGTGGCAACAATTAAAGGGCACGGGGGCATCAAGTGGCACATTGGCCACAATTGAAGGGCACAGTGGCTGCGTTTGATGGCATGGCACAGTGGTGACACTTGATGGCACAGTGGCTGTGTTTGATGCCATGGTACAGTGGCTGTGTTTGATGGCATGGCACAGTGGTGACAATTGATGGCACAGTGGCTGCGTTTGATGGCATGGCACAGTGGTGACAATTGATGGCACAGTGGCTGTGTTTGATGGCATGGCACAGAGGTGACAATTGATGGCACAGTGGTTGTGTTTGATGGCATGGCACAGTGGCTGTGTTTGATGGCATGGCACAGTGGTGACAATTGATGGCACAGTGGCTGTGTTTGATGGCATGGCACAGAGGTGACAATTGATGGCACAGTGGCTGTGTTTGATGGCATGGCACAGTGGTGACAATTGATGGCACAGTGGCTGTGTTTGATGGCACAGTGGCTGTGTTTGATGGCACAGTGGCTGCGTTTGATGGCATTGCACAGTGGTGACAATTGATGGGCCCAGTGGCTGCGTTTGATGGGCACAGTGAGGCTGCAATTGTTTTTTTTTTTTCATTTGCGCCCACCAAAAATTTTGAGCACCAGCTGCCACTGTAGATAGATAGCTAGATAGATTATTATCTATCTATCTACAGTGGCAGCTGGTGGGGGGGTGCAAACGAAAAAAAGAAAAAGAGAGAGAGAAAGAAAGAAAGAAAGGTGAAGAGAGAGAGAATGGAATGAAGGGCACCCCATACATCAGTGTACAGTACTCTCAGTACTCACTCAGAGGCAGGAGGGACTGACTGGATGGATGGATATCAGACTCCATCTTTCCTTTCTGATTGCTGGGCTTGAATCTTCCCGCCCACATCCCTTAGGCAGCAGAACAGTGTCTGTCGGGAGAGTGGGCGGGGCAGACATGGGGCAGACACGGGAGGAGAAGAAGAGAGGAGGGGGAGGAGTAGAAGCAGCTCCTCTCCTCTAACTAGCCGTGGGGGCAGCAAGGGGAGGGGAGAAGTGTCAGAGCTGGCTATGATACCCCAGCTGATCTCTCTCTATCTGGCGCTGTGTTGGTGGGGAAACCCCTGGGGAAACGTGACATACGGCCCGTAGGCCGCCGAGGGCCGTTCGCGGGCCGAGGCCCACAGGCATTTGCTAGGTTTGCCCTATGGCCAGTCCGGGCCTGGCTGCAGGCACCGCAAAGCAGTTTAAAAAAAAATGGTAAAAAAATAAAAAAAATATGTTTTTTTTTTTTTAAAGCCAATGTGACATGATTGCCTCGGGGGGGACAATTGCCCTGTTGCCCCCCCCCCCCCTGGATCCGCCGTTGTGTCCACCAGAGAATGTGTGGTGAAAGTCACATTACTGCTTTATAAGCAGACCCCTAATTGTTTAGGCACAGTGACAGTCCTGCTCCTTTTTGCTTGTTCAGCTTTGAGCAACTCCTTTGTATCCGCAGGATTACGTATATTTTAGTAATCCCGCAATGTGTCATTGTTGATTCTGTTAATCTTAGCCAGTTTTTAACTTTTGCTTTGTCAATATTTGATCCTCTGATGTTTAGAACTGGAATCATATTGAAGATGCTTCTCTTTTTTTTTTAATGTCCATAGGTTGGTGGATGATAGATGTGTGGTTAACCCAGAGGCTGGAGACCTGGCCAATCCACCCAAAAAATTCAGAGGTAAGGTTCATGGCAATTGTTCTCTTTTCTAAGCTTAATGTTCTTGTAAGGGTGGGCTACTTAGTGATACTTAGTGACCCCTTCTGCAACAGTTAGGAAGGTTTGTGCCCGATTGTATCCAGATGACCCTATGTTCTTATGTCCTGTATTATATAATCTAAACAAAGTGGCCAATCAAAAAGAAAAAAAAAATTGGGCTGTAGTAGAGGTTGAGATGAAGAATGGCCAATTTTTATTTGAAATTTGGCGTGGAGATCCCCCTCAAGATTCATACCATACACAGTGTTTGGTATTGGCAGGGATCCAAGGCAGGGATCCAAGTCGAATCCCCGTTCAATATCGTGCCGCGGCTAAACGCAACCGCAGCTAATCGCACTGTACAAATGCAACTGATCGCTGTGCCTGAAGTCTTGAATTTCAGCAGAAAATAAACATGCATTTAACTGCGGCAGAACAGCCGTTCATGTGAAAGGGGTCTAAGATGTCATCCAGGATCAATTAGAATGACAAGGCTAAGGAGGCTTTCCTGCAGCTTAAAACAGCCTTTGCAGTATCCAGTTCTGATTACTCCAGGTTTTTTTTTTTAAGTTATTGTCCAAATAGATAACTCCAGTGAAGACTTAAAGTGGAAGTTTAGGCTAAAACTAAAATCCCTGCATCTATAGCCACCAACATTCTAACACTAACCTCTCTAGCCCTAAAAATAAAAAAAAATCAGTAGACATACCCTTTCTGAAGCTGATCCGAGCCGATCTCCAGCAGCGGAAGCTTTGCAGAGGACGTGGCCAAAAATGGCTGTGAAATGAATGGGAACTAACGTCACCCATAGATTTACGTTGACGGACGTGTCCTCTGCACCCGCTTCCACAGCGAAGCCGCAGCTGACAGCTCAGCGTGGGGTCAGAACTTCCGCCGCTGGAGATCAGGTCTGAGCGGCTTCCAAAAGGGTATGTATACTGATATTTTCTTTTTAGGGCTACAGAGGTTAGTGTTAGAATGTTGGTGGCTATAGATGCAGGCATTTTAGTTTTAGCATGGACTTCCACTTTAAGAGCTGTTCTGTCCCAAGAGATTGATGGGGAGGAACACACCATAGTCTTTCTCAATAGAAATTTGATCACCACTGTGAGAAATTACACTAAAGTAGATAAAGAGTGCCTGTCCATTACTATGCCATTTTCTCCTTGGCAGAAAGTTTCATTTGGTGTCCCACCATGTCCCACTGACCTGGATGAAACAGAGCAGACACATAAATGCTAAAGTAACCGAAACCATCTGGCCCTAGAAGAGTTCAAATGGTGAGACCCCAGCTGGTGAAGCAACATTAGAGTGCTGATACCCTCTCCAAGTGTCCCACATTGCCTTTGACATCTATGCGTCGAGGCAAATCGGGGATACAGGTGAAACTTGAAAAATTTGAATATCGTGCAAAAGTTCATATATATCCCTAATGCAACTTAAAAGGTGAAATTAATAAATGGGATAGACTCATTACATGCAAAGCAAGATAGTTCAAGCCGTGATTTGTCATAATTGTGATGATTATGGCTTACAGCTCATGAAAACCCCAAATCCACAATCTCATCAAATTAGAATATTGTGAAAAGGTGCAATATTCTAGGCTCAAAGTTTCCCACTCTAGTCGGCTAATTAAGCCATAACACCTGCAAAGGGTTCCTGGGCCTTTAAATGGTCTCTCAGTCTGGTTCAGTAGGAATCACAATCATGAGAAAGACTGCTGACCTGACAGTTGTGCAAAAACCATCATTGACACCCTCCATAAGGAGGGAAAGCCTCAAAAGGTAATTGCAAAAGAAGTTGGATGTTCCCAAAGTGCTGTATCAAAGCACATTAATAGAAAGTTATGTGGAAGAGAAGAGTGAGGAAGAAAAGGGTGCACAAACAGCAGGGATGACCACAGCCAGGAGAGGATTGTCAGGAAAAGGCCATTCAAAAGTGTTGAGGACTTTCACAAGGAGTGGAATCATCACAATTATGACAAATCACGGCTTGAACTATCTTGCTTTGCATGCAATAAGTCTATCTCGTATATTAGTTTCACCTTTTAAGTTGCATTAGTTAAATAAACTTTTGCACGATATTATAATTTTTCGAGTATCACCTGTATCTACAGGACATCAGGGATGAGTCCTGGAAGGCAGGTGTTTCCTGATTTTTTTTTTAATTGTAGTCCCTTCATGGGGGACAATTTTAGTGCAGTTTTGGAGTACTTAGGGCAGGGGTGGCCAACCAGTGGCCCGGGGGCCACATGTGGCTCGCGGAGCCCTCTGATGTGGCCCGCGACCTCCTGCTCTGGAATGGTGGGTCAGTGTTGTGAATGAAGCTGGTGGTAGAGGAAGAAAGCGTCTGCGGAGCAGAGCCCCATAAGCCGATGCTTCCTCTACAGCGCCGGCTTTTGCCACAGGCGGAGTCAATGGCAAAGTTCAGCTAACCCGCAGGATAGACACAGGTGCACTACGCTGCGAGCAAACCACAGAACGACAGTCTGAAAGCAGTCTTAGGCCCTTTTCGCAAGATCAGCCCGACCAAATGGGACCCTCAATTCACCTGTATAGAGCGACAGATGTCTGTTTACGCCCACCTACCTTCAATCCGAACAACAGAAGGGAGTTCGTACCCTTCTGTCTGGGCAAATCAGAGGGCCATAGCGTAGCTGTGTGACCTGTCACCTGCCCACTCCGCTCATCGTGGCCCTCGACTGGTTGCCAAGTTACTTAAGTGGCCCTCGCTCCTCAAAAGGTTGGGCACCCCTGACTTAGGTGTTTTCAGCTATTAAGGGGTAGGGGTTTTGGCTGCAAAAGGGGTAAAAACTGACTAACCCTGTTTTAAAGGAGGTGAGCTTGATTTTTGTACCAAGACTTTGGACTGTTTTGTTTCCTGTCTGGCTGAAGAAAGCTATTGCATTTGTTTGTTTAAAAACGATCTTACTTTTCATGACTGGTTAGTGATCCTGTGAGGTGGCGTACACACGACCGAGAAACTCGTTGGGCGAAACTCATCGTTCCGCCCGTCGAGTTCCTAGTTCGGCAGTCAAAAAGCTTGTCGAGCCAAGTTTTCCCATTGAACAACGAGGAAATAGAGAACCTGCTCTCTTTTTGACTCGACGAGTTCCTCTACGGGTTGCTCGGCGAAAAGTGTACACACGACCGGTTTTCTCAGCAGAATACGTCTCCCATCGAGGTTCTTGCTGGATTCTGCCGAGAGTAATCGGTCGTGTGTACGCGGCCTCATTGCCATATTACAGGGGCTATAACAGCATCCATACTTCTGGGAAGGGTTTCCACAAGAGGTTGGAGTGGGTCTGTGGAAGTTTGTGCCCATTCATCCATAAGAGCGTTTGTGAGGTCAGATACTGGTACTGGACAAGACTTGGCTCACAATCAGCATTCCAGTTTATTCCAAAGGAATTCAGTAGGGTGGAGGTCAAGTGTGCAGACCACTCAAGTCCCTTTAGTCTACTTAATACACCAAACTGGTCAAACCATGTTTTATAGGGCTGTTTTTGTACACAGTGGCACAAGGTTAGAGCTAAACAGTCTAAAATGTCTTTGTATGCTGTAGCATTAAACATACCCTTCATTGGAAACACCTGAACTCAAATAATTTGGAGGGGTGTCCGCTTGTAATCTGATCAACCAATGCATTTTTAAGAGCTTTCATGTATATCGAAAACATGGGATATAGATTAACCACTTCCCTACGGCCGTACGAGTATATACGGCCGCAGGGTGGCTCTAAATCTCCGGGCTGCCGTGTTTTCACGGCAGCCCCTTTCCTCGTTCCCAGCGCGCGCTCCAGAGCGCGCAGCGGGGAACTAGTGTACTGGCCGTGTCCCTCGGACACAGCCAATCACAGATCACCGCGAACGGCCAATCAGAGTGGCCGTTTGCGGTGCGATCTGATGGGCCAATGAGAGATGATCTCATATGTAAACATATGAGATCATCTCTCATTGCCTGCTCTCACAATGACAGCGTCCTGTCATAGAGAGAGCATACCGATCTGTGTTCCTAGTACATAGGGACACAGATCGGTCACCCCCCCCTCCCCCTACAGTTAGAACACAATGCAGGAAACACATTAACCCCTTCCTCACCCCCTAGTGTTAACCCCTTCCCTGCCAGTCACATTTATACAGTAATTAGTGCATATTTATAGCACTGATTGCAGTATAAATGTGAATGGTGCCAAAAATGTGTCAAAAGTGTCCGATATGTCCGCCATAACGTCGCAGTCGCAATAAAAATCGCAGATCGCCGCAATTACTAGTAAAAAAAATAAATAAAAAATAACAATTCTGTCCCTTATTTTGTAGGCGCTATAACTTTTGCGCAAACCAGTCGCTTATTGCGATTTTTTTTTATTTTATTTTTTAACCAAAAATATGTAGAAGAATACGTATCGCCCTAAACTGAATTTTTTTTTTAAATTGGGCTATTTTTTATAGCAACAAGTAAAAAATATTGTATTTTTTTTCAAAATTGTCGTCCTTTTTTGTTTATAGCGCAAAAAATAAAAATCGCAGAGGTGACCAAATACCACCAAAAGAAATCTCTACTTGTGGGGAAAAAAGGACGCCAATTTTGTTTGGGAGCCATATCGCACGACCGCGCAATTGTCAGTTAAAGCGACGCAGTGCCGCAAGCTGAAATTTCACCTGGTCAGGAAGGGGGTTTACATGCCCAGTATGGAAGTGGTTAAAATATTTCTATTTATTATGGAGTCAAGCTTAAACAACTGCTCTGCAACATAAGTAATTTTTTCTAATGGATACAAATTAGATGCTGATTGCATTGTCCTTCATTGGCATCCACATGGGGAAACTTAGCAAAAGAATCTGGCTCTACAACAAGCGCACTTCATCCTTCAGGCACTTTGACAAATATTGCTCTGACTGTAAAGAGCCAATTTATATATGTGTAACAAGTCCTAATTCATTTTATATGTGGTTTCATTATCCTTGTTTCCTTGGTAAACCCAGGCAAACAATACTAGAGAATGTGGCTCATGGTTTGCTTATGTTGAACTATTTACTTAAATTCACGCTCCACAATTACCTTGGACAAATAGGGCATATATATTTATAATACCTGTCATTTTCTTTGTATAGGTGTGTACAGTCGGAAGGGAGATGCCTCAGCTTAAGGCAATATAAGTTCTCAGGAAATGTATATTTAGTATTCTTAATAACTGAGGAAAAATGAACATATCTATAACTTTGTATGTCGTAAAAAAGATAAATGTAATATGGATAAACCATTGTACTTATTCACAAACCCAAAATAAAGGTCTGCCATAGAGACCCTTTTGTGACTCTATCCATCAATGCTTGGCAGTGTGGATAGGGAATGGAGCAAAGGTTGCAAGGAAACCCGGACATTTGTCTATAATTCAGCAGTGATGTCATTGAGGGTGATGACTCCATCCAGTGTTCCACTGCGGAGGCCTAAAGGAGACTGCATGTCTCATCTTCCTCTTCTTGGTCGTCTATTGGGAGGTATCCCGTCTTGTACAGATGTATCAGAGGTTTGGAATATAAATAATACACCCCAGATTGGATTCCATTATTTTTACTTTATTATTCTGTCCTCAAAGAGCTTACAATCTAAGGTCCTTTTCTCACATGAATACATACACTAGGGGCGATTTAGACAGAAGCCTTTGTACCTACTAGCATGTCTTTAGAGTATGAGAGGAAACTGTAGCACCCCTACCTACACAAGCACATGCAAACTCCATGCAGTTTTTTGTCTGGTTTTCAAACTGAAGACCCCAGTGCTGCAATGAACCCAACCACTACTACGCCATTGCGCTGTACCTATCAACTGACAACTTTTGAAGCTTTTTGCTCCAGATGTATTGTATTGAATTTAAAAATTTACATTTGCAGAATTATACATATATTTGTGCCCAGTAGAGATTGTGTTAACTTATTTTCACAAAATAATGAACAGTGCACACACACTATATTATAATGCATACATTTTCAAAACAGTTATACATGCTCATTTTATAATTGTGTAAGAGGACTGGGAAAAAAACCTTCCAAACAGATCTCAGCATTTGGTGGTTTGATGGTTTTATTACACAACTTGGCTGCAATTCTTTGGAATAGAGGAAGTGGCGTTTCCGCTAACTGTTCCCCATGTTATTTAGTAATCAGATTAATAGTAATCAGATTCATTTATTATGTCAGAGCAAAATGCGAGAACTGTGCAAAGTGCGCACAGCTATGGCAAGCAGATATTAGCATTTTTCTTATTTTAATGTTAATGGTAATTCTGGCTGTTTAGGTTAGTGTAGTTGGAACATAGTAGTTGCATTGGCTTATGGAAGAAGTTTGTTAAAGCGGAGTTCCACCCAAAAATGGAACTTCCGCTTAACCCACTCCTCACCCCCTTACATGCCACTCCTCACCCCCTTACATGCCACATTTGACCTGGCCTTCCAATACCCCCTGGAAGTGTTGGATCGCATTATCACCCGAAGCTCTAAGAGCAAACATTTAAAGCCCAACTCTAATGCCCCGTACACACGATTGGGATTCCCAGCAGTAAAAAGTCCTCCGGGAATTCCGGGGGAAAAACGAGAATCTGCTTGGTCACTGTAACTATGTATATACCGTACCTGACCAATGAATGCAAAGTATTCTTTGATTGGAGGAGCTAAGGCAGGGGCGGTGATGTAATGCTCTCCACCTCCCAGCAGAGTGGATTCCCCCATTCACCTCCTTTGTGTGGATGGAGGAATCATTTCTGTGCTCCAGCAGGATTCCTCCATCCACTCACAGCCATGATCATACCCTCTCCCCCACAATAAACAATGCATGAATAATAGCCCACAGACCAGCGTTTTGGGGAGAAGAGGACAGTGCTGGAACCCGTTAGGCCTCGTACACACGATCGGACATATCCGATGAAAACGGTCCGTGGACCATTTCCATCGGATATGTCCGATCGGGAGTTTGATCCGATGGCGTGTACACACCATCGGATCAAATTCCCCGCCGCCGGACGGCGCAGTGACGTGGCGGTGACGTTGACGCCGCCACGTCACCGCCACGTCACCGCACAAGGAAGTTAAACACTTCCGCGCATGCGCCGAATCCATTCGGTGGCGGCGCGGCGGTGGTGGGGGACGACATGTCTGCTGGTAAGTGTACTAACCAGCAGACATGTCGGGCGGACAGATTCCACCGGATAGATTTCAAAGCATGCTTTGAAATCTGTCGGGTGGAGAAATCTGTCCGCTAGCCCATACACACGAGCGGAGATGTCTGCTGAAACGGTCCATCGGACCGTTTTCAGCGGACATATCCCCTCGTGTGTACGAGGCCTTAGAGTGGTGGATAGGGCAAATAACAATGCCCGTATCTCATAGACATAGCCAGCCTTTGACACTTGAAGTGTGTGGGGGGGGGAAGAGGAGCCACTATAAAGGCCACTGCAACATGGGAGGAACCACTGTAAGGTCCACAGCAACTTACTATCCATCAGAATGGTAAGTATTAAACAGGGTTGTAAAGGTCCGTTTTTTATTTTCTAAATAGGTTCCTTTAACCACTTAAGACCCGGACCAATACGCTGGCAAATGACCCAAGGGGTTTTTGCGATTCGACACTGCGTCGCTTTAACAGACAATTGCGCGGTCGTGCGACGTGGCTCCCAAACAAAATTTGCGTCCTTTTTTTCCCACAAATAGAGCTTTCTTTTGGTGGTATTTGATCGCCTCTGCGATTTTTATTTTTTGCGCTATATACAAAAATAGAGCGACATTTTTTGAAAAAAAATCAATATTTTTTACTTTTTGTTATAATAAAAAACCAATAAACTAAATTTTAGTCAAACATTTAGGCCAAAATTTATTTAGCCACATGTCTTTAGTAAAAAAAAAATCGCATTAAAAAAAAATTAGCTACCTAGCGGGAACAGCGACACTAATACAGCGATCAGAAAAATGATCGCTTAGTGATGCTGGCAATAGGGAGTGAAAGGGTTAACTAGGGCAGTGATCAAGGGGTTAAAACTTTATTGGGGGGGGTGGGGGGGGCTACCCTGACACTAACACTGACTGACTGTCACACTGTCTGTCACACTGACACTAAATACAGTAATCATACATGTATGATTACTGCATTCAGTGACACTGTGACAGGGGGGAGGGGGGGGGGCGATCGCAGGGGTTAAATGTGTTTGTGTCTGTGTGTAAGTGTGCTGTTGGTGCAGACTTACTTGTAGTGTTGTGATCTCTCCTCAGCGGCGCTTGAAACAAACGCCGAGGGAGAGATCACGTCGCTTCCTCCTTCCTGTGTTTACACAGGAGGAGGAAGTGACAGGGCGGGCGGGCGCGCGCATTGGCTGGGAGCAATCCGGAGGGGGCGGGTGAAAACGGATAGCCGCCCCCACTTGTCGGATCGCTCCTGCAGCCGCGCGGACCGCCGCATGTACGGGGGGGGGGGGTCCGATCGGACCCCCGATCCCCCCCAAGGCACCAACGTATATATACGTTGATGTGCCTGTCGGTGCCATTCTGCCGACGTAAATGTACATGCGGTGGTCCTTAAGTGGTTAAACTACTCCATTGTTGGTTCACTTACCTTTTCCTTCGATTTCCCTTCTAAATGTTTTTTTTCTTTGTCTGAATTTCTCACTTCCTGTTTCTACTCAGTAAGCTTGCCCCCATCATCTACGCTGTTCTGGCTGGGGGTTAGTCAGCCAGAACACCTTACTGAGGAGGAACAGGAAGTGAGAAATTCAGACAAAGAAAAAAAAAACATTTAGAAGGGAAATCGAAGGAAAAGGTGCCTTGGGAGGGATGGGGGTCCGATCGGACCCCCCCGTACATGCGGCGGTCCGCGCGGCTGCAGGAGCGATCCGACAAGAGGGGGCGGCTATTCGTTTTTGTCCGCCCCCTCCGGATCGCTCCCAGCCAATGTGCGCGCCCCTCCGCCCTGTCACTTCCTCCTCCTGTGTAAACACAGGAAGGAGGAAGTGATGTGATCCCTTGGCGTTTTTTTCAACCACCGCTGAGGAGAGATCACAACACAAGTAAGTCCTGCACCAACAGTACACTTACACACAGACACATAAACACAGTTAACCCCCGCGATCGCCCCCCACCCCCTCCCCCTGTCACAGTGTCACTGAATGCAGTAATCATACATGTATGATTACTGTATTTAGTGTCAGTGTGACAGGCAGTGTGACAGTCAGTTAGTGTTAGGTCCAGGGTAGCCCCCGTACCCCCCTAATAAAGTTTTATCCCCTTGATCACCGCCCTAGTAAACCCTTTCACTCCCTATTGCCAGCATCACTAAGTGATCATTTTTCTGATCGCTGTATTAGTGTCGCTGTTCCCGCTAGGTAGCTAATTTTTTTTTTATTGCGATTTTTTTTACTAAAGACATGTGGCTAAATAAATTTTGGCCCAAATGTTTGACTAAAATTGAGTTTATTGATTTTTCTTATAACAAAAAGTAAAAAATATTGTTTTTTTTTCAAAAATGTCGCTCTATTTTTGTATATAGCGCAAAAAATAAAAATCGCAGAGGCAATCAAATACCACCAAAAGAAAGCTCTATTTGTGGGAAGAAAAGGACGCGAATTTTGTTTGGGAGCCACGTCGCACGACCGCGCAATTGTCTGTTAAAGCGACGCAGTGGCGAATCGCAAAAACCCCTTGGGTCATTTGGCAGCATATTGGTCCGGGTCTTAAGTGGTTAAAGGAACCTATTTAGAAAATAAAAACAAACCTTTACAACCCCTTCAAGCTTCATATTTATAATTTGATGCTTTATTTTTATTTTTACTATGATTACAGGGTCACTTTAACAAATTTTAGAAATGGACCAAACTTCCTCTTAAGAAAAGTTTGAGGTTATTATTATTATTTTTTTTTTAAGTTTGAGAAACAAACACAGAACGTTTTCACACACTGTTCAGCCAGGAAAGCACAATTTGCACTCAATATTTACTGTATAAATGACTGTTATCAAAATTCTTTGAAGATAATCCTGTTAGCCCTTTTAGGTTAATAGTTTATTCAGTTATTAAGCATTTATAATTTGCCTGGATATAAAACATTTACATTGGATTATTTTAGGTTGAATGCAAGTACACGTCTCCTTCTTTCTGGAAGTACACGCCATTTGCGTTTTAACTTCTTTAGTAGTGAGATGTAAAGTGCTCTGCAAGCTCTCTCTGGGCGGCCGCCGCCGATAGTGGGTTTATAAATCTCTCAAATAAAATTATCATTCCTGTAATCCTGACAACACCTTTGCTGTTTGTCTTTTTTATGAACGCTCCATCTCCTGCCACAGACTTTGTATTCTTTTTAATAGTTTGCTGTTTAAGCCCTGATAAAGGGGGCCTCTTGGACTCCCCGAAACACATTGGCTTATTGCTTTTATATGATTCCACAAACTCAGTTCCCATTATTACTATAATGCCACGTACACACGATCACTTTTTGTGATGAAAAAAACCAGACGTTTTCAAAAACGTCATTTAAAATGATCGTGTGTGGGCAAAACGTTGTTTTATGTCTTCAAAAAAACTACCAAAAAAAAAATTCGAACATGCTTGAATTTGTTGCGTCGTTTTTCAAAATGTCATTTTTTGTGTCATAAAAAGTGATGGTGTGTGGTAGGGTTGTCCCGATACCGATACCAGTATCGGTATCGGGACCGATTCCGAGTATTTTCGGGTGTACTTGTACTCCCGCAAATACCCCCGATACCAAAATAGAATACTTCCCGCCGCTCACCGCAATTCGCCCACCGCACAACGCCCGCCGCCGACCGCCGCTAATCCCGTGCACCTTGTAAACATGTAATACACGCAGCGCCATGTATAGACACGCGATTGGACGGATCCGTCCAATCGCGAGCAAGGGGGGAGGGGGAGTGTCTATACACGGATACGTCCATAGACACTCCCCCCTTGCTCGCGATTGGACGGATCCGTCCAATCGCGTGTCTTTACATGGCGCCGCGGGTATGTGTTACACGGGGATTAACCCTGCAGCAGCGGCGGCGGCTGGGGAGGTATGGGGGACATTACATGGATGCAATATGGGGCACAGGACATGGCTGCATATGTGGGGGGACATGACATGGCTGCATATGTGGGGGGACATGACTGCATATGTGGGGGGACATGGCTGCATATGTGGGGGGACATGACTGCATATGTGGGGGGACATGACCTGGCTGCATATGTGGGGGGACATGACATGGCTGCATATGTGGGGGACATGACATGGCTGCATATGTGGGGGGACATGACTGCATATGTGGGGGGACATGACATGGCTGCAATATGTGGGGGGACATGACATGGCTGCAATATGTGGGGGGACATGACATGGCTGCATATGTGGGGGGACATGACATGGCTGCATATGTGGGGGGACATGACATGGCTGCATATGTGGGGGGACATGACATGGCTGCATATGTGGGGGGACATGACATGGCTGCATATGTGGGGGACATGACATGGCTGCATATGTGGGGGGACATGACATGGCTGCATATGTGGGGGGACATGACATGGCTGCATATGTGGGGGGACATGACATGGCTGCATATGTGGGGGGACATGACATGGCTGCATATGTGGGGGACATGACATGGCTGCAATATGTGGGGGGACATGACATGGCTGCAATATGTGGGGGGACATGACATGGCTGCAATATGTGGGGGGACATGGCTGCAATATGTGGGGGGACATGGCTGCATTTGGGGACACGTTTAAAAAAAGTATCGGTATTCGGTATCGGCGACTACTTGAAACAAAGTATCGGTACTTGTACTCGGTCCTAAAAAAGTGGTATCGGGACAACCCTAGTGTGTGGGCACAACGATGTTGAAAACGATGTTTTTAAACCCGCGCATGCTCAGAAGCAAGTTATGAGACGGAGCTTCAATGGAACAGAGTACCGTCGAACGTGGTGTACGTCACCACGCTTTGCTAGAGCATTTTGGAAAAACGATGGTGTGTATGCAACGTCGTTTTGGAAAATGAAGTTTGAAAAACGTTGTTTTGTTTCGTCACAAAGAGTGATCGTGTGTACGCGGCATAAGGCTGCTTTCACACTGAGGTGCTATTGCGCTAAACATAGCGCCTGCAAAGCGCCCTGAAATAGCCGCTCCTTTATATCCAGTGTGACAGCCTGAGGGCTTTCACACTGGAGCGTTGCACTGGCAGGACTGTAAAAAAAGTCCTGCCAGCCGCATCTTTGAGGCGCTGTAGAAGCGGTGAATATACCGCTCCTACAGCGCCCCTGCCCATTGAAAACAGTGGGGCAGCACCTCCAAAACGCCTGCAAAGCGTCATTTTTGCGGGCGGGTTTAACCCATTTTTGGCCGCTAGCAGGGGTTAAAACTGCAACGCTAGCGGCTGAAAATTGCGGCAAAAACTATGGTAAAAAATAGCGGCACTTTAGCGCAGATGCACCCAGCGCTTTGGTGTGAAAGTAGCCTAAATGTTATTTATTGTATTGTATAGTAGAGCACTACATGGAATAGATTGAAGGAACAGTACAGGCAAATAGTAACAATTGGTTACATATAGCGGAACTAACTGGCACAGTCAAAATTGCTCAAACCTCCAATACATTCACAGTATGCAGTTCCCACCTAATGCTTTCTATACAGTGCAATGTGCCTGTACAGTATAGCTTTAGATTGAGACAGGCACATTTTATTTTTTTTTACTAAATAAATGAGCGATGTCTTGATATACAAGCAGCGTAATGTGACAACTGAGTATAAAAGAGAAGAGAGGCGCCTCTAAGTGTAGCAATATGGTAATATTTAATTAAGGTACAACATTTAAGCAACTTGCATGGTTGATGATTAAAAGAGCCACATCTAAGTATGCAGTGCAGGCATCTGGGTAAAGCTGTTCACATAGACCTTCCCAAGACGCTGCGCTCCAAGCCTCACTTTCAGGCTCCTTTCACACCTAGGCGTTTTGTCGCCTGTAGCGCGACGCTCACAAACGCCAGAGGGAGAAAAATACATGAAAGTCTATGGAGATGGTTCACATCTGAACGCTGATGCGCCTGACGCCCATCGCCTGTAGCTAAAAAAAGTTCCGGACCCTTTTTTGTTGCGCGTATCGGGCGGTTTGGGCGTATTTGACCGTCTCCATTTCCCATAGAAAGTAATGGAAACGCTCGATTCAAGCGACTAGCGCGACAACGAGCGTTTGCTACAGGCGTTTCGTCGCTTTAATCAATAGAACTTTTCACCCAGGCAGAAGATAAAAAAATTCTACCAACATAGCAACAAGTGATGAAAAGATGATAATTTTTCCTATTGGCTAAGATAAAAAACGTCGAAGTACAAAAACGTCGGACGACGCTGTATGCAAACGCGCAAATAAGCATGAATACGCGCGACAAAACGCCCGAAAAAAACGCCGGAAAAAAGACCGAACGACTGACGCTCAGGTGTGAATGCAGCCTCAGAGCGCTCTACTGTAGGATAGTCTTCCCAGTCACGATTGCAGACTGACAGTGTTTGTTGAGAGGTAGCGGTGCAGAGGATGGTTTATGTGGTCAGCTTTACCCCGGATCCCTGCATACTTAGATGTGCCTCTTTTAATCATCAACCATGTGAGTTGCTAAATGTTGTCCCTTTATTAAAGCGGAGGTTCACCCAAAAATCAACTTTCTGACATTAGATCCAGCATACTGCTAACATCTGCAGTATGCTGGTTTTTTTTTTGTACTTACGGTTTTATGAGCTGTTATCCGGCTCCGAGCGGGGAATCCTGCGGGGAGTAGGCGTTCCTAAGCCAAGAGGAGTTGATTGACGGGCTGCTAAGGCGCATCACGCCTTCCGAAAATACCCGAAGTGACACTTTTGTGTAGAGCTGACTGCGCAGGCGCCGTAAACACCTGAGTGTCACTTTGGGTATTTTCGGAAGGCGTGACTCACTTTAGCAGCCCGTCAATCAACTCCTCTTGGCTTAGGAACGCCTATACCCGGAAGCAATCCCCGCTCGGTGCTGGATAACAACGACTCATAAAACGATAAGTACAAAAAAAAAAAAAAAAAACAGCATACTGTCAAAGTTGATTTTTGGGTGAACCCCCGCTTTAAATGTAACCATATTTCTCCACTTAGAGGCACCTCTCTTCTCTTTTATACTCCTTTTTTAATCCAAGGTTTTACTGTACTTAGTGTTGACCACCAAGGATGTACAATGAGAGAACTGGTTATTCCAATTATTATGATCAGGAGATCATAGACATAATCAGGAAAAGGGGGAGGTGCCCAGGGAAACCTGACTCCAAGACCACGCCATTCCACGACTCGCTAAAAAGTCAGCAGTGGCCAATGAAATTGGAGGACGTGTAGTGTGATCCAGGGTGTTCAGACTTTGTTCAGTTGATGCATACAATCATGAAGTACATACGAAAGCTTCACATTTGTCAAATTCTAGGACATTTTCTGTTTGACCTATGTCATGGTCGCCATTATCATTTTCCATGCTTTTGTCAAGGTCTGCTTAGCCATAGTTTCCAAGTATGTATGTGTAATTGCACTCAGGCACATAAAATGTATTCTACCTCCCAGAATGCAATATTTTATTGAGGGGTGTATTGTAAGTGCATATGCGCGATTTCTGTATTTATTTTTTTTACTGATTTATACGCAGTTCATGTTTACAGTATACACTGTGTACAGTACAGGCACATTGAAGACAATGGTATTAATTTACATTAATAAAAAGAGTTTTTAGGCACCAATGTCCAAGAGGCCTTACATTTAATCTGTTTTAGAAGTTAATTGACTCAGATTTATAATTTACTTGATGTTTCTGTTTCATCCTTCTCTGCTTGTGCTCTATTATATTAAAGTGTATAAGCAATATAAAATGAAAGTGTTACTAAACCCACCCAGTAAAATCAATCTGTATATGCAGTAAAGCATGCTTGTTATACTCACTGTGGAACGTAAGGAGTTAATGCTGAACATTGCGTAAAAAGGCTGTTTGATCCTGTCATCTCGGTTCCTCTCCTTCTTTGATATTCCCCAATCCAGCTCTTGGGGGCACATTTTCAGTTTGCATGTGATGATCAGCACAGGGCCAACCAGCACTTTCTAGGCAGAAGGTCAGCCTAATAGAACAGTTGGAGAAGAATGATAAATCATTCTACAAGCTTTATGTTCTGTGTACTGTGGGGGACCAGATATAGTGAATTCAGGGTCCTGGGTTTAGTAACACTTTAAGGGCAGAGCAATTTGGGGCTGCTGCATCTGATGGGCAAGGGCAGGCTGCTGCATCTGACTGGTAGTCTGCATCTGACAGGCACGGGTGAAGCTGGTTTTGATGGACACTGGTGAGGCTGCATTGATCTCTTGTATCATGTCTGCAGTCTCTGATCATCTCCTGTATCATGTCAGCTAGAGGTGCACCAAATGTAAATTTTGCTAACACTACTAGCAGTGTGTTTAAGTAAGAGATTGCAGACATGATACAGGAGATAGTTAGACTGAGGACATGATACAAGAGATAGTTATATACTGGGGACATGATACAGGAGATGGTTTGAGACTAGGGACATGATACAAGAAATGGTTAGAGACTGAGGACATGTTACAAGAGATGGTTAGAGACTGAGGACATGATACAAGAGATGGTTAGAGACTGCAGACATGAGACAAGAGATGATTAGAGACTGAGGACATGATGCAAGAGATGGTTAGAGACTGAGGACATGATACAAGAGATGGTTAGAGACTGAGGACATGATACAAGAGATGGTTAGAGACTGAGGACATGATACAAGAGATGGTTAGAGACTGAGGACATGATACAAGAGTTGGTTAGAGACTGAGGACATGAGACAAGAGATGGTTAGAGACTGAAGACATGATACAAGAGATAGTAAGAGACTGAGGACATGAGACAAGAGATGGTTAGAGACTGAGGACATGAGACAAGAGATGGTTAGAGACTGCAGACATGATACAAGAGATGGTTAGAGACTGAGGACATGATACAAGAGATGGCTAGAGACTGCAGATATGATACAAGAGATGGTTAGAGACTGAGGACATGAGACAAGAGATGGTTAGAGACTGAAGACATGATACATGAGATGGTTAGAGACTGAGGACATGATACAAGAGATGGTTAGAGACTAAGGACATGATACAAGAGATGGTTAGAGACTGCAGACTGCATTTGTCTTGACCTTTCTTGCACTAAAGGTGCCAATAATGGCCAAAAATAAATTCATAATGCAAAAAATATATATACTATGGATTCGACGCATGCGTGGAAGGTATTTTGCTTCCTGGTTCGGTGACGTGGCGGCGTCAACGTCACCGCCACGTCACCGCGCTGTCTGTCCGCGGGGATTTTGGTTTGATCGTGTGTACACTGATCAAACCAAAATAGCCCAGCAGACATGTCCGATGAAAACGGTCTCTCAGACCGTTTTCATCGGATAAATCTGATCGTGTGTAGGCGGCCTTACAGTAGCATTCATTTAGCATAGCATCAGAGCCTCTAAATAAAAAATAAATGGAGCCTTACACAATACTGCTTGGTAATAACATTTATTTTTTGAGTCACACATACAGTTCTTTGGTTAATTTCAAGCATCCTTATCATACAGTGTATGTTTCCTTATTCAGTCTGACTTATGATACTGATACTGCACTGTGATAACTATGAAAAATCGACATTCATTAAAATATATTTAATTTGGTTGTTTATTTTGTCCTGTCTTTGCACCCAAGTTACTTCTTTGCTTCTGTATACCCCTTATATGCGTTTTATTACTTTTTACACTTTTTTGGTCTCAAGTAAAAAATATATATAAAGCCCAATTTTTGCTTTGTTTTAGATTGAGTGAGAAGGAATCAGAAGTTCGTCAGTTTTTTATTCTTTATTTTTAATTTTTGCAGCCATACAAACATCTGGACTTTTAGGGCACGTGTTAAACATATTTGTATGAAATCATCATTTTTATTTGATACAAATTTTTCATAAAAACAACATTCGCACATTTTTGGTTTTAAAAACTTACTCAGAACCAGTTTATACAATGTTATTGCCTTATCATGTGCTGCTGTACAGGGAGTGCAGAATTATTAGGCAAGTTGTATTTTTGAGGATTAATTTTATTATTGAACAACAACCATGTTCTCAATGAACCCAAAAAAACTCATCAATATCAAAGCTGAATATTTTTGGAAGTAGTTTTTAGTTTGTTTTTAGTTTTAGCTATTTTATGGGGGATATCTGTGTGTGCAGGTGACTATTACTGTGCTGAATTATTAGGCAACTTAACAAAAAACAAATATATACCCATTTCAATTATTTATTTTTACCAGTGAAACCAATATAACATCTCAACATTCACAAATATACATTTCTGACATTCAAAAACAAAACAAAAACAAATCAGTGACCAATATAGCCACCTTTCTTTGCAAGGACACTCATGCAGCCTGCCATCCATGGATTCTGTCAGTGTTTTGATCTGTTCACCATCAACATTGCGTGCAGCAGCAACCACAGCCTCCCAGACACTGTTCAGAGAGGTGTACTGTTTTCCCTCCTTGTAAATCTCACATTTGATGATGGACCGCAGGTTCTCAATGGGGTTCAGATCAGGTGAACAAGGAGGCCATGTCATTAGTTTTTCTTCTTTTATACCCTTTCTTGCCAGCCACGCTGTGGAGTACTTGGACGCGTGTGATGGAGCATTGTCCTGCATGAAAATCATGTTTTTCTTGAAGGATGCAGACTTCTTCCTGTACCACTGCTTGAAGAAGGTGTCTTCCAGAAACTGGCAGTAGGACTGGGAGTTGAGCTGGACTCCATCCTCAACCCGAAAAGGCCCCACAAGCTCATCTTTGATGATACCAGCCCAAACCAGTACTCCACCTCCACCTTGCTGGCGTCTGAGTCGGACTGGAGCTCTCTGCCCTTTACCAATCCAGCCACGGGCCCATCCATCTGGCCCATCAAGACTCACTCTCATTTCATCAGTCCATAAAACCTTAGAAAAATCAGTCTTGAGATATTTCTTGGCCCAGTCTTGACGTTTCAGCTTGTGTGTCTTGTTCAGTGGTGGTCGTCTTTCAGCCTTTCTTACCTTGGCCATGTCTCTGAGTATTGCACACCTTGTGCTTTTGGGCACTCCAGTGATGTTGCAGCTCTGAAATATGGCCAAACTGGTGGCAAGTGGCATCTTGGCAGCTGCACGCTTGACTTTTCTCAGTTCATGGGCAGTTATTTTGCGCCTTGGTTTTTCCACGCGCTTCTTGCGACTCTGTTGACTATTTTGAATGAAACGCTTGATTGTTCGATGATCACGCTTCAGAAGCTTTGCAATTTTAAGAGTGCTGCATCCCCCTGCAAGATATCTCACTATTTTTGACTTTTCTGAGCCATTTCCTTCTTTTGACCCATTTTGCCAAAGGAAAGGAAGTTGCCCAATAATTATGCACACCTGATATAGGGTGTTGATGTCATTAGACCACACCCCTTCTCATTACAGAGATGCACATCACCTAATATGCTTAATTGGTAGTAGGCTTTCGAGCCTATACAGCTTGGAGTAAGACAACATGCATAAAGAGGATGATGTGCTCAAAACACTCATTTGCCTAATAATTCTGCACTCACTGTATATGGACATATTAGATACAGTGCCTTGAAAAAGTATTCATACCCCTTGAAATTTTCCACATTTTGTCATGTTACAAACAAAAATTAAATTTTTTTTATTGATATTTTATGTGATAGGCCAAAACAAAGTGGTACATAATTGTAAAGTGGAAAGAAAATGGTAAATTATTTTTTTGTTTTACAAATAAATATCTGAAAAGTATAGAGTGCATTTGTATTCAGCCCCCTTTACTCTGATAACTAAAGCCAATTGCCTTCAGAAGTCACCAAATTAGTAAATACAGTCCACCTATGTGTAATTTAATCTCAGTATAAATACAGATGTTCTGTGAAGCCCTCAGAGTTTTTTTTTAGAGAACCTTAGTGAACAAACAGCATCATGAAGACCAAGGAACACACCAATGTTATGTTATACAAAAATATTCCAAGCTTTGACCATCTTTGAACATCTCACGGCCCACTGCTCAACTCATCATTCGAAAATGGAAAGAGTATGACACAACTGAAAACCTACATGGCCGGACACCTAAACTGACGGGCCGGGCAAGGAGAGCATTTATCACTTCAGGACAAGCTCACTCCGATGTACGTCAGCACTTTGAAGAGGTATATCGTTGTTATGGCAGCAGCTAGCTACCATAATCCCGTTATCTTCTTCCTCAGTAAGCAGTCCGGTTTCAGATAAAAGAGGTCTCTGCAGCAGATTCACCGCAAGATCACTTTTATTGGCGATGGAAGATGGGCCACTCTCCAGTGCCCTCCGCCGCTTATCAAAGCTGTTGGTAGCGCCGGAGGCCCCCACCGTCTCCATATCATTGCAGGGTGGAAGTAACTTCAAAACTTCACTTCCACCCATAGCTCTTAGGCCGCGTACACACGATCGAACATGTCCGCTGAAACTGGTCCGTGTGTAAACATGCTTAGAAACCTGTCCGCTGGAAACCTGTCCCTCGGACATGTTCGCTGGTTAGTACACGAAAGCATCGGACAAAAATCCCGCGCATGCTCAGAATCAAGTCGACGCATGCTTGGAAGCATTGAACTTCGTTTTTTCATCACGTCGTTGTGTTCTATGTCACCGCGTTCTTGTCCGAGGGGATTTTTGTCCGATGGTGTGTACACGCATCAGACCAACAGACAACTTCAGCCTGGTCCGCTGGAAACGGTCCGTCATATTTAAGTGGTCCTGTCATGCTTTTTTTTTTACAAAAGTGCGCTTGTAAGAGCGCTGCACAAATATGGTGTGACAGAAAGTATTGCAACAACCGCCATTTTATTCTCTAGGGTGTTAGAAAAAATATATAATGTTTGGGGGTTCTACGTAATTTTTTAACAAAAACAGTTTTTAAATTGTAAACACAATTTTAGAAAGAGGCTTGGTCCTTAAGTGGTTAATCAGAGAAGCAGCCAAGAGGCCCATGGTAACTCTGGAGGAGCTGCAGATGGTGGGAGAATCTCTGGTGGGAGAACTATTAGTCGTGCCCTCCACAAATCTGACCTTTATGGAAGAGTGGCAAGAACAATGCCATTGTTGAAAGAAAGCCATAAGAAGTCCCATTTGCAGTTTGCGAGAAGCCATGTGGGGGACACAGGAAACATGGGCAAGAAGGTGCCCTGGTCAGATGAGACCAAAATTGAACATTTTGGCCTTAAAAGCAAAACGCTGTGTGTGGCGGAAAACTAACACTACACATCACCCTAAACACACCATCCCCACCGTGAAACATGGTGGTGGCAGCATCATGTTGTGGGGATGCTTTTCTTTAGCAGGGACAGAGAAGCTGGTCAGAGTTGATGGGAAGGTGGATGAAGCCAAATACAGGGCAATCTTATGCCCTGTCCACACGATCGGTTCATCCGATGAAAATGGTCTGATGGATTTTTTCATTCGATTTTTTAGTTACAGCTCCGGTCGCTGATCCCAAATGATGATGCGGCTGTGCCCTGAACTCCCTGCCAGCTTACTTCCTTTAGGACTCGCTCGACACGCTGCCGCTCCGCCCGATGACTTCCCATTCCAGGTATCGGCTAAGGCATTGGGAGCATTTGTGTGAATACAAGTACTTGCGCAAATGCTCTGTATTGGTCCCGATACCGATACTAGTATCTGGGTAACCCTAGTTGTAACATAACAAAATGTGAGAAATGTGAAGGGCTATGAATACTTTTTCAAGGCACTGTAAATGGTATAAAGTACATGACCAAAAATATTCCATAATTCTTGATTTAAGTGGTAACAATAGACAATCCAACTTGGCGTATTTCTCTGAAGACTGTTCTGCTTCTTCAGGAGTGCATAGATATACATATTAGGGTTGTCCCGATACCGATACTAGTATCGGTATCGGGACCGATACCGAGTATTTGCGCGAGTACTTGTACTCGCGCGAATACTCCCGATACCTAAATAGAATACTTTTTTTTTTTTTTTTTGAGTGCGGGGTGGAGTGCGGAGCACTCAGAGGGACCATGGCTGAACTCAGAGGGACCATGGCTGAACTCAGAGGGACCATGGCTGAACTCAGAGGGACCATGGCTGAACTCAGGGACACGTGGCTGCATTTAAAAAGTATCGGTATTCGGTATCGGCGAGTACATGAAAAAAAGTATCGGTACTTGTACTCGGTCCTAAAAAAGTGGTATCGGGACAACCCTAATACATATATAAGTACAAAATAAAAAAACTCACTGCTGCCACCCTAGAGCCCACAGTGGGGGTAGGGAGCCAGGTTAGTGATCTACAAAATAAGGGCTGTCCCAGAATCACCCTGCATATACTTAAAAAGGAGTTTTGTAGATGGACCCAAGGGCCTCTAGTAAGAATGTATGGCCATTTGGCTTGTGCCTCATCTGTAGAAATTGAGGAAAAAGTGGGTATAGCCAAATTGTTAACAGTGGGAGAGACTTAAAGGGCATGGTTAAACAAAATCAGGGCTTTCTTGTACCAATAAAATATGCTTTGATTGTTGCGCCACAAGCAAGAGTCTCAGAGACACACATAAACCTCAGTACATTACATATGATATTGTGCACACTGATAATAGACAGAGAACTAACACTTTGTTTGAGCCTACCTTAAAGAAGACCTTCATTAAAATAGTCAGGGACTGCTTAGCAACTGGCAACAGTTGAGACAATGACCAAGCTGTTCAAACACTGGGCTCCAGAATAAAGCCTGGATTTGCGGGACACCGGGATTTTGTTGAAATCTCCGGATGGTCACACTGAATGCAGGGTGGTTGGGAGATATGCCATTTGCAGTAAAAACATGACAGGGATTGTAATCCTTCCCCACTAAATCCAAAACTGGGTAAAAGATTTTGAGCTGGACATACACTTTAATATATGCTACTACATCCCTTTAGAGCCGGTTCACACTGGGACGACTCGTCAGGCGACTAAACCGCCTGACAAGTCGCCTCCCATTGTATTCAATAGAACCGCTCTAATAGGAGCGACGCAAGTCGCTCCGACTTAGAAAAAGGTTCTTGTAAGACTTCGGGGGCGACACTGGGTGACTTGCATTGACTTCTATACAGAAGTCATTTTGCAAGTCGCCTCTGAAGTCGTCTTCAGGATGCCTTGCCGAGTCACCCCCGAAGTCGTGCCACCGCAGTGTGAACCAGCTAGAATGTAACATCAAGCACAACTAGAATTCAGAAAGGAGGGTAATAAATGCACATTAAAACTCATTACCCAGCCATAATATTTATAGTAAATTCACTTACAACGTCAGCTAAACCACAAAGTCAAATCAAGGTGGCCAGCCTTGGGAACAGGTGAAACATAACAAAGAACAAATAAACCATCATAAAGCAGCAATTGTTTAAAGAGTAATGGTGCCAGTGGTTAGTAGATGAATTCACACATTGTGCACCATTTAGACACAGGCATTCAAATGATGTACAGCAGAGGTGCCCAACCTTTTGAAGAGCGAAGGCCACTTGGGCCATTGGGTGACCAGTCACGAGCCACAGTGAACTATGGGATTTTACCACCCCCTAAACTGCAGATGTAAACCAGCCCTTACTATTCTGAGCCTCCTATAAGGCTGCTTTCACACTTATGTGCTGCGGTTTACCCACACTGCTGGGGCACCTGCGGGTTAGCTGCATTTTGCCATAGACTTCTATTACATCCTGGGGGTATGGTGCACTTTCAGAAAGCTCACTAATGCTCCTGCATTTTCAGAAAGTGCATCAAACCCACAGGATATAATAGAAGTCTATGACTCAGCAGCAAAGCCGCAGGTGCACTGCATTACATTGCACCTTCGAATCAGTGTGAAAACAGCCTCATAACACTTTTTTTTCTAAGTGCTGATATTCCTATTGCAAAAGTGCATTGCATGTGATGTTTTATACACTGACCTTCTTTTCCTTTTCCCGCTCCTGCTGGAAGTGAACTTGGTGTCACTCCCCCTGGGACAGGAGCTGGCGCTACAGAGGAAGCATCAGCTTATTAGGTTTCTGATCCCTCTGTGGCTGCCTGCTTCCTCTGCTGCTGGCACCGGCTCTTTGAATTCTGATGCTTTGGAATGACAGGTCGGCAAGCCGTTGATCACGATCTGGGATGGCGGGTTGTCAAGCCCAGAGCATGGGCATGTGCTTCCCTGGTTTGAGGTTCTAGGTCACATCAGAGAGCTTCGCAGGCCACATGAGGCACATGGGCCACAGTTTGAGCACCCCTGATGTACAGCGTATCATGTTGATTATTTGTGGAAAGGGGATAAATAAAAGAAGGTAGAAGGAAAAGGTACCCCAAGGGGCTTTGAGTTGCAGCATTGTTTGATGGTTATTGATTTATGTTTTGGTGATTATTTTTATTTGTGTTTGAGTTAGTGCCATAGCTTTTTTTTTTCAAATGTAACTGTCAAGAGCAGTGCCGATCCTGACCTCCCTGGGGCCCTAAGCAAAATGATATGTCACATTAAAGTTGAGAAGCGCGCGGGGGGGGGGGGGGGATTGGACGCTGGCAAAAATGGAAACGGTTGCGCTGCCGACAGTGACATGTCACATTAAAGATTAAAGTTGAGAAATTGAGAAGTGGAGGGAACCTCTAGTAATTTGGGGGGCCCTCCGCAGCTTTGCGGGGCCCTAAGCGGCTTGCATAGTGAGCCTATAGGGTGGATCGGCCCTGGTCAGGAGTACAACACAGGCAGACAGCACAGGAAGTTATCGGCTGATACAATTTTTGTCAGGATCAACAGTTTTGCACCTATCACACAGATATAACAAAACACTTCCAATGGTATATTTAACACACCAGAAGCAAGGAGCAGATAAGAGACATTTATTGTTAGGATTTACATACACTTTGAATCCATAAATCCCTTGCCGTAGGGAGCAGTATATACAAACCTAAATGGCGACACGTTACTCCTACCTCTGCTCTGCTCCGGTGCTGCAACCTCAGAAAACCTCTTTGCCATTCGACACTTTCGGTAGTGTCGGATGCCTGTGTTCCTCACTGTGGTTCCATCCTCCACCCCTTTACATTACCGGACTCAGGTTCTTACCCTTTCTCACCCTATCCAAAGTTAAAAAAAGAAGCAAAGTGTTTGGCTGGATAAGGATTTTTGTTTCTGTATAAGAACATTTACTGTGGGACATCATTGCAATCAGTTGACCGTAGGATGGTTTATATCACATCTAAGAAAAATGCTGGTAATGTATAACAGAGGCCGAGGGTTCCTTTGATGTGACATGGGAATAGAGCAGCTGAAGGAGCTGATTAGATACAGTTTATGTACAGAGTATAGCAAATAACATAATAAGCCGCCCGTCAGGAAATAACTTTCACATTGATGTTAAACATGTTAATCTACTGTTGGGTTGCCCAAGAACAGGATGGGGCCCTCAGAAAGTTATTGGTTGACCTTCCCATACTTTTCCAGATCTCTGAAAACTCATTTGGCTAATAACAACGGCTCTTTTTCTATTTCACTTAATTAGACAACTTGAGCATCACTGAACATGTTCCACTAGGTCATAAAGTAGCTTCTAATGGGGTGACAGGTGACGAATGGAAGTTTGGAATGGATGCACAGTTGTTTTGGAATGTGTCCCGATCAATGATTGGTGTTGGAAGCTCCTATGTGAGGCCCAGCCATTGGGTTTTGGTGCTTGTGTGTCGGAGCCCAGGGTTGAGTGTCAGTAAGTCACACTAAGCTGTATTGTGTATGTCGGCTTTGTGTCTAAAAAGAGATTAGCACTTAGAGTATAATCATGTGGAGCTTTAATAAAGTACCATGCCTGGAGGCGAGATCCCCAGATGCTTTTAGTTAGTAGGATTTGCTTTGATAGATTGATGGATGGATAATTTACAGAAGCACGTTAAGGGAAAATTATAATGGCTGTGGGTATTTTTCACCTGCTGTTTTACTTGTTTTTTTACTACACAATCTGTTTTATAAAAAAAATGTAATGGAAGTTAAAGGATTACCCAAGCACTCGGAGGTATCATAAAGAGGCAGAATGTGCAAATCTTGAGGTACTGCAGGGGAGAGTACTGGAGATGATATGAGTATTATGAGCTTTTTTAATTTAAACACTGGCTGGGACTCCCTTTATAACTGGAGTTAGACTTTAACTTTTCTCTATTCTATTTAAAGCTAAACAAAATTGTCTGGAGTTAGGCAATAATCTTTAGCCTGAGGTCCTTTTCCCTATTTCTCTCTCATTTGTAGCTGTTTAATTAGAAGATGATAATATTTACTTTGAATCTTTTCTTGCAGACTGTCTGTTCAAGGTGTGTCCTATGAGCAGGTACTCCGCTCAGAAGCAATTCTGGAAAGCTAAACAGGCAAAACAAGGGAACAACACAGAAGCCGCTCTTCTAAAGAAACTTCAGGTGAGTCGCTGAATTTTTAAATTTAAAGTTTATTTATTTTTTATTTATTTTGTAAACCTCTGAAATATAAATTGAACAAAGCATATTCTTCTACAGTGTATACTTGCCACAATCCAAAGCACCTAGTGTGATTTCTAGCTGTTCTCTCCTCCTGCTTTCTGCATGAGTCACTTCTGACCATTTACCCAAGCAATCTCGGGAGATGGCCCTGCCCTCCCTACAGGATACAGCAGGTGATTGACAGCTTCAGCTGTCTATATTTCCCACTGAGAGTGTGTAGAGGTGGGTGTGTTCTTTTCCCACCACTCAGGTCTCAGATTACACTCAGCTCCCCTCTCTGTGCTGTGCAGGGAGTGACATCAGATCCCTGCCCCCTACCTTCTGAAGCTCAGAAAGGCTGTTTAAAATCCGTATTTCTGAACTGATATACAGGCATACCCCACTTTTAAGTACACAATGGGACCAGAGCATGTATGTAAATCGAAACTGTACTTAGGCCGTGTACACACGACCGAGGTTCTCGCTGGAAACCAGCGAGAACCTCGCTGGAAGCTGCATTCCAGCGAGGACCTCGGCCGTGTGTACACTCTCGGCGAGCTTCCCGTCGGGAAGCCCGTCGAGCAGAAATAGAGAGCACGCTCTTTGCTCGACGGCCTGCCTGGAAGAATGGCTGGTTGCCATTCCCGACGGGCAGGGTCGCCGATTTCGACGGCCGGCAGGGAACCTCGACGGGCGGAACGATGTGTTCTGCCCGTCGAGGTTCTCTGCCGTGTGTACACGGCCTGAAAGTGAAGCAATGCCTTTTTTCACTTCTCAATGCATGTAAACTGACATGGCACTGCTCCCGAACCATAAGTGGCAGGCACACCAAACTTGGGGAGCACGTTAAGGGGACCCAGGGCTATGACATGGTAGATTACATGGTAGATTACCCAAAATCAGATATGTTGTAGTCCTGGGTCCCCTTTTGGTGCTCCCCAAGTTTGGTGTCCCTGTCACCTATGGTTTGGGAGCAGTGCTATGTCAAGCTGACCAAGATTTCCTATAGACCCCAATGCTAAAAACCGAGAGCAGTGCCATGTCAAGCTGACCAATATTTTCCATAGACGCTAATGTGTTCATACTTGCGAGGCACTTTACGTACACTCGCGGGTATGTCGGTACTTGTGAGTGTACATAAAATGAGGGTACATAAAGCAGGTTATGCCTTTAGAGGAGATAGGACTGTGGATACACTGGTACAACTAATGTAGAATGATTTTCTTCATCTCTGTGTATCACCTGAGGCTATTTACTTCACTGTCTAAATGTAAGGCCGCGTACACACGACCGGTTTCCTCGGCAGAATCCATCAAGAAACTTGATGGGAGACGTATTCTGCCGAGGAAACCGGTCGCGTGTACACTTTTCGCCGAGAAAACTGTCAAGGAACTCGTCGAGCCAAAAAGAGAGCATGTCTTATTTTTCCTCGACGGAATGGGAAAATTTGGCTCGACGAGTTCCTCGACAGCCGAACAAGGAACTCGAGGGGGAAAACGATGCGTTTCGCCCGTCGAGTTCCTCGGTCGTGTGTACGCGGCCTAAGGGTTTACAACCTTTTTAAAGTGATTGTAAAGCCTTGTTTTTTTCCTAAAATAACAAACATGTTATACTTGCTCTGTTCAATGGTTTTAACAGCCTCGATCCTCCTCTTCTGGGGTCCCCCTCCGACGTTCCTGGCTCCAAACTTGCTGACTGCCACTATAGCAAGCCGCTTGCTATGGGGCACGCGTGCGTTCTCGCTCCTAAGTCCCGCTCTGACCGTCCATAAGACACATAGAGTGCCCTCCGCTTCCTTGTCACTGGCTCTGATTGACAGCAGCAGGAGCCAATGGCTCCCGGTACTATAGGAGCGAGAGACCTGTGAGTGCCTTGGATCTAGTGCACATTGCTGGATTGCAGATTGGACCCAGGTATGTATTTATGGGGGAAGCTGCATGCAGAAAGTTTTTTACCTTACTGCATAAAATACAAACACTTTAAACAATAGATACAAAAAAAGCAGGAGTAGAGGAGCAAACATGGTCCAATTCCGATACCATCTGCAAGGGACCACAAATGCAGAACAAAGATGCAAGACCAAACACTAGTATACACTAGATATCACTAATATAATTAATGGCTTTCAATGCAAACATGTTTTGAAAGTCAAATATAGACCTCCAGGGCGGGCCTACCTCATCTTAAAATGCCATTTGCCTGATTCACATCAACTAATTCTGGGGCGTTCTGCACAAGTTTCATGAAGAGCAGCTTAGAAAATTGCCTTTGCCAAAGAATATTTTGTAATATACTTTGAGATATCCAGAGAAACCATAAGCATTGATCTTCCATGCCCAGAAAAGAGCAGATGGTCTGACCCATGAGCTATTAAGTGGTGTTGCTCAATTTTTGTCTAATGGTAACACAAGCATGGGAACCCAAAATGCAGCAAAATACTCTCCTGGTGCTCTATTAAAGGGGTCTCCAAACTTTGTAAGCAAAGGGCCAGTTTACTGTGCTTCAGAGTTTACGAGGGCCAGACAGTGGTCAGTGGGATACGAAAAGGTCCTGACATCAGTGGGAAAAATTAACGTCCCATTGTTTGTTTCAGTGGGAGTAATTGTGCCCCGTCATTGGGTCCCATTGTTGGTGTCATTGAGGAAAAACTGTGCACCATTGTTGGTGTCATTGTGAGAAATTGCTCCCTATCATTGGTGTCATTGTATGGAATTGTGTCCCATCGTTGGTGTCATTGGAAAGAATTGTGACCCATCATTGGTGTCATTGGGCCCCTTTGTTGGTGTCATTAGGCCCTATTGTTGGTGTCAGTAGGAGAAACTATGCCCCATTGTTGGTATCAGTGGATTAAATAGTGCCCCAAGGGCCAGATAAAAGCAAGCAAGGGGCCACATCTGGCCCCCGGGCCACAGTTTGGAGACCACTGCTCTATTGGATTGAGATCTGGGGACTGTGGAGGCCATTGGAGGACCCTACCATCTGAATGTTGCTGCTAAAATCAAGACTCATAAGACCAGACAACGTTTTTGCAATTTTCTATTGTCCAATTTTAGTGAGCCTCTGACAATTGTAGCCTCAGTTTCCTGTTCTTAGAGTAGCTGACAGGTGTGACACCAGGTGTGGTCTTCTGCTGCTCTAGCCCATCTGCTTCAAATTTCGATGTGTTGTGTGTTCAGGGATGGTATCCTTGGTTATAACGATTGGTTATTTGAGTTACTGTTGCGTTTCTATCATCTCGAGCCAGTCTGCCCATTCTCCTTTGACCTCTGACATCAATAAGCCATTCGTCCACGCAACTGCTTTATATTTTCTTTTTTTCGGACCATTCTCAGTAAACCCTAGAGATGGTTGTGCGTGAAAATTCCAGTAGATCAGCAGTTTTTGAAATACTCAGACCAGCCCGCCTGGCACCGACACCCATGTCATGTTCAAAGTCACTTGATTCCATTCTGATGCTCGGTTTTAACTTCAGCAAGTCGTCTTCACCACATACTGTATAGATGTCTAAATGCATTGAGTTGCTGCCATGTGATTGGCTGATTAGCAATTTGTGTTACCAAGCAATTGAACGGGTGTACTTAATAAAGTGGCCGGTGAGTGTATGAGTACAGTACTTTGAAAAAGTATTCATACCACTTAAAATTTTCCACATTTTGTCATGTTACAACTAAAAACATAAATGTATTTTATTGGTATTTTATGTGATCAATAAATACAAAGTGGCACGTAATTGTGAAGTGGAAAGCAAGTGATGCAATTACAGCTCTTACAATCTGAATTTTCGACAACAAATGTTCAAATGTGAGCTTTTGGTCAGATATTGTGTACGCTCCATCGGACATTTGCTGTCGTAATTTACGACAACAAATGTTTGAGAGCTGGATCTCAATTTTTCCGACAACAAAAGTTCTTGTGCTCGGAATCATTGAACTTTGTTTTCTCGGCTTGTCGTAGAGTTGTACGTGACCGCGTTCTTGACGTTCGTAATTTCCGACATTTGTGTGTATGCAACACGAGTTTGAGCCAACATTCCGTCGAAAAAAAAATCCACGGTTTTGTTGTCAGAATGTCCGATCGTGTGTACGCAGGATAAGTCTTTTTGGGGATGTCTCTACCAGCTTTGCACATCTACAGAGTGACATTTTTGCCCATTCTTTGCAAAATAGCTCCAGCTCTGTCAGGTTGGATGAAGAGTGTCTGTAAACAGCAATTTTTAAGTCTTGCCACAGATTCTTAATTGGATTTAGGTCTGGACTTTGACTGGGCCATTCTAACTCATGAATATTCTTTGATCTAAACCATTTCATTGTAGCTCAGGCTGTATGTTTAGGGTCGTTGTCCTGCTGGAAGGTGAACCTCCACCCCAGTCTCAAGTCTTTTGCAGACTTTAACAGGTTTTCTTCTAAGATTGCCCTGTATTTGCCTTCATCCAACTTCCCATTAACCCTGACCAGCTTCCCTGTCCCTGTTGAAGAAAAGCATCCCCACAACATGATGCTGCCACCAATCATCATGTTTCACGGTGGGAATGGTGTGTTCAGGGTGATGTGCAGTGTTAGTTTTCCGCCACACATAGCGTTTTGCTTTTAGGCCAAAAAGAAAGTTTTGGACTCATCTAACCAGAGCACCTTCTTCCACATGTTTGCTGTGTCCCCCACATGGCTTCTCCCAAACTGCAAACTGTTTTGGCTTTATTTCAACAATGCCTTTCTTCTTGCCACTCTTCCATAAAGACCAGATTTGTGGAGTGCACAGCTAATGCCGCGTACACACGATCACTTTTTGTGATGAAAAAAAACGACGTTTCAAGTGATGAAACAAAACGAAGTTTTTCAAACTTCATTTTCCAAAACGACGTTGCATACACACCATCGTTTTTCCAAAATGCTCTAGCAAAGCGTGGTGACGTACACCACGTTCGACGGCACTCTGTTCCATTGAAGCTCCGTCTCATAACTTGCCTCTGAGCATGCGCGGCTTTAAAAACGTCGTTTTCAACATCGTTTTGCCCACACACCATCACTTTTTATGACACAAAAAACGACGTTTTGAAAAACGACACAAAAAATTCAAGCATGTTCGAATTTTTTTTTGGTAGTTTTTTTGAAAACATAAAACGACGTTTTGCCCACACACAGTGATTTTAAATGACGTTTTTGAAAACGTCGTTTTTTTTCATCACAACATAATGGTTGTCCTGCTGTTTGTCCACTAAGGTTCTCTAACAAACCTCTGAGGGGCTCACAGAACAGTTGTATTTATACTGAGATTAAATTACACACAGGTGGACTATGTTTACTAATTAGGTGACTGCTGAAAGCAATTGGTTTCACTAGATTTTAGTTAAAGCCAAAAAAAAAAAATATTTCAAAGTCAGAAGCTACAAATACTGCAGCTGCTGACTTTTAATATATGGACACTTAACTGTCCAGGGTGCCTGTGGTGACGGCACCCAAAGCCGATCTATCACTCCGCTCTTGGGTGGAGGCGCCATCATCTTCGGTAAAGGGAATCAGGAAGTGAAGCCTTGGTCCCTGCTGTCTTCTGGGACATGTGTGTCTCCCAGAAGACAGCAGGGGGTGCAGAGGAGGGGCCGGACATGGCATAGATTGCCGTGGATACTGCGCCGATCTATGCCCGGAAGTGGGAGCAAATACCTGGATTACACAGGTATCTGCTCCCCCCTGAAAGGTGCCAAATGTGACACCTGAGGGGGGAAGGAATCCAAAAAACAAAAGTTCCATCTTTAGGTGGAACTCCGCTTTACCTGTGACCTGTGAAGGCAATTGGTTCCACTAGATTTAAGTTAGGGGTATCAGAGTAAGGCCGGGTTCACACCGTCGCCGCATGCAGTTTACAGCAGGGGTCCGGTGCATGCTGGTTCACCGGTTTAGGTCCGATTTCAGCCCGAATTTTGGGCAGAAATCAAACCTGAAACGCACCAAAAAAGGCACACGTTTTTCCAGCACACCGCATCGGACCCGCTGCGGAGATATGTGAACCAGTTCCATAGAGAGTCAGTCACATTCTCCTGCTATGCGAATTGAATGCGGGGAAACCTGGCCTGATGGGGGCTGAATACCATTGCATGCAATGTGTTTCAGATATTTATTTAAAAAAAAAAAAATTGAAAACCATTTATGCTTTTTCTTCCACTTCACAATTATGTGCTACTTTGTATTGGTCTATAACATAAAATCACAATAAAATACATTTACGTTTTTGGTTGTAAAATGACAAAATGTGGAACATTTCAAGAGATATAAATACTTTTTCAAGGCACTGTATATATTTTTGTTTATTTTCTGGCCAGGCCTGGGATTTTGGGCCTAGTAACAGGGTAATACATTTGCTCCATTGACATGTGAAAAACACGTCTGCACGTTGTTTCGTGGCCGAGGCCTGGGAGGAAGCCTCTGTGAGGTGTGACTCACAATACGCCTTCACTGTGCCAGCCGAGCCGGAGTTCACGGCCTCTGTGTGGGTGTCGTGACATTTTCCACGCCGTCCTCTTTTCTCCATCCTTAGTCAGCTTGTCTCCTTTTTATCTTTGATTTTTTTTTTTTTTTATCAACAAATACACTGAAAACCGCCCATTCAAATATTGTCACGCAGGAAAATGGCTTCTTTCCCTCAGTAGTGATGGGAACTGAATACAGAACAGACAAAATAGGGAAGAAGGAAACACAAAGTATGCTTGCAGTACCTGAAACATGGAGTGTTTTCAGAAACAGGACATGTATTTTGTGAATTTTTTGTGCAATAAACAGGCCCATTGAAATGCATTGTAAATGCAAAAAATCACATTGGAGGGCATTTTCTAGCTCTATTTCCAAGTGTTGCACAATGCAAATGTGCAAATCATTATATCATCATTACATTCTATCTTTTGAGGCTGAACATTTGTGAGTGCCACAGCACACAGCAATTATCAAAAAATTACCTATTAAATGCTTTTCTGCTGTCTTTTTATTTTATTTTTAATGCAAACAGTCTCTGGGCCAAAAACTCACAGGTAATCGCTGCATGTGTAATTACATACCAATTATAGCAAATGGCTGTGGCCACGGTCAGCCTTTCATTGCTTGAGTTTGCGATGAGTTTTATACAGCATTCAGTCACCGGCACTGCCCGTCCTGATGGAGTTGGGGGTTTGCATTCCTTTTTTGTTTTTTTTTGTTTTTTTTTAAGTGTATTTTGTGCGTGAACTCGAGAGAGAGGAGCCGGACTGCAGGAGTTGGGAGTAGGCAGACCCTCCCCCCGGAGGCAATCGCCATCCTTCTCCATGCCCCCGGTGGCAATGGCGGGTGTGAGGGGGGGCCTCCCACTCACCCCGCCCTACCTGCTCCACTTGGGAGCCCAACTGGGGCCCAACAGGACCCCATCGGGGCAGAGGGACTCCCCCTATGAGGGAGTGAGGGGGCCCGACCCACCAAGCCAGCCCCGTAGGTCCTTCGCCTCTCTTTTAGGAGACCGCATGGCCAAAGTGTGTGCGTATTAAACCAATTTTGTGTGCGTGCAAGTGTGGTGGTTTTTGTGGGGGGGGGGGGGGGGGTGGGAGTACTAAGCACAGGCGTACCTTGCATAGCACACCCACCGGGAGCCGGGCTGAGACCACCAAACTCAATTCACATGTAGCCGAGACCGGGATCCGAACCCTTGGCTGCAGAGGTGAACGGCTTGTCAGCGCAGTGCCAATCACGTTGAGCCACCACAGCTCCCCGGTTTGCATTCCTTTTGATAAACCTCATGTTGATACACATGGGATGCTGTGAAATCTCTATACTGTCAGCATGTGGGCGGGGCTAGAGGTGCCCTAGTGGGGACAGTAAGAAGTGAAATTAACATTAACATTAAGGCACAACTCCAGACTTAGAAGCAGGCAGTAACTTTATTGTTGCGTACACACGATCGGAGTATCCGATGGTCTAAAATCTGATGGATTTTTTTCATCGGAAGAATTTAAAACATGTTCTATTTTTTTACTCCGATAGAGAAAAGTCCAATGGATCCCACACATGATTGGAATTTCCGATGAACTTTTTTCATCGGAAAATCCGATTGTATGTACGCTGCATTACGGTTGTGCAGCATTTGGGGACCAGTATCGCAGAGCCTGTACCAGTCTCCTCCAATCCAGAAATATTGTCACCACCCAGTGACCAATCCAGTGTTGCTACTGGATACAGAAAATGCTCTTTCTTCATTCTCCATGATTGTCCTCATTCTCCCGGGGCCCCTCCACATCTCTCTTCCCGTGACTCCAGGCTGGGTCCCTAGGCACTCTGTACCATGGATTCAATGACAGAAAGTGGGCAACTGGCCGCTAGTGAAGGTGCCAAGCACAAAAAAACCCTACCAGAGTAACTGTCACCTTGGCCATGTCACCCGTCTCTTGGCTGACTTCCTCTTGATAGTACACTGTACGTTAGAGCCATGTACTGTATCTTCTCTTACTCAGTCCCCTTTTGTTGTAAGCCCTGTTCTTTCGATATGCTGTGCCCGCACCCCTATAAGAGACTTCAGACCAGGCAAAGATGGTGAACAATTCGAGATTTTCCTAGCTTGTGACGGAAAATATTGATTATATGAAGACAGGAGGCGAGTATCTTATGCATTAATCTTTCTTTATTAATGCTCACAGCAGAAACAAAACTGATCAGTATTCAAGCTTTTCTAAAAATAACATGAAACAGAAAAGCTGAAACTTGAAAACTAGAAAGAAACTACGTTTCCCAGCAGTCCTTGGGTCTGTGACCCCTCCCTCTGGCCTCTGCATATAAGGACTGCTCCTCCCCTTCCTATTCCTCTTTCTTCATGCGAACTTCGAAACGAATTGAAAATGATTCACCAGTCTCTGGGACCCCCAACTCCGGGGACTTCGGCCGGCCGGCCTTTTCTGAATCCCAGACGTTCCGTTGTACGCGGGGTAACATTCGTCCCAAAGGGGACCAACCGACAGCTTCTACGGCCAACCGGGCCTTTGGAAACGAAACCATGTTAGAAGGAACGTGTCTTCGACCTTCCTGAACGCAGTCGAACGTGTTCAGTATCCTGTAAGAGAGTAGAAGGAACCATAATAGGGTAGGGTAGGGAGGGAAGATACTCGCCTCCTGTCTTCATATAATCAATATTTTCCGTCACAAGCTAGGAAAATCTCGAATTATACCTCAGACAGGAGGCTCATATCTTATGCAAGTTCAAAGCTAGCATTTCTTACAGAAAATGAAGACAATATACATCAGATTACCCCAAAGCGGCCATAGACACATGTGTTTCCGGTCTGAAGTAAAAGGAGCGGAAAACGGTCTCCGAGGACCAGTCCGCCGCCAGTAGAAGATCTGACAGAGATCCCCCGGCCGAGACCACCTTAGTAGCCATTGCACTTCTAGTGGAGTGTGCGCCGAATTTAGTGGTATCTATACCCGCCATGTCCATAGTCGATCTGACCCAGCGCGCTAGAGTGGCAGAAGTCACCGGGCGATGAGGTTGGACGTAGCAAACCAATAATTGGGGCGAAGATGGAGAACGAAGTTCGGCGGTACGCGTTTCATAGGCCTGCAGGCACTTGACGACACATAAGCGCGGACGATCCGAAAAGAAAGGATAGAATACCGACTGAATGCCGGTCTTGGTCCTACGCACGACCGAGAACCTAACTCCTAGGGGCGAAAATTGTCGCCTGGAAATATCCAGTGCTCTAACATCTGAAACCCTTTTGACCGAGATAAGACAGAGGAGGATCGTAAGTTTGTACGTGAGATGTTTGAGAGACAAGTCCTCATTGTCATCCCACGTGGATAGCATGTCTAGGACCCTGGATACGTCCCAGGTTGATAGGTATTTGGGACGAGGAGGTCGTTTAAACTTGATACCTCTCATTAGTTTGCAAATGAGAGGGTGTCTACCCACCGGCAAGGCATCCACAGGGTGATGGTAAGCCGAAATAGCTGATCGATACACGTTAATGGAGCTGTACGCTCTACCGGTATCGAAAGCCTCCGCCAGGAAGTTCACTATAAGTGCTACAGGGGTATGTATCGGATCAGCCTGTCGTTGACTACACCAACGCACCCAGATTCCCCAGGCTGACCTATACGCCGATCGAGTCCCGGGGGCCCAGGCCAGGGTGAGAAGCTCTCTAGCTGACTGTGAAAGGCCTCCGTCAGCGTCTGGCATCCTGAGACCAGGCAGGCTAGGAGGGTCAGAGAGCCGTCTGAAATTAGCGGGTGTATGTCTTTGGACGGGTGTGAAAGGAGGACTGGAAACGAGGGCAAGACCCTGGGAAGGTCGATGACCATTTCCAACAGAAGAAGAAACCCACGGTTGTGCCAGGGCACAATCAACACCACCTTGGCTCCCTGGGTAGCGATCGGCAATAAGGTCCGGCATATCAGCTGGAATGGTGGAAACGCGTAATGCGTCCCCCCCGTCCAGGATTGGCGGAAAGCATCCACCGCTGTTGCTGTTGGGTCCGGCCTCCAACTGAAGAATTGGGGCAACTGATGGTTGAGTCTGGAGGCGAACAAGTCTATGGACAGTGGTCCCCAGAGATGGATGATACTGATAAGGGTCGAGCGGTCTAGCCGCCACTCGCTGGAATCGGTAATGTATCTGGAGTTCCAGTCCGCCACGATATTGGAGGATCCCGGAATGTACTCCGCCATGGGGACGATATTCCTGGCCAGGCAGAAGTGCCATAAAGCCTTGGCGATATCCGCCAAGATTTTGGACCTGGTGCCCCCCAAACGGTTGACGTATTGTACCGCTGAAATGTTGTCCATGCGTAGCAATACGCAACAGTTTGATCTCTTTGAGAGAAAACTCTGAGCCGCGAAGAGGGCAGCTAGTAGCTCTAGGGCATTGATGTGTAGGAAGGATTCCCTGACTGACCAGATCCCTCCTGTTGAAATCTCTCCGAATCGAGCGCCCCAGCCCCTCCGACTTGCGTCGGATTCTAAGACGACGTCCGGATAGGAATTGAAGATTGTCTTGCCGTTCCAATCGACGGCATGACCGAGCCACCACTTCAGTTCCGTCCTGGCCTCTGCGGAGAGTGGAATCTCGTCTGCATAACGAAGATCTTGTCTCAGGTGAAGGATTTTGAGGTGTTGAAGGGCTCTGTAATGGAGAGGGGCCGGGAAGACGGCCTGTATGGATGCGGCCAGGAGGCCCACTATTCTGGCTAATACCCGTAAAGATAGGGATTGCTTGCGCAGTACTGCTCTGATCTCTTTGCGGATCAGAGCAAGTTTTGCCTTGGGTAAACGCAAGACCGCCTGGTTGGTATCTACCAGGAAACCGAGAAACTCCATGCTCTGGGATGGTGCTAGAATAGACTTCTCCATGTTGATGAGGAAGCCTAGGTCCTGCAGGAGACGTACGGTCCAGCCTACGTGGGTCTGAGCCTGAGATTTTGAGTTCGCAATGATAAGGATATCGTCTAGGTAAATAATCAGACGAACGCCCCTGCTCCGCAACGCGGCTACCACAGGCTTGAGTAATTTGGTGAAGCACCATGGGGCCGATGACAGCCCGAACGGTAGGCATGTAAACTGCCACGTGCGATCCCACCATTTGAATCGGAGTAGGTGTTGTGACTCCGGATGTACGGGGACTGTGAGATATGCATCTTTTAAGTCCACCTTTGCCAGCCAATCCCCCGGGTGGAGGAGGTCTCGGAGGCAATGGATACCCTCCATCTTGAAGTGACGGTATGTGACGTTTTGATTCAGGGCCCGGAGATTTATCACGGGGCGGTAACCTCCCCCCTTCTTTTTGACTATAAAAAGACTGCTTATGAACCCCAGGGAGAGAGGGTCTACCTCGAGCACTGCTTGTTTGGAAATCAGTTCTCCCAACTCGTTGTCTATGAGTGCAATGTTCTGAGCAGTGAAACGAATGGGGGGAGGAATAATGCCCAGTTGAGGGCAGGACAACAGTTCTATCTGGAACCTTGTGACTGTGTTTATCACCCATGCGTCTGCCGTAATCGCAGACCAGGCGTGGATAAAAAACCGTAGTCTTCCCCCTACAGGGGTGGAAAAACTTGGAGTCAGAAGAGGACTTACCGGAGTATGGACGGGATCTGGGGTCACCTCTGCTCCCACGTCCTCTCCATGGTCTGCCACGTGGTGGAAAGAACGGTGCGGGTTGTGCCACCGTGGTATAGGAGGCAGGAGTCTGAGCGTAATGTTGCTGGGCGGGAGCCCTATTAAATGGTCTGGAGTAACCAGCTCGGCCGGCAGAGCGGCCCCTACCTCTGCCGGCCCTAGCAAAAACCTTTTGGTTGCCTGCCCTTTTGAGGGACGATTGAGCTTTGTCGAGACTATTGAATAGTCCCACGAATTTGTTAATGTCCCTAACAAGGGAGTCCCCAAATAGTAGGCCTTCAGCAGAAGGTCCCGGTTCGGTCTCCGCCAGGTGGGCCAGTTGTGGATCCAGGCGCATGAGGATGGAGCGTCTGCACTCCGTGGAGCATGCCGCGTTGGCGTTACCTAAAAGGCATATGGCCCTCTGGGCCCACCCCCGAAGTTGTTGCACATCAACCTCTTGTGCTGAGGCAGCTGTTTGCTCAGACAAGTTAAGGATTTTTGTCAGTGGGCCCAACATGTCGAGGACCCGGTCCTGGATGCTCCTGAATGAGCGATCTTTCCCTGTTTTGGCCAGGTACTTAGATAAGACGGGATCAATGTCTGGTGTACATGCCACCTTACTGGGTAGGCAAGGGCGTGGGCATTCCGCCCGCCATTTATTTCGGTTAGCTCTATCCAGCGATCTGCGGGTCCAGAGTTCCACGTATTGGGACACGTGGAGCAGGGGAGCCCAATCTCCCGACCGCGGGTGAGATATGGCATCTGGATGGAAGAGAGGTTCTCCCAGAGCGTCTGTGATTGTATTGCCCTGAATATCAGGTTTGGCGTCGTGTGGGATCGCCATTGACCCAGCACCCATATCATCATTGTCATCGTACTCGGACCCCGAGAATCCGGCTTCTGAGGACTCGTCAGACGAAATATCGTCTGAGTCGAGTACGTAGGAGTCCGGTTTGTTCCGCCTGGCGGATGTACGCCTCATGCATGACTCCCTGAGGCTCAGGGGTTGAAAGGGGTCCGGTGGGTGCGTGGGGTGGCAATCCGGGTGAGGGAGAGCCTTGTGCACATTGTTTGCTTCCCCTGCCGGGGAGTCCTCGATATGAGCCAAATGCTTCCTCTTTTGGGAGGATTTCCCTCTTTTTACTAGAGGTTCTTCAATTATGGTGGGGGCAACCCTGGGGGTTTGTTGTGAACCCGAGGGTAACGCCACGGCTGCCATGGCAGCTTGCACAGACCTGGCTACCAGGTCCTGAATCTGTGCAGCGTTAAGCATGCATGATGGCTCCAGAAGCACTTCAGGTCCCTTCAAGGGGACAGAGCGGTCCTCAGACATTGCCTTCTGGCAGTGCAGTTATAGAATGCTAAGTAACTGGGGGATGATAAATCACCACCTCAGATCCTGACCTATGGGAAGGAGGGGGGCCTGCCAGGGAGAGGTGTACTACACCTGTTAGATGTTAAGTATTATTAGTAGCCCAGCAACCGCTCCTATAAACGAACAATGTTCAGTAATAAGCACTAGGTTATAATAATAAGTTATAATAAGGTTACACAGGTTTTGTACAAGTAAAAGTAAAAGTAAAACACCTCACAGATAACTAGCAGCAGTGCAATACTTATCTCTCCTGTGAGCAGAAAGAAAGAGGAATAGGAAGAGGAGGAGCAGTCCTTATATGCAGAGGCCAGAGGGAGGGGTCACAGACCCAAGGACTGCTGGGAAACGTAGTTTCTTTCTAGTTTTCAAGTTTCAGCTTTTCTGTTTCATGTTATTTTTAGAAAAGCTTGAATACTGATCAGTTTTGTTTCTGCTGTGAGCATTAATAAAGAAAGATTAATGCATAAGATATGAGCCTCCTGTCTGAGGTATAATTAAAGTTACTTTACTGAGGTAGTCTGTAAATGACAAATAACAGTTCCAAGGACATCTTCACACAGTTTCTTATACAAGGTTCTCTAGTGCCCCATAAAGTGTGTATACCATAGGCAGAAGGTAAAGTCCATAAAGTAACCCCTTCAAGGCAAAAGTCCATTTAGGCAAAATTCAACAAGAGGCAACATAAATCCCTTATAGTCCAGGATTTAGCAGTAATCCACAAAGGCAATACGGTCCAACAATGGCACTTGTAAGTTCATAAAGGTCTTCGGGTACCAGACCCCACTCGAAACACTGACTGGGCTTCCATCACTACCCCCCCAGCTTCATTTTGGCAGTATTTCCCCAAGAACAGATCAGGGTATTTGATGAGCCCATTTTATATTGTATGACCCGCAAGGGGTGGTAACTGCTAAACATGGCAAAAATTGAAAAATGTTAACCCTTCCTGCTCAGTTACCCCCAGCTCACAGGTCAATCTAAGGACATCAAGACATTGTAACATTTTGCACCTGATCGGCCCAATTAACTTGAGGGCACAAGCACAGACAGGAAAAACAAGAACATTGAAAAAAAAAATAACACATTAATCCTACCTGCCTACACATGCCCCCCTAGGGGTTGAGCCATCTTCGGCTCAGGTTAACCCAATACTTACAGAAAATCACAGATATACACTAAAAATTTAAAGTGCAAAAATATGAACACATTTTTCTCTTTAGACCAGATCTATTTTCTTTTTAGTACAACAGCAGGAAAAACTATAACACTTATGGCAACTATAGTGCAACATAACAGAGCAGCATCAATAATATCAAACATAACCGTTTTATCACATTACAAATAATAGGTTCTGCAAAATCAACCCATTCCCCTATGACAGGGTGCTTACTTAAGGTAAAGCCTGGCTTAACAAGTTCATCCCAGTTCATATAAACATGGTGTCTCACACTGAGTTCCTTAAAGTGGATGTAAACCCGATTTATTTTTTATTTTATTTTATTTATATAAGATTTCCTATCATCTGTGCCCAGTCTTGCCACACAGAGTTAATCCAGCTCTGACCAATGCTCTTTTATTGTTCAGTGAAATAAAACGGACTTACAGAGAAATACCTTAGTTTGTTCCGCCCCCTTGCTGTCAATGACAGGTTATTTACAAATCTCATGCACTAGTCCTGTGGTTACTTTTCTGGATTTTGACTGGATGTTAGTGATCATAGCAGAATTTAGTGTAAGGAATACACAGAAGTAGTGGCTTAAAACAATGGCAGACTATCCAGCCTGATGTCCTGTAGCTCCTTAATTTCAGCCAGCCACGAACAGAGCAGGGTTTGACAGCTCAGGGACCATGCCCATGAGGAGAAATCAGATGATAATCTGTGGCACTGTGGGCAGACAAGGCAGAGGACATCCCCGATGTGGCAGTGGAACATTCTGATGACCGGCAAGGAGACCAGCCCAGTGTCCAAGATCGCAGGCTCAGGTGGATTGCTTCCAGGGCAGGAACTGATGTACCATGATGGGCTTCCAGACTAATGCACTTTTATCTTGCCTCTAATGTAGCAAGGGTCAATCACAACACAGCATCACTGATCACGGACTGGGCATGCTTCATTCATGAACAGGAGAACGGTCTCTTTACTGTTTACAGGTGCAAGCAGGGGGCGTATCCTGGCGACTATGCCAAGTGGTGGGTGGGGCTTGAGGTACCCTAGTGCAGACACTAAGAAAATGCATGTACTTGCTAATGCCTAAACTTTAGGCAGCAACTGCCTATACCAGTGACGGCGAACCTTGGCACTCCAGATGTTTTGGAACTACATTTCACATGATGCTCCACTACACTGCAGAGTGCATGGGCATCATGGGAAATGTAGTTCCAAAACATCTGGGGTGCCAAGGTTTGCCACCACTGCCCTATACTGTTCTTACACTTCTTACACTGTTGACACTTGAACACTGCAGACACATTCTTTGTTAGAAAACACCACTTTCCCCAGGTGTGCAGCATTTAGGGATCGGTACCACAGAGCCTGCGCCGGCCTCCACCGATCCAGCAATACCATCTCTCCCAGTGACCAGTACAGTGTTGCTACATGATACAAGAAATGCTCTCTCCATTTTCCATGCTTGCTCTAATTCTCCCGGGGTCCCTCTATATCTCTAGACACTCTGATCTGGTCCTAGAAAGTAGGGAACCGACCACCAGTAAAGGTGCCACTTAAAACTAAACTCTAGTCACAAAAATGTTCATTTAAATATATTCTTCAATAGCCAAAAATGCTATATATTCATTTGGTGTGATCCAAATGCCTTAAAATTGCAGATACTACCTTGTGAAAAGTAGCAATGAACATCATATCTGTGCTGCACATGGCCTGTTCAGAGAACTAAGCTGTGGGAGGGACCTAACAGCCCCTCCCACTACAGTCTGCCTAGAGAAAACTACAGGAGGGGCGGAGACAAGACCAGTCACCTTGAACAAGGAGAGAAAGCAGCAGTGATCAGTCTTTATTAAAGAAAGACAAACACAAAGGAGACCAAGATTTAATAATACACATGGCTCTTTTATTTAGATTATAATTATTTAGCCTGGATTTCTACTTAAAAAGCTTTGGGTTTAGTTATTCTGTGGATGTTGTTAAAATCTCTCATTTTATTAAGGACCCCTTGTTGGGTTTTCATTGCTGTCTGTATCCCTGTTGTGCAGCCCATAAATTAGTAATTTTTTTCGTTCAGGTTGACTAATAAAAAAGAATTGGTTCCCCCATCTTCACATTCAATGTGGAAGGGAGAATCCTGCTCGCTGAGCTATTGTATTCTGACTTCCTCGCTGTCAGAATACACTGATCAGATGGCTATGGCCTGCAGAGCTGATCGAGTGGGGAAAATCTGACAGGGTGGTGGTATAGAAATCGATGAGTAGAACGACTTTTGTACAACATCCTGGTCCATGCATGGATTGAAATTCGGCTGGTCCATGCCGAACTATCCAAATTTCGATCCATGTATAGCCGCATTTAGGGAGATTAACCCTCTCTATTGGTCCTTATGTTCAATAGCGCCAAAAATGAAAGAAAATCCCAAATTTGGGGTTATCTTCAGAACAGTGATAAAGAAAATCTTCCAGTGGGGACAATAGTTCTGGTGACCCTAATGAATGAAGAAGAGATTGCCTCATTTTGGAATTATTTCCTCTCAATTCCTGTTTTGGCTATTTGACAGGAAATTAAGGTAAATCTTCCCAATGGGACACAAATGGTTGGAAAAAAAAACCAACAGTGCTTTTAATCTTCAAACTGTCCAAAATGAAAATAAAACAAAATTTCTCCTCTAAAACCCTTTTTTATTATGTATAATATTTAAAGTGATTGTAAAGGTTTTCTTTTTTTTAACCCCTTTGGCACCGGCTCCCACCGAACCTTTAAGTAGTTTGATATTTAGCTAGCCGGGGCCTGTGACCATGTGACAATCGTTATTGGCTGTCACAGTGGTCATGTAATTGGGAAAACTCCTTTTTTATGAAGCAATTCAGAGCTTTTCATGATCCGACGATCACTGTGCTGGGAGCATGTTGGAGCGCCGCTCTCGGCACAGCTTTATCGGCTCTAAAGCACATAAGTATGAATCCCCTCAGTGCCAAGACCCGGCTGCCGAGAGGCTGCATATTTGCGTGCAGTCAGCGCCTAGAAGTTAAATAACAAATATGTCTATACCAGGGGTCAAGTCCTGGGGGAAAAAGTGTGGGAACTCCCACCCAAGATCCACTCCCCCACCAAAAAAAAAATGATATGCTCATATGCCTAATATCTAATCTGTATGTTTTTTTTTTTTTTTTGATCCACTGCACCTTAGTAATCCTTTATTTTTCTGGCCGCTTCCTGTATATGGATTCATCGGGTAGTGTGTGGGTATTCTGTCACTTCCTTGATGCCGCAATGTCTCCTGGGAGCTTTTGTCATTGTTCCCAGGAGATATTGCGGACTGCTGCGAGTTATCGCAGGATTTAGAAAGAATTTAGGATTAGTAAGGTTTGCCTGCCCCTAACATTGACTCGAGCTGGGCAATGCCGCTTAGTCAAGGATTGGCTCGAGCGGCTCGGATGCTCTAGTCCTGCAAAGGGAACTGCGTTTCTGTAGTAAAAAAAGTGCAGGGACTCCGTTTCCACGCGTTCCCGCAGGACTTGAGCCCTGGTCTATAATACTTACAATAGAACTGCACAGAGCGGCCACAGACCTCCTCTTTTGGGGTCCCCTGAAACTGAAGCCCTGCTGCTGCATCCATTGACACAGACAGCAGGACTCGGCCCGCCCCTTGCTCCCTTGTCACTGGCATTAACTGACAGCACTGGGATCCCACGGCTCCCGATGCCGCAGCAAAGCCAGGAAGACCCAAAAGTGTGAGGAGAGAAGAGCTGCAGAAGTGCATGGCACTGGATTGAATGAGGGCTCAGGTAAGTAAAAAAAGGGGGGTATGCTTTACAACCACTTTAAGAGCTTTTGTTTGTCTTGGTGTCTTTTTCTCTCTCGCTCTCTTTGTCCTTGATTTTCCCCCACCTCGTTTTCTATTTCTCTCTCTCCCTCCCAATGACTAATTAAATAATAATACCATTATCCTGTATAATTATTGATTACATGTACTCTGTTTTTTCTAGCACGCTGCAGAACTTGAACAGAAACAGAACGAGTCAGAGAACAAAAAGCTTCTGGGAGAGATTGTAAAGTACAGCAATGTCATACAGGTTGGTCCAACCTACCGAAGAATTATTATGTAGTCGGTTTATACTTCACCCTGCTGGGGGATCCTGTTATTTCCACCATCTCTCAGTCTTGTTGGGGTAATTCTGGAATCAGCTCAAGAAGCACAATGCAGTACCTGCAGCAGCCAATCAGAATTCAGAAGATAGACCAGTACAGCATGGATTCTGAGTGGTTGCTCTGGGTACTGCTCATTGCAATGGCCCTAATGCAGTTTTAGTCCTCCTTCTCTTTGTCACACACCCTCCATATTAACACCAGTGGAGAGGCCATAGCCCACGCTTTCCCCTCCTGAAATACTTTGTGCTTCTGAACCTGGGGTGCTGCAACCAATCCAGCATCTCACTCCATTTTGTTACTCCCCTGTTTACAGCTGCTGCACATTAAGAGTAACAAATACCTCACGGTCAACAAGCGACTGCCAGCGCTTTTGGAGAAGAATGCCATGCGGGTGTCCCTGGATGCGGCAGGGAACGAAGGCTCCTGGTTCTACATTCAGCCATTCTGGAAGCTGAGGAGTGAAGGAGACAATGTGGGTATTTAAAGGTCCAATTTACTGTAACATTTTTACACAGTTTCGACATGAATGTTTTTTGTTGCTAATCTTGAAAAAAAGAAAACTAACCATGTTTGGCCAGCTTGAGTTCCTAAGTTCTTTAAAGCAGAACTAAAGCCCCAGAAACACTTACCTCCACCTTCCAGTGATGCAGTTACATCCCTCACCGGCTGCTGTTAACATTTTTCCCAGCCACTTCCCGGGTGTTGGGTTTTCAGGATCTTGATTGGCTGGTGGGGGAAGGACACCATCCTGCACATGTGCACTGGAGTCAGTTATCCTGGCACAGCCGGAGTGTACCAGAAATGCAAAGTGAGCTGTGCATGCGCAACTAGGTGTACATTCAATGGAAGACTACGAGCAGGCAGGTAAGTGTTTGTTGTTGCAGAAGAGACATAGGGGTTGATTTACTAAAAGGGAAAAAGACGGTGTACTTTGGAAAGTGCAGTTGCACTCTACAAGAGCAGTTGCTCCAGAGTTTAGAAAATTAGAAGAAGCTCTGCTGACTTCTATCGTCCAATCATGTGTGAGCAAATTTTTTTTTTATTTTTTCATTTTCCTTGCATGTGATTGGTTATTTTTTGCAGCTTCACAATATTTACTAAGCTATGGAGCAAATGCACTTGCAGAGTGCAATTTCACTTTGCTAAGTGCACAGCCTGTTGGCCTTAACCAACCCCTATGTGTCTCTTCTGCAAAAAAGAGCTGCCTGCTTCTAGTTGTTTTTTACTACTTGAAGGGTAACTGTACTTTTGTGGGAAAAAATTGCAAATAAAAAAATAATATAGCATATACAATTTCATCACAAATCATATTGTAATTGAATGTTATTAAAAAAGTACTTTTCCTTTTCATTCTGCAGCTCTGTCATTTTCTGTAAAATGCAATGCAATATGGCTACCTGGAGGCTCTGCCATTGTCCTCATTGAAACACTGCAGGTGCAGCAGGTTATTGATAATTATGAAATCACTCCCATTCCCATTCTTTTTGAAGATGGACACAGACAAACAAACAGCTATTTCTTCAGAATAAAAAAAAGTAGGAATTTGCAACAGTGTGTTAAAATCCTTGCAATGTACAAAGAACACCCAGAGGGGAATGCTTTTTTTCTTACTCTTACTCTTTACCACTAGGCTACCGCCCGTCATCAAATGACGGCGGGGTGATAAGCCTCTCGTCAATTGCCCAGTAACTGAGCAGGATCGTGGATCTCTGTGTGTAAACCTCCCCCAGTCAGTCCCCTCCCCCTACAGTTAGAATCACTCACTAGGGTACACATTTAACCCCTTCCTCGTCCCCTAGTGTCAACCCCTGCCAGTCACATTTACACAGTAATCAGTGCATATTTATAGCACTTTTTCACTGTATAAATGTGAATGGTCCCAAAATAGTGTCAAATGTGTCTGCCACAATATCCAATCACGATAAAAATCGCAAATCGCCGCCATTACTAGAAAAAAATAATTGCTATAAAACTATGCCCTATTTTGTAGATGCTATAACTCTTGCGCAAACCATATTTTTTGGGGGGATATTTATTATAGCATAATAATATTATATTTATTATAGCAAAAAGTAATAAATATTGCTTTTTTTTTTCAAAATTGTTGCTCCTTTTTTTTGTTTATAGCACAAAAAATAAAAACCGCAGAGGTGATCAAATACCACCAAAAGAAAGCTCTATTTGTGATGAAAAAATTATTAAAATTTAATTTGGGTACAGTGTTGCACGACCGCGCTGAAAGCTAAAAATGGCTTGGGCAGGAAGGGGGTGAAAGTGCGCAGTATTGAGGTGATTAATTTTAGTTCCATTTTAATTTCTCTTCTGATTCTCTCCTTGTTTGATGTTAGGTGGTCGTAGGCGATAAAGTAGTTCTGATGCCGGTGAACGCTGGCCAGCCTCTTCACGCCAGTAATATAGAACTTCTGGATAACCCCGGCTGTAAGGAGGTAATCTAATCCGATTCTGAAGTCATCACAATTAGATGTGCTTTGTATACATACCGTATTAAAATCATTGCATGTTTGTTTCAGGTGAACGCTGTTAATTGTAACACAAGCTGGAAAGTTACATTGTTTATGAAGTTCAGTGACTATCGGGAAGATGTTCTGAAAGGGGTGAGTTTTTAACATCTAAAAATAAAACCAGGACTGTTCCTTTGGAGGGCAATTCCTGGAATTTGTGACATCGAAATAGGACATTACATTATCAAGTAGCCCCTCCCCCTTTAGGCCTGTTCTCATTTTCCCTTTTCCTGCAATAAATAGAAGCAGACAGTTATGTAAATGGTTTTCTAATAGAAATCTTAAACTGGCTGCTAGTTCTGTGAGAGCCAGTGTTGCCAACCGTCCGTATTTTTTTCCCACCGTTTTCCCCCGTTCGTAAATGTTCGTAGTTGCGGGAATGTGCCAGTAAAAATAGCCGAGATCGGTTCAACTTGGAACTGCGCATTGAGATTGGAAGCAGGGGGTGATGGTGGCTGCGATGGCACAGCAGAGGGGGTGGAGGCAGGGGGCAATGGAGGCAGGGGGAGATTGTAAACAGGGGGTGATTGGAGGCAGGGGGTGTTGGTGGCACCGCAGAGGGGGATGTTGGCACCGCAGGGGGTGGAGGATTGAGACAGGGGTTGTTGGTAGCACCGCAGAGGGGGATGGAGGCAGGGGATGATGGAGGCAGGGGGTGATTGGAAGCAGGGGGTGTTAGTGGCAGGGGTGTTGGTGGCACCGCAGAGGGGGATGTTGGCACCGCAGGGGGTGGGGGATTGAGACAGGGGTTGTTGGTAGCACCGCAGAGGGGGATGGAGGCAGGGGATGATGGAGGCAGGGGGTGATTGGAAGCAGGGGGTGTTAGTGGCAGGGGGTGTTGGTGGCACCACAGAGGGGGATGTTGGCACCGCAGGGGGTGGGGGATTGATACAGGGGTTGTTGGTAACACCACAAAGGGGATTGAGGCAGGGGGCCTGGGGGAGATTGGAGGCAGAGGGAGATTGTGGCACCGCAGAGGGGTTGGAAGCAGGGGGTAAATAATTTGCCCTTATTATATCGAAAAAGAAGAAAACAATTTTTTTTTTTACCTTAAAGCGGAGCTCCAGCCGCAAAATTTTTTTTTTTAAAAGTCAGCAGCTACTAACAGTGTAGCTGCTGACTTTAAATAAGGACACTTACCTGTCCTAGGCGCCCGCGCTGATGGCCCCCCGATGCCGGTCCCGCGATCGCTCCGGGTCCCGCGCCGCCATTCACACTATGGGAAACAGGCAGTGAAGCCGTACGGCTTCACTGCCCGTTTCCTACTGTGCCTGCGCGAGTCTCACGCTGGCTTGTGAATGGGCGCGCTGCTCTCTGAGAACACACACAGTTCCCAGAAAGCAGCGCGCCCATTCACAAGGAGAAGGAGAAGAAGAAATTGGATCGCGGTGCAGGTGAGGCAGATTACGGACTTCCGCATAGCAACAGCTATTTCGGGTGAGTATTTTTTATTTTATTTTTTCAGGTTTTTTTATTTTTATTTTTTTAAACAACATGGCAAAATGTTGTTTATATGGGTGGAGCTCCGCTTTAATATCTACCTTAAATCACATTGCTATTTGCCTAGCGTACTTGTTTGTGGCCTAAATATTGAAACGTCCACCTAAAACTGTAATTTAGTAACTGATGTGAAAAGCCAGTAAAAAATTTGGCTGCGCCAGTAATTTTCGAGTGCCGTGCCAGTAAATTTCAAACTGGTAGGTTGGCAACACTGGTGACAGCATGGTACCTGACAGCTGCTTTGTCAGTTACAATGATCTGGAACTAATCAGCAATGCTTACTCATAATGTGATCAGTCAGAGCCAACCATTTTGATCACATGGCTTTGTTTACAAACAAGCCGGTGCCAGCTGGCTCAGCTGTCATTGTGTCTGGCACAGGAAGTCTTAATTTGACAGAAGCAGGTAAAGTGATTTACAGACTCTGAAATAAAAAAAATAAAAATAAAAAAAGTTTAAAGCTGAACACTAAACAAGTATAAAGGACATAAACGAATGCAGCTTTGTAACCAATAATATATCATTAAGTGCGTTTTTTATTGCAAGCAGCGTGAGTACCTAAATTTACTGTACCTGTACAGCAGGGCTGAGGTGTGAGAAAAATACATACAAGGAGAAAAGCAGTTCATGTGCTGACTAGAGGCATGCTAATAGGAGGGGAAAGCAAAGTGACAGAGAGATGAGCTCATTGCTGTGCATTTCTCCCCTCCCTTTCTAATCATTGGCTTGAGTGGGTCCAGGGCAACCTGGGCTAAGGGGGCAGGCAGTGTTGGCCATTTGACTGAGGACATCTAGTGGCAAAAAAAAAAAATACTATGGGGGAAATCTCTGGACTGAAGATGAATATTTGCTGCAAAAGATGGTTTTGTATTTTATCTGTTATTTTGTGATTTATTTTTATCTGTTTAATGTTTTTTGACAGGAGTTCTACTTTAAAACAAAAATTGTTATAAACTGTCGAGGGTTAATTGAACTTATTTCACATTTTTAGTCATTTGTCAACTTGTAAAAAGTAGATCTTTGCAGGTTATTTATTGAAACGGTGGAGGAGATGTATTAAAACTGGAGCATGCAAAATCTGGTGCAGATCTGCATAGAAACCAATCTGCTACCAGGTTGTATTGTCAAAGTCTAATTGAACAAGCTAAAGTTAGAAGCTGATTGGTTACCGGGTACAGTTACACCCGATTCTGAGTGCTCCAGTTATGGTAAATCGCCCCCACTGTGCCAAATAAAAGCCTCAAGCTAGTTCACACTGCATTTCTGCGGTAATGTGCACATAAACGCAATGCAAGTTAAGTGGCATAACATGATGCACTGCATTACATCACACCAGCACACTTAAGGCCCGTACACACGATCGGATTTTCTGACGGGAATTGTGTGATGACAGGCTGTTGTCGGAAAATCTGACCGTTTGTATGCTCCATCGGACAATTGTTCTCGGATTTTCCCACCAACAAATGTGGGATAGCCAACAATTGTGTGTTGTTGGATTTTTCAATCGTGTGTACAGAAGTCCGTCGAACGAAAATTCGAAGTACAAACACGCATGCTCAAAAGCAATGCTCACCATAACACAGCATTAGTAGAAGTTGCCCAAAGGGTGGCGCTAAAAAGCTGAAAAACCACGTAGTTTCATGTTTGTTGGCCGACAATTTTTTGCCGTTTGTATACAATACAAGTTCCTGGCCAACGCCCTTCCGACAAAAGACCTACGCTTTGTCCGATTGTGTGTACGAGGCTTTAGTGTTCACCTTAAGGCTCCATTCACACTTGTCGTGCAGCTTTGGTGCAACTTGAATGCAACTTTGGATGGGTGCGACTTGGATGGGACTTTGGCTTTGATCAGTGGTAATGGGCAACTGTTGCATGTATAACATTCAGGTGTGACTTTCATGCAACGTTTGAGGGTTTACATTGCAGTCTATGGTACTCAAGTTGCTTGAAAGTTGGACCAAAGTAGTGCAGGAACCTTTTTAAAGTCACTGCAACTTTAAGTCGCACATATTTGAACAGTTGTCATTGAAAAACATGGGGTGCAACTTGTCATGCAACTTTAGTGTCCAAAGTCGTGTGACAGGTCGCCTTACAGAAAAAATGAGAAGGTGAAATAATACTGTGCACCCTCCCCAGCTCTAATCCCTGCTGTACTTACTTACCTCTGTGGGTGCTGAGCTATCAGTGCCCACGCAGTCTGAGTAATGGTCTTGGGATTTGAAATATTTTGTCTGTGCAGTTTTTCTGGGATGGATCAGAGAGATTCTGATTGGTCAGTGCCGGCACAGAGCTTCGCTTTGATCCACTACAGAAGCACTGCACAGAGAAGAGGGAGAGGACTGGGATTTGAAATCCCAGAACCACACCTCAGCACCCATGGAGGTAAGTACAGGAGGGACTAGGGCAGTGATGGCGAACCTTGGCATCCCAGATATTTTGGAACTACATTTTCCATGATGCTCAGGCACTCTGCAGTGTAGTTGAGCATCATGGGAAATGTAGTTCCAAAACATCTGGAGTGCCAAGGTTCACCATCACTGGACTAGGGAATAGGGGGCAAGGGTACATTGTTAGTTCACCTGTCATTGTTTCTGAATAGGTAAACTAATGCCTCGTTTCCACTGAGCGGATCGGTTCGGTACGGTACGCTATTTTGGGTGTTTCCATTATGAAAGTGTACCCTAAAACCGAACCGTACCGCACCAGCAAGGGTCCTGCTTCAGATGAGGGACCAGAGAGAGTGGAACGGTTCGGTTAGGGCGGACCTACAAATACATCTCACTGATTGGTGGATGCGCTAGGAATTTTTTCTAAACCCTGAATGGTCCCTCACGGTCCGATTTGCAGTGGAAACGCTCACGCGAATAGACCGGTCCCATCCGAACTGCTCCAAAATTACTGACCCGATCCGTGCAGTGGAAACGAGGCATAAGGTGCATTGCTGCATGTTACCAAAGAAGGTCCTGTTTATACCGGTGTACTTAAGCGGAACTTCTGTCCATCTATTAAATCTTTTGCCCTTGTTGTTTTAACTTTGGATAGTAAAACAGTTTTTATTCTGCCAGTAAATACCTTATACGGCCCACTTCCTGTTTCTTGTCTGGGGAAAAAGCCTAGGCTTATGATATCATGTACAGCTCTTTCTCTCACTCTCATGAGAGTTTGCCAGAAAGGGAGGGGGGGGGGGGTGAGTCACAAGAGGACCAATGAGAGCTGCAGAGCTGGAGGTGTGTGTCTGTGTAAATAAAGGAAGTGAACAGGCAGCAGCTTTAGCTGCCCACAGTTAAAATGGCTGCAGCCAGACTCAGTGAAGGGAGATTTCTGCAGCATATTTGGCAAGTACAGAATCCCAGTATATATAAAATAATATGCAAAGTGGTTAGAGGGAAGCTTCAGAATGGCAAGATAACAGATTATGTGAGCAGGCTGCAGGTCCTCTCCATGTGATAGGTGTTCCATGCATCCACACGCAGGCAGTCCCATCCATGTCTGTTGGGAAGCAGCAGCTGCACGGACACGGGTGCTGGTCCAAGTCTGACAGCTATGCAGGTACAAAGGCAGACAGTGTGCAAACATGGCCTTCACATGGATGTACAGTATGTATAAGTACTCCCCTCAAATAACTATGTAACAATTATTTAGAAAGTGAAATTAGTCATAGAGGTAATGCCAAGTAGGCAGCACATTCCACCGCTGCTAAATGTGGCCTGGGTGTCATTAAACTCTGGTAATAAAAGGGTTAATGTGGACTGCATGGACTTTGGCTCAGTGGCAGTGTTTTCTGGACAGCATTATCAGTTGAACAAGGTCCCTAAAAGGTCAATTTGCCTTAGGCCTGGCTTATGGTAGTGTCTCTGTAATCTGCTCCCTCAAAGGACACTTCATTAAAGTGTACATGAAAATGGACACTGAACCGATCTCTAGGAATGAGAAAATCCCTATCTTCAGACCATCTCCTTATCGCTGTGCTTGTCATTTGCCTGTCAGTGTTGTGATTATGAAATCTACCTGCAGCTTGTGACATGAAAAGAATGTGCAGGGCGTCTCCGTGAGTAATGGAGTTGCCACAGCAACCGTGTCACCAAAGTGTAAACTGTAGAGTCTCGGAGAAGGAGTCCATGCTAAAAAAACAAGGCTCGGAGGCCGGAGCCTCCTGAGGGGAGTCCTGCTACAGGAGAAATAATGAGACCCTTGGACCAGTTTGATTTTTGTGTTACATTTTTGCACTGCTCTTTTAGGGCTTGTTCACACCTGACTAAACTTCTAATGCTTGAAGGGGTTGTAAACCCTCATGTTTTTTCACCTAAGTGCATCCTATGCAAATAAGGGGGTTGTAAAGTTATTTTTATTTTTTTTATTTTTTTTAATAACAAACATGTTATACTTACCTCCACTGTGCAGCTCGTTTGGTGTTCTGCGGTCCCTCGGCAGCTGTGTCGGATCCTCCCCACAAGAACTTAACACCTTCATGATAGCTCGCATTGGGGTTGAGTTCCTGCGGGCGTGCTCCCGTGATACAGCTGCCGGCTATTGCCGCTCACTGTATCATTCAGCTCCGCCCCCGGCGCACTGCGTCATTGGATGTGATTGACAGCAGTGCGAGCCTATGGCTGCGCTGCTTTCAATCCATCCAGTGTAGCCAATCACTGGATGGATTGAAGGAGTGGGGGGTGGGGTGTTTATTGTCGGATGTTTTTTCACCTTAAAGGGGTTGTAAAGGTAAATGTTTTTTCACCTTAATGCATCCTAAGCATTAAGGTGAAAAAACATCCGATGGTACCGCCCCCCCGTTTTACTTACCTGACCGTTCGAAATTCCCAGGCGCGTCCACGTCATCCTCTTCGGTTCGCAGCCTGGCCGTTGATTGGCTAGGCTGGGCAGATTGATAGCAGCGCAGCCATTAGCTGGCGCTGCTGTCAATCACATCAGATGACACGGCTTGCCGGGGGGCAGGGCCGAGTGATACAGTCGGCGGCTATACATTGTATGAACAGCCAACAGTCATTTCTCCCCCTGACAGGACCGGGAGCTGTGTGTTAACGAGCGAGCGAGCGAGCGAGCGATCGCGGGTGCCCGGCGGTGATTGGGACCAGGGGCGAGCGGGGGGCTTGCGCGCGTCTCCGGCGGCCTGCACGCACCCCTATTGGCTGATTCGTGAGATGACCTAGGTCTACGTGATCTCTCGCAGGGGAGCCGACCTGCCGCCGTATAACTGGCTGGCAGCTGGTCGGCAAGTAGTTAAGGTGAAAAAACACCTGGGAATCACCAGCCCCCCCGTTTTACTTATCTGAGACAGTTCACCTGCTCGGCACATCCCCAGCGTCCTCTTCTTCACGGAGTCTCGGCGTTGATTGGATAGATTGATAGCAGTGCAGTCATTGGCTCCTGCTGCTGTCAATCAAATCCAATGACGCGGCCGCCGGGGGTGGGGCCGAGTCATACACTCGGTGGCTATGGACGCCGAGTGTATGACACAGGAGCGCGCCTAAAAGTTAACCACCTTGGGAGAGAGCTTCCCAGAGGTGGTTAGCTATTGCAGGGAGGAGCCACGAGAGCCTCCGTGGGACCCCAGAACATGACAATCGCGTCACTCTGTGCAAAACGAACTGCACAGTGGAGATAAGTATAACATGTTTGTTTATTTAAAAAAATTAAAAACTGAACCTTTACAACCACTTTAACAAATGCTCCTATAGTGTTAGTATGGGCGTTAGACTGGCGTCAACGAGCTTTGGTATGGGTGTTAGACTGGCATCAATGAGATTTAGTAGGGGCGTTAGAATGGCATCAATGAGCTTTATTATGGGCATTAGACTGACATCAATGAGCTTTAGTATAGTCATTAGACTGGCGTCTTCCAAGCATTAATTACGAGTTAAAAACGCTCCCCAAGCTCCCTATGCGCAGATTTGAAGCGTTTGATGAGCGTTAAGGTGCTTTAAAACCCCTCCACAAACGCCTGTTCCATTACAGGAAATAAACTAATGTTAACACCAGTAACCACACTGCAAACGCCTGCCAGAGCATACAGTGCCTTGCGAAAGTATTCGGCCCCCTTGAACTTTGCGACATTTTGCCACATTTCAGGCTTCAAACATAAAGCTATAAAACTGTAATTTTTTGTGAAGAATCAACAAGTGGGACACAATCATGAAGTGGAACGAAATTTATTGGATATTTCAAACTTTGTTAACAAATAAAAAACTGAAAAATTTGGCGTGCAAAATTATTCAGCCCCTTTACTTTCAGTGCAGCAAACTCTCTCCAATGTTGACCTAAATGACTAATGATAATAAATAGAATCCACCTGTGTGTAATCAAGTCTCCATATAAATGCACCTGCACTGTGATAGTCTCAGAGGTCCGTTTAAAGAGCAGAGAGCATCATGAAGAACAAGGAACACACCAGGCAGGTCCGAGATACTGTTGTGGAGAAGTTTAAAGCCGGATTTGGATACAAAAAGATTTCCCAAGGTTTAAACATCCCAAGGAGCACTGTGCAAACGATAATATTGAAATGGAAGGAGTATCAGACCACTGCAAATCTACGAAGACCTGGCCGTCCCTCTAAACTTTCAGCTCATACAAGGATAAGACTGATCAGAGATGCAGCCAAGAGGCCCATGATCACTCTGGGTGAACTGCAGAGATCTACAGCTGAGGTGGGAGACTCCATAGTCTCCATAGGACAACAATCAGTCATATACTGCACAAATCTGGCCTTTATGGAAGAAGAAAGCCATTTCTTAAAGATATCCATAAAAAGTGTCATTTAAAGTTTGCCACAAGCCACCTGGGAGACACACCAAACATGTGGAAGAAGGTGCTCTGGTCAGATGAAACCAAAATCGAACTTTTTGGCAACAATGCAAAACGTTATGTTTGGCGTAAAAGCAACACAGCTCATCACCCTGAACACACCATCCCCACTGTGAAAAACATGTTGGTGGCAGCATCATGGTTTGGGCCTGCTTTTCTTCAACAGGGACAGGGAAGATGGTTAAAATTGATGGGAAGATGGATGGAGCCAAATACAGGACCATTCTGGAAGAAAACCTGATGGAGTCTGCAAAAGACCTGAGACTGGGACGGAGATTTGTCTTCCAACAAGACAATGATCCAAAACATAAAGCAAAATCTACAATGGAATGGTTCACAAATAAACATATCCTGGTGTTAGAATGGCCAAGTCAAAGTCCAGACCTGAAACCTGAATCTGTGGAAAGAACTGAAAATTGCTTTTCACAAACGCTCTCCATCTAACCTCACTGAGCTTGAGCTGTTTTGCAAGGAGGAATGGGCAAAAATTTCAGTCTCTCGATGTGCAAAACTGATAGAGACATACCCCAAGCGACTTACAGCTGCAATCGCAGCAAAAGGTGGCGCTACAAAGTATTAACTTACGGGGGCAGAATAATTTTGCACGCCAAATTTTTCAGTTTTTTATTTGTTAAAAAAGTTTGAAATATCCAATAAATTTCGTTCCACTTCATGATTGTGTCCCACTTGTTGTTGACTCTTCACAAAAAATTTCAGTTTTCTATCTTTATGTTTGAAGCCTGAAATGTGGCAAAAGGTCGCAAAGTTCAAGGGGGCCGAATACTTTCGCAAGGCACTGTATGCTTAGCGTTTTCATAGAATTGAATGGGAGGTGTTGAAAGGCTTCAAACATCTCCTGACTCGACATGAGGCTTACATTTTGAAGCGAAGCGACACGACACTCATGCCGCGTACACACGATAATTTTTCAGCATGAAAAAAAACGTTGTTTTTCAACATGTCCAAAAAACAAAGTTTTTCCAACTTCATCATTAAAAACGATGTTGCCCACACACCATCGTTTTTGAAAAAATGAGGAACAAAGCGCGGTGACGTACAACACGCCTTTGGGCTGCTTTAGCTGATTCCTTGTTAGTAAAAGACGATTCGCGCTTTTCATTATGAATGGTAGTTTTACCAGAACGAGCTCTCCCGTCTCATAACTTGCTTCTGAGCATGCGCAGGTTTAAAACATTGTTTTAGCCCACACACGATCATTTTTTACAACCCGAAAAACGTTTTTTTTTAAAACGACGAGAAAAAATGCAGCATGCTAGAATTTGGTCGTTCTTCAGAATATGAAAAACGATGTGAAGCCCACACACGATCATTTTAAATGACGTTTTTAAAAACGTTTTTTTTTTTTAATGCCGAAAAATGATCGTGTGTACGCAGCATTAGGCTTTACGTTTATTATAATGCCTGCTTTTAATCCTGGTGTGAATTCAGCCTTAGACCCCTTTCACACTGGGTCGTTTTTCAGGCGCTTTCGGGCTAAAAATAGCGCCTGTAAAGCGCCTGAAAAAGTGGCTCCCCTGCAGTCTCTGTGTGACAGCCCGAGGTTTTTCACACTGAGGTGATGCGCTGGCAGGAAGTTAAAAAAAAACTCCTGCAAACAGCATCTTTGGAGCGGTGAAATCAATGAGCAGTGCGGCCGAACCGCCGATAAAGTGCCTTGCCGGCAGTTTTAACCCTTTTTCGTCCGCTAGTGGGTTAAAAATCATCCCGCTAGCGACCGAAAACCTCTGCACAAATGACGGTAAAGTGCCGCAAAAAATAGCGGTGCTTTACTGACTACGCCGCCTAAGGCCTCTTGCACGCAGTACCAATGTCTGAGCATCCAGTTTTGTGTACAGTACATGAATTCAGGTGTTTGTTTTGCACATATTTGCACATATTTATTTGCGAATTAGTACATACTGTATATGCGTGTTCACGCATTTCCATGCACAATACATTTCTAGGGAAAATTCATTAATTGTTATGCTCATTTGGGCGCAGATGCACGTATTTGGCACAAAATACTGACCTGGAACACAGATTTTTTTATTCTATTTTCTTTTTTTACTCAAGAGTACGCAGTGCTTGTTTACGTGCCTGTGTGTACATCAGTAAAAAAATGCTGTACTGAGGTTTTTTAAGCTGAAGGGTGTAAGAGGCCCATGAGTATTGTTAGGAATGGTGTTAACCACTTTACCCCCAGGCCAGTTCTGACATTTCTTGACATTCAGGCTAATTCTGACATTTCCCTTACACATGTAAAAATCTGCTTGATAATTACTTAAAACCCCCAAACATTCAGTAAGAAGTTTGGCGGCTTATCTCAAGATGGGCGGCGTAAGTGTAAATATGCGCCGTCTTATCTATGCGCCGTACCCACCAAACTAGATACGCCTGAAAATAGGCTTCCTCCGACCGACCTAACTTTCCTACACCGGCCTATCTTAGGCGCATATTTACGCTGGGCGCATCTGGCGCTCCCATTGCTTTCCTATTCAAATATGAAAATGAGGGAGATATGCCGATTCGCGTACGTATTTGTGCCAGACGCTGGCTAAGTGCGCCGCGTGTAAGTCCTAAGTCCGGCGCAAAGTTATTCCTACAAATAGCTGCTTTATCTTTACACCTGAAGGGCACAGGTCAGCTGGAGAGCAGCTTCAGCAGCACCATTACGGACAAACTTAGCAAGCTGAGCAACCCCACTTGCAGGGCAACACATCTGTCTGCCAACATGCCAGGGGCAGTCGTGGTCATAGCCAGGGCCGCCATCAGGGGGGTACAGGCAGTACACCTGTAAGGGGTCCGGAGGTCCCCAGGGGCCACCAGGGCCCCAGGTGGCAACCCCCTCTTTTTTTAGTTATTTTTTATAAAAAAATATATATTTTTAAATATTTGTCCTTTATTTTTTTATTAAAGGGCCAATTTTTTTTAGAGGTCTGGAGATCCCCATGGCCCCATATGACAACCCCCCTTTTTTATATAAAAAAAATATTTTTTTATTTCTTTTATTTTTATTTATTTATTTTTATATATATATATATATATATATATATATATATATATATATATATATATATATATATATATATATATATATATATATATATATATATTTTTTTTTTTTTTCCTCTCTTTTTTTTCTTTTTATTAAAGGGCCCAGAGGTCCCCAGGGCCCCCCAATGGCTACCCCCCTTTTTTATATAATTTTCTTTCTTTATTCTTTTTGTAAAGGGCCCCCCCGCTTCTCAATTCGTGTCAGCCCCCCCCCCCCCCCCCGGTTTTCTGCTCCAGGGGGCCTATGCCTGAAGCTGTGTAAGGGGCCCCAAAATTCCTGATGGCGGCCCTGGTCATAGAAATACTAATGGGTCCGCCGGTACGGAGGAGGAGGAGGCATCCCTGCCACAATGATAGCCTTCTCCTCGGGGATAAAGTATTTTTTCCTCCTCTCCTTGCCTGTATTTACAGTAGCCGGCATCATTAGACAAAAGTACCTTCCCTAAGGGGGGTAAATTTGCACCGGACGGGCGCATGTCTGGGCGTATTTTTTAGGCTCGGCATAAGCCGGTTGGGCCGGCATATCTCAGGAAGTTGGGCCGGGGTAGTTGTGAGCATGCGCACAGGGAAGGCGCTCAGAGGTCGAGGTCACTGCGCATGCTCCGTGGATGATACGCCGGGCATAAGTGTCAGATCCAGGCTCAGACCATCATTTGCATAAGGTCACACCCACTTCCACTTACAACTACTTGCGCCTTCACATTTAAGTTACGCCGGCGCAAACTTAGGAGCAAGTGCTTGGTGAATACTGTATTTGCCTTACTAGTTTGCATCGGCGGAACGTATATACGCTGCGTTATGCCGGGACAAAGATGCGCCCATCTACCTGAATCTGGCCCTATATATTTTGTAAGTAGCTTTCAAAAGCAAATATTTTGGAAAATATACACCTTATTGAATTTTAGTGAGCACAAATGCAATATAGTACCTGATTTTTTGGTAAAATATAAAAGATGATACCAAACATGTCACCTTTTTAAAGTTGGGCACTCCCGTGGATCAGCGACAAACTACGGTACATGAAATTATCCATAGGTGATGCTTTAAAAGCCTTTACATGTTACTAGTTTAGAGTTAGGAAGTCTGACCCCAGAATTATTGCTTGCGCTCTGACGTTTGTGTTGATACTTCACATGTGTAGTGTGACTGCCATTTATGTATTGACACGTTGTGCACAGGGGTTGTGGGGTGCTTTAAAATCGTTTATTTTATTATTTATTTATTTGTTCAGCTTTATTGCCATCACAACATCCCTTGTGATACAATGCCTTGAAAAAGTATTCAACAGTATAGAAATTTTACACATTTTGTCATTTTACAATCAAAAACATTAATGTATTTTATTGTGATTTTATGTGATAGACCAACACAAAGTGGCACATAATTGTGAAGTGCAAGGAAAATGATAAATGGCTTTCAAATTTGTTTTTACAAACAAATATGTGAAAAGTGTGGTATGCATTTGTGTTCAGCCCCCCTGAATTACTACTTTGTAGAACCCCCTTTCGCTGCAATTACAGCTGCAAGTCTTTTTGGGAATGTCTCTACCAGCTTTGCACATCTAGAGAGAGACATTTTTGCCCATTTTTCTTTGCAAAATAGCTCAAGCTCTGTCAGATTGGATGGAGAGTGCCTGTGAACAGCAATTTTGAAGTCTTGCCACAGATTCTCAATTGGATTTAGGTCTGGACTTTGACTGGGCCATTCTAACACATGAATATGCTTTGACCTAAACCATTCCATTGTAGCTCAGGCTATATGTTTAGGGTCGTTGTCCTGCAGGAAGGTGAACCTCCACCCCAGTCTCAAGTCTTTTTCAGACTCTAAGGCCGCGTACACACGATCAAATGTATCTGCTGAAACTGGTCCGCCGACCGGTTTCAGCGGACATATCCGATCGTGTGTACGACCTAGCGGACAGGTTTGTCCAGCGGACAAATTTCAAAGCATGCTTTGAAATTTGTCCGCTACAAACCTGTCCGTCGGATATGTCCGCTGGTTAGTAGGTCTAACCAGCGGACAGAAATCCCCCGCATGCGCCGAATGGATTCGACGCATGCGTGGAAGTATTTTACTTCCTGGAGTGGTGACGTGGCGGCGTCAACGTCACCGCCACGTCACCGCGTCCTCCGCCCGAGGGGATTTTTGTCCAGGCGTAGCGTATCTTCTTTACACTACGCCCCCGCAACTTAGAGAGGCAAGTGCAGTATTCACAAAGCACTTGCTCCGTAAGTTGCGGCGGCATAGCGTAAATTGGTCGGCGTAAGCCCGCCTAATTCAAAGTAGGAAGGAGGTGGGCGTTGTCTATTTAAATTAAGCGTGACCCCATGCAGATTAATGGCCGGCCGAACTGGACATGTGCGCGCATGCTCAGAATCACGTCGCATAAACTCCCTAAGATACGTCGGCGCAATGCCTACGACGTGAACGTAACCTACGCACTGCCCTTTTCACATAGTACTATGTAACCGGCGTACGCAACGTAAAATTTGACAGCGTTGTTCCCTGGCCCATACCTTTGCATTAGCTGCGCCTGCTATATGAGGGGTAACTTTACGCCGGACGTAAGCCTTACGCAAATCGTGTATATGAAGCGGCCGGGCGCATCTACGTTCGTGAATCGGCGTATCTTACTCATTTGCCTCCAAAGCACCTAATCAAACCAAGAGTGCATGTGCACTCAACTGAAATCTCAGTGTTATCAGCCTTCCCAGTTTTTTTCCGTGAACTACAGAATGCCTCCCCCTATGCTTTGTAGATGACAAAGGGGGAAATGTTTTTAGCCAAATTAATAGTGCAGCCTAGACATGAAGGAGGTAAAGAAGTCTTTGTAATGTAACTAGTGCAATCTGTTATTTCCACAGGGCGACGTGGTTAGACTCTTTCATGCAGAACAAGAGAAATTTCTGACCTGTGACGAATATGAAAAAAAGCAACATATCTTTCTCCGTACCACCTTACGCCAGTCTGCCACATCGGCAACCAGCTCCAAGGCCTTATGGGAAATTGAGGTAATGTTTTTACATTTATTGCCATACTTAGAGCACTGACATGGATAGGGAATTCAGTCGAAGTAGTAACATTGCAGGGTAGATCTTTTTTTTTTTTTTTTTTTATTATTATGCAGTCGGAGTGACTGTGTGATCCACAACAAATAATAAAAAAAAAAATTCTTACCTGAAAAGGAGAAACATTGTAGATGGAAACTGCAGAAAATCAGTATTCCAAATATTAATAGCATGTCTTTCCTTGTGTTGTATCAAACCATTGACATAATCACTTCTGATCTTGCAGGTCGTGCATCACGATCCATGCCGAGGAGGAGCCGGACAGTGGAACAGCCTTTTCAGGTTTAAGCACTTGGCTACGGGAAATTACCTAGCGGCAGAGGTGAGACATTTATTAAAGCCCAGCTCAATCCAGAACTCTTTTTATTTTTGGTTAGTGGAGAAGGCATACATTCTCTGTCTGGTCTTAATTGCTATCTGTGTGCCCACCAAGGATATTTCCCCTCACTTCCTGTTTCATTGACACCCTGTCTTCCCAAAGGGGAGTCACAGACATAAAGTTAAAGAAGAAATCCAGGTATGGATATTCATACATAGTTACATAGGTCGAGCTTGGACCAATGTAACTAAGTACAGTATGTAACACACCTGGCTGATGCCCTTGGAAGCTGGAAATCAGACACAGCTACTCCAGTGATCTCGGTGATCTCCACTTGCTTCCCAGTCCTGTGCTGAGCAACTTTGGCCTACTGAATTCCTGAATGAATGCAAAGCATTTTCTGATTGGAGGAGATGGAGAGGCGGGATGGTATCTTGCACAGTTATACAGACTCCTCTCTTATAATTCTTTATTTTAATTTGGCTGCACACTGTGAGCTTCTCCAGACATAGCTTTGTATTACAAAGCCATAACCTTGGTACACATTATGAATTTGTTGCCATGACTCTCTGAAAAAGAGAAGACACTGGCAGGTAAGAACTTGGTGGGAACCCTGTGGATCCCGGCTGAGTCCAGGGGTCTGTCGAATTGGGAGTCACCAATAACTAGGACAACTATGTATGGGAAAGGTTGAATAATTTGGGAAAGTATTCTCCTTCAATATCCCCTCTAACCCCACTGGGAGGATATCCTTGGTTCCCCCCAGGGGAAGAGTCGAGAAATTTGGACTTATGGGGATTGGATGGGAAGGCCACATGTGTTAGGTTTGCCCCATGGGGCACTTTGTTGCCCCTATTGGAGTTAGTATTGACCTTGGAGGATATACCACTGGCCACTTGGAGATACTGCCAAATGGCAGATTTTTTTACAAACTAAAGTCTCTGTGAGGCCCCTTTGAGTCATGGTGTGCTAATAACCCAGAGGCTAGGCATCTGCTATTTTGAATGTATAAAGGTTTAACATGCCTCAATCCCCTATTTTATAAGAGAATGGGAAAGAGAGGTTATAATTTTACATATACCTAAATTCAAAGTTTGGTTAAGTCAATGCATTATACTTCTATAAGCTCTCATATTCAGGAGATTTCTTATACATTTTTGACTAGATGGATCGTGCTCCAGTGCTTCTGGCGCAGATGTACCCAACGGCAGATGCTTGCTGTTGTAAGGGATGTGACCAAAGGGGCACCTTCCTCAACTTGTGGGGGACGTGCCCTAAGATCAAATTTAAGATAATATTCTGGGAGGCGATCACTCCATGGATTAAGATTTTTTTTTATTTTTTTTTAAGAAAATGGCTTTTAAACCAAGAGAATTTTCCCCTTTACACATTTTCTGTTTCATGGGATGCCATCCTCTATTAAGTTCTATAAAAGAGGCATTACCCCACATCCATTGAATTCAGCCAAAGTACTGACCTAGGTTTTGGAAACAGTCTAGATGTCCTACTCCATACATGGGCAGGATAGTTATACCATTCTTCTGATATATCTACAGATTAGGTGTTATTGCCACGTATTGCCACTCCATTAAGGATTGGAACATAGGGGGGTCTCCTGTTTAGATGCATCTGCTAAAATTAAAATAATTTGCACCAAGTCATTTAGAGCCCACTTTATTTCCTGGCTCGAGGAAGTCCAATGACAGCCTGCCTAGGAATGTCTACTCCCCAAGACTGATATTCATATATCAATATGATATTCTAGCCCTTATCTCCTCAGAAGTACTGTCCCTGGCCCGCTCCGTTAATTCATTGGGCTTCAGTTCTTTCAAACATAGAGGTTTAGAATCACATGTGGGAGTTGCCAAGTGTACCTAGGCAGTCTACGGCACCCTGCCTTGGAATGCCTACTCTTTAAGACTGATATTTATGCATCAATATGATATTGTGCTAAACACCTCCCAAGAGCTGTCCCACTCCTTACACCATTGGTACAATGTATATATATATATTGTATATATAGTGATAGTACCTGTCTCTGTATAATAAGTGTAAAAAGTTTGAGAAGCGCCAGCAGAAGTTTTGTGAGCAGAGAAAACTGTCTTTTAAGCTTTCTCTGGATTTGTCCAGATCAGGGCTGGAAGACCTAATTGTTTCTGTGGTAAGGGGGAATTCTTGCCCAAAGGACTGGAAAAGTAAGGACAACTATGAGGGCCTAGGAGACCAAGAGAGGGTCTGGGAGGCTAGGAAAGCTGAGGCAGATGGTGAGTCTAGGGAGGCTGGAGGAAGTCCTGAAGTTTTTGAGAGTGAGCAAACCCAGGGGAGGGTGGAGAACCAAATTTGGAGGCCAGTAGTGGGACCTTGCAGCAAGGTACTGCAAGCCTGAGTGAGCCTAAGTATTTTATAGTTGTGCCTGCTGAACCCGAATCCCCCTGCGTGGGAAGTCATATGCTGTAAATACTGTTTGTTTCTTAATAAACATGGGCTACCAGGCCCTTAATTAAAGTCCTGTGGACTCAGTAAAAAAGCATATCTACCACTGATCTAAACATCCCACATATCACTATATACTGTATATAATCTACATCCGGGATAGGTGACCTTAAAGGGGTGGAGATCTTCCTGAACAACATGGGAGGAGTCAAAGATCACCAGGCACAGTGTCGCCTCTTCACACCTGATTTAAACCTCTAATTGCCATGCGGAATTAAATAAGGCGGTGAGGAGGCAACATATAGCACACTCGGATCACTTTTCCGAGGAACAGCAGTGCCTGGTGCACTACAGTAGTTGCATTCGGCAGTAGCACCCTTAGGGCTCGTTCACACATAAAGTTAGGGTGTGGTAAAACGATGCGGTTGAGTCTCAGTTTTACTGCCCCCAATCTCTACCCCCTTTAGCTGCTGAGGCATCAGTCAAAGGTGTACACATACTGCAGCAGGAATTAAACCCCCTGTTGGTTTTGGTGGGTGCTACCGCCTGCCTATCTCGTCCTATTGAAGTAAATAGGGCCACTCTGCAAGCGCCCTGCAACTGCATGCTTCTGCAGGGTCCAAGGTGGTGAGAAAGCAGCACAATGCGGCCTGCTGTAACCCCTTGTTTGCTGTACTGTATAGGATGGCAGGGCACTGGGATGGCTGGTCAGTAAGCCTAGACCCAGATCTAGCAATCACTTGGATGAGATCTACTGCTAGAGCGTGATCTATGGGTTGCTGACCCCCGATCTATATAATCTACTTTTAGGTAAAGAATAGGAAACTACATTTTTTTTTGTAGCATGGTCACTGTTAGCATGGTAAGAGATGCTGTAGACATTATATTACTAAAGCATTCCTGATCTCTGAGCTCCTGAAGGATCTGTTTTATTGCCGTCTCTTCAGAAACGTGGAAAGTTTTTCAATGTCACCCAAATTGCAAAGTGTTGTCTCAGCATGCTGGCCGGGGCCTGACGTAGCTGGAGCCAGGCCAAGCCAAGCCGAGTGCTTAATGTTACGCCTTGTGTTGCTTTTTCATTTGCATGCAAAGTTTGCCTTAAAACTGGCTGCTTGACTGCGCTGCATCTTTATATTCAGACATGGAACCAGAGCCAATTCCTCACAGAGTCAGTAATAAATGTATCCATTGCTACGCTTTTTACATTGGTTTCCTGAAACGTGTCTGCCTTTCCCTTTTTATCAGTTTTTTTTAGTTGAATGATTTCCTACATTATTTTGTACATTTTTCACTTTTTTTTACTGGCTGTAATGGCTGTAGAGTAGTGGTGGATTTTAGAGAGCAAGCTGCAGTCTGTGCACTGTGCAGCTTACAGCAGCTTTGGGGAACAAGCAGAGCATGGCATGTGGATTCAGAGTTTAGTTATGTCAAACCCCACTCACATTTTTTCACATAGATTTAAAGCTGAACTCTGGGATAAGCAGCTTTTGTCTAAATACAGTCAGGAATCATAACTCTTCATTCTCCAATCTTGATAAGCATTGTGTATTTCTTCCAAATCTGTGCAGTAATCCAGTGCCAAATGTTGCCTTTGTGCAGGAGCTTCCTGTAATAAAGACCGGTCACTGCTGCTCTCTCTTCTAGTGCAGGGTGACTGGTCTTGTCTCCGCCACCTCTTGTAATTATTTGCAGACAGCCTGTAGTGGGGGGAGCTGCTGAGCTCCTCCCACAGCTCTGCTCTCTGCACAGGCTTTGCACAGCAAAGTGATGATGGCACAGCTACATTTACAAGGTAATAACCGGGTCTGCAAAGGCGTTTAATGCACACAAAGTGGATTTATATTCTTGGTGGCTATTTAGGAATATATTTAAATCAAAGATTAAATCAAAGATTTTGTGACTGGAGTTCAGCTTTAAATGATTATGATATATGTGTATGCAAAACAGTTTGGTTTATAGCTGAGCGAATGAGCACTGATTTACAGAATGATTTCTAATAGTTTGAAGGATGCATTAAATAATATGTACTCTATATATTCTTGTGTTTTTTTTTTTTCTTACATACACATGTATCTAATCAGACTTCAGCTGCATGCACATTGTCTGTCAGAGAACCTGCTGCCTGGTCTGGAGAGTAGAGTGAGCAAAAACATGAGTACATGGGTTCACACTAGTGCGATGCGGGAACCCTGCAAATCCACTGCGTTTTCCCGCATCACACCGACTCGCATGCATATGCGAACAGCTGCGGAGTGTCAATACATTGTTAGTGACAGCCCCATTTCAGCCCACAGATCGCACTGCGAACTGTCAGTTCGGACATGAATCGGATAGCATAGGTGTGAACACCCATGCGATCCGATTTTGGTGCAGACCAAAAAAAGGGTCCTGTGCGAGTTTAGTTTATCTGTATGGCTGAAATCGCATCACACAGACGGACATTCGCATGCGATCTTGCACCATGCAGCAGTGTGAACCGGCCCTAAAAGTGTCACTAAACCCACCTCAGAAAAACCTATCAATAAATGCTGTATTACATGCTGTTCTCAGTACTCAGTCACTCAGTAACAATAAGATTTGTTTTCTGTATTCTGCAAAAACCTGGTTGATCCTGCTTCTCTCTATCTCCTCCTTCTGTTCATGTCCCCTATTTAGTTATCGATTTTGCAGCTGTGGTGGCAGCTCTGCACATGCTCAGTTTTCAGTGAGTTTCAATGCTGAGCATTTCCTCTCTATCACATCTGACTATGGAGTAACACATGTGGATATATACACAGTGGTAAATGACAGCCCTCTCCCTCCCTCCTCCTCCATGCCCACTAACCAGCTAAACACAATTAGGGCGGGATATTACATGTAGATTAATAGTGGCTTCACCTCCCTCTTATTCTAAGACACAGGCTGGAGGGACCTAACACAGTCTGTGACTGTCAAAAATCTGGCAAAACCATGTCTTTCCACAAAATAATAAAGATTTAAGTTCAAATATATATTTGTATGCCAATTTAAAACAGTTTATTGATATTATTCATTTATTTTTACTCTGTATTCCAAAGGCAGTTTTTTTCTATTGTGACCAGCAGCAGAGGACTAGAGGCTCCTCCTGCTTATGTTTCTCTGCAGACAGACTGGGAAAGATCTGTGACAGCTGTATATCGATTAGGAAAAAGGTACTTAGGTGTTTTTTTTATTAAAATCATTATAGTGCCATTTTCCACATACAGAAATAGAAGGGACAATGTAAATTACACAGTGTGTGTTTAGTATCACTTTAATAGTGTGCTGCTTTTTCTTCATTGTCCAATCAGAAGCTGGAAGTGTGTTCTTGATCATGATGTGCTGCTACTGCAGTACAAATGGAGGAATTGGCTGTGCTGTGTGGCAGAAGTGTATGGATTGAAAGGCTGAAAAGAATTACAAATACGAATTTGGGTATAGAGCTGTTAGCTCATTTCAGCTTTAACCACTTGAGTATCAGCCTGTGATACCCCTTAGTTACCAGGCTATGGTTTAGTTTTCAGTTCTTTAATAGTTTACCCGACAATTACAATGTCTTGCAACACTGCACCTGAATTAATTTTGTATAATCGTTTTAGACAGATATAACTTTTTTTTGTAGACTGAAGAGAAGGCTGGAGTTCAGCTTCAAAGCCCTAATCCAGAAAAACAAAATTATCTCCCTTGCAGTGGGGCAGGAGGGGGGGGTGATCGGAGTGGTGGGGAACCAATCCCTGATGGCTTCCTGTGGCTCGAACCCAGCATTGCAACCAGCCTCTCCTCCCCTCGTTTTCACCGGCTGTCAGTCACTGCAGGGGGAGTCACAGGGGCATCAGTTTCAGGAATTTACCCTACCCTGTTGCTCTGATTGCCCCTCCATGTGCCCATGATCCCCTTCCTTGGCACTTACTTTCCCCTTTGCCCCCGCCCCCGCAGTGCTGCCAGCCTCTTTTTCTCTCCCTTCCATTGGCTGTCAGCTGCTCCAGGCAAAATTAAGAAAATGGCTGCACACCAACATAACGGAAGTCAATTTATTGAGTGATATTAAAAGTGCATGACACCCATCACAGGTACATCAGCTGGTAACAGAGGTTGACGCGTTTCACACAACTAACTGTGCTTATTTATAACCCTGAAATGTGCCACTGAGATTCCGTAAATGGAGGGGGTTTGGCCTATTTACGGAATGTCAGTGGCACATTTCAGGGTTTGTGAAACGGGTCAACCACCAGCTGATGTACCTGTGATGTGTGTCATGCACTTTTAATACCCCTTAATAAATGGACTTCCGTTATGTTGGTGCGCAGCCATTTTCTTCATTTTGGCTGATTACGACAGGTGAGCCGAGGCGTGCACCCAACCTATCCACACCTGGACCTACTCATCTGGAGTTGTGTCTTTCCCTGCTCTTTATTTCAGCTGCTGCAGGCAAACAGGTGAATTGGTTTCGGGATGGAGAGAGTGTGTGTGTATGATTGTTTGTGTGTGTGTGTTGGTGGTGGGGGGGTCTGTTTGGGAAATAGGCAGCAAAAATGTCATATTTACTGACCCCTTCCTTTCCTGAATCAACACAAAAGCCCTGTACACACGACCAGGTTTCCCGACGGGAAAACTGCGGGGAGAGCTTTTGGCGTTGTGTGTATGCTCCTCGCAGTTTTTCCGACAGGGAAATCTGTCCAAAAACCGCCAGACAAAAAAAAGGAAAACTTGCTCTGTTTTTTCCTGCCGAGATTCCCGACTGACTTTTTTCCGCCGGAAAACCCGGCCGTGTGTATGAGAAATCCGGCCATTTTTGTCAGTTTTCCCATCGGGAAACACACGGCCGGGATTCCCGGCCAAAAGCTTTCATCTGAGTTTTCCCGTCAGAAAACTTGCTTGTGTGTACGGGAGAGAAGGTTCTTGATTTTCCCATCTAGATTTCAGACGGACCTTGACCAGTCGGGAATCCTGACCGTGTGTACAGGGCATAAGAGTGATCGGTACCGATCGCGCCTGTGTTAATTTATAATTGAATCCTAGTAAACTGTGTTTACTATGTATCAGTTTGTGAAAGCGCAGGGGGGCCCTCTGTACAAAATGTGCCCCCCCCCCCCCACACACACACACGCACAGGCACACACAGGGCTGTTTAAAAATGTAGAAAATAATATGACTAAAGCCTAATTATGATTTATGAGTGGTTTGTTGATGCGGCTGGTCCTACCTGTTACTTTATGGGAATGCAGCCGCTGTATGAACACAGCCACAGGTCCTAATTTGACAGGTGCGCGGGTGCAGGTATATGGTAGGCTGAACAGGAGGCATATGAAAGCCATTTTGCTGTCTCAATCTTCATTCAGATGCATTATATCTCTGAGACAGGAAGTGAAGGGAAAGCTCTCTAATGGGACACCAAAAAAGTAAACAAGGGTTTGCTCTGTTAGAAAAAAGGAGGTGAGGGGTTGGCTGTAGCTATACTTTAATCATCAGATTTTCTGTTAATCTGCCCGTATCCTACCGTATCAATAATTCCACTTTCTGTAAACGTATTTACAGGATCAACACACCCATTCACAATTGTTGAATGAAAATGTTGCGTAAACAGGCCGTACACGAGTCTATCCCGCTGACAGCTCTATTAATGTCTGGATTAAGTCTTATTTTTCCTCTCAGTCATGTTGACCCTGAGGGAGCTGCAAGGTCACCGGAACAAAGAGGCAGTCTCTGCGTTTTGTTAGTTCTACCTGTCGGCTTCACCTGCACTGCCATGCTCTGTAGGAATCATAAACCTGCTTCTCATTCCCGAGCTGTCAGTTCTATGGTTCGTGTGAAAATCACAATTCAACAGAATATCAAATGCTGAATTTTTTTTTTAGTTAATTTAAGTCAATTTAGAAAATAATTTTTCTGGAGGTGTGAGAAAGCAACAGGAAACATTTTGTCTCAACAGACCATTTAAAGTTGAAGTTTAACCACTTGGCCTCTGGAAGATTTTTTCTTGCTATTCAGCACTACGCTACTTTAACGGGCAATTGCGCGATCATGCAACACTGTACGAAAATTAAATGTATTTTATTTTCCACACAGATAAATAGAGCTTTCTTTTGGTACCGCTAAAGTACCATCTGGTTCCCCCATTTTGAGCAATTATAGAGCTTTCTTTTGGTGGTATTTGATCACCACTGGGTTTTTATTTTTTTTAGGTCAAAACGTATTCTGCTGTCTTTGGTAAAAAAAATCCCAAAGTGTATATTCATTGGTTTGTATGAAAGTTATTGCGCCCACAATTTATGTTATATATACTGTATTTACACAGCTATATACACTATACTGTAATGGCGGTAATCAGCAACTTATAATGGGATCGTGATAGGGTGACGAGTAATCTGGTGCTAACAGGGGCGGACTGACCATTCGGGCATGCCACTAGTGGGCCCCATCAGGGTTGCCAGCCATATAAAACCGTGGACAGTATGTAAAAATCTGTGTTTTTTTTAAATGTCCCTTACCGACATTCTTTTGGTCTAAAAATCCCAAGATTATAGCTGCCCTGCCTCTCCAGTACCTTCTCAGTGTGTGAAATGTATAGTGTATACTGTGTGGCCGCGTACACACGGAGGGACATGTCCGCTGAAACGTCTCCTCCGGATTTTGGTCCCATGGCGTGTACACACCATCGGATCAAAATCGGATCAAAATCCCCGCCACCACGTCACCGCACCAGGAAGTAAAAAACTTCCACGCATGTGTCGCATCCTTCCGACGCTTGTGCGGGCAGATATGTCCGCTGGTTAGTGTACTAACCAGCGGACATATCCGACGGACATGTCTCCGGCGGACACATTTTAAAGCATGTTTTAAAATTTGTCCGCTGGTCAGACATGTCCGCTAGCTCATACACACGATCGGATTTGTCTGCTGAACTGGTCCGTCGGACCAGTTTGAGCGGACAAATTCGATCGTGTGTACACGGCCTGTGTGTATACTGTGTGGCCCCATAATCTAGTGCCTGGGGGCCCCATAATCTCCTATTGCCCAGGGGCCCTATAATCTCCGATTACCCAGGGCCCCATGAATTGTCAGTCCGCCCCTGGGTGCTAACAGACACCATCTGGGAGGGCCACTAACTGACACTGAGAACACTAGTGACACTAATACAGTGATCTGTGATAATACTGTAGACTGACACTGTACTAATGACACTGGCTGGCAAGGGGTTAACATCTAGAGGTATTTAAGTGGTTAACTGTGTACTTAACAAGTATAATGTGTGCTGTTTTTACCTTTTGATCTGGCTGTTTCTTCTCCCTGCTTTGCAGGGAGAAGAAACAGCCAGATCGCATTTACTATGTACACAGAGTTCTGTCTGTTTGTAAACACAGAACTCTGTGTATGATTGAACACAGCCAATCAGCTGATTTTAACTGAAATCATTGGCTGAATTTTGATGTCGCACGTGCTGCCTTGAACCCGGAAAGAGCGGTGTCACTTATGTGATTGTGCCTGTACCTGCTGCCCACTTGCAGTATATTTACTGTGAGCGATCGACAGGTAGGTAACCTGCTTATTATTTTGCCCTCACCGGTTCCTCTTCTTTCCCCCTCATGAGAAGTAAACTTGCATATTTCATTTTAGACTCTGTGCTCCTCTTTGCAGTGCAGGTGGATCATGGCTGCTGGGAAGGCCAGCAGGGTGCTGTACCTAGCTTCCTGCTAACATCAGCAGGAAGCATGACAAGCTTTAGCAATTGAAGAGCTCTAGTACTGATTCAGCAGGGGGTGTATAAGACCTCTGCAGAGAGACCACTGCTTTCAAACAAAGATCAAGGGTCTGTCTCTTCAGCATGCTGGTATGAAACAGTCTTTTCTACTCAGGCTCTGGCTCCTCTAGAAAAAGCAAGCTGTAAGACCTTGAAGAGTTTTTGTTTTGATGCATGTGTAGTGTATTTAGCTAAAATAATTGTTAGGCTTTAATTGAAGTAATCTTCAAAAGAAGATAACTAATGCTCTCAGTACCTGTCCAGCAGATGGCGACTCCATTCTTCCTCGCTCTTTTGCACAACTGTGCCCACTATTATCTGACACTTCTGGGTGTGTCAAATGTTTTTTCCCCATTGCTGAACATCGTGATCCCACCTGCTGGCTGTTATGTATCTACAGGACATAGTGACTTCTATGTTGAACCCCAAAACATAATGGGGGGGAGGGGCACAGTTTCCAATACACCCATTATACTGGTGGCCATAGCTGTGAAAGATGGGAAAGATTGGAGAGGCTGACTGACAAACTGGTTGGGTGTACTTAAAAAATATCAGTATGTGTTTAAAAAAGCATAGGTGTGATAGGGCCTTTACAGAGTGATTCTGTTTCAGTTTTTAAATTCTAGCGGCAAGGTCGTTTTCATACGTACAAAGTGGCTGTGTGGTTTCTTTAGTAATGTTGTTCCCTCTAGTGGTCAAAGAGCAGAATGCAAGGAGAGCAAAAGTACTTGCTTGTATTAAAGTTTAGGGCTCATTCAGATGGCAGAATCGTGCCGTCCACTGCTTGTACATCCACCTTGGAGCTGTGTGCAGGCAGCCTAAAGAAGTTTTGGCGCTGACACAATTACACATGAAAGTTTGACATGCAGGCCGAAGTTGGTGCATGGATCCAAATGCAGAGCCTCATACTGGTGCTGTGTGTGTCCCCATTACTACATGTAGCTCCGGGGTGGATACACATGTATCTGCCAGCGGCTCTGCACTGAAAATGGCACTAATCTGCCATCTGAATGAGCCCTTTGCCACCTTATCCCTTTAAAACTGAACACATATTAATTACTCAGGCTGATTAAGGTGGTAATTAAATTCACTTAGTGCCTACGTGAAGACAATGCCAGAATACAGGCTGGGGAAAAGAAAGGCAAAATTATCCCACACAAGGGAACAAAACATCACATTTCACCTAAATGCAAACACTTTTTCAAAATATAAAAGCAATATGTAGAAGCATTGGGAGTAAGTGCCGGAAGTTGGAATGAATAACTGGACTCAGAGGTCCAAGACTAACAAACAATTTCTTCCAAATTACTTGTAATGTATAAAGCTTAGGTCAAGTATTTGATCTAAATACAATTAGACGAATCGGCTAGGGGTTCCGACATTGCAGGCTCCCAGGACAGGTATGGGTCCTTATATTAAAAGTCAGCAGCTACACTATTTGTAGCTGCTGACTTTAATTTCTTTTTCTTTTTTACAAGCTGGAATTCCGCTTTAAATATATTTGATGCAGTATTTCATGTGACTAAAAAGAAATCTATAACATAAAGCTGACCTCCAGACTTCCCTTCAGTTGTAGAGGCTCCTCTCCTGTACTGAAATTGCAGGAGAGACTTTTCTTCAGTTAGAGCCCTTTCACACTGGCTGTCAGCCGCGTTGGCGGTAAAGCGCGCTAGTTTTAGCGGAGCTTTTAGGCCGCTAGCGCGCGCTTTTAACACCCGCTATCGGCAAAAGAAAAGGTTAATAGAGCTCGAAAAGTGCTGCTGCAGCGCTTTGCAGGCTCTTTGGCAGCGCTGCCCATTCATTTCAATGGCAGGGATGGTGGAGTAGTGGGGTATACCCCGCTCCTCCACCGCCCCAAAGATACTGCTTGCAGGACTTTTTCTAACATCCTGCAAGCACACTGCCCCAGTGTGAAAGCACTAGGGGCTCTCATACTGGGGCTGCAGGGGAGGCGTTTTCAGGCACTATTTTTAGCCCAAAAGTGTCTGAAAAACGCTCCAGTGTAAAAGGGGTCTTAAAGTGGAACTAAACCCATTAATTTAACAGTTTCAAAAAACATTCCTGAATTGCCAACTGTCACATTTGATTGTATCCTCATCCAAACTGTCAAACTATTAAATGTCTGGTGTCATAACTGATCACATGTGCAGCACCATGGCAGTTAGGCCCCATTCAGATGTAGAATCCATCAAGCGGATCCGCCTTCTCAGCAGGAGATCTCCCCGCTAAGTACAAAGTTGATGACAGGTCCGTGTCCTCTCTGCGTAGCCCACTGGTCTCTATATGGCAGTTGGATGGAAACGGACTGCCTGTCCATTTCCATCCGATTGTCATGCGATCCACCGGACGGATGGAAACGGATCCCAACTGTCTGTTTATAGTGGATCAGATGCCAGCGGGTGTCAGCAGTCATGTGGCAGCTGTATATTGAAATACAGAAATGAAAGGGACAATGTAATATAAACAATGCGTGTTTAGTACCACTTTAATAGTGTGCTGCTTTTTCTTTATTGTCCAATCAGCAGCGGGGAGTGTATACTTGATCATGATGTGCTGCTACTGCAGTACAAGTTACAGATTTGGCTGTGCTGTGTGGCAGGAGTGTATGGATTGAAAGGCTGAAATGAATTACAAATCCTTTGCTAGTTATAAAAGCTCACATTCAGGTATAGAGCTGTTTGCCCAGTCCAGCTTTAACCACTTGAGAACAGCCTGTGATACCCCTTTGTTACCAGGCTATGGTTAAGTTTTCAGTGATGTGATAGCTTTACTGACAATTGCTATGTCATGCAACCCTGTACCTGCCTGTCCGTTTCCATCCGACTTTCATCCGATCCACCAGACGGATAAGAACGTTTCCACATCTGTCTGTTTTTAACAGATCGGATGCAGGTGGGTGTCAGGGGTCACGGTCCGCTGACATTGGCCACTGCATAGTAAACAATGGGTGATCCGATCGAGTCTGTCTGAAAAACGGACAGGCGGACCTGATCGGGCCCCTGGTGTGAAAGGGGCCTTACAGATCAAACAGAGGCTAAGCAGCTTCCTTGGCTGAAAAGGATAGGAGGGCTACCCCACTAAGAATACATATTTTAATAGAATTTATTTTTAAAAACAGTTTACTGTCACTTTTTAAACTTTATTCCCCACAAACTGTTGATGTAACTGAATAGAAGCAAACACGGATCGAGGTCGGTCTCCTGATTCCACCTCCACTGACAATGTACCAGGGGCTGGTCCTGTCCGTCACAGGTTCAGGATGAAAAGAAAGTTTGGTGGCCACAAGTCTGGTTAGAATCACCTTTATTGTAGCATATATTTAAAAGCGATTTCAAAACACAAGAGTGGGGGAACAGCATCGCCAGCTAACACATTGCATGCTAACGTAGCGCTTAGTCATACCTCACCTATAGCTATGACTAAGTGCTAAGTTAGCATGAAACAAGTTAGCTGGTTATGCTGTGCCTCCATTCTTGTGTTTTGGAGTCGCTTATATATATATATATATATATATATATTTCAATAAAGGTGATTTTAAGCGGACATGCGGCCAACCAGAACTTACTTTGTATGTTGGTGTAACTGCTTTAAAAGTTTTAGCTTGAGTTGGGCTTTAGTTTTTCCCTTAATGAAAGTGGTATTAACCCGCTGTGTGCTGAGTGAGATTTTGGCACGGTGTACTTGTACATTATGGCACAATTCCCTTAAAGGTTTGCAGTGTGCTCTTCTCCAGCTCTGTACAATGCAGGCTCTGTCCCTCGCCGCTACCATCTCTGCCGCCGCTGCTTCCCAGTTCCCATGCTCTTTGGCCATTAGGTAGGTACTGATGATGTCATTTCTGCACATGCACACAAGAGTTACATTGTCACTGGCACCTGCCATCTTACAGTGTGTACAGTGCTTGGGTGTGTGACATATACAGTGAACACAGAAAATAAAAACTATTTTGGGAAAAGAGGAAGTTGTTTTGGCATGAGAGAATTTCCATATCTCTTCTGCCAAAAATCCCTTCTTCCAAGTATTTTTTTTTTTTTTTCAGTTGTGCCTTAAAATCTATTTTAAACTACCTGTCCCTCTAATACTTCCTTATTCACAGGGTGCCCACACTACTGAACAGAACAATTAGCATAGTCTCTTTATTTAAAGTGTTAGTAAACCCACAACAGTAAAATCATTGTTTACAGTGTACAATTTTCCAAATGTTGTCATGTTACAACCAAAAACTTAAATGCATTTTATTCGGATTTTATGTGATAGACCAACACCAACCAACAAAAGGGTTGGTTTACTAAAGGCAAATCCACATTGCACTACAATTGCACTGCAAGTTGCACTTGAAAGTGCAGTCGTTGTAGATCTGAGGGGAAGATCGAAATGAGGGGAAGCTCTGCTGATTTTTATCATCTAATCACGTGCAAGCAAAAATGCTTTTTTTTATTTTCCTTGCATGCCCCCCTCAGATTATGAAGCGACTGCACTTCCAAGTGCACTTGAAGTGCATTCGTAGTGCAAAGTGTATTTGCCTTTAGTAAATTAACCCCAAAGTGGCACATAACCCTTAACTCTGATACCCCTAACTAAAATCTAAGGGAACCAATTGCCTTCAGAAGTCACCTAATTAGTAAATAAAGCAAAATGCTAGCGTCCACCTGTTTGTAATTTAATCCCAGTATAAATACAGCTGTTCTGTGAAGCCCTCAGAGGTTTGTTAAAGAACCTTAGTGAACAAACAGCACCATGAAGGCCAAGGAACACACCAGACAGGTCAGGGATAAAGTTGTGGAGAACTTTAAAGCAGTGTTATGTTATAAAAAAATATCCCAAGCTTTAAACATCTGACAGGGCACTGTTCAATCCATCATCTGAAAATGGAAAGAGTATGGCACAACTGCAAACCTACCAAGACATGGCCGTCCATATAAACTGATAGGCTGGGCAAGGAGAGCATTAATCAGAGAAGCAGCCAAGAGGCCCATGGTAACTCTGGTGGAGCTGCAGAGATTCACAGCTCAGGTGGGAGTATCTGTCCACAAGACAACTATTAGTTGTGCACTCCACAAATCTGGTCTTTTTGGAGGAGTGGCAAGAAGAAAGCCATAGAGTAAAGAAAGCCATAAGTGCAGTTTGCCAGAAGCCATGTGGGGGACACAGCAGACGTGTGGAAGAAGGTGCTCTGCTCAGATAAAACCAAAAATGTAATGCTGAATACAAATTCACAGCACACTTTTCACATATTTATTTGTAAAAAAAAATGCAAACCATTTATAATTTTCCTTCCACTTCACAATTATACGCCACTTTGTGTTGGTCTATCACATAAAATCCCCCAAAAATACATTTACATTTTTGGTTGTAACATGAAAAAATTTAAAACATTTCAAGGGGTGTGAATATTTTTTCAAGGTACTGTTTATACAGTAAAGCATGCTTGTTATACTCACTGTGGAACCAAAGTGGCTAATCCTCTTCATTGTGTAAAAAGGCTATTTAATCCTTCCTCTCCCGATCCTCCGCTTCTTTTACTGTCCCCAATCCATCTCCTGATAGAACAGAGCCTGGGGGGCACTCTGCACATGCACAGTTTGGTGTGTATTGCTACAGAATTGTTTTTTGGGAGGGTGCCTGTGATCAGCACAGGGTCAATCAGCACTTTCCAGACAGATGGTTCTGCATGCAGCCTCATAGGACAGTCAGAGGAGATTGAAAACTCCTCCTACAAGTTTTAACCAGTGCGGCCAGACACTGATAGGAGTCACAAGGCTGCTATATACTGCTGATGAGAAAAAGTAATTAGCAGTTTATATTTACAAAAATAATTGCATTTCTATGTTCTGTGTACTATGAGAGACCAGATATAGGGAATGCAGGGTCCTGGGTTTAGTAACACCTTAAGGAAATCGAAAAATAACAAATCTACTGACATGATCACCATGTAATAAAACAATGTTACAGGGGGGACTCGGACAAACAAAGACTGCTGTGTTATTGCTCATGACAGCCTGCATCATGGATGCAGTTTAACATTTTCCCCATAGGTACAATGAAATAATTAAGCATATTTATATAAACCATATTTTTATAGGTTTTTCTGGACTTGTTTGGGCGGTGCAGCAATTAAAGGTTCAGCATGTCGGCTCTGCAGTTCTGGGGTTCTTGGTTTTATTCCTATTAGGGATCCCATCTGCTTGGAGTTTGTATGTTTTTTCTGTGTTTCTATGTTCTTTTTTTTAATAACTAGTTAAAGGGGTTGTAAAGGTTAATTTTGTATTTTCTAAATAGGTTCCTTTAAGCTAGTGCATTGTTGGTTGACTTACCTTTTCCTTCAATTTCCCTTCTAAATGTTTTTTTTTCTTTGTCTGAATTTCTCACTTCCTGATCCTCCTCAGTAAGCTTGCCCCCATCATCCGAGCCATTCTGGCTGGGGATTAGTCAGCATGCTTGCCCCCTCCCTTGGGACTACATCCCTGCGGGGAGACACAGCGTCACATGTGTGGTTATACTACTACCCTATTGAAAGGCAATTTGCAGTTGATAATTTTTCAAAGGGTGTTTGACAAAGGTTGAGGAGGTGATCACTGCCTGCTTTAACCCTCAAAATTCTGCACCACCTTGTTGTAACCATGTGCAATACACGTGGTTGCGGTGCAGCCCTGTTCACGGTAATAGCTTGTGTTCAGCAGCTGTATTGCCTGCTAAATGCAACAGGCTGTTTAACTTTTGCCACTTCATGGGTACAACCCTGAGTGGCTGTATTGCATTTAGATGGGTGGTTGGGGAGCAGTAAAAGCACAGTGTAACTGCTTGCTTTTAATCCCCCCTCTCGTTTGGCCATGTGAATGAACCCTAACTGGCCTCTGGATAAACTAGCCAGTATCTGAATTTCCTATAATTGAGAAAGGCCTGTCACTCTCCTCATTTTTCTGCAATTAGTCAAGTAAACCCATTGGTTATGTAGAACCTGAAGTTAATACATGAGACAAATAAGCAGAGTCTCCACTAGATGGCAGCATTGACTAGTCTGTGGTTTGCCCCGACCTACATTGAAGAAGCAGTGTAGGCTGACTCCCCAACATGTTAACTAGCACTATTATTTATAGAGTCCTCCGCTCCTAAATAAGAAGTGTCCAGTTGACAGTTCCCAGCAGGCTGCTTATAACACCATGTTAAATATAATACAGCTGGTGGCCTGGACCCAGTTTTCCCAGGACAGGCTTTTTTCTCTTTTTATTTGCTTTAGGAAAATTTTACTTTTCTAGGCTGTACTACACTACGGATCAGGATCTAGATAAGTGGCTACACCACATGCCACATGCCAGCTCTCCTTGATTCATGTTGATTTACACATGTATGTTCCATCCTAGTGCCCCCTGGCCAAGAGTCCCTTACCATCAGGAGGAAACTGGGCACCTACAGGGCTTGTGTTACAAACAGCTGCCAACTTTACCTCTGTGCCCTGCCACGTCTCTGGATAGACTGGAGTTGTACCCACATTGGATTAAAGTGGCTATAAACCCAATCACTGTTCCTGACTCAAACCCTGCATTGTCACTCCAACCCTGATGCCTCGTACACACAACCGTTTTTCTCGGCAGGAAAAAAAACAACGTTTTTCCCGACGGGATTCCTCTCAAGCCTGCCTTGCATACACATGTTCAGGCCAAATACCACTCGTCCAAAGCACGGTGACGTACACCACATATGACGGGACTATAAAGGGGAAGTTCTATTCAAATGACGCCACCCTTTGGGCTGCTTTTGCTGATCCTCGTGTTAGTAAAAGTTTGGTGAGAGAGGATTTGCGCTTTTTAGTGTTCGTGCTTTTCAGTCCGTTACAGTGTGACGAATGTGCTATCTCCATTCCGAACGCCAGTTTTACTAGAATAAGCGCTGCAGTCTCATACTTGATTCTGAACATGCATGTTTTTTTCCCCTCGGGAAAGCCTACACACACTTGGTTTTCCCGCCGGGGAAAAAAGAAAACACGTTCTCGCATTTTTTTTTTCTCGTCTGGAAAACTGGGATGGAGCATACACACGTCTGGTTTCCCCAGCCAAAAGCTGTCATGGCAGTTTTCCAGACGAGAAAACCGGTTGTGTGTATGAGGCTATTGTCACCCTGTCAAGCGATTACACAGGCATGATCCACTGTTGTCACCATCAGGAAACCTGTCCTTTGCTATGCCATTGCCATGCAGGCATCACTTAAAGGGGCTGTAAAGGTACAATTATTTTTTTTCCTAAATAGCTTCCTTTACCTTAGTGCAGTCCTCCTTCACTTACCTCATCCTTTGATTTTGCTTTTAAATGTCCTTATTTCGTCTGAGAAATCCTCACGTCCTGTTCTTCTGTCTGTAACTCCACACAGTAATGCGAGGCTTTCTCCCTGGTGTGGAGTGTCGTGCTCACCCCCTCCCTTGGACTACAGGAGAGTCAGGATGCCCACTAACACATAACTCCTTTCTCTATCTGCAATGAAGAGAGCTTCCTGACTCTCCTGTAGTCCAAGGGAGGGGGCGCGCACGACACTCCACACCAGGGAGAAAGCCTCGCATTACTGTGTGGAGATACAGACAAAAGAACAGGAAGTGAGGAATTCTCAGAAGAAATAAGGACATTTAAAAGCAAAATGGAAGGATGAGGTAAGTGAAGGAGGACTACACTAAGGTAAAGGAAGCTTTTTAGGATTTTTTTTTTACCTTTACAACCTCTTTAAGTGCATGTAGGCATGAAGTGGTAGCAAAGAAGCTGCAGGAGATCAGCAGCACTGAGATATTTACAATTATATCTACAATTTACTCAACATGGAGGTCAGCACTTAAACCAGTGTTTCTCAAACTTTTTTGTCTTGCGGCGCACCGAATAGATCTAAATTTCTTCACGGCACACCTGAAAAGATTTAACTATTTTTCTGGTGAAGAACTTATTTATTTTTACATATATGTTTAATTTGAAATTTAATGGGAAGGATGTGCCTGCTTTCGAGAGCAGATCAGATTGAAGTGATTGTAATCTTTATTGTACTTTCGTTTGCTTCCTTGCTTTTCATTTAACAGATTCTCTTCCGAGTAATACAGTCGGCGGCTATGGCCGCCGCTGTATCACGGGAGCGCGCTCGCAAAAGCTTTCCACCGTGCGAGCGCCCTCGCATGAAGATGGAAAGCTTTTGCGAGGAAGAGCCCAGACAGCCGCCGAGGGACCCCAGAAGACAGCTTTCCAGGCCACCCTGTGCAAAACAAACTGCACAGTGGAGGTAAGTATCACATGTTTGTTATTTAAAAAAAAAAAACAACCTGACTTTAGTGTCCCTTTAAGTATTTCTCTAGCGCTAAACAATGAACAAACTTTATTTATAAGCACCAAAGTTGGAAAGGAACGGTCTCTATATTTAGAGCGAGCGAGATCTCGCACAAGTCTCGCTTTCCGAAAGGAACCAATGAATGAAAGACTGATTGCGTTTTTACATATTTTACTTTTTTAACATTTGCGATAATAACCTTCAGGATCACTCTCCTTCTGTTCTGCTCCCTCCAGAATCAGTTTCTCAACATTAGACGTCCAGCTGGAGATGGCTCTTCCTACGGCTGTTAAAGCGATAGATGGCCTACAAGCTCCGCCTGCTGCCACATACTCTCTTTTCAAATCAAGGTCGATTTTCCGATCTAACATATCTCTGAATTTCACTGCATCCTCGAGAGGTAGTGTTACATGCTTGGCCAAAGGTATTAGTGATGCGTCTACCACTGGAGCTGACACTAACAGATTTACATTAGGCTCTTTTAGTGGGTAGAGTTTTGTCAGTCTGTTGTTAAGACTGTTTGTTTTTTTCCCCCGACCTTTTCCACTCATCTTTGATCAGTTCCTCTAATTCATCGATGAATAGGAATGATTCCGGATCCTTCTTCAGGTTTAGAAAATATTTTTTTGTTTTCTATGGGGCTTTTTTAGGCTCCTTCCATTCCATTGCTTCTTTCACAGACTTAAAGTGGATGTAAAACCAAAGTAATTTTTTTTTGATGTCACAATGTACAATATAAGATTTCATATCATCTTTTCCAAGTCTTGCCACACAGAGTTAATCCAGCTCTGAGCAATCAATCCTCTTTTATTGTGTAGTGAAATAAAACGGACTTACATAGAAAAATCTTAGTCCGTTCCGCCCCCTTGCTGTGAATGACAAATTATTTACATATCTCATGCACTAGCCTGGAGACAGGCATTATTTTTTTTATTCCCACCCCCACTCCTTTTCTGAAGTCATGTGGTTACTTTTCTGGATTTTGACTGGATGTTAGTGACCATAGCAGAATTTAGTGTAAGGAAAACATAGGAAAAAACAGCATGTTGACAAGGGGAGTGTAGAGGAGGGCGGGGAGTCTACTGACATAACGACTCCACCCACAGAGCTCCAGACAACAGATCCACCCACAGAATCTGCAGTTTTTCAGTTCTTATAACAGACAGAGGGGAGACATTTGACAGGTGAGGATACATGCAGGAGGCATGTATATCCTTATAGATCAGCACAATGGCAATAGTTTAGAAAGGATAAGAGTGGGTTTACATCCACTTTAACAAATGGCTCTATCAGGGTAAAGTCAAATCCTGTTGAGGCCTCTAATTCTTCATTGTCAGGTGAGCTATCTGCTGTTTTTGATGTGCTGGGTGTAACCGCTGAGGCAGTCTGAGCAGGCTTATCTGCTTCGGGTGTTGATATTTTTTTGGATCAATTCTCTAATGATATCAGTCACCGCTCTGGCATCCATCTCTTTTTTTGTAGTACGGTAGCTTCTTCGAAGCACGAACGTCAGGCCAATTTGTCTGGAAGACCTATGGTGTCAGAGACCCTGCAAGCATTTGCGGTCGGGCAGGAGCGATGGCTAGCTGAAGATGTTCTGTGGGAAGAGGACCTTCTGTGGTATGAGTGACAGTGTCGAGAGGGCGACTTAGAGCGACTTCGTTTGTGATCTGAGTGGCTTCTTTGAGTTGAGAGACTTCTTTGTTGCCCTGAGCGGTTCCTTCAGGTAACTGAGCGACTTCCTTGTTGACCTGAGCTGTTTCTTCGGCATCTTGAGTCTGATGATCTTATGGACCTGATAGGGCTGTCCAATAAGGCAGCATTAGTGGCAAGGCTCACCTTTTCTCAATCTTTGCTACTTACCAATTTGTCCCCTTACCTATTAAGCTGTGGATGGTCTGCTTGGGCAGTGGTCTCCATGAGGGGTGTACAAAGGCTTCCACCTAGGGTATGCAGGAGGAGTTACAGAATACATAGAGAAGCAGACCAGTCACCCATAGTAGACACTAAATTAGTTTTACCTTAGCGGAGGATCAAGGATAGAGACGTTAGCAGGCAGTGTTTGCATTTAGTCCAATCCTGGTTTTCCTGGTGTCTTGCAGTGACAGGATATAGAGGAAGTGCTGGAGGTTTGAATTTCCCGCCGTTGCGTCGGAATGACGAGATCACTGCAAATAATCTAAGGCTATTTAAGGCTTGTAAAGTACCAGGTAACATACCCCTGAGACCATCAGAGTGGGGTTCCTTCCATCTTGCTTGTTTAGAGGCTGTACAGTAAAGGACCCAGGAGAGGCTTAAACCTGGCTGGGGCGAGAGCGGTAAGGGGTGCTAAGCATTCCATCCAGTCTCGGGCAGGTGAGGAAAAAAAGGAGAATACTGAGGTGGGTCCTCTATTAAAATGTATAGCTATTCAGTCCTATCAGGTTGTGAAGGGCGGAGTCACAACCCAAATGTATTCTGCCATGATGTGACAGGAAATATATTTCATGTGTGTATTTTGCTGTTTGCCCAGAGTTTAGCCCTAAAGTGAACCTATCCTGTGAGATATACAGAAGCTGCCATTGTTGACCTGTATTGGAGATGCCATTGTACTGACCCACGACTTTTGTGTGCAAAAAGCAGATAGAGAAAAGTCAGAACTTTAGCATGTTTCTTCTGAAAGGTTTCTTTTAAGCTGATCACATAGAAGAAGACAATAGTTTCCTCTAAAGAAAATGATATTGTGTGAAGAAGATAACTCGTACTTTATTTCTTTTGCTGTTTTTGTATCCATAAAATAAGATAAATTGTTATAAAAGAAGGCAATATCGTGCGCTGTATACACTTTCACCCCCGGCTGACCTTCTCTCCGTGCGACAAAGATGACAGGGGAATAACAGAAAACACAGATGATACAAAAGGATTACTCACACCTTTGTGTATTCATTAAGCAATAGACTTAGATGTTTCTTTGTCTTAAGTCTCACCGAGGCCCCGCTGTGCGTTCTACAAGTACAACAGTTTTCGGGGACACTTCTTTGCCTCCGGTGAATTGCCAGACAGTGACAATGTAACTGCTTTATGTCTACGCATAATACATATAGCTTAAAGGTAGGTATTGTCAGGTTAAAGTATTGGTAAACCCATTCACTAAAACCTCTTATAATCTTTAACATGTGAATATCATTTCAAAAGGACCTTTTAAAATGTTGGAAATCTGAAGCGTTCATTAAAAGAATGCCTGGTGATCGTGCCATGAAGGTCCTTCTCCAGATTCTTCCAGTTATAGGGTGACAACACTGTCCCTGTCTCTAAATTTGCTTCTGCGTTGTCACCCTGTCACAAGCCCTCTCCCAAAGGAGACTACAAGTGGCCATTTCAACACATCAGGCAGGGATGGTCCGCTGTTGTCACCACCAGGAAATCCACCCTGAGAAATGCCATGTAGACAGGAAATGGCTTCAAAGGCGCTACAGGAGATCAGCCGCACTGTGATGTAACACAAATTATAAAGGCAAGTTGTTTGTGATACACAGTGCTTTTTCAGACAAACTTTTTATCCGAGTCACGCCATGACCACACATGAATTACACTGGAACCTGCTATGCATTCTGTGTGGTCACAATGCACTGTAACCGGATCACATGATAAAAAAGTACTATACTATGCGGTGCACTACGTTTGCGATCTGCGTTTGGGGGGATGTTCATTTTCTATTGACACCCGCTGAAGATCACAAATGGAGTGCTTTTTGAATTGGGTCTGAATTGCACAGGGAGGCACAGGACCTTCATGTGCGGGCATGGTGTAAACCAGCCATTATGTCGCGTACACACGACCGAGGAAAATGCAATTTTTTAAATTGGTCATTAAAAACGATCATGTGTAGGCTCCAGAGCATTTTTCACGACATGAAAAATGGGCATTAAAAATATAGAACATGATCTATTTTTTCTCTACGTTTTTCTCGACGTTTGTGTAGGCTTTAACGACAGGGAAAACACACACATGCTCAGAAGCAGGTTATGAGAAGGGAAATTTGCACAATCAGCCCAAAGGGTGGCGCCATTCGAATGGAACTTCCCTTTTATAGCGCCGTTGTACCTGTTGTACGTCACCGCGCTTTGCTCAAGCATTTTTTTTTTCACGATCACAGGCTTGACAAGAATCACGTTGAGAAAAACGTAATTTTTTCCATGACATTAAAAACGGTCGTGTGTACGCGGCATTAGAGTTTACTTTCATGCCTCCCTTTTAAAGCACAGCAGTCAGAAACTTGGATAATATAAACTGAGCATATGATTCATGGTCACATAGTTAGTCAGGTTGCAAAAAGACACAAGATCATCTACCGCATTTATCGGCGTATAACACGCACAGGTGTATAACACGCACCCTAACTTTAAGGCCTCTTACACACGAGGGGATAGGTCCGCTGAAAACGGTCCGATGGACCGTTTCAGCAGACATCTCCGATGGTGTGTATGGGCTAGCGGACAGATTTGTCCACCCGACAGATTTTAAAGCATGCTTTGAAATCTATCCGGTGGGAATCTGTCCGCCCGACATGTCTGCTGGTTAGTACACTTACCAGCAGACATGTCGTCCCGCACCGGCGCCGCCGAATGGATTCGGCGCATGCGCGGAAGTGTTTTACTTCCTGGTGCGGTGACGTGGCGGCGTCAACGTCACCGCCGCGTCACCGACACGTCACCGACACGTCACCGCGCCGTCCGCCGGCGGGGAATTTGATCCGATGGTGTGTACACGCCATCGGATCAAACTCCAGATCGGACATATCCGATGGAAATGGTCCGCGGACCGTTTTCACCGGATATGTCCGATCGTGTGTACGAGGCCTAAGATGGAAGTTTCAGGAAAAAAATTTCCACAGCCCCCTGCGTATAACACACAGGCACAGTTTACCCTCTATTTTCAGGGTAAAAAAGTGAGTGTTATACGCCAATAATTTATTGGCGTATAACACTCACTTTTTTACCCTGAAAATAGAGGGTAAACTAGTTCAACCAAAAAGAAAAAAATCAAAACCTTGATATACACGCAGTTTATCCAGAGGAAAGCAAAAAAAAAAGAACATTAATGCATTGTCCAATTTGATCCCGCAAGGGGGAAGAAATCCTTACTGACTCCCCAGGTGTCAATTGAATATTCCCTGGATCAGCTACCCCTTGTGTTATTATCTATAAATGTTAGTGTCCAGTTATATTTTGTGCATTTAGGAATGCAATTATCTCTTTTTTTTAAACAATCTATGGAGCTGGCTGGAGCTAATTCTTGAGGGAGTCTATTAAACATTTTCACAGCTTTTACTGTAAAGAAGCCTTTCCATTTGTGAAGGTTAAATCTTTTTTGATGAAAAAAATACATTAGCTGATGTGACCTTTAGAGGAAAATATCATTTTGAAATGATCAGTAGATTAGGAGGTATAGACAGATGAAAGTATAATTAAAGTAGAACTCCAGCTAAAATGTTCTTCATAGTATTAGACGAAGTGTTGAGAGATTAGACCCTGTATAAACTGTATGTAGCTGATGTGCTGTGTTCTGGCATCAGTACAAGCAGTGCTTTAACTGGGCCGGAACGCGGCGGTACTCAGTACCGCCACTTCCAAAAATGGCCCTGGAGAGTACCAGCACCTCTCAGTGCCCCCAGTACGTGCGTTTCCCGTACCGGAACGCAGCACCAGGCGGCACTTTCAGGGGAGCGGCAGCCCGCGGCCATGGAAAAAAAAGGGCACGCCGCGCTGTGATACATGTCCCGCCCTCCTCCTCCTCCTAGCTCGTGTGATAGAGCCAGTGTGCTGTCTGTCACACAAGCTGGACTAGAGGAGGGGGGCGGGACATGTATCAGCGCGCGCGCCAGAACTGTTACCGTGGAGAGAGGAGAGGAGAGGAAGAACTGCCTTCAGAACTGTGAGTACTACTGCAATGAGTACACACTACACTGTACACGTGTGAGGGGGAGGAGAGGGAAGACAGGGAAGAGGGCTGCTGATGGGGACACACACTCTGGTCTGATGTAAGGAGGTGCTGATGGGGGACACTCTGATGTAAGGAGGTGCTGATGGGGGACACTCTGATGTAAGGAGGTGCTGATGGGGACACTCTGGTGTAAGGAGGTGCTGATGGGGGACACTCTGATGTAAGGAGGTGCTGATGGCGGACACTCTGATGTAAGGAGGTGCTGATGGGGGACACTCTGATGTAAGGAGGTGCTGATGGGGGACACTCTGATGTAAGGAGGTGCTGATGGGGACACTCTGATGTAAGGAGGTGCTGATGGGGGACACTCTGATGTAAGGAGGTGCTGATGGCGGACACTCTGATGTAAGGAGGTGCTGATGGCGGACACTCTGATGTAAGGAGGTGCTGATGGGGACACTCTGATGTAAGGAGGTGCTGATGGGGGACACTCTGATGTAAGGAGGTGCTGATGGCGGACACTCTGATGTAAGGAGGTGCTGATGGCGGACACTCTGATGTAAGGAGGTGCTGATGGCGGACACTCTGATGTAAGGAGGTGCTGATGGCGGACACTCTGATGATCAGAGTGTCCGCCATCAGCACCTCCTTACATCAGAGTGTCTGCCATCAGCACCTCCTTACATCAGAGTGTCCCCATCAGCACCTCCTTACATCAGAGTGTCCCCCATCAGCACCTCCTTACATCAGAGTGTCCGCCATCAGCACCTCCTTACATCAGAGTGTCCCCCATCAGCACCTCCTTACATCAGAGTGTCCCCATCAGCACCTCCTTACATCAGAGTGTCCCCCATCAGCACCTCCTTACATCAGAGTGTCCGCCATCAGCACCCATCCACCTCAGAGCCTTATTGTATGTATAACCTGCTGGGACTTGTAGTTCTCCAATCTCCATGAGCCCCAGGAGAAGATTGAGAACTACAAGTCCCAGCAGTCTTACTAAAATGACAGGCTCTGAGGTGGATAGATGTCTGGACAGTGACAATTGGTGACACAGTGGTGACAATTGGTGGCACAGTGGTGACAATTGGCATGGTACAGTGACTGCATTTAAAGGCATGGCACAGTGGTTGCGTTTGTTGGCATGGCACAGTGGTGACAATTGATGACACAGTGGCTGCATTTGATGGCATGGCGCCCTGTAATTGGGCATATGTGTTCATGCGTTAGAGCGGGGGGGGGGGGGGGCGAAAAAAAACGTTCTGCCCCGCGGGGGGGGGGGGGGGGGAACCGGCGCCTAATAGAGTACCGGCACCTCTTTTGGTCCACTTAAAGCACTGAGTACAAGGACTTCTTGTCCTGTTCCTAGAACTAAATCAAGTCTGCCTAAGTCAGGGGTGCCCAACCTTTTGATAGCCGAGGGCCACTTAAGCGACTTAGTAACCAGTCGCGGGCCACAATGAGTGGAGTGGGCAGATGACAGGTCTGTGTCCAGTCTGCATATGCAAAGCAGACACAGCCCAATCTACTATATTGACCCTCTGATCCAATCAGATGGAAGGGGGCAGATCCACTTCTGTTTTTTTTAGCAGATCGGATTTGAGGTAGGCAGGTGTAAATGGACAAAAGTCTGTTTACATCTGCCACTCCATAGAGGTAAATAGGGGGTCCAATTGGGTCAGACCGATCATGTTAAAGGGGCCTAAGGCTGCTTTTTTCACTGATGGTCTGCTGTCTATTGCGGCACAGTGTACCTGTGGTTTTCCCGCCGGTTAGCTGCACTTTGCCATAGACGTCTATTATATCCTGCAGGTGTGGTGCACTTTCTGAAAAGCCGATTGCTTCCTCTACCGCCGGCTTCATTTACAACACTGATGCTCTCAGATGGCAGGTCGGCAATCTGCAATATGGACTTGCCAACCAGCCATCCCAGAGCAGGAGGTCGCGGGCCATATCAAAGGGCTCAGTGGGCCACATGTGGCCCCCAGGCCCCTGGTTGGGCACCCCTGGCCTAAGTGATGCTCAGCCATTTACAGGAAGCCTTGTAAATAATCAATAATAACAAAGCGTCCTGTGATTGGATGAGGTGGAGGTTGTGATGTCATTTACCCACTTCTCCACCTCAGTCAATCAAAGAAAGTCTTGTATTTATGCATAAAAGTACAAGGCTTTCTGTGAACAGCTGAGCAGCTCTTGGGCAGACTTGATCTTGTTCCGGGAGGAATGGGATGTCCCCATACTGCTGCCGGAACACAGTGCTGTATACTAAATGTATCGGACGCTACATATACTTTATATAGCTCTCACGCCTAACATTTATTTGTTCATTTCGGACAACTATTTAAAGTAACACAAAACCTGGAGTTAGCTTTAAGCACCGCTAAACCACTTTGATGCAAACAATGAAGGTTTATTTTTTATTTGTGCTTATAATTGACATGGTGTGTTTCTTGAAGAAGGTGTCAACCCAAGGGCAGTGATACACATAAAGAAATCGTCATGCTGCAAAAAAAACAAAAACAAAAAAAACCCACACAGAATAACACTTAGGGTTCTTTCACACGGCGCGGGCCGTTTTTCGGTCCGCTCCGTGTGTGTCCGTTGACTCAGCGGGGGGTCCCGATCAGCTGTCGGCGGACAGGGCGGTCCCCGCACACTGTGAAGGGGACGCCCTGTCTCTCCTCCGCTCTCCCCTATGGGGAATCGGATGAAAACAGACCGTTTGTCCGTATTCATCCGATCCGTTTCGCCGGACAGAAGAAAAATAGGGTTTTCTTCCGTCCGAAAAACCGGATCCAGACGGACGCGGATCTTTGCGGACGTTAGCGGATGCATCATCCGCTAACGAACGCGACCCCATAGGCGTCCATTACAAGTCCGTAAACGGACTTGTAAAAACGGATGAACGGAGGCGGACATGTGAAAGGGGCCTTAGGCTCCATGCACACAGAAGCTAAAAAAAAGCTATAAAAAAACGCCAGTAGCTTTGCAGGGAGCCTTTTTTTTTTTTTTTAATGGCGTTTTGTGTTTTTTTGCGTTTTTTTCCCGCCAAATAACGGCACTTTGAACGCAAATTTCTGGTGTTCAGAAAAAAGCCCATAAACTCCACTGCTCATTAACACTAAAAAACGTCCATGTGTGCATGGACACATAGGCTAACATAGAATGCCGTTTATGGGCTTTAAAAAAAAAACGCCAATTAACTACAGTTTATCAGCTTCTGTGTGCATCGAGCCTTAAAGTGGTTCTAAGGCCTTGTTTTTTTTTTTTTAGAAAACCTTCCGTGCTGCCTGTGTCCCCAAGCTCCACCTTATACTTACCCAATCCAATCCTGAGAGCAAATGAAGCCATTGGCTTCTGCTGCTGTCAATCAAATTCTGCGACTAGGGAGCAGGGGGCTGGGCCAAGCTGCTCTATGTGTGCCAATGGATGAAGGCAAGGGGGCTCAGAAGCAAGCCCGCACAGGTGCCCCCATAGGCTTCTTATAGGGACACTCTCTGCAGAGGCAGAGGAGGAGCCAGGAGTGATGGCAGGGGAACCTTGAGAGTAGGAGGATCAAAACCATTGTACAGAGCAGGTAGGTATGACATGTTTGTTATTTTAATTTAAAAAATGAATCTTTAATGTTACTTTAAAGCCAAAACTTCATGAATTATGATCATAAATCACATCTTTAAAGCATTTACTAGTTGACAATATAAAATGCTTGTTTGCAGCCCATGGAGACATGACCAAAGATGGGATTTTGTCCTCCCCTTCATTTTCCAAATCCTATGGAAAAAGGCTCTCAAGTGTAACAGACATGGTGCTCAGAGAGCTGACATGTGGATTTACAGAGAGTCCTAGTGCATGAGGGAAAACATTTTTTAATTTGTTTTGGATTTATTCGTTAAGTTAATCATTTTGTTTTGTCATATTCATTATATTAGACCGATTGGTTTTCAGAAGTAATTTTGTAATGGGATAGAATAGAAAATAATACAACATAATATGAAAAATTGAATAGAAAATAAAGGAATAGAATAAAACAATAGAATAGAAAACAACAGAATAGAATAAAATAGAATAGATTTAAAAAAAAATAGATTTGAATAAAAATTTAATTAAATAAATATATCCGTCTTCCGAGATTCAAATTTAAAAAATTCGAATTTCAGGAGACAGCTATATTTGTTCCATTTTATTCCATTCTATTTTTTTGCATTCTATTCTATTCTTTTATTTTCTACTCTACTCTATTCTTTTATTTTCTATTCTGTTTTGTTCTATTTATTCCATTCCTTTATTTTCCATTCTATTCTGTTTTATTCTATTCTTTTATATTGTTATCCTTTATTTTCTATTCAGCTTTATTATATTATGTTCTATTCTATTCCTTTACTTTCTTTTCTTTTATGTTTTATTTTATTCTGTTATATTATGTTTTATTTTTTCCCTTTATGTTCTATTCTATGTTATCCCATTATACCCTTTTAATTTCTATTCTATTCTTTTGTATTCTATTTTTATTCTGTAAAGCACCTTAAGTAGGATTCATCATCTTATTTCACTGTTATATCTTACTTTTTTTTATTGCAATATGTTTCCATTTAGAATTTGATTTCATTTTGGAATTTCGAAAATAATTTGAATAATTTGTTTAGTTATAATTTTTTTTAAATTTTCATTAAAATTACTATTGTGATTTGTAAATTCAGAATCAAAACACACATGTCTAGATGTATTGTCTATGGTAAACTAAATAAATAATCTCTGAATGTACTTTAAATCAGGATTTTCTTATTTTTTATTTGCAAGTAAGAATGTATTAGATGTGTGTATATGATATCAATCTTTTGTCTATTTTAGATCAACCCAGATTATAGGGATGCCAATGAGGGCAAAGTTACAGTAAGTATCCATATTTGTATCCAGTCTATATATTGTAATAAAGTCCAAGAACAAAAAAAGTCATACATTGCAGTTTACCATGCCTTAGCTTTTTTTCATGTAAAAGACTGTGGCCAATTTATAGCTAATCACTAGGGTTGTCCCGATACGGATACTAGTATCCGTATCGGGACCGATACCAAGCATTTCCCCGAGTACTTGTACTCTGGGAAAATGCTCCGATACTTTACCGATACCTGACTTTCCCTGTATTCTGCCATACGTTCTGCTCTCTCCCTCCATGCTCCTGTGTCCCCCCTCCGTGCCGCTGCCGTTCTGCTCTCCCCCCTCCGTGCCCATTCTCCGTGCGCTGCTCTCCCCCCTCTGTGCCCTGTGTCCATTCTCTGTGCGCTGCTCTCCCCCCTCTGTGCCCTGTGTCCATTCTCTGTGCGCTGCTCTCCCCCCTCTGTGCCCTGTGTCCATTCTCTGTGCGCTGCTCTCCCCCCTCCGTGCCCTGTGTCCATTCTCCGTGCCCTGTGTCCATTCTCCGTGCGCTGCTCTCCCCCCTCCGTGCCCTGTGTCCATTCTCCGTGCGCTGCTCTCCCCCCTCCGTGCCCTGTGTTCATTCTCCGTGCACTGCTCTCCCCCCTCCGTGCCCTGTACCATTCTCCGTGCGCTGCTCTCCCCCTCCGTGCCCTGTGTCCATTCTCCGTGCGCTGCTCTCCCCCCTCCGTGCCCTGTACCATTCTCCGTGCGCTGCTCTCCCCCTCCGTGCCCTGTGTCCATTCTCCGTGCGCTGCTCTCCCCCCTCCGTGCCCTGTACCATTCTCCGTGCGCTGCTCTCCCCCCTCCCTGCCCTGTGTTCATTCTCCATGCCGCTGCACTCCCCCCTCCGTGCCCTGTACCATTCTCCGTGCCGCTGCACTCCCCCCCTCCGTGCCGATGCACCCCCCCCCCCTCTGTCAGGATGGAGAGCGGAGGTAGGAGCCGCTAAATCTGGCTCCTACCTTTTCTGAATGAACACTGACTCTGTCCATTCATATAACTAAGCTTCGTAAACTGTGTTTACAATGCTTCAGTTTATGAATGGTGAGGAGCCTCCTGTCCATTCATTTTCAGCACAGCTGAGAAAGGGACTGGGGAATCCTGTGGTGTTGATCGAATGGGGAAACCTCGATAGGACAGTTGTACAGAAGTCGATCGGGAGATCAACTTCTGTATAGGCACAATTCCCTTACATGGATCAAAGTTTGGCCGGTCCCTGCTGAACCAGCTGAATTTTTATCCATGTACTGTATGGCCAGCTTTAGGCTTCCCTTTTTTTCCCTTTATTTTCACCTAGCGCTCCTGCAAGTAACACACTTTCTGTACAAGGGGGACAACGCTCATTTACTGTACTGTATCTATGGTGGAGGAACGTTGTCACTTCAGGCTTCTGTCCTGACTCGGACTACAAACACCTCCCCCTTTTCCATTACAAAGGGAGAAGGTGTTTATAATTTACAGAAGATAGCTCTGGATGCATAGATTAGATTGTAAGCTCTAATTAAATTGTAAGCTCTTCTTTGCAGGGCCCTCTTAATCCTCTTGTATTTTATTGTATTCTAACTGTATTGTCTCCCTTTTTATATTGTAAAGCTCTGAATAAACTGTTGGCGCTATATAAATCCTGAATAATAATGCATAGGACACTGAATTTCTGTCAGGATCAACTGGTATTTTTTTTATACTTGCAGACAATGTACTTAGCCTTTAAATTAAAAGCAATGCAGCCACCACATCAGGTTAGCTGAATTATATTCACTTGCCCTTGGGTTTAGATACCCTTTAAGTTAGGGTCACCTTGTAAAAGTGGGAATTTAAAGTGATTGTAAGGGTAAACATTGTTTTTGATAATAAACATGTTCTGCCTACCTACTCTGTACAATGGCAGCTCTGATCCTGCTTTTTTGGGACCCCTGTAGACAGTTCTGGCTCCTCCTCCTTTTGGTGTACCACCATACGAAGCCGCTTCCTATCATGGCACACCTGTGGGCTCGTTCCTGAGCCTCACTGTCTGCATCTATTGACACAGATAGCATGGCTTGGCCCCGACCTGTTCCCAGCTTCTTCCTCACAGGATTTGATTGACAGCAGCAGGAACCAATGGCTCCCGCTGCTATCAGTCTGCCCTATGAGGAACAAGAGAGCAGAGAGGGACGCTGCTCTCAGGCATAGCTTTGCATGGAGATCATGCTCAGGTAAGTAATCTTGAAGCAGTGGCAGCTGGTACTCAAAATTATTTGGGGGGGGGGGGGCGCAAATAAACTGAAAGATTCTGAAAAAAAAAAAAAACATAAATTGCATCCTCACTGTGCCCATCAAACGCAGCCACTGTGCCATCAAACACAGCCACTGTGCCATCAAACACAGCCACTTTGCCATCAAAAGCTGCCACTTTGCCTGAAGGTGCCATTGTGCCATCAAAAGCTGCCACTGTGCCATCAAAAGCTGCCACTGTGCCATCAAAAGCTGCCACTGTGCCATCAAATGCCACCACTGTGCCATCAAACACAGCCACTGTGCCATCAAACACAGTCACTTTGCCATCAAAAGCTGCCACTTTGCCATCAAAAGATGCCACTGTGCCATCAAAAGCTGCCACTGTGCCTGAAGGTGCCATTGTGCCATCAAACGCTGCCACTGTGCCATCAAAAGCTGCCACTGTGCCATCAAATGCCGCCACTGTGCCCATTAAACGCCACCACTGTGCCCCAAATGCTGCCATTGTGCCCATTAATCGCTGCCACTGTGCCCCCTGCCCAGCATTTACTATGTCTTGGGTGGGCAGCGGGTGACAGCAGCAGGTGGCGAGCAATGTCTGATGTCTTCCATGTTTTCTTAATGTCTTCTTCCACCCACCCTGTTCTATAATTGGACGCCTGATAGGCGTCGTCCAATCACTGCAATGCATGAATCTATCTATAGTGATAGACAGGTGCAGGAGAGGGGGCGGCTCCTGTGCGCCCTTTATGAGGAGCTTTTGGTTCAGCTGCTATACAACACTTCTAGGAGTGCTGGACACACAGTCCCCTGAACCAGGGTACTGCACCACATGCAGTCTTTATTTCATTTTGAATAAAGAAGGGAATGTTTTTTTATTCCAGTCTTTGTGCCTACTGAGGAGATGTTCCCTCATGTCCTGTCAGCACAGAAAGTAATGGGATATTTCAGAGACACCAGCCCAAACTTTTTAAATAAAATGGCGAAAAGTCTTGCTGTCTGGGCCTTCCTGTCCGAGTGACAACACATTTCCCCCTCCCTTATTTCTTATACAGTGTACAGGTGTCACAGAGACCGGAAGTAAGAAAATAAACGGAGGACCTTGTAGAATTTTTCCTACTCACTTTATCCACAACTAAAAAAAATATATTTTGAATGAAGTTAGTCTTTTACTGTGATTTGTGATTTGCTCGTGTATACTTTGCTGGTGGGTTCCGTGTTGTCAACACTAATATTTTTGCTTGTCATCAAATATATAAATATGTGTGGTGAAATCCGGGTTGAATAGCCTATAGCTATTTTTGGCTCTGGCGGCGTCAGTCCTTCGGCCCCTGTGTTACTGAGGAGGGTGCCTGGATTCGCTGAGGTGGATTGGATAAGGTTGCTGTTTGCTTGTACCTCTCATAGAAGAGCTTTGTCCTGTCATGGCCTCGTACCATTTGGCTGCAGGACAGGGAGCTTATTTTATACCTCTCTGGAGAGTAGAATTGCGCGGCCAGAAGTCTCAGCAGCTCAGCCATTCCAGAAGATTCCATTGCTCCTCTCTCACTTCTTTTTACGCACTTGTTTTTCATTTTAAACATCAAGAGTGTTACAAAAACAAAATGTGTATTTTCTTTTGGTTTATCAGTTAGAAGTGGTGTGTGTGGCTTTAGTGTGCGTCTATAAGACGCGGCAAGGACTAAGGTTATGGTCTTTACTCTGGTAGTTGACTACAGGCCAGATAAAATATTGGCCACTGACGGAATTCTCTGTAGTTAGGATTTGGGGAATCAGTGTGTCATTGTTCTGGGACCCTCAGATATCAACATGTTAATGTTATTTAATCCCAAATGTATCATTGTTCTAGGCCCCCAAGTGTCCTTATATTATATATATCGTGGACCTCTAATGTCAGGGTGTCATTTTTCTAGGACCCCTAGTATCGGTATGTTATTGTTCTTGGAATCTTAAGTTTCAGTGTTTCATTATTCTATAAACACAGATGTCTGTGTGTCATTGTTCCAGGACCACAAGTGTCCTTGTATCATTGCTCTAGGCCCCCCAAGTGTCAGTATGTCATTGTTCTTGGACCTCAAGTGTCAGTGTGTAATTTTTCTAGAACCCCATGTGTCAGTGTGTCGTAGTTCTGGGACACCAAATGTCAGTGTGTCATAATTCTAGAACTCCAAGTGTCAGTGTGTAATTTTTCTAGAACCCCATGTGTCAGTGTGTCGTAGTTCTGGGACACCAAATGTCAGTGTGTCATAATTCTAGAACTCCAAGTGTCAGTGTGTCATAGTTCTAGGACACCAAATGTCAGTGTGTCATAATTCTATAACCCCAAGTATCAGTGTGTCAGAGTACTGGGACACCAACTGCCAGTGTGTCATAGTTCTGGGACACCAAATGTCAGTATGTTATAGTTCTGGGATACCAAGTCAGTGCTTGGCCCCCTTTAAACCTGCGGATCCTGCGAGGATCCATTTTTAAACATCCGCTTGCTCAGCGGGGATCGCTCCGTTGATCTACGCTGAGCCGGCAGATGACAGGTCGGTCTCTGCACACTGTGCAGGGACCGACCTGTCAGATATCCGCTCTCCTCTATGGGGGATCGGATGAAAACGAACCGTCTGTTCATTTTAATCCGATCCGGTCCGCCAGACGGATGCAAAATAGGGTCCATCCATCACATTTTAGTGGAGAGGATCGGATCGGATCGGGGCTGATCGGGTGTCAGCGGACATGTCACCGCTGACATCCGAAGCTCCATAGAGATACGTGGAGCGTCCGTTCAGATCCGCCTGAAAAAACTGACAGACGGATCTGAACGGTCCGCAAGTATGAAAGGGGCCTTACAAAAACTAAATTTGTATTTTCCTTAGGTTTATCGGTTTGGACTTTGTGTGTGTGGCTTTAGTGTACATCTATAAGACCAGCCAGGACTCGTGTTATGGTCTTTTCTCAGTCTGGTAGTTGACTACAGACCAGATAATATATGGGCCACTGATGGCATTCTCTGTAGTTGGAATTTGGGGTACCAATGTCATTGGTGGTGACCCCAAATTTAAACATGGTGCGCTCTGAAACTACAGCCATTGTTCTAGGATCTCAAGTGTCAGTGTGTTGTTGTTCTGGCACCACCACATGTCATGTCATTGTTCTGGGACCACCACATGTCATGTCATTGTTCTTGGATTCAAAGTGTCAATTCGTCAATGTTCTAGGACACAAGTGTCAGGCCCCGTACACACGACCGAGTTTCTCGGCAGAATCCAGCGAGAACCTCGATGGGAGACGTATTCTGCCGAGAAAACCGGTCGTGTGTACACTTTTTGCCGAGCATCCCGTCGGGATGACCCCACGTGTCAGTGTTTAATCCTTCTAGGACCCTCCTTATCGGTATGTTTTTGTTCTTTCAGTGTGTCAATATTGTAGAACTTCAGTTGTCTTTCTGTGTGCCATTGTTTCAGGACCACAAGTGTCCTTGTATCATTGTTCTAGGCCCCCAAGTGTCTACATATTGTTGTTTTAGGACCCCAAGTGTCATTTTACCAGGACCCCTAGTATTGGTATGTTGTTCTTGAACCCAAAGTGTCAATGTGTCAATGTTCAATGTTCTAGGACCCTAGTGTCAGTGTGTAATTGTTCAGGCACACCAAGTGTCAGTGTATCATTGTTCTGGGACCCCCAAATGTCAGTGTGTCATTTTTGCAAGATCCCAAGTGTCACTGTGTCATTGTTCTAGGACCCCGAACGTACATGTGTCATTGTTGTGGGACCCCAAGTGTTTGTCAGTTATACTAGTGCCTCCAAGTGTCAGTGAGTGATTATTCTGGGACCCAAAGTATAAATGCGTCAGTGTGTTATTGTTGTGAAATTCTAAGTGTCATTGCGTATAATTGTTATTGAATACCAACTTTCAGTGTGTCATTTTCTAGTGCCCCCCAATTATCCGGGTGTCATTACTATGGAAACCCAAGTGTGTGTCATTGTTGGGGGATCCCAAGTGTCTGTGTGCCATTGTTCTAGGGCACCAAGTGTTAGTTTGTCCTTGTTCTGGGACCCCATGTGTCATTTTGCTATTGTTTTGGAGCATCAAGTGTCCGTGTGTTATTGTTATGGGACCCCAAAAGCCAGTGTGTAATTGTTCTACAACTTAAGGTTTCAGTGCTTCATTGTTCTGAAACCTCTAGTGTCAGTGTGTCATTGTTCTGGGACCCCCAAGTATAAGTGTGTTATTGTTGTATACAGCTAGTTTCAAGATTACAGTAGATCAAGTGTAATTGTGCAATAATATGCTGCCTTTAAGCATCAGGTGATCTGCGCAGTAGTTAATTTGGCACCAATAACAAAATGTTCCCTTGTGTGTTCCTTACCCTAAACTTTATCTATATCTTTCCTTTACCTTACTGTAAATAAAGCCACACATAGATGGATCGGTTTTCTTTCCTGCAAGCCCAGGTGGCAGGAAAGAAAACCGCTTGATTCCCCCATTAACACAGATGTTGATGGGAGAATCCCTCCCACGGAGTTATTGTGTTCTCCTAGCAGAGGAGCCATATTGGCCCGGCAGAACAAACAGTGATTATTGCTAGCGGCAATAGTGTCAGGATCCAGGTGCCTGAGCAGCAGCTGGCTTGGCCTCTTGGCGTGTCGTCCCATTCCCTCAACACCCTGGTTCTCCAGTGAGTGCTGGAGCGACAGAACAGAAAGCTTGTGACTGACAGTCACTGCACTCTGCTCAGTGAAGACTGAGAACTGAGCGATCAGTGGTCATTTGATCACTCAGTTCTTGGTCTTAGAGTAAGCGGGAGACAGATGCAGCATCAAAACGAGTATGAATGTTTTTTTTTTGCTATCCCATACTTCTCCTTTAACCTATCACTCAATGCCCTAAATCCTAACCCTTTAACCTAAACTATTTTCCCCCTGACTCCAGTCTAACGTTTAACTTTTCTTTAACCCTTTGTACTTTTTCTGGGCAGCTGTAACAGATAACAATTTAAAAAATCCACACCGATAAATAATAAAACTATAAAAAAAAATTTGTTTAAGTGTTTGAGCCTATTTATATAAGGCAAAGTTGATCGAACACTCTCAAGAGACTAATTCTGTTAATTTTCACTTAGTCCTTTAACAGTGTAATTCCTTTTTTTTCCCTTACATTCTGACGTCATCATGAGAACAATCAAGGGACTTTATTATATTTACACACGGTTAATGACAAGGTAATATAGAAGCACTGTGGGTGTATGAAGAGGCGGACTATCATCTCATACGCAGATTATCACATCTTATCTTTCTGGAGTTATACTTAGCACAGGAGGAAAGCAACAGTTCAAGGCAAAGAAATGGAAAAGGATAGAAAGCAGGGACTATAATGTATATACAGGGTCCCCCCTCTGTGATCTTGGCTGCACGTCATCCAGCTTTTAATGCATCAAAATGATAACAGAGGGCAGTTTGCTTTGCTGTTCTCTTTGATGTCAATAGCTCCCTTGTACCAGAAATGGTAAAGTCCAGCTCCAGGCAAAAAAAATATAGGGTGGGGAAAGGATAGAACCTCTGTCAGATATTTATTGTCTGTGTGCTAGTATCTATATATATTAACAGCTTCCTGACCGGCCCATTGTCATATGACTGCCGCAGGAACTTTTCGTCCCTCCGGTGTGGTCGTCATATGACGTCCTGGGATTCCCACAGTGTGGAGCAGGCGCACTCTCGCCGCATCACTGGGAGTCCAATGCACGTACCCGGTGGCCCCAATGTCTGCTCATCACAGATGTGGCTCTCTGTGTGTAAACACAGAGATCCATGTCCTGTCATGGAGAGGAGACCGATGGTGTGTCCCTTGTACATAGGGACACCGATCGGTCTCCTCCCCTTGTGAGTCCCCTCCCCCCACAGTAAGAATCACTCCCTAGGGAACACATTAACCCCTTGATTGCCCCCTAGTGTTAACCCCTTTCCTGCCAGTCACATTTATACAGTAATCAGTGCATATTTTTAGCACTGTTCGCTGTATAAATGTGAATGGTCCCAAAATAGTCCGATATGTCCTCCGCAATATCGCAGTCCTGACAAAAATCGCGGACCGCCGCCATTACTAGTTAAAAATACACTTTTTAGAATAAAGGACCAGTAAACCTAAATCAGCTTCCTTAAGGAGTTATTAACCACTTCAATACAGGGTATTTTCACACCCTTCCTGCCCAGGCCAATTTTCAGCTTTCAACACTGTCACGCTTTGAATAACAATTGCGCGGTCGTGTGACGTGGCTCCCAAACAAAATTGTTTTCCTATTTTCCCACAAATAGACCTTTATTTTCGTGGTATTTGATCATCTCTGCAGTTTTAAATTGTCTGCGCTATAAACAAAAAAAAAATGTACATTTTGAAAAAAACAATATTTTTTACTTTTTGCTATAATAAATATCCAATTTTTTTTAAATGTTTTTTTTCTTAGTTTAGGCCGATACGTATTCTTCTACATATTTTTGATAAAAAAACGCAATAAGCATTTATTGATTGGTTTGTGCAAAAGTTATAGCGCCTACAAAATAGGGGATAGATTTATGACATTTATTTTTATTTTATTTTCTTAACGAATCCCAGCCCTCCTCCCTTTCCAAAGTAATCTACCAATTTATTAAATCTGCTACGTGCTGTTTTCGGGTGGCAGGATTTTATAATGTCAGGCATTGCAGCATCAGGGGTTAAGTGGTTGGGGGAACTCCGCTCACAGTAACACAGACTGTGCCAGCTCGGCTGCCTCTGAGGCTGAATAAGCTGGGGAATCACACAGCCTGTGTCTTCCAGGGCGTTTTGAGTGCTGGAGCGTGATGTCTCTGCTAAAAATGGGAGATGACTCATGGCTGAGTCAACAGCGAAGGTGTTTGTGGAAGCGAGAGGCTTCACAGGGGTCTGCAATATGAGCAGAGGCATTACTGCGCCCGTGCGCTGCAACACCCGCTGCTTGCTAAAACACCCCATGCCCGACCGCTAAAGGCCTAATAGCACATGTCATCCCTCCACATCACATCTGCAGACTGTGAGGGCCATATGCTCATTTATGTTTACATTTATTTAACAATTTGCCAAAGGCTCCTCAGTTTGACATGATGGTGGTTAAATGGCTGGCATACGTGTTTTGCAGCACCAAGGTACTGGGTCAGGACAAGGGGTAGAGACAAAGGGGGTGATTTACTAAAGGCAAATCGACTGTGCACTTTGCCCAGTACAATTGCACCCTGCGTGAAGTGAAGTTGCTCCAGAGATTAGTAAATGAGCAAAAGCTTTTCTGACTTCCATCATCCAATCACGTACAAGGAAAAATGCTGTTTTTTTATCTTTGCACAGTCTACTTTTAGTAAATCAACCCAAAAACTTCTCATGTGTGCAGGATAGCTGAAGTCAGTCTGTATGTTTGCCTGACTTGACACAAAAACAACAGATTTCTTAGATAATCAAACAGTGAATTCTCCCTGCATTAGTTGCCAGCTCTACTGTTTGCCTGGGAGTTTTGGGTGCCCTTCCCCATCTTTGTGTGCTCCAGTTTCTCCTGTTACATTCTACATACAGCATTTATCTTGCTATAACACGCCCCAGCGTATAGCGCACACCCCCAACCTAGAAGGAAAATTCCTGGGGAAAAAAAAATACTTACAGTTTGGATGCCCCTCGTCGGTGTCTTGTCCGGTCCGGCGTCCTTCTGCGGCCATCGTGGTGTCCTCCCCGCTCGATCCCCGCTTACCGCACTGTGTTCGAACCACTCCGCCGACATATACCAAGCGCAGTACACTCGGGTATAGTCGGGCAGGCTCAGGCTCCTCTCGCGTAAAGGATGTACAGGACGCACAGGACGTGACCGCGAGTGAAGCCGAGCCTGCCCGAGTGTACTGCGCTCGGTATATGTCGGCGCAGTGGTTCAAACAGCGCAGGAAGCGGGTATCGGCGTATATCGCGTACCTACGATTTTGCCCTGATTTTCAGGTCAAAAAAGTGCGTGGTATACGCCGATAAATACGGTAATATAAAATAAATACAATTCTATCAGGGATAGTGGGAGCGTCTCATACTGGGCACAACAGGAGCTCAAAGGCATGGAGGCAAAGACATCAACCCAGAAAACTAGTCAGGCTATGAAAATATGAATATTTTATATTTCTTTATATGTTCATTCAATTCTATTCTCTTCATCTAGACATAATTATATTTTATTATTTTAATCAACTTAATTTCTCAATTCCTTGTCATCAAATAGCTGCCATGCAGCTATGATTATGACACTTCATGTTACATAATCTTATCCTACAATCCGCTAGGTTATCTATTTTCATTTACATTTATAAGAGTTACTTTCCTGAATGATTATGCCTTTTTCTACTGTACATGTTCTGTTAATGGAATATCTATTTCTATTATATTATTGTATACGCTCTGTTAATGGAATTTTGTTGATAATTCTAAAATTCAATAAAAAAATTGAAACAGCAAAATATGAATTTTTGATATATACTAAATTTTATAATAGATAACATCCTTCTGATATGAACAAAATATCTTCTATAGGTACAGATAATAGAAGATATTCACTATGTTGCCAAAAGTATTGAGACACCAGCCTTTACACACGTTAATGCAACGCTGTATCCTGCCCTAGGCCAACAAGGCCCAGGCCCAGGGCAGCACTTTGCAGGGGGCAGCACGGAAAAAGTCCCCGCCGGCTTGCGCTACACTGTTAGTGTAGCGCCAGTCTTATGGGGCGGACTGGGCTGAGAGGCAAATTAGTCTAGCACCCCAAAAATCAGCCGCACTGCTTCGGGTATGCGGACGGCCAGCATTCCGCAACTGTGGGAGGGGGGGGGGGCAGTGCTTATAATTTTGACTGTCCTATCAGCCTGGACCACAAAGCTTCCTCATTGTGCTATATGTTTTCTACTGCGCTCTGCCATTGGCCAGTGATCATCTGGGACCTGAGTTGTGTCCCAGATCGCTGGCAGGGTCGCCTAGGCGGCCGAGGACCTGGAAGTAGGAAGTGGGACAGGAAGACACCCTCCCCTCCAAAAAAAATTACATGCCGAATGTGGCGTGTCAGGGGGCGAGGAGGAGTGCTTAAAGCGGAAGTTCCAGTTTTGGGTGGAATTTCGCTTTAACGTTATAGTCTAATGTACAAGCTATTGGGATTTGAGCACAGGTATATCTCTTCTCTGTTGTAACGCAGGTCAGTGACCAGACCTGAACCTAATAGCTCTCCCCCACCTTGTGTCTCTATGCCCCAGGTTGGCATGGTGTCCACTGTAGCATTTGCAGTCTAGGGCTGGCCATAAGAGGGATTACTTTGACGCAGTTGGCTAGCTTAAAGGGTCACTAAAGGAATTTTTTTTTTTAGCTAAATAGCTTCCCTTACCTTACTGCAGTACTGGTTTCATGTCCTTATTGTTTGTTTTTGCTTTGAAGTTGCTGTTAACCTGCTCTGTTCTCCACACTTCCTGCTTGTCTGTTTCCTTATAAGCACCATACTGGGAGCTTTCTCACGATGGTTTAAGCTGTCATTACTGTGTGTCTAAAACTTTTCAGAACCAATCAGATTCATTTTAAAAACAAAACACTGCCCTGGATTTGTTTGTTTTTGTTCTGTGTTTCTATTTCTACTTTGCAGAAACATGAAGCCAGTTCAAAAGTGAAACAAGCCTGCATGCACATTATATGATTGATTTTTATCTATTTTTAATCATTTTGAAAAGGAATCGGTTAACTTTTATGTCTCTATACCCTGTAAACAGTCATTTCAGCAAAAAAAATTTTTTCCTTTAGTGACCCTTTAAGCATGTATTGCAATTTTTTTTCTCACTCTCACATAAATGTATAGTAATTAATTAATAGGAACTATAAATCCCTATAAGAATAGGGGAAGGAGGGAGTAGGGTGTCTTATATCCTTTTCTCCCTCTTTTTTTTTTGACACAAGAAGCTAGATTTGCTCACTTGCACTACAAATCCCCAATGGGATTATATTTCTCTCTCTTTTTCTTCCATTCCCCCCTATTTTATCCCCTTCCTTCTGGGCGGATCAGAGGGCCTATAGAGTAACCGTGACCTGTCATCTGCCCATTCCACTTATTGTGGCCCACGACTGTCTACCAAGTTGCTTAAGTGGCCCTCGTTCTTCAAAAGGTTGGGCACCCCTGGAGTAGGGTGTTTTATATCCTCTTCTCCCCCTCCCCCTTTTTGGACACAAGAAGTTAGATTTGCTCATTAGCACTACAAATCCCTTATGGGATCACATTCTTCTCTTTTTTTTTTTCCTTTCTTCTTCCCTCACACAAATAGGCTTGGAGTGGGGAGCCTTCTTAAAGTAACATATATATATATATAAATAAATTACATAACACTCCTTTTTGTGTTTCCCTTTTGTTTTGTTTTTGTTTTTTTGTTTTAGAGGGGGATAAGGTCCTCCCCCCTTGTTTTTCTCTCCCTCCTCTCTTTTTGCTTCTCCTCTGGCATTTTCTTTCTATCTTTATCCTCCTCCACTTTATCTTCGTCCTTCTTAATAGTAGATTGAGAATATAGGGTGGGGCATATCCTACATAGGGCAAGTGGATCTCCCAGTAAAATCATTATAAAGATTAATCAAATTTTATGAAGGGGTTACATTGAGATTGTATATGTTTGTTTTCTACTCTGTGTTTAAGTATTTTTTATATTGTAATGTATGTAATGTTGAAAAAAAATTATAAAAAGAAAGAGAGAAAAAAAAAACATGTATTGCAATATGTGAGAACTAAAAGACCCTGGTTTTCAATGCATAGTTTGCTGGAAAGGGTGTATAGCAGTGTGCAGTGGGTCCATCCAGAATTTGTAGTGTTAACATGTGGTCACACCCCCTTAGCACTTGATAGTTTAAAGAGGAAGTAAACCCTCACAATTTTTTTTTTTAAAACCCTGCAAGAGAAAGGCATAATGAGCTAGTATACACAGCATACTAGCTCATTATGTGGCACTTACCTAAGATCGAAGCCCCGAAGTCCTCCTCGGTCCCGTCCACCGTTGCCGCCATTTCCCCTGGGAGCTTCTTCCTGTTATCGCCGCTCCGGCGATGTGACTGGCCCTAGCGGCGATGACGGCACTCCCGCACATGTGCGCGGGACTGGCAGACCGGCAAACCCCACATTATTCCATTGACAAACACGGCATGCTCAGTGCGCCTGCGCCGTTGTCTAATGTAGACATCGGTGCAGTCCTTACTGCAAATATCTCCTTAACCATGTAGGTTAAGGAGATATTTCTTGCACCTACAGGTAAGCCTTAATCTAGGCTTACCTGTAGGTGCAAGTTGTAAGGAGGGGTTTACAACCACTTTAAATGCATGAACAAGCTAATGGGATTTGGGCACAAGTATATCTTTTCCATTTAAAGTATATCCAAGCCCAGGAACAAAAATGTAATATAGTACAGCATTCTAGATTATTAGAATTCTTCAGTAGTTTTAATTTTTAAGGCTTTTTGTCCTTTATTTTAACCAGGTGACCCTGCCAGTAACACATTTCTTGTTCTAGGGTGACAACGCTCACTCAGTGTACCATATCTATGGATAAGCAGTATTGTCATATACAGGAAGTGTGTTAGGACTACAGAACGCCTCTTCTGCTCTGCATGGGTGGATGTTCAGTAGTTCACTGGTAAAGCTGTGAACAATATTGGACTGCAGGAGATAATACTGCAGAGTGCACATGGCATAGGACAGTCCTGGATTTCTGGTAGAATAAACAGGTATTTTTTACACTTATGCAACAGATATAACAATGCAGTGGAGACAATGCTTTAAATACAGTACAGTGACTGAGCGTTGTTGCTCCTGAAGACTGGAAGGGTGTTACTGGCAGGATCACCAGGAAAATAAAGGAAAAAGAAAAAAATCTGAAAAAGAAAACGAATGAAGCCACCACAGCTGTTATGGGGTTTAAAAAAGCTTCAAATGGATGCCTTTTAGTGCCGGTTCACACTGGGGCAGCAGGACTTGCCACACGACTCGGCAAGGCGATCTGCAGACAACTTCAGAGGCGACTTGCAAAATGACTTCTGTATTGAAGTCAATGGAAGTCGCCCTGAAGTAGTCCCCAAAGTCGTACAGGAACCTTTTTCTAAGTCGGAGCGACTTGAGTCTCTCCTATTAGAATGGTTCTATTGTACAGAACGGGACGCGACTTGTCAGGTGGCTGAGTCGCCCCTTTGTGAACTGGCTCTTACATTGATATCTACAGCTCTCTGTTCAATATTTGTGCTCACTTTGCAGAAGGAAGGTGAACTGCCAGTGTCGAAGAGGAAATGGCAAACAGGAGAGAAGATAATGTTCACACTGGTGTCAGTACCACACGGGAATGACATTGCATCACTCTTTGAACTGGATGCCACAACTCTGCAGCGAGCTGACTGCTTAGTGCCCAGGTAAAGCCACAGTGTACCACATTCTGTCTGGGGTTCTGTGCATTTTGCTTTGTCGCCAAGAACATTCTGCGATCTTCAAAAAAAAATGTGACATACATTTTTCCAAACCTGTTGTTTTATTTTTGATAGAGTGGGGAAGAGTTACAACTTTGCACAGGTTTTTATTGCTGAGATCTCTTTAAGGAGATCTCCACTGACTTCCTGCCCTGGTGACAATGTTTCACCTGGGCTGAAAGTAAAAGAAAATCTCCAATGGAAACACAGACAAAATCAAAAAGCTAATGGGAGTTCTAGTCTTCCCCTTAGCCAAGACATAGAAAAGTTTTTGTTTTCTAATGTTGTGTCCTTCCTGGAAATGTCCCCATATTTTCTGTTCTGGTGACAAAGCCAGAACAGGAAGTGAGGAATTTTATCCATTGGGGCCCTAGAGAGCAGTAAAAACTGACAAAGGTTCTAGCTGCTTTTTGTTCTATTTATTTCAAACATATTTTTATTAACATTTTTCCAAATACAAAGGAAAGAAATAAACATCCAGTAGCAGTATTTGATATTATCCAATGTCATAATCAATAGTCCAGTCAAACAATAATGAACTAAATGATAATGAAGAATAAAGGTGAGGAGGGAAAAGGGGAAGGGAATGAAATTCTAACAGATAATTGTTAAATCATTACCCATAGTATACACTTTAACCACTTGCCTACTGTGCACATACACCCCCTTCCTGCCCGTATAGTGACTGGTTTGCCCAAAAGTTATATTGCCTACAAAATAGGGGACATAATTATGATTTTTTATTTTATTTTTATTTTTTTACTAGAAATGGTGGCGACCTGCGATATATTTCGGGACTGCGACATTGGACACTTTTGACAAATTTTTGGGACCATTCACATTCATACAGTGAACAGTGCTATAAATATGCACTGATTACTGTATAAATGTGACTGGCAGGGAAGGGGTTAACCACTAGGGGGCGGGAAAGGGGTTAAATGTGTAGCCTAGTGAGTGTTCTAACTGTAGAGGGAGGGGGGTGACTGGGGGAGGTGACCGATCTGTGTCCCTATGTACAAGGGACACAGCATCGGTCTCCTCTCCCTGACGGGACGTGGATCTCTGTGTTTACACACAGAGATCCACGGCCGGGCACGCGCATTGTGTTCCCAGTAACGTGACGGTGCGTTACTAGCGGCTTTAAATAACAGGACATCATATGACGACCTGTCAGAACAATAGGGTATTCCGCCCGCCGTCATTTGTGCGGTTGTAAAGCAGTTAAGTAGGAGTTAAAAGCCACAATCACCCGAGCACCCCAAATGGGTGCAAACTGTGACAGGGTTTGGGCCAACGACCCCACCAGGGTGATTGTTTTTGTTTTTTGTTTGTTTTTGGCAGTAGAATTTTTAATGTGGTTCATATATAACAATTGTACAGGTAAAACCTCTCATTAAACGAGTGCCCAACCGTCAGTATTAACAACTTGTATATCTACTTATTAAAGATTTCTGTCCTATTTTAATAATAAAAAAGTAGAAGTGATGTACCTGTAATACTTTGTTATTTAAAACTCCAGGCACAAAAAATGCAATTCAATACATTCCTCCATAGATACAAAGACCCAGATATTACCTAATAAAAGTAATAGTAACATCATCACTGTGCTGTACAAAGCCTGTGCAGAGAGCAGAGCTGTGGGAAGGACCTAGCAAGCTCCACCCACTACAGGGTGTCTGTAGAGAACTACGAGAGGGGGCGGAGTCATGACCAGTCACCCTACACAAGTAGAGAGAGCAGCAGTGACTGGTCTTTATTACAGGAAGCTCCTACACAAAGGGAAAGTTTTACACTGGATTACTACACAGATATAGAAGAAATATAAAAAGCACACCACGATTCAAGTAAGAATACACAGGACTCTTGTATTTAGATGAGTTCAGCTTTAACTGCAAACATATTATTTGCACTTCCTTGTAATATAATACACATACATTGAATATTTTATCAGCTTTGGTTTTCAGGAAAAATGTTGTTTTCCAATGTAGGAACTCCTATGTCAGACTACGCCATCTTTGTACCAACACCTGGGTGACCAGTACTAGTATTCCCATTGACACGGATGAGGAAAGACCTGTCATGCTGAAGGTAAGGGGTCATTACTGGCAGAATTAAAGGATTAGATCACTCAAGTAAGTAGTTCTGTTTTAACTGGATTTTGATAAGTTCAATTAACCACTAATGTCGAGCTACAGTGGTGGGATCTTTGCTCTTTAGTTCTCCTTCACCTTGCTAACAGACCCCACTACTGATGCATTTTCTATAAGCAAATTCAGATAAAAAAAATTCCAACAGGGTCAATAAAAAACCCCTTACAATGACTGCAGACGGGAGGAGCTGGGAACTCAAGTCAAATGCATCACAAACACAATAAACTTTATTTTTTTTACATATATGTACCGTATGTATCGGCGTATAACACGCACAGGCTTATAACACGCACCCTTACTTTAAGAGGGAAGTTTCAGGAAAAAAAACTTTCCACAGCCCCCTGCGTATAACACGCTATATTTTCACACCCTCTATTTTCAGGGTAAAAAAGTGAGTGTTATACGCCAACAAATACAGTAATCATATTTGTGAGTGTCTGAATGATTTCCCACCCCTATTCAGGTGGTAGACATGTCTACCTGCAGAAAATTATAAACCTAATGACTACACCTTTCTATCCCTCTTAGGCCTCTTTCACAGCAGCGGACCGACTGAAAATTGGACAGGTGGATCTGATTGGAGCACCCATTGATCTCTATTGGGCAGCGGATGTCAGTGGATGTGTCCGCCGACATCCGATCCGGTCTGCTAAACACAGATACGTTCGCCATCCGTCCGGTGGATCAGTTGACAATCGGATGGAAACGGACATGCAGTTTGTTTCCATCTGGCCGCTCCATAGAGGAGAATGGGCTGTGTCTATGTCTGCTCTGCATAACGGAGCGGACACGGACCTGTCATCTGCCTGCTCAGTGGGGATCAGTTGAGAGATGCCCCGCTGAGCGTGCAGATCTGCTTGGATGGGTCTACTTCATCTAAAAGGGGCCTTACAATTAGAGCTTCTCCAGTCAATTAAAGCAGAACACAAACCTTCCCTTCAGTCTTGCACAGTAGTACAGGCTCCTCTCCTGTACTGAAATTACTCTAATTTCACTGCACACTGTGAGCTTCTCACAATCTGCATTAGAAACTACAGCAAGTCAGATCGAGCTGGAGGTCATTAAGCATCATCTATCCCTTTCCTCTCTAGCCCCAACTGTCCTTGTCTTAACCCTTTCAGTCATTGGATTTCAGTTCTTTCAATAGAGGCTCAGCAACACTCGTGGGTGTTACTTAGGGCACTCTGCATGCAAATGCAGTCTGATTAGGAATGTCCATTCCTCCAGACAGGGTTCTGTGATGTTTTAAGGAATCTGTATGTGATGTAAAACAGGGCTGATCCTAGGCAGGTGCATGGGGTGCAGTGCACCCAGGTGCCACAGAGGTTAGGAGTGTCTTTAACCACTTGCATACTGGGCACTTACACCCCCCTCCTGCCCAGGTAAAATTTCAGCTTGCGGCACTGCGTCGCTTTAACTGACAATTGCGTGGTCGTGCGACGTGGCTCCCAAACAAAATTTACGTCCTTTTTTCCCCACAAGTAGAGCTTTCTTTTGGTGGTATTTGATCGCCTGTGCGATTTTTATTTTTTGCGCTATAAACAAAAAAGAGCGACAATTTTGAAGAAAAATACAATATTTTTTACTTGTTGCTATAATATCCCAATTAAAAAAAAAAACACATATTTTTTTCTCAGTTTAGGGCGATACGTATTCTTCTACATATTTTTGGTAAAAAAAAAAAAAAAAAATCGCAATAAGCGACTGGTTTGCGCAAAAGTTATAGCGCTTACAAAATAGGGGAGAGAATTATTATTTTTTATTATTTTTTTTTTACTAGAAATGGCGGCGATCTGCGATTTTTATTGGTACTGCGATGTTATGGCGGACACATCGGACACTTTTGACACATTTTTGGCGCCATTCACATTTATACTGCGATCAGTGCTATAAATATGCACTAATTACAGTATAAATGTAACTGGCATTGAAGGGGTTAACACTAGGGGGTGAGGAAGGGGTTAAATGTGTATGCTAGGTGTGTTCTAACTGTGGGGGGAGGGGGGGTGACTGGGGGGGTGACTGATCTGTGTCCCTATGTAGGAAGGAACACAGATCGGGCTCCTCCTCTCCAGAGACAGGACGCTGTCTCTGTGTAACACGGCAATGAGAGATGATCTATGAGAGATCGTCTCTCATTCGCCCACAGATCGCATCGCAAACGGGCACTCTTATTGGCCGTTTGCCGCGATCTGTGATTGGCCGTGTCCAAGGGACACGGACAACACAGGGCTTCCCCGCAGCGCGCTCTACAGCGCGCGCTGGGAACGCCTGAATGACATGCCGTCAAATGACGGCATGTTGGATATTCAGGCCCGCGCTGTTGCCGTCATCCGACGGTAGCGCGGGCCTGAAGTGGTTAAAGAAGCAAATTAATGGTTTGAAATGTGTTATGGGTGGACCCTCTTCTGGTCCCGGGCAGGTGCGTGGGGTGCAGTGCACACAGGGGCTAAAGAGGTGGGGGCACTGAGTGCTCCCCTCCCTCCTCCTCCTCCTCTCCTTGTCAGTGTCCAGAGGCGGCTCTCTCCGCTGGTCACCGCCGCCGCCACTGTGTTTCCTGCCCAAGCCCGTTCCCCCTCCCTCCTCCTGTCAGAAAAGGAGAGTGTAGCAGCGGCTGTCTCTGAAGGGAGAGAAGAGACCAGCCATGCAGTGATGTCGCTGGGGGGGGGGGCGGTCCGTGCCTGACGTGTTCTCCTTGTCCGTGTTAGGGGAGCATCTCTGTGTTTGAGTCGTTGCCAAACATTTGTAATGGGGAGGAGTTAGTAAGATGACCACACCCATGTGGAGAGGGGCGCCAGATACATTTCTGCACCCAGGCGTCTGTGACCCTAGTATCGGCCCTGATGTAAAATACTATGCCAACCCCTCACATTGTGACTGCATTGCATATATAATAAGAGAAACCCGGTGATTAAATGGCTCCAGTCAATTTTGTTTTAATTTGGAATAAAGGGGGGGGAGAGGTTAACTTCCTTTAAGACTTTTTTTTCTGTCTGCGTCATCATTGATGCGATTTTCTCTAATTTCATATTGTAGTCATAGAGCAATAAAAACTTCTTTGCTGTCCTGGCCGGAAGTGAGGGGACATCTTCCCAATGGCAGACACAGACTGCACTAAAATACTCAGAGGGGCTTTGTTCCACTCTTAACAGAACTAAAAAAGTTTAGGCAGGGGTTGGACTTTTTTTTAGTCAATCTAAGGTAGCATGTCCATTGATGTAACTTTTGACTACCATTTACCTTTACTGCAATGGACCAATCTATCATTTCTTTATTCTGGAATAAAATAGTTGTCAAGCCCCCTGCATTCTGCAGCCCACCAATCACATATCTCACCAATTCTGTGACTTTTGTATGATAAGCTATGCATGCTCTTGCTGCAGACATTGGGGTTGATTTACTAAAACTGGACAGTGCAATATATAGTGCAGCTGTGCATGGTAGCAATCAGCTTATAACTTCCCCAACATCACCCTCATCTACATTACCTCATCTGCATATATCGCCCAAATTGTCCTCTGCGCTCCTCCTAGGACCTCCTGCTTTCTAGCTCCCTCGTTACCTCCTCCCATGCTTGACTTCAGGATTTCTTCAGAGCCTCTCCCATCCTCTGGAACTCCCTGCTCCAGTGTGTCCGGTCAGCCCCAGTTTAAGTAAATGAACCCTATTAAATGGTTGATATGTGACACACTCTTCTCCACCCTAGTACCTTTTCCTTTCAAGATGTCATATTGTTCTGAACTTTGCACACGCGTCTTGTTGGCTTTGGGTGCATGCGACATCATCTTTGGGGCAGGCAGTTTTACTTGATTGGTTATCGGCAAATTAGTCGATAGCGAATATGTTTTTAGGAATCACATAAATCCCCCCTTTTCAGGTTGACCTATAGTATAACTGCTCTACCTGCCACTCCACTTAAGCTACAAGGAACTGCCAGTGCAAGGTTGGGGCTCTTGGCTGCCCACACACAGTGCAATAATTCAAGAAAAGTCTTGTACACAGCTCCAAGTCCTCTTATGTTTATTAATCAAAAGGAAAAAGCTCCATGAAAGCAGCATGCTAATGAGTTTCAGCCGGAATGGCCTTTATCATAGCTTCTGCTCTGTGCAGGGCTTTTCTAGAATTATTCCCCTTCTTCAGGGCTTTGAAGTAGATGCGTTCTGGCTAATGTACTGACACTGGTGAAAGACAGATTAAAATCAGCTTGAGTTACTGTTTAACATTGCTAATAAGTGGACAGCAAACACTGGTGTTTATAATATTTTACTTTATAGATGGTAGCAACCTTTTGGCTGCCTGCTTATTCTATCTTAAGCTGATGTTAATCTGTCATTCACCAAAGCAGTAAAATTTGCCCACACGCATTTGCTTCAGAGCCTGAAGAAGTGAGGGTTAGGTGATATCTGAAATGTGTTGGCTATCACCTCAAAATATTTATTTTTTATGTTATTCTGGATTGGTCAGTAGAGTTCTTTACCAGAAAGCCATTTCAGAAACCAAAGGGTCCTTAGGAGTCTCTCGAATGATAGCAAAATGCGCTCTTTGGAGCAGAAGTGGCATTTATGTATAGACACCCTTCAATAATTTTTTTTCATTATTTTTAAAGTTTTTTAAGAATTTTTCTTTTAGATTTTTTTATTACTGACCTCATATACTTATACGTGTACTGTTTGTGAAAAGAGTTTACTCATGTAAATCAATCCAATAGATCGGAACGTGCCAAACGAAGGAAGATAAGGAAGCTTTTGCCATCATCTCAGTTCCTCTGTCTGAGGTTCGAGACTTGGATTTTGCCAATGACGCCAACAAAGTTTTAGCTTCCACAGTGAAGAAGTTGGAGTATGGAACTATCACTCAAAACGAGCGAAGGTTTGGTCATTTTTTAACCCAGGAATATATTGTCTTTAAATCTGTCAGTCTGTTATATTATACTGCATGGGGAGGGATCCTTAGCATTTCAATGCAGCATTACAAGAGATTTGTAGTTTTACCACAGCTGGAGTGCCGAGGTTGCCCACCCTTGTACTACTGTATGCTTGGCCATGTTTGGTGGCTGCTATTTAGTTCTGAAGTTGTTTCTGAATATGGTTATACTTCTTTTTTCAAATTAAATAACTTTTTAAGCAAATCATTAAATAAGCAGCGGAGTGATTATTCCGCACTCCTATCTTTTGTTGGAAACAAGATATTATGAAGAGAAATGATTCAGATATCCACAAATGTCACAATATTTAAATAAAACTGTGACATTTTTACCTGATGTAATCAGCATTAAGCTGCCTATACAGGTTAACACTATGATTAACAATCTCTATAGCAGGGTTTCTCAACTAGGGTTCCTCCAGAGGTTAAATAAATAAGTCTACATAAAGTCCATTCAAAAGACCATGGAATGTGATAATCAAATCAGACAATAATGTAACAATAATGCCCTGTACACACGATCGGTCCATCCGATGAAAACGGACTGATGGATTTTTTCAACAGTTATCCGATGAAGCTGACTGATGATCAGTCGTGCCTACACACCATCGGTTAAAAAACCGATTGTGTCAGAATGCGGTTACGTAAACCACGTACGACGTACTATAAAGGGGAAGTTCAAATCCAATGGAGCCACCCTTGGGGCTGCTTTAGCTGATTTTGTGTTAGTAAAACACGTTTCGCGCTTTTCTGTCTGTTACAGCGTGATGAATGTGCTATCTCCATAACGAATGCTAGTTTTACCCTAATTTAGTCTGAGCATGCGTGGATTTTTAACCGATGGACGTGCCTACAGACGATCGTTTTTTTTTCTATCGGTTAGTTAACCATCAGATAATTTCAAAACAAGTTCCTAGTTTTTTAACCGATGGTTAAAAAAACGATGGGGCCCACACACGATCGGTTAGTCTGATGAAAACGGTCCATCAGACCGTTTTCATCAGACAAACCGATCGTGTGTACGTTCCATAATAGTCATTTCATAAGCCTTCTTGCAAAGGAGTAAGGGAGAATACCGGAACCGGTGGATCTACTTGTTAGGCAGATCGTTAAAGCGTGTGAAATCCCGATGGCAATTCACATCAACTGGTATGAAGACTCTGGATAAACCACACAAATTGCAGATGGCAACTCGTTTAAAGAAAATCCCGGCCTCAAAGGGACTCTGGGTTCACTGGATATCCCTGTGGTCCTCAGATGATGATGAAGTGACCTCTAATCTAGGAATCCTTTTCAGGACTGATGGATGGCATGATGGAAAAAACCTCCAAACAGCAACTCAACCAACCACAACATGGAAGAAAGGGGAAAAAAGAGGAGGTGCAGGTTAATGTGGGTTTATTGAAAAACTAACAAGTCTTAAAAATGATCACAATAAAAGAATGTTAAAACAGGACAATAAGTGGAGTGGTGTACCAAGACCGACGCATTTCATACACAAGTACTTCAACTGGGGCATCAACTTGCTCCCACAAATTGCCTTACATTTATAATAAACACTCCGAACACAACTGAAATCTAGCCAATCAGTAAAATTTCTAATGCTGACACCTAATTGGAGGAAGTCTGCCACCTGATCAAGTTAGCGTGACATCCCCCAAACCTTGAACCAATCTGAATCGGCGCTGAGAAAACTTCCCAGGTCAAATGATGACAGTGAAATGACTCACAGGAAGTAAACACAGCGGCGGCTAATCGGGACTGCAAGAAGGCAATTTGTGGGAGCAGGTTGATGCCCCAGTTGAAGTACTTGTGTACGAAACGTGTCGGGCTTGGTACACCACTCCACTTATTGCCCTTTTTAACATATCTTTTATTGTGATCACTTTTAAGTCTTGTTAGTTTTTCAATAAACCCACATTTACCTGCACCTCCTCTTTTTTCCCCTTTTTCCATGTTGTGTTGATTGAGTTGCTGTTTGGAGGTTTTTTCCATCATGCCACCCTTCAGTCCTGAAAAGGATTCCTAGATTGGAGGTCACTTCATCATCATCTGAGGACCACAGGGATATCCAGTGAACCCAGAGTCCCTTTGAGGCCGGGATTTCCTTTAAACGAGTTGCAATCTGCGATTTGTGTGGTTTATCCAGAGTCTTAATACCAGTTGATGTGAATTGCCATTGGGATTTCACACGCTCCAACGATCTGCCTAATAAGTAAATCCACCGGTTCTGGTAAGAGTATTCTCCCTTACTTCTTTGTTCTAAAATAACCCTGTCCTGTTAAACCACAGTATGGTCTTGGCCACCATGCTGAAGCTCAGTTTCAGGGTCTTGGCTATCTGCTTATAGCCTAGGCCATCTATATGTAGAGCAACAATTATTTTTTTCAGCTCCTTAGAGAGTTCTTTGCCATGAGGTGCCATGTTGAACTTCCAGTGACCAATATGAGAGACTAAGAGCGATAACACCAAATTTAACACACCTGCTCCCCATTCACACCTGAGACCTTGTAACACTGAGTCACATGACATTGGTGAGGGAAAATGGCTAATTGGGCCCAATTTGGACATTTACACTTAGGGGTGTGCTCACTTTTGTTGTGTTATTTTGGGGGGACAGCTAATTTACACTGTTATACAAGCTGTACACTCACTACTTTACATTTTAGCAACGTGCTATTTATGTGTTGTCACATGAAAAGGTATAATAAAATATTTACAAAAATTTGAGGATGTACTCACTTTTGTGAGATACTGTGTATATGTGTGAGTGTCTATATATATATATATATATATATATATAGACACACACACACACAGTATATTGTTACAGTTCAGGCTGAGTCTTTATCTCTATACCGACCGGCTCTTTACCAACTTCTTTTGATCATCCTGGATGGACCCTGGAGGTTGATTCAGTTCTCATTTCAGCATTTTGAATGGATATTTTGGATGGATCAGGTAGACCAGCTTAAAAGTTTATGGTCTAGTAGATAGATATTTTTTTTCCTGTCAATAAATATTTCACTGGTTATGTGTGTTTTTTTTTTTGTACCTTCTGGCTTAGGAGTTGCTTCCCTATGCAAGGCTTTTATCTGGTTTTCTGTTCTCGCATGTTTTTGCTACCAGGTGGAAGATGTTGCTTCATGCTGCAGTTTTTTCTTATGTTTACGTTGGGCCTGTTGGTAATTTTTTAATGTGTCACCCACTACTCAACTGCTTTTGGATGTCATGAAGGTGAAGACTTCCTGTAGCCTTCAGTAGTGGAGAAAGAAATCAGGATTATGGTACAATAGTTGGTTGGAGGAGAATCACTTAGCATTCAGGGGAAAGATCAAGACTCATTTCTTTTGATATCAAAGGAGACAGGAACAACAAGCGCCCAGAGGCGATTTAGTTTACATGTGCCGCGCTATATACGTTTTCATTCATTCATAGAATCCTTATCTTGGAGTCCTTTGAGGGACACAGGTTCAACCCCTCAGTTTTTTTGACTATGATGTTGGTACTACTTTGCTACAAAAGTGAGGCATGCTGATAGTGGGAGGGTTTATTGGCCTGAGACCTTTTAGTTTGCCAGTGTCCAATCCTCTTGTAGGCAGTATAACCCAAAGGTCAAGACTTCCTGTGTCCTTCGATTGTCTACAAGAATAATATTTTACAGTGAGCACAACAAATCTATTTTGTCCTATTAAACAGTACAAACACCCATTTTTGAAACAGAATCAAAATAAACTGAATTCATTCTGTCTACATTAAATAGGTGGTTTGTTAATGTTTCAGACGATGATCTGCCATTTGTTGCGTGTGATTAATTTTCTTCTCTCTGCTCAGGTTTGTAACCAAACTTTTAGAAGATCTGATATTTTTTGTTGCTGGAGTCCCAAACAACGGACAGGAAGTACTGGATGTAGTTGTCACCAAACCCAACCGGGAAAGGCAAAAGTTAATGAGAGAGCAGAATATTTTAGCTCAGGTAAGCAGATCAGAAATTAGAAGAGAGACCTGCATTTGATGTATATTTCAAACAGACGTGAAACGTAGCAAAGCGCATGTGTTTCAAATCAATTATAAGAGAAAAAATTTACACACTGGTATTTTTTCTAGCCAAGATCAATCAATCATCAAGAGTAAAACAATCAGAGAGATGGAAATATTTTGTTTTCAAGATTTTTGTGTTTTGTATGTCATATCACATATGGGAGGATACCAAAATTGGTCTATAAAACGAGAGATTGCAACTGAATAGATAAAGGGGAAAAGGTACATTTGTTGCATTTGTGGCTAACATAGGGTTACATGTATATCTGGCTAATAATGATCAGATTCGGACATATTCATATGTCAGCTGACCCAAAGCTTGATTTTCCTGCATGGCTGCCAAAGTGCCACTTCCTGTGGCACCTTTCTGCACCCTTTGGTACACTGAACATTTATCCCAGCATATATGACATCTGCTTTTAGGTTCCAGTGTTGCCTTTATTTTTAGTCTCAGAGTTCCACTTTAGTTAGACTAAAGAACAATCATTTGGAAGTTTAAATTTTAACTCCACGTATGCCCAGCAAAAATAATCTCCCCCACTCTGTTACATACTTTGCAGGGAAGTTCTATGACTTCATTACACAAATCTACCTGCAGCCATTGTACTGAAACTTGTATGTGGATTGCACTGACTTATTTTTTGAGTGCTAAATCGGGTCAATAGGGTTGATTTACTAAAGGCAACTAAACTGAGCACTCTGCAAGTACAGTTACTCCAGAGCTTAGTAAATGAGCAGAAGCTCTGCTGACTTCCATCATTCCAATCATGTGCAAGCAAACATGCTTTTTTTTATTTACCTTGATGTGATTGGATACTCTTCGCAAAGTGAAGGTTTACCTCATTTACTAAGCTCTGGAGCAACTGCACTTTGCAAAGTGAACAGTCTGTTTGTCTTTAGTAAACCAACCCCAATGTATCTACCTACTATAGTCTCATGAGTAGCAAGGAGCCAATCACATAAACAGTTGATGACATTCCGGCTATATACGTCTACAATGCACAGAACTTTCCCATGGGAAGCCATGTATAATATTTTCAGCTAGTTTTTTTAAAACCATATCTTGTTGTAGATTAAATTAGGCCTTATTTATTAACACTAAATTATGAAAAGGCTTGTACAGTTGTCAACAGTGGAATTACTCTTGAAATAAAAGAGTGCCCATCACATGATCAAAAAAAAGTAAGCATGAAAAAAGTCATATATCCTACCAGCAGACAGAGACATAAATGCTGGGACATAATGCAACATCATGAGATGTCCATTGGGGATATCTGATTGTACATGAAAAGCATGTTCTTAGCATAATGGCGAAAACATTTCAGAGATCTTTCATTAGCAAGTTTAATGCCTGCTTTCGGCCTTCTATGATGCATTATATGGCATAGGGATACCCGCTATAATTCCTTATGTTAAGAAGACTCAAATCAAGTCCTTAGTTCCTGAAAAGCTTCTTATGACTCCTTAAGAATAGTCATTTTGTTAACTCCGTTCATTAATTCCCTGGGCAGTTAGTGAGTTAGGAAGTGTTTAATACAGTTATATATGTATATTTTGGAAGAAAATAGTGTTGTCTTTGTTTTATCCAGGGAATAACAACTGTTTTTTTTCCCTAATGTGTTTCCTCAGATCTTCGGCATCTTGAAGGCACCATTTAAAGACAAAGCTGGTGAGGGTTCCATGCTGCGTCTTGAAGATCTGGGTGACCAGAGATATGCCCCTTACAAGTACATTCTGCGACTTTGCTACCGCGTCCTGAGGCACTCTCAGCAAGACTATCGAAAGAACCAGGTTAGCTTTACTGCTTTGAAAAACTGGTTGTATTAGCGGTATCCAAGCAGATTTGTATATGTTTTTAAACATATGCAAAACCAAAAGTGTGACTGGGGGCCAGATTCTCATATATTTTCGGCGGCGTAGCGTAAGCCATTTACACTACGCCGCCGCTGCGTACTAGAGCAAGTGCTTTATTCTCAAAGCACTTGCTCCGTAGTTTTCGCCGGCGTCTCGTAAATCGCCAAGCGTAAACCCGCGCAATTCAAATGGGGCGGCTTGTATTTAAATTAAGCGCGCCCCCGCGCCGAACGAACTGCGCATGCGCCGGCCGGGGAAAAAGCCCAGTGCGCATGCTCCAGCTCACGTCGGGAAGCGCCGTTGAAACCGACGTCAAAACGACGTGAGCGTCATTTACGCAAGTCCCTATTCGCGAACGAGTTAGTAAAACGACGTAAGCGACGGAAAAAGCCGATGCTGACCCGACGCCATACTTAACATGGCGTCCGACGGCACCCGACGGCATCCGACGGAACTTCGTAAGGTTACTCCACATAGAAGCTGGGGTAACCTTACGAGTCCGTAAACGACGTACGCGACGACGGGGCGGCGTAAAAGCGTGCGGGAATCGCCGTACTAGCCTCATTTGCATATGCAAATGAAAAAACAACGTGAAGGCCACCTAGTGGCCGGAGTTGTCATTACACCTACGATCCGAAAGTGTAATGCTTTTACACTTGTCGGATGTAGAAGCGTATCTATGCAAAAGTGATGCTAAGCATCACTCGCATAGATACGAGGACAAAAAAAGGCGATACGACGGGGTATCTGAGATACTCCGTCGTAACGCCTCTGAGAATCTGGCCCTGGGTCTTTAAGTGTGAGCATTCTGAAACCAAATTGTAATGTAGGTGGTTACCATATATAAAGGAAAACTGCTCTGAATGAAACATGGTGGTGCATAGTTACATAGTTAGTCAGGTTGAAAAAAGTCCATCCAGTTCAACCATAAAAATAAACAAACAAAATAAAACACAGTACATCCCATACACCCAACTCCATACCCACAGTTGATCCAGAGGAAGGCAAAAAACCCCAACAGAGCATGATCCAATTTGCTACCGGAGGGGAAAAAATTCCTTCCTGATCCCCCGAGAGGCAATCGGAGTTACCCCGGATCAACTTTACCTACAAAACTTAGTACTCGGTTATATTATGTGCATTTTGGAAAGAATCCAGGCCCTTCTTAAAGCAATCTACTGAGCTGGCCAGAACCACCTCTGGAGGGAGTCTGTTCCACATTTTCACAGCTCTTACTGTGAAGAAACCTTTCCGTATTTGGAGGTGAAATCTCTTTTCCTCCAGACGTAAAGAGTGCCCCCTTGTCCTCAGCGTTGAACTTAAAGTGAATAACTCAACACCAAGTTCACTATATGGACCTCTTATATATTTGTACATGTTGATCATATCCCCCTTATTCTCCTCTTCTCAAGAGTGAATAAATTCAGTTTTTCTAATCTTTCCTCATAGCTGAGCTCCTCCATGCCTATATTGCCATTGCTGTGAATATAGAAAACAGATCCTCTTCTTCCTCCTCCTCCTCCTCCTCTTCTTCCTCTTTCTTCTCCTCCTCCTCTTCTTCCTCTTGCTCCTCCTCTTCCTCTTTTTCCTCCCTTTCCTCCTCTTTCTCTTCTTCCTCTTCTGCTATACTAAAGTCCCTCCCTGTTTATAGTACGGTTAGAAACAAAAATATGATACTCAGCTACATTCTGGCACTTGTTTCAACATGTACATGTTGCACATAAAGACAATGATGGGATAAAGTCCTTTAGAACCCAAGGCGAAAAATCCCAAGTCTCAAGGCCCATTTTCATGAGCTGTAATCCACTTCAGCAGCATTCAGTTTCTCCTTTTTTTTTACACCTTCCTCCTGCCCAAATGCCCAAGTTGGCTGAGTCTTCTGCCTACCCTTTAGCCTGGCCCTTTTTTACCCCCCCCACCACTTCGGCTAAAATACCCAAGTTGGCCTCCTCACTTCACTGCCTACAAAATCCATAGTTTATAAATGACATATGTGTTACATTCATTAAACCCTAAGCTAAAAATGTTTTCTGCATTAGTTATAATTTTCCAAGATTTTTTGACTTTACTTATTAATACTGTGAACTCTGCCATCAAAGGCTGTTGGCTTTGACTGCTTCCCAGCAGCATAGCTCATACGGGTTTGGTTCAGGATATTCTTATGCCGCATAAACACGAATGGATTTTTCTTTGGAAAAAAATCGGATGTTTTTTCCGACGGAATTCCACTCAAACTTGGCTTGCATACACAAGGTCACACCAAATTCCGAACCGCCAAGAACACGATGACGTACAACACTATGACGAGCCGGGAAAAATTACTGTAAGTTCAATGCTTCCGACGATTCATCTAATTGTTTCCGAGCATGCATGTTTTTTTTCCCCTACATCTGATGAAAAGCTCCCATCTGACTTTTTCCATCGGAAATTCCGACCGTGTGTAATAATAAAAAAATAATAATGCTGTCACTATATCTAAAGACTGGTACAGTGCAATATGTTTTATTTTTGTTCTTGGGTTTAGTTATGTTTTCTGTTGCCCGTAAAAGTATGTGTTTATCTGAAGCAATGCTGCTTTTATTAGTAGATTGATAAAAATTCATAATTTTAGCTGGAGAGCCAACATTTTGCTTTTAACTTGCTGTGTTTGGTGTGTGTGTGAGACTCCTTGGCTGACATTACAGAACAAATGTTCCAGGAATTGACCTCTGTTGGTCCTGCATTGTATAAAATAATGTTGAGCACCCACCCACATTATCGGGAGGGAGCAAGGAAGATCACCCTTTGTTGCAGGACCAAGGAATAAGGTATAAAAACTCCTGTTCCTGACCCCCTTTGAAATGCTAATTTCCTTGCTGTCATGGTGATCCAGCATTTTCTAAACCACTTACAGCACCTGAAACAAGTATGCAAATCAGAAACTGTGATTTTACTTCGAATTCCTTGATCTGCATGCTTTCTTCATGTTAATTACTAGACTGTTTAAAGCTGAACGACTCAATTACTTTCACTTATATGTATTTCTCAAAAGCCTGTAACCTTGTAAAAGTAGCAGTGACATCACCACTTTTCTTATATATCCTGTGCTGAAGGAAAATCTGTGGGAGGAGCCCAGAAGGCACCACCCACTATAGGTTGCCTGCAGAAAGCTACAGAAGGGGTGGAGACAAGACTAGTCACCCTGTACAAGGTGAGAGAGGAACAGTGACCAGTCTTTATTGCAGAACGGTGGGTTTTAACGCCAACATGCTGCTTACATGCATCACTGGGCAGAACCTGTTTTTGTGCTGAGAGCAGTGGGTGCTCCTAGCATAGAGACCGAGCTGAAAAAAAAGACAGCTTTTGGTCTCCAGTAGCGATAGCCAATGGGACCGGATCACAATCATGTGACCACAATGGTTACATGATCGTGGATCCTTTCTCCTTCCCCTCCTCCTGGCGTTCAGAACCCTTTAAAGAGACACAGGGGGTTGCAGGAAACGGTTAAACATTTTAATTTTCTTTTTTTTTTTTTATGAGAGAGTTTGTTTATTGCTCAATCATGTGATTCTTCAAACTGTCCCCTGTCTATGCAAGTAGCTTTTCACATGTTAGGATTGATATGAGTGCCCCGAGGGCTTGCAGTGTAATGGTTTAGGATGGGATAAAGTCACAAGGACTGGAAATGGAGCCTTTAGTAATGAGGGCGGCAACAGCATGACATCCGTTCCTGGTCCTACCATCTATATTCACAATTGACATTCTTCTATTCCCAGGAATATATCGCCAAGCATTTCTGCATCATGCAGTCACAGATTGGATATGACATCCTGGCAGAAGACACTATCACCGCTCTCTTACACAACAACCGCAAACTGCTGGAGAAACACATCACTGCCAAGGAGATTGAGACCTTTGTGAATTTATTGAGACGGAACCGAGAGCCGAGGTCAGTGCAAGACCGTCTCAATGTCTTTTGGTTCAATGAGCATAAAAATTCACAAAATAATGCATTCATCATGTTTCTGTGAAAAGCTAACCACTGTATAAAGTGTTTTAAATATATTTGTTAAATATTCTTATCAATCATTGTAATATTAATTAATATAATAATATACAATTGTAATCAGTTTTCCACATTTACACAAAAAACGTTCAGAGACCATGATACCAACTTAAAAAAAGTGTAGGTAAATAGCACAGAAAAATCCAGTATTTAATTGCTTACTTTCAGTGTTTTTTTCTTTAAATAACTTTTACTCACTTACAATGTGCCTTAACTTGCTAGAAAATTTCAATTTATAAGGAAGTGTTAATTGCCTAACATACCCCCGCCTTCCTTTTACGTCATAGCCCTCACCCCTTCTGGGGGTGTCTAATTAATCTCTGTGCTGGCCCAGCTCCTTTGCCCCTTCCTTCATCTCCTTACATAACCTTTCTTTGTAGCTGTCAGGGGAGGGGGAATACTATAGAGTGTCACTTGAGTGACATCTGTGAATCTGTTGGGGTTGCTGACTTTACATCTAAGATGACAGTGCTTAGCGGTCTGACAGCTTTTGAACGTTTACACAAGAGAGGCTTTTACAGTAAGGTGACCAGATTTTTAAAATGAAATCCGGGGACATATTTTTTCTTTACTAGTAATGGCAACAATCAGCGACTCTCTGCCCGTTGCCGCCACTGCCCGCCTCACAGCCTCTCAAGTCTTACTTTTCGGGCTCCGGCTACTACTGGATGGTGAGTGGAGGAAGATCACTTCGTCAGGGAAGGCAAGGAGATAGGCAGGCAGGTGGCTGGCCAGGATTTGAGCCAAGGCAGAAGGACATGCGAGCGGAGCTGAATGGGCATGCACCCAAAACTGAAGAAATATTACCTCCGCTCCGACCAGCACATGATCATCAGAAAGGGAAAAATACAACCCCCATATGCTAGTAGGCACGACGGGGGGGGGGGGGGGTGTAATTCTAATTTTTTCATTTTAATTCTGTACTGACTGTCTTTGAAATTGCCCTGTCCCCTATTAAATCCAATCTGGGGACAAAACCAGGGACAGACTTGGTCCTGGGACAGTGTCCTCAATCAGGTAAACAACATGCATAAAATAAGTTCAATGCAGAGAACATTTTTGTTGAAATAAATGGTCTGGTGACAGGGCCTCTTTAAGTTGCTACACCCAGTGAGATACAATACAGAACAAAAAAGACCAACTGCAGCCAAAGATTTTTATTAATTCGTTTTGAATAGAGTCAGAAAAGTGAGGCCTCGTACACACGACCGAGAATCTCGTCGTAAAAGAAACGTTGTTTTCCTCGTCTAGGTTTTTGTCAAGCTTTCCTTGAATACACACTGTCAAGACAAAATCTCGTCGTTCTCAAATGCGGTGACGTACAACAAGTACGACGGCACTATAAAGGGGAAGTTCGATTCCACTGGCGTCACTCTTGGGGCTGCTTTTGCTAATCTTGTGTTACTGCATGTTAGTAAAAGTTTGGTGAGAGACGATTCACGCTTTTCAGTCTGTTACAGATAGTATGTGCTATCTCCATTATGAACGCTACTTTTACCGAAGGTACGCTCCCGTCTCATACTTTATTCTGAGCATGCGCGGGTTTCTAAGCATACACACGAATGTGTTTCTCGTCGTAAACCAGCCCGACGAGAAACACGACGAGGAAATTGAGACTCCTGACGAGAGAGCATGTTCACTTTTTTTCTAGTCGAGATCCACGACAGTTTTCTCGACGAAAAACATACACACGACCGTTTTTCTCTGCAAAAATGCTCTGCCCGCATTTTTCTTGATGGATTTTGCCGAGGAAAACAGTCGTGTGTACGAGGCCTTACGATCGTTGTCAGGTTTTATTGCAGTCTGATTTCCCATTTGGGAGATTTACCCTCCCTCATTCCCTAGTTTATTTTTTCTGCTCAAAATGTTCCTCTCCAGAACCCACCCTTGTTTTTTTTTTTTCAGCCTGTAAACGCTGCTTTTCTAATACATTTGAAAACGTCTATGTGTGCATGGACACATAGGGGTTGATTTACTAAACTGGAGAGTGCAAAATCTGGTGCAGCTCTGCATGGTACCCAATCAGCTTCTACCTTCAGCTTGTTCAATTAAACTTTGACAATAAAACCTGGAAGCTGATTTCTATGGAAAGATTTTGTACTCTCCAGCTTTAGTAAATTAACCCCATAGGCTTACGAAGAGGTGATTTTTCAGGCTGAAAAAAAACACTCAACACCTGTAACAGCTACATTTTTTTAAGCTCAGTGTGTATAAGCCCTTAGGCATCACAGCTTGTAGCTGCACTGCAGACATGCTGCGTTTTATCGCAGCACACTGTATAGTAGGGTGACCAGACATCCCCAGTTTCAGGGGACAGTCCCCTGATTGAGGACACTGTCCCCGGACCAAGTCTGTCCCTGGTTTTGTCCCCAGATTGGATTTAATAAGGGGCAGAGGCAATTTCAAAGACAGTCAGTGCACAATTAAAATAAAAATATTAGGATTACACCCCCCCACTTCGCCGTGCCTACTAGCATAGGGGGGTTGTATTTTCTCCATTATCTGTTCCCCTTTCTGATGATCATGTGCTGGTCGGAGCGAAGGGAATATTTCTTCAGTTTCGGGCACATGCCCATTCAGCTTCGCTCGCATGTTCTTCTGCCTTGGCTCAAATCCTGGCCAGCCACCTCCCTATCTCCTTGCCTTCCCTGGTGGAGTGATCTTCCTCCGCTCCCCATCCAGTAGTAGCCAGAGAGTGAGACTAAGGGCTCTTTCACACGTCCGTTCAGTTTTTTAGATCATTTTTTTCCCCCTTCAGTTGATCCGTTTTTTCATCCGTTTTTCGTCCGTTTTCTGTCCGTTTCCGTTCCGTTTTCCGTCCGTTTTCCGTCCGTTGACGTCCGTTTTTCATCAGTTTTTTTCATCCGTTTTTTCATCCGTTTTTTTTTTTTTTTAGAACTTTTTTTTTTTTTTTTACATATTTTGATGAAAAACTGACGTTAGCGGATCGGATGGTAAACGGATCATCCGCTAACGTCCGTTTTTCGTCCGTTCCGTTTTTTTGACGGAAGAAAAATAGGGTTTTCTTCCGTCCAAAAAAACCGGGGGTTACCGCAGACGGATGTTAACGGACGTTAGCGGATGCTCATCCGCTAACGGACGCTAACCCATAGGGAAGCATTGAGGTCCGTTAACGGACGTCCAAAAAACGGACGACCGGAACGGACGTGTGAAAGGACCCTTAAGAGGCTGTGAGGCGGGCGGTGACGGGCAGAGAGTCGCTGATTGTTGCCATTACTAGTAAAGAAAAAATATGTCCCCGGAATTAATTTTAAAAATATGGTCACCTTACTGTACAGGATTGTATGTTACTGTGCATTGTGCTGCTGTACAGTGATATGAATAAAGTGTATTGAAATGTTCTTGTACACTTCAAATAAAGTTCTAAGAGCCGGTTCACACAGGGGCGACTCATCAGGCGACTCAGTTGCCTGACAAGTTACATCCCGCTCTGTTTAATGGAACCATTCTAATATGAGCGACTCAAGTCCCTCTGACTTAGAAAACGTTTTTTGTACGACTTTGGGGGCCACTCGGGGCGACTTGCATTGACTTCAATACAGAAGTCATTTTGTAAGTCGCCTCTGAAGTCGTCTTGAGATTGCCTTGCTGAGTCGCTCCCAAAGTCGTGCCGCCCCTGTGTGAACCGGGTCTAAATATCAGTGAATGAAAAAAAAGGGCTGTGTGATGCATTGAATTGTGTACCTCAGTCTGCTCAAAACATATATTTGAATTTATGGTAAATACTGGGGAGTTAACTTTTCAGTCTTGTTTATCACTCTCTTGTACACATCTCTGTGCTGACTTCCTGGATCATTCTAAGGCACTCCCACCATCCCTGTGCTGAGTTCCTGGGACTGAACTCTTGCTGTACCCATTATGAGAAGTTCACACCATTCCTGTGCTGAGTTCTCGAGTCTATACACCTGCCCACCATCCATACGTTCAGTGCTCGGGTCTGCACACCTGCTGTGCTCCTTCTGAGGGGCTCCTGCCATCCCTGTGCTCGGCCCTCACACCTGCTTTGCCCATGATATGGAAGTTCCCACCGTGACTGTACTGAGTTCCTGGGACTGGACACTCGCTTTGCCCACTATGAGGGGTTCCCACCAATGGTGTGCTGAGTTCCTGAGTCTATACACATGCTGTGACCATTATCATGGGTTCCCACCATCCTTGCGTTGAGTTCCCAGGTCTGCACACCTGCTGTGCCCATTATGAGGGGCCCCCACCATCCTTACAATGGGCAAATCTATTTTGCCTGTGTTTTATAGACAGTTCATCTTAAATAGGGATTAATGGCACCCTATGTGAATAGTCCATTTTCTTCTGTTCTATTCAAATGTGCAATTTGCTTGAGAATGTATGACCTAATATCTCATGTTCTTGTTCTTTAGATTCCTTGATTATTTGTCAGATCTGTGTGTGTCAAACACAACCGCCATACCTGTAACTCAGGAGCTCATCTGTAAATTCATGTTAAGCCCGGGAAATGCCGATATCCTTATTCAGACCAAGTAAGTACCCGACCGCCGTAATTCAGACCCTGCCAATGAGAGCTCATGTGTACTCCCAGGACCTTATTTTCAGGTTCTGAGTGCCTTTTATAATATATTTGTTTTATGTGTAACAGGATTGTTGGTGGTAGCAGTATGGGGGTACAGCCTTTTATATAGTTCATAGTGCTGGACCATCCTGTAGCAAATCATAGTCCACTCACACCACTACACATACTATAATGAGATATTTTGTGATAACATTCACTAAGCCAGACATGCCTGGAGCCAATCAGAGCACTGGGACACTCACAACACTAGGCCAACTTATACTAAGGCCACTTTCTCACTGAGGCGCTTCTAAACTGCCAGTAAAAATACTGAGCGCTTTTGAAGAGCTTTTCAGGCGCTTTTGAAAAGCTTTACATTCATTTTAATGGAGAGCGGAGTTTTTCACAGCACTGCCCCAGTGTTAAAGCATTCATTGATTTGAATGGAAATAGGATTTCGTGAGATTTTTAGGTGCTGTTTTTAGCGTGAAAGCGCCTGAAAAGCTCCTCAGTGTGAAAGTGGTCTAAAACAGATTGTGGGAACATTGATGGGGACAGTCTTGTAGCTTTTCAAAATATTCATGTAGCATCCAAATATTATCGCATACCAGGCAATATTTCTGGTCTGTGAGTGCTGTTTTACCTCCGGAATGTTTATGCAGAGGACAGGCGGAAAGTCGCATGATTTTTACCACAATTTTGTACAGGTCAAAAGGTCACCAATGTAAAAAGCAGAAAAACGGCTGTAATCTGCTTAAAAACAAGTTCAAGTACTTTTTAGAGCTTCAGGCATTTTGCTTCAGGCAACAGAACGCTCATATATAAACAGGGGCAATTTAAATGAATGGGATTTTATTTGTTGTTTTGGAGATGAGCGTTTTCAGGTGTGAATATAGCCTATAGGCCACAAATAGGAAAATGTGATCTCTTTCTATCTCTCTGCAATTTTATTTACTTTAAGTGAATCTGTCCGTAGCAAACTATATGCAACTAACATCATTTCCTAATAGGCACCACAATATTCTGTAGCACACTTTCTTTTACTTTTTGTTTTTTTATATAAAATATTTCCTAGTGCATGCTCTACAACAGGGGTTTCAAACTAATTTTCATTGTGGGCTGCATCAGCATTATTTTTTTAATTTGTAAACAGGGACAAGGCCGCGCAGGCCGACAAGGCATAATGATACACACAGTACACGTAATAGATTAGTTACACAACAACAAAACGTAACACCCGTGTCAGTTTATAGCCGCATCAGCATTATGATTGTCCTCAAAAGGGCCTAGTTGTATCTGTAAGATTAGATGTCCAGCACATCCCCATCCCATATATTAGATGTCAAGAGCCACCCCACCTTCAGAAGTTGAGTCCCCCTCTCTCCCTTACACCCCCTTTCCTTATGCAGCTGCTGGGAAGAAGCTGGATGCATTGCTTGAAAGCAAAAAGTAAGGGTCTGGTGGAGAACCAGAGGAGGGCTGCAGGAAAGCTGCAAGGGCCACATAAAATGGCCTGGAGGGCCGGAATCGGCCCGCGGGCCTTGTGTTTGACACCTGTGCCCTACAAGTATAGAAACAATCTAAATGTAAATACAAAGTCAAAGGTCTAGTATGCCCTCTGCATGCAATAATGCACTGAGTGGACTGGCCTGTCATATAATTTGATCACTTGCTACACCACTTTATTGGTCTGCTGTACAAGAATTGCTAGATTGTATTGCATGCCTTAGCATGACATTGACATGTAACATACATGACATATCTTGCTTCCAGACTGGTCTCTATGCAGATGGACAATCCCCTGGAGTGCTCTGTCCTTGCAGATGACCTTGATGAAGAAGAAGTTTGGTTATACTGGATTGACAGCAATAAAGAGCCACATGGCAAAGCCATCCGTCACCTGGCACAGGAAGCTAAGGAGGGAACTAAAGTTGATCTGGAAGTTTTAAACTACTACAGGTAAATGTCATGGTACACCTGTAGGTGGAATGTATAGTCTTTTCCTTTTTCTGCAGAAACACATGAATAAGATACATGCTTGAATTTAATATATTTTCTGTGGTATTAATGTTAAAGAAACTTGTTTCATTGTATAATTTAAAATTGTATATGTACGTGAAGGCATTGATATTTGCTCATTACATGCTCAGGTTTTGCTTCCTGCACAGCGCTGCACAGCTGTTGTGCTTTACTGCTCATTGTCTGTGAAGATTTCTGTTCATCCCTGTCATAAAGTACCTGATAGTAGACCCCTTTCACACTGGGTCAGTTTGCAGGCCCTATTGCGCTAAAAAGATCACCTGTAAACCGACCTGAAACAGGGGCTGCTGTTTCTCCAGTGTGAAAGCCCGAGGGCTTTCACACTGGAGCGGTGCGCTGGCAGGACCACTCCAAAAGTCCTGCTAGCCGCATCTTTGGAGCGGTGAAGGAGCGGTGCGTTTAACGCTCCTTCCCATTGAAAGCAATGGGAAACCGCGGCTATACCGCCGGCAATGCGCCTCTGCTGAGGCGCATTGCCGGCGGTATTAACCCTTTTTTGGCTGGTAGCGGGGGATAAAACCGGACCACTAGAGGCTAAATACCGCCATAACTCCGATGGTAAAGCGCCACTAAAAATAGCGGCGCTTTACCGCCACCTCACCTCCCACCCCAGTGTGAAAGGGGCCTAAGTCACATTCTACTGGATTTGTTTTGTAATGTTGAAGACCTTCCCAATGATTTCCTTAGGTTTAGTAGGTATTAGGAACACCAGTATTTATAGCTACACAGGTAACTCACCTTAATCCTATCACTATTGACAAGGCAGATGTTGATTGAACAAAAACAGGATAGGAGATATGAAAGTCTCTGAAGTCGCCCCATTCTAATTACATAATACTATCCCATGCTGGCCCAATTCATGGTCACAGGTTAATTACTTGAGTTACAAGGATGAAGGTGTGATTTGTCAAATGGCCAGGGTAGAGATGTTAAAAAAGCATTATATGTGTAGAAAAAAAGGTGTGGAAGACCCCCACCCTATTTGGGCATGACTGCATTAATCAAATGGAGTACCAAACATTTTAAGCAATATACTTTTTTTTGTTGCATGATATAAAATATAAAAAAATTGTCCAAACGTTTAGTCTTTTCTGGAATAAATAAAAACTTTTCCCAGACAGTCTAAAAATAAATGAAAATACTTTTTTATGTTTTTTTCTTATAAAGGTATCAGTTAAACCTGTTTGCACGGATGTGTCTGGACCGCCAGTATCTTGCCATCAACCAGATCTCCACCCAGCTTTCTGTAGATCTGATTCTCCGCTGTATGTCTGATGAAAGCCTCCCTTACGACCTGCGTGCCTCCTTCTGCCGTCTCATGTTGCACATTCACGTGGACCGCGATCCTCAAGAATCAGTGGTTCCTGTGAAGTACGCCAGACTGTGGACAGAAATTCCCACACGAATCAGCATCCATGAGTGAGTGTTCTAATTCAGTCTCCTTAAATACGGCTTAAGCTAGTCATAGATGGATCGAAATTTCAATACATCTATGGCCATCCCTGTTCAAGAGGAGTCAATCTAACTATTCTAATCTAATGATTTTTGCTTGATCAGTGCTTGCAGCTAATCGGCTTAAAGTGGAGGTTCACCCAAATAACATCTATATCAGACAAAATTCTTTATACTTCTAACATGTACAATTGGCATATATATTTATTTATTTTTTTAGGCTGCACATACCTTATATTCTATAATTGCAATCCGGCTTCCGGGTACTTCTCGCACGGGAGTAGGCCTTTCCAAGCTGAGCCGCAATGTAAACTGGGAGTTCGCCCAGATGATTGATGTATATCAGAAAATGTTCCCCCCGGCGGATAAGGCCCCGCCCCCCGTATTGCGTAGTTGCGTCACAGAGTTTCCGAAAGAACCCGAACTGCGCGTCAGCTCTATATGGCGCCTGTGCACCGACTAGGAGCCGCTAAGAGCTGACTGCGCAGGCGCCGTATAGAGCTGACGCGCAGTTTGGGTTCTTTCGGAAACTTCGTGACGCAACAACGCAATACGGGTAGTGGGGCCTTATCCGCCGGGGGGAACATTTTCTGATAGACATCAATCATCTGGGCGAACTCCCAGATTACATTGCGGCTCAGCTTGGAAACGCCTACTCCCGCGGGAGAAGTACCCGGAAGCCGGATTGCAAATATAGATTATAAGGTATGTGCAGCCTAAAAAAAATATAAAAAATGCCAATTGTTAGAAGTATAAAGAATTTAGTCTGATATAGATGTTATTTGGGTGAACCTCCGCTTTAAGCGCTGATTATTGTTATTATTAATAATAATGATATTATTATAATACAGGATTTATAGGTAGGTCTGTACCTTAGTACAAATATAGAGCTGAAGGCAGCCAAGCACTTATTATTTTTAGAAAGAGATTTCGGCATTAGCAACCTGTGTATTTCTCTTATGAAACCTGTAAATGGTAACCTTTGCTTATAACTATAAATGGGACTAAGGCTAGGCAAAAAAAAAGGCATTCCTTTTTCAGGCATGCGGTGGAGCCATTAATTCTTAATAACCCCCAATGCATCTTACTAACAAATTGCACCAAATTGCACCATAACAAAGTACCTGTGTTTTGGTGCAGCATGAAGTTGGATGACACAGTAAATACTGTATGTAACAAATGCAAACTGTGTTTTGTATTTTTTTCTTGAATATGAAATAAAAAATATCAGTGTCCATATAATGAATGCAGTTTCACCTTTCACCATCCTAAAGATGAATTTTGGAAGGTCTGTAGGTCTAGATCAATTTGTAACAATTGTTCTCCATCTCCTCTTATATTCAGTTATGACTCTTTCACTGACTCTACCCGGGATGACATGAAGATGAAATTTGCTCTGACCATGGAGTTTGTGGAAGAATATCTAAAAGAGGTTGTGAATCAGCCTTTCCCCTTTGGCGACAAGGAGAAAAATAAATTAACCTTTGAGGTACTGGGTTTATGTGTGTATCTAAACAGAAACCTGTCAGTAACAAAAAAAAAGTTAGCAAACTTTTTCCTTTTTTAATATTTTTTGTAGCTCTGGGCTCCCCCAATTTTTTTTTATTGGCCCTGGTTGACATTGATGCGATTTGACATGTCAAATCGCATGGCAAATCGGCTGCAACTGCCGGAAATTGCAGCGTCCAAATCGGTGCAATGGTGCACTTGCCGCGCCGCACCAATTCCCAAAAGTGGTTTCTGTACTACGTTTGGTGATTTGGGGGTGCGATTTCCATTGTCATCTGTGCAGAAACCCGCACAGATGTCTCTAAAATCGCCCCCGAAGTTGAGACTGACATAAAGGAACTCGCACAATTTCATTCCCGCAGTCAGTGTGAACCTAGGCATAGTGCAAATGCAAACCTTAAACCCACATTGGAGATCTTACACAATCCCTTTGTGCATAATTAACTTCATAAACTATATAGCCGAAAGTGTATACAATAGACTTCTATCAGGTACAGCGCTATCCACCAAATCCAAACAAATGTGCTAATCCAAAACAATGAAAAAAAAAAAAAAAAAAAAACGCTATATCACTGTGCGATGACATAGGCGTGCAACTACTGGCAGGAAGTCAAGAACATCCGTGGAACTGCTGGCGAGATTCTTCCACGGGATAGTATGACTAATGACACTTGTCCTGCAGATTTACTGTAAGCTCCACTTTAAAATTTTACTGTGAAAATGTTCAGCTTTGGCCTGCCTCTTCCAGTGATAGGAGAGACAAATCTATCTCAGGTACAGCATTGGAGGATACTGGATCTAAAAAACCATCTATCCCTTTGAGATACAGACACACTATTGACTCACTTGTTCATGAAAGGGGGTCCACTCTCTCCAGTGAGTGCGGAAGAAATTTGGGGGATAACCTGGAAGTGAGCACTGTACATGGATACAGAGTAGTATCACCACATATAGTTGTATTCACTAGGTGTGAGTATGAGCATGCAACACTGAGTTTGTTGACTTTGAGTTAATTTAATAACAATTTTTATATACCATTCGTTGCAGTAGTAAAGCTTTTATAATTTTATGTTTTTTTCACTATTTGGATTAACACATTAGTTTGGATTGGTTGGATAACACTGTACCTGATGGAGGTCTGTTGTATAATCTTCAAGCTGCTTCTTGCATCTTGTGACAGCAGCTATCCAAAATTGATGTGGTATCTTTTTGTTTATGTAGCACAGGAACCCAGATTTCTTATGGCTAAAATGTGTGCTGACACCTAATTAGAGATGCGTTTAGGCATGTTCGAATACTAGTCCATACCTACCTGAGCTACTCCGCCAGGAAGCTGTTAGTGAACTTCTAATCATAATGCCGCGTACACACGATCACTTTTCGGCATGAAAAAAGTTTTTAAAAACGTAATTTAAAATGATCGTGTGTGGGCTTCACGTCGTTTTTCATCTTAAATCTTAAATCTGAAAAACGACATTTTATAACGTCGTCATAAAAAAATACTTTTTTTTGGGTTGTAAAAAATTTTCATGTGTGGGCTAAAACGACGTTAAAAACAATGTTTTAAACCCGCGCATGCTCAGAAGCAAGTTATGAGTTGGGAGCTTAAATGGAACTTTCCCTTTAGACTGCCGTTGTACGTGTTGTACCTCACCGTGCTTTGCTCATCATTTTTTAAAAACCATGGTGTGTGAGCAACATCGTTTTTAATGATGACGTTTTTTCTACATGCTGAAAAACAAGGTTTTTTTTTCATGCCGAAAAACGATTGTGTGTACGCGGCATAAGAGTCTGAGGCATTTCCCACCCCTGGGTGTGTGTATACGCACCCTTTGTATATGTGCAGCTGCAGGCAGGGAATGCCTCAGCTGCTCATTATTGGCAGTACTCAGTGACAGCTTCCTAGTGGGATAACTCAGGCATGTTGAGACTTGTATCCGAATACGCCTGAACTCATCCCTACTCTTGACCATCACCCATTTATAAGCTTGTTGGGCTTTCCATTCCAAAACCTCATCCATGTATATAAAGTTTGTGACTGTAACCTCCTTCTTCTGGAAAGGCTTTTCACAGGATTTTGAAAAAATGCTTGTGAGAATGTGTCCTTTCGGCAATCAGAGCATTTGGGAGGTCAGGGTGGCAAGAAATGCCTAGCAATTATTATCGGCATTATCGGCAGCACTCAGTGACAGCTTCCTAGTGGGATAACTCAGGCATGTTGAGACTTGTATCCGAATACGCCTGAACTCATCCCTACTCTTGACCATCACCCATTTATAAGCTTGTTGGGCTTTCCATTCCAAAACCTCAAAATGCCTAGAAATTATGGAGCTGGCTTTGTACACAGGGGCACAAATCAGGATGAACAGATAAAGACCTTCACTAACTGTTAGTACATGGTTGGAAACACACTTATGTATTCTGTAGCATTACAATACACTTCACTGGAAGCACCTAAACTCAGTTATTTGCATGGGTGTCCACTAACTTTTGGCCATAAAGTGAAGGCTGAAATTAGCCTTCAATTGTAAATAGGCTGGCACAAATTATGCTAGCCTTTTAGCTGATCTGAATGCCTCTGGCGACAATCAAGTCATTCATTGGGACATCTGTGACCATCATCTAACATAAAAAAAGGACTTCCTTTCATTGAGCATTGACTGAATGTTACATACAGGTTTTGCCCAATGTTCTTCCCCTCTAACCTCCACATCCTCCTCCAGGTTGTCCATTTGGCCCGAAATCTCATCTATTTTGGATTCTATAGCTTCAGCGAGCTACTACGACTAACTCGAACTCTTCTGGCTATTCTTGACATTGTCCAGAGCCCCATGTCTTCCTACCTAGAGCGGCTGAGCAAGTTCCAGGATGGAGGTGAGATTTGACCCAACTTACTTTTTGATGTTTTCCTGTCCCAACAGCAAATGCAAAGGCACAATGATGATCAGTTTCTGTAAAGAAAACATATAGGGCAGCTCCACTCACAAACTGATATTTCAGTTTTGCACAGTCATTGGTGCACTACAGGTTGCCAACCAAGAAGCAAGGTAAAGCACAGAAAAATAACTTGAATTTGAGGTTGGTTCCGAATCAGTGTGCATACATTCTTTTTTTTATAAATCAGAATAAAGTTTATTAACAACTTTTAACAGTACAATAAGCAATGCACATTCCAAAGTATTACATTTATACAATACCTTCACAGAATACAAAGTAGAATAATGTTCTTGTACATAGCCAAAGCAGGTTTATAAAACAAATTGAACCTGAGATGTCATTAGTCGTTATATCTCATAGTGTATGCATTCCTAGATATGGTTTAGGAAGACATTCTCATCATATGTCTTCCCCAGTACTTTAGATTAAACTCACCCTAAGGGTGAGGACGCACTGAGCAGTTGAGTTCCCATGTTACATCAATAGCCTATCAAGAATTAGGTCTAATGTAATTGAGCCAAGTCAGGGGTAGCTAGCCAGTATCCCCAGATCTTATTGAATCATGTCGGGCTGCCTCTATGCTGATATATCAAGCGCTCATATCTCAAAGTTAATCCAATATTGGTTAACCACATGTCTATCGTTGGAGAGGTTTGAGAGATACAATGTTGCAAGATCAGCTTTCGAGCTTGGAACAGTGCTCTGGACACCGTCTCTCTGACATATTTGTCCATTATAACCTCATCCAGTATAAACAATAAGCACAGTTTAGGGTCAAGAGAGACGGGTTACATAAAAAGCATGGTGTTTACTATGCCAATCCAAAAGCAGTGCAACTTTGGGCACCGCCAAATGAGATGTATCAGGTCCCCATTAGCTCCATTGCATCTCGCACACAATGGGTCTGAGCCGAGTCCAAGGCAAACAATTTAAATGGGGTTGGATGAACCCTCAATAATATAAATAGTTGGGACAGTCTTTGGGTTACATTTAAAGAACAGCCCTGGACTGATTCCAGGGCCTCCGACTACTGATCCCTGCCTATATCACCCACATCCTCCACCCATTTATCCATAGCTGTGTTGGGAAAATTCTCCAGGTACTTTGGCAGCAGCATCGCATACCACCTAAAGATGAACCCTTTAGTGGATGTGGATTACTACATCATATTGAAAAGAGGAGTGGGAGATAGCACCACCTGTTCTAAGGATGCTTGTGCTTTAATATTGTGCTGCAATTGAAGGTAGGAGAAGTACATTTTGTTTGACAAACTATATCTGGCTTGCATCTGGGCAAATGGGAGCAACCACTTCGGAAGAATTGGCTGCTCAATGACTGGGTCATTTTTTGCCATTCGGCACTGCGTCGCTTTAACTGACAATTGCGTGCGACGCTGTACGCAAACAAAATTGACGTCCTTTTCTTCCCATAAATAGAGCTTTCTTTTGGTGGTATTTGATCATCTCTGCGATTTTTATTCTTTGCGCTAAAAAAAAATAAAAAAATAAAATAGTTAATATTGAAAAAAAAACAATATTTTGTACTTTTTGCTATAATAAAAATCCCCTCTACACAGCGTAACGCCACAGCTAATGTGTGTTCCCCCCTCAGCCAATACGCCATTCATGCTGTTCACCAGCTGCTGCAGCTGAGCTGCCAGGTAGTACAGCCATGGGTTCAAGAAAGCTAGGCCCCCATTATCCTTGGACCTCTGGAGTTGCTCCAGAGTGTGCATTCATTCTAGTCAGTGTGAGATATGTTTGAGATGCAAGTGGATGTTCTTTACCAAATCTGACAATTTTATTTAAATCAATGTTATTTTTTGTAAAAAAAAATAGTATCAGGACCACATAAAACAGACATGACTGAACAGAGTTCCTACTGTCTGTGACTGCTACTACAGGTTTGTACAAAATTGATGAAAAAAAAATTAAAGCAAGTGTAAAAATAAAAAAAAATGAACAAAATCAATTATAATAAAAAATGTTTTAAAGTGCCCCACACATGTAAGGTATCACCACAAATGTCAGATAATGGGAAAAAATTATAGCACCAGACCTCCTCTGTAAATCTAAAGTGGTAACCTGTAAAGTTTCGCTTATGGATAGTAAAAGGTATGTTGTTTGTTGTTTTTGCACGGGCATGCACAATTTTAAAACAGCTGGGGTGGGACAAATTTAGATGGGGGGACACGTCCATTTTCAGTCCTGCCTAGAGCAGCACAAAACTAAAATACATCACTGATGGAGTAATGTGTTTTTTAAATTAATGACCTCTACTGAATATACTAGTTGTCTGGTTGGTTTTGCTAACTTTGTGGGTTCAGTACCTTATGGGTCCCTGACTCAACCAAAAAAAAAAAAGATATAATAAACCACTTCAGACCAAAATTGAACTAAAAAAAGTAGTTCATAGTTATAATGGAACTACTTCAGTCCTGCTCGGTACAGGCTCCCCCCCTCTAGTGTCGCCATTATTGCACATGCCGACAGGACCGGCTTTCAGGTCTTGGTAGAGCCTGTGGGTGCATCTGAGCATGCACAGGAGATTTTCTGTGCATGCGCAAATACTTTCCTGGAAACCCTGTTTCTAAACTAAACTACAATGTTAAAAGTGAAGTATGTGTTTTTTTTTTAAATCATACTTGCCTAGGTGGATGCAGCATCGATCCCCCTCCTTGCACTAACACTGAGAACCGAGCGCTCAAACACTGCCGATCACTCGGTGCTCAGAGCTCCGTGAGCAAAGAGCTGGTAACCGTCCGTCGCTGGCTCTCTACTCTGACCTAGGAGCCCACTGAAGTGCTGAGCTGTGGAGGGAGCGGCAGCTTAGGCTCTTAGATGCACACTGAGCGGCTGAGCCAGGTGTCGGTCCAGGCATGTAGGCGGATCCCAACCATATGATCTCTCCCGAGCCTGGATTGCCTCTGTGACATCAGCCAACAAACGGGTCACAGGAGTGCAGAACGAACTGCACTCCTGTGATCCACAGGAGAAATACAGCTTTCTCTTTAAAACAAATTTTAAAATTCCATTGGTAAGAGTGGGAGGGGGAGGAGACTGGGCAGAACAAGTTGATATTTAGGATGAAGGTCTGCCATATGCTGGCCATATGCACATAGATTTCTCTTGTTCAGCCTATGGGCTGAATAAAAAAATTGCAAGATTTCTCAATCCAATCCTATCAAAATACCAGAGCAGTGACAGCAAATGATTGGCCACAGATCGAGATTGAATTTTTTGGCCGATTCAACAGGAAACAGATGAAATTCAATTTGTGTATGGCCGGTTTTAGTGTTTACATCCACTTTAAAGTGAATCTGTCCTCAGAAAAAAATAACATGTTCTGAGTATCGAATGGCTATCATTGCCGTATGGCGATTTGCTAGTAGAGCCCAAGTTCTAAAAATCCTTTTCTGAAAGTTACTATTTGCATGGGGCTAAGCTGCCCTGCTGGTGATTGACTGCCCAAGCAGCAGGCATTGCATTGTGGGAGGATAATGCTAGAAGTGCAGTTGAGCCCCATATGCAGAAGAAGCAGGAGGTTTTACATCAGGCCTGATTGGCATTGAGAAAGTGCCTCTGTACCACAACTTTGTTAGTTTGATTTTAGCTGAGCTCAGCTTTTCCCAAACATTGATCTGAAAAGTACCATAATAATCTATAGAAATCACCTCTGATGTCATCTGGTTATTGTCTCCAAAAACTTTTGCCTATTACTTATCAAAACTTGTAACCTGGATGCCTTCACCGCCCCCGGCCTCTGTGCTAATCTGAGAACAATTATAGAACATTTAAATTCCTTCTATGCAATTTTATAGGATCTTAATGATCTCTTTCTCTCTCTCTCTTTGGCTTATCAGCACTTTTTGAACTTCGGGCTGAAAGATTCTGATAAATTTAATTTTCACCGCCATGTCCTTAAAATTCTTCTTCCATTGTCTTGCATGAAGGTGTGCGGACAGCGCATTGTCCACCGTCTCTTCAGATATCCATATTAGCGCTATTGAGTCGTCTCGGTGGCCCATAAATCTTGCCCGGCGTTTTCAGCGGTAATTTTGTCGTTTTCATTTTTTCTTCCCTTCCTCCTTATCTGCGAGTCTGAAATGGTATGTATTCCCCTTTGTGTGTCGCGGCTCTTATCATATCTTTTCAACCTGAGAGGTAGAATGTGTCACTCATACAGCTGGCAGGTTAATGAGCCGATATCATCGGCAGTGGCTCCGGGGCATCCATTGTCTTGCCAGTCATTAGCTAGCCTTGCATCAAGAACCGCCAGTTCATTGTGCGCTTGAAAAGGCAAACTAGATCGTTCCAGACAGCTTGCTGCGTCGCTTGCATGTCTTAATAGTTTTCTGGGCGCCTAATTAGCCCGAATTTAAACTGTCGATTTGTATCATGCAGAATACTACTTGGCTTCTTTGGAAAGAGAAAGGGAAAGAAGTTTTCCCTAAGAGCCAATAAATCCTAAAGAAGAACTCCTTCCTAAAGCTGAACCCCAGGCAGAAATAAAAGACACTAATATTTTTCCTAGGGCCCCAATACCACTTTTTTAAGACCGAGTACATGTACCGATACTTTTTTTCCAAGTACTCGCCGAAAACGAATACCGATCCTCTTTTTTTAATCTCATGTGACAGCGGCACATGTGTCAGTATGTTGTTTTTTTTTTTTTTTATCTTTAACAATTTGTTTTTAATTTTTAAATTATTTTTTTTTTTTACAATTTTTTTTATTTATAATGCTTTCTTTTTTTTTTAAGAGGGGGGGAGGGGTGGACCGTGTCAGTGTGTTTTTTCTTAATTTTTTTTATTTTTTATTTTATTCTTTTTTATTTTTTTCCAGCCCTGTTGGGGGGGCTTTGGTGAGATATCAGGGGTTTTAACAGACCGCTGACATCTTTCCTTTGAGATAGAGAAAGGGACTAGGGACACATAGCCAGATTTACCGGCTCCTACCCTGCTCTCCATCCTGACAATTCCAGGGAGTGGAGGAGAGGCACGGAAGGGGAGAGAAACACGGCGGGATACACGGCGGCATGCACGGGATAAACGGCGGCATGCACGGGATACACGGCGCCATGCACGGCGGCTTTCAGCTGCTTTAAAATCAGCGGTGATCGGTGCTTGGAACTTGCCCATGCACTGATCACCGCCGACAGTACAAGTATCGACTGAAGCATTGGGAGCATTTGCCCGAGTACAAGTACTTGGGCAAATGCTTGGTATCGGTCCCGATACCGATACTAGTATCGGTATCGGGACAACCCTAATTTTTCCACCTTCTCCCCCCCCCCGCCCCCCCCAATTCAGTGCTGCTGGTCCTTTCCAGCCTCTTTCATCCACTTAATGTTTATATGCATTCTCTCCAGCTTCAAATGCACATCATTGCGCTGTACTGGCTTCCTGACAACAGTGGATGTCTGAGCAACGCGTGCCAGGATGGCCGATAGTAGTCTCCACCAGGTGTTCATTTTAGTGGATGACATCACAGTTGGGAGACAATTGTTGCCCCATTGTAGAAAATCACTGAACAATTCTTCTAAATCTGCAGTTTTCATTTAAATAATACCTGGTGATCCTGCCATGAAAGCCATTGTTCAGGTACTTCCTGTTATAGGGTGACACCAATACATGTCCCTGGTTCTTAAATCACACAGGCTTCCATAAGAAACTACATGTGGTTGTTTCAGTACGTATTTTACAGGAATGGTTTACTGTTGTATAAAAAAGAAACAAACACAAGAGGGCGTCTCCATCTAGGTGTAGCGATTTATTAAAAAAGCATAAAAGATAGCACTCAATAGATCAAGCCTATTCATAGACCCATATAGACCTCCATAGGATCACCGTGAGGCTGCAGAGGTAAGCAGGCATGTGGCTAGTTGAAGCAAAGGTCTTGAAGAAAGTGTAGCTGTCAGGCTTCAGGCTGGAACATAAGCATCAGCAGCCAGGGCTGGACTGGGACAAAAAATTTGGCCCTGGACTTCATCCAGACTGGCCCACTTTCATTTTTTAAACACGAAAACAGTATATAAACTATACACAATTGCGCAAACAAAAACATAAGTAAAAACATTCCACAGTAAGTATAAACGGCTTATTTTTTTGGGATTCCCCAGAGAGCTCCCCCTTACATCAGGGTCCCCAGAGAGCCTCCCCCTTACATCAAGGTCCCCAGAGAGCCTCCCCTTTACATCAGGTTTCCCAGAGAGCCTCCTCTTTACATCAGGGTCCCCAGAGAGCACCCCTTAGGTCAGAGTCCCCAGAGAGCCCCCCTTACATCAGGGTGCCCAGAGAGCCCCCCTACTTACATCAGGGTCCCCAGAGAGCCCCTCCTTACCTCAGAGTCCCCAGAGAGCCGCTCCTTACATCAGGGTCACCAGAGAGAGTGTGGGCAGTGAGAGATGATGTAATCTCTCTGCTGTCCGTGGCTGCACAGTGAGGGCTAAACAGCAGTGATGCAGGGTGGGCGGTGAGAGATAATGTAATCTCTCTGCTCTCCCATACTGCCTGCCTGCTATCGGTCTCCCCCATGCTGTCCGGCGCATTGGCTGTAGAGAGGCCACGGCCCGATAGTGGGCCATGGCTCTTTGGTTGGGGACCACTGGGACTCTGGGCTATGGGCCCCAGATTCGGGGCTATAGCACCAAAGCCACCCCCTGGCGACGCCACTGGCTGTCACTGAAACCGGCCCACTGAGCAATTGGCTCACTGGGAAACTTCCAGTAGGCCAGTACATGCTTGTCAGCAGCTTCCAGAAATGGCAAGGTGGCTGCGACTCCAAACAGCACCTCTTACGGCTGGGTGATGACACCATGCTGTCACCATCAGGAAACCCACCCTAAGAAATGCCATACAGCCATCGCTAAAGTGAATATAGACAAAATGTGGCTGCAAGAGATCATTAGCACTGAGCTGCAAAAGTGAATGAAAAAGTTCAGATTTTATTTTAGAAAAGCAGTTTGTGACACACAATGATTTAGCAAACTAAATATCATTCAGTCATGGTTTACATCTACTTTGAATATAAATCCACTTTGTATACATCAAATGCCTTTTTTCAAAAGCCAGATAATATCTTTTAAAAGTACCAGTGACATCAGGTCTGTGCAATGCTGCCGGAGGGACCCAGCAGGCCCCACCTACTACAGGTTGCCTACAGAAAACTACAAGAGGGGGCAGAGACCAGTCACCCTGCACATGGAGAAAGCAGCAGTGACCGGTCTTTATTACAGGAAGCTCCTACACAGAGGGAAAGTTTTACACTGGATTACTGCACAGATCTAGAAGAAATATACAAAGCACACCAAGTGACAGCAGTGACCGGTCTTTATGGAATATACAAAGCACACCAAGTGACAGCAGTGACCGGTCTTTATGGAATATACAAAGCACACTTAGTGACAGCAGGGATTGGTCTTTATGGTAAATACAAAGCATAACAAGTGACAGAAGTGACTGGTCTTTATTACAGGAAGCTCCTGCACAGAGGTAAAGTACAGGAGCTGCTGTATCACCAAAATTGTCAATATCACACAGGCACTAAACTTAAAGCTGAACTCCGGGCACAAAAAACCTGCATTAAATATATTCCCCAATAGCCACAAATGACAGTATATAAATCTGCCTCATGTGCTCCTAATCCACTTTCAAGCCCAAATATTACCTAGTAAAAGCAGTGGTGGCATCATCACTGTGCTGTACATAGCCTGTGCAGTAAGCAGAGCTGTGGGAGGGACAGGCTCCACCCACTACAGGCTGTCTGCAAAAAACTACAGGAGGGGGCGGAGGCAGACCAGTCATCCTGCACAAGAAAAGAGAGCAGCAGTGTCTTCATTACAGGAAGCTCCTGCACAGAGGAAAATTTTCACACTGGATTACTGCACAGATCAAGGAGAAATACACAAAGTACACCAAGAGTCAAGTAAGAATGCAATGACTCTTGTATTTAGACAATATTTGTTTACCCAGGAGTGCAGCTTTAGGGAAAATTATTTATGCACTTATGGCGTTCTTTGAGCAGAGATTAGCGGCTGCTTTCAGGTACAAGCTGTGATCTCTCACTGCTTCCTATGTGGGAATTAGGCTGAAAAATAGAGATTTGTTGTTTATATTTAGCTAATAAGTGTCGGCCTATACTTACTTTGTGCCTGCAAGTAGCACAAGATGTCTAGAAATGCTGATCAACACTGTAGCAAACTGAATTCTGAATTCTTTACCTAACCCTTAGAGCCGGTTCACACTGGGGTGACAAAGCCGCCACCAAAGTCGCGCAGGAACCTGATGACCGAGCCGCCTGACGAGTCGCGTCCCATTCAATGCAATGGAACCGTTCTAATAGGAGCGACGTAAGTCGGTCCGACTTAGAAAAAGGTCCCTGCACGACTTCGGGGGCGGCTCAGGGCGACCTGCATTGACTTCTATACAGAAGTCGTTTTTCTGGTCGCCTCTGAAGTCGTCCTCAGGACAACTTGCAGAGTCGCCCCCGAAGTCGTGCCGCGGGAGTGTAAACCGGCTCTAACATTTGCTTAAAACACATCTCAGTGGCTTTTCTGCTGAGTTTACATTGTAATTCCAAAGTTTAAAGCTGAACTCCAGCCTTCCTTTAGTCTTGCACAGTTGTACGGGCTCATCTCCTGTACTGCAATTGATTACGAATTTCACTGCATACTATGAGCTTTGTACAGTGTGCATTAGAACTTGCAGCAAGTAAGATAGAGCCCACCTAATTTCCTGGCTGAAGGACGTCCGGTATCATCAAACCCTTCCTGCTCCGGCCTGCCTGTCCCATTCCTTTCAATCATTGGATTTAAGGCCTTCCATTTTTGAAGGCTCAACATTACATTGCATAGAGAAGTACAGAGGCATAGGGTATGTATTGAGAATACATTTTTTTTTTTAAATATCAACAGCATGTTGATGAGAGGGCCAGAGAAAGCAATATATGAGCAGATTAAAGTCAGAGAAAAGAGACCTCTGCTTCTGCACAGAATCTGTAAAATACTGGCTGGTGACAGGCTTTTCTACTTTGGCTGCGGCTGCTTTCTGTGAAGGAGACAAATTGTAAGGCTTTTCACACTTTCTGTTCTGATCTACCCTTATTGTAAAACTTTGACTGGTCTTTAATCAAAAAGCTTCAATCTCAAAAAGCTGAAATTGCCTCCATGTTTTGATTTCAGGGAATAACGTCATGAGAACAATCCACGGGGTTGGAGAGATGATGACCCAGATGGTCCTCAGCCGTGGATCTGTCCTTCCCATTGCAGTTCAAGATGTTCAGCCCAGTCTGCACACCAGCAAGCAAACCAGTGACAGCGAGGACATTACTGTGATGGACACTAAACTGAAGATCATTGAGATCCTACAGGTAGGGAACATAAAATATGTGTTATCATTTATGCCATAACTCAACTGAACTGAAGATTGTTGAGATCCTACAGGTAGGGAACATATAATATGTATTATCATGGTATGCCATAACTCAACTGAACTGAATATCAGTGAGATCCTCATCCTACAGGTGGGGAACATACACTGTGTATTGATATATGTATATGATAATATGCCATACCTCAACTTAACGAGCTTCATCCCTTTTGCCTTATTCAAATGTAGTCACCTGGCATGGTCTAATAGAGTGCCACGTTTAAGGCCCCTGGGGTCAATTTAACAACAATACCCATCCCACTTACAAAGACCACCTAAAAAAGGAAGCAGTATAAGAGTTTGCAGCTGTTTGAGGCTTTAGGACAGGTAAGTATTCCTGTGGTTTGAGTTCTAACTCTTTCAAATCAGCCCGGGCTTCCAGGTATTATAATCATGACTGCTTGCTAATGAAAGGTAATTTTTGCCTATTTTATTTTAACTTTACCCATTTTGTCCTCTTCTTGAAAGTCAAAGGTGAAAGGTCAGTACATCAACCCAACTGTCTTTCTTATACGACACTGTTATGCTGGATCTGGGGGACAATGTATAACAAGGCCAGGAAGTTGACAGGCCCGCACTTTTCAGACTTCAGGTGACCCCTGACTCTCCAGGTCAAGAGTCCGACTCAGACAAGACAAACTTGAATGAGTGGGTTACAATATTGCCGCGTACACACGGTCGTTTTTTGCGATGGAAAAAAAACGTCGTTTTTTAAAACGTCATTTAAATTGACCGTGTGTGGGCAAAACGTTGTTTTTTGTCTTCAAAAAAACGACCAAAAAAAAATTCCAACATGCTTGAATTTTTTGTGTCGTTTTTCAAAACGTCATTTTTTGTTTCACAAAAAGTCACCGTGTGTAGCAAAAACGTAGTTTAAAACGACGTTTTTCAACCCGCGCATGCCCAGAAGCTAGTTATGAAGCGAGCTTCAATGGAAAAGAGTGGTGAACGTAACCTCGCTTTTTGTGAAAAAAACGATGGTGTGTAGGCAACATCGTCTTTGAAAAGTGACGTTTCAAAAACGTCGTTTTTTACTTCACAGAAAACGTCGTTTTTTTTCATCACAAAAAATGATCGTGTGTACGCGGCATATAACTATTTTCCAATGAAACTGTGCAGTTATAGTAATTTTGACCGCTGGGGAGCGACCCCTGAGGGGGGAAGAGCCTAATTTTTTTAAAGAGCCATGACCAAATTGAAGTGCGTGTTGTGAGTGATAATAGGTTGATAATATAAACCATGCACTGGTCTTTAGTGTGCCCCCCTTTCCCCCAAGTAGTGCTTTCATTAGATTGGTGGTCAGCAGGGAGCACCAGTAACATCCTCTCTTACATCGGTGGTCAGTGAGCCCCCCTAATATTGCCTCCATTATAAAGCACCACATTATTGTGCTGCTTATGATTATCTCAATAGTAAGTACTCCATTGCAACTCTGCTAAACAAGTGCCATTAGCAATATGTCCTCCCAGTGCCATCAATATACCCCTCCCAATATTATGCCCCCCCCCCCAGTGTCACCCTTTCCCTTCCAGTACCACCATTATGTCCCCACAGTGCCACCAATGGTTGCCTCAGTGCAACAATTATGTCCCCCTAGTGTCATCATCATGTCCCCTGTTGGAACGGGTTACCTTCCTTCTACCTCCATGTGCAGAGCAGTTCAGGGAAGTAGCAGTGAGACATAGCTACAACTTTTGCTGCACTGGTCTTGATCGTACTGCCTCTTGCATCGATCCTAGGCACTTGCATGCAACGTCATATACAAACGAATAGGGTAGAGAAAAATTGGGGAGAACAACTTTGCAGAACAGGTAGCAATTTCTTGACTGGTGGAGGACTGCAGGTGACCTGTTGCCAACCCAGGGTTTAGATTGTGGATTGCCCAAAGGTTTTTTTATTTTATTTTGGCTATAGAGGATTAGAACCAGTTTTATTTTTATTTTTTTTATTGCTGTCTGTGACCCTGCTGATGAGATTCACCTTCATTATTTTTCTGGTGATCATTGTCATCGGGACAGAAAGTCATGAAAAATCCAACATTTTACAGTAGTCACCAGAGCAAAGAGTAAAGCCTCGTACACACGGGCCAGAATTTCCCCAGGAAAAAACGTTGTTTTTCCTGACGAGATTCTTGGCAAGAATCTCTTGCTGTCCGAGTGTACAGACACTCCTTTCAAAAAAAACGGGGTTCTCTTGAAAAGGTAAGAACGCAGTGACATCATCGCGTACAATGAGCATGCGCTCGTCACATTCGATGCCGTCACCGCCATCTTGCTGCACCCTACATATGTCTAGGAAGCTACCGCACATGCGTCAAAGTCATTTCGAGCATGTGTGGGTTTCCACGGCGACCAGGTAAGTATACCCACTCGGGTTTCTCGGCAGGAAAACTGCAGAGAATCTCACGACGAGAAAATAGAGAACATGTTCTCTATTTTTCTCGTCGTGAGATTCTGGGCAGTTTTCTTGTTGAGAAACCTGAAAGCCTCGTACACACGCACGGTATACTCGGCAAGAAAGCTCTGCCAGCAGATCTTGCCGAGTGTCTGTACGAGGCTTCAGAGGAAAATTCTCTAATGGGGACATCTGTTGTGGTGACAATTGTCTAAAAATGACCCTCACTTTGTAAAGATTACCTCTCACTTCCTGTTGTTTCCTCGGAACAGGAAGTGAAGGGGAATCTTTTCGACAGGACACAGACAGTAATAAGTAAACTGACACATTTTAACCCTTTTCTACTCTATTCAAAACTGAACAAAGAGTTTTGGTAATTCATGCACTTTATAAGGGAATATTCAGATTCTTGCATAAGAGAGGTCATGGTTGGTTTTTATTAGGGTTGTCCCGATATCACTTTTTTAGGACTGAGTACAACTACCGATACTTTTTTTCAAGTAGTCGCCGATACCAAATACTGATACTTTTTTTTACATGTGTCCCCAAATGCAGCCATGTCCCCCACATATGCAGCCATGTCCCCCCAGCCATGTCCACCACATATGCAGCCATGTCCCCCACATATGCAGCCATGTCCCCCCAGCCATGTCCCCCACATATGCAGCCATGTCCCTCCAGCCATGTCCCTCTAGCCATGTCCCTCACATATGCAGCCATGTCCCTTCAGCCATTTCCCTTCAGCCATTTCCCTTCAGCCATGTCCCTCACATATGCAGCCATGTCCCTCTAGCCATGTCCCTCACATATGCAGCCATGTCCCTTCAGCCATGTCCCTCTAGCCATGTCCCTTCAGCCATGTCCCTTCAGCCATGTCCCTCACATATGCAGCCATGTCCCTCTAGCCATGTCCCTCACATATGCAGCCATGTCCCTCTAGCCATGTCCCTCACATATGCAGCAATGTCCGTTCAGCCATGTCCCTCACATATGCAGCAATGTCTGTTCAGCCATGTCCCTCTAGCCATGTCCCTCACATATGCAGCAATGTCTCATGTCCCTCTAGCCATGTCCCTCACATATGCAGCAATGTCCCATGTCCCTCTAGCCATGTCCCTCACATATGCAGCCATGTCCCATGTCCCTCTAGCCATGTCCCTCACATATGCAGCAATGTCCGTTCAGCCATGTCCCTCTAGCCATGTTCCTCACATATGCAGCCATGTCCCATTTCCCTTCAGCTATTTCCCCCATACCTTTGCCGCCGAAAGCCGCATGGAGAAAATCACAGGATTCATTTGAATAGCCTGCGCGTATAGACACTCCCCCTTGCTCGGGATTGGACAGATCACGATCACCCATCCAATCCCGAGCAAGGGGGAGTGTCTATACGCGCGGAAACACTACAGTTATTCAAATGAATGTTGTGATGTTCCCGCACAGCGTTTAACCCCTTGCGGCGGCTTTCGATGCGGTGGCGCGATGCGACGGCTTTCGATTCGGCGGTGCGATGCAGCGGCGGGGGGGGGGTGTATTCTATTTAGGCATCGGGAGTATTTGCGCGAGTACAAGTACTAGTGCAAATACTCGGCATCGGTCCCGATACCGATACTAGTATCGGGACAACCCTAGTTTTTATTATTCACAATTCCTCCCTAAGGCCAAGGCACTCTCTGTCCTAATCCTAAACCTAATCTTCCACTCTAGACTTAAAAAACAAATTGCCTTCTCTGCCTTTATTCTAATGTCTATATACAGCCAGCACAATGTCAGATTGCATTCGTTTCTGGGAAACGTTTTTTTAAAAAGCTTTTATTCTGATATTATAAAATGAAATAACGGGAGTTTTCTTGCTTCAGTTTATTCTCAGTGTGCGGCTGGATTATAGAATTTCCTATATGTTGTCCATCTACAAGAAGGAATTTGGAGATCACGGGGGCAACGTGGACAGCTCAACAGTTTCAACAGCCTCACCACCAGACACACCGACCCTAGCAGGTGGGTGGAAGCTGTCTGCTATCATTTAGGTCTTTTCAGTACATAATGGCTTCTCAGCAGAGGCTGATGCTGCGTACACACGGTCGTTTTTTGTCTTATAAAAAAACATTGTTTTTTCTCATGAAAAAAAAAAACGTTGTTTTTTTCTCATGAAAAAAAAAAAAACGTTTTTTTCTCATGAAAAAAAAACGTTTTTCAAACTTCATTTTAAAAAACGACGTTGCCTACACACCATCGTTTTCTGAAAATGCTCTTGCAAAGCGTGGTTACGTACAGCACGTACGACAGCACTCTTTGTTTTAAACGTCGTTTTAGCGCACACACAAAAAACGACATTTTGAAAAACGACATAAAAAATTGAAGCAGGTTTGAATTTTTTTTTGGTCGTTTTTCAGAAAACAAAAACTACGTAAAGCCCACACACGATCATTTTAAATTACGTTTTTTAAAACGTTGTTTTATTTCATCACAAAAAACGACCATGTGTATGCGGCATTACTGTTCTTTTCTAGATGGTGGCCAGCTCATGCATCTAACCACTTAACAAGCAAGCATGTTTTTACTGGGTGAGTAAGTACCCTCCACCTATGGAGCAAGAGGGGTGAGCGCTCATTCACTGGCATGTCTAGGTGGAAAATAGTGATTGGTTAGAAATTCATCCCAGTTCAGTGAGTGATTACATGAAAACCTGTATCCTGCAGGAATGGCAGCTTTATTTTTTTAAGTTATAATAAGGTTCATGGGAGCATCACTTAAAGTGGATGTAAACCCTCCATACACCCAGTGAAATGAACAGCCTCAGATGATACACAGGGATGAACCAAATCTCACCACATAGGATTTACATCTATATCTTCTGACTTCACAATTATATACTGTTTAGAAAGTTATTGTTAGACACAGGAAGTGATGTCTGGGCCTTGAGCCAAGATAGCTAAAATTGCTGATTGGGGGAAAGGAACACATCCCCTCTCTCCACATAGGCAAAGACTCTCAGAGGTGTTTTGTAACAGGGCCAGCTGCCTGCTAATCTATTTATAGCAACCTCCCCTGACAGAAATTTCAGTATCTGATGTGTCCAAGAATTTGTCAGGAATTATCAGGCTGATAACAGAGGAACTGTTCAGGAGCTATCAGACTTAGCTCTTTGAAGAGAAATAACAAAATACTGCAGATATGTGTGCCCAGCTCAAATTTCATGAATTGGGTTTACATCCACTGTAAGTGTACAGGTAAAGCGGCATATCCATTCAAAATATTTTGAAAGGAAGGCCTCTACTTTATCTATTTGGACAGCTCAGCATCTCAGTTCTCAGAGCCTCTTCAACAAATATCTGCTTGACCATCAGAAAAATGCTTTGAATCCATGTGATCACTACTACAGCAGATCAGCAGCTATCATTATTAGCAGCTATAATACTGTAAACGTGATTCCGCCATTCAAAGTTCCTGTGCACCTTATGTACTGATGGGCTACATATATTTTGACTTGAACTTTTTCTCCAAGGTCTTTGATTGACGTAAGTTTCATTTTTGTTTGTTTAGCGGTTGTTCCTGATATTGATGAAATAGCAGCAAGGGCTGAGACCATGTTTGCTGGAAGGTGAGTTAATGTACCAGTCCACCTGTACCAGCACTATGTACCATCCAATACCAGTAGAACTACAACCTAAACGTTTTGCCTTTTAATTCATAACCGTGTTGAAGGGTTAGAACGGGGATAGGCATCTTAAGGCACAAGTGACATGATGGGCCTATGTTGGCATTTTCAGTGGCACCTTAAGGATCATCATGTGGCATTTTTGCTCAGACTGGCCTGCTGCAGGATCTTCTGGTGGGCCCATCCTCCCTACAAATACATAGGCATTTAAAATGGTTCTAAATGCAGAAATATCTTACCTTAATGCATTCTCTGCATTAAGATAAAAAAAACTTCCGTGTGCAACCCTCTCCTAACCCTGTTAAACTTATTGAGCCTGATCTCAATCCAGGACTGTGCCAGAAAGCAGTGTCTCACTCTGCTCTTTCTCTACTCACTGGCAATGGGGGCAGCAGTAGTAGCCAATGGCCAACTGTCGATTACAGCCTGTGAGGAGAGAGTGCGGCTCCTGATCAAGCCCACACAAGTGCCCGGCTTGCTATGGGATCACTCGGTAGTGGGGAGAGCCAGAAGCACCGATGGGGACCTAAGAAGAGGAGGATCGGGTGCCCACACAAGTGCCCCCATAGAAAGCGGCTTGCTATGGCATCATTTGGTGGGGGGGGGGGGGGGGGGGGGGGAGCCAGAAGCACTGATGGGGGACCAAAGAAGAGGAGAATTGGGGGCCCACAAAAGTGCCCCCGTAGCAAACAGCTTGCTATGGGACCAATCAGTAGGGGGGGTGAACCAGATGCGCCAGTGGGGGACTTGAGTAGAGGAGGATCGGGACTGTTCTGTGCAAAACCATTACACAGAGCAGGTAGGTATAACAAGCTTTCTATTTAAACAAGACAGCGCCCACTGGCTGGATGATCAGGATTGTTTTATGTTGCAGCTCTGTTTTGGTCCCAAGGATTCATTCTGTAAGGACAATACTTATTTTTAATAAAGTGGTTTTCATTTACACACTACACTATGAGGTTTGGTTTCCTTCTTTGTCTTCCTGTTCTATAAGTGAAATCTGGCTGGAGTTTGGAGCTCTCCATCATTTTGCTGTTTAGGGAATTTAATCCCACAAGTGCTTATGGCTACTCAATAAATAGAGTGTCATGGAATTCTGGTAAGAAGCATGTGTTTTTTGTTTTTTGCAAGCCCTAAAAGCTGAGTGTTGCACTGCACAGTGTTGTGTGTTTGAGGACTTTGTATATTCACTGAGATTGATCACAGATTGTTTTGTGTATGACCTGCTAAGTATTGGTCATTCACTATATTGTCAAAAGTATTGGGACGCTTGCCTTTACATGGACATGAAACTTAATGGCATCCCAGTCTTAGGCCTTGTACACACGATCAGACAGGTCCGATGAAACTGGTCTTAAGACCAGTTTCATCGGACCAGTTCGATGGTGTGTATGGCCCATCAGACCGGTGTCCGTCAGACCAAAGTTTTAAAACCTGCTTTAAAACCTGTCTGATGGACGCCTGGTTAGTACACAAAAGCATCGGACCAAAAACCTGCGCATGCTCAGAATCAAGTCGACGCATGCTTGGAAGCATTGAACTTTGTTTTTTCAGCATGTCGTCGTGTTCTACGTCACCGCGTTCTGACCCGATCGGATTTTGGTCCGATGGTGTGTACGCACATCAGACCATCAGACAAGTTCAGAGTTGTCTGATGAAAACGGTCCGTCGGACCAGTCTCATCAGACCGGTCTGATTGTGTGTACAGGGCCTAAGTTTGTAGGGTTAAAAATTTAGTCCACCCCAAACTCACTTATCCATGTCTTTATGGACCTTGCTTTGTGCACTGACAGTCATGTTGGAACAGGAAGAGGCCACCCCCAAACTGTTCCCACAAAGTTGGCAGCATAACATTTTCCAAAATGTCTTAGGCCTCGTACACACGATCGGACATATCCGATGAAAACGGTCCGCGGACCATTTCCATCGGATATGTCCGATCGGGATTTGATCCGATGGCGTGTACACACCATCGGATCAAATTCCCCGCCGCCGGACGGCGCGGTGACGTGGCGGTGACGCGGCGGTGACGTTGACGCCGCCACGTCACCGCCACGTCACCGCGCCAGGAAGTTAAACACTTCCGCGCATGCGCCGAATCCATTCGGCGGCGGCGGCGGTGGGGGACGACATGTCTGCTGGTAAGTGTACTAACCAGCAGACATGTCGGGCGGACAGATTCCCACCGGATAGATTTCAAAGCATGCTTTGAAATCTGTCGGGTGGAGAAATCTGTCCGCTAGCCCATACACACGAGCGGAGATGTCTGCTGAAACGGTCCATCGGACCGTTTTCAGCGGACATATCCCCTCGTGTGTACGAGGCCTGAGTATGCTGACACCTTAAGAGTTCCCTTCACTGGAACTAAGGGTCCAATCCCAACCCCTGAAAAACAACCCCACACTATAATCCCTCTTCCACCAAATGATTTGGACCAGTGCACAACGCAAGGTCCATTAGGACATAAATGAGTGAGCCTGGGGTGGAGGAACTTAACTGGCCTGCACAGAGTCCTGACATCAAACCCAATAAAACACCTTTGGGATGAATTAGAGCGGAGACTGTGAGCCAGGCCTTCCTGTCCACATCAGTGCCTGGCCTCACAAATGTGCTTCTGGAAGAATGGTCAAACATTCCCATAGACACACTCCTAAACCTTGTGGACAGCCTTCCCAGAAAAGTTGAAGCTGTTAAAGCTGCAAAGGGTGGGCCAACTCAATATTGTACTTTACGGACTAAGGCTGGGATGCCAAAAGTGTGTGTAAAGGCAGGTGTTCCAATGCTTGTACAATAAAGTGTATATGTTCAGAGTCACATATTGTTTGCGTGTGAAGCACAGTAGCATTATTTGGACATTTGTATTCACTTCTATGGTTGGTTTAAATGTTTAACTAGTTGTTTTATTTGTGTATTTTTAAGGTAATTCTTACAGTACGCTACATATGTTTGTTTTTATTTTTAGCGCTACACTTTTTGGATTTTATATGTGCTTGAATTCTGTTTCAGGAATCTTAGTGCTAGCTGCTTGTGTTTTTTGCACATGATGAATTAATCCAAGCGGGGAAGTTTTTTTTTTATTTAAATGTATTATTTTATTCTTACATTGTTCCTGAAACAGCTTTTCTTCCCGTAACTTCAACTCACAGAACTACATTTCCCAAGAGCCTTTTCCCTACACAGAGTGTGGGGATAGGCTCTTAGAAAAAATAAATAAAAATGCTGGTAAAGAAATTATTAAAATCATGTGGAGAGGGACAGAGGGTCAGGGATGGAGTTCTGTAGTCCAGCGGGCAGGTCTGACAACAGTGGTTATGATTTTGCCTTAGCAAAAGCAGTGTTGTTAGCCAATAACAGGAAGTTAGGAGCTCTCTGGATTTCTGGTAGATTGGCAGGTATTTTTCTGCAAGGTAGATTTGATTTAAATCAAGTCGATTTAAATCACTGGTAAAAAGGCTTAATTTAAATCATGATTTGTAAAGAGCAACTGTCACCCCTGTCCAAAGCGGCTCCTTCTCTGACCCGCTGTTGACTCACTGACCATCCCATTCACTTTAATGAGATAGTTGGTGATGCTGCAGTGACACAACAAGGTGAGCGACGTAGCGGCAGCAGGTGAGTGGATGCCTGCCCGAAATGACTGGTGCTCTTCAAATGTAAGGACTCATTCTTGCTGGTAGTTAGAAATGAAGATTTCCTATTTAGAAAAATAAGCTGTCAGGTTAGTAAAACAGTGATAGCAGAACCGATTCAATCATGCAGTTTGTAGTGTACATAGATTTGCAAAACAATGAGATAAAGGAATATTCCTGAACTTTGTTTTATCTCATGGTTACTGTGAAATTGTGTGAATGCATCAATGCAGTGCATGTTATCCCAGCTTGCAGAGTTTGGATTTATTGAATGAGTTTACCAAAAATGTAAATATAGCTGAAAATGCAGCCTAAGCTCCATTTCATGCTGAATAAACTAAAAATAAATAATAATATTAAAATATTAATAATAAATAATCAAATATATATTAATGTATCTTAACCGCTTAAGGACCGCAGCACGACTAAATACATCGGCAGAATGGCACGGCTGGGCACATGGACGTACAGGTACGTCCCATTTAAGAAGCCCAGCCGTGGGTTCCGGTCCTGTGCTCCGTGACCGCGCCCACGGAACTCGCGGACCTGATCGTTGCCGTTGTCCCGTAATCGGGTCTCAGAGCTGAAGAACGGGGAGAAGTAAGTGTAAACAAACCTCTCCATGTGCTTCCTAGTGAGCCTGTCACTGATCGTCTGTTCCCTGTCATGGGGAACGATGATCAGTGACGTCACACACCCAGCCACGCCCCCGTAGAGTAATAAACACACATTAGGGAACACTTTACCCCTTTAGTGCCCCCTACAGGTTAACCCCTTCACTGCCAGTGTCATTTTCACAGTAATCGGTGCATTTTTATAGCACTGTTTGCTTGCTGTATAAATGACAATGGTCCCAAAATGGTGTCAAAAGTGTCCGATGTGTCTGCCATAATGTCGCAGTCACGATAGAAATCGCTGATCGCCGCCATTGCTAGTAAAAAAAAAATATTAATCAAAATGCCATAAAACTATCCCCTATTTTGTAAATGCTATAACTTTCACGCAAACCAATCAATAAACGATTATTGCGTTTTTTTTTTAACCAAAAATATGTAGAAGAATACGTATCGGACTAAACTGAGGGAAAAAATATTATTTTTATATATTTTTGGGGGATATTTATTATAGGAAAAAGTAACAAATTATTTTTGTTTATAGCGCAAAAAATTAAAACCGCATAGTTGATCAAATACCACCAAAAGAAAGCTCTATTTGTGGGACAAAAAGGACGTCAATTTTGTTTGGGAACCACGTCGCACGACCGCTCAATTGTCAGTTAAAGCGACACAGTGCCGAATCGCAAAAATGGGCCTGGTCTTTTAGCTGCATAATAGCCAGGGGCTTAAGTGGTTAAATAGAAAACTATCTTTAAAAACATATAAAATAAAATCAGATTTTAATCATAAAAATCTGATTTCTTCATCATTGATTTTTGTCCACCCTGTTTTTCTGTACTTGCATGCAATTAAGCAAAGCATGGATAACTGTGTGTATGTTGCAGAGATGTACTGAATACTGTACATTTTATATTTCACCTAGATCTACAGCTTAATGCTAGTTTCTAATATTCTTTCTAATATTATTTCTAGCAAAGAGAAGAATCCTGTGGAATTGGACGATGAAGGTGGCAGGACCTTCCTGCGGGTTCTCATTCACCTAATCATGCATGACTATCCGCCGTTGCTCTCTGGGGCTCTCCAACTGCTCTTCAAGCATTTTAGCCAAAGGGCCGAGGTACTGCAGGCCTTTAAACAGGTATGAAGGTCGCCTGACCAATATCACACCTCTGTTCTGATCGCACCACTTATCCAACTCATGGCTTTTCTAGACAATGTATGTTAAAGCTGCAGTTTAAATAGCTTATTTTTTGCCTACCCTCAACATCATGATATTTATAGGGCCGAAACAACTAATCGATTATGAAAATAGTTGTCAACTATTTTCATAATTGATTAATCGGCCAGTTGATTAGTTGGCCTGCATATAGAATGCATTATTTGTTTACATATCAGGAAATACAGTGCAGCACACATACAGCTCAGTACCCCATCCATACATGTCACTAAGTGCCTGAGAATTTGTGAAAGTGTGAGGAGCAATGCCTCATGGGACATGTAGTCCTGGGCAGGAAGTGAGTGGTTCTAAAGGCAGAAGTTTTTTTACCTTGCTATAGCGGGCGCTCTATACTATACTTTGCAGCTTGCTATTGAGGCACTTTGAAGGCAGGAGGAGCCAGAAGCAACGGTGAGGGACCCCAGAAGTGGAGGATCTGGGCTGCTCTGTGCAAAACCTTTACGCAGAGCAGGTAAGTATAACAAGTTTGTTTAAAAAAAAATCACTTTAAAGACTCTGTGCAGGGAAGATCAGCATCTGAACCCGGAGAAAGTGGAGGTAATAGAAGGCATTACAATTACTGTAGTTGGTTATTTATATTTACCACTGCATATGGATATTTAAGAATAAATTGCCTTTTTTTTATTTACATATTAACTAAATTGTACACCACACTTCTGCATTGGTTGTTAAGACTGCAGGAGATCCACATATACAAGATTATAGTCGATTAATCGGAAACAATATTCGGCCAACTAATCGATTATGAAAATAATCGTTAGTTGCAGCCCTAGATATTTATTATATTAGATAAAGCCTTTTCATTACACTCCAATTTAGACCAAATATTCCCATCATTGGGTCTGTGTGCTTCTTTGTGTACAATGCAGGCAGATCATGGCTGGTGGGAGTGGTTGTACATAGCTTCGTGAAAACATTACAGCAGCTTCCTTCAGCACTACTCTCAGGGGCCCTTGATGCAAATAGCGGACTTGCTCCTCGGAGGACTTTTGCAAATATTATATGATTTGATGGGCTGATATGCGTCAGAAGGAGAGGGCATTTCTAGGCAGACTATATTTGCAGACCAGCCTTGATTGAAAATACTGAAATCCAATGAATGGAAGAGGTGGGCCAGGGACTGTCAGACTTTGCGGAAAAAGCTAAATGATGCTGGACGTCCTGTGGTTTCCGTCTGACTTGCTTCAGCTTTTAATGCACACTGTGGCTAAGCAATTTCAGTGCAGGAGAGGAGATTGCCCAGCTGTGCAAAAATGAGCAAAAGGCCAGAGTTCAGCTTTAAGTGCCTACACATCAGCTTAGGTTGGCTGTATGATGGCTACATCAACATCTGAATTGGTTGTTAAGACTGCAGGAGATCCACATATAATAACAGATGCCGCTGAATGAGATCTTGTATTTAGATTTATTTTTGTTTCCTTTCTCAGGAGTGTATTCCTTACAATAGTGCTAGTGACAGTACCTGTCGTGCAGGTCTTCCATCTCATATAAAGTCCCAATGTCATTAATAATGTCACAAATTTATGTCTGGACCCATTTAGGGTTGCATTAAGTTGATATTGCACTTGGTATTATGGGTAAAAAGGCCTTTAGCAACTGCCTGGCTGTCCCGTATAATAACTACATCCCTGCCTTTATTGGCTATTAGGCTGGACAACGTCCACAGATTATATTACACAGTTCTGAGCATTCCTACAGGCAGAGTGAGATCTTGTATCTTCACATTATCCAAATAATATTTCTTCTTCCGTTCAGGTTCAGCTGCTGGTGTCAAATCAGGATGTCGACAACTACAAGCAGATCAAGGCCGACCTGGACCAATTACGGCTGACGGTGGAGAAGTCTGAACTTTGGGTTGAAAAGAGCAATAGTTACGAGAACGAGGAACTGGGAGACGGGCAGGCCAAGGATGGCAAAGAGCAGATTAATGAGGTGAATTAAGCGCTGAGCTGCTTGGCTTCTATTTCATTTACTGACTGATTAAACAAAGGTCTGTAAATGGCAGAGACAAGATCTCTGCACCCCCAACACGTACAATTAAAAGTGCAGGAAACTGACAAGCAGTGAGAACAGGAGCAGGTCAGTAACTTATTGTGAAGGTTTCAACAAACCTCCAAGATCTTTTATTGCTACCATTTATTTTTTTGTTTAAACCCTTGAAGTCCCGCAGTCATCAAAGACTAGATGCTTAGACCAAATTTGGCCTACATCAGTTAAAGGGGTTGGAAAGGTTTGTTTTTTATTTTCTAAATAGGTTCCTTTAACCACTTGCTTACTGGGCACATATACCCCCCTCCTGCCCAGGTGAAATTTCAGCTTCCGGCACTGCGTCGCTTTAACTGACAATTGCGTGGTCGTGCGATGTGGCTCCCAAACAAAATTGATGTCCCTTTTTCCCCAAAAGTAGAGCTTTCTTTTGGTGGTATTTGATCACCTTTGCGGTTTTTATTTTTCACGCTATAAACAAAAAACAATTTTGAAAAAAAAATACAATATATTTTACTTGTTGCTATAATAAATATCCCAATTTAAAAAAAAAAAAAAATGTTTTTTTTTCTCAGTTTAGGCCGATACATATTCTTCTACATATTTTTGGTAAAAAAAAAAAAAAAAAACGCAATAAGCGACTGGTTTGCGCAAAAGTTATAGCGCCTACAAAATAGGGGACAGAATTATTATTTTTTATTATTTATTTTTTTTACTAGAAATGGCGACGATCTGCGATTTTTATTGGGACTGCGACATTATGGCGGACACTTTTGACACATTTTTGGCACCATTACTTTTATACTGCGATCAGTGCTATAAATATGCACTAATTACTGTATAAATGTGACTGGCATTGAAGGGGTTAACACTAGGGGGTGAGGAAGGGGTTAAATGTGTACCCTGAAAAGTGTTCTAACTGTGGGGGAGGGGGACTGACTGTTTTTTATTTCTTTGTCTGAATTTCTCACTGTTTCTCCTCAGTAAGCTTGCCCCCATCGTCTGAGCCGTTCTGGCTGGGGGTTAGTCAGCCAGAACAGCTTACTGAGGAGGAACTGGAAGTTAGAAATTCAGACAAAGAAAACAAAGAAAAAAACATTTAGAAGGGAAATCAAATATGCACTAATTACTGTATAAATGTGACTGGCATTGAAGGGGTTAACACTAGGGGGTGAGGAAGGGGTTAAATGTGTACCCTGCAAAGTGTTCTAACTGTGGGGGAGGGGGACTGACTGGGGAGGTGACCCATCTGTGTCCCTATGTACAAGGGACACAGATCGGTCTCCTCTCTCCATGACAGGACGCTGTCTCTGTGTGAGGCGGCAATGAGAGATGAACTCATATGTTTACATTTGAGATCATCTCTCATTGGCCGCACAGATCGCATAGCAAACGGCCACTCTGGTTGGCCATTCACGGCGATCTGTAATTGGCTGTGTCAAGTAGTTAAGTTAGTGCATTGTTGGTTCACTTACCTTTCGATTGCCCTTCTAAATGTTTTTTTTTTTCTTTGTCTGAATTTCTCACTGTTTCTCCTCAGTAAGCTTGCCCCCATCGTCCGAGCTGTTCTGGCTGGGGGTTAGTCAGCCAGAACAGCTTACTGAGAAGGAACAGGAAATTAGAAATTCAGACAAAGAAAACAGAGAAAAAAACATTTAGAAGGGAAATCAAAGGAAAAGGTAAGTAAACCAACAATGCACTAGCTTAGAGGAACCTATTTAGAAAATTAAAAACAAACCTTTACAACCCCTTTAACTTGCCAATTGGCATGTACTGGTTAATGTCAATAATACATTTGCATTCCTAAATACATATTACATATTTCTGAAGACATAACACCAGGCATTGCTGATCCTGGGAATAGCTGATTGCCTTGAGGGATCAGGAAGGAAATCCCCCCCCCCCCCCCGTTGGAACAAATTGGACCATGATTTATAAATGTTTTCCTTCCTCTGGATCAATTGTGGTTAGAGGGTTCTGTTTAGGGAGGTTTTCAGGTATTGGTGGAACTCAATGGACTTTTAATTTTTTTTTACTATGTTACTAGATTCCCACACTTTTATTTGGTATGCTATAAGTTCGTTTTCATATGTAGCAGTAAAACATCATCTAAAATTGTTGCAAGACTCCTAGAACCAAATAATCTACTTACTCAGTGCACTGTTACGTGAAAAGTGGACATGCCTGAAGCCCTGTACACATGGGCGAGAATCCAGTGGAATAAAAACTGTTGGTTTTCTCGACGGGATTTCTGGCAAGATTTTCTTGCCAAGCCCTGTGTACATACGCACATTCAAAAGGGCCACCATTCTTTTGAATGGCAAGAACGCGGTGACGTCATTGACTACGACGAGCATGCGCTCGTCACATTCGATGCTGTCGCCGCCATCTTGCTTCACACTACCTATGCCTTGGAAGCTACCGCGCATGTGTTGAAGTCTCATCGAGCATGTGCGGATTTCCATGGAGGCAGGTAAGCATACACATGCTCGGGTTTCTCGGCAGGAAAACACTGCCGAGAAAATTGAGACTCCCGACAAGAAAATAGAGAGCAGGTTCTCTATTTTTTCTTGTTGAGATTCCTGGCAGCTTTCTCGACGAAAAACCATACACACAAACGTTTTTTTCGGCAAAAAGCTCTGCCAGCAGTTTTCTTGCTGTTTCTTGACGAAAAAATGCATGTGTACGAGGCCTGAATCTAGGGAAATGACTTGCAGATAGTCAGGATTTTCACAGGATTTTCAGGGAACACTCAAGCTCTGCAAGGTAAGGGCTTGTATTTTATGGATCTTAATTGACAGCATTGGCAACTTTTTTGTTAATTTGTCCCTGATTACGCACAAACAGCCATACATAGTGATGACCCATGAATGCCCGATTTAAATCTAAGATAATTTTTTTTAGACAAAAAAGTATCCAACAAACTACATCCAGGTATGTTCATTAGTAATATCATACAACAGGAGGAGACAACGTGGAAAAATGTCACAAAAATGTATTGCAGATTTGTCAATGTGCAAGGGTATAAAAACTAAATACAAATCACCTGGAGGCAGTCAGTAGAGGGGTTTGAATCAAGAGCGCCCAGCCACACTGGGCAGGGGGCCCTGGAATAAATCTCAGGTAATATTTATACCATCACATCAGTAAATACTGACATGGTGTTAATTAGGTCAGTGTTAAAATGTAATGCAATGAGAGCTTCAGCCTATCAGGACAGTGTTGACATCTGTGCACTAAAATCAAATAACCCACATTGGGTGTTATTTATAAAAGGCAAATCCACTTTGCACTACAAGTGCAAAGTGCACTTGAAATTGCACTGAAAGTACTGGGACTTGCACTTGGAAGGGCAGTCGCTGTAAATCTGAGGGGTAGATCTAAAATGAGGGGAAGCTCTGCTGATTTTATCATCCAATCATGTGCAAGCTAAGATGCTGTTTCTTTTTCTTGCATGTCCTCCTCGGATCTACAGCAACTGCACTTCCAAGTGCACTTTCAGTGCAATTTAAAGTGGACTTTGAACTTGTAGTGCAAAGTGAATTTGTCTTTAGTAAATAATTTACTAAGTTGATTAGAGTGGTGAATTAACCACACAGTGCATTATTTTATATGGTTACTTTATTATACAGCGCTGTGAAAATTGACGGCAATATAAAAGTACCTGTAATAAATAAATAATAAATCATAAAGCATTTTTATGTTCCCAGGCAGGGGCGGACTGACCATTGAGTCACTCGGGCACTGCCCGAGGGCCCCATGCCACTAGGGGGCCCCATCAGGGTTGCCAGGCTCAGTAAAACCAGGGACAGTATGTAAAAATCTATGTTTTTTTTTACATATGTCCCTGATATGTCCGAAACCTACATGCTTTTGATGTGAAAATACCAAGATTTTAGCTGCCCCGCCTCTGCATTGCCTTCTGGCATGGTGGCCATCTGTAAGCCCAGGGGCCCCATAATCTTCTATTGCCCCGGGGCCCCATGAGTTGTCAGTCCGCCCCTGTTCCCAGGACATCTATAATTCTTTGGAATTAGACATTGTCCCCTGTATGCATTTCAAGGCTTCATCTTTGAGTTTTTCTACTATACCTAGAATTTACACTTCTTTATGGACGTGCTGTGTTTCATTTCAGGACACAAGTATTCTGGGTCCTGTTGAAGACGGAACCAAGAAACCTCAGATTGACAGCAACAAAGCCAACAACTACAAGATTGTCAAAGAGGTACTATACTCATTTTTATGATTATTAGCATTGCTTTTTTGAAATGGGATAAAGATGTTTATCACCAGTAACATTCCATATTGACATTGCAGATCTTGATCCGGCTAAGCAAGCTGTGTTCACAGAGTAAGAAGGGCCGCAGCCAGCAGCAGAGACTTCTGAAGAATATGGGAGCACATTCTGTGGTCCTAGATCTTCTGCAGATTCCATATGAAAAGGTATGTACTTCATCAAGCAGACGCTGTCACTGACAAAACTTGAGGGTGAACACCCTTCAATATTTTTGGGTTAAAAGTGGGATTTTCCAATGACAAACATTCTTGGTAGAAAAATTGTATTACATTTTATAAGCAAAGTTGGTGATGATATGAAAGGCTAATCCCAGTTTATTGTAAGCGGAGCTTGGTTAGACTTGTCTTCTTTATGTTTTTTTTATCCAGACTGACGATAAGATGAACGAGATTATGACCCTCGCTCATAACTTCCTACAAAACTTTTGCCGTGGCAACCCACAGAATCAAGTCCTGCTTCATAAAAACTTGAACCTCTTCCTGACGCCAGGGGTAAGAGACTGCAACAGTTGCAATTACAAGATGAGGATGTTTGTGTAGATGGAGTTGAAGTGAATCTATTTTCCATTGTGAAATTGTAAAAGTCCTGTTTAAGAGCAGACACCATTCACTTAATCTCCAAATATTCTGCATTAGCCAATGGCCAACGCATTACAAAGCCCATTGCTTAGTTTATCTATAGAAAGAGAGGTGACACTCAGCCTATGGCATTAATGCCGCGCACACGCGATCATTTTTCGGGTTCTAAAAAATGAAGTTTTTTAAGCTCTAGAAAAAACAAAGGGCCAGATTCAGGTACAATTACATTGGCGCAGAGTATCAGAGATACACTACGCCGCCGTATTTTTCCTGGCTCTACGACAAATTCATGTAGATTTTGGCCCGTAAGGTACGGCGGCGTAGTGTATTTCTCGCGGCGGAATCGAAATACGCGATTAGGGGGCGTGAAGCATTTAAATTAGGCGCGTCCCCGCGGCAATCGAACTGCGCATGCTCCGTTCAGAAATTTCCCGCCGTGCATTGCGCAAAATAACGTTGTTACGTCATTTTTTGTATGAGTAGCGTCATTTACGTACATTCCTATTCCCGGGCGACTTACGTAGAAAAAAAAAAACGTTGAAATTCGACGCGGGAACGACGGCCATACTTAACATGGGCTGTCTAATACTAGACCAGATAAAAGCTGGAATAACTTTACGCGGCAAAAAGATGACTACAGATGCCGTAAGAGATTGCGAATGACGCTCGTAACTTCGTGGATCGTCGGAAAAAGCTAATTTGCATACCCCGACGCGGAAAACGACGGGAACTCCACCCAGCGGCCGCAAATTTATTGCAGCGTAGATCCGAAGGCGTACGAACACGTAAGCCAGTCGGATTGAAGCCCGAAGCCGTCGTTTCATGGTTTGAGGATCCAGACTAATGAAACGACGCGCGTAATTTGAAAGTACTCCGGTCTAACGCGAGATAGACCGGAGTAAGGGCTCTGTGAATCTGGCCCCAAGTTTTTTTCAACTTGATCATTAAAACGGCCTTGCCTGCACATGATCATGAAAAAAAAAATGCTCTAGCAAAGCGCGGCTACGTACAACACATACGGCGGCACTATAAAGGGGAAGTTCCAATCGGATGGCGCCACCCTCGAGGCTGCTTTAGCTGATTTTGTGTTGTAAATGATGATTCACGCTTTTCTGTCTGTTACAGCGTGATGAATCTGCTTACTCCATTACGAATGGTAGTTTTACCAGAACGAGCGCTCCCGTCTCATAACTTGCTTTTGAGCATGCACAGATTTTTCACGTCGTTAAAGCCCACACAATCCGAAAAACGACAACGTTAAAAACGTCTTTAAAAAATAGAGCATGTTAGATTCTTTTTTTTTGCCTATTTTTTAGAACCCGAAAAATGCTCTGAAGCCCACACACAATCGTTTCTAATGACATAAAAAAAAATGTAATTTTTTAGAACCCGAAAAATTGTCATGTGTACACGGCATAAGTGTTTTTATTTTTTTCTAAAATTATCATGAGGTTATAAAGGAATTTGTAGAAATGGTGCTTAGTAATGTTCTGTTTTAATATTTCAGCTCCTGGAAGCGGAAACCATGAGAAACATTTTCATGAACAACTATCACTTATGTAATGAGATCAGCGATCGTGTAGTTCAACACTTTGTTCACTGCGTAGAGACACACGGCCGTCACGTCGAGTACCTTCGCTTCCTGCAGACCATTGTGAAAGCAGATGGGAAGTATGTGAAGAAGTGTCAAGACGTTGTGATGACCGAGGTGAGCGTATTTCCTCTTATGTACCTTCAGCAGTCTTTACTGATGATGGAAGCTTCAAGCTACTCAATAGTATCAAATTAATTATCTTTATTTAAAAGATTTTCTAATGCTGTTCACTAATATGCATGCAAAAATGTATATTTAGGAATTGTGGCATTGGTTTTAACTTTGTCAGGAAAGTAAATAATGGGGGTTGAAAAATCCAAACACAAATGCTCTACTGAACTATTATGGCTTAAATGCTTGTCCAGGCATTACCCAAATTTTACCCCTGAGCCTCCCACTACCCACCTTTTACTTTTATATTGTTCCTGTAGCGAGAAACCGCTTTTATTACTCAGTGTTACGTCATCAACAGGCCTATAAAATATTTGCAAGAGCAGCTGCTGGTAAGCCAGTTCCTATTGATGTAGGTCTGCCCCCAGAACTGCATTTCTCAAGAGCCATTTTACCTACACATGGTTAGTGGGCAGGCTCTCTACAGTTCAGGCAGTAGCATTGTTGAGCTGCAAAATAAATCAATGTATGATTCAGTTGAAAACCCCCCCAGAAAAATGTTGTATAGCTACCTTTAACCACTTACATTTGCTGATTTTGGTCTAAAAAACTGGTGTAAAAGTGACAAAGATTTTATTACTTTTGGTTTTGTTATTTTCAAGCTGTTGGCTTTTACAGCTCTTGATTAAACTGATCTCAGTTTGATCAGCTGTTTCTGAAGGTAGAGGAGAAATCTGGGGTCTAATAGACCCTAAATCATGGGTCTTCAAACGATGGCCCTCCAATTGTTCAGGAACTACAATTCCCATCATGCCTAGTCATGTCTGTAAATGTCAGAGTTGTACAATGCCTCATGAGATGTGTAGTTCCGCAACAGCTGGAGGGCCGTAGTTTGAGGATTTCTGCCCTAAATGTTTTAGTAAAGAGTACCTGTCACTACCCATGCTTTCACAAAGCATGTTAATACCTTGTGATAGCAATTTTTTTTTAAAGAGACAATGTAAAAAAATATATATTTATTTTTTATAAAAAATATCTGCACCCCCCTCCCCCCTGAAAGGTGTCAAATGTGACACTTTAGGGTTCCACTTTAAGGTGGAGCTCCGCTTTAAAGTGTATTTTTCTCAAACAAAGTGTGTTGTAAAAACCACTGTGCAAATCTCCTGTGACATAAAAAATTGCAGCAATTCTTTTTAATGTTTGATAGTTCTAAGTAATTGCAGATTCTAACATGCATGTGAGAAGTGTCACAATTGGCTTGGGCAGCTAGTGACAAATAACGGATATAATGGATGACTTTACATCCAACTGCCTTTCCAATTAATTCTTCTGTTGCTCCACCTCTCGTTTCTTACACTTCAAAAATTGCCCTATTCCGCTGGGCTGGCAGTTTGGTTCTAATTTTTTTTGGATCCAATCATCAAGATGTCTTGGGGTCTGTGTGTTGCGCTTTAGACCAGTGATGGCGAACCTTGGCAGCCTAAATGTTTTAGAACTACACTTCCCATGATGCTCATGCACTCTGTAGTGTAGCTGAGCATCATGGGAAATGTAGCTCCAAAACATCTGGGGTGCCAAGGTTCGTCATCACTGCTCTAGACCCTGGCCTATGGATGCAGAAATCCATCCCTGGTGTTTCAAATAACTGAATCTATTCTCAGGTAATATTTTATCACTACGTGAGACATTTACACAGTAATTCTGACAGTGTTCACAGACTCAGGGAATTATTAAAAGTGGAGAAAGACTGGTGATTGATGCTGCTGTACTGTTCTGATTAATATGTAATAATCAGAAACCTGATTTATTACAGCATGGCTCATCACCTCTCCATCAAAAGTCACATTTATCTAATTTGGTAGGGCTTTCTCTGTGCTACCAGTAAAAAGTCTACAGTAGCATCCCATCTCTGGGAACAAGATAGGGTAATAAATGCTATGTAAAATCAAATGGAGTTATGTTTTAAAGCATACTTTTAAAGTAGCATAATTTTTAGTACTATTACCCAGTCTGGGCAAAATGACATTCTCATTAGGGATAACTACTCTCCTCCAATCCATTTTTGGTCTTTTCAGAAAAGTTATGGCTTTAAATAATTAGGTTATCATTTCTCAACATGTTACACCCATATTTAGGATGTAACATGTTGAGCATCCACCACCTCACCCCCCCCCCTCAAGACCCTCCCTGTGACAGCAGACAAGGGGTCTTTTTCCCGCTCCCACTGTCAAACAGCCGCGTCATTCATTTACAGAGTTCTATGAATGGATGAACTACAACTACCATCATCCATTGCAGTAGTTCCCAATGAACTGTGAGGGCACTGGTGAGCACTCTTGTAGTCCATTGAGCTTTCTGGACTGTAACTGCCTGCCCCTATCAGAGATACGGACAGACATTGTATTGACAGTCTGCAAGAGCCTGACATTGCACCCGTGATCTGCCGATTGCAGGTGAAATGTTTTACAGGCTCCCATGAAAAAAAATGAAAAATGCACCTTTTTACCTGCAAAAAAAAATGTGCGTTTATTTTCTTTCTTTTTTTTTTAAGGTGAACTTAACCTTCCTTTAGAGTGTGTCTAAAACCAATAACAAAAACGTCATATACTGCAGCTTACTGATCTTTAGATGTGGGGTTTGTATTCGTTTTGCCTATTTTTTCCCCTTTATTTTCATCTGGTGATGCTGTAAATAACATATACTTCCTGCCCCCTGGGTGGCTATCTATGGAAAAAGCCATGGTTGTTACTCAAACTGGATTTCAAACATGTCTACATTTTGTTCAACTCCATTACATGGTGGTGGGAATATGTTTATTCTGTTCTTCCAGTTTATTTCACAGGAATTATAAGCTATCTGAAAGCTAAAATCAGGTTCGGCAATGCAGCTTAGCAGTCAGCAGAAGATGTCAGAAACCAGATTCACCCTACTGACCTACGAGATGGACAGATCCTTCAATACCTCCAATGCTTTTGTAAAAGATGTGACACTTTTTACCCATATAAAGTTTGCTGGTAATTGCCAAGCAGTTACTTCACGCCCAGTTCACAGTGGTCTAAAAATGAGGCCGACCGGCTTCCTATCTTCTGCCAGAACTCAGAGAGTTGCACAAAAAGCGACAACTTTTCTTTCTCAAGTCTTTTTAGCAGCCCTATCTGCCGCTGAATGACATGTAATATTCAGCCATCTTGACATAAAACCAGTTTCTCTGCTAGCAATTAAGATGACTGACATATGACACCAGATATCGCATACAGTTATGCTAACTAATTTCTTTTTTTATTTTTTTAGTCGCGCTCTCCCCTTTTTAAAGATTAAAAGTGAAAAATTCGTTTTTCTACCGCCTGCCAAAAAAGCGGACGGTTTTGTAGCAGATGTAGACAAAAAGACGTTGAGGAGGAGAAAAAAATATCAAGCTAATGAGTCAAGGATGGAAGAAAAAACACACAGTGCCGGTCGCCATAAGCGCTGTAACTTTTTCAGAACGAATTGAAAACTTCTTACACGGATAACCTTTGTTGAGAGCCGAGTTCCTTTCAACCTTTTCATTTGGCGCTGAAGGTTGATTCACCGTCCTTTTAACTATTACAAGACTCAAATTTACATAACAATTCCCCGCCATTAGGCTCCGTGTGGCTTTGTCGGGCTCTCCTTTGCCGTAGTTATTACTAAATTCTATATTATGGGCTGTTTTGGTTTAATTATAGTCTCAGCCTGAACAGAAGTTGGTTTAAGGGAAAGCTATACATTATACTGACTTGTGTTCACAGATTTGTATAATATGAGAATCCTTCATGTTCTGAAACTTGGAATACATTGAGCCCATCACTTAAGACCCTTTTTGACAGGAGCTTACAATCAAATTTTCATAACACACTTATCCTCTCTTTAACTCTAACACTACCTTAAGGTACCCTTAATACTATTATACTAACCCTACCTCTAACCCCAACCTTCCATGTGATCCTAACACTATCTCTGTAACATGAACCCTTCCTCTAACCCTAACATTCATTTTCCCTGTAACCCTAATACTAACTCTTCTTTGTAATTCTAACACTAGCCTTTCATGTAATCCTAATACTAACTCTTCCTTTAACCCCAACCTTTTCTGTAACTCTAATGCCGCATGCACACGGTCGGAATTTCCGACAACATATTTTCGATGGGAGCTTTTTGACGGAAATTCCAACCGTGTGTAGGCTCCATCGGACATTTGCTGTCAGAGTTTCCGACAACAAAAATTTGAGAGCTGGTTCTCAAATTTTCCCGACCAAAGTTGTCATGGCAGTGTTTCTGTCGGGATAACCAGCTGTGTGTATACAGGGAAAAGCAACTGAGCAGATTCTCGGTTTTCCCCTCGGTTTTCCCGACGGACTTTTGACCGCCGGGAAAACCGATCGTGTGTACGTAGCATGACACTAATGCTTTGTGTGAACCCCAACACCAACAGTCTCTGTAATATTAGCACAAATCCTCCTTTTAACTCTGATATCAGTTCTTCCTGTAACCCTAACACAAACCCTTCCTGAAACCCTAATCCTTCCTGTAACCCTCACCCTAACCCTTCCTGTAACCCTTGCCCTAACCCTCCCTTATGCAACCTAAACCTTATGTTTGCAAACTGACTTGTCCTGCACTGGGAAACTGCACCAAAAAACAACTCTTCCTATGTCTGAAGATACCAGTACAGTTATTCCAATGCTAAAAACTACCGACTGAACATTTAATAACACAGGTTATACTTGGACAATGCAAAGTTTGTGAAAGTTGCACACAACGGACCGAAGTGTAAATAAAAATGGACATCATCTATAAATTACGGTTAACTTTGATTACAAATTTAGCCAAAGTAAGTGAAACAGTCAGCTAATCAATTGGTGGCTAACACAAATCATTCATGGATTTTATCTGTGTTGCAGCTCATCAATGGTGGAGAAGATGTGCTTATCTTCTACAATGACCGGGCCTCATTCCCCATCCTCCTTCAGATGATGTGCTCTGAGCGAGACCGTGCAGATGAGAGCGGGCCCCTGCATTATCATATCACCCTGGTGGAGCTCCTGGCAGCTTGTACGGAGGGCAAGAATGTCTACACTGAAATCAAGTGCAACTCCCTCCTGCCCCTGGATGACATTGTTCGGGTGGTGTCACATGATGACTGCATTCCGGAGGTAAACCAAGGATGTCCTGCATTTAAAATATTAACACTGACCTGAGCACAATGATAGCCAATTTTGGGGGATGACTGAGGATTTAACCTACTGTTGTAGCACTATTTCTAACTTAACTACACATTCCTTGGCATGATTTGAATGACTTCATATTCTCTACAGCCCTGTTTGCCACTGCTTGGTGGCATAACACTGATGTTTTTTTACCTTGCAGTACTGGAAACTTGTGATTAGTTCTCACTAGGGAGTAATTTGTGTAGAGTTTATATTCTCTGTGTTTTTCGGATAGGCAGTCACCTTCCATATAAATCGGCCATAGAATCAGTATATAGAAAAGTGTTTTTCTAAAATGGGTTGTGTTTGCTATAACCTAAAAAAAGAGGTTCTGTTAGATATACATTGTATAACCATCTGCTTTGATTCACTCTCCTGTTACTGCAGTTTTGTCAGGTGCACCAGACACCAGACCAGAATTTGACCCCTCTTCTCAGTTACATAGTTAGTCAGGTTGAAAAAATACTATTTAGTTCACCCAATAAAATAAAAAATAATCATACAATCTTATATACACAATCCTATACCCACAGTAGATCCAGAGAACCCAGTTCACTCTGTAATCTATTAAACCTGGTCAGATGTGCTTCTCTCTTCTGTACTACACACTTGTGTTGAGGGGTGTGGCTGTTACTCAGCTCTGCCAACACAGAGCACTAGTGTGAGAGCAGGAAGCAGCACATTGAATTGCAAGTAGAGGGGTTTGGAGATCAAAAGAAAATAGAAGTTAGACTTCAGCTGGATCTCAGTTTCAAAAGTCAGTGTCATATCTGTGGTGTTGTCCTCTCTTCCTAGGTCAAAATTGCTTATGTCAACTTTGTCAACCACTGTTACGTGGACACTGAGGTGGAGATGAAGGAGATTTACACCAGCAACCACATCTGGAAGTTATTTGAGAATTTTCTCGTGGATATGGCAAGAGTGAGTTACACCGTTTTTTCAAGCTAAAGAGCACTGAGATTTCACTGTCCAATTGCAACTAAAATTACTACAAAAAAAGTAACAATACCTGTTTGGGGGTATTTTTTAAATGTCTTTTCCAAAGAACTGCAAGTCTAGCTGTCTATACATATATACACACAGGGCTGTGTGTACAAGCCCTTAAAATTGATGGGTTTAGTTCCGGCTTAGTTCTGGCTTTATGATTCATCGCTGTTCAGCAAAATGGCATCCTCTAGCAAAAATAAACAGGAGCAATGCTGGAGGCAATTTGCATTACACAATCATTTTGGTAGCATAATTATGATGTGGAATGTACAAGGGGTCATCAAAAAGTTTCCACACTTTTTTTATTTAATAGAGTTAAAAAAAGTGTGGAAACTTTTTGATTAACCCTTGTGTTTTATTTGCTAAAGAACAGTATTTTTTATCACGTTGTTATGGGTAAAGTTCTGCTTTATTAACCTTTTCTTACTGTAGCTAAAACAAAACAAAATTGTATTTGCGATTCCAGTTTAGACAAGTTTAGTTTTTTTTTATTGTTTCTTATGGGCCCAGAGAGACTTCTTGCACTTATTGGTGGACTTTTGTTTTTTCATGAAAGGTTTGTAACACAACAACGGATCGGAAACACGCAGACACGGCTCTAGAGAAGTACGTCACTGAGCCCGTCATGAACATCGCCAGCGGATTTTTCAACTCCCCTTTCTCGGATAACAGTACTAGTCTTCAGGTGAGTGGGGATTAAATTGATTGTCAATTATATGGTTTACCAATTTAGCTCTTATACCTGTATACTCCTTTGGACCAGAGTAAGGACCCTTTCACAGCAGCGGACCGTATGTCCGTTTTTTCATTCATCCGTTTGCGGATGAAAAAGGGACATACATGTATTCCTATGGGATAGCGGGTGTCAGTGAATGAACATCCGCTGACACCCGATCTCATCGGTGTCCGCTATGCTCCGATTCTGCAGACGGAGAAAAATCCTATTTTTTAATCCATCTGCAGAGCGGATCGGATGAACACGGACAGACGGTCCATGTTCATCCGATCCCCCAATAGGGGAAAGCAGAGATCTGACAGGTGACACCGTGTGCAGGGACCGCCCTGTCATCTGCCGGCTCAGCGGGGATCAACGGAGCGATAACCGCTGAGCAAGCAGATAAATAAGGAACCTATCCCCACGGGATCCGATAGTGTGAAGGGGCCTAAGTTTTACATTACCACTATTGGCCTGTTTATGTCTGTTTATTTGTTTACAACATTGTCATTATGTAAAATAAAAAAGACATTCATTGTTTTTCGTGGTAGTGGAGGGTCAGCTTACTTTTGGAAAAAAATATTTTAATATTCTAGAATCTATAAACAAAATTATGTACTGATTAAAAAATTGTGCTTTTGCCCAGTGATGTTCATTAAAAGTATAATTTTTTTTGTCTAGAAGTTGTCCCAATGAATATCACTTTAAAATGATGTTGTACAAAACATGGCAAAGTTTTTGTAATTTTTTATATATATATATATATATATATATGTATATATATATATATATATATATTGTAAGCTGGGGATAGGTAGCGGGTACAAAAACTCCCTGGGATGATTCAGCACAGATACCAAAGTCCATAGGATAAGTGAACAACAGTGGGATGTTTATTGGTGCTATACAAAGTCTATTTACAGGTGCTGTACAGTGTGCAGAAAACAAAACAAAAATAGTCAAACAAACACCTAGCCGTGTCTCGGCTCTAACTACACGATATGCAGGTCCTAACTACTAAGCTAAACAAGCCTACCGCTTGTTAGCTCAAACACAAACTTCTCACCAGTTTTTCAGCAGCCTCCTTGCTCTCACAGATTCACACTGTTTCCCAGGACAGAGCAATGGCTGTTAGCTCAGGTGAGCTTAAATTGGCCTGGGGGAGAGGGCCAACACCTGACCTGGATCAGGGATCAGAGATCCCTGAACGTGTAAGAGAGGAGCCTGGGCGAGGTATAAACCCCGAACTGGACTTTCCCAGACTCTCTCTGGGACGGTCTGCTACACACCCTCCCCCCTTGTTTCAACCCCAGGGTTGGAACACCTGTAGCCCAACAGGAGTGAACACGGGACAGGGCATCTACATTTCCCATCTCAACACCTGGCCTGTGTTTTACTGTAAAGGAATACTCCTGTAGAGCCAAAAACCACCGGTTCACCCGCCTATTAGTCTCCTTCTTTTGGGCCATCCATTTCAAGGGAGCATGGTCAGTTATTAGCTCAAACTGGTGCCCTAACAGGTAGTACCTGAGCGTGTCCACGGCCCACTTTATGGCTAAGCATTCCTTTTCAATGACTGCATACTTTTTCTCATGATCATTGAGCTTTCTGCTTAGGTAGACCACAGGGTGTTCTTCCCCGTTGTGTACCTGTGACAATACTGCCCCGATACCTACATCAGAGGCATCTGTCTGTACCAAAAAGTCTTTGGCGAAATCGGGGGAGTATAACACTGGCTGTGCACAAAGAGCTTTTTTTAGGGCTTGGAAAGATTCTTCCGCTACTGGGGACCATTTCACCATTACAGAGTCTTTACCTTTCATAAGGTCCGTCAGTGGGGCAGCTAAAGTTGCAAAATTTGGGATAAATCTTCTATAATACCCCGCAATGCCAAGAAAGGCCCTGACCTGCTTCTTGTTTGCCGGACGTGGCCACTCCTGGATGGCTTCTTTTTTATTTACCTGGGGCTTTATGACACCACGGCCAATAGTGTAGCCCAAATACTTGGCTTCCTCTAGACCAATGGCACATTTTTTGGGATTTGCCGTAAACCCTTCTTTGAAGAGGGAATCGAGGACCGCTTGGACACGGGGCAAGTGAGAGCCCCAGTCAGTGCTATGCACCACTATGTCATCCAGATAGGCTGCAGCATACTGTCGGTGAGGTCTTAGGGTCCTGTCCATGGCCCTCTGAAATGTCGCAGGGGCATTTTGCAACCCAAAAGGCATCTTTTTATATTGAAAGGAACCCTCCGGGGTCACAAATGCAGTCTTCTCTTTGGCACTAGCAGTCAGGGGTATCTGCCAATAACCTTTTGTCAAGTCCAAAGTAGTCAGATAGCGAGCCTTGCCAAGTCGGTCTATAAGTTCCTCTAGTCTGGGCATTGGGTACGTGTCAAACTTTGTCACTGCATTAAGCTTCCTGAAGTCATTACAGAACCTCCAGGTGCCATCCGGTTTTGGGACTAACACGATGGGGCTCGACCAATCACTATTGGATTCCTCAATGACATCTAGCTCCAACATTCTTTTAACTTCAGCACTGATGTCCTTTCTCCTCGCTTCAGGAATTCGGTACGGTTTGAGCTTGACACGGACCCCAGGTTCAGTAACAATATCATGCTGAACCTCTGAACTTGTGACAGGCAACTCTGAAAATTTCTCTCTATTCCTTATCAGGAACTCTCTAGCTTCCTGTTTTTGGGAAAATGACAGGGTGTCTGGAATCGTGACCTCAGGGATCAGAGGGGATTCAGTACCCTTAGGCGTTACCGGGAGGGACCTTGCAGTTAACGCCAGTCTATCCTTCCAGGGCTTTAACAGGTTTACGTGGTAAATCTGTTCCGGCTTCCTTTTACCTGGTTGATACACCTTGTAATTGACTTCCCCAACTCTTTCAATTACTTCAAAGGGGCCCTGCCACTTAGCCAGGAACTTGCTCTCAACAGTGGGAACTAATACGAGGACCCTGTCACCCGGTGAGAAAACACAGAGTTGGGCCCCACGGTTGTATATTCTCTGTTGGGCTGCTTGTGCCTGTAGTAAATGTTCTTTCACCACTGGTATTACTGCTGCAATCCTGTCCTGCATTTGAGCGATATGCTCAATTATGCTTTTGTGAGGTGTCTGTTCCCCCTCCCAAGTTTCCTTGGCTATGTCCAAGAGTCCCCGAGGGTGTCTCCCGTAAAGCAACTCAAATGGAGAGTACCCTGTAGAGGACTGGGGAACCTCCCTGATAGCAAACATCAGGTACGGTATCAGGAAGTCCCAGTCTTTCCCATCTTTGTCAACAACCTTTTTTAACATGCCCTTTAACGTCTTATTAAAACGTTCCACCAAGCCATCTGTTTGCGGATGATACACAGAGGTTCGCAACTGCGTCACCTTAAATAACTTGCACAGCTCCCTAGTTATCCGTGACATAAATGGGGTACCCTGGTCTGTAAGGATTTCTTTAAGGATGCCAACCCGACTGAACACCATAAACAGCTCTTTGGCAATATTTTTAGCAGACGCGGCGCGTAAGGAAACGGCCTCAGGATAACGGGTAGCGTAATCCATAATCACGAGGATATGCTGATGACCACGGGCGGATTTGGGGAGCGGACCCACAAGGTCCATGGCAATCTTCTCGAAGGGCACTTTAATGATGGGCAAGGGCACTAAAGGACTTCGGAAGTGGGGCTGGGGGGCTGACATCTGACACACCGGACAGGATTGACAATAATTTTCAATATTTTTCTGTATCCCAGGCCAGTAAAACCTGCGCAACACTCTTTCAGTGGTTTTCTCAACCCCTAAATGGCCTCCTAGCAAGTGCCCATGGGCAAGTTCCAACACCACCCTTCTATAAGGCTTAGGGACCACCAACTGTTAAATAACTTCATCATTCTTTTTACATACACGATACAGTAAATCATCATTGCTGCTGAAATAAGGAAAACAGGGCCTATCCCCTGGTTCGACAGGTACATCATTAATCACCATTACATTTTCCCAGGCCCTGGCAAGGGTAGGGTCTTTTCTCTGCTCAGTACCAAAAAACTGAGGTCAGTAAACTCCAACATAGGCTCCGAGTCGGCAGACGGCTGTCCGGCTCTACTGGTTGTGGGGACTTCCTCAGGCTCCTCCAGCTCCCCTGCCATAACCGAGAAAGGAAAACTCGGAGAGCCCTGAGATGAGTCCCCTGAACCCACAATATCGGAAGTAGCCAGGAGCTCTGGCTCTGCGACTGAGTCAGGTACTGCGACCGGGTCGGGACGATCCCACAGCTCCCAAAACTTCGGGAAGTCCCTACCAATGATGGCCTCATGCACCAAGTGGGGCACAAGTCCGACCGCATGGGACACCGTACCTAAGCCAGTTTTAAACTGAACTGTGGCTATAGGATACTCCCGGGTATCCCCATGTACACAGATCACAGCAACTTTTTTTTCATGAAAATTCACAGTTTTAACTATCTCAGCTGTAACCAAAGTAACCAGACTTCCAGAGTCCAGTAAGGCCGTAATAGGCTTATCATTAACAGTCATGTGATACATGTGTTTCCCCACATTTGGCACTGCAGCGCATGAAACAGCAGCAAACATAGACTGCCTTCTAATAGACAGATCACACTGCATTGGTTCATCAGTCAAAGGACAATTTGCTGCAACATGTCCCAGCTCTTGGCAACGAAAACACCTGATGTTTCCCCAAGTTGGTTTGCTGACAGGCAGTGGTTTCCCTTGCTTGGGACGCCAAACTTCCGTCCTGGCACCAAACATCCTCCCCCCTATTTCCTTGCCATGCTTACCACCCACTTCCCCTGGAACAGTCTTACCGGTTGCCTGGGGAGACCGTGGCTTTGGGTGGAAAGTCCGTGAGGCTGTTGGGGTGGTGACCAGGTTCTCTGCAGCAAAGTACCTTTCGACGAGTTCCACCAAGTTATCTGCCGACTTGGGGTCCCCTTGACTCACCCACCTCTGCAGGGGAATTGGGAGTGACCTCAGGAATTGGTCCATGACCACACGCTCCACTATTTGTGGCGCAGACAGGGACTCCGGCTGTAGCCATTTTCTCACCAGGTGGATTAGGTCGAACATCTGCGATCTTGGGGGCCTCTCAATTTGGAAGAACCAGCTGTGGACCCGTTGGGCTCGAACGGCCAAGGTGACACGAGTGGCGCCAGAATTTCCTGCTTGACCTTTTCATAGTCTCCCGCTTCTGCCGACTCCAGATCATAGTAGGCCTTCTGCGATTCACCAGAAAGTAAGGGGGCGATCAGTCCCGCCCACTTGGTTTTAGGCCAACCTTCCCTCTCAGCGGTCCGTTCAAATGTTAGCAGGAAGGCCTCTGGATCATCATCCGTAGTCATTTTAGACAGAAAGCGAGCCACATGGATGGCTGAAGGCTTGTCTCTAATATCCTTGATTTCCGCAGGTGCCCACTGTGCTAGCGTTTCTGCAACCTTAGTCAGGGTTTTCCTATCCGCTTCTGCAGCAGTGGCAAGCTGTTCAAACAGCCTCTGCGATTGCTCCTGTACCATAGCGTTGGCTTGCTGCAGCGCAGCATTTGTTTGCTGTTGTGCAGCGTTTGCTTGCTGTTGTGCAGCGTTGAATAGCACCATTTGTTTGAGGATTTCCTCCATGTTGTCACTTTAGTTACTGGCCTTTTAAATAGTAACTTACTATTGCTGCCTGCATTCTCCACCATATGTAAGCTGGGGATAGGTAGCGGGTACAAAAACTCCCTGGGATGAGCCAGCACAGATACCAAAGTCCATAGGATAAGTGAACAACAGTGGGATGTTTATTGGTGCTATACAAAGTCTATTTACAGGTGCTGTACAGTGTGCAGAAAACAAAACAAAAATAGTCAAACAAACACCTAGCCGTGTCTCGGCTCCAACTACACGATATGCAGGTCCTAACTACTAAGCTAAACAAGCCTACCGCTTGTTAGCTCAAACACAAACTTCTCACCAGTTTTTTCAGCAGCCTCCTTGCTCTCACAGATTCACACTGTTTCCCAGGACAGAGCAATGGCTGTTAGCTCAGGTGAGCTTAAATTGGCCTGGGGGAGAGGGCCAACACCTGACCTGGATCAGGGATCAGAGATCCCTGAACGTGTAAGAGAGGAGCCTGGGAGAGGTATAAACCACGAACTGGACTTTCCCAGGCTCTCTCTGGGACGCTCTGCTACAATATATATATATATATATATATATATATATATATATATATAAACTATTTTCAAAAATAGGAATGAAAACAACCAATCAGCAGAAAAATAATAGCTAAGGGAAGTACGTTAATTAGGGGCTGATTAGGGTAAATTAAAGGGGTTAATAAGGGGTTAAGGATATTTTAAAATGTTTGAATCATCTGTAAGTTTTTTTTTTAATGGTCATATATAGATCAAAGGTCTCAATTTGGATCTACATATGAATGAATAATAACTAGAATTATCGACACTTGCAGACTATCTGCAAGTGTCGTTGTAAACATGGGTGGCACTGGCTGCATTCTGACAGCTGCTCTTACTTTTTACTAGAAAGCAGTTGCTGACAATAGTAGGTGGTAGAGAGACAGCAGTAGGAGAGGAGATGGACGTAAGAAATGCTTCCTAAAAACATTGTTGAAGGTTTTTAGAAAGTATCTTTTATGTTCAGAATCTTCAAGTGGTTAATCTACTAGTGGCAGACTGACTAGTGAGGCTGTGTCTGGAAACAGGTGCAAGTTTCCTTCAGGCTGGGTTCACACCATCGCCAGATTCGGCTTACAGCAGGGGTCTGGTGCGTCCTGGTTCACCTTTTCAGGTCCGATTTCAGGACAAATTTTGGGCTAAATTCGGACCTGAAACAAACAAAAAGATGCACATCGCTTTTGTGCAAAACGCACCAGACCCACTGCGGAGATATGTGAACCGGCTCCGTAGAGAGATGGTCAAAATCTCCTGTTATTGTAAATTGGATGTGGGGAACCCCAGATCCAATTCGCAATGGTATGAACTCAGCCTTAATAGCTATTTTGCTCTTTCCCTTTCATGGATATTATGTCTCAACACAATATTGTGACTAGTTCCTATTCAATGTATTGGTTTCATTTTGTGAAATACTAAAGCAGCCTTTTTCATTGTGTGTAATATATATGAATGTGATTGAGGAATAAAATCAAAATATCTATTAGGCCAGGTTCACACTGACAGCGGGATTTCATTCCCGCATATCAGTCTGATTTTGGGGGCGATTTCAGAGACCTCTGTGTGGGTCCCTGCACAGATGTCTATACGAACCGCACCCCTAAGTAGCCAAAAGTAGTACAGAAACTACTTTTGGAAATCGGTGCAGCACTGCAGATGCCGCGTCGCACCTATCCGGATGGTGCCATTGCCAGCAATAGTTGCCGATTTGACATGTCAAATCACATCAGTGTGAACCTAGGCTTGAGGCAGTAAGTTTTTCCTAGCAGTGCAGAATGATTGAGTGCCATTAGTGACAGCTAAGTGCTGTATGATCTAATGAGCCTCTGTCAGGTTTATATTGATCTTAATGTGTTTAAAGTGTACATGACCAAGGAGTAGAATTTAAACTTAACAGTTTATATTCTTACCGTCTGTAGTTTTATGGGTAGCTGGTAAAGGAAGATTGTCTTAAGACAAATATCAAAGCAACAGTTGCTTTCCCCTCTCCAAAAATACAAGTTGCCTGTCATATTACTTTCAATACTTTTGGATTTCCTTTCCTGTAAAAAAAGGTCTTGTCTGTTTTTTTCTGGTGTGTTAAAGTTGTTCTAAAGCCAAGACATTTTTTACCCATTAGGGCTCTTTCAAATGGGCGGTCTGCCCAACAGATTCCACTTACCCAGCAGGGGGATCGCACCACTGGTCCCCGCTGAGCAGGCAGATGACAGGTCCATCTCCGCTCATTGTGCAGAGACGGACTGGTCAGAGCCCCGCTCTCGTCTATGGGGAGATCTGATGATGACCGCCTGTCCGTTTTCAGCCGATCTTCCAGACGGATGGAAAATAGGGCCTTCATCCATTTGGATTTCAAGGACAGGAAAAACTGACAGGCGGATCTAATCGGTAAAAGGTGCCCTACCCGCCTAAATACCTTATCTCACTCATTAAGTCCTCACTCAATCCAGCACTGTGGGAGCAGAGAGCGCAGTGGGAGCCATTGACTCTTGCTGCTGTCAATCAAATCCTGTGAGCAATAGAATTCCCATTAACCCCCCCCCCCCTCAATCATACGCCCAATACCCACATTAAGTCGCCGCAATCAACAAAGTTCACTTTAAAACCCATTTCCATCGAGGCCACAAAAAACATCATTGATACCCTACGAAATAGCACAGCACTGAATGATATCATCCCCACCAAACTGCTGAAGGAATGTGCTGATATCGTGGCACCGCCGATCACGCAGCTTATAAACCAGCCATTCAAGGAAGGTATAGTGCCCACCTGCTTAAAACAAGGCACATTTAAACCTATTTTAAAGAAACCCACCCTCGACCCCAAAGACCCAAAACACCGTCGTCCTATAACAGGCCTAAATATCCTCTCCAAGGTAATGGAGAAAGTAGTGGTACAACAGCTACAACATCACTTAGACACCCATAATTTGCTCGATCCATTTGAGTCGGGTTTCCGTCCCCGGACGGGATGACGCTCTCGAGGCCGCAGATGAAGGAGAATCTTGTCTTCTGGTACTGTTGGACCTAAGCGCAGCTTTCGACACGGTAGACCACAAACGATTACTGACTCGGCTAGCTGAAGTAGCCAGAGTCGCAGAAAGTGATTTATCTTGGTTCTCCTCTTTTTTGGAAAACCGATCACAAATAGTGAAATTAGGACTTTTCACTGAAAAACGCACGGTGTCATGCGGAGTCCCTCAAGGATCCCCTCTGTCGGTGCTGTTCAATATCTACCTCCGACCTCTCTTTGAAATCATCAGTAGCCAAAAGCTACTTTACCACTCTTATGCAGATGACACACAACTGTATTTTCGCATCTGCAACAAAAAGGATCATCATCTCTGTCTAGAGACATGTCTCTCTTTGATAAAAAATTGGATGACACAGAGTTATCTTAAACTCAACAGCTCGAAAACAGAACTTCTCCTGTTTCACGCCAGTCAAAAGAATCAACTTACAACAACTTGGACACCCCCGCCCATTCTGGGCAAAATCATCACCCCTAGCACCAAAGTCAAAAGTCTCGGGCTCATCTTCGACACCTACATGACAATGGATGCACAAATAGGGTCAGTAGTCAGCAGATCTCACCATCTGCTGCGCCTACTACGCAGACATATTCCTTTTATTCCCAAAGAAGACATAGCAGTCGTAGTGGGAATAATTATAAACTCCAGACTGGACTATGCCAATGCCCTCTATCTTGGACTCCCAAAGTACCAAATCTCTCGTCTGCAAGTCGTTTAAAATACGGCCACCAGACTTGTGACTGGGATAAAACCCTGGGAATCTATCTCACCTTCGCTGAGAACCCTTCATTGGTTGCCAGTAAAAGACAGACTTGCTTTTAAAGCACTCTGTCTGACACATAAGTGTATTCAAGGAAAAGCCCCCCAATATCTATGCGAAAAACTAAAAGCTCACAACCCCAATCGCGTTCTGCGATCCACCAACCAAAATCTACTCCAGATACCCAAAGCCAGATTCAAGGCCAAAGGAGAAAGAAGATTTGCGGTCCAAGGCCCTAGACCATGGGTCTTCAAACTATGGCCCTCCAGTTGTTCAGGAACTGCAATTCCCATCATGCCTAGTCATGCCTGTGAATGTCAGAGTTTTACAATGCCTCATGGTATGTGTAGTTCCACAACAGCTGGAGGGCCGTAGTTTGAGGATCCCTGCCCTAGACTATGGAACGCTTTACCAACCAGCATTTGGTTGAAGAATCACTTGGCCTTTAGAAGAAAGATCAAAACTCATCTCTTTTGATGACAAAGGAGAAATGGACACTGAGCGCCCAGAGGCGATTCAGTTCGCATGTGCTGCGCTATATAAGTTTTTCATTCATTCATTCATTCATGAGGTGGGACCGAGCCCTAGAGCTAGCCCGCACATCCATTTTGCAATGCCAGTTGATGCAGGTTAGAGGCAATTCCAATGCGTTTTTCATGCGATTTGTGGTCTTTCTCTTTACATACACCATGGTCCAAGGAAGGAAGAAGGCTGAGATATGTGAAAAACATACTGGAATCATGTTATGTTAGGAAAGATAAGCGTTCTGCATGTGATTACCATTCAAGTCTATGGAGGTGAAAATTGCACCCCTCTTAAAGCACACATGACCCCTTCAAAATAACATCATTTGCACTGCATAGAAATTTATATTATTTGAGTTGTCATGCGATTCCATGCATTCTGCATTGCATCAGAAATCGCATCAGTTTGAACCAGGGCTTAAGGTGCGTTGCCATTCCATCTAAAATAAATGGTCTTCCTTAAAGCTGAACTTCACACAAACGCTATTCTTGTATTTTAACATGCCACAAGGTTTTTATATCTGTTTATCCAGTTCTGATATTTACACAGCTCTCTCACACACCAAAGACCTGACTGGAAGGGGAGGCGACCTGATTTTCCTTTGGTGTGGTTTCACTTTATGTTAAGTCCACTCCCCAACCTGTACTGGTCAGTGAACAGAGAAGCAGCAGGTTGATGAGCTCCTCTCTTATTACTTAGCTCTCTCCTCCTATTTGCTGGCACCTTGCACTGCAGCACGCCTGATTGGCTCCTTGTACTGCTTCTCCCTCTCCCAATCTGGTCTCTGCTGTACAGTAGACTGCAAAAGGCTGATAGCCAGTGAAATTCATATACTTACACTTCTTGCATGTATCTTTTATATCTGCCTGATGTTTAGCTTTAACGCACAGTAACATGTTATACAGGCATACCCCGCTTTAAGTACACTCACTTTACATACACTCGCAAGTGTATTTAAAGTGCCCTACAAGTACTGTACAGACATTTTTCAGCCGCAATAGAAGGAGCTGAAGATCAGAGACCATAGCCCGCCCTGTTCCTGTGTGCCCCTGACACCCCAACTACAGCCCCTGAGCCCTCAACTACAGCTCCTGACACCCACACTACAACCCCTGATCCCCCACTACACCCTAGAGGTGAAAAAAGTAATTGTTACACTTTAAGTACCGTATTTATCGCGGTATAACGCGCTCCCGCGTATACCACGCACCCCTAAAGTGACCCCCAATCCTGTGGAAAAAAGTTATTTTTGTACTTACAGTTTTGGTGTCTTGCGCGGCGTCCATCGGCGGCCTCGTCGGGTCCGGCTTCCTTCTGCGGCTTCGGGTGTCCTCTTCGGCGGGTCCGGCGTCCTTCTGCGGCATCGGGTGTCCTTCTGCGGCGGGTCCGGTGTCCTCTTCGGCGGGTCCGGTGTCCTCTTCGGCGGGTCCGGCGTCCTCGCAGCGTCCTCCCCGCTCGTTTCCCGCGCCGAGTTTTGAATACTGCGCCAGCATATACCCAGCGCAGTACACTCGGGCAGGCTCGGCAACTGTCACGCTCACGTCCTGTACGTCCAGGACGTGACCTCGGAAGAAGCCGAGACTGGCCAAATATACCCGAGTGTACTGCGCTGGGTATATGTTGGCGCAGTATTCAAAACTCGGCGCGGGTATCGGCGTATATCGCGCTCCACGATTTTGCCCTGATTTTTAGGGCAAAAAAGTGCGCGATATACGCCGATAAATACGGTACATTTTTGTTTTACATACATGCTCTATTCCCATTGTGTACTTAAAAGTGTAGTATGCCTGTATAGTGTGAATAGGCGCTAATTCTTCCTGATATATGAATCAGGAGTTAGTTGATACAGCATAAAGGCCAGGCAACTAGCATTTTCAGAAGGAGATGTGACCAGTGGTAGCCTCCATGCTTCCTCAGCATAGGATCCTTTAACTACTCACGTTGATATCTGACATCTTTGCGCCTGCATCTTATCACTTAATGCCATCTCGAACCTCCCTAATTCCTCTCACCTGTCAGACACCTGGGCTGAGGCTATTGCTCATTTTATTCCCCAGTTAAATTCTTCCCGTCTCCCCTATCATTGTCAGGAGACATAATTGTCCATGTTCTCACATTCCGATCGGTGATTTATAAAAGCCAGGCAATATTTAAATACATTCAGGACCACGGAGCGGTGCACGATTAATGAACAGCTGGGCACATCTATCAAGACTCGAAACATGTTCGAGGAATACAGATTCTCACTCAAGCTCGTTAAGTCTTTTTCTGATTATCAGCGATTAATTAGGAGACTGAAGGTCTAAGAGAGCAAAAAAAAACAAAAAAACTTTTTAGTGTCTGATAACCCGGGATACTTCTTGTGTTGTGGAATTTGTTCCTTGTGGTGTCATGCATGTCCTGAGATACAGTGCCATGCCTTCTGATTGGAACTCCAACGCCTCAACAGATGTGTGATGAAAAACTGGCTGGGCTTTCACATTGAGATGGCTGGGCAGGAGTTTTTCAGGCGCTATAGCAGCGCTATTTTTAACGCTGTACCGCATGAAAAATTCCTCAGTGTGAAAGGGGTCTAAGGCCCATACACACGATTGGGCTTTTTGACAACAAATGTCTGACCGTGTGTACACTCCATCGGACAAATGTTTTCGCTATTTCACCGGACAAATGTTCGCTGTGAAAACAGACAAACTTTCCAGGCAACAAATGTCCAATGGAGGCTAATCCAATCGTGTGTACACAAGTCCATTGGACTAAAGTCCAAAGTAAAAATACTCATGCTCAGAACCAATGATAAAGATCAGACAATAATAGCAGAAGTTGCACACAGGGTGGCGGTAAAGAGCTGAAAAAACACGTGATTTGGTGAAAGTTGGCTGAAAAAGTCCTGCCTTGTGTATGCAGAACAGGTTCACGGACAACGCCCTTCGAACAAAAATCCACGGAAAAGTCTGATCGTGTGGAGGAGGCTTTACACTTACCAGTCTTGTTCCTCTCCAAGTGTGCGACTGGACAGTGAAGGGAGAAACAGCAGACTGGTCAGCTTATTCTCTGTTTTTCTGGTCTCACCTCCTACTGGCATGTACACTGACTGCAGAACGGCTGATCTATGTACACAATAAGTAACAGCGCTTGTGAGAACAGTAATGATATTAGCTGCTAGCACACCATGAGATATTTTTCACAGCAAACAAGGTGTATAAGTGAAGTGCAGCGTTAGAAAATCACCATAGAAATTAAAGGAAATTAAAAAAAAAATATTCAAAAAGTCCATAATGAAGTGCAATAAGAAAAATAATCTGACTCTTCAATGTACGCACCGTCCAAGTCTTCAGAATGAGCACCATTCTATGTGCACCATCACGAGAAGAAAGAAGACTCAAAACTGCTTACTAGATACATCTGACTCTCAAGGATATAGGAGTCAAAGAGCGCGACATCACAGATGTGATGTATCCCGGAAGACTTAATCTGTGAGGAAATGCGTATGGCTGATCCTGTTGTGACCAGTGGCATCACAAGGGGGTGGCCTCTGGGACTTTAGCCCGAATCTGGGGCCCATAGCCCCAAATCTCTTACTGGGTGCAACGGTGCCATACTCTGGCGGCAGTCCCGATTCCTGCATGCCACTGACTGACATTCCAGCGGTGGTTGGTTGCAGGACCACACAGCGTCTAGCAACCAACCATGTGACCCTGCCCCCCGGAATTCAGCAGATAGCGGAACTTTCCTGGCTTGCAGTCCTGTCCTGGGCTAGCTGCTGCCACACTTCCCGGCTTACCGTCTACTCAGTGGTTGTTATCAATGGTGACCTGGTGCACGATTCCCTGGTACAATGGAAATCTTGATCCCTGACCATTGGGGTAATCCTTCCTACTACAGGTGGTCCCCTACTTACAAACATCCGACTTACAAACGACTCCTATATACAAACGGATGGAGACAGCAGGAAGTGAGAGGAAATCTACCCCTAGGAAGGTAAATTCTCTCCTGCAATGCCCCGCACACATGATCGGAAATTCCGCCAGCAAAAGGCCAATGTGAGCTTTTGAACGGAAATTCTGACTGTGTGTATGCTCCATTGGTGGAATTTCCGCCAGCAAAAGAATGAGGCCGCGTACACACGTACGAGAACCTCGTCGAACTAAACCCATCGTTCCGCCCGACGAGGTTCCCGATGAGCGGTCGGAAAAGCTCATCGAGCCAAAGTCCTCATTGAACAACGAGGAAAAAGAGAGCGTGCTCTCTTTTTTGGCTCTACGAGCTTCCCGACGGGACGCTCGTCGGAAGTGTACACACGATCGAGCTTCTCGCCAGAATATGTCTCCCAGCGAGCTTCTCGCTGGATTATGCCGAGAAGCTCGGTCGTGTGGACGGGGCCTGAGAGCTGGCTCAAATTTTCAGCCTGAAAAAATTCCTATTGGAAAATCCGATCATCTGTAGCAGTTCCAACGCATGCTCGGAAACAATTCGACGCATGCTCGGAAGCATTGAACTTCATTTTCTAGGCTCGTCATAGTGTTGTACGTCACTGCGTTCTTGACGGACGAAAGTTCAGAGAAATTTTGTGTGACCGTGTGTATGCAAGCCAAGCTTGAGCGGAATTCCGTCAGAAAAAACATCCAAGGTTTGTGTGTATGGGGCATAAGAGTTAAACTGATGCTTTATCACCAATCCTTGTTTCCCCAATAATCCAAAATGTTAAAAATCCAATTGTCATTGGAACAGGAAGTGAGGTGAAATCTTTGGAACAGGGGCACAGACAGCATAACAAATGTTACAGGGGTGATAACCGTTCCCTATGATATCCAAAAGGCTTAAAAATGTATTTTTTGTCTGGAGCTACACTTAAAAAATTTACCTGTTCCAACTTACAAACAGATTCAACTTAAGAACAAACCTACAGTCCCTGTCTTGTTTGTAACCCGGGGACTGCCTGTAGTGTCCTGGATGATCTTTTCCCTGTCCCAATGGTCAGAAGTCAGGATCTCTGTTGTGCCTTCAATGAACGGAGAGAAAAGATTTTATGGTTAATACAAAAATCTTATTTCTTATTTTTCATGGAGAAAAGGGTATATTTTCCCTTTAAGAGTCCCATATATGTGGGTATGTATTGTATATCTTGCAGGCGGTTATCATTTAAGCGCTCAGTGCAGGTTTTCACTTGCCAAAATGGCCGCCCCCATGTCAGCCAGCAGCTATCAGAGATGCTTCGGAAGTAATCGCATAGATTTAATGCGCAGATGGTGTATTTCTTTTCTTTATGTCTCCGCAGACCCACCAGCCCGTCTTCATCCAGCTCCTCCAATCCGCATTCAGAATTTACAACTGTACGTGGCCGAACCCGTCTCAGAAATCCTCGGTGGAGTCGTGTATAAAAACACTGGCAGAAGTGGGTGAGTATGCGAACAGCTGCAGGAACACTTTACCTTGATGAATGGAGACGGCCGCGTGAATGAGGATTCTGTCTGTGCTTAATTGCAGTAGGAGCCGAGGGTTTTTCAAGGAAAACTTCTTCCAAACTTTCACTTTTCCAAGAATATTGAAAGAGCTTAAAGAGTACCTGTCAGATTGTATACTGAGCCTTGTGTGCTGTGTATACACATGAAGTCTGTCCATGCCTCCTTCTGTCCGTCACAGCTACACAAAGCATTAGGATTGATTTAGAAAGAGCTTGTCTAATGAAATTATTTAACTGTTAAGCCCTGTACACACGGCCCAGAATCTCGTCAGGAAAAAAAAAAAAAAATTCCTGACAAGATTATTGGCAAGATTCTCTTGCCGGCTGAGTGTACACACACTCCATTTGAAAAAAAAAACGTTGTTCTTTTGAATAGCACGAACGCAGTGACGTCATCGACTACGACAAGCATGCACTCGTCACATTTGATGCCGTCACCGCCATCTTGCTTCACCCTTCCTATGCTTTGGAAGCTACCGCACATGCGTCAAAGTCATTTCAAGCATGCGCGGGTTTCCATGGAGAGGTAACTATACACACGCTCAGGTTTCTCGGCAGGAAAACACTGCTGAGAATCTCACGACGAGAAGATGGAGAGCAGGTTCTCTATTTTTCTCGTCAAGGTTCTGGTCAGTTTTCTTGATGAGAAACCTCAAAGCCTCGTACACACGCACGGTTTACTCGGCAAGAAAGCTCTGCCAGCAGTTTTCTTGCCAAGAAAACTGTGTGTGTGTACGAGGCTTTATCCTTTTTTTTTTAATCATGCTGTCATTGCTGAATAATCTACAGTTGTATATTGTTGTGACTGGATTCAATTTAAAACCTTAAAGCCACATTTCAGCTTTCTGTCATCATTTTTTTTTATTTGGACCAAGTTGGTCCAGATTTCACTAACAGGGGTACCTGCTGTAAGTGCTGTGTAAACTGTAGGTAGCATCAGCAGCATACAGTATATAGTGCTATGTTCCAGAAAAGGAATAGAGACTTCTCATCTTCCACTCAGTACAAAACCAGGTCGGGCTGAGCTCTTCTTTGCTCTGCTTTTTATATTACCTAATGCCGCGTACACACGATCACTTTTCGGCATGAAAAAAAAAGAAATTTTTCAGCATGTCCAAAAAACAATGTTTTTCCAACTTCATCATTAAAAAACGATGTTGCCCACACACCATCGTTTTTGAAAAATGATGAACAAAGCACGGTGACGTACAACACGTACAACGGCACTCTAAAGGGGAAGTTCTATTCGCCTTGAGGCTGCTTTTAGCTGATTCCTTGTTAGTAAAAGACGATTCACGCTTTTTTGTCTGTTACAGCGTGATGAATGTGCTTACTCCATTATGAATGGTAGTTTTACCAGAACGAGCGTCTCATGACTTGCTTCTAAGCATGCGCAGGTTTAAAACGTCGTTTTAGCCCACACACGATAATTTTTTACAACACAAAAAACAACATTTTCAAAAAACTAAATAAAAAATTGAAGCATGTTCGAATTTTTTTTTTGGCGTTTTTCAGAAGACAAAAAACGATCATTTTAAATGATGTTTTTAAAAAATGTCATTTTATTTCATCACAAAAAACGACCGTGTGTACGCGGCATTAGACTGGACAAAGTATTTTAAAGTGACCAAAAGCTGGAATTAAGCTGGCCATACATACAGCGTAGCTCAGCCTCACCCCTGCTTCCTCCTCTCTGGCTGTGATTGACAGCAGTGGAAGCCAATGGCTCTCACTGCTGTGTTTCAGCCAATGAGGAGGCAGAGACCCGGGAGAGTCGCTGATTTCATGCACATCGCTGGATCGAGATGGGGCTTGGGTAAGTATTAGGGGGGTTGTAGGGGAAGATGCACACAGAAGGCTTTTTACCTTCAGCCTTTACAAGTATGTAAAACTTTGCTTTGTGTTCTATCATTTGGATTAGTGATAAAATGTTTTCCTTATGTTTTCCCCACCAGCGAAGAACCGTGGGATAGCCATTCCAGTAGATTTGGACAGCCAGGTGAACACACTTTTCCTGAAGAGTCACACTAACATGGTGCAGAGAGCTGCCATGGGCTGGAGGATGAGTGCGCGTACCGGGCCCCGCAAGGAAATGCTGGGAGGTCCAGCCTGGGATTACCGCAACATCATTGAGAAGCTGCAGGTACTCTTGATGCTGCTCTTCCAAACTCCGTGCAGTTCACATTTTTGTTTCAAAAATTATTTTATTTTTTATGCAAACAAATAACAAAACATCAGATTTTTTTTATTTATTGCTACACTAAAAATGTATAAAGAAAGCAATATAAAATAAAATAAAAATGGTAAGAACTTAGAAATAAAAAATAGAAAACTGTAGGGAAATGATAGTTAAGGGGAAAAGTGTAAGAAGGAGTGAATTAGGGCTGACTAGGGTTTTGTTTTAAATTCTGAAATTGGATGCTTCATTGATTTTATTCTAAAATGAGAATTTGGGCTTATTTTCTGTTCTATTTTCAGGATGTTGTGGCCTCATTGGAGCACCAGTTCAGTCCCATGGTGTTGGCGGAGTTCTCAGTCCTTGTGGATGTTCTCCACAGCCCTGAACTTCTCTTTCCTGAAGGGAGTGATGCACGGATCCGCTGTGGGGCCTTCATGTCTAAGTAGGTGTTCTCTTTTGTTGTGATGGATCATTTTTCTTTTTCTGTAATAGTGGGGTTGTTTGTTTGTACTGAACATTAGGTTGCTTTTCATCAGACTACAAGAAAGACATCTATAGCAACATGGGGCCAGATTCACAGAGCCATTACTCCGGTCTATCTCCTCTTAGACCGGAGTACTTTCAAATTACGTGCGTCGTATCATTAGTTTGAATCCTCAAACCATGATTTGACGGCTTCGGGCTTCGATCCGACAGGCTTACGTCTTCGTACGCCTTCGGATCTACGCTGCAATCTTTTTGCGGCCGCTGGGTGGAGTTCGGGTCGTTTTCCGCGTCGGGGTATGCAAATGAGCTTTTTCCGGCGATCCACGAAGTTACGATCGTCCTTCGCAATCTCTTACGGCATCTGTAGTCATCTTTTTGCTGTGTAAAGTTATACCAGCTATTAGCTGGTCTATAGTTAGACGGCCCGTCGAATTTCAAAGTATGGCGCGTCGAATTTCAATTTTTTTTTTTTGCGTAAGTCGTCCGGGAATAGAAATGTACGTAAACGACGTTATTTCGCGCAATGCACGGCGGGAAATTTCTGAACAGAGCATGCGCAGTTCGATCGCCGCGGGGACGTGCCTAATTTAAATGCTTCACGCCCCCTAATCGCGTGTTTCGATTCCGCCGCGAGAAATACACTACGCCGCCGTACCTTACGGGCCGAAATCTACCTGAATTCGTCTTAGAGCCAGGTAAAATACGGCGGCGTAGTGTATCTCTGATACTCTGCGCCAGGGCAATTGTACCTGAATCCGTCCCATGTTTTTTAAATAATTGGCTGTCTAATACAAATCTTGCAGATTTTAAACAAGTGGAAACAGCAGAGTCCTCCAGCAGGTTGAAGTATTTCAGTAGAGGAGAGACAGTGTAGACAGAGGAAATAGCGAAATCCTCCAGTAGAGCAAAGTATTTTAGGAGAGTTGGAGGAAAGAAACAGAGTCCTCTGACAGTGCAAAATATTTCAGGAGAGGAGAGTTATGCCCTGTACACACGATTGGTTCATCCGATGAAAACGGACCGATGGATTTTTTCATCAGATATCCGATGAAGCTGACTTTCATCAGTCTTGCCTACACACCATCAGTTAAAAAACCGATCGTGTCAGAACGCGGTGACGTAAAACACAACGACGTGCTGAGGAAAATTAAGTTCAATGCTTCCGAGCATGCGTCGACTTGATTCTGAGCATGCGTTGATTTTTAACCGATGGATGTGCCCACAGACGATCGTTTTTTTCTATCGTTTTTTTAACCATCAGATAATTTTAAAACAAGTTCCTAGTTTTTTCACTGATAGATGAAAAAACTATGGGGCCCACACATGATCGGTTCGTCCGATGAAAACGGTCCATCAGATCCATTAGATAGAGGATGGAGCAGAATCCTCCAGAAGTGCAGTATTTCAGGAGAGGAGGCTATACACAATCATTTTTTTTTTAATTCAGCCATTCAATAAAAGTTTTTCACCATGGTCCCTTGACAGAAGTTGATGAAATGATTTTGACAGTCCCTTTTTTTTTTGTTCTGCCCATCCCTACATTTGAGGTGGATGCAATACTCCCCGCTGTGCTGTTGTGGTATGACAGTGGGACTCCTCCACTGTCAGAATACACTGCTCAGTGCTGCAGCTAATTGGCTGCATGTGCTGATTCAGCACAAGCTTTTCAGTATTCCTGTTTCAGAGGAGTTGATTCCTAGGTCAACTTCTCTCAAATTGGGGGCGGCCATAGATGGAACGAAAATTTGACTGGTCCTTGCGGAACAATCTTAATTTCGATCCATCTATGGATAGCTTTAAATACAGGAGAGAGCACTGTACCCCAGCAGCACACAGTATTTCAGGAGATGAGAGCTAGGTAGAAGAAGGAGCAGATTCCTCCAACAGTTAGTATTTTGGGATAGAAGAGTTAAGCTGGCATACATGGATCAAAATTCAGCCAGTTTAAGTGGGACCAGTTAAGTTTCGATTCATGTATGGGCAGGCTAGTTATACACAAGTCGATCTATCAATCGTCCTGTGTACAACCAACCTGTAGTTTTTTTTTTGTATGACTGATCAGTGCCACCGGCTATAGCTGGTAACACTAATCATTGTAAAAGTTCCTGCTCTGCTCAATGGGTGGTCGGGTGTCAACGGACAGGCTGTGTGTTTACACTCAGCTGCCATTCGATCTGTCTATACGGAGGGGAACGGATCCCCTTGCATTATTTAGTGGGCCGGTTCGGATTGGAGGTAGTCTTTTTACATCTGCTGGTCCATAGGCATTCATGAACCATTCGATTAGGTCCGTCTGCAAAACTGACAGGCAGACCTGATCGGTTCGCCCGTGTGAAAGGGGCCTACATGTTACAATGAGATGCTAATATGTGCAATTTCACAGGTTGATTAATCACACAAAGAAGCTGATGGAGAAGGAAGAGAAACTTTGTATCAAAATCCTGCAGACGTTACGTGAAATGTTGGACAAAAAAGACAGCTTCGCTGAGCAGGTACAGAGCGACTTTTATAAAGTGTAAAATAAGCGTGTGCCTTCCTCCACCTGGCCTAGTCACACCATTATAGCCACCCTGCTTTTATCTATGTTTGTAAGCAGAGGACGGTGACCATGGAGCTAAAATACCATAACACTGTGTTTTCTTGTGTCAGTAAAGCGTAAATCTAGGGTCAGCATTCTGCTAAGTTTTGGCTGCACACAAACTAGGGCGGTGTATGCAGCCATTGCACAGGGGTTGGCTGCCTTTGAATGCAGCAAAGTACACGCCACTAAACTGCTGTGTGATTGTAACCTAATTTGTGTACAGTATGTTCTCAGGAACACCATGATGTTATCAAGCCAACCAAAATCCCTGCAGAACTTTGTTAAACCAAAGCACAACAAATTGTGGCTGTTTGGAAGGCAATGGGGACCCTACTTGCTGCTATATGTGTGTAACTAATAAGGTCACTGCTGGGTGTATGTTTACTGGTGACGTTTATCCTTGGACCCCTTTCACACGCTAAAAGAGCGCCTAAATACTGCCTGAAAACTCCTGCCCAGCATTCTCAATGTGAAAGCCCGAGGGCTTTCACACTGAGGCGATGCGCTGGCAGGAGAGGAAAAAAATCTCCTGCAAGCAGTATCTTTGGAGCGGTGAGAGGAGCGGTATGTATACCGCTCCTTCCCATTTAAAACAATGACAATACTCAGCAGAGGCGCATTGCGGGCGGTATTAACCCTTTATCAGCCATTAGCGGGGGTTAATACCGCACCGCTAGAGGGCGAATCCCGCGGCAATTATGACGGTATATCGCCGCTATTTTTAGCGGCACTATACAGCCACGTCGCCTCCCGCCTGAAAAGGGGCTTTAGTAGGGTTCTTTAAGAGTTCTGTTCTTTAAACGTTAAGCTTTTTTTATGTTATGTGAAAAAAAAATCAGACACACCAAATTTACAGATAAATCTCTTTTATATAAAGTATGTTTAGGCTTATTAGTTGTAACAATGTGTGGAAAGTTGTCTCATATTTTTACCAGCAGTAATTGATTTGGCCACTAGTGGCCGCTGTCTGTCCATGTGTTGTGGCTGAAAGGAACTCAATTGGAGACAATCGGGAGTCTAATAAATATGTTCTAGTTCTTGGTCATTCGGAAGAGAACATTGTGCATTACGGGGTCACTGCAAGATTGCTTGTACTTTCCCACACTGTGGCTTGCTAGCCCGGTAACAAGTTGAATTTCTTAAATGCATCAAATTAGAACAAGCAAAAAAAAAACAAAAGTACGGTAGCTACTGTATTACTTCCACTCTCTAACTATAAAATGATTTTCCTTGCAGTCAGCAGGCACTTGTTACACTAGAAGGTTGTACCTAAAATCTTTGTGCTCTCTGAGAGCATTTCACTCTTTTCACGGCTTGAAACATGAGACTGACTGAGCTGCAGATAGGTGCCATTCCATTCCCATTATTTCAGAAGCCAAGACAAGTGCAACTGTCATTGAATTGAAAGCTTTAGCTGGTATGCGAGTATCCATACTACCCAAACTTAGCAAAAAAAAATGCTGAATACTGACAGCGCTTTTATTATGATTTGTACCCAACATTCCCAAACCACAGCTAAAGGGTGTTTTATAGTGAAACTACCAGGTTATCAACAGTCAAGTTTTTCCAAAGTTTTATCAAATCAAACTATAAACTTCACAGCAGACACCTGAAGTTTTTAAAAGTTTATCTCTCAAAAGTTTAGATCTTCCTGCTTGCCCTTCTTAGCAGTGACTCAGCATCTCAGCTCCCCCTGTTCCCTCCTAGCAGTGTCTCAGCCATGCAGCTCTCCCTGTCCTTCCGCCAACAGTGTTTTAACAGTGCAGCTCTCCCTGGTCCCCTTCCAAGGAATGACTCAGCAGGTCAGCTCCCTCCTATTCCCCACTCCAAACAATGTCTCAGCAGTGAAGCTCTCCCCAGTCTCCCTCCAAGCAGTGATTTTGCAGGTCAGCTCCCTCCTATTCCCCCCCTCCCAACAATGTCTCAGCAGTGCAGCTCTCCCTGGTCTCCCTCTAAGCAGTAACTCGGCAGCTCAGCTCCCCCTTCTTAGCAATGACTCAGCAGCTTAGCTCCCGCTGCCCCCCGAATCCCAACAGTATTTCAGCAGTACAGCTTTCCATGCTCCTCAATCCCAGCAGTGATTCAACAATTTAGCTCTGCCCCCCCTTCCAACAGTCTCTTAGCAGCACAGCTCACCCTTTTTTAGCAGTGACTCAGCAGCTCAGATCTCCCTGTTTTCCCTTTCCAACAATGTCTTAGCATTGCATTGCAGCTCAACCTGCTTCCCGCTGCTTAACAGTTACTTAGCATCTTAGCTTCAGCCCTTCTTAGCAGTGACTCAGCTGTTCAGCTTCCCCTCCAAACAGTGTCTCAGAAGCACAGCTCCCTGCTCCCTCCCAGCAGTAAATCAGCTGCTCACCTCCCCTCCTAACAGTATCTCAGCAGCTTACCCTGCTCCCCCACCCAACAGTGACTCAGCAGTTCAGCTCCCCTTCCCGGCAGTGACTCAGCTGTTACCAACCTGGGCAATCCAAACTGAGCACATAATAATTAATACCCACAAGCAGACGTGTTGATGCCCCTTTTTAGCAGGAGGTCAGTAACCTATCTCGCTCTGGCCCAAATTCCGTTACAAGATTAAAAAAAAAAAAGTTTTGAGTCTTCCACACTCGATCCAGAAATAAAAGAAAAGTTGCTTCAGATACTGTATTAAGCGTATTGGTAATATCCAGGAAATTGATCTAGCCACGTCTTGCAGGTACGGTGCGCGTGGGATCAGCGATCTGAGCTGTAAGCACTGGTTACATAAGAGAATCATTTCCCTCTGTCCTGATTGGGGCAGTGCTGTGTCAGCCGGCCTCTGTAATGTCTTTCCTGTCACACATTACTCGATCACTTGTCACTCGGATTCCCAGCAAGCTTCAATCTTTTCTGGGAAGACGGATCAAAGTGTGCGAAATCTTGTAAGGGCAGGAGAGGAAAAACCCACTCTGTACTAAGACTTCCTGTCTGTAGGCCGCCTGCTTCTTTAGTAATCAGGACTTTATAAGAGCAGAGATTAAAGAAGAGCTTCGCCTTTGTGTCTGTGTATGTATATTTTTCTTATAGTGGAATTAAAGTTTATAAGGAGAAACTGCGAGCGATCTGTGTTCATGGAAACTGCTGCGGGTGTCAATTAAACGACACACTAAAAGCAGGTCGCAAAATGCAATGCATTTGCCTGAACCTATGCGATCCGGAGCCATGTGATCCGGTTCCAATGTGAACAAAAAAAAGCTGCTCTTTTAATGTGGATGCGGTGCGATTTGAGCCATTCAAAATGAAAGGCTCAAATCGCACCACACAGAATCGCATGTGATTTGCACAGGCTTGAGGTGCGCAGCGGGAACCAGGGCTGAAAATGTACACTGAGCTACGTATTTCTGGAGAAGAAGTCAGTAAGAAGATGTTGGCACCAACATTGGAGCCAAGGTAAGTAACTGCAGCTTTGGTTTCACTATAAGGCTGGATTCACACCTATGCAGTTTTAGTGCTTTTTGCATTTTGCAGATTTGCACTGCAGTCCATTTTACATGGTTTCCTATGGAACACGTTCTGTAGTGCAAATCTGCAAAATGCAAAAAGCATAAAAAATGTATAGGTGTGAATCCAGCCTAAAGCAGACTTACTATTCTATTTTTTTTTATGTTCAATAAATGCATACTAAGTGATAAGTCAGTGTAACAGTTCCTGGTGTTTATTACCACTCACAGAGATACTCCCCTGACAATGATTTTATCTGCTTTAATCTGAAGAAGGATTTGTGTTTAGGCTTCATCCAGGGCACTATATACGTCCTGGAATGAGATGCTGGCCCAGAAATAACACAAATGTCTGACACAGATCAGCCCCTGCTGCAGCCTCTCACCTACAAAGTTGTAATGTGATAATATGTAATCATTGGTGGGAGAAGAGACTGAAGAAATGCTTTTTTTTTTGCCTGCAGCAGAATCATGAGCAACATCATCTCAGCCTAGACAAAGTCACTGGGATGGGTTTTAACAATAAAAGACATTAGCTTTTGGGGAAAATTATACTTTGGATGTTTTAAGGGTTTATGTTAACCCTAAGGGCTCTTTCACACAGGGAGACTCCACCATCAGATCAGCATGATCAGTGGAGGATATGATGACCCCCTCGAAGCAGGTGGATTACAGGTCCATGCCTGCTCTTAGACCCATGGTGCCGTCCATAGCGTCAGCGGTAAAATAGCGGTAAAACGCTGCTATTTTACAGTCGGATTTGCAGCGCATTTCGGGCCGCTACTGGGAGCTTTTAACCCCCGCTAGCGGCAGAGAAAGGCTTAAAACCGCCCCACCTTGCGCCGCTGCAGCAGTGTATTGCCGCCGCTACGTCGGCACTGCCAATTGATTTCAATGGGCAGGAGCACATTAGGAGCTCCTAATGCGCTCCAAAGAAGCTGCTGGCAGGACTTTTTCTCATGCCCTGCCAGCGCACCGCTCCAGTGTGAGTGAATAGAGCAGCTGTTTAAGGGTGGATTGCAGGCGCTATTTTTAATGCTGTAGCGCCTGCAAAACCCCCTCAGTGTGAAAGGGGTCTTATGCAGAGCGGATACGCCTGCTTTCCTCTATGAGTGGTCAGATGTAAACAGACTGCCTGTCTGTTTACATCTGGCTGTCATCTGATGCACCAGTCGAATGGGGAATGGATCCCCCAGCCATCTGTTTTTAGTGAATAGAATTGGATATAGGTGGATGCAAACTGCCCCATAGGGGGCAATGCATGGTTGGATTGAGCCTGCCTAAAAAACTGACAGGTGAACCTCATCAGTCCACCTGTGTGAAAGTTCTAAATGCTGGGGGGATCGGATGATTGACTACCACAGTGGTCACATGATCAGGAGCTACAGACCATTAGTGGGGAGTGGGGACAAAGAGCTGTCTTTTACAGCTCAGTCTTTGTGCTGGGAGCATCTAGTGAGCGTGCTCTCAGCACAGAAATGTTGGCTTCAAGCGATTTATATGTGTGGCGTGTGGACTGTGGACGTTAAAGCCCAAGCTTTTGCCACCGCACATACAGTGAGGGAAAAAAGTATTTGATCCCCTGCTGATTTTATATGTTTGCCCAATGACAAAAAAATGATCAGTCTATATTTTAATGGTAGGTTTATTTTAACATTGAGAGACAGAATAACAAAAATACCACCCCCCGCAGAAAAACGGAAAATTGTATCATACTTACCAGTAATTTTCCTTTCCTGGTGCCTATCCATGGCAGCATACCTGTGATAGAGCTCCGCCTCGACTCCTCCTTCAGGGCTAGTGAATAGCATAAATTAAAAGGCATAGCCCCTCCCCCAACATTCTTCGTAATATAGAATACCGAATACCGAGGGTGGGAGCGTATGCTGCCATGGATAGGCACCAGGAAAGGAAAATTACTGGTAAGTATGATACAATTTTCCGTTTTCCTGGTGCCTTCATGGCAGCATACCTGTGATAAATAACTAGCTGACATGGGTGGGAAAATGCTTAACAATAAATGTTTAATTAGAAGAGGACATAGCAGCCTGAACTGCCCTTCTTCCGAACTCAACAGTCGTGAGAGCTCCTGGACCAATATGGTAGTGTTTGAGGAACATATGGTGAGAAGACCAGGTGGCGGCCCTACGCACCGTCTCCAACAAACCATTAGTCCTTGCTGCCCAGGAAGCTGAGACTACCCTTGTAGAATGAGCATTCACTCAGGATGGAGAATATTCTTCACCCTGTAGGCCTTCTGGATTACCTTCACAACCCAAGCTGCCAGATGGAAGCTTCTTTGCCCCTGTATTTACTGAACGGTACAATAAAAAGTCTCTCAGGGGTCAATGGCTTCTAGGTAGGCCCTGAGCACTCTGGATGCATCCAGCTCACAACGAGACTCTAAACCTGTGTCTGTAAATACTGGAAGTGCTCAGGGTTCCAACAGGTGGCTTGGAATAGCGACCTTAGGTGTAAACCCTCGAAGAGGGCGAAGTTCCACCCTGTCGGGGAAGATAGATGTGGCCGACACATATCCCTAAAGAGTGAAGTTCCGAGATTCTTCTGCCAGATGTAATGGCTAGCAGGAAAGCCGTCTTTAGTGTCAGGTTCCATATTGCTACTTGTTCCACTGGAGCAAAGGGATGGTCAGATAGAACTCAAAGGGCCAGTGACAGATCCCACTTAGGAAATGATCGTCTGACAGGAGGACGAATCTTCAATACTCCTCTGAGGAAAGTGACTACCAAAGGATCCTCCGCCCATCTCTTATTTGTTGCGGCAGAGATTGCTGCTACCTGCACTTTGAGGGAGCTCAGACCAAGCCCCAGATCAAGTCCTGTCTGAAGGAAACCTAAAATATTCAAATCCATCTCTGGTAGCAAATAACAAGAACTTGTCCCAGATTTTTGAATATATGGCATAAGTTGCAGGCTCTGGCTTTTAGAAGGGTTGTTAGGACTTGTGGGGAACACCCTAGGGACTCGAACCTTCGCCTCTCAACCTCCAGATTCGAAGATTCAACTTCTGAGGGTTTGGATGAACTAGACTGCCCTGCGACAGAAGTTGAGGGAAAGGAGGGATCCTGATTGGAGAGCTCACACTGAGGCGCATGGCTAGAGAGGACCAGGGTTTCTTTGGCCAATACGGAAGTACTGCCACCACCTGGACTGACTCCCTGAGGAGTGTGATGTTTAATATTAATGGCCTGGGAGGAAAGACATGTGCCGAGGTGAACCTCCAGGAGCATGACAGGGCATCCATTGCCTAGGCTTGTGGATGCGGCATCCAAGAAGAAGAATCTGTCTAGCTTGGCATTCTTCGGGAGACAAACAAGTCTACCTGAGGGGGATCCCAAATGCTGGCTATTTGTTTGAAGACGAGGGGGTGGAGAGCCCACTCGTCGTCCAGGAAGTTTCTGGACAATGTGTCTGCTTCTGTGTTCAACCTGCCTGGTAGATACATTGCTCTGGGGTCCAGGAGGTTCTTCTCTGCCCAGAGCGTGATCAGCGCCACCTCCTTGAGGAACGACCTGCTGCGAGTGCCTCCTTGCTTCTGCAGATAAGCGACAGCTGCCATGTCGTCTAGGCATAGAAGTATTCTCTGGCCTTTGATTTGGGATGCCAAAGAAGTTAGTGCTAAGAAGGCTGTCCTAATCTCCAAGATGTTGAATACCACTCCCTGGGTAGAACATGACCATCTACCCTGTATTCTGGTTTCCCCGCAATGCGCTTCCCAGCCCTGACCGCTTGCATCGGACATAAATGTGATCCAAAAATGGGAACCCAGGTGATGAGGTTTAGAGAGGTTTTCTGGAACTGTCCACCAGTGAAGACTCCTGTGCATTACTCCCGTCAGCAGTATCGTCTGAGATGGCCGTTTCTTCCACTGCGCCAAGAAACCTGTCAAGAACTACCTCAGGTGCAAATGGGACCAAGGAACCATGGGTATACAGAAGACATGTGCAAATGAGGCTCAGGCATTCTAAAGCCGTCAGATATGGGCTCCGGATGACCTTGATCATTCTCTGGGTGACAATCCTTGCCTCTGGCGGTGGTAATGACACTGTCCCCTCCTGAGTGTTGAACATTGCACCCAGGTAGATCACCTGCTGTGTGGGTGCTAGTTGACTCTTTTTGGAATTTATTAGCCGCCCTTGCTCTTTTTAGGGTCTGTAGAAGAATTTCCGGTGACATACCCACTGATCAGGATTGCTTGCTAGGAGAAAGATGTCGTCCAAGTAGTGGTATATCCTCAAGCCCCTCTCCCGCAGGGGAACCAGAGCAGATATTAATATCTTGGTGAACACCCTGGGAGAAGTGCACAGATCTAAAAGATAGGGCTTGAAACTGTATGTGGGTCCATCCCACTGCAAATCTCAGATATTTTTGAATTGCAGGTAGAATTAGAGCGTGTAGGTAGGCATCCTGACGATCGACTGAAATCATCCAATCTGATGGCTAGACTGCCTGAATAATCGGCTGCAGGGACTCCATTCCGAAGCTTTTGGGGGCGGATATACGGGCTGAGCCTCTGAAGGTCTGTCATATGTCCTCTTTGGGACCAGAAATAGGGTGGAGTAAAATCCTGCGAAGTGCCCTGCCAAGGGAACCAGAACAACCCCCCCCCTGAAGCTGGAGTGACGTTAGGAAGTTTTACGGAGCTTGAGCCTTCGGCAGAGAGGATGGAACCTCTGTTCCTTTGAAAGAATACCGAGGTGGGGGTTGGGGATGAGAGACATTCCAGAGGTGTCCCTATTGAATTGTTGACAGAACCCAGGGGTCCTGACAGCATGTGGCCCAGACTGGGACGAAGAGGCTTAGCCTGGCTCCCACCGGGAGTGCCTGGGCTACTCTGGCGTCAAAGACTGCTTCTGCTCCTGTGGAGCGGGAAAGGTCCTTTATCCTCCTGTTCAAAAAAGAATGTCCGAGTACCTTTCCAAAGTCTTTGTTGTCTCTGGGCTGTCTTTGACTGTCCAAAAAAAAAAATCCCTTGAATTTGTTTGGCGGAACCTAGAGGAACCGCCTTCTGTCCTTGGGAAGCATACCGGACTTCCCTCCTGACAGCCTGGAGATAGCTTTATCCATTTTGTCTCTGAATAGTGCTTTCCCATTGAATGGGATTTTGCACCAATTTTGTTTGGAGGATAAGTCAGCTGTCCAATCTTTCAGCCAGAAGGCCCTCTTCACCATTACTGAATGCAACATGGATCTTGCAGAGCACCTGATCATATCAATGGCTGCTACCCTGACAGAGTCTGCCGACAATCTAAGCTCTTCCAAGGCTTTAATTTTATCCTCCTTGGGGACATCCTGACGCAAAGCCTTCTCAATATTATCTGTCCAAGATCTTATGGCATTTGATACCGATGTGAGGGCGATAGCTGGCTCGAACGCTGCTCCCGGGGCTAAGTAGCTCCTCTTCAGCTCCAGGTCGGTTCGCCTGTCTCAAGGGTCTTTGAAGGAAGCGGAATCCTCCATGGGTAAAGTTTTTTTTTTTTTGCGAGTCGCACCACCGATGCATCTACCACTGGCATGGAGTTTAGCAACTGCCTTCCCGACTTTAAGGGGTATTGAACCGGCTTCATGAGAGTTTTTTGACCATTCATTCTGAATGACCTGACAAATGTGGTCACCCTAATCTCACCCATCAACGAGAAGAGAACCTGCTTCCTTTTTGAGGAATGGGAAGCAACTCGTAGACTCTTGGGGAGGCTCTTCTGCATCTTTTCTGGTGAATGCAGTTTGACTGCCTGGATTAACTGCTTTACCATGGAGAGACTGAAGCCAGAAAGTTCTGACTGCTCTAAAGAGTCCTCTGAGGAATTTTCAGGTGATGAATCTCTAGCTGGTCAGCCTGACAGTGGCAGAGGTGTACCGACTGAAGGACCAGGGAGATTAGGTTCTGTATTCTGAACCTGGGATATCTGCTGAACTGGTTAAGCAGGGACCAAAGTCACAAGCTCAGAGAAGGAGACCTTCATTGTTCACTTGAGCAGATCCACAGCGTGCTGATTTTCTAGCTCGCGGTTGGACGCATAGTCCATAAAACAATCCTTACAGACCACTCTGTCTGGTAGTGGTGTGGCCCCGCCTGTCCAGCATTTCTTCTTTGTATAGGTCCTAGGAGAGGGGGGAAGGATCTTGTCCTCTGGATATTGACCTCCCTGATCTATGACGTGAAGAATGGGACCTGGGACCAGTGGCGTGAAGTGCGGTCTGAGCTGTCATCATCACAGTGTCTTGAAGATTTTCTGGACCTCTTGGAGTGGGCAGGGCCACAATGTAAGGAACTCACATTAGACCAGTGAGCGCACTTTTTTTTTTTTCTTCTTCTTCAATACTCACATATAGTTGGTCCCATACCTAATAGGAGTGTGAGGATCTTTGTTGTAAGATAAATGACTAATAGCGGAGTTAGGCAGAAGGATCATCTGCGGAAATTTAGTAAGAAAGGGGAAAAAAAGAAACTATGGAGAAGCTTTTGTCACTTTTTTTTTTTTTTTTTAAATCACCATTTTTTTGAGAATAAAAATAAAGGTACCTACCACAGAGCAGTGTCAGTGAAACCTAGCAGGGCACAGCTGAGGAGACTCTGGCAGCTAACCCTGAGGCCGGGTTCACACTTGTTCCGACAACGCTCCTACATTGGGAGCTCATGTAGCATGACGTGTGAAAATCAATGTTTCCCTATGAGAGCCGTCTTAACTGATCCGACACAAGTCGGTCCGACTTTGAAAACACTCCCTGTACTACTTTGCTCCGACATTCATCCTACTTCAGCCCATTGAATATCATTGAAGTCGGACCAAATTAGGAGCCTTGTTCTTATCAGACATCCGACATGTGATTACAGCAGCAGTAAAAGGAATTTATCTCACCCTGGGATTGTTTTGATTGGTCAAAGAACAAGTCAGACTATCACAAAGTCAGTTCAAAGTAGTATCCTGTTCATGAAAGTCGGATGGATGTAGGACCAATGTAGGATGAATGTAGGACAGATGTCGCAGAGCAAAGTAGGATGAAAGTTGTACTGCTGTCGTGTAGTATAGTGTGAACCCAGCCTGAATCTGAACTTAATTAGGCTCAGGTGGATGGGCTGATCCCATAACCACCATTGTGAATTGATTCTGGAAGAAAAGGGCAAATCTGGCCCTTTTTCCAGAATCCAAGATGGCCTGCAGTGATGTCGAATGATATACAAAACAACAAAAAGCTGTAGCCCACTGCTAATTTCGGGGAAAACAAACAACAACTGCAAGCCTGTCAGGATAAAAAGGCACCTGCCCCATCAAACTGACTGGACTTAAGGGGAGCATCACAAAAAAGACAACAAGCACACTTTTTTTTTTTTTAAAAGGAGACAGGCAAGTTAAAGGACGGAAGGAAGGGATGGGAGAAGGGGAGAGACAAAAAACAATATATGCCTAAAAATAAAATGGAAACCACCAGCCTGAAAAGATGTGAGCTGATCCTTTTGCGACTCCACTGCATTCATCATGGATGTGATAGCAGACTTCGTTCCATAAAGGAAACACTGCGAGATGACCCCACCAGATCCACAGAGGGGTTCCCCGCCTTCTTAGCGCTTTGAGCGGCCCAAGACGAGGACTTCGCACGGGAAAGGCTAACCCCGGCGGATGCTGCCGACTGCAGAGGTTTGGACATACTGCTACTCTTCACCAGCACAAGAAGGTATGAGGGAAGAAAAGAGAATGTTGGGGGAGGGGCTATGCCTTTTAATTTATGCTATTCACTAGCCCTGAAGGAGGAGTCGAGGCGGAGCTCTATCACAGGTATGCTGCCATGGAGGCACCAGGAAAACACATTTCAAAAAAGTAATGAATTGATTTGCAACTTAATGAATCAAATAAGTATTTGACCCCTTCACAAAACATGATTTAGTACTTGGTGGCAAAACCCTTGTTGGCAATCACAGGAGGTCAGATGTTTCTTGTAGTTGGCCACCAGGTTTTCACACATCTTCTCTTTGCAGATCCTCTTTAAGTCACTAAAGCAGAGTCCCACCCGTTTTTTTGTTTATTAAGGCCGGATTCACACTTGTGCGTGCGAATTTCAGCTCTCTTATCTCTGCAGACAGATAAGAGAAGTGTTCAGCAGATCCATTGCGTTTCAGCTGCAGATTAGCTGCGAATTTGGAGACCTGGGAGAGGGGCAGGAGAGTGGGGAAGAAGTGTATTGAGCTGAATGAGAGTAAATCCTGAAGAGAAATGAACACATCTGCGAATCAGCTGCGTACCCATAGAAGATAATGGGCCTGAATTCGCACCTGAGCCGCACCGCAAGGCATAAAATACGCACATGTTTTTTCGGCAATGCATCGCACATATGTGAACCAGCCTCATTGAAAACAATGTATTTAGAAATGTTCTGCGTATTGGATGTGGTTTAAGCCGCACTCAATTCGCATAGGTGTGAACCCGGCCTAAAAGTTAGCAACTACAAAAACCATAGCTGCTGACTTTTAATAAACCGACACTTATATGTCCCACGGTCCAGCAATGCGGCCGCATGGCGCCCCTCTCCTCTCCTTGGCGCCGTCATATCTACTGTGGGCACCCGGCCATGACAGCTTATGACTTCACGGCCAGGTGCGCACTGTCGAACTCTGCCATTGGCCAGCGATCTTCTGGGACCTGTGTTGTGTTGTGTCCCTGAAGATCGCTGGCAGGGAGGGGCCACCTAGGGCGAGAGGAGGAGTCGCCTAGGTGGCCGAGGACCTGGAAGGAGGAAGTGGGACAGTAAGTCCCACTAAAAAGAGGACACCCCCCAAAAAAAAATTTGGGCGAGGAGTGCTTAAAGTGGAAGTTCCACTTTTGGGTGGAACTCCGCTTTAAAGTGTTACTAAGCCCAGTAATATGAAAATAGTTAATTTGCCCCCCACAGTGCCCACAGCTTATAAATCTTCTTTTTATATTGAAATACGAGGTGAGACCTTGCATGGTGCCCCAGAGATTGACAATTATTTTGTGTTTCTTTCATTTGCGAATAATCGCACCAACTGTTGTCACCCTCTCATCAAGCTGCTTGGTGATGGTCTTGTAGCCCATTCCAGCCTTGTGTAGATCTACAATCTTGTCCCTGACATCCTTGGACAGCTCTTTGGCCTTGGCCATGGTGGAGAGATTGGAATCTGATTGATTGCTTCTGTGGACAGGTGTCTTTTATACAGGTAACAAGCTGGGATTAGGAGCACTCCATTTAAGGGTCCTTACACACGGAGCGGTCCGTTTTTCGGTCCGCTCCGTGTGTCCGTCAGCTCAGCGGGGGGTCTCCGCTGAGCTGTCGGGCGGACGGGGCGGTCCCCGCACACTGTGCAGGGACCGCCCCGTCTCTCCTCCGCTCTCCCCTATGGGGAGTCGTATGGAAACGGACCGTCTGTCCGTTTGCATCCGATCCGTTTGCCCGGACGGAAGAAAAATAGGACATTCTTCCGTCCGCAAAAACGGATGCGGATCGAGCGGACGTTAGCGGATGCATCATCCGCTAACGGATCCGCTCCCATAGGGACCCATTACATTACAGACTTGTAATGAGCGGACCGTTCGTCCGCTAGTGTGAAAGGGCCCTAAGGGTTCAGAGTGTTTTACATATATTCCAATGGCTCTAGTTGGCTCTAGTTCACACCATGCAGTCAGTTTCTGGTCAGTTCAGCTCGTTACCTGTATAGAAGACACCTGGGAGCCAGAAATCTTGCTATTTGATAGAGGATCAAATACTTATTTCACTCATTAAAATGAAAATCAATTTATAACTTTTTTGAAATGTGTTTTTCTGGATATTTTTGTTGTTATTCTGTCTCTCCCTGTTCAAATAAACCTACCATTAAAATTATAGACTGATCATTTCTTTGTCAGTGAGCAAACGTACAAACAAGCATGGGGTCAAATACTTTTTACCTTCACTGTACTGTATGTGTTAGGCAGTGGTGAAAGGGGTTCAAGCTCGGTTCACACTTTTTCATTACACGAACACACATGTTAACACAACGCATGTGTGGTGCTGGGATGCCAATAGTTCTAGATGCATCTTGCCAGTGCACATGCACTTTAGTGCACCACCATGCACAGTAATGTACTGCCATGCCCTGTGGTGCACCGTCTTTCAAGAAAAAGTACATGCACTCACATATTAATGTGCAAGGGAGAACATTCAAATGAATGGACTGCCCTAACACAATACACATTAATACGTAAAATAAACCACGGCAAAGATTAACATAGCTGAAGGGTTCAGGCAGGAAAAGGGTTTAATGTCAGGGACTGTTACTTTATTGGGAGACTACGAGATTGATGATCGCTCTCAGCACTGAGAGGCCTGCTCCATAAAATCACCAAGAACGCTAGTAATGGTGATAAGCTAGGGACATTAATAGGATCTTTGGGATCTTCCTTTAAATCCTCTAAGGTCTAAGACGAGAACAGATTTTAGTAAGTACGGGACTTTCTGAGAAAAATAACATATTTCAAAAGATACCTTATTTTTTGCCAAAATAAGAAATCATTCCAGATTGAGCAACAGAACTGCTTAGCTTCATTCGAGATTGCTTTTCCTCGTTACAAAGGGTCACACGGCAAATTTACAATGCTAAAAGTGATTAGGGTGGACCGACACCAAGTGCCCCCATGTATTTTATCTACTTAGAGGATGTCAGCGCATCCTAAAATATTAATTCTAAACTCGTAAAACGTGGACCCATTTCCTCCAAGCGTGTTCCGCCATTAAATTTTATGGCTGTGGTTGGATTATATACATATTAATTTATTGTAATTAACATTAATGCTAAAAGGGCCTCTACGCAGGGGGAGAAAGTGACTGTCTAATCATCTTCGGGATGAGTTTAAAACTCATTACGGCTTCTGGAAAGTACAATGTGCGAAGATAGAAGTAAACCGAAGTGGAAAAGTGTTTCCAGGTTCAGTGAGATTAAAGGGAACCTGTCATATTAGAAATGTGGGCTAGTGATGACTGATTCGGTTTCTGTTTAGAGCAGAGTGGCTACTGTCTGGCATTAATGATGTACACTGCAGCTCGAAGCAACATCATGAGAGAAAAATATAATAACGCTACAATTGTCCAACATGTGATATTAGGCCGCATACACACGATCAGACCGGTCCGATGAAACTGGTCTGCAGTCCAGTTTCATCGGACCAATTCGATGGTGTGTACGGCCTATCGGACCGTTGTCCGTCGGACCAAAGTTTTAAAACTTGCTTTAAAATCTGCTTTAAAGTCCGTCGGACAGGTTCGATGGTTAGTACGCCAAAGCATCGGACCAAAAACCCGCGCATGCTCAGAATCAAGTCGACGCATGCTTGGAAGCATTGAACTTCCTTTTTTCAGCACGTCGGTGTGTTCTACATCACCGCGTTCTGGTCTGATCGGATTTTTGGTCCGATGGTGTCCATCAGACCATCAGACCACTTCAGGCAGTTCGAATGAAAACGTTCTATCGGACCAGTTTCATCGGACCAGTCTGATCGTGTGTACGTGGCCTTAGAGTGGGGGATGTATTAAAGGGGTTTTAAAGGTACAATTTGTTTTTCCTAAATAGATTCCTTTACCTTAGTGCAGTCCTCCTTCACTTACCTTTTGATTTTTCTTTTAAATGTCCTTATTTCTTTTGAGAAATCCTCACTTCCTGTTCTTCTGTTACTCCACATAGTAATGCAAGGCTTTCTCCCTGGTGTGGAGTGTCGTGCCTTGGCCTACGGGAGAGTCAGAACGCCCACTAACACACAGCTCCTTTCTCTATATGCAACGTTGAGAGCGTCCTGACTCTCCTGTAGTCCAGGGGAGGGGGCGACCATGACACTCCACACCAGGGAGAAAGCCTTGCATTACTGTGTGGAGTTACAAACAGAAGAACATGAAGTGAGGATTTCTCAGAAGAAATAAGGACATTTAAAAGCAAAATCGCAAGATGAGGTAAGTGAAGGAGGACTGCACTAAGGTAAAGGAAGCTATTTGGGAAAAAAAATATATATCTTTACAACACCTTTAAGTGTCAATGCAAACAAAATGTAAAAGTAAAGGCAACTTTATGTATGCTATAAAACACACACACACACACACACACTTGTTAAAAAGTGATCCATATCCCAAGGAGGTATAGTCTTGATTATACAATTGTAGAGCTTAGTGGATCAATGCATTTCATATGTATCCAGTGCTTCATCAGGATCCACATGTCCTTAATTCCCCTGGCCCTCCTTTGTGTGATGTAATATATTGCATGTATGGAAATGTAAAACATATTGATATATTGTCTTATATTTTTAATTGTAGATATTGTATTATGTTCCATATCCTTGTACACTAAGGGCACGTGGATCCTGATGAAGTACTAAATATATGTGAAACTCGTTGATCCACTAGGCTCTACGATTGTATCATCATGGCTATAACTCTTTGGGATATGGATCACTTTTTAACAAGTTTTATGTGTTTTATTGTAAGAATAACGTTGTATTTATGATTACATTTTGTTTGTAGTGACACTTAAAGGGGTTGTAAAGGTACACTTTTTCCCCCCTAAATAGCTTCCTTTACCTTAGTGCAGTCCTCCTTCACTTACCTCATCCTTCCATTTTGCTTTTAAATGTTCTTATTTCTTCTGAGAAATCCTCACTTCCTGTTTTTCTGTCTGTAACTCCACACAGTAATGCAAGGCTTCCTTCCTGGTGTGGAGTATCATGCTCACCCCCTTCCTTGGACTATAGGAGAGTCAGGACGCCCACTAACACACAGCTCCTTCCTCTATATGCAACGTACAGAGCGTCCTGACTCTCCTGTAGTCCAGGGGAGGGGGCGACCATGACACTCCACACCAGGGAGAAAGCCTTGCATTACTGTGTGGAGTTACAAACAGAAGAACAGGAAGTGAGGATTTCTCAGAAGAAATAAGGACATTTAAAACCAAAATGGAAGGATGAGGTAAGTGAAGGAGGACTGCACTAAGGTAAAGGAAGCTATTTAGGGGGAAAAAACCTTTACAACCCCTTTAATATATCCCCCAACTTCAATATCCCATGTTGGACAATTGGAGGTTTGTTATATTTTTGTACATAGTATATACAATTGGGGGATGGTGTCAAATTTTTAGAAACATAACCCTCGCACCCACGTACAAAATAGGGCAGCCTCATAAGAGGACCAGCGTATACAAGGAAAATGTTGGCATTAAAGTTCAGAAACATCACAGAATTTGATTCTGTTGCCAATTGCCCAGTTAAAAAATATAAATATATATTTAATTCTACTTGCCAAAAATGTTTGTAATTCTGCTCAGCCAGTCTTGTGATTCACACACCTCTGCCAGGTTGCCTATTGCCTGCTCATTGCATGTGAAAGAGAATCCTCACATTCCTGCTTATGCTATTCTCCTTCCATAAGTCACCAAAATAGTCCCTATTCAGGCCCCCAGTGCTTGAATAATGTTAGTATGATAGGGATGTGCAATGCAGCAGAGCATGATTTGCTTATGGTGCAAAACCTCGCACTCTCTGCCTGACTTCTGCTCTATGGACAATTGTACAAAGATAATTCAGATTTCAGGTTGTTATATATTAACAGTTTAATAAATATTTTGAAGTACATTATTATTATTTAACAAACATGATTGGACTTCCCGGAGGTCTACTTTAAACTTTGGTCATGCAAATATATATTTTTAAATATTTTCCAGGAATAAAAAAATGATATGTAATATATAGCATATATAAAATGTTGTCTATTACCATTTTGTATATCATATGTACCCAGCAGCTGGAGCTCTGGATCCAGTTTTATATGTATTTCTGTCTGTTTATTCAATATCGTTTTTCAATACAGCATAATGAAACAACTGCTGTTCTGTCCCTTTACCTAGCCCATAGTGCTCTTGTAATCCTTTATCATGTATTAAATGTTTACTTGAAAGATGTTGTGTAGTGTGTGTGTATATACAGTATATATATATATGTATGTGTGTATATATAGTTAAAAGAAAGTAGAATCAAAATCCGTTATAGTTTTGTTCTAAAGTTAAAGAGGTGTTTCACCCTAAATATAAGCCCTCCCATGTGATCCAGCATACTGGCGTCAGCGCCAGTATGCTGTTTTTTTTTTTTTTTAAATCCATCACTTACAGTATTATGTTAAATTTTAATCTCTTACCCCCGTGGTGGACGGCGCCAGTATAGCGCGTCACATCTTGCGAAAATACCCGATAAGGACTCGGGTAATCTCGGCGAAAATGATAAAATGATCCTGCTCCGTATGCTCAGCGGGGATCGTTCCGTAGATCCCCGCTGAGCCAGCGGATGACAGGGCGGTCTCTGCACACTGTGCAGGGATTGCCCTGTCTTTTCTCCGCTCTCCCCTATGGGGGGATCGGATGAACATGGACCGTATGTCCGTGTTCATCCGATCCGATGACGGAAGGAAAAATAGGGTTTTCTTCCGTCTGCAGAATCGGATCATTGCGGAAGCGGACGAGATCGTTCATCCGCTGACACACGCAATCTCATAGGGACCAATGTATGTCCCTTTTTCATCCGCAAACGGATGGATGAAAAAGCGGACATACGGTCCGCAGGTGTGAAAGGGGCCTAACTAAATTTGACTTAGTAACAGCTTCTTGCAGTCCCATGTACAGCATAGCTCAAACTGGCACAGGGCAAAGCAGCATAAAGAATCAAGCAGGTGTACCACACTAACAAGAGATCGGTTGATAGGAGGAGAGAGCAGGGTTACAGAGAGATTAGCTCATCAATCTGCTACTTCTCCTTTTTCTGTCCTGTCTCAGGTTGAGGAAGGGACAAGACCTGTAAGTGCTGCTAGCTGCAGCTGAGAAAAATCAGGTCTCCTGTCCAACCCAGGCAGGGCTGTGTTGAGTGGCAGAGCTGTGTAAATCTCAGGATTGGATGGACAGCATACTTTGGCCCAGGTTCACATACATCGGCGCATATTTATGCAGCCGTAGCGTATCTCTTTAACGCTATGCGGAGAGGCAAGCATGGAATTCACAAACAAATGCTCCCAACTCTGTGCCGGCGTAGCGTATATTTTGTAGGCGTAAGTAGAAGTAGGTGGAAGTGGGCTGGAAGTGGGCGTGATCCATGTTAATGAAGCGTGGGCCCATGCAAATGATTGGCCGGGCGCCAGACAAGTACTTAAAATGAACTGCGCATGCGTGGGGACATGGACGTATCCCCGTGCGCATGTGTACAACCACGTCGGAAAAACAACTACCTAAGATACGCCGGATCACTGTGTATGCCGTGAACGTAACCTATGCCCAGCCACACCCACGTCGGCCCATATTCACAACGTCCAACGTAAAATACGTAGGCTTGTGTTGCCTGCATGGGTTGCGCCTCATCTATGGGGAATAACTTTACGCCGGACGTAAAACTTACGTGAACTGCTTAAATCATGCGCAAGTACGTTCGTGAATCGGCGTATCTCCCCTCATTTGCATATTTGAATAGAAAATCAATGGGAAAGCCACATGCGTCCAGCGTAAATATGCGCCCACTCTACGCCGGCGTAGGCAAGTTACGTCGGTGGGATGAAGTCTGTTTTTAGGCGTATCTTGGTTTGTGGGTCCGGCGCACAGATACGCCGTCTAAGTACAAATATGCGCCGTCGTATCTGGAGATACGTCGGCGTAAGTGCTTTGTGAATCCAGGCCACATTCTTTGGCTGTTTAAACAGATCTCTTATACGTATTCAGTCTGTATATTTAGCTGTTTGCGTTCAGCTTCAAGCATATATGTAAATGGAATGTGTCAGCTGTGTGTGAGGTAGATACAGAGTTCCTTTGAGGTGAGTTAAAACGTTGCACAAAGGTGAAGCTTAAAAATAAAATTGATGATTCTTCAAATCCTTGTAAATTATGCAAACGAAAAAAATAAAAAAAATAGAAATAAAACACAAGAACCATTAGTAACAGCAGGATAGCCATCTATTTACCTAAATATATTGATGATTATCTTGGTATCTGTATATCTATATATCTAAAGTTCTGTAAATATGTCTATTTTCTATTGCCCCCGACTGCCTATGCCTCATTTTATTCAGACGCTTTCACAAATAAGGTTGCTTATTTTCTTTGCTTCCTCTTCTAGTTTAAATATCTTGCACGTGCCGTCTACTTGCTGTTCTTCATCCCTGTCTCCCTGCAGGCCCTACCCTCCGCGACCACCCCACGTCCAGTCTCTCCTTTGTATCGCCAGCCTTTGCTCCCTCGCTGCGATTAGACGTCCCCCCCCCCCCACCGTTTCTCAGTCCATTGAAAACACTGAGCCTTGTTCTCGTCCTTGTTTGCCACTGTGCGCAAAGCCCCCTCCTCACCGCCTGACACGTGACTGCACATGTGAAGAGGGGTGTTCGGATTTCGGGCCTCGGGGCACGGTTGGAGGAGATGTTAGACTGCCAAGTCGATGAGGCGAATGAGGCTGCCCCCCCAAATCAACCGGCAACAACAGCATGTGATTATGTAACGCCCGCAGTGTCTGGCACCGCGCTTCACTGGAGACGCATCACGTGTTGTGCAATGCTCCTGGCCCTGAAATTCAATTAGGCGGCTCTGAACGATCGTGACTCTGCATGAGATAAGCTCTCTTCTCTCCCCTCTCCCGCTCTACGCTAGAAAGCAAATGGCTTTATTAGCTGCACATGAATACGCGGATTGTTGCTGATCCGCCGTGTGTTTGTATACAATACGGACTCAGCGAGGGCGAGGGGGCTAACGTTATGCAACGAGTCTCCATAACAGCCCCGAGAATATTGCATTATCTATCTTTCATTTAAAGGGCCAACAAGACATGAAAGTTTTCTTTATGTAAAAGAGCTAGCTGAACTTGTCGAAAATATGTGTACTAAAGTTTATCTAACTTAAAATATATCTAAATCAATTATTTTTTATTTTTGCATAGAGTAGGGATGTCCTGATCCACACTGTTTAGGGGTTATGCTGACGGGCGTTCTCGACGAACACAGCTGTCCTTCTGATGCAGCGCTAATCAAACACATTAGCATGGAAAATGCAGTGTTTATTACAGTCGTTCTTACTCTGGGTTCTTCCTTGAACACTGAGCAGTTCCTGCCTATTAGATAGGTAGCCACTGATACCGGTGATCTTGTTACTCAACTGTTAGGTTGGCATAGTGCCCACTGACCATCAAAGTAGGGAGCATTTATCCCACTAACCATCAGTGTAATTGGGCCATTCTCTCACTGACTATCAGTGTGATGGGGCCATTGTCTAACTGACCATCATTGCAGGGGTGACCACCGATGTAATGGGGCCCTTCAGGATGACCACCAATATAATGGGGCCCTTCTCTCACTGATCACTAATGCAAGACAGTCCTTTTCCACTAGCCACCAATCTAAGCAGGCCTTCTCCACTGACCACCAATGTAAAGGGGACATTCTCTCACTGACCATCATTGTAGGGAGGTCCTTCTCTACTGACTGCCAATGTAATGGGGCCCTTTAGGACTGACTACCGATGTAATGGGGCCCTTTCTTTTACGGACCATCATTGTAGGGGGGTCCTTCTCTACTGACCGCCAATGTAATGGGGCCCTTCTGGACTGACCACCAATGTAATGGGGATCTTCTCTACTGACCACCAATGTAATGGGGCCCTTCTGGACTGTCCACCAATGTAATGGGGCCCTTTTCTCACTGACCATCTTTGTAGGGGTTTCTTCTCTACTGACCGCCAATGTAATGGGGCCCTTCTAGACTGACCACCAATGTAATGGGGCTTTTCTCTACTGACCACCAATGTAATGGGGCCCTTCAGGATGACCACCAATGTAATGGGGCCCTTCTCTCACTGATCACTAAAGCAAGACAGTCCTTTTCCACTAGCCACCAATCTAAGAGGGCCTTCTCCACTGACCACCAATGTAAAGGGGACATTCTCTCACTGACCATCATTGTAGGGAGGTCCTTCTCTACTGACTGCCAATGTAATGTGGCCCTTTAGGACTGACTACCGATGTAATGGGGCCCTTTCTTTTACGGACCATCATTGTAGGGGGGTCCTTTTCTACTGACTGCCAATGTAATGGGGCCCTTCTGGACTGACCACCAATGTAATGGGGCTCTTCTCTACTGACCACCAATGTAATGGGGCCCTTCTGGTTTGACCACAAATGTAATGGGGCCCTTCTCTCACTGACCATAATTGTAGGTTTTTTTTCTCTACCGACCGCCAATGTAATGGGGCCCTTCTGGACTGACCACCAATGTAATGGGGCTCTTCTCTACTGACCACCAATGTAATGGGGCCCTTCTGGACTGACGACCAATGTAATGGGGCCCTTCTTTCACTGATCACTAATGCAAGACTGTCCTTTTCCACTAACAACCAATGTAAGAGGGCCTCCTCCACTGACCACCAATGTAACGGGGTCCTTCTCCACCAACCACTGGTGTAAGATGGTTCCTTTCCACAGACCACCAGTGTAATGGGGACATTCTCTCACTAACCATCATTGTAGGGAGGTCCTTCTCTACTGACTGCCAATGAAATGGGGCCCTTTAGGACTGACCACCAATGTAATGGGGCCCTTTCATTTATGGATCATCATTGTAGGGGTGTCCTCTACTGACCACCAATGTAATGGGGCCCTTCTGGACTGACTGCCAATGTAATGGGGCTTTTCTCTCACTGACCATTAGTGCGAGACAGTTCTTCTCCACTGGTGTAAGGTGGTTCTTCTCCACCAGTGTAATGGGACACTTTTTCACTGACCACCAACATAAGGGGGTCCTTCTGCACTGACCACCGATGTAATGGGAGACTTTTTTCACTGTCTGTAAATGTAATCAAGTAATAATCCACAGACCCAAATGGAAACGCTACATTTTTCACTGACTATTTCTGTTCTGGTCATTATTACTCATATATATATATATATATATATATATATATATATATATATATTGCAAAGTCTGACGGCGTATCTATTTCTATGACTTCAAATGTGCTTTATCATTAGCAGCATACTTGGTTCAATCTTTTTTTATTATTTTATGTAAAGGATGCAAGAATAAAAACATCACAATTATGTAAAAAAAGTAAGATGGTTATCCAACAGAAGCTCATTCAAATGAGTACAGCGCTAAGTCGTTATCTCAGGACAAGGCATCATTTTTTTTTTAATACAATTATTTTGTAGAATAGAACAGCATTGGGTGTAAAATATGAGGATGTCAACTGTCTTGTTCTTTTATATTTTCTTTTATCTCCAACTTGCTGTTCGTGGCAATGTACCATGAGGTGTACATATTAAAATATTAGCAGGGTTCCCTGAGGCCTGAAAGTTATTTCCAGGGTTCCATTGTGTTAGGAGAAATGTTGATTTAATAGGAAAAGGCTGCATTTGATGCGCCTCGTTTATCATTCAAATCCACTGCTATAGGACATGCTGCATCAGAAGAAACGCAAAGGAGATCAAAGCAGTTTCGGACCTGTCAAGTACACTACCCCATTGACGTCAATGGTAACTTGCTGAGATGCGTTTAACATGCGTTTCTAATGTAGGAAAACAATACGCATGAACATGAGCCCTTCTCCCAACACAAAAGTATTTTAACTGGAACAGAAGGGAGGAAAAATTTACCAGTTGGAGTGCAGACAGAAATACAGACCTGACGGGGATTCCTTACTTAATCCAAAACCGAAAAAAAGTTTGGGCAGGAGTTTGGTTTTAACACAGCAGTTGTGAAAGGACTAATTGATATATAGCTGTCACATGACCCAGATCTTTCCCAGTCTGTCTGCAGGGAAACATAAGCAGGGGGAGCTTCTGATCCTCTGCTGGTGGTCACATGTAAAAAAACAGCCTTTGGATTACAGAGTAAAAATAAATAATTAATATCAATAAATTGTTTTAAATTGTCATACAAATTATGAGTGAGTGAGTAAGTTATATAGCGCTAACAAATGCAAACTAAATCACCTCAAGGCGCTTGTACCCGGAGTCGTCCTTGTCCTTCAGAAGAGGTGGGTCTTCAGTTTTATCCTGAAGGCGCACTGGTTATCTTCCATGCGGATGCTGGTTGGTAGCGAGTTCCACAACCGTGGTCCCTGGACTGCAAATCTTCGTTCTCCTTTCGATTTGTAGCGGATCTTGGGGATGCAGAGCATGTTTTGATTTGTGAACCGTAGGGCCCGTCCAGGGTTGTAGTGTCGTATTTTCTCGCATAGGTATTGCGGGGCTTTACCTTGTGTGCATTTGTGAGTGAGGCAGGGTGTCTTGAATGTCACCCGATCCTTTATGGTTAGCCAATGGAGGGACTTCATAGATGGGGGGATGGAATCCCAAGGCTTTTTTCCCATTATCAGTCTGGCGGCTGCGTTCTGGACGACTTGTAGATGCGAGATCTGGTATTTAGGTAGTCCTTGGTAGAGAGCGTAATCCAGTCGAGCATTGATGATTGTTCCGACTACTACTGCTTTGTCCTTATCCAGGATGAAGGGGATGAGTCTACGTAGTAGGTGTAGGAGATGGTGGGCTCCACTGACTACTGATCCTATTTGTGCGCCCATGGTCATGTCTGAATCAAAGATGACTCAGAGGGTTTTGACTTTGGTGCTTAGGGTAATGCTTTGTCCAAGGATGGTGGGAGGTGTGCCTGTTGTCCTGGAGTTTTTCTTTCGATTTGCGTGGAGAAAGAGAAGTTCTGTTTTTAAATCCATTAAGTTTGAGGGAACTCTGTCATCCAATTTTCGATCAGTAAGAGGCAATTTTCTAGTGCGTGGTATTGGTCTTTTTTCCAGGTGATACGAAGGTAGAGTTGAGTGTCATCAGTGTAGAGTGATAGAGTAGGTCCTGTTTGCTGATAATATTGAGGAGTGGACGGAGATAGATGTTGAAGAGCACGGGCGACAGGGGTGATCCTTGAGGGACTCTGCATGTAATTATGTATTTGAAATCAATTCTTTATTATTTTTTGGAACTAACATGGTGTGAGCAGATTTCTGTCAGTCATAGGCTGTGTCACGCCCCTCCAGTCTGTGTCTTAGAATAACAGGGAAGTGAAGCCTCCATTCATCTACTGTACATGTAATATTCCACCCTATTGTGTTTAGCTGGTTAGTGGACATGGAGTCCCATCATGACTGAGTGAGATGAACAGCATGTAATACACCATTTTTTTCAATTCTTTATTTTTCCATAGATTTCACATTACAAATTTTACATTTAATACCTTCTGCTTATATCAATTAAAAAAAAACAACACAATTTTTTATAGTTTTTAGCGATGTGGGTTTATTGACACTTTAAACAGCAGGTAAGAAACATTAGTCAATGATCTGCTGGTTTGGGGTAGGTGTGACTGTGCTAAAGGCTGACAACAAATGCATCTAAGTTAACAAGTAATCCATGGGAGAGAAGATTCAATAGGTGTTTTTTACAGCACCTGTAACCAGAACTACAGACACTTGTCACATGATTCTTTGCTGTGCAACCTGCATCCAATGGTCTTGTGTGTGTTCAGAGATAGGGTGGTGCTAGAACCAAAGAAAGCACACATCTGTATTTTTGTAGACGCCAACTGTAGGCCCTTCAGAAGATAAGAAGACCAACAACCATAGAGGGTTAGCTGGCCATAGACGGAGCAAATTCTGGTGGTTTCTGACAAAGCTGTGGGTCACCCTGTCTGCACCACTGCACCCTGACATCCTTCAATCAAATAAGTGAAGGAGCTGTTGGCAATGCAGCCAATTGGGTGGGGTGGGCAGGGGAAACCCCATATTAGTGGCCATGGTTTTGGAATGGAATGTCTGACAGGAGCAAATAGATGTAATTTTTAAGTTAACACAACATACCTCTGCAGAAGATGAAAAGTATATCAATCACTGACTATGCTAAGTCAGTTTAAATGCTAAATCTTACTGCCGGACCATAGTGTACCTCTAACTACTTCAGGTTCACAAATGGAGTGCCTGTAAGGTTTTATTTTTCTGTATGTAAGTTTGACATAGGCCAGCACGAGTGCTTGCTCTGGCTTTCTCAGGGCTTCGGTGAAAGGCCTCTTTGTCGGCAGGTTTGGCAGCAAGCTCGGTGTTACCAGCAGGAATCCTAAAATCACAAGTGACCTGTTAACACCCTCCATGTCTCCAGGCTGAAGATCCGTCAGTGACTTGGTGGAGCAAATAGAGCCATTAAAGTCCTGGACTCTGCTCCTAATTCTATTGGATTTTATGTCTCCCTTAAAGGAAACATCCCACAACTTAAAACTGCAGTATTACAATTCTGGGTTAATGAGTTCTATACTGTCTCCTCATACACGTTAGCACGGTGTGTAATCTGACATGTAGTTAAACCTTCTGTCTTGAAGAAGAGAAAACTGTACTGCTTTAACTTTCTCTTTTTATTGATAGTAAATTGACAGGAAAGGTGAAACTACAGAATAAAAACAGTAGCATTTAGAACATAAATCCATGGTACATGGCCTAAGACACAGAATTATCTGCTATACATGCAGTACATGGGGTAATACAAATGATAGTAACGAGCTATGAAAAACAAATAACACATATAGGCTATGGTAAATGTCCCAAGATAGTGCTCTTACCGACTATGCTTGAAAACAGGCTAAATAGCAGATGATGAGGCAGGAACCCAGTGAGAATGTTTTTGGCTCCTGAGACACAAGATGGTGACTGCTTGCTGTACAGGACAAGACTAGCAAGGACCAGGAACTACCCAGAATACACTGGGACTCCCATAATGCACAGAGAAAACAGGCTGAATAAAAAACATGAACTGGTCAGTAGATGGTGATGTTACCACACAATGTAAAGTACATGAATTACAGGACAGGTAAAAAGAATGCAATGTCAACTGATAAACACACAAACAACTGGACCTATATCTAGGGACAGAACAAGTTCTGTCATCTTCTCTGGACATCATTGTCCTGTCGCTAGCATATTTCCAAAAAGTCAAAGAAGGCAGCTTTCATATTTACATTAAAAGGAAACTCTTTGTAGGAGGGGGAGCTACCTGCATCCCGGTGTGTAAACCTGCAGTTGGACCCCATACTATAGAGACTGGAAGCCTGGTTACTATACTGTTTAATAAGTGACCTGCCACAATACTAGAGACTGGTGACATGTTATTACAGACTACTGAAAGCAATTACCATGTTTTAAGTTTAGGGGACCACTGAGAAGTGCCATGATTTAGCAAGAGAATGCTCAAGACTACTCCTAAATTACAGTATAATGCTAAGAAAATCCTCAACTTACAAGACACTACCACTAACGACTGCCGACATATAAGGAGACTGCTAAGGACTGTTCCATAATGAGAGACACCTTAAGCAGTAATTAACCAAAAAGCAATCATTTATTTTATTGCAGCCCACAAATTCTTAGACATGGTGGCTGCATTAGTACCTGTTTGCTGTGCTCAGTTTACATCTCCCCCGGCATGTTGGCCAGGCACTATAGCATTGTGTATAAGACCTGGTGGCTACTGAGTACCAGTAGGCCCTACTTGCCATAGGCTGCTCGAGGTGAAGAACACATAAGCCACCTATAGTGCCTGACCACCTGCATTAGAGGTAAGCGTGACAAGCTTTATTTTGTTAGAGTATCTAAATCTGCTAATACATCTAACACTCCCCTCCCTCCAGACTGACAATGCTGCTGTCCAAAGGTGCCCCTGTGCTCCTTCATCCAGAGTGCTGGCACTCTTAATACAGAGGATGTGTTACTGGCTGGATCACCAAAAGAGAGCAGAGGGAAAAAGTCTAAAAGAGAAAACGAATGCAGCCACCACATCTTAGGACTGATAAGCGTCAATATATAAATGTTTTTGTTTTTGGGTTTAATACCGCTTTTAAGACTGCCACTACTTGATGGGAGACTGTTGTTGAGGATTGCCAACATGGAACAAGAGGCTGATGTTATTGTTTGCACACTAAAAGAGACTGCTAGGGAAGGCATACACTTGGCAAGAGACTGCTGAGGGCAATTGCTGTGTTATAAGAGACTGATGAGTACTGCCAGTGTGTGACAAGAGACTGCTGTGCATTGTTTCCATATTGCACTAGGCTGCTGAGGACTACTAACCTGTGAGACTGCTAAGCACTGTTACAAGTGACTGATGAAGATGATTTTTGACTGCTAAAGAATGTCAAAATGTAATTGCTACGTACTGCCAACATTGGACAAAAGATTGCAAACATTATTTCCATGCTAAAGCTAGAGCTGGGCGATTTTAGCCCCCAAAAAATCTGCGATTAAAAAAAAAAAAAACTTGATTCATGATTCGAATCAAGTTTTTTTTTCCTGATGGACACCACGCTGGGCCTAATTTTTTAGGCGAGACCGCGGCTTCGGCCTAGTCCGCCGCGATCCTGGGAAAAGGCCGCGGACTAGGCCGAAGCCGCGGCATTGTCTAAAAAATCCTGCCCGCAGCTCACCGCAATCCTGGGAAAAGGCCGTCAGCGGTGTCCGGCCTCATGGCCTTTTCCCAGGATTGCGGCGAGCTGCGGGCAGGATTTTTTAGGCAAGGCTGTGGCTTCGGCCTAGTCCGCGGAGCGCCGGTCCTATGGAAAACAAATCTAAAGGAATCGATTTGGTCAAAATCTAAATCGATTTGCCTTCGCAACTCGATTCAAGATTCAAATCAATTTTTTCCCCAGCCCTAGCTAAAGGGACTGCTGAGGATGTAAGTCACTAATGACGTGTGACAAGGGACAGCTGAGCCCTGTTCCCATGGTGGATGGAGGAATCCCCCCTACCAGGACCTTGTATTCTGACAGCGGGAGCCGCAGCTGCTGATTGACAAATGTTTTTCTGCTTGTCCCTTCAGTCAAACGATCAGTGGTGGTCTGTCCATAAGGGGCTAAGGGGTGAGTTCCTAGCTATTGGGAACTCACGATCTGCATTTCCCCACTAACACACACATCCCTGTTCTGCCTCTCCTGCCTGGAGATCACTAGCAGCCAGCGGTCATTGCGACCGCCAGTCAATGCAATGCAGCGGGCGCGCACCTGCTACCACTGCTTAAAGTGACCGACGTACAGCTACTACGGTTCGCCCAGAGGAGCCAACCTGCCGCAGTATAACTGTGGCGGCTGGTCGGCAAGCGGTTAAAGTGATTGTAAAACTTTATATATACCCACAGAAGTGTTTACCCTCAGGGGATACACAGAGATGGAACAAATCCTCCTACATAAGTTTTATCTGCAGCCCTTTCTCCTCTACAGCATTCTAAAGCACATTTTTTAACCACTTAAGACCCGGACCAAAATGCAGGTAAAGGACCAGGCCCCTTTTTGCCAATTCGGGACTGCGTCGCTTTACCTGAAAATTGCGCGGTCGTGCGACGTGGCTCCCAAACAAAATTTTCGTACTTTTCTTCCCACAAATAGAGCTTTCTTTTTGTGGTATTTGATCGCCTCTGGCGCTATAAACACAAATAGAGCGACATTTTTGAAAAAAAAACAATATTTTTTACTATTTGTTATAAATCAAATAAAATCAAATAAACTAAATTTTAGTCAAACATTTAGGCCAAAATGTATTTAGCCACATGTCTTTAGTAAAAAAAAATCGCAATAAAAAAAAAATAGCTACCTAGCGGGAACAGCGACACTAATACAGCGATCAGAAAAATGATCTCTTAGTGACACTGGCAATAGGGAGTGAAAGGGTTAACTAAAGGGGTTAAAACTTTATTAGGGGGGGTACGGGGGCTACCCTGGACCTAACACTAACTGCCTGTCACACTGACACTAACTGCAGTGATCATACATATGATCACTGCATTCAGTGACACTGTGACAGGGGGGAGGGGGTGAGGGGGGGGGCTGATCGCAAGGGGTTAAGTATGCCTGCGTGTACTGGTGTCAGTGTAGTGTTGTGCAGACTTACTGTGTGTTGTGATCTCTCCTCAGCGGCGGTTGAAAAAACAGCTGAGAGCAGAGATCACATCACTTCCTCCTCCTGTGTTTACACAGGAGGAGGAAATGACACGCAGGGGGAGCGCGCGGATTGGCTGGGAGCGATCCGGAGGGGGCGGACAATAACGAACTGCCGCTCCCTCAGCACGGATCGCTCGGCCAGGTAACCGGACCGCCGCATGTACCGGGGGGGGGGGGGGGTCCCGATCGGACCGCCGACCCACGTCTAGGCACCAACGTATATATACGTTGATGTGCCTGTCGGTGCCATTCTGCCGACGTAAATGTACATGCGGCGGTCCATAAGATGTTAAGCAGCATGTCTCAGCTCTAGAAGGCAGGGGCGGGCATCTAATGTCACACACTGCACTGCACAGAAAGGATAGCTAAGTGTAATCTGAGGCCTCAGTGGAGGAAATGGACACGCCCCCCTCCTACACAGTCTCATTGGAAAACAATTACCTTCTCAGTTCTGGAGGGGGACAGGCACCCCCAGGATTCTGTGGCATAACCTGTCAGAAGTGACTCTTGCAGAGGGAGGAGAGAGCAGATAGGGACCACACTAGGTGCTTTGGATTCACACTGTGAAGGGATATGTTTTGTTCATTTTTAATTTCAGAAGTTTACAACCACTTTAACGTTTTAATTTGAATATTTGTGCTGATGTGCTGGAGAACTTTCGTATTGCTGAGTACATCTGATCTGCTACAAGAGACTGCTATGGAATACAACCCTATTGTTATCTATATCATGTATAGAGTTTGTAGGGTCTTTGAAGTGTTCCAATACATTTCACATACAAACTATACATCATTTTCTTGTGTATGAGTACTAGTGCATATTAAGATGTAATCTTTTAAGGATACGGCTGGGCAGGAAAAATAACAAGTGGTCTCTTTTCATGTAATTCACCTGATATCTCATCGCAGATTAATTTGCTTAGCAACGCATGCTATTTTTGGATGGAAAAGGTTAATGGTAAGTATCAGGTGAGTGTGACATATCTTCCGGTAAGTTATATGGCCTGAGTTCTCTAACTTGTCTCTGCAGCGTAACGAATAAATAAATTGGATTGCTCCTGATTTATTTTCGCTGCTCGCCACGTCCTCCCTCCAGAGCAACCTAAATATTATTTGGCCGGGGACTTGATGGTGATTCTGCGCCAGTCTATGACAATCTGCTTTTCTAGTATTATTTTTAATTTCACACTGGCTTTCATGCAATTTTTTTATGTGCTTTGTTGCCTTAGTGCTGCAGAGTTAAGGGGAACAAGCAATCTACATCTTTCCCCCTTCGTTCTTAAATATCAGGCCCACCGAGGTATGAACGCCTCGGCGCTCACGGCCATAAATCTAGCAGTCAGGGTTTTCCGTAGCACCGGTCGAACAGAAACATTTTTCAAAGTCAGCAGCACCATCCGCCGAGCTCTGCATCTTCCAGTCGCTGTGGGAGCAAAGTGTGCTTCTTTTATCTCCTAAATCATCTCTGAGATCCTCTGTGGCTCCTCCTGGTGCCAGCTCTCAATGCAGTGCTGCCAGGACGCGCGGTATGGCTGCCAGGACCAAGATAAATCTCTTCATTATTGGCATCTGTTTTGCCTCGTTTCTCTCTATTTCTTTCCTCTCCCTGTTCTCCCTTGTTCCCTCCGTCTTCTTGAATCATATAGCCACGTGCGCCTGGTTGGATCGCAGTAACACCATCATGCACGCTGTGGCCAGGTGTTTGGGTACGTTGGCAAGTTGCGTCATTAAAAGGTTTTAAAGAGGATCTTCGAACAGATGCTTGAGAGACCCTGGGAGCTTGTATAGAGATAGTTGTTCTCTTATTGTTTGTGTGGCTTTATTTCTGGCCTTGAATTTCAAGTAGTTTTACTTAATTGAAAAGCATTGAAAACCTTTCCTCCGTATGTAGCAATCATGAACTGACTGTGTGGGCCCTTGTGGAAATGTGTAGAAATGTATGTCATACAAACCTGATCTGCAGAGTTTGTCTACATCTCTCCTCAAACCCATTTTAACTATTATGCCCCGTACACACGATCGGATTTTCCGTCGGAAAAATCTTGGACGGAATTCCGCTCAAGCCTGGCTTGCACACACACGGTCACACAAAAGTTCTCTGAACTTTTGAGCGTTAAGAACGCAGAGAAAATTAAGTTCAATGCTTCTGAGCATGCGTCGAATTGTTTCCGAGCATGCGTCGGAATTTTGCATGTCTGAATTGCTACAGACGATCGGATTTGAAAACCAGCTCTCAATCTTTAGTTGGCGGAAATTCCGACAGCAAAAGTCCGATGGAGCATACACACGTTCTGTTCAAAAGCCCACATCGAACTTTTGCTGTCGGAATTTCTGATCATGTGTACGGGGCATTAGGTTGTTAAAAGAGTCTACTGTGGTATAAGAATCTTTTATACTGCAGTTCCTGAGCCACATTCACAGAGATGCTATCGCATGGCAATCCATGTGCCTGATCCACATAGGGACTGCTATGTTACAAGAGATTGCAACCATTCCAACCATTTGGAGCTTAAACCCGCCAATGCATGTTACAGCTCAAAAACGCCAGGGTGTGTATGAGCCCATTGAATAACATGGAGTGACGTTTTTAAGCTGCAAAAAAAGTAAAAAAAAAATGCTGCTGTAAAAACGTCCGTGTGTATGAGGCCATAGACTTTTTTTACTAGTATGCTCTAGACACTGCTGCTGTGTCAGAAGTGCCATAACTTACTTCAAAATATCCCGCAGGTGTCTTGGTGGAAAATGAGGCAGATGCTTCAGGACTGTCCTTTTATTTTTTGCATTCCTTTTGGTTCATGTGCCATGTTTATTTTGCAATCTGCGTTGGTCTTTATTTTATTCCATTTTCAGCCAGAAGGTACACTTAGGCCGCGTACACACGATCGGTCCAAACCGATGAAAACAAACTGAAGGACCGTTTCATCGGTCCAAACCGATCGTGTGTGTGCCCCATTGGTCAGTTATCCTTCGGCCCAAAAAAAGAGAACTTGCTTTAAAATTTGACCGATGGGTCAAAACCGATCGTTAATATTCAAAAGCATCGGTTAAAAGGCCGCGCATGCTCAGAATCAAGTCGACGCATGCTTGGAAGCATTGAACTTCATTTTTTTCAGCACGTCGTTGTGTTTTACGTCACCGCGTTCTAACAGGATCGTTTTTTTAACCGATGGTGTGTAGGCACAATAGACCATCAGTCAGCTTCATCGGTTAACCGATGAAAACGGTCCTTCAGACCGTTCTCATCGGATGGACTGATCGTGTGTACGTGGCCTTAGGGGTCTGTTTTAAAAAAATAGTTTTGTGAATGTCTCAGCATTTGTACACAAATCACAAATAATACTTCTCTATATATTTACCAGTAAAGTTGGCAACAGGCTCTCATTAACATGCCAGTGTGGGGTAGGGTTGCCATCATTTTTTCGAGTTAAACATGAACACTTTGGCGGCGCATAGCAATTTTTTTTATAGTAGTCCACAGAGTTCCCCTTTTACATCTGAATCCACAGATTTCCCTTACACTGTAAGGGGGGACTCTGCAGACTCTTATGTAAGGGATCCTCTGGGAACCCTGGTTTAAGGGGGAACACGGAGAACTCTGATGTACGGAGAGGACTCTGATGTAAAGGGGAAAACAGTGGCCTCTGGTCTAAAGGGGAACTCTGATGTAAGGGGTGCTCTGAGAACCCTGATTACCTTACTGTACTCACTCAGAGACAGAAAAGAGAAGGAGGGAGACTTCAATCACAGACAGGAATGGATGGTGAGCTCAATCACCCCTTGGCAGTCATCACCTCTCATCCAGATGTATCTGAGGCTGCTGGACTTCAAATCTATGGCCCACACTTTCCTTTTCTGAGGCACAGTGCTGGGGATTGGAGTGTGGGCAGACACAGAAGGGTGGGGGCAGGAGGAAGAGAAGCAGATTGATCCTCTCTCCTCTCCCATCTGTATGTGGGGGGATTGATAATGCTGGCTTTCAGTGTAACAGACTCTCAGTTTAGACAATTGGAGCCAGCAACCATGCCGGGAAGCCATAGTCCAGTCTAAATAATGTGTCCGGGTTTCAGGCATTTTGACAAATGGAAAAAGAAAATTTGGACAGCTGCACTCCAAAAAACCTTGATGGTTGTCTTTATTTAAAAAAGGAAAAATGCACTACAAAACACAGCACACTACACAGGAGTAAAACAGCTGACGTGTTTCGCACTATAAATTAGTGCTTAATCATAGCTATGATTAAGCACTAATTTATAGTGCGAAACGCGTCAGTGGTTTTTTTCCTGTGTAGTGTGCTGTGCATTTTTTCTTTTTTAATAAAGACAACCATCAATGTTTTTTGGAATGCGGCTGTCCATATTTTCTTTTTCCATTTGTTGCCTTGTGCATTGCCAGCACCCTTGATCTCCTGAGACCATACTGATCATCCTAACACAATCCACCTGGAGCAGTAACTTGTTTCAGGCAGTTTGACACATGATTCCAAACCCGAACTGTCCGGGTGAATCCCGGACAGGTGGCAACCCTAGTGTGGGGGGAGTCACACACTGGAGCCGCAATTAAAACTTTTGCACATGTAACTATCAGCATGTTCCTTTTAAGCCTATTTTGCTACTTTGTTCCTGAAGTTTAGACAGTTTAGGTAGAAAAAGCATGATTAGGTAGAAGCAGATGCTTCAAAACGAAAAAAAAACAAAACAAGAAAACTTAACAGTGGCCCCTTAATTTTGCCCGCTCGAATATATATTCGCATAGCCGTAATTATAAAGTCGAGTACTTGCCTCTGATTGTACTACAAAGCCACCCTAATGTCACCATCTAAAAAATAAAAAATAAAGATTCATCAGAATCCCTTGTGATTGCCGGCTGCTTAACGACAGGGCTTGATTGCAGTGGCGGAGTCGTGACGGGCGGCGCTTCAGGAGCCCCAACAAAGGGTTAAAGGAGCGCAATTTGTAAACTCTTCTAAATCACATCTAGGCAATCCGGAGAGACGACATTAAGTGTGAAGGTTTTTTTTTTTTTTAGACATAATATGGATATTGAATAATGTTTCCCAGAAAAATGAGGCACTTGTTTTAGTAAATTGTAAATTCAGGATTTTTTTTTTCTTTTTCTTTTTTTAAAGTAGATAGCACTTTAGCATGGCAGATGATTCGCCAGGTTTCACATGATGAAGCACTTTGGGTAAAATTCAGGAGATGCTATTAATTGTAATGCATCTTTGTTCTTCCATGCGAGCAAGATGAAAAGTTTTCTGTTCTCTGGGAGATGTTGGGAAGAGAGTTATTACGCTGATTATCAATTAACACCTTTCGCCACCTACGATGAGCGGCTGAGAGAGGGGATGGATGATAAACGCAGGTTAGTATAGGATGCTGAGTGGACTGGGGCTTCTCTTGTGGCTGCTGCCCATGAAGGGGTTAATGTAGACATAAAGCCTAACATTTAGTTTGTTAAAGCACACTGGGGTCGATTTACTAAAGACAAATCTGAATGCGCAATAGCCAAATAATAGCTAGTTCTTGGTGGCCGTCATATGACGGCCTTCTGTGATCACGGCCACTGTGATCAGTGTCCAGGGACTGATCATAGATTGAGGTAAAGGGCCAATCAGCAGCTTTTTACTGTGTTCAATCAATTATTTATTAAGATAAAAATGTAAAATCCCAGTGGTGATTAAATACCACCGAAAGAAAGTTTTATCTGTGTGAAAAAAAAAATATATATTTTGTTTGGGTACAGTGTTACATGCAATTGTCATTCAAAGTGCGACAATGCTGAAAGCTGAAAATTGGCCGGGGCAGGAAAAATTATACCAAATACCATACCTATACCATGTACCATTGCAAACAAAATTGAAATTGATGGCAGCAACATGGGACCAATTCACTAAGAGTTAATCAACAGCGAATAAAATGCGGTAAAATAGCGTTTGCGTTAAAGTTATAAAAGCAGAAGTTTTTTGTATTTTTTTAACCTTAATGCATTCTCCCCCAAGCCCCCCTAAATACTTCTCTGAGCCTGATCTCGATCCAGCAGTGTGCACAAGAGTGAGGCTCTCTTAGCTCTCTCTCTCTTCATTGGCTCAGACACAGCAGCAGGAGCCATTGGCTCTCCTTGTTGTCAATCACAGCCAGTTAGGACTCTTTCACACAGGACAGATTCGTGATGATCCGCCCTGTGAACCTCCTCTTGCTTAGCGGTGATTGCTCCGCTGATCCCCGCTGAGCTGGCGGATGACACGGCAGTCCCCCAACACTGTGCAGGGACCTCCCTGTCAGATCTCCGCTCTCCTCCATGGGGGGGGGAAGGTCGGATGAACACGGACCATCTGTCCGTGTTCACCCGATCCGCAGACGGATAGAAAAATAGGGTTTTCCCTCGTCTGCAGGATCGGAGGATTGCGGACCCGGATGAGATCGGGTGTCGGCAGATGTTCATCTGCCGACACCCGTAAACAGATGGATAAAAAAGCGGACATACGGTGATGTGTGAAAGAGCCCTAAGGAGGGAGCGGGCTGGGGGGGCGGGACTGGGCCACACTCTGTGTATCGCACTCAATGTGGGGGAGCACCGATGGGAGACCTGAGAAGAGGAGAATCAAGGCTGCTCTTTGGTTTTGCCCACAGCAAGCAAGGAATAACAGCCCGGATTCGCGTAGATCGGTGCATCTTTATGCCGCAGTAGCGTATCTTCTTTACGCTACGCCGGCGCAACGTTGAGAGGCAAGTATGAAATTCACAAAGAAAATGCGCCCAACGTTGCGCCGGCGTAGCGTATATTCGTCAGCGTAAGCCGACGTAAGTCAAATTTTGTGGAAGTGAGCATGATGTATGGTAATTAAGCGTGACCCCATGCAAATGATGGGCTGAGCGTCATCCAAGTACTTAAAATGAACGGCGCATGCGTCGTATCTTGGACGTATCCCTGTGCGCATGCGTACAACCACGTCGAAATAACTGCCTAAGATACGTCAAATCACTGCCTACGACGTGAACGTAACCTACGCCCAGCCCTATTCACGTAAACAACGTACAATACGACGGCTGTTCCCTCGTCCATACCTTTGCATGACTTACACTTGCTTTATGCGGGGTAAGTTTACGCCGGACGTACGACTTACGTAAACCGCGTATATTAATGCGCCATGCGCAAGTACGTTCGTGAATCGGCGTATCTCACTCATTTGCATACTCGAAACGTAAAACAATGGGAGTGCCCCTTGCGGCCAGCGTAAATATGTGACCACGATACGACGGCGTAGGAAACTTACGGCGGTCGTAAGAAGCCGATTTTCAGGCGTATCTTGCTTTCAGAGTCAGGCGCATAGATACGATGGCGCATATGTGCACTTACGCGGCGTATCTCGAGATACGTCGGCGTAAGTGCTACGTGAATCCGGGCCAACATGTTTATGTTCAAAATATAAAGATCATATAGCTATCAGGAGCTTTGTGGACATTTCATGTTATTGAAGACTGCAAGACCTTATCTGGTAGACTTCCAATCAACTAGGATTAGCAAGATACTAATGTTGTAAAACTCTACAATGTAAGATGCAGATACTCTATAATTACTCCATTCTAAAATGTATGTATGTATCTATCCATCTGGCAGTATATACCCTTATATTTTTTCTATATAGTCCTTTAGCAATATATTACTTGGTATCTGTCTCTGTATACAGAGTTTACAGTCCAGACACTGCGGCAGATTCAGGGTGTCTTTTTGGTCGGGGAGACTGAATTTTTTTTCCCCCGTCGTGTTTACAATGCCTGACTCCTACACTTAAAGTCGTGTGCTGTCTCCATGGTAACTGTGTGTCCTACATGGCGTTCGCCGCCGAGTCAGCCCACACAGGTCAGAAGAGACGCACGCCCTGCAACTGATTTCATTTATTATCCTTTAAAGGCCAGACCTTGGGAAGAGGCAGACAAATCTGGCTCATTCTTCCCGTCTGCGCTGTCTCCCTGGGCTTCGCTCTGAAGACGTCTGGTGGCTGCGCTGCAACGTGTAGCGATGGGAAAGGGGGGTAGTCACATATTCCGGGCACAGTCTAGTGCATTATTAAATAGTTAATTGTCTGGGATTGTGTCTGATGGTGTGATGACAGTTCTAAGACTTATAGAAAATGTTTGAAAAGTTTTCATAACTTTGATTTCAATTGGAAACAGCTTTTAAGGGCTGATCCTGTAAGTTACAGGGGTGCTGCGATCAGATGTGATCATTTTACATTTGGATAGAATTGAGGGACGTCTCCTGATACTAAGTGATTTCTTTGTGCCCTTTAGGCTGTGCGGTTGCCTGTCCCTCTCTATGGCTCATTCACACCACATCAGAAACATGGATGACAGCTGGTGCCAGGGGCGGACTGACAACTCACGGGGCCCCCGGGCAATAGAAGATTATGGGGCCCCCGGGCTTACTGATGGCCACCATTCCAGGAGGCAGTGCAGAGGCGGGGTAGCTAAAATCTCAGAATTTTCACATCAAAAGCATGTCAGTTTCGGACATATCAGGGACAGATGTAAAAAAAAACACTGATTTTTATATACTGTCCCTGGTTTTACTGAGCCTGGCAACCCTGATGGGGCCCCCTAGTGGCATGGGACCCTCGGGAGGAAAGATATGAGGAAAGATTAGAGGAACTGAATTTATTCACTCTTGAGAAGAGGAGAATAAGGGGGGATATGATCAACATGTACAAATACATAAGAGGTCCATATAGTGAACTTGGTGTTGAGTTATTCACTTTAAGGTCAACGCTGAGGACAAGGGGGCACTCTTTACGTCTGGAGGAAAAGAGATTTCACCTCCAAATACGGAAAGGTTTCTTCACAGTAAGAGCTGTGAAAATCTGGAACAGACTCCCTCCAGAGGTGGTTCTGGCCAGCTCAGTAGATTGCTTTAAGAGAGGCCTGGATTCTTTCCTAAATGCACATAATATAACTGAGTACTAAGTTTTGTAGGTAAAGTTGATCCGGGGTAAATCCGATTGCCTTTTGGGGGATCAGGAAGGAATTTTTTCCCCTCCGGTAGCAAATTGGATCATCGCTCTGCTGGGGTTTTTTGCCTTCCTCTGGATCAACTGTGGGTATGGAGTTGGGTGTATGGGAGGATGTACTGTGTTTTACTTTGTTTTATTTTATTTTTATTTTTTTATGGTTGAACTGGATGGACTTGTGTCTTTTTTCAACCTGACTAACTATGTAACTATGTAATGGTCAGTCCGCCCCTGGCTGGTGCATATCTAAATGACTCCCTTGTTTAATCTTAAAACATGGTACACAGTAGAGCTCTCCTACACTATCATACTGTATGAAGTTACATTCACATAAGCACAGTCAGGGGGAGCAGCATTTTTGTATTTAGGATACAAGGGGCGTTCAAGTCAAACCAGGACTTTTGAGCTTATATAATAAAATAACATTTCAAGGAGTGGAAACTGCTTTTATTTTTTGACATACTCCCCTGCTACATTCATACACTTATCCCAGCGTTTAACCACTTGCCGACCGCGCTATAACGCTAGCCAAATGATGGCTACAGCGATGCCTGCCATTTCTGAGAGGGCATCATATGACGTCCTCCCATGATCACGCCCACCAGACACAGCTGAAAGAGCTGATCACAGATTGAGGTAAAGAGACAATCTGTGGCTGTTTACCACGTGATCAGCTATGTCCAATCACAATCCAATAAATCAGTGTTCTGAGGAAAATTCCAACTCGCCAAAATCTCCAACCACGTCACTTCTGGTGACTTTCCAGCAGCTGTAATTGCAGATATTGACGAGTTACCCGTTTTAACAGAATACCGGAAGCATATACAGTGCGGTACAGGGCGAGTTGGCTGTATTAAAAAAACACCGGGCAAGGAGGAAAAATGTTGATACCGCCTTGGTGTTTGTTAGTAGCGGGTTGACTCACAATGTCCACTCATTATAACGTGTACCGTAGTGTATACGCTGCCGGTGTTCTGTGAAAACGGAAATCTACACTGGCCTTCGACAGGTGTGCCTCCTATCAGTAATACGACACTCTTACCACTTACTACTGCGTGTAGCACTGGAACGTTAGCATCTCTTTTTATACCTGTAAAATTAAAAGTCCGGGTCTGACTTTAGCATTCCTCTTATTATACGAGTAATAAAAAAACAAGTCCAAAATTTAAAAAAATTCAATTTAAAGCATGCAACCATTAAAAACAAAAAAATTGATCAAAACCTCAGATCAACAAGTCTGATTTGAGATGTATCGTTTTCATATTTACGGTTAAATACTACTTCCATGAAGGAATATGATAAGATGCCAAGAAAAAAGTGCTTGTTCATCCAGCAGTTCATGAAATGATGCAGAAGAATGTCTTTTCTGAGTGCATTAGTGTCTAGATTACTGACACAATATAATACAAATCTAGGCACAGACATTTTAAATATTATCTGATGTGTCTAGGTGCAGCGAAGAGCTCCCAAAACTACATACATATCTTTGGGAGATTTTTTGGTGAATCTTTCAGTAACTTTATTCTGCATAAATACCAGGCCCGTCTCAATATTTAGCAACCATAGGGTATGCCAGGTGTGCCTGGGCGAACCCTAAATACCCTGTGCTATGCAGATACCCCCGGCTGCTTGGCTGCAGAGAAAGAGACTGGGGTATCTCTGTCCTCCGTCCTTTTCTCTATCTCAAAAGTGACACACCAGGGGTCTGTTTAGACCCCTGATTTTTCACCAAAGCCCCCCAACGGGGCTCCTAAAAAAAAAAAATGTTTTATTTTTTTGTAAAAGAGAAAAAATAAAAAAGAATTAAAACTAACTACTGATACCAATCTCTGCCCTACTGATTATATATATATATATATATATATATATATATATATATATATATACACACACACACACGCATGTGTGTTTGAGCTATGGTGTGCACACCCTAATACAATAGGCTGCGCACACCTCTGTTAGCAACTGTATAATTTTTCAGCAGATTCACACCTTTTATTATTAAAAAGCCATCCTTAATCTCTAGTGCCAGGCTGAGATGATGCTATCAGTCTGCTGCAGGCAGGAGAAAGTATTTCAGACTTTTGTGAAAACAGCCAAGAACTACACAGGCATCAGGACTTACATGATTGTGTTGATGTGTAGGTAGTGACCCTGGTTGATGCCTTAGAAAAGATGGAGCCATCTTACTAGAGGGGAAAGTAGATGAAGGCATTGTTAGGGGGATACTATTATCTCTTTGAGAGGTAATAAATGCCTAGAAGTAGTACACTGACACATTATTAAGCCTGTATGTTCTTAAAGCGGTAGAAAACCACGGCTCTCAAAAAAATAATCCCCTGCAATGCAATGGCATTATGTGTTAGTAACATGCATCGCATACTAGCACATTATGAATTACTTACCTTAGAACAAAGCCCTCCAAAGATGGCTTCCATCTTCCCCCAGTCTTCTTGTGATGACGTCACTCCATGCATTCGCATGGGAGCCCTCCGCTATGGCACATAATGCCGGACCTTCAGAGTGCATGCCCCGGGGGAAATCACCAGCTGCATCCAGTGTGAATATCTCATAAACAGTGCAAGTTTAGGAGATATTAACTGTATCTACAGGTAAGCTTTTTTATAGGCTTACCTGTAGGTACAAGATCAAAAAAATTGTTTACTACCACTTTAAATTGGAACTTTAGTCTGAAAAAAGTCCTGCTAGATCACTTCAGGCTGGCCTCTTTTGCGGGTATAGCTATGTAAAACATGTGTCTATACTTTTTAAAAATCCAATAGAACACAGTCTCACCCTGCTCTGCACATGCTCAGTTGCTCTCTATTTTAAGACACTGTGCTGAAAACGTAGAGGCTGATCGACTATGTTCCTTGCTAAAGAACATTATTTTTTTTTATCAAACTGCTATGGGTAAAGTTCCGCTTTAACATGAGAAAATATGTCTGATGAGAGGTCCACTTTAATAATATTACTCAACAATAACAGTGTGTCTTGAAAAAGAGATTTACATGCTGTCTTCTGTACACAAATGCTCTATTTTTGAACTGTTATATTGTTGTTATCATTGTTTATTCTTGCCTAGTTTTAGGTCCCTGTCACACGGATCGACCGTTTGGGTCCACCTGTCCATTTTTTGGGGGCGAAACATCCATAGCTCTCTATAGAGCAGCGAATGTCAACGGAGATGTAGCCATTGACAACATACAATCCTGTCCGCTAAAAACAGATGGATAGGGATCTGTCGATTTGGATCGGATGACAGTTGGATGAAAATGGACAGGCAGTCTGTTTCCATCCAACAGCCCATAAGGGACAGCAGACCAGACCTATCATCCGCCTGCTCAGCAGGGACCAGCGGAGAGATCCCCTGCAGGTGGATCTGCTGGCAGACTCCGACAGTATGAAAGGGGCCTGAAGGCTTCATTTACACTTGCAGTGCTCTCTGAGAAGCGATCCGTGTTCAGATCACTTTTCAGAGTGCATTTGACAGGCGGTTAGGAGGTGTTGTATTTGGTTCTCACCACCCTTTTAAAATGCTGGAGTACCGTGCAATTGCAGCCCGGCTACATTCACTTGAATAGGTCACGACAGGCGGCCAACATATAATCCCTGCTGCAGCTGCGAAGAAAGGCCATGCAGCCGTGGCATGCATACACCCCCTGCCGCTGTCTTTCCAGTGGTAAAAACACAGCTCAACCACAAACACCGAACCTCTAGTGTAAATGGGCTTCAACTGCATACCTATAAGAAAATGTAGACGTTTTCCTTGGGGGGGTCAATTTAATTAGTTGTGTAATTGTTAATTGATGTTTCAGATGCTTATATAGAATTCTTACTTTCATTCTACAGGGTGTCACGCTGCGCAAAATACTTCTGAATCGTTACTTCAAGGGTGACTACGGCTCTTCTCTGAATGGGCCACTGACGGCAGGATATGTGAAATCCGGAGCAGTAGCTGGTAATTGTGATTTTCTTGTGGCTTCTGTTAGGGCTTAGGGGGCTTATTTAGAGGAGAACTGGGTGACAGTGTATGGTCAGATAAGACCAAAATCAAACTATTTGGCATCAACTCAAATCATCCCCACCGTCAAACATGGAGGTGGAAACATTATGCTTTGGGGGTGTGACAGGTCAACTTCACTGCATCAAAGGGACGATAGACAGGGCCATGTACCATTAAATCTTGGGTGAGAACCTCCTTCCCTCAGCCAGGGCCTTGAAAATGGGTCGTGGATGGGTATTCCAGCATGAGAATGACTTAAAACACACGGCAAGGCAACAAAGGAGTGGCTCAAGAAGAAGCACATTATGGTCCTGGAGTGGCCTAGCCAGTCTCCAGACCTTAATTCCATAGAAAATATGTGAAGGGAGCTGGAGGTTCGAGTTACCAAATGTCAGCCTCGAAACCCTAATGACTTGAAGAGGATCTGCAAAGAGGAGTGGGACAAAATCCCTCCTGAGTTGTGTGCAAACCTGGTGGCCAAATCATAGAAACGTCTGACCTCTGATCGACTTTTGCTTTCCAACACATACACTCTGCAATGTGCGGACACACAATACATGCAGCCCTCACTCTGGGAGTCTACAGGGTCCTGCCCAATCGGCAGAAGCCTAATGGTAGGTAGACAGTGCAAAGGACCAATGAGAGTGGTGGCCTGGCTCAGATAACAGGGTGGCTACAGCCAGTGTTAGCAGATGAGACGGTGGGGCTCCAGAGTGCTGCTGTGCCTGGCCAGGGGGCGGGACCAAAGACATGTTTGCTCAGGGTCCAGTCAATAATAAAGACAGCCCTGGGGCCAGGGAAAGTAGGCTGGGGAGGAAAGGGCTAGAGGAGCCTGTACAACTGTGGAAGAAAATTAAAGGGAATGCTGGAGTTCCACTTTAACAAAACACAATGGGGGAGTAAGAGAACAGAGGATCCCGAACACTAACACTTTTGTCTGCTTTTTAACAGCCTTCTCCATCCCGGACAGTGACAAGAAGGCAGGGGCTTCCATGACAGATATTCAGTGCCTTCTGGACAAGGAGGGTGCTTCTGAACTGGTCATAGATGTCATTGTTAGCACCAAGAACGATCGGATATTTTCTGAAGGAATCTTACTTGGAATTGCGCTGCTGGAGGGTGGAAACACCCAAATACAGGTAAGAACAAAAACACCCCTTGATAGACCACCCACCTTCCAATATGGCTGCCTCTGTCTTCGGATATATTGTAACATCATTTGGCCTATCCCCTTCCAAACTGGAATTCACCAATATTTTAGCCTTTGCAAATATGTCAGATCTTAAAATTAATGTTTGAAAGGCGATAAGATTTGTCGTGTTGGACCTGTATTCTACATCATATTGTATTTTTTTCCATTTTGAATGGAGCTTACCACTTAACAACTTATACAGAACACCTCCCAGATATGTAATTTCCTGCTTGTGTGATTGGCACACATGATATACAGAACACCTCCCAGATATGTAATTTCCTGCTTGTGTGATTGGCACACATGATATACAGAACACCTCCCAGATATGTAATTTCCTGCTTGTGTGATTGGCACACATGATATACAGAACACCTCCCAGATATGTAATTTCCTGCTTTTGTGATTGGCACACATGATATCCAGAACGCCTCCCAGATATGTCATTTCCTGCTTGTGTGATTGGCACACATGATATACAGAACACCTCCCAGATATGTAATTTCCTGCTTGTGTGATTGGCACACATGATATACAGAACACCTCCCAGATATGTAATTTCCTGCTTTTGTGATTGGCACACATGATATCCAGAACGCCTCCCAGATATGTCATTTCCTGCTTGTGTGATTGGCACACATGATATACAGAACACCTCCCAGATATGTAATTTCCTGCTTGTGTGATTGGCACACATGATATACAGAACACCTCCCAGATATGTAATTTCCTGCTTTTGTGATTGGCACACATGATATACAGAACGCCTCCCAGATATGTAATTTCCTGCTTGTGTGATTGGCACACATGATATACAGAACACCTCCCAGATATGTAATTTCCTGCTTTTGTGATTGGCACACATGATATACAGAACGCCTCCCAGATATGGGGAGATTTACTCATACTTTCCTGAGACAACATGGTAACTAGGACAGGAAATTAGGAAAAATTCAAGAACAATAAAAGGCCGATGTAGGTTGCAGCCTTCTATTCTACTAACAAGAAGTACTTGTGTTGTGATGTCCCCCATAAAAACTGCTTGACTATGTCTTTGTTTGTCTGTGAACATGTGGAAAGTGAAAAAGTGAAAAGTTTATAATTATCAATCAGCTGCTGCACTTGCAGGGCTCTAATGAGGAAAGTGGCAGGGGCTGTAGTCGTGATTAACCCTCTAGGAGCATGCCACCAAAACTGATATGTTTGTTGCAGGGGATGCCAAAAACTAGTGAACCAACTACACAAGCACGAAATTACATATCTGGGAGGAGTTCTGTATATCATCTGTGTGCCAATCACACAAGCAGGAAATGGCATATCTGGGAGGTGTTCTGTATCTCATGTGTGCCAATCACAAAAGCAGGAAATTACATATCTGGGAGGTGTTCTGTATATCATGTGTGCCAATCACACAAGCAGGAAATTACATTTTTCACTGTATCCAAAACAAAACAAAAAAAAGAGTTTTAGCTGGAATTACACTTTAGAGATAAACTTCAATAAAACAGTTAAGAACACAATTGAAATGTGTTGGATGCCATTCAGAAAGTATTGTGATCCAGGCACCCCTGCCAGACAGCACAGTAAAGTCCCAAACTCACTTTTCTCTATTGCTTTTCAATGTGTTACAACGTGAGTACATTTTTTTCCAACAGAGTTCATTTTATCACCAATTAAACGAGCAGAAAAAATCTGAGAAGTTTTTCAAGGTCTTGTACGACAGGATGAAAGCTGCCCAGCAGGAGATCCGAGCCACTGTGACTGTCAACACCATCGACCTGGGCACCAAGAAGAAGGACGACGAGTATGAGTCCATGTCTTTACCCAAGAAGAGAGGTAATGTGGAGAAAACTATACAGGGAGTGGGGAGGCGTAAGTGACAGACACGTTTTTTTATTGTGTGCTGAGGTGCATTGCATCAAATCATCCTTTGCATTTTGAATGGGCCAGCAGTACACCCAAATGCACAGATATCGGCACCTGGAACATTTTTATTCACACAGCTCACCACAGCACATGATATTGAGGTCCCAAGTGAATGCTACCACATCGCACATATCCAGCATTTAGAACACATTTGTGGCACGCTTCTATTAACTTGAATGGACACGTTTGGCAAGCTTTGCAAGTTTTAAAGCTTGCCAAAATCGCCAGGCGTTGCAGGCAATATCTAAATCAGCTTGAAGCAGTAGGCCTGTGTGTATGATTCCAAGATGGGCTGCCTTCTTCAAGAAAAGAAAGAAGAATGTGACAGCACTTGTGGTTGTGGCAACAGTTTAGCTAATAGGGGGCGGGGGGTTCTTAAAACTTGAGCCTATGTATGGAGTGTAGAAGTATGTAATGTAAATAGTGCAGGGCTGGGGGGGGGGGGGCGCCTAATTAATATGTAGTGCAGGGCAGAGAGGTAACTAGAACCTTTAGGACCCCGGGGTTAGAAACCATAAGGGCCTTCCCTGACCCCTGGCCGTTTACCCCAGTTTATTTATTTATTTATTTACAATTTTATTTTGGGGAAATATCAGGAGTCTAAACAGACCTCTGATGTGTTACCTTTGGAACAGAAAAAGGAAATTAAGGGCACATCCCTCAATCTCCATCTCTGCAACTTTAACTGTGTATAATGAATGAATGGACAGGAGTAGCTCTGTACAGAGCTCCTGGTTCATTCACAAACTGAAGCATAAACAAAGTCGCTAAAAATGGAGGGGATTGGTTTCTCTATATGCCGCCCCTCCCTCCTATCCAGGTGTATTGGGGACCGCAAGGGCAATTGCAACCCCTGTATGTACGCCCCTGGTGCAGGGGTCAGTGGTGTGTAATGTACATAGTGCAGGGGTCAGGTTTATTTAATAAACATAGTTTAGATGTGCATGCTGTTTGTTTGTCCGTGTAAGCCACTGGGTGCTGAATTATGTGTTGCACTGTCTGTTAGACAATGGCATATCTTCCATTTTTACAGCATGACAAAAAGGAACACCCCCATGGGTGGAGGATATGCTACATGCTAAAACGTTGGCATTGCTACATTGTGCTGAAAATTGGGTACAGCTTAAGGCTTGGTTCACAATGCCGCAACTTGTCATGTGACTTGAGAGTTCAAAGTCGCAAGACAAGTGGCACCATATTAACATCAATGAAACTGTTCTAATCAGTGCGACTCGAGTCACAGCAACTTAGAAAAAGGTTTCTGCACTACTTTGGGGCGACTTCATCGCAACTTACATTGACGTCTGTTAATAAAGGTGCAAGTGAGCTGCAATGAAGTCGCGCAGAAGTTTGAAGCCGCATAGATGTGAACCGGCACTAAAGGAGTATGGTGACAGAGTCTGAATATATTTGCAGCATATACTATACTAATGCCACAGTCCTTGTACCCATGAAAAAATGTCTTAATTAATGAGCCAAAAGCAACCAGATTACAGACCCACATAAACCCTGGCACAAAGGATATTTTTTTTACAAAATGAAATGCTTGTATTACATATGCTTTTCTGCAAATAGAATATAGATAGGGAGTTAACACTTTGTCTTATCCTACCTTAAAAGAGAAGTATGGGGTCTCCAAAAAAATGCTGCATCTGTCCCCTTTTACCTCCGCACTTACCCCTTGCGCTCTGTGTGTGTCGCATGCACTGCACACTATATGGCTTGGCCACTGTCTTCAATAACTTTTTAATGAAAATTCTCGCAGCCAATTTTTCACACATACCTTTCTAAAAATTTGCGATTAATATTTATTTTAAACCACATCTTGTTCATGTGTCTCAATTTGTAGGAGTCAATAGGTGAGATTTACTAAAACTGGTGCACATAGAATCTAGTGCAGCTGTGCATAGTAGCCAATCAGATTCCAGCTTTTAGGCTTCATTTCCACTGGCGTTTTTACAGCCACTTTTCTGAGCGTTTTTTGCAGCTTAAAAACGCCTGTCCATGTTAGTCTATGGCCTCATGCCCACCATGACGTTTTTGAGCTGTAGATGGCTGAGACGTTTTTAAGCTGCAAAAAAAACGCGGGACCAGTGCGTTCTGAAGCTCCAGCAATAGAGCTGTAAAAACGCCAGACATTAAAAAACGCTCAAAAACGTGCAAAAACGCTCAAAAATGCGGGCCGCGGCGTTTTTAAAGCTCCAGCTCCAAAAATAAAAATATATATATATATATATATATTTTTCTAAAAGAAACATGGACAGGCGTTTTTAAGCTGTAAAAAACGCTCAGAAAAGTGGCTGTAAAAACGCCAGTGGAAATGAAGCCTTAGTGTCAAAAGCTTACTTGAACAAGCTGGAAATAGAAGCTGGTTGGTTACTGTGATGGGAGTCACTTTGGGCGGAGGGCTTGTGGAACCCAGCTTCTCTTGGAGAGTTCTGGAAACTCCTTATCGAGCTCCCCCGGCCCCTCCTATGTGTAAATCACCCTGTGTCTATAAGGCCGCGTACACACGATCAGACATGTCCGATGAAACTTGTCCGACGGACTGTTTTCATCGGACCAGGCTGAAGTGGTCTGTTGGTCTGATGTGTGTACACACCATCGGACCAAAATCCCATCGGACCAGAACGCCGTGACGTAGAACACAATGACGTGATAAAAAAACGAAGTTCAATGCTTCCAAGCATGCGTCGACTTGATTCTGAGCATGCACGGGTTTTTGGTCCGATGATTTTGTGTACTAACCATCGAATCTGTCCGACGGACAGGTTTCCAGCGGACATATTTTCAAGCATGTTTGGAAACTTTTGTCCGCTGGAAAATGGTCCGATAGGCCGTACACACGATCGAACATGTCCGCTGAAACTGGTCTGTGGCCCTGTTTCAGCGGACATGTTCGATCGTGTGTACGCGGCCTTAGGGTCACAGTGTGACAGAGAACCCCAGTCTGATTTAAAAAAATATTAAGATAAAGTCCCCCTTTCATCAGAGACCATTGCTAGATAGTTTGAGGTCGGGGTGGGGTTTGTTATGTGTTTGTTAAAGGTTCGTTTGTTATTTTCTAAATAGGTTCCTTTAAGCTAGTGCATTGTTGGTTCACTTACCTTTTCCTTCTATTTTCCTTCTAAATGTTTTTTTTCTTTGTCTGAATTTCTCACTTCCTGTTTCTCTTCAGTAAGCTTGCCCCATCATCCATAGGGGTTAGTCTGCCAGAACAGCTTACTGAGGAGGAACAGGAAGTGAGAAATTCAGACAAAGAAAACAAAGAAAAAAAAACATTTAGAAGGGAAATCGAAGAAAAAGTTTAGTGAACCAACAATGCACTAGCTTAAAAGAACCTATTTAGAAAAGAAAAAACAAACCTTTACAACCCCTTTAAGTGCTTATATACAATTGTTTTCTTTTCTTTGTTTGTGTGTCTGCCTGGGGAGAAAAGTATTATGGGATTTATATGTCTATGTGTATTAGCTGTGAGGAGGGAGGGGGAATTCCTCCAACAGCTCTCCCTGCTAAAAGGACAGTCTACTGATGAGAAGTTTGAATACACCTATGTGTCTGTTACTGAATGTAGTCTACCCCTCCCTGTGTCATAATGCAAAGAAGTGGGGATGTCCCCTGGGTTTATATCTATGTACCTGTGTTCAAATAAACAGTTGATGTTCAGCAGCCAAAAGGAGTACTGCCTAGTTCTTGGTTGCAAGCGGTTGGAATATTTAAAATCTATATTCAGACTGGGAGGAGGCGATATACTGGCGGAAGCACTCAAGCGGAGTGTGGAAAGCGATTCTGTGACAGTTACTATACACAGCTGCACCAGATTCTGTATACACCAGTTTTAGTAAATCTCCCCCAATGTTTTGTTAATTTGCAGTCAATAAAATATAGCGCAAAATCCTTAATCAAATGATGGATTTTTTAAGTCGTCACTTTAGTTTTGTGCAGGTAAATAAATCCGGACAATGCCTTCTGCATGTTTAGCCAGCAGATGTTAGTTTGTAGCAATGGATCGATTTGACGCACTCCAGCCCAGAAAGTGATAAAAAAATGTGATCTTTATCGGTCTTTTTATGGTGGCACTTCTCAAAGGACTGCGCAGGTAGCTCCTCCGCAGGTTTTATTTCCTTGTGTTGTCTCAACTAACTCTGTGGCAGTCATTATGGACCTTAATTACCATAAATAATTTGTGTCTGTTGTTGAAAGGAAACAACTGGTAATTCAAATTTTCAAGGGATTTTTTACTTAATAATGATTCGGATGGACTGCTTTCACAAAACAGAACGCGCTGTAATGTCTCGTACACACGACTGGTTACAGACGAGAAAACTTCCATTTTTTAGATTGGTCGGGAAAACCGTCCGTGTGTACGATCCCTAGCATCTTTCCCGACGAGAAAACTGCCCGCAAAAAAATTGAAGCTGCTCTATTTTTTCTCGTCGTGTTTCCCGTCAGTCTTTTTCCCATCACGAAAACCGCTCGCGTGTATGCTTTTCTGAGGGGAAAAAAAACGCGTATGCTCAGAATCAAGTATGAGACGAAAGCGCTCGTTCTGGTAAAAGTAGCGTTCGGAATGGAGATAGCACATTCGTCACGCTGTAACGGACTGAAAAGCACAAAGACTGAAAAGCGCGAATCGTCTTTTACCAAACTTTTACTAACTTTTACTAACGCGAGGATCAGCAAAAGCAGCCCAAAGGGTGGCGCCATTTGAATTGAACGTCACCTTTATAGTGCCGTCATATGTGTTGTACATCACCGCGCTTTACTCCAGCATTTTTTTGACTGAACATGTGTATGCAAGGCAGGCTTGAGAGGAATCACATCGGGAAAAACATCGGGTTTTGGCATGTCAGGAAAACCGGTCGTGTGTACAGGTGAAACTCCAGTCATATTTTTTGGCTTTGAATTTAAAAAAGGGTTGGTACCTCTGTCAGGCCTTTATTAATTACTCAGAGCATAAAAATACAACATGAGCATCAAACCAAATCCAAATGGCTTTAATTGTTCATAATTGTGACAACCGATTGGCACCCTGACTGGGCGCCTCCACCAAACAGTGCCTCCTGCCCTCCAAACCCTTCCACCTTTAGACATACAGTACTTCAAAACTTAACTACAGGCACGAAAATGTAATTTAACTATATTCCTCAATAGCCACAAAGGATGTGAATCCAATTTATACACGCCAAATTAATTTGCAAAGTCAGCTATTACCTTGTAAAATTAGTGATGACCTAATCACTGAGCTGTACATAGCTTGTGCAGGGCTATGGGAGGAATCCAGCAGGCTCAACCCATATTATATATTTTTTTTTTCAGTAAGAGATTCTCAGCTCCATCTTAAAGATGGGATGAAGGGACAGTTGGCGGAGGCCTCCACTGCGACGTCCAAGGCATACGGCATGTACCGAAAAGCGATCGATCCAGATATGGATATGATGGGCTCTGGAGGAGATAACGGAGGAGGTGAAGAGAAGGCGGCAGAGGAGTCGGTCACCATGAGCCCTGTCATAGAAATCATGCAGCCGATCCTGAGGTTCCTCCAGCTGCTTTGTGAGAACCACAACCTTGGCCTTCAGGTAGGGAAGACACGATGCCTGTAAGACTCATAATCAGGGCTTTTTTTCAGGGGGAACTTGGTGGAACTCAGTTCCACCACCTCTGGCTTAGACCCTTTGGTGCCAGCTCATCACAATCACTTGTAAACACAGAAGTCTGGTTTCCATGTTTACAAGTGACAGCTCTGCACTCTGTATGTAATGCAATCCTGGTATTTAATGCCTGTTTAAGGCCCTCCTACTGGTTTCTTGAAATTTGACTGACCACACCCACTATTTGATGTAATATGGAGGGTGTGTGTGGGGGAGGGGTTTTGGGGGGTCGTGGTTGAGTTCCAGCACCTATTGTGTGTAACACTTCCAGGTATTTATTACCGCTTACAGAGATCACAGAGCTCCCTCTGACAATGCTTTTCCTTCCAAGAGGACAGAGCCATCTTTGCTTAGACATTATTCAGATGACAGAGTCATGTACATCTTGGTGCCAATGCAGTGTTTTACTATGTTCACAAATGTCTGACAAAGAACAGCCCCTGCTGCAGCTTTTCACTTTGTGACTTGCTGTAAAGTTACAATGTACAGTCTGATCACTGGGGAAGAGGGCACTGCGGAAATGTTACTTCATACCTGTAGCTCTTTTGCTTTGTTTCTTTGTGTTAAAGCAAGGAAGCAGAAACCCCTGTAGTATATTGATGTGTTTTACTAAACATGACTGCCGTACATACAAACTACTTACAATTTGATTACAACAGTAGAAGACATACAGAGTATTACAAATACATACAACACACACATGCACACGCTGGGCCGGATTCACGAAAGACTCACGCCAAAGTATCTCCGACGTAAGTCCAAATGTGCGCCGTCGTATCTTTACGCCGATTCCCAATGCTAAATACGTAGAAAAAATAGGCTTCTTCCGCCCAACGTAACTTGCCTACGGCGGCGTATCGTGGGCGCATATTTACGCTGGCCGCAAGGGGCGCTTCCATTGATTTACGCGTCGAATATGTAAATGACCGAAATACGCTGATTCACGAATGTACTTGCGCCTGTCGCTGTAATATACGCCGCGTACGTCCGGCGTAAAGTTATTCCACCTAAAGGTGGCGCAACCCATGCAAAGGTATGGACGTCAGAACAGCCATCGTATTTTACGTTGTTTACGTAGTACTACGTGAATAGGGCTGTGTGTAGGTTACGTTCAGTGATTTGGCGTATCTTAGGCGTTTGTCCCAATGTACTGGGAAGCGTCCACAGGACAGCGCATGCGCTGTTCGTTCGGCCCTTCATTTGCATGGGGTCACGCTTCATTATAATAAATCACGCCCACTTCCACCTACTTTGACTTACGTTGGTTTACGCCGACAACTATACGCTATGCCGGCGCAACGTTGAGCGCATATTCTTTGTGAATGGCATGCTAGCCTCTCAACGTTGTGCCGTAGATACGCTACGCCCGCACAAAGATGCGCCGCTCTACGTGAATCCGGCCCGTTGTCTATCCTCCCTAGCAAATGAGCATTGGCTTATCGGGATATGCAACACAGTCACTTAGCTTGGGTTATAGTGGCTTCACAATTTCTGTAGGCAACCAGGACTCCAGGCTATTCAAGAGATTGAACACATGGCTTTTCTCATAGTGTAGATTTAGCGTTATCCCCAAGTAAAGTTTCCACGGGTGTAATCTTTGATCTTGTGAAGTCCTCTCTGGCACTTTTCTTCTAAGTTCTTCTGTTGTTATAGAGCCCCTTTTTCATCTTATGCTGCTGGCTTTTTATTTAGAAAGTTTAGGTAGCTATTCCCATATGGGCCTATCCCTTTACTTCTTTCTTTCTACATCAGTTTCTATAAGAGAAGCATTTTCAAACTCAAACTCTACATGGAATTGTAGTATCATACATGCCATAGGTTAAATATGCCAAAAGGTCAATCTGTTGTCGACTTTTATTGATGTAACCTGGGTGGAGTGTTTGACCAGAACTCCTCTAAAACAATAGGAACAGATATAAATGTGTCTATATGGGCCATAAAATTGTTTGCATATGCCCAATATACAATGATATTATCTATTTTATCATTGTATTTGAGGGCAGCGTTTTCAAACATTGTTCTAATTTCATTTGTTTGAGAAATGTATAGACAAGAAGACACTGATTCTTTAGTCCTAAAAACTACAGGTTTTTATATGTCTGAAAAATCACTATATATAGATATATATAGATATTAGACATGTGCGTTCCTGTTCGGAACTAATGGATTTTCGTACGAATTTGTTAGTATTTGTATATTCGTATCAATTCGAACATCCGAAAAGAAGAACCAAAATACGAAAATTACGGAATTACGAATAAGCAAAATAATGATCAAGCGAAAATACGAACGTATGATTGGACAATCTTACTAAAATACGAAACACGGAAAAAGCAAAAGAAAGAAAATGACATCTATAACGAACGATTTGCATTCCGTATTTTAAATTCTTTTGACTAGATTTACGTAGAGCGGTGTAATTTTGTGCGTGAGTAGCGTATCTCAGATACGCTACACCGCCGTAAATTAGAGAGGCAAGTGCTGTATTAAAATAAATACGTAAATATATTGCGCTAAACTAGTAGAAAAATAGTGTTTTGTAGGCAGCCAACACAACAGTGGATATGTATATAAAATAGGTGAAGAAAATGTAGCGCCAGTGAAATGTGCATTCAAGCAAAAAAATGGAAAAAAGCTAATCAATAAAATCTACTAAATGAAACAAAACTTTTCAAATATTGTCACATAGACATTATTCCATGTGTAGTGACCATACAGTGACAAATATATGTGCATTCAAGCAAAAAAATGAGTGAAATATGTTTCAATATAGCCCGCATAAGAGTCCATACAAATGAGATGTTTACTGAAAAGTGGCAATTTGAAAAAAATATTTGAAAAAAATATCCCATATAGGAGTCCATACACAAAATGGATAGCTGGAATGTTATCACATTCAGGCAAAACTGCTCGATAAATTAGGTGACACCTTGTCCAACATAGAAGTGTGGAAGTCCATATAGGGTAAATGTAAATCATATACTCCAGATAACTAATAAGAAATAGGTTGGATACTTCTTACCAGCTGATGTAGACCCGCAGCTCACCTTACGGTGGGGGGTCCAATGGGCATTCGTGGGCCAACCGCCCTCCTGGATCTCTGTTTCTCCGAATGGATGGATGGATGTCTTGAAAGCAGCAATCAGCAATCGGAAAAAAGCATGAATTCAGCAATCCAGCATATATCCAGGGAACTCCAGGGGTATTAATGGGGGTTGACCCTCGGGGTGTTCAATCATGAAAAAAGAGAGAGAGAGGGAACCTCCTCATAGTGTAAAATGTTTTTAATGTTTCCAAAAACACACCAAAAACAATCTTTTAAAAATGAAATAAATTCAAACTTGCATAAAACACCGCAAATGGTTTAAAGGAAAAAGTCCAAAAGAACATAACTTCAAAAATCCATAACGCACATGCAAGCAGAAAGAGCAGAGATCAGATTGTATAACAATTGCGCATAAAGTGGTTGGGGAGCAAAGGACCCGACCGGTTTCGTCTGATTAGACTTCTACTGGGGTGTAGCTCACCAGTGCTGTATTCACCAAACTAAGTTACGGCGGCGTAGCGTAAATGGGCCGGCGTAAGCCCGCCGAATTCAAATGTGTTTGATGTGGGCGTGTTTTATCTAAATTAAGTGTGACCCCACGTAAATGACGTTTTTTTACTAACGGCGCAAGCGCCGTCCGTGGACGTATCCCAGTGCGCATGCTCCAAATTACACCGCTACGACTTATTGGTTTCGACGTGAACGTAATTTACGTCCAGCCCCATTCACGGACGAGTTACGCAAACGACCTAAAATTTGAAAAATTTGACGCGGTCCCGACGTCCATACTTAACATTGGCTGCGCCATCTTGTTGCAGCTTTATCTTTACGCCTGAAAACGCCTTATGTAAACGGTGTATCTTTACTGCGATGGCCGGGCGTACGTTCGTGAATAGGGGTATCCCGCTGATTTAATATTCTAGGCGTAAATCAGCGTACACGCCCCTAGCGGCCAGTGTAAATAGGCAGCTGAGATACGACGCTGAGGTATCTCACTTTGAGAATACGCTTAAAGGTACGACGGCGCAGATTCTGAGTTACGACGGCGTATCTACTGATACGCCGTCGTAAGTCTACCTGAATCTGGTCATTTGTCTGTTCGTATTTTCATTTATGTGTTTTGTAAATCTGTTTCTTTGTCTGTTCGTAAATTTGTGTACTTGTATCGTTCTTTCGAATGGGCACTGGGCAGTGTAGTTAGTGAGTGATGTATCTTACTTAATATCCTAGCCAATCAGCTTATCTCTTTTGTGCTGAGTCACATTGTACAGTGCAAAGCCTCGTACATACGATCGGACTTCAAACAAACTTTTACGTGGATTTTTGTCTGAAGAGAGTTGGCCAGACTTTTGAAACCGAAAAAGTTTGTCGGATAGAGCGTACACACGGTCGGATTCTTTGGAAAACGCTCATTTTGACGTTTGTTGGCAAAAATTCCGACCGTGTGTTATGAGAAAGTCTATCTTAATATGGATTAGCCGCGTGTTGCTATGCATTTACGAAAGTACAAAATTACGAATCCATTAAACGAAAATTATTATCTAACAAAATTACGAATTTTTTATTGATAACAGGCGGGTCTTGCTTAAAACTAATGATGCTGTTAAATTACTGAAATTTCTACTTTTACTGAAGTCAGTTCAAAGGAGTACAGAGACTTGTGATAGCCCAGGAGTTTGGGATAGATAAAGACCTCCTTTCTACTACTGATCTCCTGGGCTAGTTTTTACGTTGGGTATGCTTTAAATACTGATAGTATAATTGTCTCTATCATACGGAATTATTATTATTACTTTCATCTGTATTTATTTATCATATTTTTTTTTAGAACTTTTTGAGGAACCAGAACAATAAGACCAACTACAACCTAGTGTGTGAGACACTCCAGTTCTTGGATTGTATTTGCGGGAGCACAACAGGCGGTCTAGGTCTGCTTGGGCTGTACATCAATGAACGGAACGTGGCTCTGGTAAACCAAACGTTGGAGAGCTTAACAGAATATTGCCAAGGGCCCTGTCATGAGAATCAGGTATATAGCATGCAGGACTGTGTGATCTAAAGCCAAAATTGAATTGTTTTTATTTTTCCTTCACTGGTTCCTACTTCCTGCCATCATCAATGATGGGAGGAAGTAGGAACCAGCAATGACATTTTTGAATGAAGCTTTTCCATGTTTATGACATTTATTTTAGACTTTGTACAGTCAAACATTTAAAACATTGCACCTTAAAGGGGTTGTAAAGGTACAATTTTTGTTTCCTAAATAGCTTTCTTTACCTTAGTGCAGTCCTCCTTCACTTACCTCATCCTCCGATTTTGCTTTTAAATGTCTTTATTTCTTCTGAGAAATCCTCACTTCCTGTTTTTCTGTCTGTAACTCCACACAGTAATGCAAGGCTTTCTCCCTGGTGTGGAGTGTCGTGCTCGTCCCCTCCCTTGGACTACGTTGCAGATAGAGAAAGCAGCTGTGTGTTAGTGGGCATCCTGACTCTCCCGTAGTCCAAGGGAGGGGCGAGCATGACACTCCACACCAGGGAGAAAGCCTTGCATTACTGTGTGGAGTTACAGACAGAAGAACAGGAAGTGAGGATTTCTCAGAAGAAATAAGGACATTTAAAAGCAAAATAGAAGGATGAGGTAAGTGAAGGGGGACTGCACTAAGGTAAAGGAAGCTATTTAGGAAAAAAATTGTACCTTTACAACCCCTTTAACCACTTAAATACCAGCCTATTGTCATTTGACGTCCACAGATGGGATCTCCCATCCTGGGTGGACGTCAAATGACGTCCTGGGCTTTGCGGGTGAATATCTGAATAATGCCTGCAGCCAGAGGCATCATCCAGATATCCTCTTGTTCAGCCGGCAATTCTGCACGACATAAGAATGATCATAGCGGCGGTTCCACAGCTTGATTGTTCTTACAGGCCGCGGGAGGGGACACCCCCCCTCCTGCCGCCATCCGGTGCTTCTCCGGGCTCTCCCGTGCCTTTGGGGGCCCGGAGAACGAATCGTCCGGTGTCGGTAGGAAGCATAGAGATGACTGGTGACCAGATGGTCACCAGTCATCTTTATGACCGTCGGAGGACCCGGGAGCGATGTGTGCCCGGGTCCCCGTAAGTAAACAAAGCCGCGATTGCGGCTGTAAGCAACAATTCATGAGATCAGTGAATTTTTTTCACCGATCTCATGTTTTCCAGCCTGGAGGAGAGATGTGAGGTCTTATTTACCCTGCATCTCTCCTTAAAGAGGACCTGTCACACACATTTCCTATTACAAAGGATGTTTACATTCCTTGTAATAGGAAGAAAAGTGAAAAAAAAAAATTGGAAAAAAAGTGTAAAAAAATAAATAAAAAATAAGTCAAAAAATAAATAAAAGTGAAAAAAATGAAATTAAAAACGCCCCTGTCCCCGGTAGCTCGCGTGCAGAAGCGAACGCACACGTAAGTCCCGCCGACATATGTAAATGCCGTTTAAACCACATATGTGAGGTATTGCCGCGTGCGCTAGAGTGCCAGCAACAAATCTAGCACTAGATCTCCTCTGTAAATCTAAACTGGTAACCTGTAAAAAAAATGTAAGCATTGCCTATGGAGATTTTTAAGTACCGAAGTTTGGCACCATTCCATGAGTGTGCGCATAATTAAAGCGTGACATGTTGGGTATCTATTTACTCTGTGTAATTTAATCTTTCACATAATACAAAAAAATTGGGCTAACTTTATTGTTTTGTTATTTTTTAATTCATGAAACTATTTTTTTTCCAAAAAAAGTGTGTTTGAAAAATTATTTCGCAAATACCGTGCAAGATAAAACGTTGCAATGACCGTCGTTTTATTCCCTAGGGTGTCTGCTTAAAAAAACATATATAATGTTTGGGGGTACTGCGTAATTTTCTAGCAAAAAAATTATGATTTGTACATGTAGGAGAGAAGTGTCAGAATAGGCCCGGTATGGGGGTGGTATAAAAGCCGGGTATTGAAGTGGTTAATAGGTATATTTTTGAAACAATTATGTTTTTGGTTTAGATGGGAATTGGTTTCTTCCTAATCAAGGAAATGGACTGATTTGTGTTTTGCAGACATGTATAGCGACTCACGAGTCCAATGGGATTGACATCATCATTGCCTTAATTCTGAATGACATCAACCCGTTGGGAAAGTACCGTATGGACCTGGTGCTGCAATTAAAGGTACGAAATATTATTGCATCTAGAGCAACTGCATAGCACCGAGGTTTGGGGATAATCGGCTTAGTAGCCAAGTGCATATCTATAGGCATAGCAGACCATGCAACTGCTATGGGGCCCAGAAGTGCAGGAGGCCCAAATCTGTCTGGCTACACAAGAACTTTGCGCAGATAGTAATTTAATTTGACTGCTATCTTTGGATAAAATCAATGCATGCATCGTTTGGTAGGCTTTGTTTGCTGGGAAAGCAGGTAGTAGTTGTATTGCCTTTGAGATGGAGAGTAGAGAAACATATCTTCAACTTTTATAATTTCTTGGTAGAGAAGTCATAAAAACCAAGTGATACTGTATAACTAGAAATGTTGGTTGGTGGAGGTAAACAGAAAGCACCCAATAGCTCTACCACAGCACATAATGAAACCGGACAAATTTTGTAAGGACATTGCACATTAAAGGATAAGTTCACCTTTTTTATTTTTCTAAACCGCAGTTCCCCTATGTACCAATATAGCATTAAAGTGGTTGTAAAGGTTCCTTTTTTTTTAAATAACAAACATGTCATACTTAGCTCCACTGTGCAGCTCGTTTTGCACAGCTTGGCCCCAGTCCTCCTCTTCTGGGTTCCCACGGCGGCTCTCGCGGCTCCTCCCCGCCATAGGTAACACCCTCTGGGAAGCTCTCTCCCAAGAGGGTTACCTTGCAGGCACGCTCCTGTGTCATACACTTGGCAGCCCCCCGGCGGTCGCATCATTGGATTTGATTCACAGCAGTAGGGGCCAATGGCTGCGCTGCTATTAATCTATCTAACGAAGACATGGAGAGTGCAACGTGGGATTGCGCCCATGGAAATTCGGGCCTCAGGTAAGTAAAACAGGGAGCTGGGGGGCCAGACACTGCAAGGAGTTTTTTCACCTTTATGCATAGGATGCATTAAGGTAAACACCATGAAGGTTCACAACCCCTTTAATGTACTTCTTTTGCAGAAAAGAAAAAGCTTTCTATTTATTTTACACAGTCCTTACCTCCGTGTCCAGCTTGTTGTAAAAAAAAAAAATTCTCTATTACTTCCTGGACAGACCTTGGGGAGTGAAAACTGTTAAAGGAGAAGTATAGCCAAAGCTTGTTTGGCTGTATTTTTCCCATGGATCACAGGAGTGAACATTAGTTTTGCACTCCTGTGACCCATTTTCAGCAGAGAGCGGGCTGAAGTCTGCTCTCTGCTGAAGTCAGTCCAGGCACCGTGTCATCACGACAAAATCTGCATCCGCTAGGGGCCTGGACCAACTCCCGGCTCAGCCTCTCAGAGAGCCACTAAGAGACTTAAGCCATTAATATCAACTTTGTTCTCTGGAGTTGCACAAACCCTCTACTGTATCCTGTCAATGAGTAGCTGCATAATGATGGAAGAAATTGAAAGATCTTGAAGCCAGTCAGGTGTGTTACATTAACATGTGATGATAAGGAACATGCTGACAGGAGAACAGAGCAGAGAGGACATGTCATTAATCTGCTGCTGCTCCTTCACTATCCAGTCACAGGCTGGCAATGGAGTTGACCTGGTTTAGTTGCTTAACAGCATTAGAGAAAAAGTGCAGCGAGGGCAGAGCCTGGCAAATCTCAGGACTGGATGGACAGAAATATAAATCCTTTCACAGGTCACACAGCTCCCATATACAGCCCTTTGAAGTCTTTTTGGGTAGTTCTCTACAAGCTTTGCATCTAGAGAGTGACATTTTTTCCCATTCTTCTTTGCAAAATAGCTCAAGCTCTGTCAGATTGGATGGAGAGTGCATGTGAACAGCAATTTTTAAGTCTTGCCCCAGATTCTTAATTGGATTTAGGTCTGGACTTTGACTGGGTTATTGTAACACATGAATATGCTTTGACCTAAACCATTCCATTGTAGCTCTGGCAGTATGTTTAGGGTCGTTGTCCTGCTGGAAGGTGAACCCCCACAGTCTTAAGTCTTTTCCAGACTCTAAGGCCACGTACACACGATCAGACCGGTCCGATGAAACTGGTCCGACGGACCGTTTTCATCGGACCAGGCTGAAGTGGTCTGATGTGTGTACACACCATCGGACCAAAATTCCGATCAGACCAGAACGCGGTGACGTAGAACGCACCGACGTGCTGAAAAAATAAAGTTCAATGCTTCCAAGCAAACGTCGACTTGATTCTGAGCATGCGCGGGTTTTTGGTCCGATGCTTTGGCGTACTAAAAATCGAATCTGTACGACGAACAGGTGTCCGTCGGACAGATTTGAAAGCATGTTTTAAAACTTTTGTCCAGCGGACAACGGTCCGATAGGCCGTACACACCATCGAATTGGTCGGATGAAACTGGTCTGCAGACCAGTTTCATCGAACCGGTCTGATCGTGTGTACACAGCCTAACAGGTTTTCTTCAAAGATTGCCCTGTATATGGCGCAATCCATCTTACCATCAACTCTGACCAGCTTCCCTGTCAATGCTGAAGAAAAGCATCCCCACAACATGATGCTGCCACCGCCATGTTTCACGGTGAGGATGGTGTGTTCAGGGTGATGTGCAGTGTTAGTTTTCTGCCACACACAGCGTTTTGCTTTTAGGCCAAATTTTTATTTCATCTGACCAGAGCACCTTCTCCCACATATTTCCTGTGTCCCCCACAAGGCTTCTCGCAAATTGCAAACGGGGCTTCTCATGTATTTCTTACAGCAATTACTTTCTTCTTCCCACTCTTCCATAAAGGCCAGATTTGTGGAGTGCACAAATAATAGTTGTCCTGTGGACAGATTCTCCCACCTGAGCTGTGGATCTCTGCAGCTCCTCCAGAGTTACCATGGGCCTCTTGGCTGCTTCTTTGATTAATACTCTCCTTGCCTGGCCTGTCAGTTTAGGCAAAGGGCCTTGTCTTGGTAGGTTTTCAGTTGTGCCATACTCTTTCCATTTTCTGATAATGTATTGAACAGTGCTCTGTGAGATGTTCAAAGCTTGGGATATTTTTTTTTATAACCTACCCCTACTCTAAACTTCTTCTTAACCTTATCCCTGACCTGTCTGGTGTGTTGTGATACTGTTTGTTCACTAAGGTTCTCTAACAAATCTCTGAGGGCTTTACAGAACAGCTGTATTAATAGTGAGATTAAATTCCACTGGATTTTAGTTAGGGGTAGCAGAGTAAAGGCGGCTGAATACAAATGCACACCACACTTTTCAGATATTTGTTTGTAAAAAAAAAAAAAAAAAAATTCTTCCACTTCACAATTATGTGCCACTTTGTGTTGGTCTATCACATAAAATTCCAATAAAATACATTTAAGTTTTTGGTTGCAACATGACAAAATGTGGAAAGTTTCAAGGGGTATAAATACTTTTTCAAGGCACTGTATGTATTTAAGCTGCGTGCCTGGAGTTCAAATTTAAATAAGTGCTTTATTTTTAGTATAACGAGTGGATTTTTTTTTATTTGTTACCAAGGGGATAGGAGTTTAAAAAAATATATTTTTGGTAAAGTGGCACTAAAATGATGCAATATACCATCCAACACATTTGCTGTAATATAAAAATGTTTAGAAGCTTCTGGCAGATCTGCAGAGTTGCTGCTTTGTAGAAAAGTGTTTCCCCGAGTTTGTCCAAGTTACAAGTTAAGAAGGGTAAGGAAGGCCTTTCCACTTTCATGTATCAATATACATTTATTAAAGTGCATTGGAGCAGAGAATGGTAAAACCCCTGTCAGGTTTTTCCTTGTCATCTGTGTTTCATTGGGGAGATTTGCACTGTAGACACAGCAGAAAATGAGAGGAAATCTATCCAAAGCGACATAAGCTTCCATGATTGAAAAAAAATGAAATATAAGGGGCGGGCCAGGGACAGTACGGCTGGGAAGGAAGACAATGAGACAGGCTATATCTGACTTGCTGCAGCTTCCAGTGGACATTGTGAGAAGCTCACAGTGTGCAGTGAAATCAGATTTAGCAATTTCAGTACAGGAGAGGAGCCAGTGCAGGAACTGTGCAGGTCTACAGATAAGGCTGGAGTTCATATTTAATGTTCAGATTTATATTCTCCAGTCAAGAGTAAATGGGTGAATCTCCCAAGTGGAGACGCTGACAGCAATAAAAACCTGACAGGTATTCTAATCCATCATCATCCATATCTGAAAAAGTTTTTCTTGCAGAGCTTCACTTTTTTTTTTTAAATATGCTTTTATTCATTTTTTTAAAAGGACAAACAAAGAATGGCATGGAACACGGTACATACTGGCGGGTCAGCTAAGAGCTTCACTCTAATTAGTGCCATGTGTGTTTATCACTATTTAAAGTGATACTAAACACACTGTTTCATTTACATTATCCCTTCTATTTCTGTATGTGGATAATGGCACTGTAATTTTATTTAAAAAAAAAAAAACACACACACCTTTTTTCTTATTGGTATACAGCTGTCACATGACCCAGATCTTTCCCAGCCTGTCCGCAGGAAAACATAAGCAGGAGGATCTTCCAGTCCTCTACTGCTGGTCACATGTTCAAAATAAAAATTAAACAGCTAAAGCCATTAAACAGAGTAAAAAAGTAATGCAATCCTGGTATTTAATGCCCCTTTAAGACCCTTCTACTGCTTGTGAAATTTGAATGGGGTCGTGGTTGAGTTCCTGCACCTATTTTCTGAGAAAAAAAGCTCTGGTAAAAATAAATAAACTGTTTTAAATTGTCATACAAATATATATTTGAAATACAATCTTTATTATTTTGTGGAAAAAACATAGTATGGGCAGATTTCTGCCAGTCACAGGCTGCGTCATGGCCCTCTACCATATGTCTTAAAATAAGAGGGAGGTAAAGCCTCCTTTAATCTACATGTAATATCCCACCCCCGTTTGTGTTAAAGGGGTGGTTCCCCTAAAAAGAAACTTTTAACATTGCCTGTCTCTTCTTAATAACATTTAGAATCGGCTGGTAGTTTAAAAAAAAAACACCCGTACATACCATTTTCGGCATGTAGTCTCACCGCCGCTTCCGGGTATGATGTGTGGGGACAGGCATCTGATCGACGCATACAGCGCGTCACGAGATGCCGAAAGAAGCCGAACGTTGGTGCGGCTCTATACGGCGCATGCGCACCAACGTTCGGCTTCTTTCGGCATCTCGTGACGCGCTGTATGCGTCGATCGAATGCCTGTCAATGAAGTAGGCCCTCCCATCCCCGGCCGCCAGACCCGGAAGCGGGGGTGAGACTACATGCCGAAAATGGTATGTACGGGTGTTTTTTTTTTAAACTACCAGCCGATTCTAAATGTTACTAAGAAGAGACAGGCAATGTTAAAAGTTTCTTTTTAGGGGAACCTCCCCTTTAAGCTGGTTAGTGGGCATGGAGGAGGAGGGAGGGAGTGGGCTGTCATTTATTACTGTGTATACACCCACATGACACTTCAACTTTTACTCTACTGCTTCCAGAACAATGCCTCCAAACTGCTTCTGGCCATCATGGAGAGCCGCCATGACAGTGAGAACGCGGAGAGGATCCTGTTTAACATGAGACCTGGAGAACTGGTAAGAAATGTTGGTCATGTAATTTTTATATACCGTTGAAATGTATAATTCATCTTTTAATATTTGCCATATTTCAGCAGAAATGTAAAAAAAAATACAGCAAAAAAAACTTTTTTTTTGCATCTAAAATACGAATGCCGTGTACACATGACCGTTTTTCATGATGTGAAAAATGTATTTTATTTTTTAATGTCATTAAAAACGACCGTGTGTGGGCTCCAGAACATGCTGTAAATTTTCTCATTGTTTTTCACGTCGTCGTTTTGTGTGTAGGCTTTAACGACAGGAAAAAAACATGCATGCTCAGAAGCAAGTTATGAGATGGGAGTGCTCGTTCTGGTAAAACAAGCGTTTGTAATGGAGATGGCACATTCGTCACGCTGTAACATACTGAAAAGCACGAAGACTGAAAATCCTGAATCGTCTCTCGCCAAACTTTTACTAACATGAAATCAGCAAAAGCAGCCCAAAGGGTGGCGCCATCTGAATGGAACTTCCCCTTTATAGTGCCATCATATGTGTTGTACGTCACCGCGCTTTGCTCCAGCATGGAGGCAGGCTTGATAAGAATCACGACGAAAAAAAACATTGTTTTTTCTAGACCATTAAAAATGGTCGTGTGTACGCGGCATAATACCTGAATTGGGCCAATCTACTTATACAGACTTTCTGCTTGGTTATTCCCAGTTTAAGAAGCATGAAGAAGTGCCTGCAGCCGGCCCTCCTTTTAAATGATGCGGCCCTGTGGGACTCCACTAATGCCTCGTTTCCACTGAGCGGATCGCTTCGGTACGGTTCGCTATTTTGGGTGTTTCCATTATGAAAGCGTGCCATAAAAGCGAACTGTACCGCACCAGCAAGAGTCCTGCTTCTCATGTGGATCCAGAGAAAGTGGAACGGTTCCATTAGAGCAGACCTACAAATACATCTCATTGATTGGTGGACGCGCTAGGAATTTTTTCTAAAACCTGAATGGTCCCTGACAGTCCGATTTGCAGTGGAAACACTCACGAGAATAGACCGGTCCCATCCTAACCGCTCCTAATTTACTGACCCGAACCGTTCCGTGCAGTGGAAACAAGGCATATGTGAAACTATACTAGTCCACGCTACCTATTCTTTCTTCTGCACTATGCCTCATGGGCTAGATGTTTTGGCAAAGACCAGGGCAATTTTGGTTACCAAGCCTCAAGGCCTAGCCACTCGCTCTAGGCTGACTGAAAAAAACAAATAAATGCATTCCCTATCCACACAAGCGAGGTGGGTGGATAAATCCTCCCCTTTGTGCTATTGGATTCTGACAGCAGGGACTTATCAGCGTCCCATTTGACAGAAGTCGATCATTAGATTGACATTGTTGAGGGAGAACAGCCATAGATGGATGAAAATTTGATCTCTGCTGATCTAGCTGAATTTCAATCCATGTAGGGCCAGCTTTAGAGACCGCTGGAGGCCACCATAAGTTTGAATACCCAAAAGAATGAATGGGGTCATGGCAGAAAAGAAGAAGAAAGAAGAAAGAAGTAGAATTAGTATCCCCACCACAGCAAAAGTAAATAAAATAAAAATCCAAACTGCTTTAAGAAAAGTTATTTTGTCCATCTATAAAGAAGCATTATATACAGTGGATATAAACACCTCTGTTAAAATGGCAGGTTTCTGTGATGTTAATGAGACAAAGATAAATAATTTCAGAACTTTTTCCACCTTTAATGTGACCTATAAAATGTACAACTCGATCAAAAAACAAACTTAAATCTTTTAGGGGGGGGAGTAAAAAGTAAAACTAAAATAATGTGGTTGCATAAGTGTGCACACCTCCTTTTATAACTGGGGATGTAGTTGTGTTCAGAATTAAGCAATCACATTCAAACTCATGTTAAATAGGAGTCAGTACACAGCTGCCATCTTTTAAAGTGCCTCTGATTAACCCCAAATAAAGTTCAGCTGTTCTAGTAGGTCTTTCCTGACATTTTCTTAGTTGCATCATACAGCAGAAGCTATGGTCCGCAGAGCGCTCTCAAAACATCAGAGGGATTTTATTGTTAAAAGGTATCAGTCAGGAGAAGGGTACAAAAGAATTTCCAAGGCTTTAGATATACCATGGAACACAGCAAAGACATTATCAAGTGTAGAAAATATGGCACAACAGTGACATTACCAAGAACTGGACGTCCAAAATTGATGAAAAGACGAGAAGAAAACTGATCAAACACATCTGAAGTCTCCCAAAAGCATGTGGGAAAATGTGTTCTGGTCTGATAAAACCAAGGTTGAACTTTTTGGCCATAATTCCAAAAGATATGTTTGGCGCAAAAACGATACTGCACATCACCAAATGAACACAATACCCATGGTGAAGCATGGTGGTGGCAGCATCATGCTTTGGGACTGTTTTTGTTAAGCTGGAACACTTTAGTCAAAGTAGAGGGAATTATGAACAGTTCCAAATACTAGTCAATATTGGCACAAAACCTTCAGGCTTCTACTAGAAAGCTGAACATGAAGAGGAACTTCATCTTTCAACATGACAATGACCCAAAGCATACATCCAAATCAACAAAGGAATGACTTCACCAGAAGAAGATTAACGTTTTGAAATGACCCAGTCAGAGCCCAGACCTAAATCCGATTGTGGGTTGATCTGAAGAAGACAGGAGATGCCCTCGCAATCTGACAGATTTGGAGTGTTTTTTCAAAGAGTGGGCAAATATTGCCAAGTCAAGATGTGCCATGCTCATAGACTCATACCCAGAAAGACTGAGTGCTGTAATAAAAATCAAAAGGTGCTTCAACAAAGTATTAGTTTAAGGTTGTGCACACTTGTGCAACCATATTATTTTTTATTTTTACTTCCCTCCACCTAAAAGGTTTGTTCATTTTCTGTTGTTGTTCTAATATATATTGTGATGAGATCTAAAAAAAACAAAATCAGTGTTCTCTGAAGTGCTCAAAATTTGACCTGAAAAAAAAAAAATACGGCCAATTAATTGGAAAAACTATGGGCCAGATCCACAAAGCTGCTGCGCTTTGTGAGCCTAACCCATTTACTCTACTCCTCTGTAAGTTACAGCGGCGTATTACTTAACCTTAAAGAAAACGCGCTGTTACTTACGTAGAGTAAATGGGCCGGCGTTCGTGGGTGTAATTCAAATGGGTTGTTGGTGGGTGTGTTTTATTAAAATTATCAATGACCCGACGCAAACAACGTATTTTTTGAACTGCGCATGCGCCGGCTGTGGACGTACCCCAGTGCACATGCGTGAAACACTTCGCAAATAGTCAATGAAAATGACGTGAACGTAACTTACGCCCAGGCCCATTCTGGATCGGTATACGCAAACAACGTCCAATACGACGCTGTCCCGACGTCCATACTTAACATTGGCTGCGCCTCCATATAGCAGGGGTAGCTTTACACCGGAGATACGCTTCCGCAAACGACGTAAAGGGAAGGCACCGGCCGCTCGTACATTCGTGGATTTGCGTATCTCGCTCATTTGCATATTTTACGCTGGAAATAGACGGAAGCGCCCCTAGCGTCCAGCGTAAATATGCACCTAAGAGACGACGGTGTAATAACGTTACACCAGTCGTATTTTAGTGTAATTCCGGCGTATCTTGTTTTGTGGATACAAAACAAAGATACGCCGGCGGGAAATTGGAATTATGTCGGCGTATCTGTAGATACGCCGGCATACTTCTTTGTGGATCTGGCCCTATGTGTGTATATATACATACCCCCATATGTGTACCCATATGTGCAGTAAGATCTATCAGAGGAGAGAAAAACAAAAAAGAGTAAATGAGAGAAAAAGAGAGAGAAAAGAGGAAAAAAAAAGAGAAAAAGAGAGAAGAAAAAAAAAATTAAGAAAAAACGTGAGGTGAATAAGATAAAAATATGTTTAAGGTCTAGATCCTAGCTCCTAGAATCAAGAATCCAATTATATTTGTGTTAGGGTCTAATTACTTAAATCTGTGTTCCCTAAAACGACTTAATATTAAGAGTATATTATAATTTCTGTAATTTATCCTATTTATTAAGCTCGCACCTATCTTGGGCCTAGTTTAAGTGAGAAAAGGACAAAAAAAATCAAATAATAATAATTCTTTCTCCCCTCTTCTCCCCCTTCCCACCTTTTCTCCCCCTTCCCACCTTTTCTCCCCCTTCCCACCTTTTCTCCCCCTTCCCCCCTCTTCTCCCTCCCCCTCCCTTCCCCCTCCCTTCTCTTCCCTTCCCCTTTCCCAAAGCCCCCACCCTCCTAATGGCATGAGATATTAGCAAAGGTTTCTGTTTCCCTAAACTCTCTCCAACCTCTGCAGATCTTCTCAAATCTCGGCCTACATTCATTTTGGATTGACAATAGCTCCTCCATAACTCTGATTTTATCGACCTCCCTGATCCATTTACCCACCGATGGAGCATTTTCTTTTTTCCAATTCTTTGGTATTATTGCCTTAGCTCCATTCAATTGGTAAGGGATCAGGGACAATCTATATGTGCCTGTTCCATAACACAAGGATATCAAGGAAAAAATATAGATTGTCCCTGATCCCTTCAGTTTGTTGTTCATACGTATGGGTTGTAGATACGTATGGGTTGTAGAGTTTATCATGGTGGAAAAGTTCTGAAGTTCTGAAATGATTTATCTTTGTCTAATTTTTTTACATCAAAGAAACTTGACATTTTAACAGGGGTGTGTAGACTTTTTATATCCACTGTATATACTGTTTGTATATATGTGCAGATTTTGATATGTATCCCAGTAATCTGACATTCTTCCTCTTGTTGAACAGGTGGATGTAATAAAAGCAGCTTATAACCAGGCACTGGAAAGTGACCAAGACGACCACTGCCAGGATGAACAAGTGTCCCCAAGGTGTGTTGGACACAACATTTACATCTTGGCTCACCAGGTATGCACAATGTTTCATTAAACCTTGAAAAAAACTCTGTTAAAAGCCTTGAAATGATTAAGGAATAATTCCATTAATCACTAACTGATCACAAAACACTAACCCCCTCTAATTTACATCTTTTTATGAAAAACAATTTCAATGTTTGTAAAGCGGCGACTAACTGTCGTGCTCTTGTGTAAGCATTTAACCACTTAAGACCCGGACCAAAATGCAGGTAAACGACCAGGCCCCTTTTTGCGATTCGGCACTGCGTCGCTTTAACTGACAATTGCGCGGTCGTGCGACATGGCTCCCAAACAAAATTGGCGTCCTTTTATTCCCACACATAGAGCTTTCTTTTGGTGGTATTTGATCACCTCTGCGGTTTTTATTTTTTGCGCTATAAACAAAAATAGAGCGACAATTTTGAAAAAAAATCAATATTTTTTACTTTTTGCTATAATATATACCCCCCCCCAAAAAAATATATATAAAAAAATTCCCTCAGTTTAGGCCGATACATATACTTCTACCTATTTTTGGTAAAAAAAATCATCAATAAGCGTTTATCGATTGGTTTGCGCAAAATTTATAGCGTTTACAAAATAGGGGATAGTTTTATTGCATTTTTATGATTTTTTTTTTACTACTAATGGCAGCGATCAGCGTTTTTTTTTGTGACTGCTATATTATGGCGGACACATCGGACAATTTTGACACATTTTTGGGACCATTGTAATTTTCAAAGCAAAAAATGCTGTAAAAATGCATTGTTTACTTTGAAAATGATAATTGCAGTTTGGGAGGTAACCACTAGGGGGCGCTGAAGGGGTTACCTGTGACCTCATATGTGTTTCTAACTGTAGGGGGGCGGGGCTGGACGTGTGACGTCATTGATCGCCTTTCCCTATATCAGGGAACAGACAATCAATGACAGCGCCACAGGCTGTGTTTACACACAGCTCTCCCCGTTCTTTAGCTCCGGTGACCGATCGCGGGACTCCGGCGGCAATCGGGTCCGCGGGTCCTGTGGTCACAGAGCTTCGGAACCACACTCCCGCAACCCACAGCTGGGCACTTAAAGCGGATCTCCACCCTAAAGTGAAGATCCGCTGATCGGAACCCTCCCCCCCTCCGGTGTCACATTTGACACCTTTCAGGGGGAGGGGGGTGCAGATACCTGTCTAAAGACAGGTATCCGCACCCACTTCCGGCCCGCATTCTCGGGCAAAAGACGGGCTTTTCCCGTTGTATGCTGGGAACTCTCGGCTCCCAGCACACAGCGGGAGCCAATCGCGGGCGCAGCGCGACTCGCGCATGCGCCGTAGGGAACCGGGCAGTGAAGCCGGAGCGCTTCACTTCCTGGTTCCCTCGCCGTGGATGGAGGGGGGAGCAGCAGGGTGACGAGCGATCGCTCATCCTCTGCTGCGGACGCCGCTGGACTCCAGGACAGGTAAGTGTCCTAATATTAAAAGTCAGCAGCTGCAGTATTTGTTGCTGCTGGCTTTTAATATTTGTTTTTGGTGAACCATCCGCTTTAAAGAGGACGTACAGGTACGTGCTTTTGCCCAGTCGTGCCATTCTGCCGACGTATATGTGCAGGAGGCGGTCTTTAAGTGGTTAAAGAAGGGAGCTCTATGTAGCTTTTTCTTTTGCGTAACTTGTAGCTGGGAAGGTCTACAGAAAGTATGGAACATAAAGCAGAGTTTTCTTTGCTATTCTTCATGTTCCAGTTATGGCAATGCAAAGGCAGATGAAGGCAGCCTCCCACTGACAGCCAGTCATCTTAATGCATGTTTTTAAAGCTGCCAGAGATAGTCAGGCTGGAAAGGAAAGAGCTGGATGATGCTGGATGTCCTCCAATCAGGAACTGAGAAAAGCCCTATCTGACATGTTGAAGCTTCTAATGCACATTATGAGAAGCTTGCAGTGAAATCAGAGTAAGCAGTTTCAGTACAGGAAATGAGCTTCTACTACTGGGGTGCAGGAAAGGGTGCCGCTCAGCTTTAAAGGATAAGTAATTTTTTTAAAAACAATAATACATTTTTCAGGTAAAAAGCATTGCACTAGTGATCATCAGATACTTTGAGTATCAGTGAATATATTTTGAGATATAGTTTCATTGTTTTCCCTATAGTCTTTTCTTTTGACGTTTACATTTTTACATACATTATCTTCCATATTTTTGTCATTCTATTAAAAATAGAGATGCACAGAATAGCCAATAGAGGGTGCTGTGTATTTCCTTGCAATGGCTCAACAACTAGTTAGATAAGTTATCTTACTCACCAGGGGGGCGGGGGTCAATCGATATATAGATTTGCGTTGGGAAAAGGGTGCTGGTTACACTGTAGTCATTTCAGAGTGTACCTAAATATGTATATAACATCTGGTTAAAAAATTTGTCAAAACAAGCACAATAACTGAAAATAAACCCGTATTTAAAATACTACATATTTCCCCTTTAAAAAAAAGGCAACCAGTGGAGAAAATAATGACAGAGCAACGAACATAAAAAATGGATGAAACCACGGATGCTTGTGGTGAGGAAATCACCCCACATACACGTGTTGCGTAGACCGGAGCCACACCAATACTAGCCGCCTACACCACGTCCTGTATCAGCCAGGCCAAGCACAGTTCCTCTTTTCCAGATGGAACTTGTCTCGTATCAGTTATTTTATCGGCAGGATTCAGTTTCAGGTCCTCTTTGTTCTATTTCTATCCGTGGTGCAGACACTGTATTATTGGCACAGTCACACTTGAAAGTTTTGTGTGCCTCCCCCCCCCAGAGGGGAAGGTGGTGATGTGTGGGGGGGGGGGGGGGGGACTGGGAAGGCTGCGTTTATGCACAGCTCTCTCTCCTCTGGTGCCCCACCTGCTGCTCTCTTTACCAGAAACAGGCAATTGGCTGACCCGCAGGGTGCAGGAGACATAAATATATCGCAGAGGTCCTGGAGTGTGATTAATCAGGGCCTGGTACACACAGAGCTGGACCAAATCCCTCTGTGAAGTACAGAGCTGCCTTTTAAAGCAAACCTATGGCACTGAAAACGGCTATAAACTCACATATGCAGCACAAACCTGTCAGCACATTATTTGTATCTTTTAGTGTAGTATCCTAGAGCCCCCCCCCCCCCCCCCGTTTTGAATCTACTTTGGGTTAATGGGAAATAGGTAGGTTCCCTGCCCCTTTTTGCACCCCTGCAGTTTCCGCAGCCTGTTCTCAGTCCCATGTGCTGAACGATTGGGTGTGCCTGGTGATCCCAGAAAGACACTGGGCGTATGGCTATGTGACCAGTTACTGCTTAGGAATTTACGTTGATTCGGCCAATAGGGCATTTGTGAGTTGAGGCACTGACGCTTGATAAGAAAACCTGCCATACAATTGGCCTTTAAATTAATCTCAAAGATGTTCAGTGGGGTTGAGATCAGAGTTCTTTACAGGCTACTAGAGTATCTCCACACCAAACTGGTCAAACCGTGTCTTGGAGGCATAAATCTTCCATAGCAGCTGGATATGGAGGCCTGTATGGACTGCTTTCAAACAGAAGCATCAGCTGTTAGTCTAGTGGACAGTGATGTTTTTCTAGGATGGAGATGAGTAGTACTATACACAACTGAAGCCAGCTCCTATCTGACTTATTGATTTATTATAGGGATTTATATAGTGCTATATATATAAATTGTACATGTACAGTGGTCCATGTCCTCAATGAGCCTACAATCTAAGGTCCCTAACTCACATTCATACGCACTATGGGCAATTTAGACTGGAGCCAATTAACCTACCAGCATGTCTTTTCAGTGTGGGAGGAAACCGGAGTACCCAGACTAAACCCACGCAGGCAAGGGGAGAGCATACAAACCCAAGGCAGGTGGTGCCAAACCAATGATCCTAGTGTTGCTAGATGTAAGTGCTATCCTGTGGGAGCAATAGCTGGCGAAGGCCTTTTACTCGGTAGGTGATGTCAACAAGGTGAGGTCGGGGGTTCCCTGTACGTACCCACACACCTAAAAGAGCTTGTTGACCATCCCATTCCAAAACTATGGACAATTATACAAGGTTGGTCTCTCCTTTTGGCTCTTCTAAGACTTAGCTCTTTTATGCATGCTTTCCACAAGATTTTAGCAAGTGTCTGTGGGGATGTGTACCCATTCAGCCAAAAGATTTTGTAAGGTCAGATACTGCTGTTAGATGAGAAGACTTGACTCACAACCTTGATTCCAATTAATTTTAAAGGTGTTTAGTAGGGTGCAGGTCTCTCAAATTACACCACACCAAACTAGTCAGACCATATCTTTGTGGAGTTGGCTTTGTGTACAGGGGCAGTCATGATGAAACAGAAAAGATCCTTCCTGGAACTGTTACCACCAGATTTGAAGAGTACAGTATTTATTCCGGACCAGGCATTCTCTCCGGCCCTATCGCCCTGGTGGTGTGTTGCTTCACACCAAGCTGATATGTGAGTCCTACAGGGATGACTATCTTATCCTCCCTGTATGTAGTTAAATGTTTTGTCTATGAATGGTTTATTCTGATACTTACCTCTCTTTATAGATGTATCTTGCATCTGCCCCTGATGATTAGATAGATCCCATGAAACGTGTCGGGCTTAACCAAGATGCAACGTATACATACTTACATGGTCTTTGAATTCAGGCTATACCGTTGATTACAACTGTTATATTATAGTGATCTTTTATTATTGAGGACTATACCATTGTATAATCTATTTATGTTTTTAACATGTAAATTATTTGGATACATGATTTGTTATATTGTGTGCCATTATTGCATGTATTGTCTGCCATGTACCTATTTAATCAACAAATAGATACTTGTTCATGTTTCATATTGACTCCTTCAATTAGCCACAATATACACACCTCATTTAAAGTCCCCACCCTCTCTCTTTATGTACAGTATTTATTCAATTATTTGCAGGGGTGTCCACATACTTTAGATCTTTTTGCATATTATATTGATGCTTGTTATTGCCAACAAACAGCAGGACATCTCATGCCCACAGCAGGCTTTAAGGAACTTCTAGGTATCCAAGGAAGGTGGGATGGCATTAACAATCTCAAATGACTGGCTCACAGGCATAAAGTACATCAACTCATACCAGACAAACTTCCGGCAAATTTCTATATAATGGTGTGTGCACGACTGAATGGCAATACCATGTATATCCAATGGTAGGGAAAGTGTAGTGGTCCTATTTATGAAGGTGGTCTCTGCTTGCCATCTTGATAAAAGGGCCGCTGTGCTCTCAAAACGGTTGTTTTTTTTATTCAGAAATGGTAAACTCTTTATCTGGATCTTAACTTGGTGTGCTGGCTTTGTCTACGATTGACCCACAAATATGACAATGAAGTTCAGATGGGAAAAAAATTCTAATAAAGGCCAGTTTTCAGAAAGAAAGGTTTAATAAAAAGTTGACAAACAAGCAGTCGCAGCATGTGCAGGATTTGTAAAAAATAAGCAACCATAAATTTGAAGGCAGCACAATTCCTCTGCAAAATCTGATCAATATCTGAAACATTGATTGGTAACAATGGACAATCACTTAAAATCAAACACTTTCCATAAAGAAGTCCACAACATATGTCACTATTTTACATTCTCTGAAACATTGTACCACGTATTGTCATGGTAAAGCACATCAGTCACAATTCACAGGAGATGCTTTTTTAATAGAATTTTTTATCACCCGACGTTTGCCTTTAACAAGTGAGATGAGGCAGTATGAGACTTATTTATAGCAGGCAGATCCCGGTGAATTGTTGTTGTTGGTGTCGGCGAAAGTTGTCTCTCTTGCGCAGAACTTTGTGTGTGAGTCTCGCTCACTGGAGCAGACAGCAGTCTAGAACAGTGTGACTCACAGTCTGGGATTGAAATGACAGCACCTAATTAAATTGCTGCGGAGTGTGGAGGTGTGAGGCTCCCGCTCGCTGACTGCTCCAGCTGCTGCAGTTGTGTGCCACCACCCGTTCTGTACATCTCTGTGTTTTCTCCATCCGGTGAACATACATGGAATTCAGTCTGTTTTTTCCTTACAGTGGAACTCCAGGAAAAAATCATAATCTCAGGACCTCAGGGCTATTTCTCATTTGTCATAGTGTTAAAGCTGAGAGCATCCACAGTGGGAACTGTTCTATATTGTTTTCCCCAAATATCTGTGGCCTTGGTACTCCCCTAGCTGATGGGTAACTGTAGAAAAAAAACTGCTTCGGCCATCTCCCCACTGATAGCCTACTGATTGGACAGTATTTATTTTTTGCAGATATTAAAGCAGGGTTCTGCAGAACAAAAATAATAATTAAAGTCGGCAGCTACAAATACTGCAGTCCTCACCCGAAGCAAGCGCCGACATCTTCAGTAAGGGAATGAGGAAGTAAAACCTTGCGGATTCACAGCCTGGCTCCCTACTGCGCATATCCCCAATGGTCCCTGCTGTCTTCTGGGTCCTGTGTGTCTCCCAGAAGACAGCGGGGGTGAACAGGGCGTAGATCACCACAGAATCTGTGGCGATCTGTTGCTGTGGGAGCAAATACCTGTATTAGGGAGCTCTTGACATCTGATGTAAGGGAGGGTTCTCTGGTCCCTCCCACAGCTCTGCCCTCTGCATAGGCTATGTACAGCACAGTGATGATGTCACTGCTACTTTGGCAAGGTAATATCTGAGGTTACAAATACTATAGCTCCCAATTGTCCCTGATTTCGAGGGACTGTCCCTGATTTGGAGCAATGTCCCTCTTTCCCTCTTTCCCCCTCATTTTGTTCTGATCTATACATTTATATGTAAAATATAGTTTTCATTTTTCAAAAAGTGTTTCCAAGTGCTAAACCTTTCATCGAAACTCTAAAGTGCTGCATTTATAAATTTTAAAGCCAATATAAAGGAATAGTATTGGTAAAAAAATATATATTTTGGGGGTTATTTACGAAAGGCAAATCCACTTTGCACTACAAGTGCAACGTGCACTTGAAATTGCACTTGGAAGTGCAGTCGCTGTAGATCCGAGGGTGACATGAAAGGAAAATAAAAAACAGCATTTTAGCTTGCACATGATTGGATGATAAAATCAGCAGAGCTTCCCTTCATTTCAGATCTACCCCTCAGATTTACAGCAACTGCACCTCCAAGTGCACTTTCAGTGCAATTTCAAATGCACTTTGCACTTGTAGTTTGCCCTTGTAGTGCAAAGTGCATTTGCCTTTCATAAATAACGCCCATTGTGTATTTAACCTTTTTGGGGGGGGGTTAATTCTCCTTTAAGGGGGTGTTTCAGGGGCGTGACCTATGCCTACATACGCTTGCTAGTAGGTGTCCCTCATTCCGATCTCAAAATGTTGGGAGGTATGCAAAAGCATTTGGTGTGCAAAAAGTGGTTTTAAATTCTTTGGCTACTGATGAATATATTTATAATAAAGTTACTGTGCCCACAGTTCAGGATGAGCCTTTGGGACGATATTTTGGCATCTTCCAGCAACAAAATTATTAAGAGGGAATTTACCTGCCCTTAAAGTGTCATGCTATTTCTGTTCCGCAACATTGATACTTCCATGTTGGCAGGTGTTATTGCATAGCTCCCAACTGTCCCTGATTTTGAGGGACTGTTCCTGATTTGGAGCAATGTCCCTCTGTCCCTCATTCCTCCTTATCTGTCCCTCATTTTGGTCTGATCTGTATAGTTGTGTATAAAATGCACTTTTTATCTATCAATTTTTTTTCCCCCAGCGCTAAACCTTTCATCTAATATCTAAATTGCTGCATTTGTAAATTCCAAAAGCCAATATAAAGGAATAGTAGTGGTAAAAAAAGCACTCGAGGGTTTAACCAATATAGTTTTTTTGTACAGTGCTCCTTTAAGGGGCGTGACAAGGGGTGTGTCCTAAGCCTGCATACTTTTGCTGATAGGTGTCCCTCATTCCCATTTCAAAAAAGTTGGGAGGTATGTTTTATTGGTCAGCAAGAGAAAAAAGCCATAGTAGTAGGGAAATGCTTTCATTTGCAATTCTGCTGCTGATGAATTATCCAAAAAGATCACTTGTATAACACGGCCCTTACTAAAACCTATAGGATTTTCTGGCTTGATTTCCCTATGGAATTAGAAATGTTTGCCCAAAACATTTTCATGGAACTTCCATCTTGTAAGTATCTTTGAAATTTGACATGAATTTTTAATATTTTTCTGCCAAAACACTTGCATAAAAAAGACTTGTGAAAGCATGGCACATCCATTGCCACCCAGGCCCTCTTCCTGTCTTCAGTCCTGGCCTTTGCTGCCTATCCACCAGTCCAGACCCCAGCCTTGTTGGCGTAGAGCTTTTCACACTTAGAACTCAGAATAAGCAGGTCACGTGAGGTCATGCAATTTACTGCTTAGTTCTGATCCAGGTAATTAATCCGTCCCCTGCATCACCCTTTGCTCTCCTGCGTTATCTCAATCGGTGTTCTTTTTCATGACGACGCGTGCGAGACGTTCTCTGCTAGGATTTCAGTCCGCGCAGCTAATTGAAAGTTCTGCCAAGTAGACGTTGATCGGGGAAGTTCTGGGTCCCCGCAGACCTGATTAGACCATTCCCTGTTGTGCCTTACCTTGAATAACTCGGAGTTCTCTCAAAATACCATTATAATTTGCAACCCCGAGAAGCAGATAAAAGATACCGGTCTTCTGGCTCACATTGATGCAGAGCGATCGAAATCTTTTGTTCTTTGCAACGTTGCTTTTGTTTGCACATCAAGGCTAAGGGGGCTCATCCACAAAGATGGCAAAATAATTGCTCTTTTGCTTTGCTGCACATTTGTTTTACGGTTAAAGTTTCACGTGGATTTTTTTTGTTTTTTTAATGTTGAAAGGTGGACAGACAGAAAAAAAAACAGCAAAAATTTTCATTGAAATTTTTTTTATGTTCAGTCTTCCATTGAAAGAAATGTATTACACCAGGATAAGGGTGGTGGAATTAGTAACAAAACTATGACACCAATCTGCCCCTGCTGCAGTCTCTCACCTTGTCAATGTCTACAAAGGTAATTGTTGCAGTCTAATCAGTGGGGTGAGGAGTCAGAGGAAATGCTTCCTCCTCCCTGCCCCAGACTGATGCCTCGTACACACGACCAAAGTTTTTCCCGACTTGATTCTTCTCCAGTCTGCCTTTTTTACTTACCTTCAGGCCAAATCCTGCCCGACCAAACCGTGCTGATGTACAACACGTATTATGGGACTATAAAGGGGAAGTTCCATTCAAATGGCGCCACCCTTTGGGCTGCTTTTGCTGATCCTCGTGTTAGTAAAAGTTTGGTGAGAGACGATTTGCGCTTTTTAGTCTTCGTGCTTTTCAGTTCATTACAGCGTGACAGATGTTCTATCTCCATTACGAACGCTAGTTTTACCAGAGCGAACGCTCCCGTCTCATACTTGATTCTGAGCATGTGCATTTTTTTTTTACCCTCGGAAAAGACTACACACGAGCGGTTTTTGCGCAGGGAATCACAACGGGAAAAAAGAGAGCTGGTTCTAATTTATTTGCGGGCAGTTTTCTCATCGGGAAACATGCTATGGAGCATACACAAGGCCGGTTTTTCCGACAAAGAGCAAACATGGCAGTTTTCCTGTCGAGAAAACTGGTCGTGTGTACGAGGCATGATAACATCATCTTGTCATAAGCAAAGTCAGTGGCTAGAGCTCTTTTTAGTGATTAAAATATGGAGATTTACTAAAAAATTATATTGTTACTGCATAAATGAGTTGATTTACTATAGGAAAATAGAGTGCACTTTGCAAAGTGCATTTGCTCCAGAGCTTAGTAAATGAGCAGAAGCTATGATGACTTCCATTATCCAATCATGTGCAAGCAAAAATGCTATTTTTTTTTTTGTGTGCATGTGATTGGGTACTCTTTGTAGAGTGAAGCCTTACCTCATTTACTAAGCTTTGGAGCAATTGTACTTAGCAAAGTGCACATCCTTTTTGCCTTTAGTAAAGAAACCCCATTGTGTCATTTAACAAATGTATTTCTGCAGAGTTGTAAAGTTACTGTTAGGTCCATTCAAAGACTTCTGAAAAGCGCTATGGATACCTGAAATGATTCCTAACTTTCCACCGACAGCCGTACATCTCTCTGATATTAGTTCAGTGCAGCAAAATGTTCACCTTGGCAAAATATCTGCACGTCTCAATCACATGAATGAAATGTTTCTGTTTTTCAGTTGGCACGACATTCCAAGTTATTACAGCAAATGCTGAGGCCGGGGAACGACCCAGATGGCGGTGATGAAGCTTTGAAGTACTACGCTAACCATACGGCTCAGATTGAGGTAGAGAAAAGGGTTTGATGTGGTGGGAAATCACCGGGACTGCATAAAACCTTGTGGCACTTTGCAAAGACACTAGACAGAGCTTGGCAGACTCGTGGCCAACTTCTCTGTTATATACAACCGGCATGTCAAACTGTGTTTTTTAAGGCCACTTGCAGCACTCTCACTTTCCTTTTTTGTCACCATCAGCTGGTTTAAAAGTTGAATTCCAGGAATTCAGCTTCTTTGTAAAAAGTGAAGGCACACTATGAGTTAACCACTTAAGCCCCGGGCCATTTGTCAGCTTAAAGACCAGAGGTCTTTTTGCGATTCGGTACTGCGTTGCTTTAACTGACAATTGTGCGATCGTGCGACGTGGCTCCCAAACAAAATTGACGTCCCTTTTTCTCATACAAATAGAGCTTTCTTTTGTTGGTATTTGATCACCTCTGCGGTTTTTATTTTTTGCACTATAAACAAAAATGGAGCGACAATTTTGAAAAAAAGCTATATTTTTTACTTTTTGCTATAATAAATATCCCCCAAATATATATATATATATATATATATATATATATAAAAATTTCCTCAGTTTAGGCTGATATGTATTCTTCTTCCACATATTTTTGGTAAAAAAAATCAGTTTGCACAAAAGTTATAGCGTTTACAAAATAGGGGATAGTTTTATGGCATTTTTATTAATATTTTTTTTTTACCAGTAATGGCGGCGTACAGCGATTTTTATCGTGTCTGCGACATTATGGTGGACACATCAGACACTTTTGACAAATTGTTGGGATCTTTGTCATTTTTTCATTTTTACAGGGATCAGTGCTATAAAAATGCACTGTTACTGTGAAAATTACACTGGCAGTGAAGGGGTTAACCACTAGGTGGGGCTGTAGGGATTAAGTGTGCCCTAGTGAGTGATTCTTACTGATGGGGGTATGGGCTACACGTGACAAGACAGTGATCACTGTCATTGTCACTAGGCAGAGCGGGGAGACGCTTGTTTACATCAGCATCTCCCAGTTCTCCCTTACCGCGAGACGATCGCACCTGCTCACAGAGCTCGAGGCGGGCACGCGCGTCCACAAAGCCGCGATCTTAAAGGGGACGTACAGGTACATCCTTCTGCCTGTCTGAGCCATGCTGTCGACGTATATCGTCATGCGCTGGTCGGCAAGCAGTTAAAGTATAACTAAAGGCAAACTTTTTTTTAGCCTAGGATATGGTGAGGGATTAGAACACCTGTCAGTTTTTATTGCTACCTCTGCCACCGTTAAGGAGATTCACTCTCTCTATTTGTCCTGTTTACCATTATCATTGAAAGTGAACGTAAAAGCAATGCCAAATTGGAGGGGAAATCTTGCAATGGGCACACTAGATCTGGTGACCAGGGGGTCCTCAAAAGATTGTCTTAATTCTCAAGGGTTGCCACTTACTTCCTGTTTGGCTATGGGACAGGTAGTGAAGGTAAATTTCCCCAATGGGACAAAGAGGGCAAAAATAAACCTTACAGGGGTTATAGTTCTCCCTTACTCCCTTATCCAAAATGAAAAAAAAAAAATACTGCCTATAGTTCTATTTTAGGTCGGAGCTGCATGACATCTCTTGGGCTTATCTCTATTATCTTTATTATTTACATCTGGTAGTTTTATTGCACTCCTGGAAGAGCCCGGGAGCCCAAAGCTGATTCTTCAGTTCTAAGTATCTTCAACATTACAATCGTGCAGCCACTATGCCTGTCCCTCCCCTCCTCCTGCCCAATCACAGAAGCCTTTGTATTATGTGAGCTTATTCACAAAATACAAAGGCTACTCTGAATGGGCATCAGAGGGGAGGGGCGGGCATAGGGAAAGAAAGGTAACCGTTTCAGGTGGATGTGCTTTGGTAATCAACCTCCTCTCGGAGACCAAGGGTGCTGGCAATGCGTATAGCGAAGAACAAAAAAGATGTTTGGACAGCCGCACTCCAGAAAAAAATCCTTTTGTTGCCTTTATTGGAAAAATAGGATAAAAAGCACTACAAGCCACAGCAAGAAAATGGGACACATAACTGACGCGTTTTGCACTAGTACTTAGTGCTTAGTCATAGCTAACACTCATAAAAATGCATTTGAAATAAATACTTTAACATAGTGATCACATGGTCAAAAGACAAATGATGAGTTGTGTCCAATTAAGTAAATTGGTGATTGAAATCACATGTGTGCATAATTAGAGGAGGTAACACACCATTACAAGCAATTAAATAAAATAAAATTAATTGAAACAATTGAAAGTGTATATAATCTAAAGAGTTTATATGTGAAAAACTCTCTATACAAAAAATGTTTGTGGAAGACCATGAAAGTGTATATAGATCATTTAATTGTATGTGCAAATTAAGTAAACGATCACATGAACAAAAAATATATATCAAAAAGTGGAAAATATTATTATGTGAAATGTATTATTAGAAAATGCATTATATATAAAAAATATATATATAATTAAGCATCTACCAAAAAAAAGGAAATTTTTGATATTTTTGTGCATAAAAAGTGGAGGTAAAATTAAAGCGGTGTTCCGGCCACAATTTCACTTTTTAAATATAAATACCCCTGTAATACACAAGCTTAATGTATTGTAGTAAAGTTAGTCTGTAAACTAAGGTCCGTTTTGTTACAGCATTTAGACACTTTATAAAACAGAAATTGGCCGTGGCCATCTTAAGTGTGGGCATCCATGAAGCCAGACTGTATGTCTTCCTGGATTTTAGCCTTGCAGATCTCACACATGCTCAGTGCTGCACAAGCAATGTAATAGGTTTCAGGTCAGGTTTTAATAGCAACAGGAGGAACTTGCTGCCCCTTATCTATGCAAAACTCTCCTCCCCTCCAGGAACCAGTAAATATACTAAATCATCTGTTATGTAGATATATCTGCACCGCACACCGCACCGATCACAGCACAACGATCACAGCACACCGCACCGATCACAAAGCACCGATCACAGCACAACGATCACAGTACACCGCACCGATCACAGCACAACGATCACAGCACACTGCACCGATCACAACGCACTGATCACAGCATACCGCACCGATCACAGCACAACGATCACAGCACACCGCACCGATCACAACGCACCGATCACAGCACAACGCACCACCCCCAGGACACAGCATCACACCGCATCGGCCCCAGGACACAGCATCACACCGCATCGGCCCCAGGACACAGCATCACACCGCATCGGCCTCAGGACACAGCATCACACAGCATCGGCCTCAGGACACAGCATCACACCACATCGGCCCCAGGACACAGCATCACACCGCATCAGCCCCAGGACACCGCACCGGCCCCAGGAAACCGCATCACATCGCATCGGCCCCAGGACACCGCATCACACCGCATCGACCCCAGGACACCGCATCACACCGCATCGGCCCCAGGACACAGCATCACACCGCATCGGCCCCAGGACACAGCATCACACCGCATCGGCCCCAGGACACAGCATCACACCGCATCGGCCCCAGGACACAGCATCACACAGCATCTGCCCCAGGACACAGCATCGGCCCCAGGACACCGCATCGGCCCCAGGACACAGCATCACACCGCATCGGCCCCAGGACACAGCATCACACTGCATCGGCCCCAGGACACTGCATCGGCCCCAGGACACTGCATCGGCCCCAGGACACAGCATCACACCGCATCGGCCCCAGGACACAGCATCACACCGTATCGACCCCAGGACACTGCATCGGTTCCAGGACACCGCATCGGCCCCAGGACACAGCATCACACCGCATCGGCCCCAGGACACAGCATCACACCGCATCGGCCCCAGGACACCGCATCGGCCCCAGGACACAACATCACACCGTATCGGCCCCAGGACACACCATCACACCGCATCGGCCCCAGGACACAGCATCACACAGCATCTGCCCCAGGACACAGCATCGGCCCCAGGACACCGTATCGGCCCCAGGACATAGCATCACACTGCATCGGCCCCAGGACACCGCATCGGCCCCAGGACACAGCATCACACCGCATCGGCCCCAGGACACCGCATCGACCCCAGGACACAGCATCACACCGCATCGGCCCCAGGACACAGCATCACACCGTATCGACCCCAGGACACCGCATCAGTTCCAGGACACCGCATCGGCCCCAGGACACAGCATCACACCGCATTGGCCCCAGCACACAGCATCACACCGTATCGACCCCAGGACACTGCATCGGTTCCATGGCACCGCATCGGCCCCAGGACACAGCATCACACCGCATCGGCCCCAGGACACAGCATCACACCGCATCGGCCCCAGGACACAGCATCACACCGCATCGGCCCCAGGACACCGCATCGGCCCCAGGACACAACATCACACCGTATCGGCCCCAGGACACACCATCACACCGCATCGGCCCCAGGACACAGCATCACACAGCATCTGCCCCAGGACACAGCATCGGCCCCAGGACACCGCATCGGCCCCAGGACACAGCATCACACTGCATCGGCCCCAGGACACAGCATCACACTGCATCGGCCCCAGGACACAGCATCACACCGCATCGGCCCAAGGACACCGCATCGGCCCCAGGACACCGCATCGGCCCCAGGACACAGCATCACACCGCATCGGCCCCAGGACACAGCATCACACCGTATCGACCCCAGGACACCGCATCAGTTCCAGGACACCGCATCGGCCCCAGGACACAGCATCACACCGCATCGGCCCCAGGACACAGCATCACACCGCATCGGCCCCAGGACACCACATCGGCCCCAGGACACCGCATCGGCCCCAGGACACTGCATCATCCCCAGGACACAGCATCACACCGTATCGGCCTCATGACACCGCATCGGCCCTCGATGCGGTGTGCTGGGGTCGATGCGATGTTATGGGGCCGATGCGGTGTGCGGGGGGCCAAAGCGTGTTCCGGGGGCCGATGTGGTGTTCCGGGGGCCGAAGCGGTGTGCAGCACACCGCATCGGCTCAACATATTGCATCGCTCCCACCAAATGGCATCACCCCCAGCACATGGATGATTAAATGAAAAATGAAAAAATGCGCAGATCGGATCTGTGGCAGCGGATCAGAGTTGTTGGGGGGGTGCCGCAATTCGCGGGGGGTGCCGCGAATAGTGGGGGGGTGCCGCGAATCGCGGGTGGGGGGGTGCGAATAGCGGGGGAGGGGTGCCGCGAAACGCGCGGGGGGGGGATAAACAGCACCTGTATTGTCCAAGTCTCACGATTCTTCCAGACTGGGGAGAGCAAAGACTACTGGGAAATTACACCCACTACATTCCCAGGAGTCTGTGAGGTGTAGGTTAGAAAGTTAACCACCGCAGTGCAGGAAGAGAGAAGATAACCTAATCTGCCTAGCAACAAGAGTTTAAAGGCATGTAAAAAAAATGTTTTTCTTAAAGGAATAATGACATTTTTTTAGAACTACTGATGTAAAGTCAAATTTGAGGGTGGAACTCCGCTTTAATAGTGAAAAGGGGCGGGCATAGCTGCTCTGTATTCCCCTCGTCTCTCTCACAGCCCTGAGTGTCAGTGTATGCTCCGCCAGAGGAAAAAAACTGTCAGATATAAATAATAGAGATAGTCCAGGAGATGTCATGCACCTCCTTGGACTTAACCTGTAGTGTGCCTGCTGAATTCCTTGAGTTCATATTTAAGTGTATTCAACGTAATTTTTTGCTTTGTTTTGCATGGAATAGGGAATGGTTATAACTTCTGTCAGGCTCTGTTTTTGTATGTTCTCTTCTTGCATTAGGGACACAACAGAAAGTGAGAAGAAATCTCTTAAGGCAAACTGCCCTTTAATCAGGCTATATTTTGCCTTCTCTCGTTCCTACCTTATGCCCTCATTGACAAATCAATGTCATTTTAAAACAAAAACTTTCTTTTTTCATTGCATTGTTTTAGAACCAGTGATTTCATCACTGGGTATTTGTTTCTCTATGATCTCCAAACTGTGGCCCTTTGCTTGCCTTTATCCGGCCCTTAAGGCATTATTCCTGCCATTGACACCAACAATGGGAGCACAATTCCTGCCACTAATACAAACAATTGCCACTATTCATCCCACTGACACCAACGATGGGGCACTAATTATCCCACTGACATTAAGGATGGGGCACTATTCATCCCACTGACACCGATGGGGTACTATTCATCCCACTGACACCAACAATAGGGCACTATTCATCCCACTGACACCAACGATGGGGCACTATTGATCCCACTGACACCAACGATGGGGTACTAATTATCCCACTGACACCAATGATGGGGTACTAATTATCCCACTGACACCAACGATGGGGCACGATTCATCCCACTGACACCCACGATGGGGTACTAATTATCCCACTGACACCAGTAAACTGGCCTTTAACAGATCTGGTCAGACACGCCCCTCTTGCTCTGTGTGAGGACACGTGCTGTGGGTGTGGCTGTCACCTAGCTCTGCCAGCACAGAGCACTGGAAGGGGAGCACAGGAAGCTGCAGGAAAATAGATTTTAAAGGGGTTGTAAAGGAAACATTTATTTTTCATAATAAGCATCCTTTACCTGCAGACATTCCTCTTTTCACTTCCTCATTGTTCGTTTTTGCTCAGAAGTTGCTCTATTTCTTCTCTGTTCTGTTCACTTCCTGCTTGTCTGATTGTTACTTACCACCGTAAGGGAGGCTTTACTGCGGTGGTCAGTGATGTGTTCGCCCCCTCCTGGGAACTACGTCTGTGCGGCAGGACGCTCTCTACATGTTAGAGACTTTAAGGAGGTGTGAATTACAGGGTGTGCTGCAATGCATACTGGGAAATGTAGTTCTTACATGAACAAGCGCCATAAAGTGAATGAGAGAACAGAAACTAGAATGTCGGAGGTGATATAGATGAAGGAATTTAATAGATATTTACTCGTTTTTAACAGAATCATTACACTATTCTGTCTGCCTACCTTGCAGACATACATTTTAGCCAAACAAATTTTTTCCTTTACAACTCCTTTAAGTCATTCTCAATAAAACATCAGTTATAAATCATTATAGAGATGGATACATGACTATACAGAGAAGAGGCGTGAGACTTCTACTGGGCTTTAAGAAAACATTACTGACATGTGTTTGTCATCCTTCTTTGCCAAATCTTTAAAAATGGAAACACCCTCATAAGAATGCAGCTATTAAACACTGCAGGTGTCCATTCTAGGCTCTCCGCTGTCGGTTTGTGACCTGCGGGGGGCAGCTTTGTAGATATATAAATTATAGTCTGGCAGATGCACCTTATCATATGTCCCTTTTACATTTCTCTACTGCATGGAGAGTCTGATTCATAGCCATTCTACAGGAGACTCTGCATTAACTGTGTAATACCCAGTCACTTTGCTATATTATATCATATCCATCAGTGCTTTAAGTGGACCAAAAGAGGTGCCGGTACTCTATTAGGCGCCGGTTCCCCCCCCCCCCCCGCGGGGCAGAACGTTTTTTTTCGCCCCCCCCCCCCCCGGCTCTAACGCATGAACACATATGCCCAATTACAGGGCGCCATGCCATCAAATGCAGCCACTGTGTCATCAATTGTCACCACTGTGCCATGCCAACAAACGCAACCACTGTGCCATGCCTTTAAATGCAGTCACTGTACCATGCCAATTGTCACCACTGTGCCACCAATTGTCACCACTGTGTCACCAATTGTCACTGTCCAGACATCTATCCACCTCAGAGCCTGTCATTTTAGTAAGACTGCTGGGACTTGTAGTTCTCAATCTTCTCCTGGGGCTCATGGAGATTGGAGAACTACAAGTCCCAGCAGGTTATACATACAATAAGGCTCTGAGGTGGATGGGTGCTGATGGCGGACACTCTGATGTAAGGAGGTGCTGATGGGGACACTCTGATGTAAGGAGGTGCTGATGGGGGACACTCTGATGTAAGGAGGTGCTGATGGCGGACACTCTGATGTAAGGAGGTGCTGATGGGGGACACTCTGATGTAAGGAGGTGCTGATGGGGACACTCTGATGTAAGGAGGTGCTGATGGCAGACACTCTGATGTAAGGAGGTGCTGATGGCGGACACTCTGATGTAAGGAGGTGCTGATGGGGGACACTCTGATGTAAGGAGGTGCTGATGGCGGACACTCTGATCATCAGAGTGTCCGCCATCAGCACCTCCTTACATCAGAGTGTCCGCCATCAGCACCTCCTTACATCAGAGTGTCCGCCATCAGCACCTCCTTACATCAGAGTGTCCGCCATCAGCACCTCCTTACATCAGAGTGTCCCCCATCAGCACCTCCTTACATCAGAGTGTCCCCATCAGCACCTCCTTACATCAGAGTGTCCCCCATCAGCACCTCCTTACATCAGAGTGTCCCCCATCAGCACCTCCTTACATCAGAGTGTCCGCCATCAGCACCTCCTTACATCAGAGTGTCCCCCATCAGCACCTCCTTACACCAGAGTGTCCCCATCAGCACCTCCTTACATCAGAGTGTCCCCCATCAACACCTCCTTACATCAGAGTGTCCCCCATCAGCACCTCCTTACATCAGAGTGTCCCCCATCAGCACCTCCTTACATCAGAGTGTCCCCCATCAGCACCTCCTTACATCAGAGTGTCCGCCATCAGCACCTCCTTACATCAGAGTGTCCGCCATCAGCACCTCCTTACATCAGAGTGTCCGCTATCAGCACCTACTTATATCAGAGTGTCCCCCCCATCAGCACCTCCTTACATCAGAGTGTCCGCCATCAGCACCTCCTTACATCAGAGTGTCCCCATCAGCACCTCCTTACATCAGAGTGTCCCCATCAGCACCTCCTTACATCAGAGTGTCCCCATCAGCACCTCCTTACATCAGAGTGTCCCCATCAGCACCTCCTTACATCAGAGTGTCCGCCATCAGCACCTCCTTACATCAGAGTGTCCCCCATCAGCACCTCCTTACATCAGTGTCCCCATCAGCACCTCCTTACATCAGAGTGTCCCCATCAGCACCTCCTTACATCAGAGTGTCCCCCATCAGCACCTCCTTACATCAGACCAGAGTGTGTGTCCCCATCAGCAGCCCTCTTCCCTGTCTTCCCTCTCCTCCCCCTCACACGTGTACAGTGTAGTGTGTACTCATTGCAGTAGTACTCACAGTTCTGAAGGCAGTTCTGATTCTGAAGGCAGTTCTTCCTCTCCTCTCCTCTCTCCACGGTAACAGTTCTGGCGCGCGCGCTGATACATGTCCCGCCCCCCTCCTCTAGTCCAGCTTGTGTGACAGACAGCACACTGGCTCTATCACACGAGCTAGGAGGAGGAGGAGGGCGGGACATGTATCACAGCGCGGCGTGCCCTTTTTTTTCCATGGCCGCGGGCTGCCGCTCCCCTGAAAGTGCCGCCTGGTGCTGCGTTCCGGTACGGGAAACGCACGTACTGGGGGCACTGAGAGGTGCTGGTACTCTCCAGGGCCATTTTTGGAAGTGGCGGTACTGAGTACCGCCGCGTTCCGGCCCAGTTAAAGCACTGATATCCATGCCATAAGAGATACTGTATTTCATTGTGGTCATCATTTAAAGCTGAACTCCAGGCAAACAGCTAAATACAGAAATGAAATAAATATGGGAATGTGAAACTGTTTTACCTGCCACTGCCAGGATTTGTTTATCCGTCAATCCAGTTTTGAAATGTACACAGCTCAGACATGTTTGCAGACATATTTGAAGTCCAGCCTTGGTGGCAACCATGGCTCCATTGAGAGCCAATCGCACTCTCCTGTCATGCGAATTGGATGCGGGGAAACCAACCTAGCCTCTGCGTTTACATACACTTAAAGCAGAGTTCCACCCAAAAGACAAACTTCCGCCTAATCCACTCCTCGCCCCCTTACATGCCACATTTGGCATGTAATTTTTGTTTGGGGGGGGGTGGGGGCATCAGGAGGAGTGGGACGTCCTGTCCCACTTCCTCCTTCCGCCGAGGGGCTGCTAAGGCGAATAGTCAGATCGCCTTTTGGCAGCCCCTCCCTGTAGGCGATCGCCTGGGACGCGTGACAGGTCCCAGGCGATCGCCTGTCCAATCGGATGGCACTGCGCCGCTCGTGCATGAGCAGTGGGTGCCCAGCCGTGAAGCCGAAAGCTGTCACGGCTGGGTGCCCACACTTAGGATGAAGACGCCGGCCGGAGAGGGGGGGGAGGAGCGGAGCCCCGGGCCGCGCGCCGCTGGAACGTGGAGCGGGTAAGTGTATGTTTATTAAAAGCCAGCAGCTACACTTTTTGTAGCTGCTGACTTTTAATAAACATAACAAATGACTGGAACACCCCTTTAAGGGTTAGATGTTGGGGGCTTAAAATATAACTACAGTGCAGAAAATAAGTATTTGAACACCCTGCTATTTTGCAAGTTCTCCCACTTGGAAATCATGGAGGGGTCTGAAATTTTCATCGTAGGTGCATGTCCACTGTGAGAGACATAATCAAAAAAAAAATTCCAGAAATCACAATGTATGATTTTTTTTTAACTATTTATTTGTATGATACAGCTGCAAATAAGTATTTGAACACCTGAGAAAATCAATGTTAATATTTGGTACAGTAGCCTTTGTTTGCAATTACAGAGGTCAAACGTTTCTTGTAGTTTTTCACCAGGTTTGCACACACTGGAGGAGGGATTTTGGCCCACTCCTCCACACAGATCTTCTCTAGATCAGTCAGGTTTCTGGGCTGTCGCTGAGAAACACGGAGTTTGAGCTCCCTCCAAAGATTCTCTATTGGGTTTAGGTCTGGAGACTGGCTAGGCCACGCCAGAACCTTGATATGCTTCTTACAGAGCCACTCCTTGGTTATCCTGGCTGTGTGCTTCGGGTCATTGTCATGTTGGAAGACCCAGCCTCGACCCATCTTCAAAGCTCTAACTGAGGGAAGGAGGTTGTTGCCCAAAATCTCGCAATACATGGCCCCAGTCATCCTCTCCTTAATACAGTGCAGTCGCCCTGTCCCATGTGCAGAAAAACACCCCCAAAGCATGATGCTACCACCCCCATGCTTCACAGTAGGGATGGTGTTCTTGGGATGGTACTCATCATTCTTCTTCCTCCAAACACGGTTAGTGGAATTATGACCAAAAAGTACTATTTTGGTCTCATCTGACCACATGACTTTCTCCCATGACTCCTCTGGATCATCCAAATGGTCATTGGCAAACTTAAGATGGGCCTTGACATGTGCTGGTTTAAGCAGGGGAACCTTCCGTGCCATGCATGATTTCAAACCATGACGTCTTAGTGTATTACCAACAGTAACCTTGGAAACGGTGGTCCCAGCTCTTTTCAGGTCATTGACCAGCTCCTCCCGTGTAGTCCTGGGCTGATTTCTCACCTTTCTTAGGATCATTGAGACCCCACGAGGTGAGATTTTGCATGGAGCCCCAGTCCGAGGGAGATTGACAGTCATGTTTAGCTTCTTCCATTTTCTAATGATTGCTCCAACAGTGGACCTTTTTTCACCAAGCTGCTTGGCAATTTCCCCGTAGCCCTTTCCAGCCTTGTGGAGGTGTACAATTTTGTCTCTAGTGTCTTTGGACAGCTCTTTGGTCTTGGCCATGTTAGTAGTTGGATTCTTACTGATTGTATGGGGTGGACAGGTGTCTTTATGCAGCGAATGACCTCAAACAGGTGCTTCTAATTTAGGATAATAAATGGAGTGGAGGTGGACATTTTAAAGGCAGACTAACAGGTCTTTGAGGGTCAGAATTCTAGCTGATAGACAGGTGTTCAAATACTTCTTTGCAGCTGTATCATACAAATAAATAGTTAAAAAAATCATACATTGTGATTTCTGGAATTTTTTTTTTTGATTATGTCTCTCACAGTGGACATGCACCTACGATAACAATTTCAGACCCCTCCATGATTTCCAAGTGGGAGAACTTGCAAAATAGCAGGGTGTTCAAATACGTATTTTCTGCACTGTAAAGGCAAAACTTTTTTTTAGTTTTGGGATATAGTGGAGAGGGATTAGAACACCTGTCAGTTTTTATTGTTTTCTGCACCCCTGTTAAAGCGGGAGTTCCATGGTTTGTTTTTTTGTTTTTTTTAAATTGTTGTGCCGCTCTTACCTGCCATAAATAGCAGCCCGTGCGTCCCACTCTTTTCGCCGTCGGCATTCTCTGGTAGCTCTAAAGGATATTTTATATAATCCGGTCCTAGCAGTTTTCATCTTGAATTTGGGCACGTTGAAGCCCAGCAGTATCCATTTCCGGTATACAGTGAATGGTGGCGTCCCAGCATTCACCGCTCTATCCCACGCATGTGCTGTGCTGTGCTGACGGCGAGCCGCGCCGTCAACACTTCAGCGTTCCCATCGCAACGGCCGGCGTCATAATGACCCGCCCCATTGTGCTCAACAGCTGGTTTCTCACAGCGATAGCTCAGAGCAGCTGATGAGAAACTAGTGTATTAGTTAACGCCCACGTCACATGACCCGCTTGCCGAGTCACGTGACCGGCGAAATATCGCAGGATTTGATGAGAGAGTGTCTCCTGGGGACGCCAGGACTGAGTCCCAGGAGACATAGCGCCGTCGGGGGAAAATCTATAGGCACGCCCATTCCCCCGCGGTGGCTTTGATTGACAGGGCGCAATAAAAGGAAAAAAAAGGGTAAGCCTTTCTTAAAAAAAAAAAAAAACAACGGATTTTGTATTATGAGTGGAAGGCTGTTTTATTCATAGGAAGTCAAAAATTAGGGTGGACCTCCACTTTAAGTAGATTCATCCTCTCTATTTGTCCTGTTTACCATTATCATTGAAAGTGAAAGTAAACTAGGGGAAATCTTCCAATGGGGACACTAGTTCTGGTTATCCCCAAGGAATTTCCTTTAATTTGTAGGGATTTCTTCTCACTTCCTATTTGGCTATGGGACAGGAAGTGAGAGGAAATCTCCCCAATGGGACACAAATAAATCTGACGGGCTATAAGTCCCCCTCCTTGCTCTATTAAAAATGGAAAAAATGTTTTGCCTATAGTTCTACTTTAAGAGCTAAATTATTATTTTAGAATGTCTTAAGGGTTCACAGGTCATCTTCATATTAGGGATGGTTTATATTATAGGGACAGTAAGTTTAGGTGTGTGATTGAAGGTACTATAGTAGCCACATAAAACATTGAAATTATCCCATTGTGTAGACAGGGGCCATTATAGCAGACTAATAAGCAAATGGAAAACGCACCAACATCATGGCGTACCGTCAATAAAACATTATAAGTTGAAAACAGACAGGTTCTCACAATTGTCCTTGATATCAATGCTTATATCATAAAAATTATCCAGAGATAAAAACCAACTCAAAGGTCCCTAGTTGCACAAACATAAGCCAGTCCAGGATTTGGATTCTGTTACCAATATAAACTATATTACCAAAAGTATTGGGACCACTGCCTTTACACGCACATGAAATTTAATGGCATCCCAGTCTTAGTCCGTAGCGTTCAATATTTGGTTGGCCCACCCTTTGCAGCTATAACAGCTTCAACTCTTCTGGGAAGGCTGTCCACAAGGTTTAGGAGTGTGTCTGTGGGAATGTTTGACCATTCTTCTAGAAGCACATTTGTGAGGTCAGGCACTGATGTTGGAGAGGAGGCCTGGTTCGCAGTCTCTGTTCTAATTCATCCAAAAGGTGTTCTTGCTATGTGCACTGGTCCAAAACATTTAGTGGGGTTGTTTTTCAGAGGTTGGGCTTGGCCCCTTATGCGGCGTACCCACGATCGGTCCATCCGATGAGAACAGTCTGATGGACCGTTTTCCATCAGATATCCAATGAAGCTGACTGATGGTCCGTCGCGCCTACACACCATCGGTTAAAAAAACAATTGTGTCAGGACGCGGTGACGTAAAACACAACGACGTGCTGAAAAAAATGAAGTTCAATGCTTCCAAGCATACGTCGACTTGATTTTGAGCATGTGTGAAATTAGCATGCACACTGCAGACAGCAGCCACATGGATAGCGACACGCTGAAAACAGCAACAGCAGAACAGAAGAGGAGAGTCTGCATCATACCTCATATTAAACCTCATATTATATGGTTTTGATAAATCTAAAGAAAATTCTATAGTGTGTATCCAGGCAGGGCTACTGTTAGAAATCACAGTACACCGTACAGGCTACCTGGCACCCCCCCAAATATATAAAAAAAAGATCTGCACAGTGACGGAGGCACACAGAGCGGGGAACAGAAACAGGCAGAACAGAGAGGGGGATCAGTGCAGGGGAAGCAATTGCAGGAACAATGTCCTGTATCTCTCCCTGCAGCAGCTAAAAGCTGACAGTAGGGAGAGGAACTGGCTTTCAGCTGCTGCAGCGAGCCGCACAGTGCATCCTTCTGTAATTGCCTCTCCATCCAACCACACTAATTCCCTCTGCTCTCTGGGTCCCCCCTGTGTGCCCAGGCCCCCTACAAGAAGAGAAATGGTGATTCCCTCCTAATCCTATCAGCGGCCCTGTATCCAGGCCTACTCTGTAGCATTATTGTATCCTTTTTAAAATGTATATGTCGTCCGTTTGTGTTCTTTTGTAGCCATTTTAGCACAACTGATGTGTTTGTGCCGTATGAAGAAAAACTAGACAAAGCATAAGTCATTGATTTATGTTTCTTTTTTTTTCAGATTGTCCGCCATGATCGCACCATGGAGCAGATCGTGTTCCCTGTGCCAAACATCTGCGAGTATCTCACCAAAGAGTCTATGCACCGAGTATTCAACAGCACCGAGAGGGATGAGCAGGGCAGCAAAATTAATGATTTCTTTCAGCAGACAGAGGACCTTTATAACGAGATGAAATGGCAGAAGAAAATCCGGAGTAAGTGGATTCTACCTTACTGGATAAATAAAGGGGGTGTGGCTTTTTTTCTGGGGGGTGTGGCTTTAGAGAGGGGCGAAGGTAACAGCTGAGAGGGTGTGGCTTTGTGATCATCTAGGATACTTTCCTTGACACAGTCAATTAGGGCCCTTTCACATGGACGTGTCTGTGTACGGCCTCCACTTTGCTCATCGGGGATCACTCTGTCGATCTCCACTGAGCAGGCAGATGACTGGTCTGTCTCTGCACACTGTGCAGGGACCGACCTGTCAGGCCGCGTACACATGATCAAATCTGTCTGCTGGAAACGGTCTGCCAGACCGTCCCAGCAGACAGATTCGATCGTGTGTACAGGCGAGCCGACGGATTTGGCCAGCCGACAGATTTGAAAGCATGCTTTCAAATCTGTCGGCTGGGAACCCGTCCGCCCGACATGTCTGCTGGTTAGTACGCACGGGAGGTGCTTGTGAATGATCTCAAGGCAGTTGGGACCACAGTCACCAAACAAACCTTTGGCAACACAATACGCCACCATGGATTGAAATCCTGCAGTGCCCACAAGATCGCCCTCCTCAAGACGGCACATGTAGTTTGTCAATAAACATCTAAATGACTCAGAGAAGGATTAGGAGAAAGTGCTGTGGTCAGATGAGACCAAAATTTAGCATTTAGCATTAACTCTACTTGACGTGTTTGGAGGAAGAGAAATTCTGACTATGACCCTAAGAACACCATTCCTATATTCAAGCATGGAGGGGGAAACATTATGCTTTAGGGGCTGTTTCTCTATTAAAGGTACATTCTGACTTTGCCGCATTGAGGGGCCAATGAATGGGGTCATGTATTGTAAAATCTTGGATGAGAACCTTCTTCAGAACACTGAAGATGGGTGGTGGATGGGTCTTCCAGCATGACAATGACCCAAAACATACTGCCAAGGCAACAATGGAGTGGCTTAAGAAAAAACCCAATTAAGGTCATGGAGCTACCTACTGGGTTCTGAGACTCTGTCTTTGTTGGCTGTCATTTGCTATTTTTGGAATAAAATCATTGTAACGTTCCTTTGGTGTGCAGCCGTTCTTTTCTTCCTAAGGTCATGGACTGGCCTAGCGACAGCCAAGAAACCTTAAAGGAGAAGTCCAGTCAAAGCTTGTTTGGCTGTGCTTCTCCCATGGATCACAGGAGTGCAATTCATTTTGGTCGTTTTGCACTCCTGTGACCCGTTTTCAGCAGAGAGCAGACTGAAGTCCGCTCTCTGCTGATGTCACTGGAATCAGTCCAGGCACCACATCATTGCGACAATAAGGTCTGGATTCGCCAGGTGCCTGGACTGAGAACCATCTCAGCCTCTCAGCAAGCCGCTGAGACCCTGAGACGGCTGCTCACCGCCCCTCCACAGCTCAGTGCTTGGAGGAGCAGAGCAGAGAGCTGCGAGAACGGAGCCATCGGCGATGTTTGCTCGCTCGGTTCTCAGTGTAGAGGCACTAGGGGACAGATGTAGCATTGGACGCCTAGATAAGTATGAATATGGAGAAAAACCTTTACTTCTCTTTTAAGGACTTAGAGAAGATATGTAAATAACAGTGGACCAAAATCCCTTCTGAGATGTGTGCACATCTGGTAACCAACTACAAGAAACATCTTACCTCTGTGCTTTCTCCAACAAGTTCTGTTTTGCTTGCGCATCAAATAATTATTTTAGTCACTATACTGCAACTCAATGTAAAACATTTGTATCACATGTTTTTTTTCTGTGGATTTTTGGTTGATATTCTATCTCTATCATTTAAAATACACGTATGATAAAATTTTTAGACCCTTCATTATTTTGTAAGTGGGCAAATGTACAAGATTTGCAGGGCATCAAATAGATATTTCCCCACTGTACATTGAAAATAAATTTTGAAATAACATTAACAAGTTAAAGTTTTTTTGAGATTTGAATGATCAGGTTTACAGCAGCTTTAGATTGAGGTTGCACCACTTTTTAGACTTTAGTATTTCATCCAAGCACTGCTGTTGTGCACCAGCCCATCCCGCTCACCTTTAGTAGTATGGAGATCTAGGAATCCCTGCTTCTTAAGTAGAGGAGTAATCCTTGAACACTGCCACTGAAAGCCCCTTGCTGTCTCTCACATAAAGGAGGCCTAATGTAACAAGGTCAGAAAGCAGCTACAGCTGCACATTGATAAAAAAGTAAAACGCACCAAACAGGTAAAGCGTTCTCCACATATTTATCTCATGCTTCCATTTTCAGTTAAAACTGGAGTGTGCCTTTAAGCCCCTCCTATGTTTCCCACACTGTGATTTTTTTTCCCATTGATTTAATTGCAGACTTAATTATTAAAGCGACTTGTCAATGTCTTTAGATCTCTTTGGCAAGAGTTGTCTTCTCTCCGGAGGGGCCTGGAGCACAGCTGGATACCGTTTCTTTAATTTATATTTGGTATTCTGCGTACACATTGAGTTTTTTTTTTTTTTGTATTCATGGTTGGAACAAGAAAGACACGGCCTGGGCTCAGTACACATTGTACCTTTTAATATTTGATTAGTTAATCAGATCTCTTTGGCATTCTGTTCATAAACGTGCCGTACTTCATCAGCGCCTTCTCGGTCCAGAGACTGGCGGGAGCAGACTGTCGCCCCTCCAGCTGACAAGGGGCGCTCGCCTCGACTTAAATATTTAAAACCTTGTTAGTGAGAAGAAAAAAAAAGTTTTTTTTTGCTCATTAATTGCAAATTATTTTAGATGTAGCGGCCACTACGTCTGGACTGCAGAGTCCTAAAAATAAGACCCTAAGAAGAGATGCTAAAAAAAATAAAACAGTATACTTGATATTAGAATAAGAAGCATTCATTAAAATGTATTTATTTTTTATCATTAATTGAATTTATTAGAATTGGGTATTAGAAGCATTGCCCAACAATTTTCAGTGAACCTGAAAATGGTTATGTTTGGGATGCGGCTGATGGAATTTGCTTGAGGCGGAATGTGGCCAATTACAATACAATTTAGTTGTACATTCATCTTTAGATTCAACAGCACATTAATCACATAGTAACCTCTCTCATTATCCTGAACCTACCTCTAAAGCAACCTTTCAAATGCAGAGTGCATTAATTACATACCCCCCCCCACAATATTTTTTTAAATAATAATAATAAAAAAGTGCTTGTTGCCAAACCTTTAATTTCAACAGAAATATTTTATTAAGATATGTACATTTAACATATTTAATACATGTTATTTACCTGTAAAAGCCTAAGGCCTTGTACACACGACTGTTTTCCTGGACAAAATCCATCAAGAAACTTGGTGCCGAGGAAAACGGTCATGTGTATGTTTTCCGTTGTGGATCTCGACGAGAAAAAAGAGAACAAGTTTTCTCGTCGGGAGTCTCAATTTCCTCATCGTGTTTCTCGTCAGGCTGGTTTATGACGAGAAACACATTCGTGTGTATGCTTAGAAACCTGTGCATGCTCAGAATAAAATATGAGACGGGAGCGTACCTTCGGTAAAAGTAGCGTTCGTAATGGAGATAGCACATTTGTCACGCTTTAACAGACTGAAAAGCGCAAATCGTCTCTTACCAAACTTTAACTAAACACGCAGTAACATGAGATTAGCAAAAGCAGCCCCAAGGGTGGCACCAGTGGAATCGAACTTCCCCTTTATAGTGCCGTCGTACGTGTTGTACGTCACCGTGTTTGAGAACGACAAGATTTTGTCTTGACAGTGTGTACGCAATAAAAGCTTGACAAAATTCTCGACAAGCCTGACAAGGAACTCGACGAGGAAAACAATGTTTCTTTTCGATAAGTTTCTTGGTCGTGTGTACGAGGCCTCACTTGTGTAGACATCAAAAATCTCTGAGACTGCTGCTGGGCTCCACCATCTTGGATGTGATGTCAGGAGCCCCAACAGATTTAGACTTGTCAAGGGACACTCTGTAGTATTCCCCTTCACTGCTCCCCTGGCAGTTACATAAAATGTTGTGTAGGGAATGAGGGAAGGGCGGAGGAGCTGGGCCAGCACATACAGTAATAAGAAACTCCCAATGAAGGAGAGGGCTAAGATGTGCAAAAAGTTAGGGGGCTATACTAGGTAATTGACTCTCACTGAATTAGTCAAATTTTCTAACAGGTTGAAAGTACCTTGCATGTGAACAAAAATAATTTATGAAAAGGAAAGAAACTGCATTACATGAAACAAATGTAAAGCAACTGTCCACAAATATAATATGATGAAGTACAAAGTAAAAAAAAACTGATACAGTGAATATTAAATGCTTTAAAGTACCCAAAATACCCTTTTCTACAAGTTCTAAATAGGAAAAACAATAGTAGAATTTTCAAGATTTCACCTATGCAGCACAAGAAGTGAAGTTGAGAGTTTCGGTTTTGGTTAAATTGGTTATTTATTTATTTTCAAAATCCCTGTTTGTTCCAGGGCTGGATAAAGGGGGGGGGGGGGGGAGCATGTGAATGGGTGCTGTTGGAACTGTATCCAATCATAATTAAGCCATTACATTCTGATTATCCTGTTGCAATGATAGTTGCAATCTGACTGCTTAGATGATTTGTAAACTGTGATGGATTTGCACTTTAGCATAATGGCCCGGCGTTACGTAATCATGCTCACGTTGGCGGTACTCAGGTTTTCTCTCTGTGTCCATGATTTTTTATACCTCCAAATGAAACAATGAAACATTTTTATTTAAATGAAAACTTCCCTGCAGGAGCCCCAGCTGCTTTATTACCTGGAGATCAGCAGAGGAAGATCTGTCATTTAGCTCGTCCCTGACATGCCTGCCTGCTCATGAATTAGTGAATGCAGGTGTCCTACCCATTCCACCAGCAAATCCCCACCGCAATCACCCGAATGCAGAAGAAAGATTACTTATTCCAGCAACTGAATTGGTAGACATTGGCTCTAGGCTCGGTCCATACCTATGCAGTTTGCCTTTGATCCATTTCTGCAGTGCCTTTTGCATGCGATTTTACCACGATTTGCGCTTTTGCTTTTTTTGGCCTTATTGTTGGGCAGATTAAAAAATGCAAATTGTGGTAAACACACACTACATGCTTTTCTGCAGCTTCTCCATTGAAGTCTATTGAACCAATAAAGCAGGGCTCAAAATTTCAAGTCCTGAGCTACTAGCCAGGCCTCAACAGTTCGCCACTCGCCACCAGTTACCCCACCTAATTCATACACTGCCCTGCGCCTAATTGCACCCGTAAACACGCCCTCATAGATTATCTCATGGAATGACACTGTTAAATGTTTTATGCAGAATCAAGTTACACAATTACATATTACCAACCACAACTTTATCAAAATGGGACAGGGCATTGGGGGCAGACCAGAGGAACAGTGCATTGGGGACAGACCAGTGGAACAGGGCACTGGGGGCAGACCAGAGGGACAGGGCACTGGGGGCAGACCAGAGGGACAGGGCACTAGAACTGGGTCTCTCTTGCTGTCTCCTCTACAACTCCCATCCATCCTCTCTCTCTCTCTCTCTCTCTCTCTCTCTCCCTCTCCTATTCATCTCATCATCAGAAGCCCCTGTGTGCGGCTCCACACTTCCATGTCCCCACTTCCCCCTTTTATTCAGGCTGGCAGTGAGGAGCACACATTGAGACCAGTCTGTTCACAGTGCTCATGCTGAACTGTTGGACACAAGGAGAAGAAAACTGCACAAACTGGAAGGCTGACACTCTCATGTCAGGGCAACTTTCAGTGAGCGCTGCACCAGGGTGGTAATTTTCGCAATCCTCCACCTCACTCATTCCTGCTCTCTGCTCTCCAGTTACATTGGTCGGGGGAGGGGGGCAGGCTCAGAGAGGTCATACTGTTAGGTCCCATGGCTTAATGAGAATTGTAAGGAGAGCACCTGTGTACTGCTCTGCCTGTGTGCGGCTCACCAGTCACCAGACTACTTTTCCTGAGCATGCACCTTTCCTCTTCGGCCCCGAATCTCATCGGGACTCTAAGTGTAGGCACAGATTGCAGGAAGATTGGTCATGCAGCCCTGTCATCACTCGCCCCCAGCTTAAATCCACTCGCCAAATGCTAGCAGACGAGTGGAAATTTTGAGGGCTGCAATAAAGCATGTTTTGCTCTTAGAAATGTCCCAGAGCCATTTGAAAAACGCAGCAGCTGAAAAAAGCATAGATGTGCATGTGTCCTATAGTAAACCACGTAAAATGAACTATAGTACGTTTCTGCAAAAATGCACAAAAAAAAAGATGTAAACCAGTCCCTAAAGGGGAGACTCCACTTTCATAGAAAATGTGACATAATCAATATAATTGCTATACATGGCCTATTTTAATGTATTGCAATAAAAATTACCTTTCTGGTGTACATAGAGATATGTCCAAATGTTTGTGAACACCTGACTTTCACACCTATCAATATGGCCAAAAGTGTGTGGACACTTATCTGAATGTTGGAGTTCAGGTGGTTTATATAGCACATAAAGACGTTTTAGACAATTTTGCTCTGGTTTACACTGACAGCGGGAATGAAATTGTGAGGGGTTCTGCTGAACTCGCACAATTTCATTCCGGCATGTCAGTCCGGACTTCAGGGGCGATTTTAGAGACATCTGTGCGGGTTGCTGCACAGATGTCGGTGGAAATCGCACCCCGAAGTTGCCAAAAGTAGTACAGAAACTACTTTTGGGAATCGGTGAGGCGATTATTGGCCTTCCTCTACTCACGCGTTGTCAGTGTGAGTAGAAGAATGCCGATAGTTACACTGTGATCAGCTGTCATTGGACACAGCTGATCACATGGTAAAGAGCCTACGTCATAGGAGAGCCGATAAGTGGCTTTTCTGACATTTGGGTTTTGCACTGATAATTAGTGCAATAATTTTCAGTGAAGCCCCATCAGCGATGCCCACCAGTGCCCATGAGTGCTGCCTTTCAGTTCCCATCAGTGATGCCTGTCAGTGCCTCCTGATCAGTGCCGCTGTAGTGTCACATTCCGCTTCCTATCACAGATTGCTCCGGAAGTGACATTCCATCGCCGCCATCTTGCTACACCCTACACTATTGCACAGTAATGATATAGTGGACATCTTGTTACACCCACCAGAGTTACATTTTGTTACACCCACCAGAGTTTTAGATTTCACAGTTATTTTCAACACAAAACGGAGCTTATATGCTTATATACAGTGTTTGTAAATCCGACGGACTGTTTACATGTTAAATGTGAAAATCAGAGGTGTTCTGTCACATTAGCAACCATGTAAAGTCAGCAGGTTTGCTGCTGCTTTAAAAATGTAACATGTAAACAGTCCGTCGGATTTCCAAATACTGTATTTAAGCATATAAGCTCTGTTTTGTGTTGAAAATAACTGAAATCTAAAATTGCAACTGTAACTGTAACAAGATGTCCGCTTGCCCCCTTCTCACTCTATCATTACTGTGCAATGGTGTGGGGTGTAGCAAGATGGCGGCGACGAAACGTCACTTCCGGAGCAATCTGTGATGGGGAGCCGAATGTGACAAGACACCGCCTATCAGGGCCACCTATCAGTGCCCATAAAGACTGCCCATCAATGCCGCCTATCAGTGCTGCATTTAAGTGCCGCCTATCAATCCCCATTAGTGCTGCTTATTAGTGCCTCCATATCAGTGACGCCTCATCAGTTCCCATTAATGAAGTCTCATCAATGCACATCAGTGAAGGAGAAATATTACTTATTTACTTTATTTTTTCAAACAGTGTTTTTTCATTTGTTATACCACCAAAAAAAGCTCTATCTGTCTCAAAAAATTATGAAAATGTTGTTTGGCTACAACATTGCATGACCGCGCAATTGTCATTCAAACTGCAACAGTGCTGAAAGCTGAAAATTGGCCTGAGCAGGAAGGGGGTAAAAGCGGCATTGAAGTGACTAAAATATATTTAAACCCTAACAATGGACATCTCTTGTTTTTAAATATACAATGTAAGCATTTTGTTATAACTGTTCAAAAAATATGTGTTGATCTTGTCAGAAATCATTGTTCTCAGCCTTATAAAAGCTTCAAAACCATGCCCCTCTATATTATGAGAAAGTGGAGTAGAGCAGGGTTCCTTGTCATACAGAAAGGTCAGTGAGCGTTGTCATCCGAAGGATGTATGTTATGGGCAGAATCGCCAGGTAAAAATAAAGGAAAAAAATATAATAAAAAATAAAAAAATAAAACGAAAAACAGCCATCACATCTAAGGACTGGTAGGTTATGATATATAGTTTTTTGAGGGTATAGATCATGGGTCCTCAAACTACGGCCCTCCAGCTGTTCAGGAACTACAATTCCCATCATGCCCTAGTCATGTCTGTGAATGTCAGAGTTTTACAATGCCTCATGGGACTTAAAGTTCCGCAACAGCTGGAGGGCCGTAGTTTGAGGATCCCTGGTATAGATCGACTTGAGGCAAGAGTTTAGGGAAGGCCATTTTCTGTTCCGGCATGACGGTGCCCCTGTGTACTTATCCAGCTTCATGGTTTGACAAGTTGTTGATGTGGAGGAACTTGAGTGGACTGCACAGTGCCCTGAACTCATCACTACTGAACACCTTTGGAATAAATTGGAACAGTGATTGATTGGAACCAAGATATGACTTTACAAATGCACATTTTGTAGAAGAGACAAAAATCCCCCCCTCCCACACCCTGAAAATCTTGTTGAAAGCCTTCCCAGGAAAGCTGAGGCAACTATAGTGACAAAGAGGCGACAACCCAGTATTAATGTCCGTGGTTTTTGAATGGAATGTACAACAAGCTAATATAGGTGTGTTGTTCCCGTGTCCAAAAACTGTGACAATATAATGTGTATAAACAGACCCTGAGCCATGTCCCTTAGGTGTTCAGGCGCCCTGTGCGAGCTAATCCTGTGGAGCCGCCCCCCCCCCCCCCCCCCCCCCCCAGACCGCTACACACTGACCACTACACAATACACACTAGCCGCTACACACTGACACTACAGCATTGGTGCATTTTACTATAGATCCATTGGTGGACTACAAGGCCCAGCATTTTAGTCCCACCAAAATACTGGGCCTTGTAGTCCACCAATGCCTCCTATCGTAAAATGCTGGGCCTTGTAGTCCACCAGGACTCCCTTTACTTTATATCGGTCCCCCCTTGATTAGATCAGGGAACCCACCCATCAGTGTCCCCTTCCCCATAAAAAGACCCCCATTAGACTGCCTTACCGAGAGACGCTTTGAGCCAGAGTTTGTGGGTGGAGCTCCTCTACTGTAGTGTCATTTCCTTCCTTTAATTGTGTGGAGAGAGATATAGAGAGAGAGAGAGGAGGAGATGAGGGGGGTGAGAAGGGGGAGAAAGAGAGAGAGAGAGAGAGGGGGTGAGAGTTGGTGAGGATGAGAGAGAGAGAGAGGGGGGGGATTAAAGAGTGGTGGGTGGGAGAGAGGAGGAGGTGAGAGGGGGGAGAAAGAGAGGGGGTTGGGTGAGTTGGTGGGGGATTAGAGAAAGAGTGGTGGGTGGGAGAGAAGAGGTGGAGAGGGGGGTGACACAACAGAGGAGATGGGGGGGTGACACAACAGAGGAGATGGGGGGGTGACACAACAGAGGAGATGGGGGGGGGGGGTGACACAACAGAGGAGATGGGGGGGGGGGTGACACAAAAGAGGAGATGGGGGGTGACACAACAGAGGAGATGGGGGGTGACACAACAGAGGAGACAAAACAGAGGAGATGGGGGGGTGACACAACAGAGGAGATGGGGGGGTGACACAACAGTGGAGATGGGGGGGGTGACACAACAGAGGAGATGGGGGGGGTGACACAACAGAGGAGGGAGGTAAGCTGACAGAGCAGAATAGCAGGAATCACATTGTGAGGCAGGACTCAGGGAGCAAGCAGGCACGATGATCCTCGTATCCACAGTGCAGCCCCGCCCACGCCTCCACACATGACCAGCACAGCCATTCACAGACCCCCATATCTGCTTCCCGGCCCGCCTCCCACATCGCACATGGCCTGTTTGGCCAATCACAGGGCACCAGCGCAGCGCAGAGTACGGGATCATGCGCGCCGCCCGAGACAGAAATACGGCTGCTACAAGCCACAGGACGGTGGAATGTGTACCCGGGCAAAATAGGTGGCAAGTGGCAACCCTATGCACAGCGTCCCTGTTCCCATGGCGCCTTGTACGTGGGCACAGCCCGCACAACGCAAAGGCCGGCCCTGTCCCTGCATGACCAGTTATCCACACAGTCAACAGTCAACTAAAAATAACAGCTGGGAAAACAAAAGACTGAGTGAAACCTGTGGTGTGACACAAGACAATTCTAAATTAAAGCAAAGTACAATATTTAAGCTTTTTAAACTTTAGCAAACAGAGACCTTTGTAGACGTTTAAACAAAAGTTAATCTGCATCACTTGGAGGAAGTAGAAATGCAAAGAAAAAAAATTGATCCTGTGGTTTCTCAACCATTGCTAAAGATGTGGATCCCTTCCCTAATTAAAACAAAGCATGTTTGTGTTATTTTATTTATTTGACTTCAAATGGGGGTTCCCTGTAAAAAAAATTGTATTCAATTTGAAGCAGCTTCTGCTTTTGCTTCTGCTTAGACCATGGCCAGTCAGCTGTTTTCTGAAGGCCTCAGAGATGTTTGCTCCTATTCTTGCTTATTGAGAAGTGTTTAAGGCTCCATGTACACGGGACGTTTTTACAACTGCTCCTGAACGATTTAACTTGACAGATAGTAACCCACGTTTAAAACGTATGTCGCGTTTAGCAGCGTTTTGCCGTATTAGTTTTTAGATGCGTTTTTTTTAAATGACGAAAAACGGCTATAAACGAAACGCAGTTAGCGCATTTAGCCGCGTTTCGCGTCTGAAATGTTGGAAACTTCGGTGTCTGAAATTCTTTGTTTTGCCTTCAAAAAAAGGCCTATAAACGCAAGTGCCTAAAAACGACAGTAAACGAACCTGTGTACATGTACACATAAGATAACATTGAATGAGTTGAAAAAAGTGTCCAACTGCCTCTGAATGTCTGTTTAGCAGCAGCAGTGTACATGGAGCCTTATAGGTAACAAAGATAAAGAAATATGTAGAACACCAAGGCAACTTAAAAATGGCAAAACAGAGCAGCCAATACTGCATAACTGCATGTCCACTTAAGGATCAAAGAGCCGAACAGAAAGTCTATTAGAATAGCCAGTTGGAGTATGTTGTTCTTACACGTATTTCTGTTAGTAGTTGCACACCACTGCACAGGAAAGTACCAGGAAAGCCCTTAGATCATATAAACAACCAAAATGTAAGATATTGCATCTTACAAGTCTTTAGATGTTGTGGCTGCATTTGTTTTTTCTATCAAGGCTTTATTCCTTTATTTTCACTGGTGGTAACACTTTCTGTCCTAGAGTGACAACGCTCACTCATGTATGGAGGAGCACAGTAACCCTAGCCTGCTAACTCCTAATTTGGGCTACAGAACACCCCCTCCCCTATCTATAGATATCTATCTATATACAGTAAAACCTTGGATTGCAAGCATAATTTGTTCCGGAAACATGCTTGTAACCCAAAGCACTTGTATATCAAAGCAAATTTCCCCTTAAGCAATAATGGAAACTCAAATGATTCGTTCCACAACCATTTATTCATAGGTCCACATAAAAAGATCATAGCAATGTGATAGGTTGTGTAACCATAAAATGTCCATCCAAAAAATGGAAGCCTCCACAAGGGGATTAGAAGTAAAATCCAGCAGAGGCTACAAAGAATAAAAGAGAAGTGAGGTGCCTCTGAGGTCGCGTACACACGATCAGACATGTCCGATGAAACAGGTTCGACGGACCGTTTTCATCGGACATGTGTGAAGTTGTCTTTTGATCTGATGTGCGTACACACCATCGGACCAAAATCCCCTCGGACCAGAACGCGGTGACGTAGAACACACCGACGTGCTGAAAAAAGGAAGTTCAATGCTTCCAAGCATGCGTCGAATCAATTCGACGCATGCGCAGGATTTTGGTCCGATGGTTGGGCGTACTAACCATCGAACCTGTCCGACGGACAGGTTTCCTAGCGGACATGTTTGATTGTGTGTACGCGGCCTAAGTGTCCGCTTTACCCCAGATGCCTGTATACTTAGATGTACCTGTTTTAATCATCAACCATATGAGTTGCTAAATGTTGTACCTTCATTAAATGTAACCATATTGCTACACTTAGAGGCGCCTCTCTTCTCTTTTATACTTATATTGTGACTTGATGCTACTTGTATATCAAGACATCGCTTGTATATCAAGTACAATTTTCTGAATAAATTTAGCTTGTCTTGCAAAACGCTCTAAAACCAAGTTACTCTCAAACCAAGGTTTTACTGTCGATATCTATATATATATTTATTATATTAATAATATAATTTTGATAATATAACTAGAGATGATCAGGTGTACACAGAGATAAAGTGGGCAGGGGTGACAACATTGTTTAAGGAAAACACTTTAGTGAGCACAGAAAGTGCCAACTGAATTTCTGTAAGGATCAACAGTTTTTTTTCTTGCACTTATGTAACAAAGTATTTAACAGATGGAAAGAACACAAATAAGATAAGATCTTTGTTATATTTACATATAATTTAAATTGGAGCTATTTTGGTTTTAAGTAGGTTCAACCTTATGTACATTTTTATTCCTAATAAAGAACAAGATCTAAAGGCTTGGTTCACACAGGAAGCCAGGGAGGGGCAGTAATAAAACACCCACCCACCATAAAATAACATAGCATCCAGAGGGGTGAGAACACATTTCTCTGATACTTTAGTGCAGTGGCTTACAAGCTGTGGCCCTGGTTCCGGATGCTTGCCTGTATCCAGCCCTTGAGGCGTTATTCCTGCCACTGACACCAACAATAGGGCACTAGTCCTGCCACTGACACCAACAATGGGGCATTATTCCTTCCACTGACAACACAAATGGGACATTATTCCTCCCAACTATTTCTCCTCCCAACTATTTCTCCTCCTAATACCATAGATCGGGCATTGTTTACTCCCACTGGGCAGATTCTGACCCGCCTAAAGTCTGAAGGACAGTAAACTGTCTCTTTCTTTAAAAAGTTTGTAGAGCCCTGCTTTAGTGCATTGCGTGCCAAACCTAACTAGGCATTATGAGTTTGTCAGGTTAAAGCACCTGTCAACTCGCCCATTAAAGCCAATGGGGCTGTGCTGCAACCACACACCATATGTGATTGTCGCAGTTGGAGTGTGGTAGCTCAATGTTGAATTCCCATTGGGATGGAAAAAAAACATTTAAGTGGCAACAGTATCACCTACCAAAGGCCTATAAACTGGCTACAAACACCCTCTGGAAAGGTGATCCTCCGCAAATCGCTTTTCAGAGAATAGTAGAGCATGCCCCTGTGAGAATGATCCCAAATAAAGTCATGATTCCAGTTACCAGGAAATCATAAACCAATGATATCTTCATTTAGTGCAAATATGCAAAGACATACAATTACAGTTGCCCACACATAGGGATATTTTAAGCATTTATACAATCAGATTAACACCATATGAACCTTGACATATGCTTTTTAAGCTGGAATACAGAGTACTGAAGTGGTATTCTAAGAAAAGCACGTCATATGCTATCTCTTTGGTGGGAGTACAAATAGTACAATCATAAGTGTGCAGGAAAAAGCATGCAGATAAATGAAATACATCCTCTTTATTGAATAATATTGAAATCAAATAACCAGATATAATCTTTACAATTGGTGGCGTTTTTGGAAAGGTCTTGATCTTAACAAATTTATTTTTGGTGTCTTGGATTGGTATAAGGAAGTAGGCAATGTATATATCTTTTAAACTCTGTTTATTGAGCTCAGAATACAGTTCCATTACATATTCAGTAATGACAGTGGTTGTATAGTATCCACAGTAAGCAAAAGTACTAAAAAACTGTAAAACAATGATAGTTATGTGGAATTATTTTGCACATTGAGGCTGGGTTCACACTTGTGCGGTGCGTATTTCAGCTCTTTTATCTCTGCAGATAGATAAGGGAAGTGTTCAGCAGATTAGCTCCGTTTTGCTGCGAATTTGGAGACCTGGGAAAAGTTCTGAGTGAGAGGAGAGTGGGGGAGAAATGTATTGAGCTGAATGACAGAAATTCCTGAAGAGAACTGAACACATCTGCGAATCAGCTGCGTACCCATAGAAGATAATGGGACTGAATTCGCACCTGAGCCGCACCGCAAGGCCTCCACAACACATACGGATTTCCGGCAATGCGCAGTGCGAATGCATCGCACATATGTGAACCAGCCTCATTGAAAACAATGTATTTAGAAATGTTCTGCGTTTTGGATGCGGTTGAAACCGCAACCAATTCGCATAGGTGTGAACCCAGCCTCACACAAACAAGCTGGACAGAAAATAGAAGGGATCAGAGAAGGATCGAAGATAGATAGCCATACCCTAGTTCACCAAAGAGTGTGAAATCAAAGTGTATTTTTCCAGGTTGTTGGTAAATGTAGATTTGTACCATGGATCCCAGATTTTCTGAAATTTAGAGGGCAGTTTCGGGTATCACAATGACCCTCTCATAGGGAAGATATTGATTAGGTAATGCTAGTCATGGGGCCAGCGTGTCAGGGAAAGGATTCATCCATTTGTCTGTGCTCATCTTGATTAAGGTTTCCCTGGTATAATGCACCCTCAGCTCTTCATCCAATATACCTAATTACAAATCTCAGAAGTGTACAGTATAGAGATTTGCAGCATGGAGGCACTTGGACCAATAAGCAGGTATCACCGGCCAAAACCTTTTTATGTGTGGGTAATTGTTTTTTTTAAATACTTTTTATTGAATTTTCGTGTAAAAAAAGGGTTACATACCACAGCCTCTGGGCATATCCCGACTGAGATAACATTTTAACAATCCTACAGATTTTAAACTGTTTTATAGAACTTACTACAACTTAAACTGCTCATGTCGTCAAAGTAAACAGGTAAGGGGTAGGATAATGAATCCTGTTTTTCAGGTGACCCCTTCAGGAAGAAGTGCTGAGGTTGAGGGTAACACCTGAAGGAGAACCTTCTGGTAGTAACAAAATTAGGTCTTCACCTCTACAAGACTTTTAGCTGAAATAAACATTCAAAGGGATCCAAAACCTATTGTGTTGCATTCATGCTGTCTGATTCTAACCAGATGTGAATTTTTTTTGTCAAACTGAGTTGATCAGCAATTTCCATGTATTCAAAGTAGGTACCTCCGTTTGTTTACACTTTGAGTAGAGCCTTTCTAGCATAGAATAGTAGAAAGCCTATTAGTGTTCTGGTCGCTCGACGGTGGGCCAAGGAGCCCACCAGACTCAGCAAGCAGATTGACACATTCAGGGGAACATGGATCATGATCAAGGTTTCAATAAAGAACAAAAGCTGGATTCTGAAAGAGGACCATAACATATGGTTAAAGTCGGCATTTGCCATACCACACTTCCAACAGTTGGAGGAGGAATTTGGGTACATTTTGGATAATCTTTGGGGTGACAAATAGATCCTATGAATCAGTTTAAATTGTATCAACCGGTCTCTGATAGAGATGAGTTGTAAGAATACTCCCAGTCATCTTTGGGTAATTGTTTTTATATGTCTGTACATATTTGCACTAATATATCAACCAAGGAAGCTGCCATTTTGGCTCCTGTTTCATCTTCAACTGCCATGATGCTGCACGTGTGAACAGTTATTACACCAGCCATTTGATGGTTGGACAGTTTGGTTGAGAGCATAAGCAATGTGACAGTTACATTACCGGCATGTGCCAAGAATGTAACTGTTTTTTTAAACTGTTAAATCGTTGGGTTTAGCTGCACTTTACTTTGTAGAGGATTCCATTCCCTTTTTTTCTTTATGTGTTGTCATGAGGTAAGAGGATTGTATCCTTGTTTCTCTATCAATAGACTTTTATTTTGGTTTGTGCCCCAGTTGGGGGGCATTTTCTGTCTCAGAAAAACATTGGGAGGTGAATAGAAATCCCACCTGAACAGGCATCCTAATTGATAAATTTCCCCTCAGCTCTGTTTTCAGCGACAGTTTTTAAAATTTAGGATCTCCCTATAATTTCTGTTCTGGTCTAAATGGTCACAAGGATAACTTGTGATAGTGGATCAGTGTGAGCGATAGAAGCACAAAAGATGTTTTATCTCTTCTAAACTTTTTCCAAAACAACATAACATTTTGGCTGAAATTCAACTTTAATGAAGTCCAGCATGCCAACATTGAATGTTTGTTTACTAGGACCCAGCATTTGTCCTCTAAAAAAAAAAAAGAAGCAAAACACATGAGGATGTTAAGTCTAAACTAGTTTTTTCAAAAGTCTGAATGTTGGTGTAGGGCCACCAAAATTAAATATGGTGGATGTACTAGAGGCAAATAGACTGTGCACTTTGCAAGTGCAGTTGTACTCATTTACCCCAGTGCTTAGTGAATGTGGTAAAGCTCTGCTGATTTCTATCTTTCAATCATGTAGAAAAAAAAATGTTTTTTCTTACACCTGATTGGGTATTCTTTACAAAGTGAAGCTTCACCACATTCACCACGTTCTGTTGAAAAAGAGTGTAAGGCCGCGTACACATGTACGAGAACCTCAACGGCCGCCCGAGAACCTCGTCGGGCGGAACGATGAGTTTAGCCTGACGAGGTTCTCGGGCGGCCGTCGAGTTCGTCGACCAGGCTGTCGAAAAAGGCGTCGAGTCATTAGTCCCGATGGCCCATCGAGCAAATAGAGAACCTGCTCTCTATTTTGGCTCGACGCCTCGCTCGTCAGTTTGCTCGGCGAAAACGTACACACGATCGAGCTTCTCGGCAGAATATGGATCCCAGCGAGCTTCTCGCTGGATTCTCTCGAGAAGCTTGGTCGTGTGTACGGGGCCTTACTGCAGGTCTATTTGCCTGTAGGAAATCAATCCCAAGATCTGCTGGTTGAGCATAGAGCATTAAATCTTGGAAACATAGATCATTATAGGTGGATGAGACCCCTTGATGATGATTAGGCAAGTAAAACCAGAAACGTGTGTATCTTTATTTCTTGATGAGTATGTCCTAGGGGAGTGCTTGCCTTATTTTAGTGCTCTCGCTTATGAAACCACTTGCTATGAAGGTGCTAATCTACCCAAGTAGCGGTTTGTAAAAGGGATGGAGAGCAAATAATGGAAAGTAAATGGAGTATGAGTTTTATTGACAAAAGTGAAACCTGCCATTAGTTTGTGAGGATATGAATTATAAATTATTGTTGTTTATTATATTTATTTATTATAATTATTATATAATTATAAATCAGCAGGACTTTTGGGGTCATTTTTATAATTGACAACCTGTGATGACTTTGGATCTGTCTTCCTTCGCAGATAACCAAGCTCTTTTCTGGTTCTCCCGACACATATCACTCTGGGGCAGCATCTCCTTCAACCTGGCAGTTTTCATTAACCTGGCCGTGGCTCTGTTCTATCCATTTGGAGATGATGGAGATGAAGGTGAGTGCAATTTCTCTTCTGCTTATGTGAGCATGTGAAGTTCTATGCATGTTTGATACCCTAGTAATTCTGTTTAGTGCTTCTGAAGTATCTAGGGCTGTGGTGTCTCGCTGATTATTATTTCTTGGCTTTGATACTTTTACTCAAAAAAACGGTACCTTATGTGTGGCTGCTTCTGGTGTAACTAAACGGTAAATATTCTGCTCCAGGATTTGTTTAGCATTTGTAGATGGTTTAAATGCTAGTTTAGTGTTGGATCAGAGTTTTCTAAAAAAAAAGTTTAACGCCTGTATCAGAGCTCTGGGAGCCCATATTTTTTTTATATACTTCAGTGCAGATTCCTGGAGGAAGTTCCAAAGCCCTGTTTGCTTTTAGTGTACCAGTTTGAGGTCAAGAAGAAGGAGAGTTTGAGGATAAAAAGATCTTCCTAATTGTACATCACAGGACTCAGGGCACCATTATACTCATGACCACTTGGGTTATGCCACCACCTTTAGGTGAATTGACACTGGCCTAAAAAAGGCAGGATTCCCTGCTCAGACATAGCTCATCCCAGCTCAGCTAAGCCTCGTTTTTTTGCTAGTTTTCTTAGGTGATAGATGTGCCTGTGAACTCTCTCTGAAGATGGTGTCTGTGAGCACCAGTCCCATTATTTAACAGCCTGTTCTAGAAACACCTGCTGGGGAACAGAAAGACTTAATTCAGATCAGTCGCCTACATCCCTAGGTCCTGTGATGCTCCAGCACAGCAGCCTTTGGCAGAAACAATTCTATCGGTCTCTCTTAGGACACTTTTTTTGTGGGGTGATTTGCCACATGGGTATCAGGCATTGAGAGACACTCCTCTGAGTTGGGTGGCAACTCCAATTATTAGAGTTACAGGGTGCCATACAGCAACTTTCCAGGTGGGCAGCATGTCTGTCTCTAACAAAAGGATCCTAAGGCTTGAGTGCTGGTCAGTGGACTTCTCTACAAGAAGTAATGTGAGAAGCTACCTTTTGAGAGAGAGCGTTTATTTGTACTGTTCTTGGATGCCATCACCAAGAAGGTGACTGTGAGTGAAAGTACGCTGTTACCCCTAAAGAAGAGAGTGAAGGTGACAAGTGAGGAGACAACAGCTTTTCACAGTGATGGGGCACTCCCACTGACTTGGTGGAAGGATATCTATCAGCCTTCGTGGCCATCTGGACTAAAGAATTCACAGGGTGTGGTATCCAGAAGTATAACGAGTCAGAGTTTTGTTGCTTTCCCACTTTGTGATTTTATGCCCTCAAGGGTCTTTTTAAAGTTTCAAAAACAAGTGGTTTTCCTTGCAGCTCTGAAAAGGTTGCTGTCTCAGGGGGTTATTATGTCTGTGCTGAGGGAGGAAATGACACTCGGCTTCTATGCCAACCATTTTACTGTTCGCAAACCAAACAGAGATATCTGACCTTGTGGGTCTCCAAAATTGCTGAGGGTATAGAAATTCAGGGTGGAATCTTCCCAGTCTGTGATTGATTCCCTTCATCAGGAAGACTTCTCCTGGCATCAGTGGATATCAAGTATGCCTACCAGCACATTCCAATCGCCCAGCTTCACCAATGTTTTCTGTTTGTTGCAATGCCATTCAGTTCTGAACCAGAGTGTTTACGAAGATGTTGGCTCTGGTTTAGGGTTTGGTTAGGGTTTGTTGAAGGCTCGGGGTGATCCCATTGTGGGGTACCTTAAATGATCTACTTTTCAGGGAGCAATTGGCTTAAACCTTGACATCAAATGTCTATCAGACAGTTCAATGGCTACTGGTGCTCAATTTTTTTTGAAAGGTGACGGAAAACAAACCTGTTAAAGTGCACCACTTTCTATTAATTAAAATGCATCAACGTACACATTTCCCTATCTTTTTTACATTTTGATAATAAGCCCCCCATCATGTCTGGGAGGCCATCAAGGAGAGGCAGACGTTCCCATGTCACTTTGAGGGGGCCAGCAGCGCCTGTGTCCACAGGCAAAAGTGGACATGGTCCGTCCTCGGGCAGGGCATAATTTCCTATTTTTAGTGATGTTGCCCATGCTATCCAGCCACTGAATGCAGAGGAAGTGGTGGACTGGCTTACTAAACCATCCTCATCCTCCATCACCCAAGCAGAGACTAGGGTGCAGTCTACTGCAGCTTACAGAGTGGCTTTTTCTGCCTCCTTGTTCACAGCTACTCCTGCCATAGTCAGCTGAGTTATTTAACTGATTGCCGACCACCCGTCGTCATATTACTGCGGGACGGTGGCACTGCTACGCGGGAGCACGTAGCTCTACGTCCTCCCTTTAGCAGCTTGTCGCGCGCGCCGCCGCCAGCGCGCGCGTCCCGCGAGTCCCGCGCGCATGCCCGGCGGGTACGACCACCGCCGGGCACCCGCGATTGCTCGTTACAGAGCGGGAATGGGAGGTATGTGTGTAAACACATACCTCTTGTTCCTGTCAGCGGGGGAAACGCTGATCTTCTGTCCATACAATGTATGGACAGAAGATCAGTGATTTCCCCTAGTGAGGCCACCCCCCCCATACAGTTAGAACACACCAGGACCACACTTAACCCCTTCCCTGCCCCCTAGTGTTAACCCCTTCACTGCCAATGGCATTTTTATAGTAATACAATGCATTTTTATAGCATTGATCGCTATAAAAATGCCAATGGTCCCAAAAATGTATCAAAAGTGTCCGATGTGTCCGCCATAATATCGCAGTACCGGAAAAAAAAACGCTGATCGCCGCCATTACTAGTAAAAAAAAATAATAATAAAAATGTCATAAAACGACCCCCTTTTTTGTAAACGCTATAAATTTTGCGCAAACCAATTAATAAACGCTAATTGCGATTTTTTTTTAACGAAAAATATGTAGAAGAATACGTATCGGCCTAAACTGAGGAAAAAAACATTTTTTTTATATCTTTTTGGGGATTTTAATTATAGCAAAATGTTAAAAATATTGCATTTTTTTCAAAATAGTCGCTCTATTTTTGTTTATAGTGCAAAAAATAAAAACCGCAGAGATGATCAAATACCACCAAAAGAAAGCTCTATTTGTGGGAAAAAAAGGACGCCAATTTTGTTTGGGAGCCACGTCGCACGACCGCGCAATTGTCAGTTAAAGCGACGCAGTACCAAATCACAAAAAGTGCTCTGGTCTTTGGACAGCAATATGGTCCGGGGCTAAAGTGGTTAAACACAGTGTCGGCCCTTTTGCTCCTTGACGATGCATAGCCATCACTTGATTCAGATCTTGGTTCTGAGGTTGAGGAAGGTAGGAACATGAGCCTACAGAGGGGAGAACACTGAGGGGAAAAAAAGAATAAATTGCCAGTCATGTTCCCCCAGCCGCAGCGTATTGGCAAGTTGGCTTCAGTGATGATGATGATGATGAGGTCACGGACGTGACTTGGGTGCCGGATAGAGCAGAGGAAGAAAGTGAAGGTGAGGCAGAACCCCAACGAGGCAGCCATTATGGAAGAGTAAAGAGCAGCCACCCTATTCCACCAGATTGTGGAGCTGTTATCTCCCGGCCCACTTCCCACAGCTTAGCTGTCTGGACCTTTTTAGCACATGTGCATCTGATCGCACTGTTGCAATTTGCAAACTTTGCCTCAAGCAGATCAAGCGTGGCAAAAGCACCAACCACATGCTTCACAAGGAATTTAACCTCCCACCACTCAGTCCGTTGGCAAGAGCATCGGAAAACAACACAAAAGGGATGCAATTCTGCTCCTGTTCACTCCTCACCTTTCAGAAGAGAACTGAAAAATGTTGGCCACATCACTTTCTGTACCGGTGCCAATGGTCACCAGGACAAATAGAGAGGATGATACACAGACGGTAATAAAAACCTGACAGAGGTTCTAACTCTTCTACACTCTGTCCAAAGCTAAAAAATGTGCTTTGGGCAGTGAGTTGCTAGTTTGCATATTTTTAGCTTGCTTAGATTCAGGAAACCATTTGTCAAATATATTGAGAGATTTTTTTTGTAGTTATTTTGTTGTAGACAATGTGCAGATTATCATTAAAACCAGAGTTTATTGTATTACATTATTGCTGCCTGATTAGTTCAAATCTCTTTCCCTTCTGTGTTTGGACATGTTTTCTGTAGAAGGGTTGGCAGGTAGCAAACAGCTGAGCCCGCTGTCTGCTCTGCACCGTCCACTCATAATAGCTCTTTCAGGGACCCCGTCACATGATGTCTGCACGGCTTATGTTCCACATGTGCCTGCACGTGTTTGAGCCGAGGCACTGGCCCCCTGGGTCTCCGAGCTGTACAGAAAAAGCTTCTTCTGTCTTATTAGGAGGCCCTGTTTGTGCAGAAAGTGACATAAATATTCATTACTAGTTTAAGGTTAGAGGCGGCTATCTCACGTGTACTCATGATTACTGTAGTCACCCTGGCTTACAGTGGAAGGAGGCATGGAGACATGAGAACCTGCAGTGTTTCAGGATCTATGTCACAGGATTTATTTATAGGGCTCATGCACACGGACAGCAAATGATCTGTACGATCCAAAATGAATGCGTTTTGGTAAAAGCAGACATGTATAGAGGTTGCGAAAAATTAAGTGCATGTTAAACCCCAGATCAATTTTTTTTTTTGTATGTTCGCCATTATATCTCACTGTACACAGTTTTCTCAAGCAAATAACCTTTTGGGAATCAGTTGCAAAGATTCTTGCCTAGAGATCCTGCCAGTAAAAGCACTTTCTGTGGCAGGCTGACAACCTTAAGTCGCTGCCTTCCGATTAACAACAGTGTTGTGAGCCTGCAGCATGCACACTACTTCATCTGGACATTGGGCTGCTTATCAGTTTTATTTCTTGCCTATGTTCCAACCTAAAGAGGAGCTGCAGTCTTCTAATGAAAAATGCAATAACAAAATTCCCATTCTACTTAAAAAATGCTTTTTTTATTTTATTTGGATATTGTCAATATTTTACATGAAGTGCTTTTTTGTCAAATCTCCAGTTTGCTTGTCCCTAATAAAATGCTGGCAGCGCCATCTTAGGTGAGGACATCTGAATCCAGCACCAGTTCTAGGATTTAGTGCAGCTGGTTTACCCAGCATGCATCTTCTGATCTTGTGCATGTGCATGAGTACCATGAGATTACAATATTAGGCTGCCCAAAGACTCCTAGGATAGATGACGCTCAACACACCCAGTGGTACCAAATCAAACTGCTAACCGGTGACCCCCCAAATGACCCTTACCCTGCACTAAAATTTATATTGATATACCAAGGTCTCATCCCCTTTTTCCTCAACTTGTTAATCATTAGACTGACCGCTAGTCCCCCAGTCTTTAAGGACCTGTGACGTGTCGCAGAAGTTTTCGGGGAGGGGAGGGGGGAAGAAGAACTAGGCCTAGGCGATCCCTGTAAAAACTAGGTACCTGACCCCCCCCCCCCCCCTTCACAAAAAAATATAAAAATAATAACATGCCAAATATGGGAGAGTAGGAGGGGGAGGACCTTTTGGGTGGAGTTTTGGTTTAAGGTTCACCTCTAGATCAGCATTCCTAGTTTGTTCTCACACTATGCTTACTAATTGTACACTGTTATTCTTAAATCGTTTCACCAGCCAAATGTTGCGGGCCATCTATTTTTAATGGCATTCTCGTATAATAAAAAGTCAATTACAAAAAAAATACTGGGGAATGTTTAGTGGTTTTGTTTATATACAGTGACTTGAAAAAGTATTTATACCCCTTAAAATTTTCCACATTTTGTCACGTTACTACCCAAAATCTAAATGTAATTTTTCGCAATTTTATGTGATAGACCAACACAGAGTGGCACATAATTGTGAAGTAAAAAGAAAATTATACAACATGTCTCTACCAGCTTTGCACATCTATAAAGTAACATTTGTATCCATTCTTCTTTGTAAAATAGCTCCAGCTCTGTCAGATTGGGTGTATCAGAGCGTCTGTGAACAGCAATTTTCAAGTCTTGCCACAAATTCTCAATTGGATTTAGGTCTGGACTTTGGGCCATTCTAACACATAAATATGCTTTGATCTAAACCATTCCATTGTAGCTCTTGCTGTTTGTTTGGGGTTGTTGTCCTGCTGGAAGTTGAACCTCCGCACCAGTCTCAAGTCTTTTGCAGACTCCATCCCTTTTCCCATCAACTCTGACCAGCTTCCCTGTCTCTGCTGAAGAAAATCATTCCCACAACATGATGCTGCCACCACCATGTTTCACAGTGGGGATGGTGTGTTCAGGGTAATGTGCAGTGTTAGTTTTCTGCCACACATATCTTTTGCTTTTATGCCAAAAAGTTAAATATTGGTCTCATCTGACCAGAGCACCTTCTTCCACGTTTGCTGTGTCCCTCACATGGCTTTTTGCAAAGTGCAAACGGGACTTCTTATGGCTTTCTTTCAACAATGGCTTTCTTCTTGCCACTCTTCCATAAAGGCCAGATTTGTAGAGTTCACAACTAATGGTTGTCCTGTGGACAGATTCTCCCACCTGAGCTGTGGATCTCTGAAGCTCCTTCAGAGTTACCATGGGACTTTTGGCTGCTTCTCTGATTAATGTTCTCCTTGCCCGGCCTGTCAGTTTAGGTGGACGGCCATGTCTTGTTGGGATTGCAGTTGTGCCATACTCTTTCAGTTTTTGGATGATGGTCTGTGAGATGTTCACAGCTTGGGATATTTTTTTTATAACCTAACCCTGCTTTAAACTTCTCCACAACGTTATCCCTGACCTCTCTGGTGTGTTCTTTGGCCTTCATGATGCTTTTTGTTCACTAAGGTTCTCTAAAAAACCTCTGAGGACTTCACAGAACAGCTGTATTTATACTAAGATTAAATTACACACAGGTGGAATCTATTTACTAATTAGATGACTTCTGAAGGAAATTGGTTCCACTAGGTTTTAGTTAGGGGTATCAGAGTAAAGGGGCTGAATACAAATGCACCCCACACTTTTCAAATATTTATTTGTAAACATTTTTGGTTGAAACAAAATGTGGAAAATGTCAAGAGGTACAAATACTTCTTCAAGGCACTGTACAATTAAAGAAGCATTTTTTTTTTTTTTTTTTCGGTCAACAAAGGTTAATTTTCACTGTAATCTTGACCTGGCTCTCAGAGCAAGTCTTGTGTTCTATTGCATCAGCAGTAAGGGAATTCCTTGAAATTTTATTTTTCCAGAGAATCAGAACTTCCTCTTCTCCTCCTCCGTCTCCGGCCATGCAGATCCAAAATTCGCAATTCTACTTCTCCGTCTCATTGAGATACTTCCTCCTTATTATACTTACTCTTCCCTCCAGTGACCTGTCCTTCCTCTGTTCACTGGTTCTGACAATAGCAAATGATACATTGTGTGAACTTTGTTTAATGTAGGACTTTATTTGGTGTCATAATCCTCCCACACCGCTGACTTTCACATCACGTCTACGTGCTGCCTAAGGACTCGGCTTCCTTCACCATCTAAAACATAGACATAGACGTCAGCGGACGGTCAGATGTGAAGTCATGCTTCAGCCAAAATGATTTCAGGTCCAGCTTCAGGCATAAATATTAATGATTTAAATGCAGACGCTGGATTGGAAAAGGAGAGGTAGCTTGTGGTCAACTTCATATCTCTGTTTGCAGTTTCCTTTTAGATTTCTCAAATTGTAGTGTCTACAGGTAGCCAACACCGTTTTTATTTAAAATGTACGTTGAATCAAAACTTTTTTTAGTCTTGAATATTGTAAGGGTGGATTGGAAGCCCTTTCAGGTTTATACAGGCATACCCCACTTTTAAGTACACGATGGGATCAGAGCATGAATGTTAAACGAAAATGTACTTAAAGTGAAGAAATACCTTTTTTCACTTCGAGGGTGTAGTGGGGTGTCAGTGGCTGTAGTGGGGGTGTCAATGGCACACTAGAACAGCGCGTGCTACGCTCTCGGAGCTTTAGCTCCTTTTACTGCAGCTGCAAAATCTCTGTACAGTACTTGCGAGGCACTTTACATACACTCGTGGGCAGTGTTGTAAGTAACGGTGTTTAAATAAACGCCGTTACGTAACGATTTCCCTCCAAGGGGTAACTAGTAATCTACCTGATTACTATTACCCCATCAGCAACGCCGTTGCCATTACATTGGCGGCGTTACCGAGTTACATTAAGCGCGCGGGGGGGGGGGGGAAGTCCGGGCAGACTCTCTGTCAGGGCAGGATGGAGCTGGCCTGTGATTGGGTCACAGGCCAGCTCCGGGTCATGTGTCGACGTGTCGTCGACTTCGTGACGCTGGCGCATGCACGCGCTTGAAGTCTCCCGCCCGCAGCAGTGTAGTGTGACGGGTCGGGAGGGAGTGAGTCTGGCTCACCTCCTCACCGTCACCTCAGCCGCCGACATCTCCCCCGGCCGCCGCGGAGGCTCCATGCCAGCAGTGCACCGACCATGGACCGTGGCCCTGTACAGGTAAGGAGCCGAGGCGAGCAGCATCGAATTGGGAGTGGGGGGGCCGGGGGGGGGACAGATAACGGGACACTCCACCGGACCACTCCACAAGCCAAGGCAGGCCCACATCATCACACTTCACCTGCTCAGGCAGCAATACAGTACAATATAGATTCAGTGTGAGTGACACTTCTGCAGTGCACACTGAATCTATATTGTACAGTATTGCTGCCTGGGCAGGTGAAGTTTGATGATGATATTAATAATTGTACACAGTATTGCATTTGCTGGGCCTGCCATATACTGTACTGTACATTATACTGTATAACTGCACTACAAAATTCCTTTACAAATAATGCATATTTTAAAATGTTATTAGTAATAATAACATGTTTGTAAAGGAATTTTGTAGTGCCGTTATACAGTATAGTGTACAGTACAGTATATGGCAGGCCCAGCAAATGCAATACTGTGTACAATTATTAATATCTTCACCATCATCATCATCACACTCCACCTGCCCAGGCATCAATACTGTACAATATATATTCAGTGTGCACTACAGCAGTGTCACTCACAATGCACACTGAATCTATATTGTACAGTATTGCTGCCTGGGCAGGTGGAGTGTGATGATGATATTAATAATTGTACACAGTACGAAATGTTCTAAAATACTGTATATAGTGGTTTTATTCTTCAATCAGTTAATATAAAAATCTTTGACATTAAAGATGTTATAGAACATAATTGCATTGTAGAATATAAAAAAAAAATCTCAGTTACTTTTCCGAGTAACTAGTTACTTTGCCAATAAAGTAACTGAGTCACTAACTCACTTACTTTTTCGGGCAAGTAACTTGTAATTGTAACTAGTTACTTTTTTAAACGAAGATGAACAACACTGCTCGTGGGTATGTCTGTACTCGCGAGTGTACATAAAGTGAGTGTACTTAAAGCGGGGTATGCCTAATGCCTGCATTATATACTGTTTCTGCTCTTGTCAAGGAGATTGACCTATTTGTTCTGCTGACTATTGTCGACAAAACAGAATGTGAAAGAAAAACCCCAACTTTAAGCCTCTTTCACACAGACGTACTTAAACGTACAAACAAATGCCAACCACATCAACCTATAACTGGCCTTTGTAGAAGGGCAACGCATGTCAAAAAACAACAGACAAAAATTCCCAGCTCTCTTACCAGTCAGCTTGCAGCAAACAGAATTGACCCTGTCTAACAGTTCACGTTAAAATTAAGGGGTTTAGTTTGCACACATTTGCACATACATGCAGTGGCCACTTCACAACACCCCAGTGCACCACAGTCCTAACTCTATAATTTGAGAGTCTCCTGAGTTGGAGCACATATATAATAATGAATAGATTAAGGGCAGGAATACCTGGAGGTAGCCCACCCCTCCTCAACTACTTGCCGGCCGCCAATGACAGATTGACGTTGGCAAAGTGGTTTCAATATCCTGAGTGGACGTCATATGACGTCCTCAGGATATTGAGCCGCTGCGCGCCCCCGGGGCGCGCATCACGGCGATCGTTGTTGCAGGGTGTCAGGGTGTCGTTGTTGCATGGAGACTCTTTACCACGTGATCAGCTGTGTCCAATCACGGTTGATCACAATGTAAACAGGAAAAGCCGGTAATCGGCTTTTCCTCACACGTGTCTGTCAGACGCGAGTAGAGGAGAGCCAATCGGCTGCTCCACTGACGGGGGGGTTTTGTGCTGATTGATTATCCGAGGATGGAGGTATGCCACCCTAGACCACCAGGGATGACACAAATAATGGATGCCAATCAGTGCCCACAATGGGCATCACTAATTGGCAGGCATTGTTTGGCACTGATTGGCATCCATTAGCACAACATATATATATATATATAAGTGGTTAAAGGATCAGTATAATTTATTTTATTTTTTTTAAATAACAAACATGTTATACTTCCCTCCACTGTGCAGCTTGTTTTACACAGAGTGTCCCTGAACCTGGTCTTCTGGGGTTCCTCGGCGGCTGTCTCAAGAAAGCTCTCGATGCAGCGTCGGCCATAGCCGCCGACTGTATCACTCGGCCCTGCCCCTAGGCACGGTGCGTCATTGGATGTGATTGCCAGCAGTGCCAGCCAATGGCTGCGCTGCTTTCAATCCATCCAGTGTATCTAATCAAATGCATTAAAGCGGAGGTTCACCCTAAATATAAGCCCTCCCATGTGATCCAGCATACTGGCGTCAGCGCCAATATGCTGTTTTTTTTTTTTAATCCCCCACTTACTGTATTATGCTGAATTAGATTTTTTTTACCCCGCGGTGGACGGCGCCAGTATAGCGCGTCACATCTTCCGAAAATACCCGATAAGGACTCGGGTAATCTCTGCGAAAATGGGGCGCCTGCGCACAGACCTAGGAGCTGACTGCGCAGGCGCCGTATTTCTCCGAGTCCTATTTCGGCTTTTTTCGGAGGGCGTGACGCGCCATAGCCGTAGGACTCGGAGAAATACGGCGCCTGCGCAGTCAGCTCCTAGGTCTGTGCGCAGGCGCCGCATTTTCCCTGAGATTACCGGAGTCCTTATCGGGTATTTTCGTAAGATGTGACGCGCTATACTGGCGCCGTCCACCGCGGGGTAAAAAAAATCTAATTCAGCATAATACAGTAAGTGGGGGATTAAAAAAAAAAAAAAAACAGCATACTGGCGCTGACGCCAGTATGCTGGATCACATGGGAGGGCTTATATTTAGGGTGAACCTCCGCTTTAAGGTGAAAAAACATTTATCTTTACAACCCCTTTAACCACTTCCCGTCTGCCATATAGCAAAATGATGGCCGGAAAGTGGTTGTAATATCCTGATTGGGCGTCATATGACATCCAGCAGGAAAAGCCGCTAGCAGATTTTTTTTTACCAAAGACATGTAGCAGAATACATTTTGACTTAAATTTATGAAAAAATTAGATTTAAATGGATTTCCCTTAACCACTTGACTACTGGGCACTTAAACCCACTTAATAACCAGACCAATTTTCAGCTTTCGGTGCTCTCACATTTTGAATAACAATAACTCAATCATACAACACTGTAACCAAATGAAATTTGTGTCCTTTTTTTCCCACAAATAGAGCTTTCTTTTGGTGGTATTTTATCACCTCTGCGTTTTTTTGTTTTTTTTTCGCTATAAATGAAAAAAGAACAACAATTTTGTAAAAAAATGAATTTTTCTTCATTTCTATTATAACATTTGCATAAACTGGGCCTAAAATGTATACTGCTACATATCTTTGGTAACAAAACAAAAAAAATTTGATATTATTTAGTCTGGGTGAAAGTTATGGGGTCTAAAAGCTATGGTACCAATTACTGAAAATTGATCAATTTGATCACACCTGATGTACTGACAGCCTCTCTCATTTCTTGAGACCCTAACATGCCAGAAAAGTACAAATACCCCCCAAATGACCCCTTTTTGAAAAGAAGACATTCCAAGGTATTTAGAAAGAGGCATTGTGAGTTTTTTGAAGTTGTCATTTTTTCCCACAATTCTTAGCAAAATCAAGATTTTTTTCATTTTTATTTTCTTTCCACAAAATTTTCATATTAGCAGGTTATTTCTCACACACAAATTACACCCCAAAACACATTCTGCTATTCCTCCCGAGTATGGCGATACAAGTGTGAGACTTTTACACAGCGTGGCCACATACAGAGGCCCAACATGCAGGGAGCACCATCAGGCGTTCTGGAACACCCAGACCAATTCTGACATTTCTCTTCTACATAGAAAAATCATCATTTATTTGCTAGAAAATTACATAGAACCCCAAAACATTATATATGCTTTTTTAGCAAAGACCCTAGAGAATACAATGGCGGTTGTTGCAACTTTTTATTGCGCATTGTATTTGCACAGAAATTTTTCGAACACATTTTTTTTGGAAATAAAACAGTTTTGTGCTTTTAAAAAAAAAAAACATTAAATTTAGCCCAATGTTTTTGCATAATGTGAAAGATGAAGTTACGCCGAGTAAATAGATACCCAACATAGGTGACGCTTTAAATATTTTTACTGGTTACATCATTTTAGTTGGAGAGGAGGTCTAGGGCCAAAATGATTGCTCTCGCTCTAACGTTCGCAGCGATACCTCACATGTGTGGTTTGAACACCGTTTTCATATGTGGGCGGGACTTACGTCCACGTTCGCTTCTGTATACGAGCACGCGGGAACAGGGGCGCTTTAAGTTTTTTTTTTTTTTTTTTATTGTTAATTTTACTTTATTCATTTTAGTTTGACACGTTTTTCCCCAAAAATAAATGTTTTGATTACTTTTATTCCTATTACAAGGAATGTAAACATCCCTTGTAATAGGAATATAGCGTGACAGGTCCTCTTCAATGAGATATGGGGTCAATAAGACCCCACATCTCACCTCTAGGCTGGGAAGCCTGAAAAAAAAAACGACCGCAGGGAGTATTGTGCAGGGAGTATTGTGCAGGGAGTATTGCGCAGGGAGTATTGCGCAGGGAGTATTGCAGAGTATTGCGCAGGGGGTACTGCAGAGTATTGTTCAGAGTATTGCGCAGGGGTACTGCAGAGTATTGTTCAGAGTATTGCGCAGGGGGTACTGCAGAGTATTGTTTAGAGTATTGCGCAGGGGGTACTGCAGAGTATTGTTTAGAGTATTGCGCAGGGGTACTGCAGAGTATTGTTCAGAGTATTGTGCGGGGGTACTGCAGAGTATTGTGCGGGGGTACTGCAGAGTATGGCGCCGGGGTACTGCAGAGTATTGCGCCGGGGTACTGCAGAGTATTGCGCAGGGGTACTGCAGAGAATTGCGCCGAGGTACTGCAGAGTATTGCGCGGGGGTACTGCAGAGTATTGCGCGGGGGTACTGCTGAGTATTGCTGGGGGTACTGCTGAGTATTGCTGGGGGTACTGCTGAGTATTGCTGGGGGTACTGCTGAGTATTGCTGGGGGTATGCTGTGTATTGTGCAGGGGGTTGCAGGGATGGATGAGCAGGGATGGATGGATCTGTGACTGCAATAGTCACAGATCCATCTACAGCACTGCCGCCATCCGCGCTCCCCCTCTTACACTGTACCGATCGGTACAGAGAGAGGAGGGAGGAACCGGCGTCATCAAATGACGCCGGTCTGTTTACATGTGATCGTGCCGTCATTGGACGGCGCGATCACGTGGTAAACCGCCAGCGGTCACAGACATTCCTGTGTGCGCGCCCGACTCTGGAATCACGTTATATAACGTGATCCCAGAGTTAAGCAACCACCTTGCCGCTAAGTGGTTAAAGGAGTTGCAAAGGTAAAAAAAAAATCCCTAAATAGCTTCCTTTACCTTAGTGCAGTCCTCCTTCACTTACCTCATACTTCCATTTTGCTTTTAAATGTCCTTATTTCTTCTGAGAAATCCTCACTTCCTGTTCTTCTGTCTGTAACTCAACACAGTAATGCAAGGCTTTCTCCCTGGTGTGGAGAAAGCCTCTTGAGGGGGGAGGTGACGAGCTGGAGTGTCAGGACACTCTCTACTTTGCAGATAGAGAAAGGAGCTGTGTGTTAGTGGCCTTGCATTACTGTGTGGAGTTACAGACCGAAGAACCGGAAGTGAGGATTTTTTAGAAGAAATAAGGACATTTAAAAGCAAAATGGAAGGATGAGGTAAGTGAAGGAGGACTGCACTAAGGTAAAGGAAGCTATTTAGGAAAAAATGTTTTTACCTTTACAACCCCTTTAAAATAGAAAGGAGAAAAAAAAAACGGAGTCGTAAATAAATACCACCAAAAGAAAGCTCTATTTGTGCAAACAAAATAATTAAAATGTAATTTGTGTACAGCGTAGCATGACTGCGCAATTGTCATTGAAAATGTGAGGGCGCTGAAAGCTGAAAATTGGTCTGGGAAGGAAGGGGGTGAATGTGCCCAGTATTGAAGTGGTTAAAGACATGTTGACCTATTTATAGTAAGAGATACAGTTAGGCCGCGTACACACGATAGGTTAAACCGATGAGAACGGTCTGATGGACCGTTTTCATCGGACCAAACCGATCGTGTGTGGGCCCCATCGTTAGTTATGCATCGGTTAAAAAAAAGCCAACGTGCTTTAAAATTTAACCGATGGACGCTTGATAATAGGTCAAAACCGATCGTTAGTAGGCACGACCATCGGTTAAAAATCCATGCATGCTCAGAATCAAGTCGACGCATGCTTGGAAGCATTGATCTTCATTTTTTCAGCACGTCATTGTGTTTTACGTCACCGCGTTCTGACACAATCGTTTTTTTAACCGATGGTGTGTAGGCACGACGGACCATCAGTCAGCTTCATCGGGAAAAATCCATCAGACCGTTCTCATTGGATGGACCGATCGTGTGTACGCGGCATAATAGAACAAAGAAGTTATATTCTGATTATCTGGTCAGCTAAAATTCCGACAGTCCTTAGCAGAGTTCTCCTTTAATAAAAGTTTTTTTCTTTCAAGCAAGTTTCTTACTTTAATGAAGAAGTTGAATGTAAAACGTTGCTTTATAGGAAAACACAGTTTTAGGCCTGGAAATTGATCAGTCGCTTCCTATTAAGACTTCTGCAGGAAACGAGAGTGACAGGTCACAGGCGAAGATAGGACGTGTCATGTTGGCAGCACATTTTATCGCGTTTAAACTGGGTTTCATTAAAAGTCTCAGTGGCATTGTGGATCCGTTGAGGGAAATGATTGTCACTTTAAATCCTAAATATAGTCACGGCTCCGACTTCTCCTTATAGAACCAAAGAAGCCGATAAAGGCGCAGTGACAAGTGACGCTGCGTACAGAGGTCCTGGGTCCCGTTTGCGTCTGAATTCCCATTGTTTTATCTCCCTGGTAATGATGTGATTAAAACTTGTCTGTCCCCGCTCGGGATTTCACTGTTTTATATCGTTAAGAGTATAAATATATCTCGGATACACTTGTAACAACGTGTCTGCAGATTGTCACAAAGCCAAAGTCTTAAAGGGGACCTGTAATGTTCACCTAAAGTATGTCTAAACCCAAGAACAAAAATCGAATAGATTGCAGCTTACCAGTCCTGAGATGTGGTGGCTTTTAGGCTAAGAACATTTTTTTTGCAAATGCAGAAAAATAACTGTTTGTGCATCCAACATTTTTACGTTTTTAAACAATATGTTTATTAAAGTTACATTAAATTTAAAGTGGTTCAAAACGAAAAATGCGCCATAATATATTGCAGCTTACCAATCATTAGATGTGTTTGTTGTATTAGTTTTCTTTTTTTAGGACCTCTGTTTTCTCCTGGTGATTTGGCCAGTAACACACCACATGTATTATACAGACATCACTCTGGATGAAGGAGCACAGGGGGCAGATTTGGACAGCACCATTGTCAGTCTCGGGAAACAAGAGTGTTAGAATTACTAGCAGATTTAAATACACAGGCAAACTGAAGCTGAACACCAGCTAATATTTTATAATCAGTTACAGCAAATATTTATTTTTTTCTTCTGGGATAAAGGTTTTACATAAAAAAATAAAAGTTGATCAGGGCATGATCCTCTCCCTTTGGAGACTGGGCTGCAGGACAGTATTCCAACATGATAAACAACCCCAAATACACCTCCAAGACGGCCACTACCTTGCGAAAGAAGCTGAGGGTAAAGATGATGGACTGACCAAGCATGTCTCCAGACCTAAACTCTATTAAGCATCTGTGGGGCCCCCTCAAACGGAAGCTGGAGGAGCACAAGGGCCCAGATTCACAGAGTGCAAGGTGCACATTACGCCGCCGTAGAGCAAACGCCAACGTAGCGCTGAGAGGCAAGCATTGCATTCAGCAAGCCAGTGCTCCCAACGTTCCACCAGCGTGGCGTGGGTTTCGAAGGCGCACGCCGGCATAGGTGGAAGTGGGCGTGACCCCATGCAAATGATGGTCAGAGCGTGGTGCAGTGTTTTACGCCCGGTGTATCACAAACTGCGCATGACGTGGATGCATGCACAGCACCCTCCTGCGCCTACTCACAACCACGCTGGCACAACTGCCTAAGCTACGCCGGATCACCACGTACACAGTGAACTTAACGTACGCCCAGCCAGACACACCTCCAACGCACAATACCCTGGCTTGTGTTCCCTGGTGCAGACCTTTGCATGTCTGTTGCCGGGTTGCACCTCATCTATGGGGAATAACTTTACGCCGGACTTACAACTTGCGTCGCGCGCACGCACATTCGTGAATCGCCGTATTTTCCCTCATTTGCATGTTTGAATGGCTAATAAATCGCAGCAGCACCATGCGTCCAGCCCATATGTGTGCCCACCCTACGCCAGCGTGTGCAAGCTACATTGGCGGGGTGTAGCCTGTTTTAGGCGCATGTTGGTTTGTGGGTCTGCCGCACACATACGCCGGCGCACATTTGCACGTACATCAGCGTAAGGTGCTATACGTCGGCGTAAGTGCTTTGTGAATCTGGGCCAAGGTCTCTAACATTCACCAGCTCCGTGATGTCGTCATGGAGGAGTGGAAGAGGACTCCATATCTTCATGGAGGAGTGGAAGAGCTCTGGTGAACTCCATGCCCAAGAGGGTTAAGGCAGTGCTGGAAAATAATGGTGGCCACACAAAATATTAACACTTTGGGCCCAATTTGGACATTTTCACTTGGGGTGTACTCACTTTTGTTGCCAGCGGTTTAGACATTAATTACTGCATGTTAAGTTATTTTGAGGGGACAGCAAATGTACACTGTTATACAAGCTGTACACTCACAACTTTTTTTTTTTTTTTTCCAAATGTTTTTATTGAAAGTTTCAAACAAACATAAGACACGTACAACAAAAAAGTAAACCAAACACACATAGCTCACATAGCTCAACATCTTACAGTGTTCAAGGTAGAATTGCTCATGAAACACAATAGTAACTGCAGTGCATACAACTAAGTAGTTTGACATATGATATGAATAATTGATATTTCAAGGGGAATTAGGGGGGAGAGTCGAGGTGCCCGCTCGACAGCCGTGGCTTAACCAGCAGTTTTTGCCTCCTCCAGCCAAACCCGCCAGACCTTCTCATACTTTCGCGGGCACCCTCGGTTAGTATAGGTGTCTCTATACAGCGGAAGGCTGGTGTTCACCAGTCGCCTCCACTGCATCAGAGAGGGGGGTGTAGATTTTTTCCAGTGCATTGCAATGTTTTTGCGAGCGTAGAACAGCAATAAGCTAACTAAAGTGCGTTTCGCTGAAGTGGGGACAACATTCTCTATTATCCCTAAAAGGCAAATCTCCATGCTCAAAGGCAATTGCGTCTCCGCAATTTTGTTAGTCGTTTCCATCACTGCCTCCCAGTAGTGGACCACCTCCGGGCATCGCCAAAAGATGTGGGCAAAATCTCCGGGGGAGGTGCCGCACCTCCAACACTCCTGGGAGTGCGAGGGGTTCATCTTGTGTAGCCTGTACGGGGTGAAATATGCCCTGTGTACAATTTTAAATTGAACCAGTCTGTCTCGGATTGATACCAGAGTAGTGAAGGGGAGGTCCCATATCTCGTCCCAATCGTCCGTGTCTAGGGTAGGAATGTCACTTTGCCACCTGGAGCGTAACTCGGCAAGGGGAGGAAGAGACACCAGGAGTAGATAGGAGTAAAGACGCGAGGTGGGTTTAACGTCACAGTCAAATCTAAGCGTCCTCTCTAGCTCGGATTGAGCCACGACGCAAGATGAGAGCGGGAACTGGGCTGAAAAAGCATGTGACAGCTGAAGATATCTGAAAAGGTAGTGGGAGGGTACATTAAACTCAGACGAGAGCTCAGCGAAGGGCTTCAGCATATTCTGTGAAGTGATATGGGAGATTAATTTAATGCCACGTCTCGACCATGCAGAAGGGTCCAATAACCGATAGAAGTGAGCTAGGCTTGGGTTTATCCAGATCGGGGCGTTGGGTGAGATTTCAGTGGGCTTGCATTTTTCAATGGCGAGGCCGGTTCGCCACGCCCGCAGGGTGGTAAGCATGGAGGGGGTCAGAGGGTAAGGCGCACGGGGACCCCGAAACAGTAAAAGCTGGAGGGCCTCCAGCGAGCCAACCACCGAGGCCTCAAGGGCGGTGGAGGCATTCGTACCATCTGGCCTCAACCACCAAGCCGCCGTCACCAATTGGGTGGCGAGGTAATATTTGTGACAGTCCGGGAACGCCATCCCACCCTGCGTCCGCGGCCTCATTAGCGTAGTGAGTTTATATCTAGGCGGGGAGGGGCCCCAAATAAAGGAGGAAAGAATTTGGTTTAATTTATTGAAAAAGGACTTGGGCACCCACTGCGGGGAGTGGCGAAAGAGATATGTAAGCTTGGGGATGATTTTCATTTTGAGAAGGTTCACCCTTCCCCAGACCGACAGAGGGAGGTTACTCCATGCCTTCAACTTAGATTGAGCCTCCATCAGGACCGGAGAGAGGTTAAGTGGGATAAAGTCGGAAGCCAAAGGCGATATATGCACGCCCAGGTATTTAAAATTGTCAACCCAGCATAGGGGGGTATCGGGGGGGGAGGTGGATCTGGCCGCCTGGTCTATCGGGAACAAGAGGGATTTGGACCAGTTCACCCTGAGTCCGGTTACCAGGGCGAACGTGTTCAAAACGGTCAGGGCGCCCCGCAGCGAGGGACCCGCATCGTTCAGGAAAAGCAACATGTCGTCCGCATAGAGGGCCACCCTCTCCTCCAGCAGGCCCACCCGGAGACCCTTGATATGTGGCGATGTGCGGAGAGCCTCCGCCACCGGTTCGATGGCAAGAGCGAATAGGGCCGGAGAGAGAGGGCAACCCTGTCTAGTGCCCCGATAGAGCCGAAAGGGGATGGATAAGCCACCCCCCAAACGCACCGACGAAGTAGGGGCCTTGTAAATCACCTGGAGCCACCCTATGAAGAGTAAGGGGAATCCCATCCTGCGCAAAGTTTCCCACAGAAAGGGCCACTCGACCGTGTCAAAAGCCTTTTCAACGTCTAACGAGGCCACTGTCCTCGTTCCGGTATTAATGTGTTGGGCATGGATGTTAGTAAAGAGCCTCCTAAGGTTAACGTCTGTTGACCTCCCAGGCATGAAACCGGTCTGGTCGGAGTCTATCACCGTGGGCAGCATGGGATATAATCTGAGGGCCAGTAGTTTGGTAAGGATTTTAAAGTCTGTGTTCAGCAATGCAATCGGACGGTAGGATGCACATGCAGTGGGATCCTTTGGGGGTTTATATATCAACGTCAGGTGGGCATGGTACATGGACGCGGGGAGGCTGCCCTCAGACAGGCACGTGGTATAGAGCTGTGCTAGCAGGGGGGCTAAAAGGCCTACATGGGCTCTATAGAAGTCTAGTGGGAGCCCGTCCGGCCCAGGCGCTCTGCCCGGTGGAAAGGACTGGATAGCCTTTTGAACCTCAAACGCAGTAAATGGTTGTACTAGTGCCTCCCTCTCCTGGTCAGAAAGCCAACCCAGCGCCAATGGGTCTAGTAGCTCATTGAGCATCTCAGGACGGAAGTCAGCAGGCAGTCCAGAAGAATACAGGGTCTCGTAGAAATCATTGAAAGACTGTAAAATGTCACGGGGGGAGGACACAGACACAGACCCCCCCCCCTCCCCCGGGACCCGAAGGAGAGATATTGTCGTAAGGGGTTGGTCATGGTGTGCCATCATGGCCAGGAGACGACCATTCCGGTCACCTTGTTCAAAGGCTCTCTGTTTGCCCTTGTGGGTTTCTAGCCGCGCCGCCTCCGACATGTGTAAATGTAGGTCGCGTTGAGCCGCCATCATCAGATCGAAATGATCCGAGGAGGGGTCAGAGTTGTATGTGTCAGAACGGTCGGTGACCAATTGTTCCAATTCGCTGGTTTGTGCCGAGTGTTGTTTTTTGACACTAGCTATGGAGGATATGTACTGCCCTCTAGTGTAAGCCTTAAAGGCGTCCCAGACAACATCAGGGGAAGAGGAGCCAGCGTTCCGGTCCCAGAATTCAGTCAGTAGGGGGGGTAGAGCAGCTGCTACATCGGGGTGAGTAACCCATTGCGCACCCAAACGCCAAAGCGCAGCACAGCGCGTTGCCGGGGAGCGGAGCACCACCTTCAATAGGCTGTGGTCCGACAGACCGCTCGGAAGATAGTCCGCCTCCAACACATCTGCCAACAGTGCAGGGTTGGAGAAGGCCAAATCTATCCGGGAGGCGGTCTTGTAGGAAGCCGAGAAACAAGAATAAGCTCTGACATCTGGGTGCTTCCACCTCCAGACCTCTTCCAGACCCACCGCCCGAGCCCAGGCCAGCAGGTCCGTACTCCGGGGCTTCTGTGGGGCAGGCCTGTCTAGCTCAGGGGACAGAATGGCATTAAAATCTCCCATCACCAGAACCCTCCCCGGGCAGAAGATCGTGATTTTATCCAGAATCTCATACAGCAGGGCGGATGAGAAGGGGGGAGGGATGTACAAGTTGACAATAATATACCTTTGAGACCAGAGGGTAAGGACAAGTATCACATATTTGCCCAAGGGGTCCGTACGGACCTCTTCAATCACACAGGGAAAGTTCTTGTGAATGAGAATCGACACACCCCGGGCATATGTGGAATATGTGGCATGTATCGCCCGCTGTACCCAGGGTTTCTTTAGAGTTAGGATCTTGCTGCCCATAAGATGAGTTTCCTGGAGCAAGATTAATTGGGCCGGGTGAGACTTTAAGTATTGAAAGAGGGTGGCACGTTTGAACTTTGAGTTAAGACCCCTGACATTCCATGAGAGGATGGTAAAGGAGTCAGGTAAACTGTCAGCCATCAGGCCGGCGGGGTGGGAAGGGGGCAAAAAAATTTTGTGAGTGCATCATGAGGCACCTCAGGAGCAGCAAGATCTCTGACAAATTGTATGACATGAAATTAACCGTAGAGCACATCAGCATTAAAAGAAAGTATAAGACATTGAGCTTAACAAACACACTTAACAAATAAACCATCAACAACATTCCCAGGCACTAGGTGCCTTTCCGACTATGTCCCAACCCTCCGGCAACAGACCGGGGGGGTGGGAATAGTTTTTCCCCAAAAAACGTCAAAGAGAAGGGTGTAAATAGGCCCCTAAAGACTGGGGGCCCTACACTATGGCCACCAGGTCTTCACACGCAATGTGGACCTGCGGCCGGTGGCCAGTGCAGGAAGAGGTCAAATAGATCTAAACACGGAGCACCAAAAATAAAGAAATAAAAAAGTGAAAAGCAAAATAAAAGAAAAATTAGAAAAATGATAAGGAGGGGGGGGGGGGAGTAGCCGTCCAGAGTGCTACTGCAACTGTTGCCTTAGTTGGAGTAGTTCGCCACTCCTTCGTGTAGTGAGCATCCAGTCTCCCATTATGAGTAACGGGGCAGATTCCCAGTGCGACCATGGTATAGTGGCAGTCCAAAAATGGAGGAGGGGGGAGGAAGGCAGAGCTTGGGGGGCAGGGGGGCCATGGAGTAGGGTGAACCAGCAGAGGGGGGAGGGGGGTGAGCGGAACTCAGTTCTCAGTCAATAGAAATCAACAGCTTGGCAGGCACATGCTCACCCATCCCCCTCCAGTAGGATCTAGGAACCAAAAGGTCTCGACGGCCATCTTAAGAAACGGACGAAGAGGGGCATCCTGAGCAATACAAAAATAAAATAAAAGAAAAATAATAAAGTTCAGGAATGGTAAATGAAAATTGAGAAGCACCCCTGAGCAGTAGCAGTAAGAGGGGATCGGTACCAGTCTCGTATTCAAAGAAGGCCCCGGTCAAATTGTCTTAGTAGTAACGGGAGAAGGGGAGCACAAGGTGAGGGGGTGAGCATAGCTCCGGGGGGGATCAACATAGACAACTGTAGTACTTGCCTCGGAGCGTGGTCCATCAGCGGGCCTCCAGCCAGGACATGGCCGCCTCCGGGTCAGTGAAGAAGCGCGTGCGTTCCCCGTCTATCACCCTCAGCTTGCTGGGATACAGGAGACTAAACTTGAGGCCCTGATCACGCAGGCATCTCCTCACCTCCGTGAAGGATCGGCGTTGGCGTTGTACCTCAGGAGAGTAGTCCGGGAACAGCATGATCCTGGCACCTTCATAAGTTAAGTCTCTCTTCTCTCTGGCAGCCATCAGGATTCGGTCCCTATCCCTGTAGTTTAGCAGGCGTAGCAGAAAGGGCCTCGGAGGAGCGCCCGGAACCGGAGGCTTGGGGGGGACCCTGTGGGCCCGTTCAACCACAAACGTAGGCGGCATTGCAGGCAACCCCAGGAGTGAGATCAGGAAGGTCTCTGTAAATTCTGCAGGCCTGGGACCCTCCGCCCTCTCAGGGAGGCCCAGGACCCTGATATTGTTCCTCCTGAGCCTGTTTTCTGTGTCAATGGACTTCTCCTGCAGGGCCCTGACCTGCAGCTGCAGAGCATGTAGATCCCTGGAGTCAGCTCTGGTGGAATCTTCCAGCTGCGAGATGCGGCCTTCAGCCTCCGAGAACCGGGCCCTGAATTTGTCCATATCATGCCTAATCAGGCTCATGTCCGCCGCAAGGTGATCTATCTTCACCATGACGGAATCTCGTCCTTCTTTGATAGCCGCTAGGAGCTCGGCATGCGAGGTAGCCACGGATGCTGATGGATTAGGGAGGGGAGGAAAATCAACCGACATCTCTAGCACAGGGGGCCTCGTGGGGAAGATGGCCGCCGCGGCACTGGCACTGGCCGCCGAGGACGAACGGAGCTTACCCGGCGGTAGCGGAGGGGGCTTAGGGGTACCGGGTGCCTTCTTCCGCCCCAGGGTGCCTGGCAGAAGGTCACTGGAAGGAGGAATCCGCGCTGGAAACAAGTCAGGATCAAGGTAGGAGCGGAGCTCAGCTAACACACGTCTGTTCCCTTTCACATCCCGGCCACGCCCCCGTACACTCACAACTTTACATTGTAGCAAAGTGTAATTTCTTCAGTGTTGTCACATGAAAAGATATAATAAAATATTTACAAAAATGTGAGGGGTGTACTCACTTTTGTGAGATACTGGGCCAGATTCAGAAAGATCGGCGTATATTTGTGCGGGCGTAGCGTATCTTCTTTACGCTACGCCGCCGCAACTTAGAGAGGCAAGTGCTGTATTCACAAAGCATTTGCTCCCTAAGTTACGGCGGCATATCGTAAATGGGCCGGCGTAAGCCCACCTAATTCAAAGTAGGAAGGAGGTGGGCGTCATGTATTTAAATTAAGCATGACCCCATGCTAATTAATGGCCGCTCAAACTGGGCATGCGCGCGCATGCTCAGAATCACAACGAAAAAACTCCCTAAGTGACGTCGGCGCACAATGCCTACGTCGTGTGAACGTATCCTACGCCCAGCCCTATACCCGTACTACGTAAACGGCGTAAACAACGTAAAATTCGACGGCGTTGATCTGAGCCTCATATAGCAGGGGTAACTTTACGCCGGACGCAAGCCTTACGCAAAGCGCGTATATGAAGCGGCCGGGCGTATCTACATTCGTGAATCGGCGTATCTTCGCCCACGATACGCCGGCGTTGGCAAGTTACGCCGACTGAAGCCATGTTTTTCGGCGTATCTTGCTTTCTGAATCAGCGTAAAGATGCGACGGCGCACATTTGTACTTATGACGGCGTATCTTTTGATACGCCGGCGCAAAGCCTTTCTGAATCTGGCCCACTGTATATATAGTCACCGGTCTTTATATGCCTACAGTTATGGTTTACACAGTTACCTAAAAATTAGGATGTTTATAGTGAAGTTTCTGTGATAATTGAATATTTCTCACTCTCATTCCATGCAGGTACTCTTCCCCCGTTGATCTCCGTCTTGCTTTGGATAGCAGTTGGCACCTGCACGGCCATGTTGTTCTTCTTTCTCAAACCGATCGGGATTCGTCCTTTCCTGGTGTCGGTGATGCTGCGCTCCATCTATACCTTGGGGCTAGGCCCAACTCTCATATTACTGGGGGCTGCCAATGTAAGTACGCCTTTGATCCAGCAGCGTAGGTACATATAGAAACTGCTATGCACTGTTTTCAGGTCCTGGTCGTCTCCCGACAGTCATTCACAACAATAAGAACAGACGGCAGCCAGCCAAACAGCCAGGGGCCTGTATATTCATGCACTTTCATCTGCTGCAGGGGATTACTTTCAGATCCCTCTAATGCAGAATATCTAAAGTTTTCAATACCTGCAGGACTTTATAACTACTTCATGGGTTTGCCGCTGCTTCGCAAATCATCAAAAAAGGAAAAAAAAAATGAAAATCCTTCCAAAACTCATAACGGGATAAGTACTATATGCTTTATGCAGTTTCTTCTCAGTGTGTTTCCAAGTAGTATTTACAGTTCCATTTCTGCCATCTCTGCTGCTCACTGAGATACAGTGCTTGGGAGAAGAAGGGGAAAGGCTTTATTTTTGTACTAAGAGCCTGTTAGTGGCTGCTGCAATCTGTTGATTAAAATATATCTGAACCCAAGAACAAAAATATCATTCATGTGCTGCATATGCCTTTGCAAGACCAGTTGATACCATATAATATCCTGTGCAGGGTGCAGAGCTGTAGGAGGGGCCCAGCAGCTCCACCCACTACAGGCTGCCTGCAGAAAACTACAGGAGGGGGCAGAGACAAGACCAGCCACCCTGCACAAGGAAAGGGAGCGGCAGTGACTAGTCCTTAGTACACCCATTCACACTGAATTACTGAATTACTCTACAGATCTATAAGAAATAAGCAAAGCACATTATGATTCAAATAAGAATACACACGCATTTAGACAATATTTGCTTATTCTGGTGTCCAGCTTTAAATGGTGTAGCTGCCATAGGTGTGCGCAGGGGGTGTGCTGGGCAGGGCTGTCTTAATGAGCACTGCCGAGGGGCCCCAGCTGCACGGGGAGGCCCTGTTTTTTCCCCCAAAGCAGCTGGTCCTTGAGCCCACGCTGCCCTGAAATTGGGGGCCCCATGATGGCACTAAGAGTGATAGATACACCAGCTTACTTTCACTCATCCAGTCTGCCTTCTTCTCCAGTCCCCCCCCCCCTTTTTTTTCTTTCCTTTCTCTTTCTTACTGTCTCTGGCTGTCTTTTCTTTGATCCTCAACTACCATGGATATCATAGAGAGTACAATTAAATGTGATGCTACCATGACGTGGTGCTGTGCCATATTGTCCTGTTGTGCGTCTGCTACAAGCGGAGGGGCAGGCGAGGAGAGGGAGTGAATGCCTGTCACTCCCCTTTCCACCGCCGGACCAGCCCTGGACAGACACGGGAACTCTTGCACGAGCACTCTTGTTGCTTTTGTACCTTTATATATTGCTACTATATTGCTACTATGTTTTGTATTGAACCTTTTCGAAATAAAAAAATGTTATTTGAAAAAAAAAAAGAGTGATAGATACACCACAGGGGTAGGCCATCTGCCTCCTACCTACGTGATGTCTGTTTACCTGCACTGTCATAATTGTAGGAGCCCCAGAGCATTACTTTGCCCAGGGGCCCATAATGCTATTAAGATGGCCCTGGTGCTGGGTGTGCCTGGGCACACCCTAATTACCGTGTGCACCAGTGGTGGATAATAAGGCTGTACAGCCCTCCCGTACTGGGTCCTTGTCCTATTAGTTCAAAAGGGAGGCCCCTGAGCACCTGCCAAGCAGGAGGACCGGCTGTTCTACCTTATTGCAGATACTGATCCTCTTGGGGGGTCAGTTCTAGTGGCTCCTCCTTCATCCGGTCCTCAGTCACTTTCTCAGTCTTAATGTAAGGTCTTATTAGAACCCTGATAGTTCACCAAAGTCCCCCTAAAGAGCAGTTTAAAAAAATAAAACAAAAACAAATAAAAAAAAAGGGAAAAAAAATAACATTTAAAAAAATAAATAAAGGAATTTCTGCCATGGCTGCAAAACATATAAATGTGTACATCCCTAGCCACTGCCTCTGTTGCTCTGTGTTTGAGCTTTGGGGTGCATACCCTAATGCAATAGGCTGCGCACACCTATGGCATTTTTTTTCTTTTTTGTCAGGTTCTTCTTAATTTTTGCTGTATGATTCTGGCAGTAACATGCTTCCTACCCTAGGGTGGCAATGCTCGCTGACTGTACTGTATCCATGGAAGAGCCGTAGTGTTATCACCCTAGGACAGAACTACAGAACACCTTCCCTGCCCCTCATATTTATAACTTATGGGGGTGGGGGGGTAAGTTCAGCACATTTACAGAGCCTGTTATCGGCTCACAAGATTTCTGGCAGGATCGACGGATATTTTTCTGCATCTATTGAACAGGTCGAATATAATACGTTTAAGGGTTTTTTATCAGACCAAGAGGTTGCAAATAAGATAAATTCATTGTTAGTCTTTACATTTTTTTTTTTTTATAACAATAAAGTTAGGCTTTACATTTACATTAAAGTTTTTTAGGACCATGCCCCATACAACAGTATAGGTTACATGCAGTCACTTACAGCTTATTGTCACTTATAAATCACTACAACTTATTGCTGGTCTCACAATAGTGATAAGGCAGCAATCTGAGTGCATGCTGATAAAGTAATCACTATGACAGCCAATTGTAGTGAAGACATTGGTTAGTTTACAAATCAAACCCGCCAGCTTAACACCGGGACTCATACAGAGAAAGGCACTTTGATAGGTACAGCCAGCAGGTGTCAATGTCTAAAATACAGATATTAAGTGTTAAAACAATATACAAAACCTATAAGCTGTTAATTATAAATTGTATTTTGTAAAAACATTTTTGCACATTGAAAAAAAAAAGAATGTGGCTTCAGATACACTTTAAAGCAAATTTGCCACAGTCCTGGGCAGTTGAAACTAAGCATAGGTAAAGATGCAGAGGCAGAGGATATTGTTATTTATTACATCATGCCAAAATGATTACCAGAACTTGAGATATAGGCAGCTAAATTAATATGCAAATATTGGGCCAGATTCAGATACACTCAATATTGCGCTGCGCAATCGAAATATTCTACGGTGCCGTATTTTACCAGGCTCTACACCGAATCCTGGTAGATTTTTGCCCGTACGCTACGGCGGCGTAGTCTATTTCTCGCCGCGTAATCGAAATACGCGATTAGGGGGCGTGAAGCATTTAAATTAAGCGCGTCCCCGCGGCGATCGAACTGCGCATGCTCCGTTCAGAAATTTCCCGCCGTGCATTGCGCGAAATCACGTCGTTACGCCATTCGTTGTTTGAGTAGTGTCGTTTACGAACATTCCTATTCCCGGACGACTTACGTAAAAAATAATAAAAGATGTCGGAAAACGTAGAAATTCGATGCGGGAACGACGGCCATACTTAACATGGGCTGTCTAATATTAGAGCAGCAAAAATCTGGTATAGTGTTACGCAAATAAAAGATTACTAAAGGTGCCGTAAGAGATTGCGATTGAAGATCGTAATTTCGGGGATCGCCGGCAAAGGCTCATTTGCATACCCTGACGCGGAAAACGACGGGAAGTCCACCCAGTGGCCGCAATTTTATTGCAGCGTAGATCCGAAGGCGTATGAACACGTAATCCAGTGGAATTGAAGCCTGCAGCCGTCTATTCATGGTTTGAGGTTTTCGACTAGCTAGAAAACGCGCGTAATTTGAAATTACTCCAGTCTAACACCAGTTAGACAGGCGTAATGGCTCTCTGAATCTGGGCCATTGACTTTTTCCGGAAAAACTCAAGCTTGGGCCAGTCGTGTCTTTCAATCCTCTATGTCAGTCCTTGAAAGTAGAGGGTGGCCTCGTTGATCAATAGCAAGACTCAGGGATGGAAGGGTGCGAGGTCAAGGTCAGTCTTTTATGGGAAAACTTCATTTAACTATAGCTGCCTTCCTGTTTTGAGATATAGTTTTCAGTAATGGTGACCTGTGATGGCATTTTTTTCCTATAACATAACACAGCAATGTCTTCTTAGAATATAAGGTATTCACATGTCTTATTCCATCAAATATTCAAAAATCAGAGAGTTATTTCTCATTTAAGGACAGTGGGGAGAGCCATGCAAATCATTGCTCTGTGCCCCATCAGCCAGAACTACTGGTGTATAATGCAAATACAGTATAGACCAATATTGTAGAGCCATTTATTCCAAACTGCATACAACTGTTTCAGGCTTTTTGTCCATCATCAGTGCAGTGCATGGAAACCATGGTTTCTTTGGAGAAGGCTTGGAACCAAACGAGCCAATCCCACTTATTTTTGGGATAGGTGATAAAAGGAGGTATCGGAATACCTAAAGGTTTTGTTGATTTTGCTGGATGGCTTTTTGATTACTGTAGTCTCTTCTCACCATAACCTGTATAGTTATACTGTCCCTTTTTCTTTATGGCCGCGTACACACGAGCAGACAGATTTGTTCAAATCGGCCGGGCCGACCGATTTGAACAAATCTGTCTGCTGGGGACGTATTGGTTTGAACGTGTACACACGATCAAACCGAAATCCCCGCTGCCAGACGGCGCGGTGACGTGGCGGTGACGTTAACGCCACCACGTCACCGCACCAGGAAGTAAAACACTTCTGCGCATGCGTCAAAACCATTCGGCGCGTGTGCGAGAAGACATGTCTGCTGGTTAGCGTACTAACCAGCAGACATGTCGGGCGGACGGGTTCCCAGCATGCTTTGAAATCTGTCGGGTGGCCAAATCCGTCGGCTCGCCCGTACACACGGTTGAATCTGTCTGCTGGGACGGTCGGGCCGACCGTTTCCAGCAGATAGATTTGATCGTGTGTACGCGGCCTATGACATGCTCAGCTTGAATTTCTCTGCTTGTCTTGCACCCCCCCCCCCCTTTTTATTATTTGCTTCATCTGTCTCTCTCTCTCCCCTCTCTCCTTTCCTCCATCCTCTGTTTTTTAGTATGACCTATGTTCTCTTTTAATTCCCAAGTGCTTTCTTTTTGTTTGTTGGCTATTTGCAATAAAACAGAACTGTACTCGCCTTCAATCCAGCGATGCACCGTCCCTAAACTCCTACCGGCTGCTAACATCGTGGGGCGGACAGCTTCCGGGCCTCGATCCTTCAGTCATGCAGCGGCTCACAGCAGGAGTCTGGTGCGTACTCGATCACTGTTTTCAGGTCCGATTTTGGGCTGAATTCGGGCCTGAATTGGAACAAAAGACACACAGGAGCCGCTAAGGAGCTATGTGAACCGGCTACATAGAGAGCCGGTCACAATCTCCTGCTGCACAAATTGAATGCGGAGAAACCCACTGTCAATTCGCAAGTGTGAACCCGGCCTCACAGTCAGAATTCAAAGGTCTGATTTCCTGCTCAGTGCTTACTTCCCTGTTCTTCTCATTCCCAACTGGCAAATGAAGAAAGCACTTGCCACTACTCATACCTGGACAAAACTTTTTTAGGATTTTCTTAGAGAATTTTCCCCATGTTCAAAATTATTTTGGACCCAACAACAAAAAAAAACTGTCATACCAACTTTATAAAGTAAGCCCAACTTTCTGTACTGTAACTGTGTAATATATCTTTCTGTGTCTTAGCCATGATTTTATTTCTAGGCAGATTCAGCAAATTCCACGGCTGTTCTGATCATGGAAAGCAAGCTGTGGTTTGATATTAACTCTCAACCTCATGCTGTCTCACTTTGCTCTGTTCCATGATTACTTATCGAGTAAATGTCACCTTACAAACACTTTCGATACAGCTTCAGTAAACAAAACATGCATTTTTCAATGCGTTGTCCTGAACTTTAAAGCCCGGCGACACAGTCGTATCGGGGCTTTAGGGAGTGAATAAGACAGATTGGTGCCTTTTGTTGAGCGGTAGAGAATTTGTGCCCTACCTGGATATTAAACTGTCACACAGGATTTGTGATAGAATTATTACATTTTTATTTTAGCTAAATGGATTCTAACCGGCTGCTCTCTCAATCCGTCAAATCACCATTATTTGTGCCTCGGCAGCGTGACAGACTAGCGATAAACATGCTGGAAACAGCCATTATTTCTGTGCGGTGATCTGTTCCGAGGTGCATAAAGCCAATTGTTGTTTTTATCAAATGTTTTAGGTGGCTAATCCAGGCTGGTAATTGTCTCTGTTTCTTTGCCACAGTTGTGCAATAAAGTGGTCTTCCTGGTGAGTTTTGTGGGAAACCGTGGCACGTTCACCCGAGGTTACCGAGCTGTCATAATGGACATGGCGTTTTTGTATCACGTGGTCTATGTAATCGTGTGCATGCTGGGCCTTTTTGTGCACGAGTTCTTCTACAGCTTTCTGGTATGTATGTTATGTGGGATATATGAATTCAGAACTACAGTTACATTCTAGATCAAGCGTTAAGATTTTATGTTTAAAGTTTTGCTAAAAGTTATACTTTATATGGCCATGTTTGTTTACCCCTGACCATTACGCCTACAGTATGTGTTGAAATGTGTGTAGTACACCCCTCCATGTTCTTGAGTTCAGGTGCTTCTGGTCAAGGGTACTGTTGGTAGCATACAAATACATTTTAGACAACTTAGCAGCAGGTAATAGAAGTTCCTGATTCAGCATGGTATGTGCCCCTGTGTACAAAGTCATCTCGATCATGGTTTGATGGGCTTGGTGCTGAGGAACTTGAATGGACCTCAGCTCTACTGAGCATCTTTGGGATGGCCGGAATGCCAATTGTGAGCCAGGTCTTACCCATCTCTAATCCAACATTAGTGCCTGCCCTCACAAATGTGTTCTGGCCAAATGGGCACAAATTCCCACAGACACATTCCAGAATTTTAAGGAAACCATTCCCACAATAGTAGAGGCTGTTATAGCCTCAAAGAGGGGGAAATTCATATTACTGCCCATAGTTTTGGAATAGGATGTTTCAGCAAGCTCTTATAGATGTGATGATCAGGTATCCACAAACTTTTGGGCATATAGTGTCATTTAGTTAAAGATGGGGCCTAGTAGGCGGAGTCAGCCCCTGCTTCTCTCCTGTGTTAGGAGACATGTCTATGTAGACATAAGTTATTCCCCATGCACACTGCAATATAATAAATATTGACTTTTCTACAGTTGTTTGATCTTGTCTACCGAGAAGAAACCTTGTTGAACGTCATCAAAAGCGTCACCAGAAACGGTCGTTCCATCATCCTGACTGCAGTATTGGCGCTCATTCTGGTCTACCTCTTCTCAATTATTGGGTTCCTCTTTCTTAAAGATGACTTTATCATGGATGTAGACCGACTGAAGGACAGGACACCAGATCTCGGTATGAAGACATGACTCTGTAACTCTTACTAATATAGATATGGTTAGGTGATACGTTTAAAAACGTACTAAGTCTTTGACTTTATATGTAAAGTAATTTATGAAATGACAGTATAATTAAAAATACATTTCTTATCTATTACTTACTGAGACAGTATAACCATACAGGTTAAGCCAAGGACACACAGGCCGAACATCGGCTAGTTCAAATGAAACCAGTCAACATTCGGCATGCAGGAAAACCAGCATCCGATCGACATTCATTAAGTGCTGGCAGCCAATATCTGACCGGTGTGTTCTGGAGAAGCCCACCCGTCAGAACAGAATTGTTCAGCGGGGAGATTTCTGTACTAATAGTGTATAGTTAGTACAGCTGCTCATCCTGAGCTCCTCAGTTTGTTCTCGTTCAGCCCACTTGGTTGAACAAAAAAAAAACTGATAGTGTATATTATGGTAAGATGGAACCAAATAAATGAAAAAGTGTTCCAATTGAATCTGTAAGTCCCACAGTTTTTAAAGCCTTTTGTAAAAAAAAAAAAAAGGGGGTGTTTTAACCACTTAAGACCCAAACTATTATGCAGCTAAAGGACCATGCCCCTTTTTGCAATTTGGCACTGCGTCGCTTAACTGACAATTGTGCGGTCGTGCAACATGACTCCCAAACAAAATTTACGTTCTTTTTTTCCAACAAATAGAGCTTTCTTTTGGTGGTATTTGATTACCTATGCGGTTTTTATTTTTTGCGCTATTAACAAAAATAGAGCGACAATTTTGAAAAAAAATCTATATTTTTTACTTTTTGCTATAATAAATATCCCTCAAAAATATATAAAAGCGTTTATTGATTGGTTTGCACAAAAGTTATAGCGTCTACAAAATAGGGGATAGTTTTATGTCATTTTTATTATGCATTAATTTTTTACTAGTAAGGGCAGCGATCAGTGATTTTTATATCGTGACTGTGACATTATGGCGTACACATCAGACACTTTTGACACTATTTTGGGACCATTGTCATTTTTACAGCAAACAGTGCTGTAAAAATGCACTGATTACTGTGAAAATGACACTGGCAGTTAAGGGGTTAACCTGTAGCGGGCGCTAAAGGGGTTCAGTGTTCCCTAATGTGTGTTTCTTACTGTAAGGGGGCGTGGCTGGGCGTGTGACGTCACTGATCGTTGTTCCCTATGACAGAGAACCGATGATCAGTGACAGGCTCACTAGGAAGCACAGGTTTGTTTACACTTACCCAATCGCGGGACACCGGTAAGCTCACGACCCACAGCTGGGCTTCTTAAAGGGGACGTATCTGTACGTCCATATGGTCAGCCTTGCCATTCTGCCGACGTATTTAGTCGCCCGGCAGTCCTTAACTGGTTAAATATCTCATTCTATCACATATACAAAAAATAAGAGTAGTATTCTTTATTTCAGGACAGTGGGCAAGGCCATGCAAATCATTTCTATATGGTTCATCAGCCATATGCACATTGAGAACTGCTGGTGTATGGTGCAAATAAAGTCTAATATTTTAGAGCCATTTATTCTTAACACATTCATCTGTTTCAGTCTTTGTGGCCATCATCAGTACAGTGTATGAAACTAGGGTTTCTTTGGGATAGGACTTAGGACCCACTGGGGTTGATTTGCTAAGACAAGAGTGCAAAATTTGGTGCAGCTCTGCTCCGAAACCAATCAGCTTCCAGGTTTTATTGTCAAAGCTTGATTGAACAAGATAAAAATAGAAGCTGATTGGCTACCATGCAGTTCTACACCAGATTTGCGCTGTCCAGTTTTAGTAAATCAACCTCAATGAATACTTATACTTATAAATATATCCTCTTCTTATCTCTATTTAGTTCCTCTTGTAATCCCCAGACCTTTCCTTTTCAATTGTATTCCTCATATATTGTCCCTTCCATTAATAAAGGATTTTTTTATAGCTAAATAGCTTCCTTTACCTTACTGCAGTGCTGTTTTCATGTCCTCATTGTTCGTTTTTTGCTTTGATGTTGCTGTAATACTGCTCTGATCTCCACACTTCCTGGTTGTCTGTTTCCTTATAACCACAGTCCTGGGAGCTTTCTCACTGTGGTCACTAATCAAGGAGGTGTGATTACTGTGTGTAAACTGAAACTGGGTTGGTGGTGAGGGGTTTTAGACAAACCATCACTGCCCTCTATTGGCTCTCTGGCTCTGTACATCAGAGAGACAGGAAATAACAGCAAAAACGAAACTAGAACTGTAGGTTAATTATATGATTGATTTTTATCTATTTTTAATCATTTTTAAAAGGAATCAGTTAACTTTTATGTCTCTATACCCTGTAAACAGTCATTTCAGCCCAATTTTTTTTTCCTTTAGTGACCCTTTAAGTCCAGTTTTTTATATTACCAACAGACCACTGGGTCATTATTAAATCCTTCAACTCATGGTGACGGGGCTGATATGAAGACCTCTAGAATAGAAAGTGTTGGAGATGTGGCACACTAAAATCTGTGGCAGTGAAAGTAGGTGTTTTTCAATACACAACAGGTTTTCAGACAGGTACTCTTTTTATTTACAGCCAGAAGTTTGCTTAAGCTATCCAGCAGTGAGCGATTAGTAGACAGGTGCTCATCATTATCCATCAGTGAGGGGTTAGTTGGCAGTTACTCTTCATCATCTGGCATTGAACAGGTTAACCTCAGGCTTGGGTCAGTCTGTTCTGCAGTACACGAGTCTTGTGAGAAGTTCTTTAATCCCAGAACTCCCCAGAGGACTCCCCCAGCCAGCACGGCCGCTCCAGTAACAGCAGTCTGAGAGCTAATTTTACAAGATGCCGCGGGTAGCTTGGAGGGGGCAGACAGAGACCCCTGTGTAGTCTGTCTGCCAGTGTGCTCCTACACCATCTATTACAGAGGTGCTACAAGCGCGGGCTCGTCTGACAGCGGGACATCAAGCCATTACTTGTTAATAGCCTAATGACAAGCGATTATAGAAAACTAAAAGTACTTTATCAAGAATTTTGCTCTCTCCATCTAATCCAGATTTATATCTGACCCCAAGACCTGCATGTAGAGCTCCACCACTCAGATTTTGCTGAATATTCATACATAATCGTCCCATTAACCAGTGCAAAGAGTAATGGTGATATGCCAGCCTTTAAATACATTTACATTTCCTCATATTCTCTCCCTTTAAAAGAAATGAAAGTACAGAAAAATGCCTCTGCAATAATCCAATGAGCTCCTAACTTCCTGTTTGAGTTGACAGCCCAATGCCTCTGCTGCACTGAAATCCCAAGCAATGTTGTCAGTCCTGCTTCATTTTCCCCTGCTGGACTACAGAACACCTCCCCTATACTGTTCTCGGTTACATAAGGAGGGGGGTGTTCTGTTTTCCAAATGGAAGAATTTAGACAGGGCTGACAACACTGCTTGGGATTTCAGTGCAGCAGAGTTGTTACTGGATTTCTGGTGGTTCAACAGGCTTTTTCTGCACTTGCGGCATTTTAAAGGGATCAAACATGGAAAACATTTGCATGCAGTGCAGAGACGTACTGAATATGATATTTTTTTGTCCAGATATCCACTTTAAAGCAGTTCTTCAGCCTATGTACAAAAAAAAATAAAAAATCAGCAGCTATTTTAATAAAAGTACACTTACCTGTCCAGAGATCCAGCGTTGTTTTCCCCCAGGCTGGTTCTTCACTAGTAGACAAAAAAAGACCGCTCAGGAGAAATGCTCTGGGAAATCCGAGATCTTCAGCTCATCCAATCTTTGCACTGGCTTTGCTGCCCCCTACAGGCTGGGGAAACCCAGAAGAAATACTGCAAAAACAAGCAACAGAGGGCAGATCAACCTAGCACATTGCCTTTGTGATGGCTTTATTAGTGTTAAAAGAACAAAGGTATACTTACAAAAAACACCAGCGATAAGGCACATAAAATCTACGATGTACATGAAACGGTCTGTTCATCTAGACAAGTCCCAAGCGCAAGAAGACTTTGCAAAAGGCTGACACGTTTTAGGGGAGATCCCCTCTTCCTCAGAGCCCCTTGAAATGTGTGCAAGTGCTCTGAGGAAGAGGGATCTCCCCTCGAAACGCATCAGCCTTTTGGAAGGTCTTCTCGCGCCTGGGACTAGTCTAGATGACCAGGCCGTTTCATGTACATTGTAGATTTTATGTGCTTTATTTATTTTTTGAGTATACATCTGTTCTAACACTAATACAGCTATGACAAAGGTAATGAGCTAGGTTGGTGTGCCCTCTGTTCCTTGTTTTTGCAGTAGTTCTTCACTAGTCTCTGGGTTCCCAGCAGCAACATTTTTAGTGTGGGAAGCCAACTGTGACAGCTTGCGGCTTCACACCCAGTCTCCTACCGAGCATGTATGTGCAAGCCGCACTGTGCTTTGTGAATTGTCCTGCAGCCTTCTGGGACATGTGATGTGCCCCAGAAAGTTGTGGGTGGGGGGAAAAACTTATGGTGGATCGCTGTGGCGATCTAATCGTTAGTGGGGGCCAGTACCTGTCAAAATCAGGTACACCCCCCCCCAAAACAAAAAGTGCCAAAACTAGAAAAGGAGGGAGGGAGGAGGTCATAGATCTGAACTTCCGCTTTTGGGTAAAGTTTCTCTCTATACACAAGCAAAAATTCACTCAAATTCAACTCAAAGGATGGCAAGGCACGTATTATTCTTTTAATCATGGAGGCTCAGCATCACATGTGGGCAAATAGGCAAGCAAATGAAGCTTGCCTAGAACACCCACTCCTCCAGACTCATCAAGGCATTTTAACATTAGCATAACTTCCAGGGCCGCTGATAAGCCAGTACAACCAGCCCTATTGTAACAGGCCCGGTCGGCAGGGGGGGTCCGAACAGCTTCTAAGAAAGTTCAGTGAAGAAAAAAAACTGCTTTCTAGTTTAAACCCCCATTCAGCCGCTCCTACTAGCTTAGGGGTGTTGAATTAATACTATTTTCCAGGGCCCCTCTCTGATGGTGAAGGAGCAGTCGTGCCCGGTGTCTGCTTCACATGTTGCTTGCTGCTCTGCTGACAGCTGAAGTTCCGGCTGCCTGTTGCCTTCCCTGGCGGAGTGATCTTCCTAAGCTCAGTTTCACGCTCAGCAGCCGAGAGAGAGAGAGTGGAAGGGAGAGGCAGCTGACAGGGAGCAGAAGGAGCCAGTCTTTATTGTGGGTGGAGGAACACATATAAGCTGCAGGTTTAGTACGTTTTTAAGCAAATTAATTTAATTTTTTTGCCCAAAGTTTTTTTTTTTCTTTTTTTTTACTGTACCGCAGCATTGTGGCATGAAGGAGGGGCCCTAAGTAAATATTTCTTTAAGAGACCCTGTCATATAGCAAAACACTTATGTGAGCCTACATATCTGCATTTTCTGCCAGTTCTACTGACTTTGCTGCAGGCTTTAATATAATGCATATTACCGTAATAAAGAGATTGTAAGTTTACAAAGTAAGACATGGGCACCTCTTGACATCATTAACCCCTTCCCACCAATCTCAGCCCTTTCACTGGATCTTAAGGCAGGGGGTGGGACAGGTTCACTGATAAGCCAGTACAACCGACCCTGTTGCCCTGCGTCATCAGCTCATCAGGGGGGGGCAGGTAGCATCACAGGCAGTTCAGTGCAGGAAAAAAAAGTGCTTTCTAAACTTCACCCCCACTCGACCACTCATAATAGCTTATAAGGGGGGGGGGGTGTATATTGCTACTATTTCCCAGGCCCCTCTCTGATTATGTGATGATAGAGCAGTCAAGGGACTTATTTTTTTTAGTTTCGGGTGCATGTGCATTCTGCATTTTCTCTGCATATTGCTGGCTCGTCTACTCAAGTCCCAGCTGCCTGCCGCTGCGGCTGCCCATTGCCTTCCCTGGTGGAGTGATCTTCCTCCACTCAGCTCCACGATCAGTAATGGAGAGCAAGGGGCTTATGTGTGGCTGGCGGTTGGCAGCAGACAGCTGACAGGGAGCAGAAGGAGCTGGACTTCATCATGGCTGCCTGCAGCACAGGGTTGCCTGGGTAAATATGAAGATGTACTGCACATTACTATGGTGATATAACACACAGGCAGCAGTCAGCAGGTTCTCTGTCAGTGTGTCACATGACATGGCTGTTAGGTGCTGATTTTGTTAACTTATTGGTCATAAGCTAATAAGGTCTGCACCCAACAGCCATGTCATGTGACAGAGCCAGCCATGATAGATCACCTGCCTGTGTGTTACCACACAGGCAGGTGATCTTAAACTGTGCTGTGTGTTAACATAAAGAGAGAGGTGGTGGGGGTAGTGGCGCTGTCACTATTAGTTGTTTGCTGGCCAATAACCGAACCCAACTGGGTAATTGTAGGCTATGATGGGACAACTATTACCCAAAGGATACACATGCGTTCAAAACACCGCGCAGGCAAGAGGATTTTAAGGTGATATTGGATGTGTGTGTATGCTGATGGAAATGCTTAGGTAAACCACCAGGGGTGTGATAATAAGATATGCGAGTAAAACAGGTTGAGCTCACCGTGCTACTGGCTAATACAGAGTATACAGTACATACACAAGATATCTATACACAACATCCTAAGTATAATAATATATAATATAAAAGTCCATAGATTAAAAACGTGTGACATAGGTGGTACAGGTACTCCTATGTAAATGGATGGTAGACAGTATAGCCAGTGACTTTCGCAGTGGGTCCGGTGTGCCCCCTTGTGGATCCCCACTCACCAGAAGCACTCACCCCTGCTGGGGTAAAATGCATATAAGTCGGCGCGTTACTCCAAACTGCCGTGGATTCTTTCCTTGAGTTGTTCCAATCCTTGGTAAGTCACCTGGACTCCTGCAGTGTGTCCTTAATGTATGTACTTGATAGTATGAGGTTCAGTGGATGTTCTGATTTCCTCCAAATCAAAACAAAAAGGCTTCCATAGCGTGATACGTTTAAAAAACAATATTTATTGGCACTGTACACCAATAATTAAGTACAGATGCAGTAATGCAAAAAATTGATATACAATAAAAATATATACAGTAAAAAAATATATATGGATAAAAATAAAACCAGTCTGGTACAGAAAACTGCCGCAGCTAGTGAGTAACAATGTCACTGGCAGAGATGTACAGACTGTAGTTTGCAGCCTATGCCCAGGTGGATAGTGGGCTCTAGAGATCACTACACTAAAAAATGTCCAAATGCTCTCTCTTTTTGTTTTCCTATATACCCCCGTTGGGGAGTTATATTTAGGGGGGGCTGCAGTCACACATCCTTACTAAAGTCCTATTACCCTGCATCAGATTATCCTAAGCGCAGCTTTTCCTCTTTACACACGTGTGTTAACATAAGGCTTATTTCACATGGGGTGGAATGCACTTGTTCAGCAGGGGATCTGAACACTGATGCCCCGCTGAGCAGCGTAGGCAGTAGGGTTGCCATCTCATCCCTTTAAAACCGAACACATATAATTTACACAGGATCTGTCCCTGATCACTCCTCCCAAGAGTGGACCCACTGCGTTTATCAGGGCTGACAGCTCTTAAAGAAGTACTGATGTGCAATGCAGGGTGCTATGATGTTTTCAGGTACAGCACCCTGCCAGCCCCTCCCACCAGTAATAATCTGCCTGCATTGCATAGAGAGGCACAGAAACCAGTGTTGATGTCACTGGGTCTAAAATTAGGTATGTAATGCAAACATGTTTTATTTAAAAAATGTAATTTACGTGTTGACGAAGGGAAAAGGTAGAACCAGGCAAATATAAGCAAAATAAACTTCAGCTTTAAAACTGGAACCCAGTATAGTAAAGTTATATCCCGCAGCAACGGGAATAAATAACTGCTGAAAAAATGAAGCCTGTAGACAGAAAACGCATAACACAGCAACAAAAGAAGGACAATGGTTTTAGTGGTGTTCCTCGTCTAGTTTTTTCCGCAAGATCTGTTCAGGATAGAAAAGGTTAACTACTTTTCATTCTCCCATTAACAGATAATGGTGGCCTCCGAGCCTCTTCTGTAACAGCAATGATGAGCTCCTGTCCACAGGAAGACTGTCCGTCATCAACCATATCCATCACAGGTCAGTTCCAATAAACGTCCCGATCCCAAAACTCTGAATTCAGCCATTCCTTTCTCAATTTTTTTAGCTTTCCAATTTGAGACGATCTCTAACTTTTTCTGTTTTTAAAGTGGACCTGTCAGTAACTTTTCAATTCAGCATGAATACATTCCTGACATGTCCGTTATACAGCAATCGTAGAAGGATTTCATGAACTCCAGTCAGTGACTCTGCCTAGGCTGAGAGGATGTAATCACTTTGTTGCAAACAGGAGGAAGCATTTCCTTTGTCTCTTCTCCCCCAGTGATCAGACTGCAACATTGTAACTTTGCATTAGGTCACAAAGTGAGAGGCTGCAGCATGGGCTGACTTGTGTAATGCCACGTACACGCGACCGTTTTTCATGTCATGAAAATATTTTTTTTTTCTCAACGTGATTCCACTCAAACCTGCCTTGCATACACATGATCGTGATAAAAAATGCTTGAGCAAAGCGCGGTGACGTACAACACGTACGACGGTATTATAAAGTGGAAGTTCCATTCGAATGGCCCCACTCTTTGGGCTGATTATGCAAATTTCCCTTCTCATAACTTGCTTCTGAGCATGCGTGTTTTTTCCCCCGTCGTTAAAGCCTACACACAACCGTTTTTCACGACGAGAAAAACGATGATGTGGAAAATGACGAGAAAAAATAGAGCAGGTTCTTGATTTTTTTTTTATCATTTTTATTAAGGTTTTCAATGTTATACAAGAAAAGTATAGTAACAGTTGCCCACACAGGTTCTACATTTTTAATAGCCATTTTTCCCGCTGAGAAAAATGCTCTGGAACCCATTTAAAAAATGGCGTGTGTACGCGGCATAAGACATTTGTGAACACAGACACCAAAATTTACAGGATTGTGTCATCTCAGTCTTGGAAGTAAAAATGGGGGGGGGGGGGTGTAGTGCTGCGCTGTAAGGGAGAAAGTGGGGATGGGATAAAATGAAGAGGAAGTGTGGCAAAAAACTAGATATGTGGAAAAAAGAAAAAAGGTAGGAATAACCTAACTATTATACATAGTAATGTCAGAAAATGACAGTGGTGTATATAAGAAATATATATTGAACGTGCTAAATGTAGCCTAAGCCGGCTACCAAACCAATGACAGTGCAAAATAACATAAAAAATGTAACTTCCTTATAACAATCTGGTGCACAAAGTGCCAGAAATAGCACACAACAGTGTTATTCAGGGTGAATGTCCATACAACAGGTAACAATGGGTCAATGCAATGTATAAATGCAATATGGAAATAAAGTTCAAAAAAGATTGCTGATGTAAAAGCCAAAATGCCGTGATGACCAGTTGCAGATGCTATTTCCAAAATAAGTAAAGATGTCCCCTTACCTTACTGCTGTAAGGTAACAGCAGAAAACAAAGCCCAGGAGCACTTTTCAGGTTGAGTCCACTTGTGGTGTCATCCAAATAGGTAAATGTGGTGAGAATGGATCCGTCCTGGTAATCACCTCCAAACCATAATAGTCGCTCACATCCAGGAAAACGGAAAAATGCCCATAGTGTAGTACCATTAAAACAGGGGGGTTTTATTAAAACAAAAACTGGGTACTCACAAGGTTGAAATAAAAAACAGGCATAAAAACACAGGGCGTCCGCCAACGTCACCTCTGGTACCTCATACGCGTATTCGTCACTCCACGTGACTTCCTCAGGAAGTAGATGGTGGCACTGGATGATACCTAAACAAAGATGGCTGCTTTGTTCTGGAGAGAAATGCAGATGAAAGCATTGTCAAGGGAGTACTATGAGCTCTTTGAAGGGTAATTATTACCTACAATTGTTACACTGATGCATTCATGCACAGGCTTTTAGTGCAGTTCCTGCCAACCTTGTAGTTTTTGGTGTTTCCAACCAGTTTAACCACTTAAGAACCGCCTAACGCAGATATACGCCAGGGTGGCACGGCTGGGCACAATCACGTACCTGTACGTGATTGTTAAATGCCCAGCCGTGGTTCGCGGGCGCGCACTCGTGGTGCACACCCGCGACCTGGTCCGAAGCTCTGTGACCGTGCCCGTGGGACCTGCGGACCCGATCACCACCGGAGTCCCCCGATCGGTCCCTGGAGCTGAAGTACACACCTCTCCCCGTTCTTCACAGTGGCGCTGTCATTGATCGTCTGTTCCCTGATATAGGGAAAGGCGATCAATGGCCTCACACGTCCAGCCCCGCCTCTCTACAGTTAGAAACACATATGAGGTCACAATTAACCCCTTCAGCACCCCCTAGTGGTTAACTCCCAAACTGCAATTGTAATTTTCACAATAAACAATGGATTTTTATAACACTTTTTGCTGTGAAAATGGTCCCAAAAATGTGTCAAAATTGTCCGATGTGTCCGCCATAATGTCGCAGTCACGAAAAAAATCGCAGATCGCCGACATTAGTAGTAAAAAAAATGTTTTTAATAAAAATGCAATAAAACTATCACCTATTTTGTAAACGCTATAAATTTTGCGCAAACCAACCGATAAACCCTTATTGCGATTTTTTTACCAAAAATAAGTAGAATACGTATCGGCCTAAACTGAGGAAAAAAACTTTTTTTTATATATTATTGGGGGATATTTATTATAGCAGAAAGTAAAAAAATATAGCATTTTTTTCAAAATTGTCGCTCTATTTTTGTTTATTGCGCAAAAAAGAAAAACAGCAGAGGTGATCAAATACCACCAAAAGAAAGGTCTATTTGTCGGAAAAAAAGGACGCCAATTTTGTTTGGGAGCCATGTCGCACGACCGCGCAATTGTCTGTTAAAGCGACGCAGTGCCGAATCGCAAAAAGGGGCCAGGTCCTTTATCTGCATATTGGTCCGTGTCTTAAGTGGTTAAGGTGTTCCCAGCTCATGCTATTGGATTCTTAGGATAAAATATATAAAAAATCTAACAGGAAGAGTAGGATTCTCTTGTGAAGCCGCCAAAGATGTGCTTGAGAGTCCCTAAATGATTTAACAAACTATTAGGTAGGTTACCTGACTACATCTACCCAAATCTGAAAAATCGTTTTACTTACCTGAGCCCTGGAATGTCCCACGGCGAGGATGAGCTGCCTCTCTGCCCGGGGTTCTCGGCTGTTGCTTGGATAGATTGATAGCAGCGCAGCCATTGGCTCCCACTGCTGTCAATCAAGTCCAAAGACACCGGGGCCGAGTCCTGCATTCCGCGGCTATAGATGCTAAATGCTGGACTCAGGAGCACGCCCGCAAGGTAACCCCCCAGGGGAACGCTTCTCTTAGGGGGTTATCTGATGTGGGGAGGAGCCACGAGAGCCGCCGGAGGACCCCAGAAAACGGACTGCACAGTGGAGGTAAGACATGTTTGTTAAAATAAATAAATAAATGGAACCTTTAGTATCACTTTAAGGTGCGTTAAAAAAAGAGGTAGCAATTGCATGTTTTTGACCCATGGGTACATGTTGATGGTTCATTGACAATGAATGGGCAGTGCAACGTACCCTATATGCCACAAATGTTTACATAGACAAAGAGCTTGTTGCCAGGGGCAACCAATCAGAATTTTTGGTAATGTTTCCATGCAAATACATTTTAGAGCTGAACTTTAGGCAGATATTAATGCAGCTCTGTGATCTTTAATACATCATTAAATGTATTTTGATTAAATACAAGCCGCTTAAGTGCCTGCATTTTACTTGCAGCCTCTTACAGTCCCTGTAAGAGCTCAAAATGGGACAGGAAGAAGTAGCACAAGGAGTTAACATGAAGCGTGTTGATAGAAGCAGAGAGATGAGTTCATCACTGTGCTGCTTCTCCTTTCACTGTCCAATCGCAGGCTGGAGGCGGGTCCAGGATGAACTGGGATTAGAGAAAGTGGATTGAATGATTCTGGCCATCAGACTAAGGACATCTAGTGGCAGAACAAATTATGCATGGAAAATCTCGGAATTAAAGCTGACTATTGCAGCAAAAGTTGCTTTTGTTATTTTATCTTTTAAAAGATCTTCATTTTTATCTAATCTTTGGCTTAAGTTTTGATTTAAATCTTTTGTGACCAACTCGCGTTTTTTTTTTTTTTTATTATTGTGCTTTTATTTTGTGTGTATTTTCATGTACCACCCACCCCCTCCCATCCCTACCCTTCGTGCACCACCTAATCATACTCATAAGTATTTGATTTTACCTCATTTGTTTTCTCATTTCCTTACACTACCCTTCTTCAATCCTAGTGTTTATCTCCTAAGTCCTTCCCTTATCGACTGTGGAGGCGAGAGTCTATCATCGCACAGCCAGGTTTGCCATATTTGATTGAATTTCCCGGTGTCCCCCCTCCGGCTATATGTTAATCTTTCTCTATGGAGTAGAGAGTTCACTAGTAAAACCCACTGCCTTCCCGTAGGGACCTCTGGTGCCATCCAGTATCGTGCTATGAGTTTTCTTGCTAGGTATAATATCCTAGTTAACATTATGTACATTCCAGTTGGGAGTGTTTCCATCTCTATGGCCACCAGTATATATATCAGAGGATCCAATGGGATGGATATCCGTGCAAGTCTACTTATGTGCTGAGAGATCTCCTCCCAATTCCGGTGCAGTTTTGGACATCTCCAGATCAGATGAACAAAGTCGCCCTGATGTATTTTGCACTTTGGGCATAGTGGGGATTCTCTTACTCCCCACCTATATATCTGCTCTGGCGTTCTATATGCCCGGTGCAGTATAAACAGCTGCGATAGTCTGTGGGATGCTGATATCGATACTACTGGGATACATTCTACGGCCCTTTTCCAAAGGCTTTCGTCTATATTCCCTACGTCTTCAGCCCATTTACTACGACATTTTAAGGCTGTATAGTCCTGTGCCCTAGATATTATTTCCCTATATATTTTAGATATTAGCCCTTTCCGATCCTCTACTCCTAATACTGTCTTAATTAGGGGAGCTTCCGATATTATTAGAGATTGTGTTTTTTGTTGTGCCTGTAACGCGTGCCGGAGTTGGAGGTATTGGTAGAATCCCTTTGATTCTAACTGGAATTCTTGACACAACTGCTCATATGTCTTCAATACCTCTCCTTCATACAGCTGCTTGAAATATTGTATCCCTTTCTTTTTCCACATAGTAAATCCCTTCAGATCTTGTATTTCCGGGTACCTTGGGTTATTCCATATCGGGGTAAGGGGCAGCGGCCCCCATACTCCCAAAGCTTTCCTGACCTCTCCCCATACCCTTTTGAGTAAAATACCTGACGGGGCTGAGCGTGGTATACTAGGGAGGTCCATTTCCAGGTGTGATGCTGCCACCAATGCAGGATCGCAACTTGTTACCATATTACAAATAGAGTCCTCGTTTTTTTCCCGTCCCCATCCCGCTAAATGTTAGATCTAAGCAGCCATAAAATATGTTTTGGGGTGTGGAACTGCAAGGCCACCCCTATCCTTACTGTACTGAAGGGTGGCCAAGCTGATTCTAGCCACCTTTTTCTTCCATATCAGAGCTCTCATCAATGTTTCACTCTGTTTGAACCATTTATTTGTAATCCACATAGGGGAATTATGAAAAACTTATAGAAGCTGTGGTGCCCAAATCATTTTAATTAGGTTTGCTCGGCCCACTACCGACAGAGGAAGTTTGCACCAGCTGTTGCATTTCTCCCTCTGTCTAGCCAATAGTGGGACCAAATTTAACTGCAGGTATTCCGCCGGATCTGGCGATATCATTACTCCTAAATATTTGAATCTATTGCTTATAACAATCTGCTCTGCTCCAGGTGGCAATGGTGCCTCCATTGGATCTATAGGCATCAGGGTTGACTTTGACCAATTAATAGTAAACCCTGAAAAACGGCCGAACTTCCCAATGATCTGCATCACCGCATGTAACGATGCAGAGGAATCGCCCAAATAAATTAGCGCGTCATCTGCATACAGTGATATCTTATCTTCCCTCTGGCCCCTATGGAATCCCATCACCTCAGTGGAGTTACGAACATATATAGCCAGAGGTTCAACCGCTAAAGCAAACAACAATGGGGACAGTGGGCACCCTTGCCGAGTCCCTCTATGGAGCTTGAATACAGATGAAAAACTATTGTTGATGCGAAGTCTGGCTCGGGGGTCAGAATACAGCACCTTCACCCATTCTATAAACCTGTCTCCCATTCCAAATCTTGCCAATACTTCCACGAGGTAGGGCCACTCCACACTGTCGAATGCTTTGGCAGCATCCAGTGAAAGAATGGCCCTACCACCCGGGTTGTCCACCGGCATCTGTAGATTCAGATAAAGTCGCCGTATATTATCCGCCGTAGAAACGAGATGGTATAAAGCCACACTCGCGTTTTTTTTAACTGATTTTGTTTTCCTCCTGAATCCACTCCAATGATTGGAAACTGGAATATTCTGGGGTATTCTTCTGACCTCAATGAAGACAAAGAAAAATGGATAGCCGCACGCCAAAACCTGATGGGTGGTCTTTTATTCAATAGACAGCATGTACAAAAATAGGGTCACAGCAGTAGAAACAAGGAACAGCCGACGCGTTTCGCACTGGATCAGTGCTTATTCATGGCTAATGAAGCATTAAAACTGTTAGGTATATATAGAACATAGGGTGAACATGTGACCAATCTCAATTAATTGCCCGGGAGGAGCCTATGATATTAGGACAACCCTTGATGCCAATGAGATAGTCACATTACACCTGTGCACACCAGATTCTTCTGACCTCACAATGGGAATGATTGTGCCTGAGATGAACCCACAGCTATGACATCAGAGGCGTAGGTTGCTGTCACAATCCTGATGTCTTTAAATAAACTGTTTAGGGGACATATTACAGTTGTGTTCTCCCCGACCTCCATGCTTTTATCAGTTTCAGAGACAGTTAATCAAAACACATATTTGATGTTACAGTCACTTTAAGCCTCCGCTTCAAAAGAGAGGACAACCTAATTAGAAGCTTCTTCGTAAACTCCACCACAAGCTGTGACTGACGCTGTAAATCAGCAAAAAAATCCCAGAAGTCTTCCCTATGCATTTCTCACGACCAGCTAATTAGTGACACAGACAGTGTCCCTCTCGTAAGACACCATAGATGACAGGTAAAATTGGCCCTTACAGTAACTTTACAAGCCTGCACAAATTTATTTTTCATAAAAAGATCCACTTTTTATCATTAACAAGCCATCAATAAGCTCTGGTCAGTGCCTAGACTGAGATGATGTTACCAGTCTGCTGCAGGCTGCCAAAGCATTTCCTCGATCTCCTCTTCCCAGTGATCAGAGTTCATTGTAACATTTCATAAGGTCCGAGGCTGTAGCAGGGGCTTATCTGTGTCAGACATTTGTGAACACAAAGACTGCAAAAGTATCAGAATGTACATGATCTGTGAGCCGGCATTTCAGTCAAGCAAGTAGATGATGAAGCCTGAACAAGGATGGCTCTTTCTATAGTATTGTGATCTCTGTGAGACGTAAGGCCCCATTCACATGGGTGTACCGATTGGTACAGATCCATACACCCATGTGGCTGAGGTTAGAAGTTAATTGGCTACCATTCACAGCTGTACCAGATCCTAAGTTCTCCAGTTTTAGTAAATCTCCCCCATTGTGTCCCAATCCCATACCTCGCAACCGTCCCGGATTTCGCGGGAATGTCCCGCGATCAGTGCTAGAATCCTGCGATTCCGCGACCCCCCCCCCTGTGACTCGCGATAACTCCCCCCCAGTGCCGATCCTGACCTCCCTGGGGCCCTAAGCAAAATGACATGTCACATTAAAGTGGAGAAGCGGGGGGCTGCCGAAAATGACATGTCACATTAAATAGTCAAGTTGAGAAGCGGGGGGAGGGGGTGTTCTGCTGTCGAAAATGACATCTTACAATAAAGTGAGAAGCTGGGGGGTTCTGACTTCTTACCTCTTCTCCCATGCAGCCAGCGAGTTGAGAAGCGGGGCGAGGGGTCGAAAATGACTTCTCACCAGGCGGGGCCTCTAGTAATTTGCAAAGTGAGCCTATAGGGAGGATCGGCCCTGCTCCCCCCCCCCCCGCCGCTCAACAACTCCGATTCACGAAACTCCCCCCCCCCCCCCCCTGCTGAACAACTTTGATCCCTGAAACCCCCTCGCTCAACAACTTCGAGCCGCGGACGACCCCCCCCCCCTGCTCATCAACGCCGATCGGACCCCCCCCCCCCCGCTCAACTTGATCTGCGGAACCCACCCCCAGCTAAACAACCTTGATCCGCGAACCCCCCCCCCCCCCGCTCAACAACTTCGTTGGGAGGTATGCTCTGCTCATTTGTCCCTCATTCTGAAGTTGAAAAGTTGGGAGGTATGCCTAATCCATGCATCAGACTCACACTGATGTACATTTCAGAGAATGCATTTAAAGATCCGTGCAGCCAGCCACCAGTTATTGTTCTGGACAGGATGACTGCAAGCCCGGCATGTAAGATCTGTGCAATGTGAATGGATCAATCATTCACTCATGTGAATGAGGCATAACAGATAATGAATACCTGGAAGTCTACACTCAGGGCCGGTTCACACCACATTGTGCAAGTTTGTGCGTGTGTTTTTGCACGTTCCCAGGCAGTGCATTTGTGACAGCCCATTCATTTCAGTAGGCTGACAAACATGCTGGACCATGCAAAAAGTACGGCAGGAACCACCTTTTAAAGTCATGCTGTACCAACCTGCAGGGATGGACTGGCCATTGGGACTACAGGGAGTTTCCCGGTGGGCCGATGGCTCAGTGGGCCGGCTTCAGTGACAGCAGACTGCCGCCCCCCTCCACTCCTCTGTCTGTCCCTCCCCGCAGCGCTCACCTGGGGGGAACAAAAAAGCAGGGGGAGGACCAGAGGAGCAGGGGGACGACAGAGGAGCATGGGGGGAGGGGACAGACAGTTGACTAAACAGCTATGGCCTGGGAGTTTCTCCCTTCTGCCTAATCTTGTCCCATAAGGGGGGCACCGAACTGATTCTTTGCCCCAGGTGAAATAATGTCTAGCTTCGCTACTGGTACTGCCTATAAGAGTACCAGTACCAGCCATTCTACTCTAATAAAGTAGAACGGCTAGTGAAGGGGGAGAGGGGGCTTGGGTGGCCCGGGGGGAGGGTGCCGGAGTTGTCCGGCCGCCATGGAAGAGACCTGTCAAAGTGGGCCAGTCTGGATGAAGTCCAGGGCCAAATTTCTGTCCCAGTCCAGCCCTGGTACTATGTGTTTTGGTGATCGCAAACTTGCTAGTTTACTGGACGTATTTGGGGTGGCATTAATAATTATTGTCACGTGCACACATCTAAAGAGGGCAGCGCATTTCCGTGCTGTGCATTTGTTGCACCGCAAGTGATGTTTATGGGCCCATAAGTATTATCAAACATGCTGCACTTCCAGTTCTCCCTGGCATCCTTAAAAAAGCTTTAAGGGGGCAGGAAAGATCAGCGATCATGTGACTACTGTGATTGGCTGTCACGGTAGTCATATGTTTGGGAGTTGGTCGTGCCAGCGACTGATAGTGAGGTTCTTGGTCTTTGTGCTGGGAGTGCGCAGTGAGCACGCTCTCAGCACAGACACATTAGCTGCACAACGCCAAGCATGTGTGTGGCATTTGGGTGTAAAGCTCACCCTTTTGCTGTCGCACGGGTGGCAACAGGTTAATATATATGATGACAGGTCCACTTTAACCAGCCTGATGTATAAAGTGCACTTGTAGGAGTGGCCATTTTGTGACTAGGAGTGGAGTAGACTAGGAATTAAGCATGCAGCGCCTCATGCTTGGGGAATCGCCCCCCCCCCCCCCCCCCAATACAACAGCCTCAGCGTCACCATTTTCACGACTGGCTGTGAAGGGGTTATTAACCTTCTCTCTCTCATCCTGTTTTTATCTGAGTTTGTTTTTGTGTTGCAAACCACATAAACAAGATAATTTGACAGGCAGAGTGAATCGAGACGCTCAGGGGTAAATTAGGATTCCTCTCAAGGGCTTATGGGGTTTTTTTGTTTGTGGACTGCGTCTTCCTCCAGTCACCTTCACAGATGGGATTCTGCACGCTGCCTGTGGTTTCTCTCTCACAATGAGTAATTGATAGTACTCAGATGACTTTTACATGTGACTTTGCTGAGCTCCGTTATGTAAAAAGTGTGGAGAAGCGGCAGAAAAACACGTTAACACCTTCCTGACAAGAAAACAGGCCACCCCACTTTGGATTTCTACCCGAAGAATGACAGCAGTCTGCTTCAGTCCCTGAAAAAAACCTTCCTGAACAGAGAACATTACATTTTCACTTACTTAAAGGCTTAGATGGTTACAGTGTTGTCGACTTACTGGTAAGGAGAGCTATTTGTCCTAAACCTTCCTATTTATTGTATGGTGATGGGTGAGATGGGGCATCACTGAGGATGCAGCCTATCCATTCACTAAAGAACGGTGACATCACTGAGAATAAAGCCTATTCATTCACTAGAGAACAGTGACATCACTGAGGATGCAGCCTGTCCATACATTAGGGAACACTCACATCACTGAGGATGCAGCCTATCCAATCACTAGAGACCAGTGACATCACTGAGAATGCAGCCTACCTATTCACTAGAAATCAGTGACATCACTGAGAATGCGGTCTATCCATTCACTAGAGACCAGTGACATCACTGAGGATGCGGCCTATCCATTCACTAGAGACCAGTGACATCACTAATAATGCAGCCTATCCAATCACTAGAGACCAGTGATATCACTGAGAATGAAGCCTATTCATTCACTAGAGAACAGTGACATCACTGAGGATGCAGCCTATCCATACATTAGGGAACACTGACATCACTGAGGATGCAGCCTATCCAATCACTAGAGACCAGTGACATCACTGAGAATGCGGCCTACCTATTCACTAGAAATCAGTGACATCACTAAGAATTCGGCCTATCCATTCACTAGAGACCAGTGACATCACTGAGAATGCGGCCTATCCATTCACTAGAGACTTGTGACATCAATGATAATGCAGCCTATCCGTTCACTAGAGACGAGTGACATCACTTAGAATGCGGCCTATCCATTCACTAGAGACCAGTGGCATCATTGAGAATGCAGCCTATCCAATCACTAGAGACCAGTGATATCACTGAGAATACGGCCTATCCAATTAACTAGAGTTCAGTGACATCACTGAGAATGCATCCTATCCATACACTAGAGACCAGTGACATCACTGCGAATGCAGACTATCCATTCACTAGAGACCAGTGATATCTCTGAGTGCACAGCCCATCCTTTCACTGGAGATCAGTGACATCACGAAGAATGCATTCTACCCATTCATTACAGACTGGTGACATCACTGAGAATGCAGCCTATCCATTCACTAGAAACTACAAGCAATAGTTGCCTGAAGAAAGAGGCGGCTCCTTGGAAACGCGCTGCGGCTCGCCACGTCCTGATTTGGTCTCATGCTAGCTCTGTGAGAGCAGGTGTGAAAGGTGGAGGTGCTGCTGGTTATATACCTCCATACGGCAGGTCTGAGCTTATCCCCACAGTGGTCTTCTCATCCCTTGTGACGGCTGAGTGCTTGATTGGTGATCCACATCTACCCTCTGTGCAGCTTGCAAGATACTTTATTGTGAGTGTATCTGAATAAAGCATTACTTGCTTTTACTGTAACAAGAACATAGGCACCCTCTTGCTGCTGTTTTTATTCATCCTAGACTGGTGATGTCACAGAGAATGCAGCCTAACCATTCACTAGAAACAGTGATGTCTCTGAGTACACAACCTATCCTTTCACTCGAGATCATTGACATCACAAAGAATGCAGCCTATCCATTTACTAGAGACTGTTAATATCATTAAGAATGCAGCCTATCCATTCACTAGAGACTGTTAATATAATTAAGAATGCAGCCTATCCATTCACTGAATATTAGTGACATCACTGGGAAGGTAGCGTAGAGACCGGTGACCAGCACTTTCAGTGTAGTTTCTCCTTCCCTAGCAAAGAATTACGAATAATTGTCCTACAATCTCCAGATAGTCAGCTGCAGTGCAGTTGACAGTTGCAGCCGGCGATCACTTGTCTGGGCTCCCATCACTCTCATCCCACGTTCTCTGCTCACAGTAAACACATATGTTTACCCCGCCTGAGTGGCTCTGCGCAGAGCCTGTGAAACAGACATGATCCATGTATCCTCCACTTATTAATAGTGTGAAAGTCACCTGGCTGAATAGATTTTATATGTATCTTGGCGTAGGCTGTAGATCCAAACACTGTCCTGTCAATCAAATCGTTTCTGCAGTCTTCTAATCTGGTAGCAAATGCTTATAAAGGGGAACTCTGCTGTATTTTGATTTTGTTGTACATTTGCTTCAGTGCAGATTTTCTACATGACTTTCGCTTTTTTTTTTTCTATTTGCTTATTTTGATTGTTGTAATTCATACATAAATGCTGTCTCCAGTGGTCATAGCTAGATAAGAGAACCCTGTTTGTATTGTCTTCTTAACGGGGGCAGTAAACGTAAGTCATACCATTAGGGTTATGTTGCTTCAAGTAACAAATTATTGTACCTGTCAAGTGTCAGCCTGTCTCTCCCTCTATCAGTAATAACTCTTATGCCCCCTACACATGACCAGATTTTCCGTCGGAAAAACCTTGGATTGTTTTCCGGAATTCCGCTCAAGCTTGGCTTGTATACACACGTGGTCACACAAAAAGTTCTCTGAAATTTCGTCTGTCAAGAATGTGGTGACGTACAACACTACGACAAGCCGAGAAAATTAAGTTCAATGCTTCCGGGCATGCGCCAAATTCTTTCCGGGCATGCACCGAATTGTTTCTGAGCATGCGTCGGAATTTTGCCCGTTGGAATTGCTACAGACAATCGGATTTTCCGACAGGAATTTTTTTGAATCTCCTGGGGGCTTTAAGGTGTTTTACCATAGTCATTGGTTGATTCATATATCCCCCTGATGAACCCATAAGGCAAAACATGTCAGGATAGCACACGAAAATCAAATCTCTGTTCAACTGGATCCCTCCTTACATGACTACCATAATAGAGATGGTTTACAAAACTCAACGAATTGCTATGTTTGTTTTTTAATTATGTTTCTAATAAATGTATATACTTTTCCTATATGTACGGTTTCCATTATTATCTGTAAGCACCGTGATAATCCCCTCCCCAAAAACAACTTTGAGTGTTATCACACTGCTAAAGGCCTCACTAACTCTCCTCCTGCTGGGAGCATCCTGAGAACATCCCTTGAAGTCTCTTCTGCCTGAAACAGGTTATCTTAGAATTACTATTCAATGTAAATGAGCCTTGTTGGAAAACAAAAAAAAAATTGGACTTTAATCAGGAAAGGTCATTAATAGCAGTCAACCAATTATGGTCCGGACATGTTCCCTTTGAAATGATCTACAGTGCATTAATCTCATCCTTCTTTTCTCTTACAGATGTGGATGGAGAGGTAGATAATTCAGAGCGAGCGTGCGACACGCTGCTCATGTGCATAGTGACCGTCCTAAACCAGGGCTTGCGCAATGGTGGAGGTGTGGGCGACGTCCTCCGGAAACCTTCGAAAGATGTAAGTCACAAAGTATCGGGGTGCACTGAGGGTGGAGCATTCCTATTGTTCTTTTATTGTAATGTGATTGATTCTTTTCAATCGACCCAAAAATAATAGCTAGAGTCCACCTAAAAGTGGTAGTTTCGTTCTAGGTGTCAGCACCCGTCTTTATATATGTCTTAAATTTCAGAGTAATTTTAGCAATAAAGTGAGCATATATATATAATCATAGTATAGTGACATCTGTGGTGCTGTTTGGATGTTTACTTATTAAAGCCTAAATGTTTAGCGCTTAGCAGTGCGGGGTGAACCAACATGGCCTCCGCCACCTTCCTACTGCTGGCGTCCAGCTTTCAAAATGTAACATGAAAACAGCATCACAGATGTGAATATACTATATTTATTTATATACTCTCACTTTTTTGCTAAAATTACTCTGAAATATATGTTTACAATCAAATTGTTTATTATTTTTTAGCGATAACATAGTATGGGCGGATTTCTGCAAGCCACAGACCATGTTACGCCCCTCCAGTCTGTGTCTTAGAATAAGAGAAAGGTGAAGTCTCCATTAATCTACATATAATATTCCATTGTATTTAGCTGGTTAGTGGGCTTGGAGGAGGAGGGAAGGAGTTTAGCACTGTGTATACACCCACATGTGTGACTCGATAGTCACATGGGCTGCTCAGATGTGATAGGGAGGAAATGCTTCAGCATAGAAACTCATTGAAAACTGAGAATGTGCAGAGCTGCCAACACTGCTCTGCAACATTTCTAGCTGAATTGGGGACTTGGATAGAAGGTAGAGATAGAGAACAGCATATAGTGACTAAGTGAGTATGAACAGCATGTAATACACCATTTATTGATAGTTTTTTATGATGTGGGTTTAGTGACACTTCAACCCTTTAACTGCCACCTTTGCTGGACAGCTTGGTCTATTAAAGGAAGATTTATTTGCCAGATAACAAGGTAATAAAACAAAGTTACAGGGGAACAGGGTTAGTTTTAGGGGTTAGATTATCTTTAGGGTTTGGGTGACTATTAAAGTGGAACTAAACCAACCCCGCACATCCTTTACAGCCAAGGAAGCTGTCATCTTAGTCCCTGATCTGCAGTTGTCATGGTGCTGCACATGTGATCAGTCATGACACCAGCCAGTTAATGGCATGACAGTTCTCATTCACGGCATGCCTTACTGTTTTGGGAAACCATTAAATGAATGGGTTTAGTTCCACTTTAAATTTATCCTAACAACTCATCAACAGCCAATCACAGGGAAGAGGCAGAACCTCTGTCAAGTTTGTATTATTCTTGTGTCCCCACTAGGGGGCGGATACAAGATGTCTCTTTCCTCGATGTTCCCATGACAAAGTGCCAAGGACCATGAAATTATGCAATATCTGTCGTGTGTGACAAAAAAATATTTAGTATTTTTTAGTACAGAGTTCAAGTTTAGAGGCTCTCTAAGGTCCCCTTAATTTGTTGTCCTGGTGTCACTGGATCAAGAAGTGGAGAGAGAGCAATAAAAAAAAACCTTCTCTTTACTAAACAAATAAATATATATATATATATATATATATATATATATATATATATATACACACACACATTTTTTTAAAATAAAGTTGGGCTTTAACTCTTAATCACTTGAGGATTTTAGGCTCCATTCACATCTAGGCGTATTTACACCCGACGCTCGATACACTGGAGGGGAGAAATACCATTGCCCTCTATGGAGATGGTCCACATCTCCACGCCGAACGCCTGAAGCTCAAAACAAGTCCCGGACCCTTTTTTTCAGGCGGCTTCGGTGTTCGGCATAGGAGATGTGGACCTGGGGGTTAAATTGGGTTAAAATCGCAGCGTTTTGTCGCCGCAAATCGCGGTACAAAACGCTGCAATTTGTCGCCGCGATTAGGTGTGAATGGAGCCTTAGAGTGTAAGCTATAAGTCCTAAGAAACTATTTATGTTATGTTAAGCTCCTCCCCCTTGCTGCCACTCCCCCCAACCACTATTACCAATAATTAATAACTGTCAAAATGCAGCCGCTCCTTTGTAAAACAAATCATGCATCTACTCTGCAGGTGTCATTGCGTTAATACAATGCAAAAATCTATTTTTTTATTTTATTTACAATTTCTTTCATATGAATTTCAATTATAAGTTAAAGAAATCTTAAATTCAAAAATAAAATAAAATGCAATCCTGTTTAAACCTTTAGTAACTTTAATCCCTAATCAGCCCTAATTATTGCTTCCTTCCCCCTTTCCCCACTTTTATTTATATATTTTTTTAATTAATATATATTTTTTACTATTATTTAAAAAAAATAGATTTTCATTAATTTTAAAAGTTACCTTTTTTAGTGTTGCGTAACAAGAAAATGCACATAATTGAAAATAAACAACCATTTTTTTTTTTTTTAACAGAGATGTTTTATTGAGAGAAAAAAACAGGGTTACAGCATCACATGTACACAAAAGCACAGCACAATACAAATATCAGGATGGACTATTAGGATGTAGAGCAGAGCACCTACCCTACCCGCTACATATTGGCAGGGTGAAAAGAAAGGAAAAACTGGACATTCAAACCCCCACACTAACAATAGGAAGCTTACCGGAGCTTACTTCAGAGCCCCCTCTCCCCCTGAGGATAGTACAGGAAAAAGGGGGGGTGATAAACCAGGGTGTCAAGATGGGGGGGGGGGGGAGGGCTGGGGAGAGAGAAAGGGAAAAAAAAAAAAGGAAAAGAAAAAGGGGGAGGGGGGGGAGAAGGCAATAGGGATCAGCTATTGTCATATAGAAATAGTACATCGACCAACCAGAGACCACAGCTAACCCCTGGCATCAATCCACGCAGACCACACCTTGTCAAATTTCGCCGGGCATTGTCTACTCTCATACGTGATCCTGTACAGCGGGAGCACTTTATTGATAGATAGGGTCCACGATTCCACCGTCGGTGGATCCGCCGCCTTCCACTTAAGGAGGATTTCCCTCCTGGCATAGAAGAGGGAGAAGGTAAGAAACAGCTTGGAGTATCTGTCCCCTTGGAACTCCTCCAAATGGCTCAGGAGAAAAACCAGGGGCTCCAGCGGGATCCGCAGCTGAGACACCTCGCCCAAGACCTCGGCCACCCGGCCCCAGTAGGGTTGGATTTTGGGACAAGACCAGACCATGTGCCAGAACGAGCCCTCCTGCACTCTACAGCGCGGGCAGAGGGGGTCTCGTTGGGGGAAGATACGGGCCAGCCTTTGAGGGGTATAGTATGCTCTATGTAAGAACTTGATTTGGATAAACCTATCCCTAGCTGCTATAAGTGACGGGATGAACAGAGAGACGCATTCCTCCCACTTTTCGTCATCCAGGTCAGGTATATCAGCCTTCCACTTATCAAATGTGCGGGTCAACCCAGAGTCATATGCCACCGTCAGATAAAGATAAAGGGTAGATAGTGGTCGCCCCATAGTACGTGCTGTCAGGAGTCTCTCGACCGAGTCTGATTGGAGTGTGAGTCTGTCCGGGAATTGGGCCCCGTACGCGTGTCTGAGCTGCCAGTACCGAAACGTCCACTGCAGAGGGATCGAGTATCGGTCCCTTAGTTCCTGCAAAGTTATGAGAGTGCCGTCAGAAACAATATGTTTAAGGGTAGTTATCCCCTTACCTGCCCACGCAGAGGGGTCGGGAAGGGAGTAGAAATGGGGTAGTAGGGGGTTACCCCAAAGAGGGGTATGAGGAGAGACATGGGAGGGTTTTGCATATATTTCCCTAGCGTCCTTCCAGGCCTTGATGGTAGTTGTCATGGGGATCGTGACCGAAGGGGACGAACGGCAACCACGGAATGCGAGGTTACTCAGAGCGGCGTATGAGCCCAAAATAGCTGCCTCCAACGTAACCGCCGGATTCTGCTTAGGTTGGGCGAACCACCACCGCACAGTAACCAAAACAGCCGCCCAGTAGTATAGTTGAAAGTTTGGAAGCGACAGGCCTCCACTCGATAAGGGCAGGTATAACGTTTTTTTAGCTATCCTAGGGGTTTTCCCCGCCCAGACAAAGGCCCCCAGCTGACTCTCGAGCTTCTTGAAGAATTCCCTCGGGAGGTGGATCGGAGTATTCCGAAAGTAATACAAAAATTTGGGGAGGAGTACCATCTTCATGAGGTTAATCCTACCCACCGGAGTCAGAGGGAGCGAACGCCACGTTGCGAATTTAACGGTGACCTGTCTCATCAAAGGGTGAATATTGCGCGCCATGAAGTCGTCCAGCGTCGCAGTGACCCTGACCCCCAGGTATTTGATTTCCCCAACCCATTGGAGCTGCAACTGAGGAGTAGACTTAGTGGGGGAGGGATGGAGCGAGAAGAGTTCCGATTTGTCCCAGTTGATACGGACTCCAGAGAAGCCAGCGAAGCGGTTAAATTGAGCCAGGGCCTTGTCAAGGGATCCGGACGAGTCGGCTAAGTACAGCAGGGTATCGTCGGCATAAAGGGAGATTTTTTCATGCAAGGGGCCAACCCGTATCCCCTGAATCTCTCCATCCGCCCTGATAAGAGCCGCCAGGGGCTCTATGGCCAGCGCAAACAGACCCGGAGAGAGGGGGCAGCCCTGTCTCGTGCCACGCCCCAGCGGGAATGGGTCCGACAGGCACGCATTTGTACAGACCCTGGCCCGGGGGGCGTCATAGAGGAGCTTAACCCAGGATATAAAGTTGGGACCAAAGCCAAACTTGGCAAGAACCGCCCAGAGGAACCTCCACTCAACAGAGTCGAAGGCCTTCTCGGCGTCAAGAGAGGCCACCAGGGTCTGACCCACGTCGTCCGCCCTAGCTATATGAGTAAAGAGCCTCCTAAGGTTGATGTCGGTACCCCTACCTGGCATGAAACCCATTTGATCGGGGTGCACCAAGGCTGTAATAACCGTATTCAACCGAATAGCCAGGACCTTGGCTAGCAGTTTGGCATCAACATTCAGTAATGATATGGGTCTGTAGGAGGGGCAAAGGGAAGGATCCTTACCCGGCTTTGGAATGACCACAATCACCGCTTCGCCCATAGAGGTGGGAAGAGAGTGCAGGCGTTCAGCAGCCACCAGCATCTCCCGGAACCTGGCCGCTAACACGTCGGGGTATTGTTTGTAGAGTTCTACAGGGAGGCCGTCAGGTCCAGGGGTCTTGCCCGGTTGCATGGTCTTAAGTGCCTTGAGTATTTCGTCTAGGGAAATGGGCCTGTCAAGGGTGGTTCTAAATTTATCAGTCAGGACAGGGATGTCAACCTCGTCAAGGTAAAGGGCCAGATCTTCATCCCCAAAGGTCACCTGTGATGTATAGAGGCGCTGGTAGTAGGCGGCAAAGGTACGGTTAATCTCCTCCGGGGTGTACAGGAGACCTCCGTCGAGACCGGCTATCTGGGGGACAGCCATGCCCCCCGAGTGTTCCCTGGAGAGCCAAGCGAGGAGCCTGCCCGATCTTTCGCCCTGCTCAAATATACGTTGGGATTGGGCCAGCAGCTTCTTCTGAGTCAAGGAGGTGCGTAGGGACATAACCTCCCCAGTAAGGGACTGCAGTCTAATGTAGTGATGGGGATCCCGGGAACGAACATACAGTGCCTCCTGTGCTGAGGCGGCCGCCTCAGCCGCATCTAGCGCAGAACGCCTCCCCCGCCGAACTCGAGCTATGATGGTCTGATATTGACCCCTAGTGAAGGCCTTAAAAGTATCCCAAACAACGGCCGAAGAGGCCGAGTCTGAGTTAGTGGCCCAAAAGTTGTCAAGCACCCCCGCAAATTGGGACTCCACATCCTGGTCTGAAATCCAAAACCGTGACAGCCGCCACAGGCCGGTCTGGGTCCCCGGGCCACCCAACTTCACCAAGAGGGGCGCATGGTCCGAGATGCCCCTGGGGAGTATCTTAACCTCTCTGACCCTAGACAAAACTGACCGGCCCGCGAAGGCCAGGTCTATGCGGGAAAAGGAGGCGTATGAGGCAGAGTGGCAGGTGTAGGCCCGCTCCTGAGGGTGTTTCCACCGCCAGATATCCGTCAAGCCATAGGCCTCAGCCCAGGAAGCCAGTCCCGGGGAAGAGGGACCCACACCCGCCATCCTGTCCACGCTCGGGTCAGGGGCCATATTAAAGTCACCCAGCACTATCATGTGATCCGAAGCAAAGTCAGCTAGAATGGCAGTTATCTTGTTTAATAGAATCAAGGAGGCTGGGGGGGGCAGATAGAGACCCACAATAGACCAGGTCTGAGACAGAATTTTAGCATTGATAACCACATATCTACCGTCAGGGTCCAGCGCCAGGTCCAGGAGCTTGAAGGGGAGGGATTTGTTAACTAATATGCTCACCCCTCTGGCAAATGTGGAGTATGTAGAGTGATAGTGGGCGGCCACCCAGGGTTTTTTAAGAGCCAGGGTTCTACTACCCACCAGGTGGGTCTCCTGAAGGATACAAATGTGAGGGCTATGGGTTCTGATAAATTGGAACACCAGTGACCTCTTAACCGGAGAATTGAGGCCCCTGGTGTTCCAGGACATAATGTTAAGTGCCGACATGACAATCAGTGGTAGGTGAGTGGGCCGGATGAGAACAATAGAGCTCCAGGGAGACTGGCGCCAGGACCCGAGGCGGTTCCTGCCGCATAAACCGAGACAGTGTACAGTACTGTGCATACTCAATAAAACATCTGAACATAAACTTAAAAAAACAAAACAAAAACCAAGGTGAAAAAAGGGAAAGGAAAACACATATCGTAACCAGCCCAGACCGGGCAACATAACCCCCCCCACCCTGCTCAGTCCCTCAAAACTGGGAAGAGCTTCCATTCCCCAGTCCCACATCAGCACGCCGGCTGCAAAGGGGGTAGGTGTGCAAGCGGCGAGCCGGGGCCCACCGGGAGTCCGGGGGGTGTCCTCTTGAGCACGACGCCTCTCCGCTCGTGGCCCCTCCAATGAGTATAGGAGGGTGGTGGGGCAGTACATCGAAAAAGGAGGAATGAGAACAGTAGACATATGAGCCCTCCCCACCCCCCTGCCAGGATAGTGGTCTCCAACAGTCATGCTGCGCCCCAGGGACAAAAAAAAAAAAAAAAATTAAATAAAAGGACCGTCAGGCGGGGGTAGCAGACCACGCATTGTAAGATGAAAAAGAAGATAAAGGACCTCTCTCAATGTTCTCCTGAGGTACTCAGGGGTACAAAACTTGTGTTGCAACATCATTCAAAAACAGTGGCCTCTCGGCAGGACCCTCCAACAAAGTGGCCGTTAAGGGGGATGGGCAGTTCCCTCACTAATGACCCCCTCGCAGGCCCTCCAGAGCCAGGGTAACGTCCGGGGGAAGGGAGGCCGCGAAAAGGGGGGACCTCCAAACAGGAGGGGTAACAAGTCACTGTCATGAGGGCCAGGGTTCCCATCCGAGAGGCAGGGATCAGTACATCAAACCAAAAGAGGGGAGAACATGGAAGTTACTCACGGGTGCTTGCTCAGCGGTGCGGTGGCAGGGTATCAAGCCAGTCAGAGGCCTCTCTCGGGGTGTTAAAAAACCGGAGGGATTCGCCATCTTGGACCTTGAGTCTGGCCGGGAAAAGGACGCTGTACTTAATGTTGCGGGATGTCAGGGCTCTCTTAACCTGGTCAAAAGACTTGCGTTGCCTCTGGGTCTCCACGGAGTAATCCGGGAAGATCATCAGCCTGGTGTTTTGAAACCGGATCTCCCCCTGCTGCCTGGCAGCCCGGAGGACTTCATCTCTATCCCTGAAGTTCAGCAGCCGCAGGATGAATGTCCTCGGGGGGGCTCCCGGGGGTCCCTGCTTAGGGGGGACCCTATGCGCCCTCTCTGCGGTGTAATGGGGAGAGAAGCTTGCGTCAGGAAGAAGAGAGCGGAGTAATCCCTCCACATAGGCTGTCGGATCTTTCCCCTCCACCCCCTCGGGGAGGCCGATGATGCGAAGGTTATTCCTCCGGTTTCGGTTCTCGGCGTCCTCCGCCCTAAATTCCAAGGCCTTCACTTTAGTGTGGAGCGTGCGGAGGGAAGCCGAGTGCTCCATGGAGTCATCTTCCAGCAACCCGATGCGCTGCTCCGTCTCCGTGACGCGGGAGCGGAGCTTATCCATGTCCTGGCGGATAAGGCCCACATCGAGTTGCACCTCTTCTATCTTGGCCGTCAGGGTGGACTGGCAAGTCGCTATGGCGGCCATCACCTCCGGGAGCCAGGATGGTCTGGGGTCCGTGGGATCCCCAGGCGGCTGAGACGCCATGCGAGAGGAGCGCGTGGCGCGCGGCTCCACGAGGTAGGCCGGAGGAGGGTGAGATACCTCCGTTAACAGAGGGAAGCGGAGCTTCTTTCCCTTACCGGACTGCGCCCGGGGAGTCCCCCGCCTCATCCAGGTGGCAGCGGAAGGAAAGGTTAGGGGCTGCAGACCAGTGGAGCGGATCAATAAGGAGAAGCCAGCGGAGCTCACGGAGGATGCGACCGCTCACGTCGCCATCTTGGACACGCCCCCCATAAACAACCATTTTTCATTTACAAATGACTTTGCCTTGTTTTTCCACTAGAAACATAATTTTAGTGTCATTTTGGATGGTACAAATTATAAAATAAAATGTATACTTTTTAAATACAGTAAACCTTTTTTTTAAATAAATAATACTGGTCAAAACGCAAAGTATTTTTTTATGTTTTTTTTGCCTAGAGAATCCATATAAAACATTTTTGCCATAAGAGAGCCTGGAAATATAACAATTGCTCTGGGCCATAAGGAGTATTTAAGTGTAGGAGCTTAAGTGACTGAATTGAGTCTAATACTTGACCTTATACCTACCTGAATGGCTGCATGTAGATGTGTAGTACAGAACAGGAGCACGTGCATTGAAGAGACTCTCACAGGACAAAGGACACAGGAAGAATAGGAATATAGTAGTGCAGTCAGGGAACAATTGGAAAATGAAGCTTCAAGGAGGAAATTACAAAATCAAAAAATCAAATGTATGCAAATTATGTTATTTTTTTCTGATTTAGGAAGCAAAATTGATTTTACTGCGACTTTAAACAGTATGTTCAAGTCAGGTAACCTGTTCTTACCTCCTTGTGTCCTGGAAGCCCTGGGCCTGCCCCTGACACTACCTGCATATCTATCACATATTGTACCCAAAACACCCAGATAGGAACTATACAGTATGTATAAATATATCACATTGCTAATCACGTCCATACCATCCTATATTTCAGGAGCCTTTGTTTGCTGCGCGAGTTGTTTATGACCTCCTCTTCTATTTCATCGTCATCATCATCGTCCTGAACCTCATCTTTGGTGTCATCATTGATACTTTTGCTGACCTGAGAAGTGAGAAGCAGAAGAAAGAGGAAATTCTGAAAACAACTTGCTTCATCTGCGGTGAGCCTCTGATCTGGGGCGGCCAATGGCGGGGCTTCACTGGTTGGGGCCATAAAATAGCAATATAACAATTTCGATCTTTATAAAAGTACTTTGTGGCCACCATAGATAATTGCTGAAAAAGCAGACCTTTAAATAAATAACTTTTTGCATTCTCTGTGAAAAAAAAAACTATAAAGGGGATCTCCAACCCATCTACAGTATAGAATTACCATTTTGTGTTGCGTCTGGAAACAGTTGTAAGGCGGCCACGGTTTGAATCTCGGTTTAGCAGGAACTGGCTGAGATTTGAACCATAAATGGACAGGCTGAATGTCCCAAGTTGATCGTTCTGAATACTAAGATACAACCAGCCTGCCGGTTTCCCAGTGGGCACAGCTTGCCCCGCCCACCTGCGGAGAAAACAATGGCCTGGCAAGAGGGATTCCTGCATCAACACTGTGTTGATGGGGAAATCTAGCGAATTTAGAAAAGAAAAGAAATTTGCTCCATGTACGGCCAGTGTTCTATCAGATTGGCGAACACGTCGGACAATGTAACAGAAGTGACGTTCCATCAGCTACGCATTAGTTGCACCGCTACCAGGTTTGCTAATCTGACAGAACACCTGCAATCAGAAGAAGGCAGCGGACATTTTACTACACCCTGCTACGTCTCGAATTTCAGAGTAAATTTAGCAATAAAGTGCACACATATATATAAATATAGTATATTGACATCTGTGGTGCTGTTTGGATGTTTAATTTTTAAAGGCTAAAGGTTTAGTGCTGAGCAGTGTGGGGTGTACCAACATGGCCTCCACCATCTTCTTACTGCTGGTGTTCAACTTCTTTCAAAATGTAACATAAAAACAGCATCACAGATGTCAATATACAATATATATTTATATATGCTCACTTTATTGCTAAAATTCAAGAAATAGCTGCATGTAGTAAGATGTCTGTTGCCTTCTGACTGCAGGTGTTCTGTCATATTAGCAAACCTGGTAATAATGGACGCATGCGCAGATGATGGAATGCCACTTCTGTTACCTAATCTAAAGGGGTCACTCATAGGCGTGCGCAGGGGGTGTGCCTGGGCACACCCTAATCACTGCGTGTGGTGGCGATTCCCCTTTTGCCTGGGCTTTCCTCATGTTGCGTTCCCAGAATGGAGAGCAGGGGAAGAGGCTAGTAAATATCAGTTACCCTTTTCTTGTGAAAAAAAAAATATCAGTTACCAGCCCCTTTATTTTTCTAAATAAATACAATGAAAACACTCGCTCACTGTGTTCATTCATAACCGAAGCATAGTAAACTGTGTTTATTATGCTTCCATTTGTGAATGAACAGAAAGTCGCTCAGCACAGAGCTCTATCCCTTTAATTTTGCTGTCCAGTGCAGTTGAGGCTGCATAGAAAGGCATGTGTTTGGCCCCATACACACAAGCGGACAGATTTGTTCAAACGCGGCCTTTGAGCTTTGGGGTGCACACCCTAATGTAATAGGCTGCGCACGCCTATGGGTTCACTATTCTGATAGAACACTGGCCTAAGTCTCCTACTGATTTCTTTTATATCAGAGCTGCATCCCCCCCCCCCTTCAGACACATGTACACACACCCCTTGTACTGTATACATGTGGCTGTAGGGAGGGGAATGCCTTGGCCTCTTATGATTGTCGATTTGCCAATTCCTGACAGGATATCTCAGGCGGGTTCAGACTAGTACCCTCTTATCTCTTGTCTTAATCAAACGCCCATAAGGCAGGGTCACATGGTAGGAACAAAATTGGGAGACAGAGCACAGCGTTGTCACCCTATAGAAGGGTGTGACTGAGCAAGCACCTTTGTTTTTAATGCAATCTGCAGATTTAAACCATATTGCAAATTACTTTTAAAATACATTAACATGTTTAGCAATCTTATCTACTTTAAAGATTGCAGCAGCTCAAGACTATGTAAAAATTGAGAACCGGCTCTCAAACATTTGTTGTCGGAAATTCCGACAGCAAATGTCCGATGGAGCCTACACACGGTCGGATTTTCTGGCAAGTTCACATCGAACATTTGTCGGAAATTCCTGCCGTGTGTACGCAGCATAATAGTACAATTTTTTTACCATCAACTTTAGATTTGCCAAATGTAGAAAATGTAATCTTATACTTATGTAAATTATCAACAGAAATAAATATATCCTCCAAAAAGGAGAAAAAACACTGCGCTAACGTGATAAAAATAAATGGATAAATAAATAACCGTGCAAAAAATCTAATTATGTAAATTATCCTTTCAATTTGTATCCAATCAGGCAGACCCTTGCAGTACATGATTTGTTGGTAGATCTAAAGGAGATTATACAATGTGTGGTGAGATTTTAGATGGTGGTAAAAAAACCTGCAGCCGCGGAATCTAGCCAGACATTTTGGGAAGTTTTCCGCTATTACCGCGTGCCGCGGTCCGCCTTGTCGGCTTTTGCTGGCGGTAGCAATGTCACTACTGTCCTCGTCTTAGCTGCACATAATTGCCAGGACAAAAGTGATTACATGTAATAGGTATGAATCATTATCTAGGATTAGAGGAATTTATTGATATATAAATATAGAAAGTCTGCCTGGATATTCAGTGCTGTGAATCACCTCAGTGAATCATCACAATGTCTGTCTCTTAGTTAGAATATTACCTAAAGCTTATAACTCTGGGAAATAAAACTTTCATGTAAATTCATTGGTCAATAGCCACTTTGTGTACTCCAAATACCTTTTCAAACCCAGGTATTACCTTACAAAAGTAGTAGGGCCATCCAGGGCCGATCCTAGGCAGGGTGCACAGGGTGCTTTGCACCCAGGCGCCTGCAGAGGTGGGGGCGCCGAGGTGGCAGAGTTCTCCCCTCCCTCCTTCTCTCCTTGTTTGTGTCCATCCAGAACTAGTGTTCTGAGCATAGGTGTGTGTCCGTCCAGAACTGATGTGTCTCTGACCATCTCCTATACTATGTCTGCAGTCTCTGACCATCTCCTATACTATTTCTGCAGTCTCTGACCATCTCCTATACTATGTCTACAGTCTCTGACCATCTCCTGTATCATATCTGTAGTATGTCTGGGGGCTCTTTCTAACAGAAGCCCTCTCTGTGTCCATCAGAGAGACCCCCCTCCAGGTCCCAATAAAGTACTCTGCTTCTCTTCCTGTATTTTGTTTATTGTTAATAGATCATGTAAGGATCCCAGGGTAATGAAGACTTTGTAGGGGAGCATCTCTGTGGTTGAGTCATTGCCATAGAAACATTTGTAAGGGGGAGGAGTTAGTAAAATGACCACGCCCAGAAATATTTCTGCACCTAGGCGCCTGTGACCCTAGGATCGGCCCTGGGGCCATCATCCATGTGCTGTACATCACCTGAACAGATGCATCATACATTTCATTCAATATACCTGAGAGCTGAACTCCAATTAGACATTTTTATAGCTTTGGGTGGAGAGGGAAGGGGTTAGGTCCTTTCTGCTGTTTGTCTCTCTTGGGGAGACTTCCTCTTAAAAAAATGACATTATTGAAAGAATGAGGCTCACCATAATTATTACGATCTGATGCCTTGTACACACGGCCAGGATTCCCAACGTGTCAAGGTCCGGCGTAAATCTGACGTGAAAACCGAGAACCTGCTCTCCCGTACACACAAGCGGGTTTTCCGACGAGAAAACCCGACGAGAGCTCTTGGCCGGGAACCCCAGCCGTGTGTATGCTCCGTCTGAGGCCGTGTACACACGGCAGAGAACCTCGACGGGCAGAACACATCGTTCCGCCCGTCGAGGTTCTCTGCCGGCCGTCGAAATCGGCGACCCGCCCGTCGGGAATGGCAACCAGCCATTCATCCAGGCGGGCCGTCGAGCAAAAAGAGAGCGTGCTCTCTATTTCTGCTCGACGGCATTCCCGACGGGATGCTCGCCGAGAGTGTACACACGGCCGAGGTCCTCGCTGGAATGCAGCTTCCAGCGAGGTTCTCGCTGGTTTCCAGCGAGAACCTCGGTCTTGTGTACGCCGCCTCGAGTTTTTCCAACAGGAAAACTGTCAAATACATCTGTTTTTTTTTCCATACACACGGGCAGGTTTTCCGGTCAGGCGGTTTTTGGCCAATTTTCCCGTCAGAAAAACTGCGAGGAGCATACACACGGCCGGGATTCCCAGTCAAAGGCTCTCCTCACAGTTTTCCCATCGGAAACCCGGTCGTGTGTACAGGGCTTGAGTGTACTATCTCTTTATAATCTACCTTATATCTACCAAAACTATGTAATATGAATGGCCTACCTAATCTATCCAATCAAGCAGGCTCCTGCACTATATACTTGTTGGTGGATCCAAAGGCAATTGTACAGATTGTATCGTGTGTGTGGTAACCCAGAGATTTAAAGTATACTGAGTGAGGTTTTCGATTGAAATGCAGTATTTCCTTGATAGCAGTAGGTCCACATATTTGTCACTTGCTGCTGCTGTTTAAAGTATAAAATATAAAAAGCACATAAATATTAAGTATTTGAAATGGTTACTTGCAGAGTTGAACCTTTCCATAAATAATTAATTTTTTTTTTACAAAAGCTTGGCTCAAGAGATGACTTTCAATAGATTTTAGCGAGGCAGCTGCTCTGCTACGCACGAAACCCTGATCCACAATCAGGTGGTCTACGAATGATTTAACATTGGATTCCCAACGAACATGCAATGTGGCCCAATTCTGTCGCTCCAGGGCTCTGCGGTATCGTCACCATAAATTATTTTTAACCACTTCTATACCAGGCACTTATACACCTTCCTGCCCAAGCCAATTTTCAGCTTTCAGCGCTGTCGCAATTTGAATGACAATTACGCAGTCATGCTACACTGTACCCAAACAATTTTTTTATCATTTTGTTCCCACAAATAGAGCTTTCTTTTGGTGGTATTTGATCACCTCCGCGATTTTTATTTTTTGCGCAACAATTAAAAAAATAGCGAACATTTTGAAAAAAAAAAAAAGTTTTTCTTTGTTTCTGTTCATTTATTTTGTAAATAAGTACCTTTTCTTCTTCAATGACGGGCACTGATAAGGCGTCACTGACGGGAACCGATAAGGCGTCACTGACGGGCACTGATAAGGCATCACTGATGGGCACTGATGATGGGCACTCATAGGCGGGACTGATGGGCACTCATAGGCGGCACTGATGGGCACTCATAGGCGGCACTGATGGGCACTCATAGCTGGCACTGATGGGTACTTATGGGTGGCAATGATAGGTGGCATGGACACACTGCTAGGTGGGCACAGATGAGCACTGATAGGTGGCACTGATGCACACTGGTGGGTGGCACTGATGACACTGGTGGGTGGCATTGCTGGGCATCACAAATTTTGTTGTGCCATGATGGTGCCAGTCAGTGCCTATTTGTGGGCACTGATTGTCATATGTTATTTATACATTTGTACATGTGGATGGCCATGGGCACTTACCTGGCCATCCACATGTTGGGTGCTTCCCTGGTGGTCCTGGGCGGCATCCTGGTGGTCCAGTGTGGGCATTCGAGGGGGGGCTGTGCTGATAAACAATCAGCGCAAACCCCCCCTGTCAGGAGACCCGCCGGCGGCAGTCAGCTCCTTATCACAGCTCCCTCCCTCCTTATATGTCACAGCCTTCTATTGTCTATGCTGGCCCAACTTCTCCACCCCTCCCATCACTTCCCTTTATAATCTTTGTAGTGGCCAGGGTAAGAATGAACAGTTAAGCTGGCCATACATTATGCAATTTTCTTGTTCTATTTTCTTTAGATTTACCTTCAACTATGTAGTGCAAGGACCTGTCTGATTGCATACAAATTGAAAGTGTTTAGCTTGACCTTTTATTATATGGTTTTGGCAAATCTAAAGGAAAATTGTACAAGAAAATTGTATAATACTACAGAGTGTCCCTTGAGTGACAGCTCCAAATCTGTTGGGGCTGCTGATATCACATCCAAGATGGCGGAACTCAGCAGCATTCTCAGGACTTTTGGAAGTCTACACAAGAGAGGTTTTTACAGGTAAATAGCATGTATAAATCAAGTGAAATGCACATACAGTGCGGAAAATAAGTATTTGAACACCCTGCTATTTTGCAAGTTCTCCCACTTGGAAATCATGGAGGGGTCTGAAATTGTCATCGTAGGTGCATGTCCACTGTGAGAGACATAATCAAAAAGAAAAATTCCAGAAATCACAATGTATGATTTTCTTAACTATTTATTTGTATGATACAGCTGCAAAGAAGTATTTGAACACCTGAGAAAATCAATGTTAATATTTGGTACAGTAGCCTTTGTTTGCAATTACAGAGGTCAAACAATTCTTGTAGTTTTTCACCAGGTTTGCACACACTGGAGGAGGGATTTTGGCCCACTCCTCCACACAGATCTTTTCTAGATCAGTCAGGTTTCTGGGCTGTCGCTGAGAAACACAGAGTTTGAGCTCCCTCCAAAGATTCTCTATTGGGTTTAGGTCTGAAGACTGGCTAGGCCACGCCAGAACCTTGATATGCTTCTTACAGAGCCACTCATTGGTTATCCTGGCTGTGTGCTTCGGGTCATTGTCATGTTGGAAGACCCAGCCTCGACCCATCTTCAAAGCTCTAACTGAGGGAAGGAGGTTGTTGCCCAAAATCTCGCAATACATGGCCCCGGTCATCCTCTCCTTAATACAGTGCAGTCGCCCTGTCCCATGTGCAGAAAAACACCCCCAAAGCATGATGCTACCACCCCCATGCTTCACAGTAGGGATGGTGTTCTTGGGATGGTACTCATCATTCTTCTTCCTCCAAACACGGTTAGTGGAATTATGACCAAAAAGTTATATTTTGGTCTCATCTGACCACATGACTTTCTCCCATGACTCCTCTGGATCATCCAAATGGTCATTGGCAAACTTAAGACGGGCCTTGACATGTGCTGGTTTAAGCAGGGGAACCTTCCGTGCCATGCATGATTTCAAACCATGACGTCTTAGTGTATTACCAACAGTAACCTTGGAAACTATGGTCCCAGCTCTTTTCAGGTCATTGACCAGCTCCTCCCGTGTAGTTCTGGGCTGATTTCTCACCTTTCTTACGGTCATTGAGACCCCACGAGGTGAGATTTTGCATGGAGCCCCAGTCCGAGGGAGATTGACAGTCATGTTTAGCTTCTTCCATTTTCTAATGATTGCTCCAACAGTGGACCTTTTTTCACCAAGCTGCTTGGCAATTTCCCCGTAGCCCTTTCCAGCCATGTGGAGGTGTACACTTTTGTCTCTAGTGTCTTTGGACAGCTCTTTGGTCTTGGCCATGTTAGTAGTTGGATTCTTACTGATTGTATGGGGTGGACAGGTGTCTTTATGCAGCTAATGACCTCAAACAGGTGCATCTAATTTAGGATAATACATGGAGTGGAGGTGGACATTTTAAAGGCAGACTAACAGGTCTTTGAGGGTCAGAATTCTAGCTGATAGACAGGTGTTCAAATACTTCTTTGCAGCTGTATCATACAAATAAATAGTTAAAAATTCATAAATTGTGATTTCTGGAATTTTTTTTTTGATTATGTCTCTCACAGTGGACATGCACCTACGATGACAATTTCAGACCCCTCCATGATTTCCAAGTGGGAGAACTTGCAAAATAGCAGGGTGTTCAAATACTTATTTTCCGCACTGTATAATCTTATGGGAAGACTGTTGTTGAAATTTCATTAATAAGGATAATTCATTTTTTGTTTCTGATTTGACTTTTCCTTTTTTGCAGCTCTGGAGAGGGACAAGTTTGACAACAAGACGGTCTCCTTTGAGGAGCACATCTTGTCAGAGCATTGCATGTGGCACTACCTATACTTTATCGTACTGATCAAGGTGAAGGATCCAACGGAGTATACAGGACCAGAAAGCTTTGTGGCTAAAATGATTACTGTAAGTAGTTTGGACATTTCGTTTCAGACCACCATAACTATTCATCTTATCAAGTTGTAAGAGAACTAAAGGCCCCTTGAAGTGAGTTTAAAGTGGTTCTAAAGGCAAAAGTTTTTTTTACCTTATTGCATTTTCTGCATTAAGGTACAAAAAAACTTCCAATACCCCCAGCCCCCTCTCAAACATATACCTGAGTTCTCTATCAATCCAGTGCTGTCCCGTGTGCAGCAGCGCTGCTATCTATTCCTGGTCCCGCAGGAGATTCTTAGGCGGTGTACACACGACCGAGAAACTCGTCGGGCGAAACACATCGTTTTCCCCATCGAGTTTCTAGTTCGGCAGTTAAAAAAACTTGTCGAGCCAAATTTTCCCATTGTCCAACGAGGAAATAGAGAACATGCTCTCTTTTTGGCTCGACGAGTTTCCCGACGGGTTTCTCGGCGAAAAGTGTACACACGACCGGTTTTCTCGGCAGAATACGTCTCCCATCGAGTTTCTTGCTGGATTCTGCCGAGAAAACCGGTCGTGTGTACGCCGCCTGAGAGCAGAGGGACTGCCGCTGTCAGGCAAATCCTGTGGAGAGAGTGCGATAGGATGGCTGGGTCGTGCTGTATATGTGTATGGATGCACACACTCTGGAGTGTGCCCCCACACCAACCGTTTTGCTGAGGTGGCATGCAGAGTAGAGGGGTAGCAGACAACACCAGCATTGGGCTCTAGAATAGGAAATAAGAGACCACTCTGTGCAATATCTTTGCACAGACCAGGTAAGTATAACATCACTTTAAGAAATAGAAAAAACAGCCTTTACAACCACTTTAGAGCATGCTAAAGTCTCTAAAACATTATTATTGAACGTTATTTCAGCAGGACCTAAATGCTAGTTAGCATGCAAAAAAAGCGGAACCCCATAAATTCAGCATGACCTAAATGCCAGCTAAATAAACATTTTGAGGAATTTATCAAAACTGGAGCAGTCAGAAACTGGAGCATGTGTACATGGCAACCAATCAGCATCTACCTTTTATTTTCAAAGCCTAACTAAACAAGCTGAAAATAGAAGCTGATTGGTTGCCATGAACAGCTGCTCCAGCTTTTTTTAAATCCCACTGTGGCGGGAGTTACTTTGGGCAGGGGCTTGTGGAACCCAGCTTACCTTGGAGAGCTCTGGAAACCCATTTTCCAGCTCTCCCGGCCCCACCCTGTGTCTATTAGGGGCACAGGGTGACCGAGAAACCCAGTTGGGTCTGAACCCAATTCCCAGTACAACCACACCAGACTCCGCATTTAGTTTTACGTGTGTTATTCAGGGTTCTATATGTGTGGTTTGTATTGAAAGAATGAAGGGGCTCTTTCACTTGGGACATTAATACCCATGAACAATATCCATCAAGAAATATATGAAGATAAATAATTCCACCTTTCCGACTGCTAGAATATTGTATGAGCTTGGTCTCATAGACAGTTGCAAACAGAAGGGGGGATTTTCCCCTGAGTGTATATCTCTTTGTGACTGTGTTTGAAACAGTGTTATGTTTTTTACTACCCTACACTGATGTCTCGAAAAGTGACTGGGCGGGCTAAGGGATCTTGTTTTGTGCTGGTATTGGGCAAGGGAATTTTATATGGCGGACATACTCCTTTTTGAGAACGGGGTCCGTCACACCCCCATTCATATTCTAACTCCACTAAAAATTGTTCTTGTGTGTGTATCAGTTGGAGAGATGTCTCATCACTTCCTGTCCAGACAGGAACAGAGACTTCCCCAACTGGCATAAAGGTAAAATAAATCTCATAGAGGCTCTAACAAGCTAATGTCCAGGCAGATATAAAAGGCACCAAAAAATGCAGCCCTGTAATTATTTGTAGCCCACTTAGCCCCTGTTCACACCGGTGTGACCTGTCATGGGATTTGGCAGTTCCAAATTGCATGACAAGTCGCACCCCATTGCTGGAAATGGAACCGTTCATGACGCAGTGATTATGAAAAAAGGTTTCTACACTACTTTTTACTGATTTCATTGCAACTTGCATAGACCTCTGTTAAATGACGTCACAAGCCATAATGATATCGGCAGTGCAAATGGTTCTGATTTATGGCTTTGAAGTGCGATTTCAAAGCTGCACTGGTGTGAACCAGGCCTTAGACCATCTTGTTGCAGTAACCCATGGCAACACACATTAAATATGTTAGTGTGATGCGATACCATTTATTCTAAATGGCACCTCGATGAACCTGCCAACATATATGTCTTGCAGCTCAATGCACTAACATGTTGAAGAGCTTTGTGGGAAAAACTGCACGTGCATCATTATTGTTTGGCAGTGCACTGTAATGCACATGAGTATGTTGCTGTGTATTGCATCTGCGGGTGCAGAAGGAATGACACTGCATTCCACCAATGTAATCGGCTGCAACGATGTTATGAACGAGCCCCAATATTTCATAAAAATCTATTTTTGTATATAGTGTTGTAACGGGAGGGCCCATGGAATCTAGAAGCTTTTAGAAAGCATGAGCCAGAAAACAATGGACATTCAGAATATATCTTGAACTACCTGAGATGGGACTGTTGTGTGGTTATTGTCCACAATGTATTCCAGGATATCTGTGGAGAACTGGTTTCTGTTTGTTGAATCTGAACTTAACAGGTTAATTGAAAGAGTGACTCATTCATAATGTGGAGACACATACTGTTGGGTGTTAATGTCATCAACTCCAGCCCAGCTGTCTGTCTGATGTGATGTAAATGAATCTAGGATGGCTTCTGAGGATCTTTCATTGTGGTTTGTGCTAATTGACCCTGTATTGTGTGAAGGTCCATTGATGATAAAGTGTGTATTGTAAGTTAATAGACAGCCTAAAGATCAGGTGTATGAGTCATCAGTTACAGTTAATTAGCTCATGTAAATTAGGTCAGGAGCCGGAGTCAGGTTGTCTGTTAAAAGATGTGTAATGGGTTCATTAGGTAACTATTGTGTGATGTTGTGGATGGAGTTGGGTCATTGTTCATTTGGTTACTGCAGTATTCTTTTTGTGTATATAAGAGCCTGCTTTCTCAATAAAGATTGTCAGACTTACTTCATACAGAGCTGTGTCACGTATTATTCTATGGTCCAATTTGCCTGAATGTGGAGTGTCGGTAGCTGCCTTGTGTTCGGGAATGGAAAATCCTAAATGGCTTTAACCCCTGTCCCATTTGGGGTGCCGTTACAAGTGTGTTCATTGTAAGTACCTGAATTGGACCTGGCATCAACTTCTTGCTGTCAGTGTGAACCTAGCCTTAAAGAGCAGATGGGGGAATCTGTTCATTTTCTTTTGATCGGCTATCTGGCTGCTCTAAAAAAAACTGATGCATCCATGGCCTGTTGGACAGGACTGTGCTGTGTGACAGAGCTATTTAATCTTAAGACTGGATGGGCAGAAGTTCAGTTCCTTCAGGTAAAACAGCTCCCTTATATTTATGTCATCGGTGTATTTCGCTGTCTGCCTGGAGTTCAGCATTAATCTAGCCACAAGCAAACAAATTCTGATTATGCAAGACACAAAAAAAACTTTGGCGTAATCGCGGGCTGCAAGTTATTTTTGGTCGTCGTACTGACCCATTTTTCGGGCGACTTGGAGAAACTTTGCAGATTGCCTGTCCTACAAGGCGTTAACGTCTTTTCTGGCGGGTTCCTATAATTGCGTTGTGTAGGAGGGAGACATATGAACAGCCAGATTCTTCTCAGCGTAATTATATTTAAAGACTGATGCGACCCCTCGTCACATTATGAGTAACTGTAATTATGCTAAACAGCGCTTGAAACGGCGAACAGAATTGGCGGTGTCATTGGCAGAACGCATTTTCCCAGAAATGAAAAAAAAAATAATAAGTTGATGTCGCAGTCAGTCATTTTTCTACCTTGTCTGCAATTAGCAAATTTTAATTGTTAATAGCTTACTATTTATTATTGTACCTGGTTGTTTACAGCGTAACCTTGCTAACATTTTGGAGGGTATCCACAATATTACAGTCAAAATGTTTCTCCATTCTGTACTCTGTATTCATTAACATGCCATTTCATAAATATACAGCTGTGACCAATAGTTTTGAGAATGACACAAATATTAATTTTCACAAAGTCTGCTGTCTCAGGTCCCTTTCACACAGTCAGACCGTTCAGGTCCGCCTGTCATTTTTTTCAGCGCACCTGAACGGGCGCTCCATACAAGTCTATGGAGCGTCGGATGTCAGAGGAGACCACGTCCGCTGACATCCGTTCCGTTAAAATCAGACATATGTGCGTCAACGCGTTTCGCTGGTCCGCTTTCTCAGGACACACATGGGGTAAATATAAAAACAATAGGCCTCACTGAATGCGAATGTGCACACATACAAAGTCTCCATGGGCAGTCACCCGGGAAACAGAACTAGCCAACCAATGTGTACCCCATACATTGCTTGGAAAATTGAAATTAAAAGAAGAAAATTTTTATTAAAAGAAGAGATAATTACTAGGCACACAGTTGTAATGGAAACAAAAAGCTGCAGAGAAGAAGGTCTCTGGACAGCTCCCTGGGTCATTACATGGCTGCATTTCATGGCCTTGGCAGGTCTGGGGACATGTGTGGTATATCTCTTATCACTCGACTGACTATACAGTATCTCACAAAAGTGAGTACGCCCCTCACATTTTTGTAAATATTTTATAATATCTTTTCATGTGACAACACTGAATAAATGATACTTTTCTACAATGTAAAGTAGTGAGTGTACAGCTTGTATAACAGTGTACATTTGTTTCCCCTCAAAATAACTCAACACACAGCCATTAATGTCTAAACCACTGACAACAAAAGTGAGTACACCCCTAAGTGAAAATGTCCAAATTGGGCCCAAGTAGCCATTTTCCCTCCCAGTGTCATGTGACTCGTTAGTGTAACAAGGTCTGATGTGTGACTGGGGAGCAGGTGTGATAAATTTGTTGTTATCGCTCTCACTCTCTCCTACTGATCACTGGTAATTCAACATGGCACCTCATGGCAGAGAACTCTCTGAGGATCTGAAAAAAATAATTGTTGCTCTACATAAAGATGGTCTAGGCCACCCATCACTAAATGGTCACACCATTTAGGAGCTGACTCTTCCCCTTAGCTGCTGCTAGCACTGTCATCTTCACAATGCTGAGGGCAGGAGCTGCCCCAGTAAACCGATTAGTTGCTAGGGATGCAGGGCAGTCCTAGCAACCAATCGTGACCTGTTTAACAGAAAAAGTTATGCAACTCCGGCCCTCCATCCAGAACGGTCCTGCCCTGTGTAAGGAAGGACAGGGAAGAGGGCTATGTCACTGCTATGTAGGATGGGGGGCAAACTGGAAGGGGGGGGGTGATATGATAGAGGGCTGGGGACTGAAGTGTGAAGAGGAGGGTGTTATAAAGGGGATGAGGACAGGAATGTGGAGGGAAGGGTGATATTAAGGGTGGTTGAGGACTGTATTGTGAAGGAGGGTGATGTGAAGGGAGGGTTGAGGACACTGCTGTGAAGGGGGACAGGTGTGAAGTAGGGGACAGTGATATAAATGGGGGGATTTTGATGTCAAAGGGGGTTGTGATAAAAAGTGGGGGGGTTATGATGTGCAGAGGGGACTGAGAACAGTAATGTAATAATAGAATTGTAATGTGAAGGATTTGAGGCTAGATTCAAATCATTGTGTCCTTTGTTCTGCATGGAGGCAGCCCAATAATTTCGTTGGGCTGCCTTATATGCAGAAAAATAAGTCCCTGACCCTTTTTTAAATTGTGCTTCACCAAGCCATATGGTGCTGCGGCACCATGTGGTTTGGCACTTGCAAAAAACCCATTGCATTTGCCAATGCTCAGAAGTGCGATTTAAGACTCGAGCGTGATTCGGACCTCGGCTGAAAGAACATTTTGCTGACTGGACCTCCGTGAATTTTAATTCAATACCACTGGCCTAGGCTATAAGAAGATTGCCAAGACCCTGAAACTGAGCTGCAGCATGGTGGCCATGACCACACAGCGGTTTAACAGGACAGGTTCTACTCAGAACAGGCCTCGCCATGGCTGACCAAAGAAGTTGAATGCACATGCTCAGCATCATATCCAGAGGTTGTCTTTGGTTTGCATGGCTATCGTCCCAGAAGGAAGCCTCTTCTAAAGATGATGCAAGAAAGCCCACAAACTGTTTTCTGAAGACAAGCAGACTAAGGACATGGATTACTGGAACCATATCCTGTGTTCTGATGAGACCAAGATAAACTTATTTGGTTCAGATGGTGTCAAGCGTGTGTGGCGGCAACCAGGTGAGGAGTACAAAGACAAGTGTGTCTTACCTACAGTCAAGCATTGTGGTGGGAGCTACATGAGTGCTGCCGGCACTGGGGTGCTACAGTTCATTGAGGGGACCATGAATGCCAACATGTACTGTGACGTACTGAAGCAAGGCATGATCCCCTCCCTTCAGAGACTGGGCCACAGTGCCATATCGCAAAAAATGACCTTGTCATTAAGGGGGCCATTCCTTCTGATCCTTAAATGGTTAAAGTTCCTAATTCCAGATTAGAGATCTAGAAAGGGCAAGGGTTGGTGGAGTTTATCTTCAAGAAGTTGAACTATGAGTCAAGTGTAACTTTACTCTGTATAACAGCATTGCTTTAACGTCAGTGGATTTTTCGATACGTTGTTCACAACAAAACACCCTCGGAATGTACTGTTGCTTGTCTCCTGGGATTTCACAGCATTGTAACCTTTGTCTGGCAGGTTTAAACTTTTGCCGTATTTCAGCGCTCAGCCCACTGGAGCGTTGTCACTCGCGGCAGGTTTCCTGGAAAGAAGAGAGCTTCAAGGTCTTCACTGTACCAAAGAGCATAGTCTACTATTCCCTGGTACTGGCGTGATCTTGTCGTGACATAACTCATACTTTCTCAAACAAACAGGGAAAGTACATAGATGGGAAACTTTTTTTTCCCCCAGAATCCTTTGCTGGTTGAAAGAAAGGGATACAAAAAAAAAAATCTAAAGGCTTTTTTGAACTTTTTATATTTGGAGCTGGTAACATTTTGTCTGGCACAGCTCAAGGCTTTAGAAACCCTTAGAAGTACATTGAAGGCTGTACCCAATGGGAAAAGATGAAATGCATATGTGAGAGCTGTATAACCTGCCATAGAATTTGTATTTCTGTCCATTCAGTTCTGAGATTTGCATAGCTCTGACACCAGGCACAGCCCTGTACTTGATCAGTTCATTAGCACTTATAGGTCTTGTTCCCTCCCCAACCTGGCCTTTGATTGGAGGGTGCAGTGGAAGCAGCAGACTGATGAGCTATTATCTCTGTGCCTCTGCTCTCTCTTTCTATCAGCCTGTCATTTGAATATGATCACTGCTGCAAAACTAAACTGGCTCGTTTTGCTGCTTCTCCCTTTCCCAGTCTGAGCTCTGGTGTACAGGAGGCTGATCAATAGTCGAATTCAAAGACTTGCACTGTTTGTCTTTCAAAAACACATTTGATGATGTATTAATGAGCACAGAATGTGTTCATGTTTTGGCTTTGATATCTGCCTGGAATTCATCTATACAGTTGTCCTGCCAGTAACGTTATGAGGTTTGTTTGAATAAATGACAGGTGTGCCATAACATAAAGAAGAAAAATATATGTATTTTCTTAAAATGCATGTTTTGCCATTAAGAAAAAGTTTGTTGCAGACAGGAGGAATCCATTTATTTAAAAAAAATTGCATTGTAGTTGGGCAGCACAGTGGCTAAGTGATTAGCACTTCTGCCTAGCAGCCCTTAGTTTGTCAGTTCAAATCCCAACCATGGCACCACCTGCCTTGGCTTTGCATGTTCTCCCTACGCCTGCGTGGGCTTCCTCCAGGTCAATGGCGTCTGGCGTTTTTTTTTTGTTGAGGGAGGGGGGGCGTTTGTCGTTTGACGGTCGGTTGGGCACTTACCCCATCTAGGCAGCCTCTCCTATGTCCTCTCCTCTGGCACGGCAGCTTTAGCCGTGCAAAACGGAAAAAAGAATACGCAAACCAAAGTAATTCCCAAACCTCATGGAGTGGCAGCCAACATTTAAAAAGTGTCCCCACAAAACAGTATGATAAATATATAAAAAATGTGGCGCTAACTCAAATAAAGTGCAATAGTAAACAAATCAATGCTTCACATAACCAATAAATCAATCAAGCCCATAACTGAACTTCAATCAGTGAAATAACAGTCCAAAATTCATGTGCAAAGAAGTGCATATGCAAAAAATAAAAATAAAATCATTGAGTCAAAGATTCAAAAAAGTGCTTGTGCAATCAAAGGATTCAAAAATTGTTGGTAGATGTGCAACAATCAAGTGCAGGAAAGACATCAATTCTTATATAACATGTAGTCACACTTGCTTCCACCATCCCCCAGCGGGTCTTGTAGCACTTCTGGTAAATGTTATCCTTAATGGTAATCTAGGCTTCTCCTCAGAGCACCAAACCAGGCAAAATATAGGCAGTGGTTGGGGATAAAAAATATAACCACTGTGCCAAATTACGTCCTCCTTAGTCCCCTCCACTCAGGAGTCATACAAGATAAAGAAGATCTCCATAGTACATTAATTCCATTTAAAATAATTTATTCCAAGCAGCAACTTACATTTAAAATATAAATGAATCGATAAATTCAGGGACTTATGGTCTTAGCCGTGACCGGAAGTAGCGTCACCCGACTCCTCCCAACACGTTGCGTCATTGATCACGTGACTTTCTCAAGTCTGCTGTGTGTCTCCTCTCTCCTCCTTCTAGTTGCTAGGCATCCAGTAAGATCGCCTGTCCTTTCAGCCAATCAGGTGACGGGCTTCACAACCCACTTCCTGATTGGTCGGAAGGAGAATTAGTGTGAGAATAGCAAATATTAATTCACTATTGTCAAACAACTGGGTGGTCTTGGAGCTCAGTGCTCTGCGCCCCAAGCCCACCCTTTTTTGAAGCCTATTAGAGCCTCTGGCTCTGATCACGTGCTTAAAAAAAAAAACACCACCCACCATTGGAACCCATGTTCTGGCGCACTGTATGTAGATCAGGGGCCGGACGCATGGATAGGGAGGGCATCACCCGTGCGCCCCTAATGGATGGCCCGCCACTTCTCCAGGTACTCTGGTTTCCTCCCACATTCCTAAGACATACGGGTAGGTTAATTGGCTCCTGTCTAAATTGGCCCTTGTGTGTGTGTATGAATGGGAGTTAGGATGGGAGGGGATTGAGCTGCCAGAGACAAACTGAATACACACAATACACACAACCCAGAATATAAAGACTGCTGCACAGGCACCGGGATGTAATTGATTGTGCTGTGCTTGATCTAGCAAGAGGATGGTGACCCTGGATGATGCCTGAATACCGTGTTTGCCCAAAAATAAGCCCGGTCTTATATTAATTTTGGCAACAAAAAACACAGTAGGGCTTATTTTCGGGGTAGGTCTTACCATGTAATGTGTTGTCTTCTCTCCCCCTCCCTGCCTGTCTGGAATCCCCAGTATTAACTGAGTTAAAATGTTTGTAAAATCCTATAATCCTCTCTATTACAGTAGTATATAATGTGCAATGTGTGTGTTTCTGTAATATAATTGTGCCAAATACCTTCATTATAGCGCCGCTCTGCGCTTCCTTGACCCTGCCGGAGCTCTCTTCCCCACAATTATATTACAGAAACACACACATTGTACATTATATACTACTGTAATAGAGTGGGTTAGTTGATTTTACAAGCATTTTAAACTAGGGCTTATTTTCGGGATAGGGCTTATATTGCAGCCCTCCTGGAAAATTATGATAGGTCTTATTTTCAGGGTAGGTCTTATTTTTGGGGAAACAGGGTAAATATGGTCCAGTCCAGATTGAAGGCATTGTCAGGGTTAGTACTGTGATGAATGTGAGAAGTAAGAAATACCTGGAAATGTTACACATTAAAAAAATACATTGCTGATGCTAGGTTCAGTTTAACCACTTAAGGACCGCCTACTGCACATTTACGTCGGCAGAATGGCACGGCTGGGCACATCAACGTATATATACGTTGGTTTTAGTACCCAGCCGTGGGTCGCGGGCGCGCGCCCGCGGGCGCGCGCCCGCGACCCGGTCCGAAGCTCCAGGACCGGGACCGCGGGATTCGCGGACCCGATCGCCGCTGCAGTGCGGCGATCCGTCCCTGGAGCGGAAGAACGGGGAGAGCCGTGTGTACACACGGCTTCCCCGTGCTTCTCTGTGGCCGGAGCATCGATCGCGTCATCCCTGTAATAGGGGGACGCGATCGATGACGTCACACCTACAGCCACACCCCCCTACAGTTGTAAACAACACATTAGGGCACACATTCCCTACAGCGCCACCTGTGGTTAACTCCCAAACTGCAACTGTCATTTCCACAGTAAACAATGCAATTTAAATGCATTTTTTGCTGTGAAAATGACAATTGTCCCAAAAATGTGTCAAAATTGTCCGAAGTGTCCGCCATATTGTCGCAGTCACGAAAAAAATCGCTGATCGCCGCTATTAGTAGTAAAAAAAAAATAATTAATAAAAATGCAATAAAACTATCCCTTATTTTGTAAACGCTATAAATTTTGCGAAAACCAACCGATAAACGCTTATTGCGATTTTTTTTACCAAAAATATGTAGAAGAATACGTATCGGCCTAAACTGAGGAAAAAAAATGTTTTTTTATATATTTTTTGGGGGATATTTATTATAGCAAAAAGTAAAAAATATTGCATTTTTTTTTAAATTGTCGCTCTATTTTTGTTTATAGCGCAAAAAATAAAAACCGCAGAGGTGATCAAATACCACCAAAAGAAAGCTCTATTTGTAGGAAAAAAAGGACGCAAATTTTGTTTGGGAGCCACGTCGCACGACCGCGCAATTGTCTGTTAAAGCGACGCAGTGCCGAATCGCAAAAACCCCTTAGGTCATTTGCCAGCGTATTGGTCCGGGTCTTAAGTGGTTAAGGGAATTAAACTCCACATTATACCACAAGTCCCAGGTGGAAAAGTAACTGAGCAAAAATCAAACAGAAGTTGTGTTTTTTTATATACTGTCAATCATTTCATAGAATGTAATAGTACTGTTGGTTGTGAATTGTACTGTATTGTATAATGTATTTTAAAGCTGAACTGCAGACGCAAAAAAATTAAAGCTAAAGAGTAACACTTTTGTTAAGAAAACAAACATTCCCCTGGGTGATCTGTGTACATTTCAGGGGTTTTACCAAACTTTGTTGCAGATTCCTACCTTTTGTCTTTCTAAAGGAATTGCTGTTTATTTGTCTGTGTTCATGGTCAGAGTGAATCTGTATGGGAGTCGTTTTATAATTATCAATCAGCTGCTGTACCTGCAGGGCTCTAATGAGGAAGGTGGCAGGTTATGCATCCCTTTAGATATGATCTACCTTTGGGAGTATCCCAGCGAAAATGACATTTTTGTTGCAGGGGATGCCTGAAATTGATTTGTATCTTAGTGCAGACTTCTGGGAAAATCAGTAAGCCAATCACACAAGCAGGAAATTACATTTTCAGGGGACGTCATCTGTGTACAGAAGGCCTCCAGGTAGCCATATTGCATTGCATTTTATAATTACAGCTCTGCAGATTAAAAGGGTCAAATTATTTTTAATAACCTCCAATTACAAAATGACTTGTGTCACAATTGTATATGCCATAATATTTTTTTTATTTGATACCCCCCCCCCCCCCCCCGAAAGTGAAGTTACCTATTACAGCTAAACCCCAGACAGATATTGAAGACACAAATTATTGCACCGCTCTATCCATTAATAAATCATTAAATGTGTTTTTGTAATGCAAGGAATTTAAGTGCCTGAATCTGACATGGTATCACGTCTCTTGTGCAGCAGGGCTCCAGTGTGAGAGGAAGAAGCACTAAAAGGAGCCACTCCGCTCTTTTGTCTCCTCTTATGCTGACAGTAGGAGAGAGTAGAGTGACAGAGAGCTGAGCTCATCACTTTGCTGTTTCTCCTTTTATTGGCTAGTCACAGGCTGGGGGCAGATCCAACACAGCCCGGGCTCCGAGAAAGTGATGCTAGCCATCAGATTGAGGGCATCTGGTATAAAAAAAAATATGCTACAGAGAAATCTCCAGGTGGACGTAAATATTGCAGCAAATGTTGGTTTTGTTTTTAATATTCATCTTGATATTTTTGTCTAGAGTTCTGCTTTAAAAGGATATTAATCCACCTTTTAAGTACCCTGTAAAGTAGTGGTGACATTATCACAGTGCTGTACATAGCCTGTGTATAGAGCAGAGCTGTGGGAGGGACCCTGTAGCACCACCCACTACAGGCTGCCTGCAGAAAATGACAGAATGGGCGGAGACAAGACCAGTCACTCTGCACAAGTTGAGAGAGCAGCAGTGACCGGTCTTTATTACAGCAAGCTCCTGAATACTTTTGCACTGGATTACTGTACAGATCTGGAAAAAATACACAGAGCACACCAAGAGTAAAGAAGAGAATACACAGGACTCTTGTGTTTAGACAATATTTGCTTATCCTGTAGTTCAGGGGTTGGCAACTTGAGGCCCTCCAGCTGTTGCATAACTACAAGTCGCATCATGCCTCTGGGAGTGATTGTAAATGCCAGCCTTGCAATGCCTCATGGGAAATGTATTTCAGCTGGAGGGCCCCAGGTTGCCTACCCCTGCTTTAGTTCATCTTCACGGTGGTACTCCATCCAAAGCCAATGGAAGTGCTAGAGCTTGACTTTTCAAGCTTAAAGGGTCACTAAAGGAAAAAATAAATTTTGATGAAATGACTGTTTACAGGGTATAGAGACATAAAAGTTAACTGATTCCTTTTCAAAATGATTAAAAATAGTTAAAAATCAATCATATATTGTGCCTGCAGGTTAGTTTCACTTTTGAACTGGCTTCATGTTTCTGTGAAGTAGAAATAGACACACAGAACAAAAACAAACAAATCCAGGGCAGTGTTTTGTTTTTAAAATGAATCTGATTGGTTCTGGGAAGTTTTAGACACACAGTAATGACAGCTTAGACCACCGTGAGAAAGCTCCCAGTACTGTGGTTATAAAGAAACAGACAAGCAGGAAGTGGGAAGAACAGAGCAGGATTACAGCAACTTCAAAGCAAAAACAAACAATAAGGACATGAAACCAGTACTGCAGTAAGGTAAAGGAAGCTATTTAGCTAAAAAAAAAAAAATCCTTTAGTGATCCTTTAAAGCAGAGTTCCGGTCAGAGATTATTATTTATTTATTTTGCACGCTAAATACAATTATATTATACATTCCATTAAACATACTAATAGCTCCCCAATCGATAAGGAAATCATAAACAACTCTTGCCTTATGTGCTGCAGCTCATGCTGCGGCCGTTGCCATCGTATGTGTGGGCATCTGAAGCCCAAATGCCTTTCTTTCCCTTGTTTGCAAGGAGAGGTGCACCTCTCGATCTCGCGCGTGCGCTGTAGAACGGCATTTGTAGCGCAGTTTGTTTGTTACGTTGTCATGACAACGGGCGGCGACGGAGGAGCGTCCCGCCCCGTTGTTATGACAACACTGATAACAAAATCCACAGTATAATAAAACTCAGAATGGCTCACCTGCCCAGAGACTCCTGGGAAATTTCCCAGGAGGCAATGGGGGGTAGGACAGGAAGTGCATCCACCGCAGACTAGGAAGAAGGCAGATTTCGATTTCTGCCTAACAACAGCAATATAGAAGTTAGTAAACAAAAATAAAGAAATAATTAAATGTAAGCTATTGAGAGACAGTTAGTTTTTAGGGTGCAACTCCACTTTAAGTCACTATTTAGTTTGCACATATAAAGTAATTTCCCCCTTATTTAGGACACTGCTAGTAGGTGGGTCCAGGTTTGCTCAGCCACTTGTAGGGCCATTTGTAGGGCCACTTGTAAGGCCACTAGTAGGGCCACTTGTAAGGCCACTTGTAGGGCCACTAGTAGGGCCACTTGTAAGGCCACTTGTAGGGCCACTTGTAAGGCCACTTGAAAGGCCACTAGTAAGGCCACTTGTAGGGCCACTTGTAAGACCACTTGTAGGGCCACTAGTAGGGCCACTAGTAGGGCCACTTGTAAGGCCACTTGTAGGGCCACTAGTAGGGCCACTAGTAAGGCCACTTGAAAGGCCACTTGTAGAGCCACTTGTTAGGCCACTTGTAAGACCACTTGTAGGGCCACTAGTAGGGCCACTAGTAGGGCCACTTGTAAGGCCACTAGTAGGGCCACTAGTAGGGCCACTTGTAGGGCCACTAGTAGGGCCACTTGTAAGGCCACTTGTAAGGCCACTTGTAGGGCACTTGTAGGGCCACTAGTAGGGCCACTTGTAGAGCTACTTGTAAGGCCACTTGTAAGGCCACTTGTAAGGCCACTGGTAGGGCCACTTGTAGGGCCACTTGTAGGGCCACTTGTAAGGCCACTAGTAGGGCCACTAGTAGGGCCACTTGTAGAGCTACTTGTAAGGCCACTTGTAAGGCCACTTGTAAGGCCACTGGTAGGGCCACTTGTAGGGCCACTTGTAAGGCCACTAGTAGGGCCACTAGTAGGGCCACTAGTAGGGCCACTTGTAGAGCTACTTGTAAGGCCACTTGTAAGGCCACTTGTAAGGCCACTGGTAGGGCCACTTGTAGGGCCACTGGTAGGGCCACTTGTAAGGCCACTGGTAGGGCCACTTGTAAGGCCACTAGTAGGGCCACTTGTAGGGCACTTGTAGGGCCACTAGTAGGGCGTAGGGCCCAGCTTTCATGTCTGCTGATTTTACAGAATCTGTAGTTTTCACTTATGTCCTTATAAGATCACACTGGAGCCAGACAGCAGAATGTGTTCTTTTATACAGAGAAGACCTTGAGCTCTTTTCTTTCCAGTAAAAGCAGAGGAAGCTGTGGCATTTCAATAGATTGTATGCTACTATATGAAAAGCTTGAAAAGGCAAAGGTTACAGCAAAGCCAAGTTCCCACAGCAAAGTATCAATAAATTTCAGGGCTGTAGAGAGTTGTAGAAAAATGCACTGCAATTAGAAAAGAACCTAGAAACAAATATATTTCTAATGTTCGTTGCATGCATGCCCAGTGTAAGACGTCCAGGTATTTATTTTCTCTCACTGAGATCACAACACTCCCCCTGACAATGCCTTCATCTGCTTTTCTCTCCAGAAGGACAGAGCCATCTTTGTCCAGATATCATCCAGGATCATCATCATCTACTTCCTGGGCTACAATGTGTGCTCAGAGATGACACAGTCATGTAAATCCTGGTGTCTGTGTGGTTCTTTGTCTTTTTCACAAATGTCTGACACAGATCAGCCCCTGCTGCAGCCACTTACCTTGTAACTTAGATCACTGAGGGGACTGGAGACTGAGTAAATGTTTCCTCCTGCCTGCAGGACACTGATGACATCATCTCAACCTAGGCATAATCTGGACTGGAAGTTATGGATGACTTTTTAATAAGAGGTGGAGATGTATGAAAAAATGATACTGTACATTGTGACATATCAGTTATTTACATACACAGGCTTGGAAACTTACTTTCTCATATAGGGGAGTAAACTGAAAATTAGAGCCTCTGGGCTGCTTAGCATTCTATTCAAACCACCGATTGGTGAGGGTACAATCAACCCTGCCATGGCAGACATGCATTGGGGTGGATTCCAACCCCTTTTAACCCCTAGGTGACAATATGCAAATATGCAGCTGCATATTTGTGTACTAATTAGCAGCGGCAGCTGTGCCGAGAACCCACACCCTGCATGCTCCCATTGCCTTGACAGCCGATCACGGTGGTTCAATGAACATAAACCCTGCCCTGCCCCTGCCGATTCCTCCCAGCATCCTAAATCTGTTAAATGGCCAGTAGGAACTGGTGCAAAGGGGTTAAAGTGGTTGTAAGGCTTTAGAAATACCATGTGAAGTGATTGGCCTCAGAAAATACACAGGGATTAAACAAATCCTCCCACATAAGTTGTACTTGTTCATCTGCGGCACTCTCTCAAAAGTTCAACGTCCAGAATTCACACAGATTTTTGAGCTCCAGAAGGCAGAGGATGGGGATCTGATGTTACACACTTCACAGTTCAGAGAGGAGTGCTGAGTGTAATCTGAGACCTGAGTGGAGGGAATGGACACACACCCCTCTCAATCTCATAGGAAAATATGCACTTTTAAGGCTGTCAATCACTGTCTGTCTGCTGTCCAGCTGTCTACTGGAGCTTGGAGTTGGCACAACCTGTCAGAGATTAGTCATACAGATAGCAGAGGAACAAGCCTCTTTCATAGACTGGCTAAGATGCCACATTTAACCTGCTGGCACAGTCTAAAGCAGGGATCCTCAAACTACGGCCCTCCAGCTGTGTCGGAACTACAAGTCCCATGAGGCATTGTAAAACTCTGACATTCACAGACATGACTAGGGCATGATGGGAATTGTAGTTCCTGAACATCTGGAGGGCCGTAGTTTGAGGACCCATGGTCTAAAGCTACAGCTGAAGGCCTGGATGAATTTAGAGATCGCAGAAGGTTAGTGGGGGTATAAAGCCTGGTATACACGTGAAGGTTTTTTTTTTTTTCATTCAACCCAGCCAGCTGAACAAAAAAAAAGCTGAAGAGCTCAGGAGAAGTCGCTGTACTAACAATGCAATGTTAGTACAGCGATCTCCCCGCTGAGCTATTATGTTCTGACAGATGGAAGGCCCTCCCCGACAGAACACACCATTGGCTGAGAGCGCTGATCGGATCCTTTTTCAGCCATGCCCTGTCAACAGAATTCATAGAAATGCCCTTTAATATTATAAGGAGTTCAGAGGTCACATTGCAAGTGGCTATAAATCAATTTTGACTCAAGAGCCTGGAATATCCTCACGTGCGGCTGAAACCTGATTTTTACAGCCTATTAAACTTTTGTGACCCCTTGGCTGTGGATTCCTGACTTTCCACCGAAGATAAACTTTGTGGCAGTCTTATCTGTCCCCAGGCAGGTGGATCACACGTGGACAGAGTGGTGACGTATGGAAAGAGTGTTTATGTATCTCCATTGTAAAGATTATCTCTTGTCCGTGTTGTTGCTCAACACAGTTCCTGAGCATGCTGGGCAATTACCTACGGTATATTCATTGTGCGGTAAATACACTGCGTAGTATCAGTTGTTGCAAAGACGGTCATCATTTTGCTAAACGATACAATCACACATTCTTTGTGAAGGTTTTCAATGGGAAAAAATTACAAAGGGTTTTGAAACACCGGTCTGGCTTATTTACTCCACATGCTGTTCTTTCCTGTTCTGTTATTGAGCTCTGCAATAGGTTTACGGAAATTGTCGGTTCGCAGAAGCTGTCGCATCTTTTCACTCCTTAAGAAAAAAATATCCCTTAACATTGAAGCCCTGTACACACGATCGGTTTGTCCGATGAAAACGGACCGATGGACTGTTTTCATCGGACAAACCGATCGTGTGTGGGCCTCATCGGTTTGTTTTCCATCGGTGAAAAAAAATAGAACATGTTTCAAATTTTTTCTATGGATAAAAAAACGAGTCGGGTCGACGAATGATCAGTAGCATTGAACTTCATTTTTCTCAGCACGTCATAGTGTTTTACGTCACCGCGTCGGATTTTTGACTGATGGTGTGTAGGCAAGACTGATGAAAGTCAGCTTCATCGGATATCTGATTAAAAAATCCATCGGATTAGATTCTATCAGATATCCGATCGTGTGTACAGGGCTTAACACTCTGTATCGTTGCTCCAGGTTCTAATGATCCCTTCACAAGTCCTCAAGTCAGGTGCCAGCTAAGCTTACAAGCTGCACCATTAAAGACGTGGAAGATCCGGACGGCTGCATTCCATCAATCCACTTTATTCTTTATAAACTTTAAAGGGGTTGTAAAAGTATTTTTTTTTTCCTAAGTAGCTTTCTTTACCTTAGTGCAGTCCTCCTTCACTTACCTCATCCTTCCATCTTGGTTTTAAATGTCCTTATTTCTTCTGAGAAATCCACACTTCCTGTTCTTCTGTCTGTAACTCCACACAGTAATGTGAGGCTTTCTCTCTGGTGTGGAGTGTTGTGCTCGCCCCCTCCCTTGGACTACAGGAGAGTCAGGACGCCCACTAACACACAGCTCCTTTCTCTATCTGCAACGTAGAGACCGTCCTGACTCTCCTGTAGTCCAAGTGAGGGGGCAAGCACGACACTCCACACCAGGGAGAAAGCCTCGCATTACTGTGTGGAGTTACAGACAGAATAACAGGAAGTGAGCATTTCTCAGAAGAAATAAGGACATTTAAAAGCAAAATGGAAGGATGAGGTAAGTGAAGGAGGACTGCACTAAGGTAAAGGGAGCTATTTAGGAAAAAAAAATTGTACCTTTACAGCCCCTTTAAAACCAATGACAGATGGAATAAGTAAGTCATTACCCCAATGACATGCATCTACCTGCTTGTCCCCCACTTTTGGTTTTAATGTTTATACCCAACAAAGTGGATTGTTGGTGTGCGATCTTCCTTGTCTTCCAAAAAAAATGCCTTGATGGAGTACATTATTGGGGATACAGTGTTGGCCAACATTATAGAGGAAAATTTGGGGGTACTTATTTCAGATGATTGCCAAGTGAGCAAACAGTGTGGCCAGGTAGTGGGAAAGGAAATTGAATTCTAGGATGAATTACTAGAGGGATCGCCAGCAGGAAGAATTAAGTCCCGATTCTTCTATACCAGGGATATGCAATTAGTGGACCTCCAGCTGTTGCAAAACTACAAGTCCCATTATGCCTCTACCTCTGGGTGTCATGCTTGTGGCTGTGAGAGTTTTGCTATGCCTCATGGGACTTGTAATTCTGTAACAGCTGAAGGTCCGCTAATTGCATATCCCTGTTCTATATAGATCTTTAGGTATCACTAGAGGGATCACCATCCAGAGGAAAATGGTCCTGATTCCTCTATATAGATCTTTATTATCACTAGAGGGGTGACCAGCAGGAGGAAAAGGGTCCTTATTCTTTTATATAGATCTTTAGGTATTACTAGAGGGGTCACCATCCAGAGGAAGAAGGTCCTGATTCTTCTATATAGATCTTCATTATCACTAGAGGGCAGGGGCGGACTGACCATTGCGGCACTCGGGCACTGCCGGAAGGCCCCATGCCACTAAGGGGCCCCATCAGGGTTGCCAGGCTCAGTAAAACCAGGGACAGTATGTAAAAATCTGTGTTTTTTTTTTACATCTGTCCCTTATATGCTTAAAACCGACATGCTTTTGATGTGAAAATCCAGAGATTTTAGCTGCCCCGCCTCTGCACTGCCTCCTGGCATGGTGGCCATCTGTAAGCCCGGGGGCCCCATAATCTTCTATTGCCCGGGGGTCCCATGAGTTGTCAGTCTGCCCCTGCTAGAGGGGTCACCATCCAGAGGAAGAAGGTCCTGATTCTTCTATATCCACTTAAGACCCGGACCAATACGCTGGCAAATGACCCAAGGGGTTTTTGCGATTCGGCACTGCGTCGCTTTAACAGACAATTGCGCGGTCGTGCGACGTGGCTCCAAAACAAAATTCGCGTCCTTTTTTTCCCACAAATAGAGCTTTCTTTTGGTGGTATTTGATCGCCTCTGCGATTTTTATTTTTTGCGCTATATACAAAAATAGAGCGACATTTTTGAAAAAAAATCAATATTTTTTTCTTTTTGTTATAATAAAAAACCAATAAACTAAATTTTAGTCAAACATTTAGGCCAAAATGTATTTAGCCACATGTCTTTAGTAAAAAAAAAATCGCATTAAAAAAAAATTAGCTACCTAGCGGGAACAGCGACACTAATACAGCGATCAGAAAAATGATCGCTTAGTGACGCTGGCAATAGGGAGTGAAAGAGTTAACTAGGGCAGTGATCAAGGGGTTAAAACTTTATTGGGGGGGGTGGGGGGGCTACCCTGACACTAACACTGACTGACTGTCACACTGTCTGTCACACTGACACTAAATACAGTAATCATACATGTATGATTACTGCATTCAGTGACACTGTGACAGGGGGGAGGGGGGGGGGCGATCGCGGGGGTTAAATGTGTTTGTGTCTGTGTGTAAGTGTGCTGTTGGTGCAGACTTACTTGGTGTGTTGTGATCTCTCCTCAGCGGCGCTTGAAACAAACGCCGAGGGAGAGATCACGTCGCTTCCTCCTTCCTGTGTTTACACAGGAGGAGGAAGTGACAGGGCGGGCGGGCGCGCGCATTGGCTGGGAGCGATCCGGAGGGGGCGGATGAAAACGGATAGCCGCCCCCACTTGTCGGATCGCTCCTGCAGCCGCGCGGACCGCCGCATGTACGGGGGGGGGTCCGATCGGACCCCCGATCCCCCCCAAGGCACCAACGTATATATACGTTGATGTGCCTGTCGGTGCCATTCTGCCGACGTAAATGTACATGCGGCTGTCCTTAAGTGGATATAGATCTTCATTATCACTAGAGGGGTCACCATCCAGAGGAAGAAGGTCCTGATTCTTCTATATAGATCTTCATTATCACTAGAGGGGTCACCATCCAGAGGAAGAAGGTCCTGATTCTTCTATATAGATCTTCATTATCACTAGAGGGGTCACCATCCAGAGGAAGAAGGTCCTGATTCTTCTATATAGATCTTCATTATCACTAGAGGGGTCACCATCCAGAGGAAGAAGGTCCTGATTCTTCTATATAGATCTTCATTATCACTAGAGGGGTCACCATCCAGAGGAAGAAGGTCCTGATTCTTCTATATAGATCTTCATTATCACTAGAGGGGTGACCAGCAGGAGGAAGAAGGTCCTAATTCCCCTATATAGATCTTTGGTTAGACCTAATTTAGAATATAGGTGTGCATTTACTAAGGTCAAAAAGACTGTGCACTTTGCAAATGCACTATTTTTATTATTATCCTTGCACCTGATTGGGTATTCTTTACAAGGTGAAGCATTACCACATTACATTTATTAGGTTAGCCTATACATTAATCACAATTTTTTGTTCAACCAGCTGCTTGAACAGAAATAAAATTATCCGATTCCCCCATCCACAGATGTCTTGTGGATTGGGGGAATCACCCCTTGCTGTGCTAATGTATTCTGATGCCGCGTACACACGATCGTTTTTCAGGATGTAAAAAATAAATAAAAAATGTAATGTCATTAAAAACGTTTTTTTTTTTTTTAACAGAGAAAAACACACAAACTATTGTGTGTGGGCTTCACAACATTTTTCGGGTTCTAAAAAATGGGCAAAAAAAATTCCAACATGCTCTATTTTTTCACTACGTTTTTAACATTGTCGTTTTTAAGGTTGTAAAAAATGGTCGTGCGTAGGCTTTAACGATGTGAAAAATCCGTGCATGCTCAGAAGCAAGTTATGAGACGGGAGCGCTCGTTCTGGTAAAACTACCGTTCATAATGGAGATAGCACATTCATCACGCTGTAACAGACAGTAAAGCGCGAATCGTCTTTTACAAACACAAAATCAGCTTAAGCAGCCCATAGGGTGGCGTCATTCAAATGGAACTTCCCCTTTATAGTGCCATTTTTTTTTCACGATCTTGTGTAGGCAAGGCCATTTTAATGATCGTGTTGAAAAAAAAATATTTTTTTCTAGACTCTGAAAAACATCATTTTTTAGAACCCGAAAAATTATCGTGTGTACGCGGCATGACAGCGAGGAGCCTTCCCCATCATCAGAATACAATGATCAGTTCCGACTGGTGATTAATCAGGAGAAACCAGACTGGCTGGTTGTACAGAAGTAAATTGATAAATCGACCGGGTGTCTATACATGGATTGAAATTCAGCTGGTCCTAATGAACTGGATGAATTTAGATTCCGTGCTTTGGCTGCCTTAAGAAAAATTCATTCAACTGCATATGAAGAGTGCAAAGTCTATTTGCCTTTAGTAAATAAACCCTCTTGTGTCCAGATCTGGAGACCTCAGTTACAAATAGATATTGATAAGACAGAACTGGTCCAAGGATGGACAACAAAAATGGTGAAAGATCTAATGCCACGTACACACGACAGTTTTTCATGACGAGAAGAATGCAATTTTTTAAATTGGTCATTAAAAACGGTCGTGTGTGTGGGCTTCAGAGCATTTTTCTCGACGAGAAAAATGGGCATTAAAAATTTAGAACCTGCTCTATTTTTTCTCGAAGTTTTTCACGTCGTGAAAAATGGTTATGTATAGGCTTTAACAACGGGGAAAAAAACATGCATGCTCAGAAGCAGGTTATGAAAAGAAACATTTGCATAATCAAGGCCAAAGGGTGGTGCCATTCGAATGGAACTTCCCCTTTATAGTGCCGTTGTACGTGTTGTACGTCACCGTGCTTTGCTCAAGCATTTTTTTTCACGATCGTGTGTATGCAAGGCAGGCTTAAATAGAATCACGTCGATAATTTATTTTTTATTTTTTTCCATGACATTAAAAACGGTCGTGTGTACGCGGCATGAGAGATAAAACCTATCAAGAGAGACTTGAGGAACTTAATATATACAGTCTGGAGGAAAGAAGGTAAAGGGGAGACAGGACTGAAACCTTTAAATACATCAAGGGGGTAAATAAGGTCCAGGAGGGCAGTATTTATAATATGAAGCCGAAATCAAGAACACAGGGACATAACCTCAAACTAGCGGGAGGAATGTTCAAAATGAATCTTAGAAAGTATAATTTTACTAAAAGAGTTGATGCTTGAATAGACTTGCAGCAGAGGTAGTGAATTTTTGAGTCAGTCAACAGTAAGTGGATTCAAATATGCTTGGGACAAACCTAGATCTTAACTCAGATCTCTCAAATCACAATGATTTTTCTGATGATGATCATTTTTACCATTTCTTAAAAAAAAAATCTGGGAGCAGGCACTTATTTTTGGCAGCTACATAGAAGGTTAAGTAGGGAAGTGAAAGGAGGGGCCAAGGAGTTGGGCCAGCACGGAGATGAACTAACCACACCTAGAAGCTATGACATACAAGTGGAGAGGAGGCGGTGTTAGAATTTACTCTCCTGGAATTGACAAAATAACTTTCAGGTTCAAAGGCACATAGCAAGTGAATAAAAAATTGCTTATGGACAGAAAAAAACTGCAAGAAATCATGTATAATACTTGCATTTTAGTAGGTGACAGGGTCTCTTCAACGTCTGGTTTTATTCAGTACAGCACAATGGCTTGCTCTCTACACTGTTGAATAAGCTTATTGATACATAATCTGTACTATTGTGGTGAACTATTTCCACTTAGCGGCGTGCATTCAGCCACAACCAGATGGAAATGGAAGTCGCAGAAAAGAGAAGGTTGTCGGGCTGATGCAATAATCTCCAGACTGTTCTCACATTTGGTTTATGAAATTGTTTGTTTAGTTTGAGAAACTCTTTTCTACTATTTATATCAATAGCATCTGCTCGCCGAGCATAAACTCTGTCTCCTCTGCCAAAACTGCGTCACGTTTCTCATCCCGGAGGCTAGCGCACGTCATCCTGAACGAGAGTCTGAAACGCAGGATGGAAATAAATCCTGTTTATAATAATTTTATTTCCTAAAGCTGAACTCCATCCAGGCAGGCATACAAAAAATAAAAAAAATATGTCTCTGTAATTATTATTACATCATTAAGGGCCCATTTATGCTCTTGTGATGTGGTAACACATAGCAACTCACGTTACGATGCCATTCATTGTGAATGACCCCCCATTGCACTTTTCTGGGGGTTGCATTGTGTTGCAGTTCACTACCAGAAATATTCCATGCGCCATTCTTGAAAGCATACTGTAATGCATGTTGTGCTGCAGCGCACACCTGTTGGCCAGTTTTACTGGGATGCCATGCAGAATGAACGGCACTGCATCACACCAACACATTGAACATGCATACTTCCCAACTTTCTGAGATAAGAAAGAAGGACACTTTTATAGCAGAAAGTATGTAGGCATACGACATGCCCCCTTCATGCGAACCGTGATAAGCCAGTTGCTGCCCAGACACCTGGGTGGATAGTAAAGTCTTGTGTTTTTTTGTGCTTAAAAATAACAAACATGTTATACTTACCCTATTCAGGGCAGCCTATCAGTGCAGCCTCATTAGCGCACATCAGTGAAGGAGATAAAATTACTTATTTACAAAGTTTTATAACAGAAATTAAGAAAATAAATGTTTTCAACATTTTTGGTCTTTTTTCGCTTTTTTAAGCAAAAAATAAAAAACCCAGTGGTGATTAAATACCACCAAAAGAAACGGTACATGGCAACGTCCATCATCTCTCTGATGCAGTGAGGTTGTCCTGTCCCCTTAGCAGAAACCCCCCCCCAAAGCATAATGTTTTCACCTCCATGTTTGATGGTAGAGATGGTGTTCTTGTGGTCATAAGCAACATTCCTCCTCCTCCAAACATGGCGAGTTGAGTTGATGGCAGAAAGCTCGATTTTGGTCTCATCTGACCACAACACTTACCTAGTCCTCCTCTGAATCATTCTGTTCACAGTAGACTTCAGATAGGCCTGTATGTGTGCTTTCTTGAGCCGGGGGACCTTGCAGGCGCTTCAGTATTTCAGTCCTTCACGGTGTAGTGTGTTACCAATTGTTTTCTTGGTGATTATGATCCCAGCTGCCTTAAGTTCATTGACAAGATTCTCCCGTGTAGTTCTTGGCTGATTCCCCACCGTTCACATGATAATTAAAACTCCAGGAGGTGAGATATTGCATGGAGCCCCAGACCGAGGGAGACTGACAGTTATTTTGTGTTTCTTCCATTTGCAAATAATCGCACCCTCTCACCAAGCTGCTTGGTGATGGTCTTGTAGCCCATTCCAGCCTTGTGTAGGTCTACAATCTTGTCGCCGATATCCTTGTACAGCTCTTTGGTCTTGGCCATGGTGGAGAGACTGGAATCTGAATGATTGCTTCTGTGGACAGGTGTCTTTTATACAGGTAACAAGCTGGGATTAGGAGCACTCCCCTCAAGCCTAGTACACACGACTGTTTTTTCTGCCTGGAAAACTGCCAGGAGAGCTTTTAGTCTGTTTGAAAAAAGTCCATCTAGTTCAACCAATAGAAGGAAAATAAAATTATACAATCCTATACTCACAGTTGATCCAGAGAAAGAAAAACAACTAATAAAGCGTAATCCAATTTGCTCCAGCAGGGGAAGAAAATCCTTCCTTATTTCCTAAGGCCATGTACACACGATCAGACCGGTCCGATTAAACTGGTCCGACGGACTGTTTTCATCGGACCAGGCTGAAGTGGTCTGATGTGTGTACACACCATCGAACCAAAAATCCGATCAGACCAGAACGTGACGTAGAACACAACGACGTGCTGAAAAAACGAAGTTCAATGCTTCCAAGCATGCGTCGACTTGATTCTGAGCATGCGCGGGTTTTTGGTCCAATGATTTTGCGTACTACCCATAGAACCTGTCCGACGGACAGGTTTCCATCGGACAGGATTTAAAGCATGTTTTAAAACTTTGGTCCGCTGGAAAACGGTCCGATAGGCCGTACACACGATCGAACATGTCTGCTGAAACTGGTCTGCGGACCAGTTTCAGCGGACATGTTCACTCGTGTGTACGCGGCCTAAGAGACAATCAGCTGTTCCCTTGATCAACTTTACCTATAAATATTAGTGTCCAGTTATATTATGTACATTTAGGAAAGAATCCAGGCCTTTCTTAAAACAATCTACTGAGCTGGCCAGACTCACTTGTTAAGGGAGTCTATTGCACATTCTCACAGCTCTGACTGTGAAGAAGCCTTTCCTTATTTGTTTTATGACCACTGTCACAAGGAAAAAGGATGATAGGAGATCCCACATTTTGCATCCAGGACCAGAACAGAAAGTGACTGGAAATGTTCCGAGGTGGGGGGGGGGGGGCACCTGTTTCCCTCACTTTGGAGAGATTTACTTTCACTTCTTGTTGTGTCTTCAGGACAGGAAGTGAAGTAAAATCTCCTCAACAGGCACACCCAGAAAACAAGTCTGGCAAAAGTTTAAACCAATATTATGTCCGGAAAAAAATAAGATTTTACACAAAATAATTGTGAGGAGCCTGCTTTATCTGGCTTCAGGTATCGTAGGGAAAACAAACTCATGCTGAGACGTAATAGAAGTAGATCCATCTCATGTTATGGGAAACCCCTCTATTCAGGATGTAGATCTGCTATCACTAGATCTTAATAGGTTAAGCCAATGTGTCAGTGCTGTGTAGTTGTTGGACTTGCTCTGTAGATTATTCTCAGAAAACTGCGTCACTGCAAAGATAATATCAGTTTTAGGCGCTTCAATAACTTCACAGCATTTTTCCTCCTAGGGAGTTGTGAGATCTCACTGATAAGAGCTCTGTGCGGAGTCACATTGGTAAGTCAGCCATAGATGGATCGAAATCCAGCCAGTTCTGCAGGGACTGGCTAAATATTGATCACTGTGCTGCCACCCTGTTTGTCAGAAGTTGATTTCTAGATCGGATTCTGACGAACAGACAACTTTTGTCTATCAGCGGCCATAGCCAATTGACCGCTGCCACTGATAAGTGTAATGTGACAGTGCCAAGCATGCTGCCAGAATACAATGTCAAAAGACCAATGCCAAAAGAGGGGTTAAAAACTCCAGTTTAGCGGCTCTTTTAAGGTGCTTTGAAAGCGCTGCCCATTCTTTCCAATAAGGATTGGGATCGTGGCGCAAGAAATCAGTGATATATTGCAGCTAAAGAGTCCACTGTATATAAGTCCTTCATAAAACAAAATTTAAAAAGTATATATGGATGAATATAACCTGGAGATGAGGGAAAGCATTGAAGAAACATGGGGAAGACATTGTTCTATATAAAGCTGTTGGTCCCAATCGCTGTTTCGGGGCAGGCCTTCCAAAGTAGGGGAGACAAGAGCAAAGACTCCAACATGTATAGAAAGAAAGAAAAGAGGGCGCCTCCGTGTTAAGTGACAAATAGCTTTAATAGATTATAGATAACAGCATAAATTTACATATAAAGAGATAGTTACCCAGCATGTAGATCCTGTAGATAAGTCTTAATGTGCCGTCCTTCTGAACTAGTTGTTTGTTGGTAGTGCTCTCAAACCCCTTTGTATCCGTCTGTCCATGTAGCAGGTAAACCAACTGGTACGGAGAGACTGGTTGGAAGCGAGGAGTGGAGCATGCTTGAGAAAGGAGCACGCTTAGGCATACGCAAGCGCCAGCTCTGAAACGTCGTCGCATTACAGTGACGTCACCGCGACTCACGCTGCGCCCACGCCTCACTTACAACCAGTCTCTCCGTACCAGTTGGTTTACCTGCTACATGGACGAACGGATACAGAGGGGTTTGAGAGCACTACCAGCAAACAACTAGTGCGGAAGAACGCCACATTAAGACTTACCTACAGGATCTACATGCTGGATAACTATCTCTTTATATTAAGTTGATGCTGTTATCTATAATCTATTAAAGCTATTTGTCGCTTAATACGGAGGCGCCCTCTTTTCTTTCTTTTCATTCTTTCCAATGGTCAGGGGCGCTCCCAACCCACCCCGAAGATGCTGCTTGCAGGACTTTTCAGAACGCCCCGCAAGCACAAAAGTCACACTGGAATGATTGGGAGGCGGTTTTCAGGCGCTTCGCAGAGGCTACTTCCAGCGCCTGAACGAAGTCAAGCACTGCACAGGCACTCTGGATGATTTCCAAACAATGTCTGTCTTTCTAGGGAGAAAGGCAGATGGAGGCATTGTCAGGGTACTGTGATTTGTCAGAGGTAATAAATACCTGGAAGCATGGACCCAGAATCAGATATATTTTTCCATGTTAAAGGGTTACTACGACCCTACATTCCCTATATCTGGTCTCGCACAGAACATGGAAACTCAATAGTATATATAAATAAAGGTCTGTTGTTCAGCCATTTCCTGTAGATCTGTGTACTAGCATTACATCATGGCACCCCTTCACAGCCATTGTTGCGGTGTAGCCATGTACTAACCTTATTGGCCACCTACAGTTGGATCGGGTTTCTGGACAAGTACCCCTATATAATCAATTCCTGGATAGAGTGACTGGTCTCTAAATTTCTAAGATATAGATCCTCTGTGGCTTGTCCCTTAGCACTGCTCCAGCCCCCCTTTGGGTAGGCTCATTCGGACACTGGGGTTCTGTTGGACATGCTCTATCTTCATCTTGCTCTGGCTTTACAATTCTGCTTTAGTGTTCAGTTCCTTCTTACTCGTTGAGCTATGATCTCTCTTGGTTGAAATTTACAACACATGGGATTTAAAAGGGTTGTAAAGGAATTTTTTTTTTCATTATAAGCATCCTTTACCTGCAGACATTCCTCTTTTCACTTCCTCATTGTTTGTTTTTGCTCAGAAGTTGCTCTATTTCTTCTCTGCTCTGTTCACTTCCTGCTTGTCTGATTTTACTCACCACCGTGAAGGGAGATTTTACTGCGGTGGTCAGTAACGTGCTCCCCCCCTCCTGGGAACTACAACTGTGCGGCAGGACTCTCTCTACGTGTTAGGATCATAGCTCAACGAGTAAGAAGGTCCGATGGACCGTTTCAGCAGACATCTCCGCTCGTGTGTATGGGCTAGCGGACAGATTTCTCCACCCGACAGATTTCAAAGCATGCTTTGAAATCTATCCGGTGGAATCTGTCCGCCCGACATGTCTGCTGGTTAGTACACTTACCAGCAGACATGTCGTCCCCCACCGCCGCTGCGCCGCCGCCGAATGGATTCGGCGCATGCGCGGAAGTGTTTAACTTCCTGGTGCGGTGACGTGGCGGTGACGTGGCAGCGTCAACGTCACCGCCACGTCACCGCGCCGTCCGGCGGCGGGGAATTTGATCCGATGGTGTGTACACGCCATCGGATCAAACTCCCGATCGGACATATCCGATGGAAATGGTCCGCGGACCGTTTTCATCGGATATGTCCGATCGTGTGTACGAGGCCTTAGAGACTTCAAGGAGGTGTGAATTACTGGGCGTGCCGCAATTCATACTGGGAAATGTAGTTCTTACATAAAAAATGATGCAAACCAGGAAGTGAATGAGAGAACTAGAAACGTCGGGGGTGATATAGATGAAGAAATTTAATAGGTATTTACTCGTTTTTTAACAGAATCATTACACTATTCTGTCTGTCTACCTTGCAGACATTCATTTTAGGCAAAAAAAAATTCCTTTACAACTCCTTTAATGTACACATCTGGAAATCTTCAGCCCATTGTCCCTGAAGAAGACTCCTACCTCATTTGTTGAAACGCGTTGGATTCCCTCGTTCTCCTCGACAGTCGACTTGGGTTTTTCCAGCTGTTTGTCCTCTGCTGTTCATTTCACCATGTGTTTAATCTTATTTGATTTCTGTATCGTGCAATAACATTTTTAAGTTTACTATTATCTATACTGGTCATGGTCCATTAAGGGTCCCACCCTTTGAGGAACCTGGTTTTCATTCTATAAACAAAAAATGTTTCTTGCCTAAAATCAGACAAAAGGAATAGATGTAAATGGACGGAATTTGTTTACATTTGTTCCATTTCAACTGATCTGAACATTGTAAGCTCCATGAGTACAGGGACTGATGTGAATGTACAATGTATACGTAAAGCGCTGCGTAAATTGATTGTGCGATATAAGTACCTATAATAAATAAAACAATAAATTAATAACTGGCTCTTCCCTAACTGAACAGATGAGGATGTAAATGCATAATCATCCATTTACATTCGTTTGTCCATAGAAATGAATTGCTGTCCATTTTTCATTCCTCAATAGAGGGATGAAAAATGGACAGACAGAACGCCCATGTAATAAAGGCCCTGAAGGTCTCTAGGATCTTCCTCTGAGATCAGTTTTGTATATTTTTCTAAGTACGAGGCACAGATGACACCAGCCCCCATCAGAAAGATCAGTCCTCCTTCCAGGGGAAAAGTACATAGTGTGCCCATGCCTACACAGTCTATCTTTTCAAGCATTCAACTACCTCTAAAGAGAACAGTACAAGTGGGTGACCAGGCTCTCTGCATTCCCGCAGAATGTGCTGTGAGTCACACAAATCAGTTTTCTTTGACCAGTCACGTCATTGGCAAGACTCAGATGGCCAATCTTAAAGTTCCCATGTTCAAGTGTTTTCAATCTAATTTGCCAGTTATTTTCCCGTATATAGAGTGTACTCATGGGACACAAAGTACTTAAATCACAATGACAGCAAGACTTGCTGGTAAACTAACGTGTCTCTGTTGTTGTATATAAAGAAAAACTGACTTTTTCTGGTGCCCACGCTGATGATCTTTGTTGCCTTCAAGAAATACTGTTTGAAAAATCTTCCGTATCTGACACTTCCAGGAGTGACAGATGACTGGTTCCGCTCTGTGGTTCCACGCTTTCATCACAACACTTTCCTGAAGCTGATTGGCTTCTAATCTATGCAGAGCTTCACCAGATTTAGCATTTCCCAGTTTTAGTAAATCAACCCCATAGAGTTCAGCAGGTGTAACCACAGTTTACAGAGGGGGACCAGTCTTCCGACACTCCTGGAAGTGTCAGATATGGAAGATTTATTATGCAGCTGTATCTCTTTAAGACAACGAAGATTGGCTCTGTGAACAACAGGATAAGTTTGTTTCCAAGCTTTACTATACAGGCTGGTCTTCTCTGCTGGCCCAGCTCCTCCACCCGTCCTTTCACATCACTACATAACCTTTTATGTAGCTGCCAGGGATGGAGTGAAGGAGCCTACTGTGGAGTATCCATTGAGTGACATGTCTGAGTCTGCTTGGGCTGCTACAGTAGCATCTCATGCAAGATGGCCTAGCCCAGCAGTAGACTCTGAGCTGTTAGATGTCTACATAATGAAGGTTTTTCTGCCCCGCTTCACACTATTGCGATGCAGGAATCAGCGTGATTCCGGTGCGGATTCCCACATCGCAACACCCATGCGATCCAATTCCAGTGCGGGGATAAAAAGTAATATCTCAAAATGAAGCATGGAGACATGGATGGATGGGTGAGTTTGCTTTAAATTTAAAAAAATGAATTAAATAGCATTTTAGTTTGTGGTGCTTTGATACAGTTTAGTTCTGCTTTTACTTCAACAGAAACTCCACATTTACAATAAATGATTCTTTTGTTGCACTAAAAACAACCATTCATGCATCTGCTCTGTTTTAGGGCTGACAGGTACTCTTTTCTAGTCAAATGTCTGTAAATCCCTGGCGACCAAACAGAATCATGCGCCGGTGCTGTGGTAAGCTGGTTTCCAGCTGATTGATAAGGGTTACCACTTACTAATGAAGCGTTCAAAAAGAGATTTTTCTCAGGCTGAGCTGCTGCGTTGATTGATGCTGTGACTGCATTGTCCTGCTGGGGAACCGGTGTGATAAATTAATCTCCTCATCGCTCTTTTCCAGGAGAAGAACCTGGACTGGTTCCCTCGGATGCGGGCCATGTCCCTTGTCAGCAGCGAGGGCGAGAACGAGCAGAATGAGATCCGCAACTTGCAGGAGAAGCTAGAGTCCACCATGAGCCTGGTGAAGCAACTGTCCGGCCAGCTGTCAGAACTCAAGGAGCAGGTAAGGGCAGATGTACACCTGATGGGTGTTCACCGCCACCTCTGTGTGAGTCTGTGGAGAGAGTTTCCCTCCAGTGAAAATAATGAACCATGCCATACCATTCCAAAACCAAAACATTTTTTCCTCCTTTTCCCTTGTGACATAATGACCCTAAAATGCCATACTTGTTTAAGTGTGCCTTTTAGCCCAGCCTTTCTCATGCTTTCTTTTTACATGGAGGAACCCTTAAAATAATTTTTAGGTCTCAGGGAACCCCTGCAAATAATTACTATATCCACAGCTCCTAGTATATTAACGTGGTGGTTAGGGAGAAGAATGGCACTTAAGAAAAATGGTGTCCATTGTGAAAAAGAACCCCTTACATTGGTGGCCATTGGAAAGTGTAATCCTGTGCGTTGGTGGCCATTGGGAAGGATTTTCCTGTGCATTGGTGGCCATTGGGAAGAATAACCCCTTACATTGGTGGCCATTGGGAAGAATAATCCAATGCATTGGTGGCCATTGGGAAGAATAATCCAATGCATTGGTGGCCATTGGGAAGAATAATCCAGTGCATTGGTGGCAATTGGGAAGAATAATCCTGTGCAATTGTGGCCACTGAGAAGAATTATGCTGTGCATTGGTGGCCATTGGGAAGAATAATCCAGTGCATTGGTGGCAATTGGGAAGAATAATCCAATGCTTTGGTGGCCATTGGGAAGAATAATCCCATACATTGTCGACCATTGAGAAAAATAACTTCTTACCTTGGTGGCCATTGGGAAGACTAATCCCTTACATTGATAGCCATTATTAAAAATGAGGCCGCGTACACACGAGGAAACATGTCCGATAAAAACGGTCCGCGGACCGTTTTCATCGGACATGTCTCCTGGGATATTTTGGTCTGATGTGTGTACACACAGACAACGCGGTGATGTGGCGGTGACGTTGTCGCCGCGACGTTGCGCAAACAAGGAAGTAAATTGCTTCCACGCATGCGTCAAATCAATTCGACGCATGCGGGGGATTTCGGTCCGCTGGTTAGGCATACTAACCAGCGGACATGTCCGACGGACAGGTTTCCAGCGGACAGGTTTTAAAGCATGCTTAGAAACTTTTGTCCGCTGGAAACCTGTCCGCTAGGCCGTACACACGATAGAACATGTCCGCTGAAACTGGTCTGCGGACATGATCGATCATGTGTGTACGCGGCCTAACAGAATAACCCCTTACATTGGTGGCGATTGGGAAGAATAATCCCTTACATTGGTGGCCATTGGAAAGAATAACCCCCTGCATTGGTGGCCATTGGAAAGAATAACCCCCTGCATTGGTGGCCATTGGGGAGAATACTCCCTTACATTGGTGGCCATTGGAAAGAATAACCCCCTGCATTGGTGGTTATTGGGAAGAATACTCCCTTACTGATAACTAAAAAAGATCAAAGTTGTTTTTAGTAATTTATCTCAGAGGCCAAAATTGCTTATTAATTAAGAGACCCCTACCAACCTTAGCAGAAACTGAGAAAATCTGCTTTAGCCAACATGATTGTTTCATGGAGTGGGTAAGGATTCAAATTCCAGTCAGGTTTTCATTGCAGTTTCCATAATGATTTAAAGCGGAGTTCCACCCAAAAATTGAATTTTCGCTGTAAAAAAAAAATGTAGTGGTGCAAAATATCTGCCCAAAAAAAATGATGGCTCTTAGCAAATCCAACTGGGATACTGATCCCAAAATCCCAGTGCTGTAAGGAAAATCTGCATGAAATATATCTGTACAAATAATCAAATAACAAAAAAAATATATAAATCCTATATAATAATACAACATATATAACAAAGGTATGTAGCCAAAAGTCCCAGTGCTGTAAGAGTAAACTGTGCAATTTACAGTTGTGCTCATAAGTTTACATACCCTGGCAGAATTTATGATTTCTTGGCCATTTTACATAGAATATGAATGATAGCGAAACAACTTTTTTTTCACTCATGGTTAGTATTTGCCTGAAGCCATTTATTATCATTAAATTGTATTTACTATTTTTACCCTGATCAAAAGTTTACATACCCTAGTTCTTAATACCATGTATTGCCCCCTCTTGTGGATGAGGCTCTTTATCTTCTCAGATGGCAAAGCTGCCCCTTTAATTTCTTGGTTTGTTTGCATGAACCTGCACATTTGAGATCTCCTCAGAGGGGCTCAATGATATTGAGGTCAGGAGACTGAGATGGTCACTCCTTGTGTTTTGGATCATTGTCATGTTGGAATGTCCAAGTAAGTCCCATGCGCAGCTTCCTGGCTGATGAATGCTAATGTTCCTCCAGTATTTTCTGATATTATATTGCATTCATCTTGCCATCAATTTTGACCAAATTTCCTGCGCCTTTGTAGCTCACACATCCCCAAAACAATAGCGCTCCACCTCTGTGTTTCACAGTAGGAATGGTGTACCTTTCCTCATAGGGCTTGTTGACTCCTCTCCAAATGTCACGTTTATGGTTGTGGACAAAAATCTCAATTTTGGTCTCATCACTCCAAATGACTTTGTGGCAGAAGGTTTGATGCTTGTCTCTGTGCTGTTTCACATATTGTAAGCGGGATACTTTGTGGCTATTGCATAGAAATGGCTTTCTTCTCGCGACTCGACCATGCAGCCCATCTTTCTTCAAGTGCCTCCTTATTGTGCATCTTGAAACAGCCACACCACATGTTTTCAGAGAGTCCTGTATTTCACCTGTTTTGTGGGTTTTTCTTTGCATCCCGATTAATTTTCCTGGCTGTTGTGGCTGAAATTTTAGTTTGTCTACCTGATCATGGTTTGGTTTCAACAGAACCCCTCATTTTCCACTTCTTGATTAGAGTTTGAACACTGCTAATTGGAATTCTTAATTCCTTGGATATCTTTTTATATCCCTTTCCTGTTTTATAGACAGGAGTTCAACTACCTTTTCCTGCAGCTCCTTTAACAATTATTTTGCTTTCCCCATGACTCAGAATCCAGAAACCTCAGTGCAGCACTGGATGAAAGATACAAGGGTCTGTCAGCAGTCCAGAAACTCATTGACCTTTTATATACACACAATAATGACCTTTTACACACACACACACACAAGCAAACAGATCACAGATGAGGATGGTTAACTTTAATAGCCATCCAAACCACTTTGTGTCAACTTGTATGCATGGTATCAGGCCAAAATCACCAGGGTATGTAAACTTTTGATTGGGGTCAAACACAGTTGATTGATAATAAATGGCTTCAGCCAAACACTAACCATGAGTGTAAGAAAGGTTATTGTGTTATCATTCATATTCTCTGAAAAATAGCCAAGAAATCATACATTTTGCCAGGGTATGTAAACTTATGAGTACAACTGTAGATAGATGTATTTCTTGACTCCATTATATACTGTAGACATAAATTCATGCATCCCATAATGCTCAATGCAGAATACTTGAGAATAGTTATTCCAGCATTCCTCCTGCTGTGCGCATAGTTTAAAAGTATTTAACATTTGCAGGACAAGTCATTAAGCTAGGGAACGCATGCATCAATGCATTTCACCTACATCATAGGCTTCATCAGGATATATATATATCCGTTATACTTAGTCTGGAGTAGTGAGATCTCTCTGCCATAGTTTTAATGCCACATACACACGACCGCTTTTCATGACGAGAAAAATTCAATTTTTTAAATTGGCCGTGAAAAACGCTTGTGTCTCGAAGAGAAAAATGACAGAATTTCTTTTAGAACCTGCTCTATTTCTTCTCGTTGTTTTTCACGTCGTTCTTTTTCTTCCATGAAAAACGGTTGTGTGTACGCTCTAACGCGGGGGGGAAAAAACGTGCATGCTTAGAAGCAAGTTATGAGATGGGGAAATGAACAAAAGCAGCTCAAAGGGTGGTGCCATTTGAATGGAATGTCCCCTTTATAGTGCCGTATGTCACGTCTCCCCAGGGGTGTACACCACCAACACAGCGCCAGATAGAGAGAGATCAGCTGGGGTATCATAGCCAGCTCTGACACTTCTCCCCTCCCCTTGCTGCCCCCGCGGCCAGTTAGAGGAGAGGAGCTGCTTCTACTCCTCCCCCTCCTCTCTTCTTCTCCTCCCGTGTCTGCCCCGCCCACTCTCCCGACGGACATACGGCGGGAAGATTCAAGCCCAGCAATCAGAAAGGAAAGATGGAGTCTGATATCCATCCATCCAGTCAGTCCCTCCTGCCTCTGAGTGAGTACTGAGAGTACTGTACACTGATGTATGGGGTGCCCTTCATTCCCTTCTCTCTCCCTCTCTCTTCACCTTTCTTTCTTTCTCTCTCTCTCTCTTTTTTTTTTTTCGTTTGCACCCCCCCCCCCCCCCCCCCCCACCACCAGCTGCCACTGTAGATAGATAGATAATAATCTATCTAGCTATCTATCTACAGTGGCGGCTGGTGCTCAAAATTTTTGCTGGGCGCAAATGGAAAAAAAAAAAACAATTGCAGCCTCACTGTGCCCATCAAACGCAGCCACTGGGCCCATCAATTGTCACCACTGTGCAATGCCATCAAACGCAGCCACTGTGCCATCAAACACAGCCATTGTGCCATCAAACACAGCCACTGTGCCATCAATTGTCACCACTGTGCCATGCCATCAAACACAGCCACTGTGCCATCAATTGTCACCTCTGTGCCATGCCATCAAACACAGCCACTGTGCCATCAATTGTCACCACTGTGCCATGCCATCAAACACAACCACTGTGCCATCAATTGTCACCTCTGTGCCATGCCATCAAACACAGCCACTGTGCCATCAATTGTCACCACTGTACCATGCCATCAAACGCAGCCACTGTGCCATCAATTGTCACCACTGTGCCATGCCATCAAACACAGCCACTGTGCCATCAAGTGTCACCACTGTGCCATGCCATCAAACGCAGCCACTGTGCCCTTCAATTGTCCCCACTGTGCCAATTGATGCCCCTGTGCCCTTTAATTGTTGCCACTGTGCCCATTGTCGCCACTGTGCCCATCGTCGTCACTGTGCCCATCGTCGTCACTGTGCCCATCGTCGTCACTGTGCCCATCGTAGCCACTGTGCCCATTGTCGCGGCTGAGCCAGAGGGGGCGGCACTCCGGCGCCCTCTATAGACGCACCGCCACTGTCTATCTATATCTATCTATCTATCTATTTATCTTTATCTATCTTCCTTCCTTCTCTTCTTTCTTTCTATCTGTATCTATCTTTCTTTCTTTATCTATCTTCCTTCCTTCCCTTCTTTATCTATCTATCTATCTATCTATCTATCTATCTTCCCTTCTTTCTTTATCTATATTTCTTTCTTTATCTATCTTTCTTCCTTCCCTTCTTGCTTTCTATCTTTATCTATCTTTCTTGTTTATCTATCTATCTTTCTTGTTTATCTATCTATATTTCTTGTTTATCTATCTATCTTTCTTATCTATCTATCTATCTATCTATCTATCTATCTATCTATCTATCTATCTATCTTCCCTTCTTTCTTTATCTATATTATTTCTTTCTTTATCTATCTTTCTTCCTTCCCTTCTTGCTTTCTATCTTTATCTATCTTTCTTGTTTATCTATCTTTCTTGTTTATCTATCTATCTTGTTTATCTATCTATCTTTCTTGTTTATCTATCTATCTTTCTTGTTTATCTATCCATCTTTCTTATCTATCTATCTATCTATCTATCTATCTATCTATCTATCTATCTATCTATCTATCTATCTATCTATTTCCCTCATTGCTTTCTATCTATCAATCAATCTATCTTCCTTCCTTCCCTTCTTTCTTTTTATCTTTATCTATCTTCCCCCCCCCCCCCCGGGCTGCTCAGTCTAAAATGCCCAGGCCTATTTTTTGTCCCAGTCCGGGCCTGCCTGCAGCTGCCGCTGCCGAGTCTCTCACTCTTTCTCTCTCATCACCAGGGCCGGTAGGCTGCCTGTCCTGAGGCTGCTTTGAGCTGTAGCTGACTGCAGCGCTTCCCTCTCTCCTGCGTGTATAACATTGGGCATCTCTGGCTGTGTGTGAGAGCTGGATCTGTGTTCGGCTGTGCTGCCTGTGCTAGACCTGCTCGTGTGATAGTAGATGTAGATGGAACACTGATTGAATCAGTGTTTTGTCTATCACACAAGCCCGTCTAGGGGGACCTTGCTAGAGCACACCGCCATGCCGAACACAGACCTACAGCTCCTGTTTGTTCCATGACACACGTCGGGAGAGGAGATACCTGCTGTGTGTGATCGAGGTAATGCCATGGTGAGTGCCATGCACAGTGTGGCTGCATTAATAGACAAAAGTGGGGCTGCATTTATATACAAAAGTGGGGCTGCATTTATATACAAAAGTGGGACTGGATTCATAGACAAAAGTGGGACTGGATTCATAGACAAAAGTGGGACTGGATTCATAGACAAAAGTGGGACTGGATTCATAGACAAAAGTGGGACTGGATTCATATACAAAGGTGGGACTGCATTCATATACAAAGGTGGGACTGCATTCATATACAAAGGTGGGGCTGCATTGATATACAAAAGTGGGACTGCATTGATATACAAAAGTGGGACTGCATTAATATACAAAAGTGGGACTGCATTAATATACAAAAGTGGTAGTGCATTAATAAACAAATGTGGGACTGCATTAATATACCAAAGTGGGACTGAATTTTTATACAAAGGTGGGGCTGCGTTCATATGCACAGTGAGGCTGCAATGATGGGCACTGATGAGGCTGCATTGATCTTTTGTACCATGTCTTCAATCTCTAAACATCCCTTGTACCATGCCTGCAGTCTCTGACCATCCCTTGTACCATGCCTGCAGTCTCTGACCATCCCTTGTAACATGCCTGCAGTCTCTGACCATCCCTTGTACCATGCCTGCAGTCTCTGACCATCCCTTGTACCACGTCTGCAGTCTCTGACCATCTCCTGTACCACGTCTACAGTCTCTGACCATCCGTTGTACCACGTCTGCAGTTTCTGACCATCTCTTGTACCATGTCTGCAGTCTCTGACCATCTCTTGTACCATGTCTGCAGTCTCTGACCATCTCTTGCACCATGTCTGCAGTCTCTGACCATCTCTTGTACCATGTCTGCATTCTCTGACCATCTCTTGTACCATGTCTGCATTCTCTGACCTTCTCTTGTACTATGTCTGCAGTCTCTGACCATCTATTGTACCATGTCTGCAGTCCCTGACAATCGTCTAGAAACTATGGGATAGATTTATGGCATTTATATTTAAATAATTTTTACTAGTAATGGCGGCAATCATTGATTTTTTAGCGGTACTGCAACATTGCAGCGGACACATCGGACACCTAATTGAGTTCTGTAAGCAACACCTTATTTTCTGGCAGTGCCCCTCCCGAGACTAGACTCTGGATCCGCCCTTGTGTACGTCACCATGCTTTGCTCCAGCATTTTTTTTCACGAATATGTGCATGCAAAGCAGGCTTGAGAGGAATCACGACAAATCACGTTGAGAAAAACCTTGTTTTTTTTCATGACATGAATAACGGTCATGTGTACGCGGCATAACTCTACTCCAGTCCACCTAGGAGTTTTTGGTGTTCCTGACCACCTTTGTGAGTTCCAGCTCCTCCTGTTACATCAACCCTAATGAAATTTCAGCAGGGAATGTGGGAGCTTCATACAATGTGCACAGCAAATGTGCGGACCTAGAGCTCAGCATAGGGATTGTGAGGATCGCTTATAATGGCAAAAGAGCCAGGCACTTAGCACAGGAATGGTGCGGGAAACCCTTATAATGGCACAGCAGGCGTACAAACCTGGAAACTCATCACAGTTATGGTGGGAACCCCTCATAATGGGAATGGCAGGTGTGCAGACCTGGGAACCCGGAGTAGATATGGTGGAAACTACTCGTAACAAGCACAACAGGTGTGCAGACCTGGGAACCCAGAGTAGATATTATTGGAAACCCTCATAATGGGCACAACAGGTGTGTAGACCCAGGAACTCAGCACAGGGATGGTGGGAACCCCTCATAATAGTCACAGCAGGTGTGCAAAGCTGCAAACTCAGTGCAGAGATCTCGCCAATAGAGTCCCCGGATGATGAAAGATACTGTCATGGTAAACCCTGACTAACCTCTCCAACTTCTACCAGAAATTAAAGTTTTGAGTGGATGGGCTTTTAGCTACCCATTACAGACTTTAAAGAAGAACTAATATACTTACCTCATATATTTCATCTAAAAAGCATTCTACAGAACTGAGTAATACTGATCAAATACAAGGTTAATGTTAAAAATGAAGAGAAAGCATCTGCACAGTCAGATGTAACCAAACAAGCTGACTAATAAGCACTAAATATATCTGTACTGCGAACTTGCTGACCGGTATGATAATACACCGTGCGCGCAGAAAGGCTCTCTACTAAACTTCGCTGTGTATGTGCAGCAGCCTGACCTTGCAAGACGTGGGAGAGATTCAGGAACGGCTGCCTGCAGCCCACACAGATTATCTAGTGTCTCTTTCTTCAATGTCTGGAGAAAACACATTCAATTTATAAGGGTCATCTATTCTTTTACTAAACTTCCCTCTTCAATACTGTCTGCAATCAGCAGTTTATTACAAACCCAATGCACCTAAAAGAAAAAGCTGCCAGAACCATCATGGAAAGCATCAGCTAAAGTAGAACTCTATCTATGATGCAGTCTGTCAATAGATGGGTTTAGTTCTGCTTTATGATTTACTGCTGCTCAGAGGCTCTGGGCTTCAGCCAAACGGCAGCTTCTAGCAAGAAGAAACAAGAGCACTGCTGAAGGCAATTTATAGCACACACTAATTTTGGTAGCATAATTATTAATGTAGAATGCATGTTGTAAACACTTACATATACCCAGGGAAGTGACTGGCCTCAGAGATGAGAAACATCCTCCTACATTGTATTGTACCAAGTTGTACCTGTTTAACTGCAGTATTGCTTTGCTACATCCATTCAAAGTGCTGCATTTACACAAGATCTCTAAGCTCTGAAAAGCAGAGGGAGAAGTTACCTTAGTGAGGAGAGCTCATTGGAGGGAAGGGACACACCCCAGCACACAGAAACAGAGCTGAGACTGCCAATCACAGGCTGTGCCTTTCCCTGTCACCGTTTTTCTATTGGTGTCAGGGAAACTTCTCAGAAGTGACTCATGCTGATAGCAGAGAAACAAGGCAGCTCTTAATTGAGGCAAGTACACACCATAGAGCAGGGGTGCCCAACCAGTGGCCCGCAGAGCCCTCTGATGTGGCCCATGACCTCCTGCTCTGGGATGGTATAGAATAAAATACTGTTATTAAAGGTAAGTTTATTACTAAAATCACTGTGTATATATGGGCATATCTGTTCTGCAGTGGTTACTGGGCTGCTTTCAAACTGATCCGTAGGTGCCGAGCAGTTTACCTGCAGGTTACCTACACTGAGCCATAGACTTCTGTTATTACCTGCGAGTTTGGTGAGCTTTGTGAACGTGCACCACACCTAATGATATAATAGAAGTCTATAATAAAGTGCAGCTAACCTGTAGGAAAGCCACAGGTGAACCTGTGGTGCAGGTAACCAACAGTACATCATGTGAAAGCAGCCTTAGGCCTCTTTCATATGGTAAGGGTCCTTTCACACGGAGCGGACCGTTTTTCGGTCCGCTCCGTGTGTGTCTGTCAGCTCAGCGGGGGGCCTCCGTTAAGCTGTCGGCGGACAGGGCGGTCCCCGCACACTGTGCAGGGACCGCCCTGTCTCTCTTCCGCTCTCCCCTATGGGGAATCGGATGAAAACGGACCATTTGTCCGTCTTCATCCGATCCGTTCCGCCGGACGGAAGAAAAATAGGGTTTTCTTCCGTCCGAAAAACCGGATCCAGACGGACGCGGATCTTTGCGGATGTTAGCGGATGCATCATCCGCTAACGGACGCAATCCCATAAGGGCCCATTACAAGTCCGTTTACGGACTTGTAAAAACGGACGAACGGAGGCGGACGTGTGAAAGGGCCCTAAGTCTGACCCAATTGGACCCTCCATTCACCTCTAAGGCAGGGAATCTAAGGCAGAACACATCGTTCCGCCCGTCGAGGTTCCCTGCCGGCCGTCGAAATCGGCGACCCGCCCGTCGGGAATGGCAACCAGCCATTCTTCCAGGCGGGCCGTCGAGGAAATAGAGAGCGTGCATTCCATTCCAGCGAGGTTCTCGCTGGTTTTCAGCGAGAACCTCGGCCGTGTGTACGCCGCCTAAGGAGTGGCAGATGGACTTGTGTCTGTTTACAAATGCCTACCTCTAATCTGATCCTCTAAAAAAAAAAAAAGAGTTCAGTGGGATTTATAGAGTCGCCCATTTGTAATTGTGGCCTAAAGTTCCACGTTAAAGCTCATTTAACCAGTTGTGGATTTTGGGCATACCACACATGCTCTAAGACAGTGGTCATCAACCATTCCTGCAGGGCCCACTAACAGGCCAGGTTTTATGTATTACATTGGGGAGATGCAGACTAGAATACGGCAATCACTGAGCAGCAAATGATATCACCTGTGATGTATTTCAGTTATCTTGCAAACCTGGCCTGTTAGTGGGCCCTGAAGTACTTTGTGTGTGTGGGTCCACCCATCCCATCCTTTGTTTTTGTACTACCTGTAGCAGGGTCACCCTGTCTTAGATGGACATTAGTTTTAAATCACCTTTAGGTAAAAGACAAACAAATTCAAACACAAGGTTTAAGCCTTATAAATAATAAGAGTGGCCATTGTAAAAACTGTTATATGGTTTGTCCAGTGTCCTGTAACTGACACTTTTGCTGGATAGCTTGGCCTGTTGCAGGATGTGGAAAAACAACAAATCCATTGGCAGAAAAAACAGGTAAGTTCCACCCAACAATGGAACTTCCGTTTTTCGGAACCCTCCTCCCTCCGGTGTCACATTTGGCACCTTTCAGGGGGAGGGGGGAGCAGATACCTGTGTAATACACTTCGAACATAGATACCCGAGCGATAGATCGCCAGTATCTACGCCACTTCTAGTGCCTTCTCTGCCCCCCCCCCGCTGTCTTCTCGGAGACACACAGGTCCCAGAAGACAGCAGGGACCAGTAGGATCGCGCAGCACGAGTTACGCATGCACAGTAGGGAGCCTTGCGGCTTCATTTCCTGATTCCCTTACCGAAGATGGTGGCAGCAGCACTTGAGAGCCGAGCGATAGATCGGCTTCAGGTGCCGACATGACGGGCGCCCTGGACAGGTAAGTGTCCTTATTTTAAAATACTGCAGCTGCTGACTTAAAAAATAAATTGGGCGGAACTCCGCTTTAAAGGATGGGGGGTGAATTCATAAAAACAAAAGCAGCTGTGTTAATGCTAGTAATAGACTGCAGAATATACAGTAGGTAATTGTTTATTTTTTTTTGCCCAGAGTTACACTTTAAGTTCTGGAGTAAAAGTGCTGACTAAGGGCCAGATTCAGCAACACTTGCGCTGGAGTATTTCGATATGCGCCGCGTAACTGTGAAGATGCGCCGTCGTTTCTATGTGCCCGTACCCACCAAACTAGATGCGCCCAATAACGGGCCATTTGCGACCGGCGGAACGTTCCGACGCCAGAGTATCGTCAGCGCTTAATTTCGCTTGGCGCATCAGTCGCGCCTATTGATTTCCCCTGCAAATATGCAAATGAGGGATTTTTCCCAATTCACGAACGGATTAGCACCATACGCTGGCTACATGCGCCGCGCGTATCTCGTCCGTCCGAGCGCAAAGTTATTTCTACAAAAGGCTGCTTTATCTTTACTCCAGATGGCCACAGGTCAGCAGGAGAGCAGCTACAGCAGCGTTACCGACGATAAGAGCTAGCTGAGCACCCCCACTTGCAGGACAACACCTCTGTCCATGCTTGTCTGTCAAATTTTACAGCCATTGAGGAAGACATCATAGGTCTCCATAGCCGAGATGACGGCTGACAGCTCCTGGCCATTAAAGTTCAGCTTTCTCCTGTGTGTTTGCGGGGAACGGGAGCAGCCATCTCAGAACAAAAGTAACATCACTGCGGGGAGGGGGAGCAGGATATACTTTAGTGCCGGAATGGCGCTTCTACGGGCGCATTTAAACGCCCAACGGAAGGCATTGCGCTGACGTTTCCCGTGAAGTGGTGCCGACGGAAGTTGTGAGCATGCGCACAAAGGGGGCGAGTGGAGCCTCACTCACTGCGCATGCTCCGTGGTTGATGCGCTGAACGTAAGCCTCTGCGCTGGGCTCCGCCCATCATTTACATATGATCACACCCACTTCCCCTTGCGTCGGGTTACGCCAGCGCATTATCGTTACTCTGGCGCAAGTTTACGCGCAACTGCTATGTGAATAACAGTACTTGCGCTGAAAGGGTCGTCAGAGTAACGTAAATGAGAAGCGTTACTCTGGAGCAAAGATGCTCTCATCTACCTGAATCTGGCCCATTGAGTATATACCCCAAAATGACAGCTGTTACCATTATTGTTTTTGTGCCTCTCTGATATGGTTTTAGTTTGTTACTGGGGCCTGATATCTTCTGACTGTCTGGTTGGCTCTACCATATTCCAATGACTAATGTGACTGCCCCGGTAGTGTGCTATTCCCCTATCCATTTCTATGAGTGAGACGTAGTCTGCTAAATAGCTGGAGGCTGCCATGGGCACAGTTCTATAGGAATAAATAAGGCTATAGCACGCATGCGCAGTAAGAAAAGGACATTTTTGTTGTAAAGATTTACATGGCCAGAAAGGGCCCCGAAATCCCAGGGCTGGGCAGGAAGGTAAGCATTATACTAGGCAGGCTGCACTCAAAGAATGTCCTTTTAAGATAATAATAAATATGACCAGTATATAACTTGGTTACAATTTAAATTGTATTTCTCATTTTTTTTACAGATGACGGAGCAGAGAAAAAACAAGCAGCGCCTGGGTTTTCTTGGCTCAAATCCAACCCACGTGAACCATCACCTCCCTCCACATTGAGCCAGCACAGATGATGGCAATAGTAGTGTCTATGTACGATTGGACGCGGAGTGAGAGACGGACAGGTGGCCTTGTTGGATGTATCTGAAGTCTTGTACGATCATGGTCTGTGACCAGCAGGACCAGAGGCACCTTCATGGACCAATGACCGCACTATTCAAGGAACCGCAACATGAAATTTTCAAGAGGCATCACTTTTTGAGAAATGCATATTGGTTTCTTTAAAGGGAATCTTAAAATGTTAAAGTTTTTTTTAAGAAAATATATTTTTTCTATTTATAGATGATCTTTGTTATTTATGTACTCGGGGAGCAGCCATATTTGTTTATTACATAGGCAGGCTTTGCTTCCTATTGCAGTACAACGAATATGCATTTTCCTTCTTTCAAGGCAAAACTGTGAGACTGCAGCGTGCTTCAAAACAAAACCTTATCATACAACTGGCCTTATTGATGAAGATGTTAAGCAAGGCTGTGGCTCAAAAAATGAATCTACCCACCCGCCAGAGAAATATGTAAATGAGACAGCAAACATGTATAAGTGCTGAAAAGTGCCAGAAAAATCTTCTACAGCTGAACTTCGCAATACAAACTCAAAATCGTGTTCTTTGTGAAGATGAACTCTGCTTTGCATCACTAGGATTGTATCATGTTTGCACTCGGAGAGACTGAAAGCTGGTAAGCTTGACACGTGACAAAGGAGCCTTCATTTTATCTGTGCCTTATACACAGAGATACGTCTTCATCTCATATCAGACTGTCTGTATCCAGGAAACATTTGTACAGATATACGAGTTGCTTTTCTTATACAGTTTATTGTAATTTTATCTCTAAGTCCAGTGTGGGGTTTAGTCTCCCAATCTATCCAACCAACTAGAGTTACTATGCGCTGTCTGTCACACTTAGGGTTCATCATGTATGGAATGGCTGTCGCTGAACCTTTGTGACAATTTGTTTTGAAGTTTATACATGAAAGTTCAATCATGTTGGGTAAACCAATCCCATTATAAAACATTGAAAGATCTCTACATGTAAATTTATTGAAAATCGTGAGCTGTATTTTACCACCTGTTCCTTCCTCCACTGTTCCTTTCCTGTAATACCCTGTGCTGCTAAAAGACTGCTCCCTTCTCTAACTCTCCTCTCCTGATATACTCTGCACTGCTGAAGAGCTCTGCTCCTTACTTTATCTAACACTCCTCTCCTAATGCCTAGTACACACGACCGGGATTCCCGATGGGAAAAGGTCTGTGGGAAATCCCAAGGGGAAACCGAGAACCTGCTCTCGACTTTTCCCCCATAAAAACGTTCGGTTTTCCCGTCGGGAAAACTCGGATGAGAGATTTTCATTGGGAACCCCAACCGTGTGTATGCTCCATCTCAGTTTTTCCCCACAGGAAAAGTCAGCCGGAAATCCCGGCGGGAAAAAAGAGAGCAGGTTCTCTTTTTTGCCTGGCGGTATTGGGCAGTTCTCCTGTCGGAAAAACTGCGAGGAGCATACACACGGCCATGATTCCCGACCAAAAGCTCTCCTCACAGTTTTCCCTTCGGGAAACCCAGTCGTGTGTATGGGGCATGAGATACTCTGCACTGCTGAGGGACTCTGCTCCTTCCTCTAACTCTCCTCTTCTAAAATGATCTGTGTTGTTGGAGAATTCTGCTCCATCCTCTGATTCCCCTCTCTTGAATTATGCTGTACTGCTAGAGGTTTCTGCTCCTTCCTTTATCTAACTCTCCTTCCCTGAAATACTCTGCTTTACTGGAGGACTCTCCTTTCCCTCTCTGACTCCCCACTCTTAAAATGATCTGTGTTGTTGGTGAATTTTACTCTTCCCTCTAACTCTCCTCTCCTGATCTATGTTGTACTGCTAGAGGACCCTGCTCTTTCCTTTAGGTAACTCTCCTCTCCTGATCTATGTTGTACTGCTAGAGGACCCTGCTCCTTCCTTTAGGTAACTCTCCTCTCCTGATCTATGTTGTACTGCTAGAGGAACCAGCTCTTTCCTTTAGGTAACTCTCCTCTCCTGATCTATGTTGTACTGCTAGAGAACCCTGCTCTTTCCTTTAGGTAACTCTCCTCTCCTGATCTATGTTGTACTGCTAGAGGACCCTGCTCGTTCCTTCCTCTAACTCTCCTATCCTGCACTGCTGGATGACTCTGTTCCTTCTGCTATCCAACTCTTCTCTCCGCAAATAATCTGTACTGCTTGAGGACTCTGTCTCCTTTCTCTACCTCATGCCTCATACACACGACCGGTTTTCCCATCGGGAAAACTGCCATGAAAGCTTTTGGTTGGGAAAACCGGCCGTGTGTATGCTCCATCACAGTTTTCCCGACAGGAAAACTGTGGGGGGGGGGGGGGGTAGAACCCGGTCGTGTGTATGGGGGAAAAGTTACCGAGCAGGTTCTCGGTTTTCCCCTCGAGTTTTCCGGCTGACTTTTTACCACCGGGAAACACGGTCTTGTGTACGAGGCATAACTCTTCTTTCCTGCAGTACTCTTTGCTACTGGAGGACTCTGCTCATCCCTCTAACTCTTCTCTCTTGAAAAATTCTGCACTGCTAAATGCGTGTGAATGCTCCTTGCCTGGCTACGGCCCTTCTCTATGGTTTAAGAAATTGTGCCTTATGATCCTTAAATTAGAACTTTGTATCTATAAGTGTGGAATCCCTTTAGGATGAACTTATAAGGCAAAAGTATTTGAGAACGTAATTTACAATATTTGTCAACTGGAACTTCCTATTTAAAATAATAGAACAGGGAGATATTTTAGTGGGGGGAATACTAAGATTTCAGGGGGAAAAAAAGAACATGCTGACAGCTGTCAATTTACATTTTTTTTGTTTTTGCCAATCTGATAATTCTAGAGGATTATAACCAAATTAACTGGACTGGCTGTATCAGTGTATTGAACAAATAGAAACTATATTTGTGCCTGTACATCTGGGCTGCCTTATGTGTAGCCCACAATTTATAAGTGGCATTGCACTAACAAAGCTGCATTTTAAATAAAGTGTATTTGTGTATATGTCCTTCATGGTCCTTTATTGTCTGTTTGATTCAACCCAATCACATTTCCAAACGGTACTGACCGCTGCAGATTGTGGGGGTTTCTTTTCTTAAAGTGGTTGTATTACATGTTCCCTGTAGGTCATTTTTACCTACAGGGAACATGTTAGCCCCCTCAGGGGGTGACCGGGCGAGTTGCAGGAGCTTCGTTCAGTGTCAGCAATTGATGGGCACACTGGCGCCAATTGATGGAGCACAGTAGCGGCAATTGATGGGCACACTGTCAGCATTTGATGGAGCCTAGTAGCGGCAATTGATGGGCACACTGGCAGCATTTGATGGGACACAGTAGCGGCAATTGATGGGCACACTGGCAGAATTTGATGGAGCACAGTAGCTGCAATTGATAGGGCACAGTAGCGGCGATTGATGGGCACACTGGCAGCATTGATGTGGGAAAGTATCGGCATTTGATGGACACACTGGCAGCAATTGATGGGCACAGTAGTGGCAATTGATGGACACACTGGCAGCAATTGATGGGTACAATAGCTGCGTTTGATGGCACAGTGGCGGCAATTTATGGGTACAATGGCTCCATTTGATGGCACAGTGGCTGTGTTTGATGCCACAGTGGCTACGTTTGATGGCACAATGGCTGCGCTTGATGGGCATAGTAGCTGCATTTGATGGCACAGTAGCTGCGTTTTGATATGCACAGTGGATGCAATTGATGTTTTTTTTTTTCAGTGCCCCCCCAAAAAAAATCAACACTAGCCGCCACTGACTAGTAACTTTTTTCGAACAAGTTCCGAGGCACATTACAAAATTCAAATATAAAAATAATGTATGAAAAAAAGTAAAACACTGCAACTAAGCATTAAAAAATACTTGATATTTATGTGATTTTTGCCTGCGATTTGTTAAGTAGTTGATAGCGTCTGTTTAATGTGCAAGGCGTGTTTATTTTGCAAAGATTAGCAAAGAAAATACAAAAAAATTGATTTTTGCTCACAATTGATTGAATGAACACTGTTTATTGAATCAATACATCTTCACCTCATTCACAAAGTTAAGTCAATTTACATTTTGCAAATGGAATTTTCACTTACTGTAAATGGGCAAATACGGTGAAGTTGTACTCACAGTGCATCAATCATCATAATAAAACGATGACATTGGTTGGTTGATCTAGTGAAACATAGATGCATATATAGCCAAGCATCAGTGTCATTCCTATGTATAGCGCTGTCTGTGTTTGTCACATTATTTTGCCCTTCACTTGACAAGAATACAAGTATTAGAAATACTTCATAAGTAATTGTGAACATTCCACCAAAAAATCCATTCCATTCACAGTTGATCTAAGTCATACAATTTTTTTTTCCTTTTACTAACGGCCTTGAGCCTGTCCCCTGGTCATGTGATCACTTTGACATTAATCAGAGAGTGAATACAGTTTCATTTTTTTTTTTTTTAATGAATAAAACATTTCTTCATCTATAACCACTCTTCTTCCTATCAGCTTTGTTTTGTATTTAAAAAGCAGATATTTGCTTTACTTTTGTTACCAGGAAACAAACTACTAATTATGTCATGTTTTATGTAACATATGTATTAGGGTGGCCAAAGGAAATGTGTTTTCTGTCTACTAGCATATTGTACTTGAAGAAAATTCCTGTACCTTTTAGAATCACTTTAATCCTCCTGGTTGTGCCATTCCCGAGTGCTCTTTAACCACTTGCTGACTGCCTAACGCACTTACACATTGGCAGAATGGCAAGGGCAGGCAAAGCAACGTACAGGTACGTTGCTTTGAATCTGCCACCTAGCGGTTGTGCACGTGCCCGTGGACTCGATGTCTGCCGGTGTCCCGCAATTGTGTCACAGAGTGGCAGAAGGGGGGGATGCCATTGTAAACAAGGCATCTCCCTGTTCTGCCCAGTGACACAACACTGATCTTCTGCTCCCTGTCATCGGGAGCAGTGATCAGTGTCGTGTCACATATAGCCATGCCACCTCACAGTTAGAATCACTCCCTAGGACACACTTAACCCATTCCTCGCCCCCTAGTGGTTAACCCCTTCCCAGCCAGTGGCATTTACACAGTGATCAGTGCATCTTATAGCACTGATCACTGTATAAATGACAATGGTCACAAAATAGTGTCAAAAGTGTGTCCACCGCAATATCGCAGTCACAATACAAATCGCTGATTGCTGCCATTACTAGTAAAATAATAATAATAAAGATGCCATAAAACTATCCCCTATTTTGTAGACGCTATAACTTTTGCGCAATCTTTCAGTCAATATACAAAAAAAGGGGGGGTATTCCGGCGCTCGTAATGACTTGATGCCTGGGAAGCAACAGTGATGGTGGTAACTTGAACCGTACCTTTAAATAGGGTCTCACGGGTGAATGAACTATGAGGAGGCAGCCATCCTATAGAGGGTGTCCATGACCTCTGTCGGCAGTTGAAGAAAAGAGGAGGGGGTGGAGGCGCCAACTCAAGAAATTAACTTTAAAAGAGCATTCTACTGAAATGTGAGTATAAAAGTGTATACTCACAGGTTCGCTGGGAGTGGTAGTCCATCGGGGTGTCTGTTAATCAAAGTGTGCCATTCCATAGGCTCTAGTGATGTCTGCAGGGCTTCTCAGTGTGGATGGGTCCTGGAAGCTCCTTGTTGACCAGCGTGGAACGCAGAAGCGGAACAGGCGGTGATGTCACAGGGCACAGCGGGGATAGCAGGCATACGAGGAAGGGAAGTATCAGGCTACGCGCTCCTAGCGCTTCCACGCTGGTCAACAAGGAGCTTCCAGGACCCATCCACACTGAGAAGCCGTGCAGACATCACTAGAGCCTGTGGAATGGCACACTCCGATTAACAGACACCCCGATGGACTACCACTCCCAGCGAACCTGTGAGTATACACTTTTATACTCACATTTCAGTAGAATGCTCTTTTAGGCCTTGTACACACGAGGGAATAAATCTGCTGAAAATGGTCCGATGGACCATTTCAGCCGAAAAATCCCCTCGTCTGTAGGGGCAAACGGACAGTTTTGGCCGGATTTCTCCAGCGGAAAAGTTTCAAAGCATGCTTTGGAACTTTTCCGCTGGAGAGCTGCCCGTCGGATATGTCCTGTGAATGGATCCGACGCATGCCCGCGGAAGTGTTTACTTCCTGGTGCGGTGACGTAGCGGCGTCAACGTCACCGCCGCGTCACCGCGCTGTCCGCCGGTGGGAAATTTGATCCGATGGTGTGTACAGCCATTGGATCAAACAGTCTGGCGTACATATCCGATGGAAACGGTCCGTCGGACCGTTTCCATCGGATAAATCCCATCGTGTGTACAAAGCCTAAAAGTTAATTTTTTGAGTGGGGCGCCTCCACCCCCTCCTCTTTTTTTCAGTCAATATACGTTTTTTGTGATTATTTTATTTTTTTTACCAAAAATATGTAGAAGAATACGTATCGGCCTAAACTGAGGAAAAATAATTATATATTTTTTGGGGATATTTATTAAAGCAAAACGTTGAAAATATAGCTTTAAAAAAAAAATGTTGCTCTTTTTTTGTTTATAGTGCAACAAATAAAAAGCGCAGGGGTAATCAAATACCACCAAAAGAAAGCTCTATTTCTGGGAAAAAAAGGAAGTCATCTTTGTTTGGGTACCACGTCGCACGACTGCGCAATTGTCAGTTAAAGCGACGCAGTGCCAAATTGCAAAAAACTGGCCCGGTCATTGGGCAGCCAAATATTTCCCGGGGCTGAAGTAGTTAATACATAAGTCCTAAAAAAATGAATGTTCCGCCCCAAAATGCCCTGCTATGCCCACAGCTTAGTTCTAGAGTGGCAAACTGTAAGTACACACTGCACTACACCATCAAGATACACAAACATTGCAGATGTCAATGGCATGCAAATTAGCCAAGCTTTATTCCATACGATGTTACTGCTCCATATTCTGTATTGCACCTTTTTAAAGGACAGCTCGCACATGACCGATTTGGAAAGGAGATTGTTCTCCTTTAATGATTTTGTAAGGATATTGGATAGATGCGTGATGAGTTTAACCCCTGCAAAACCATACTCTCAGGGTAACATGTCTGCATTGGCAGTAGATGTAGTTTATAAAAGATGTGAGAACTGCATTACTCATCCTCCGGCTGTCTGGACTCGGCTGAGTGTTTATTCCTTGACATCGCTGCTCCCACCTTATAGAAACATTGATCGCCTGCCGTCTAGACATCTTTCATGAAAGCCGCTTTGTTTGCGATCTCATAAACACGCCGCAGTGTGTGAAAATGGCCCGCAATCTCACAATCCACTTACAGAAATTGAAAGGGTCTGACATTTTCTTTTAGATTAATACAGAATAGTCAGTTATACAACAATTTGCAGAATTTGAAGGGGTGAGGTTTGGTACAGCCATAGATATGCAGATGTCGTAGAGATGCTGACAGGTGGGGAGACAACTGCTTTTTCTTGACTGCTCTAGTACCCCTGATGTAGTATGTCACTGATGACCCCAGAAGGGTGCAGAAATCTTCCTCTCAAGGGACAAGGGCTAATCTACTGTACAAATATTCTCCAAGTATACATGCCCATCATGTTGGCTGTAGATCAGGCATGTTCAAAGTCTGGCCCGAGGGCCAACTGCAGCCGACGTTTCGGTTTAATGTGGCCCCCTGGTAATTTGGATATATATATCTTTTGTGGCCCCTGGGACTTTGTATTAAAGAGGCCACTGAGTAAACAGGAGATTCTCCTTATGTAATCTGTTGGCGCTCGTTCCACCCCATCCCTGTCCCCTCCAAGGCTGCAGATGGGCATCGATCAGGCTGCACTGATGGCAATGGTAAGGCTACTTTCATGGCAATGGTGAGGCTGCATTCATGACTATGGTAAGGCTGCATTCATGGTGATGAAGAGGCTGCATTCATGGCAATGGAGAGGCTGCATTCATGGCGATGGAGAGGCTGCATTCATGGCAATGGAGAGGCTGCATTCATGGCGATGGAGAGGCTGCATTCATGGCAATTGTGAGGCTGCATTCATGGCAATTGTGATGCTGCATTCATGGCAATGGTGAGGCTGCATTAATGGCAATAGTGAGGCTACATTCATGGCAATGGTGAAGCTACATTCATAGCAATGGTGAGGCTGCAAATGGGCACTGATTAGGCTGCATCAATGGGTGCTGATAAATTTGATATGTATAAATAACACGCCCAAGCTCATAGTTAAATAGTTAGTCAGGTTGAAAAAAGACACAAGTCCATCAAGTTCAACCATCAAGCGGCGCTCAGGGATTCGTTGGGGCCACAAACCATATATATAACACGCCCAAGCTCATCGTCACCACACACAGCCACAAAGGCAAGAGAATTCTTGTTGGGCGGTGTATTAGTGCTGGACAAACACACTTAGACCGAATTTTAAGGGTTCAAAGAATGTCAGACAAAATAGTCGGCCCTCACACATGTTCACTTCATCAAATCTGGCCCTCTTTGAAAAAGGTTGGGACACCCCTGCTGTAGATGGTCCCACCCTTTCCGGCATTGAGTTGGTAAATTGGGAGGTGACATAGACCAGTTTATGACCATAGAAAGGGAGATGTCTATCCAAAATCTATAGGAGACAATTGGGACACAAGCCGCAAAACTTTATAGCTTATCTCCAAGAAACTTGAAAATTCTCCTTTGCAGGGGAATTGAGTCCAAACGGCAAGGTCTAGCGGCATGGAGGAGCGGAGGATCAGGTAAGTATATCTGACTACAAGGACCTTCATGGCAGGATCATCAGATATTATTTTAAAGTGGTTGTGAAGAAAAAATTTTTTTTCTTAAAATAAACATGTTATATTTGCCTCCTCAATGGTGCAATGGTGAGTGGCCCCTTCAAAAGAAGTGGAATCTGCTCCTTCAGGTGTGTTCAATACCTTGATTGGAACCAAGTAGGAGCGCTAGCCCCGGCCCGCCTCTGTAAGAACTTGAGAAAAAGTAGAAATGGCTGCACATCTAAAGTTTCCAAAAGTGCCTTTTATTGCAGATGGTGAAAAATACACCAGGGACGCGGGTGTTAGTCACGTAGACGTGTTTCACACATCTAATCTGTTCTTATTCATGAGTGGCCCCTTACCTCCTCTTCTGGGGTCCCCCACCTGCGCTCCCCACTCCACTTCTTCTCTGAGTGCCCCTGTAGCAAGCTGTGTGCTGTGTACGTCCATAGACACGTACAGTATGGCTTGGCACTCCCCCCCCCCTTCTCTCCTCACAGGATTTGATTGACAGCTGCAGGAACCAATGACTTCCACTGCTGCCTCTGTGTTCTTTGTGAGAGAGAGCAACACTGCTGCTGATGCAGCACTGGATCAAAGGAGGAGCCAGGTAAGTACTGTATTTAGGGAAGTGAGACGGGGGATGCTGATCATGGAAGATGTTTTTTTTTTAATGCAGAGAATGCATAAAGGAAAAAAATCTCATGCCCTTAGAACCACTTTAACTACTTCAGCCCGGAGGATTTGGCTGCCAAACGACCAGGCCACTTTTTGCGATTCGGCACTGCAACGCTTTAACTGACAATTGCGCGGTCGTGCGACGTGGCTCCCAAAAAAAATGTACTTCTTTTTTTCCCACAAATAGAGCTTTCTTTTGGTGGCATTTGATCACCTCTGCGGTTTTTATTTTTTGTGCTCTAAACAAAAATATAGCGTCAATTTTGAAGAAAAAAAAGTTATATTTTTTACTTTTTACTATAATAAATATCCCCCAAAAAAATATATATATAAAAAAAATGTTTTCCTTAGTTTAGGCCGATACGTATTTTTCTACATATTTTTGGTAAAAAAAATCGCAATAAGCGTTTATTGATTGGTTTGCGCAAAAGTTATAGGGCCAAATTCTCGTAGATCAGCGTATTTTTCTTCTGACGTAGCGTAGATCCCTAAAGCCCGCAGCTTTTACGGGCAAGTGCTGTATTCTCAAAGCACTTGCTCCGTAACTTGCGGCGGCGTAGCGTAAATGGGCCGACGTAAGCCTGTGTAATTCAAAGTAGGAAGGAGGTGGGCATCTTGTATTTAAATTAAGAGCGCCCCTGCGACGAACAAGCGGCACATGCGCCGTCCGTGGACGTATTCCACTGCGCATGCTCCAAATTACGCCGCAAATACATTGGTTTTGACATTATGGTGACTTACGCAAAGCCCTATTCAAGAACGAGTTACGCAAACGACGTAAACAACGGAAAAACACAACGCTGTGCCGACATCCATACTTAACATGGTGTATGCCGAACCTACGCAAGGTTACCCCTCATATAGCAGGGGTAACCTTACGCTTATGCAAACTATGACGACGGGGCGCAAATACGTTCGGGAAAACACGTCATATCTCTTGTGAGAATCTGGCCCATAGCGTCTACAAAACAGGGGATAGTTTTATGGCATTTTAATGGCGGCGATCAGTGATTTTTATCATGACTGCGACATTATGGTGGACAGATCGGACACCTTTGACGCTATTTTGGGACCATTGTCATTAATACAGCGCTGCACAAACTGTTGGCGCTATATAAATCCTGTATAATAATACAGCGATCAGTGCTATATACTGTAAATGCACTGATTACTGTGTAAATGACACTGGCAGTGAAGGGGTTAACCAGTAGGTGGCGGGGAAGGGGTTAAGGGTGTCCTAGGGAGTGATGAAACAGCGGAGCTGTGAAACGCGTCATCCGATTGGTCCGTTCCCGTAGGCCACGTCACTTCCGGTGCGACGATTTCTGTTTGCGGTCCACCCTGAGACGCACGCCGCCCCGTACGACTCTCTGCGCGGTTTGCTGTCCTCCCCTATGGTTGTCTTCAGCGCCATACTGTTCCATCTCCAGCTCCCCCGTCTTGTGCAGACCTCTCCAAGGACCTGGACACATCGGATACCAATAACAAGGACCACGCCTACCTGACATGCCTGTAACCTCATATTTATTGTGAGTAGCCATTTGGCTATGTACTTGTCTATTTTATTAAAAGCCCTTTTATACTGCGCTTAGATTGGCGCATCCTTGTTTTTACTTTGTGTTCTAACTGTGTGGGGGCTGGGCTACATGTGACATGACACTGATCACCGCTCCCAATGTCAGGGAGCAGAAGATCAGTGTCGTGTCATTAGGCAGAACAGGGAGATGCCTTGTTTATACAGGCATCCCCCCGTTCTGAAGCTTCGTGACACGATTGTGGGACACCGGTGGACATCGAGTCCACGGGTCCCGTGGGCACGGTCATGAAGCTCGCTCGCACGCGCCGGTGGCGGCCACCCCCGCATGTCGTAAAATACAAAGCAACTTATATATACCAATACGATATATGCCGTTTTCCCGACGTATATCTACATGACAAGGTCGGCAAGCGCTTAATGAAAGCTGCAGATTTAAAAAAAATTGAAAACAACTTTTGGAGTGGTATTAATAAGTTAAAGCTTATATAAGATTTTAGTTAATAGGTTTACGCCTACGGTACTTTAAATCACAAAATGCCTAATTTTGCTGAACTCTCCAAATTTTTACTGAGATTTCCGGGAAATGAAAAAACAAAAAAAACATTACTCATCCCTACGGGGACAGTTGGAAAATACTGTATGACATATATTCCACGTGTGTATATTAAATTATTCGATATGATTGATGAAACTGCTTTTTGACTTTTATAAGCAAGCACCCTGTTAATTATAAAAATGTTTCAGGAAACAATAAGAGTTTGATAATGTTTTTTGTCATCAATGTCCAACCTCGCCCAGCGTAGACCGCATCATACTCACGTACTATCACAGTCACAGTACATCAGACAGCGGCAGCCAAGCCCGGCTCACCCACTCACACAGGAAGCACAGCTGTGATGAAACATGCTTTCTCTCCCACATATACACACACTGAGTGGGAGATTTGTCCAGGAAATGTTCTTCCTTTTCTGGAGAAGATCTCGAGACAATGTGACATATTCAGGCCCATATGTGACTTGTCTGACTGCAGATCCAGATGTTGTCCTACGTTACTGGAATCTTTATTTCAAAGAAACCGCAAGCTGGATAAGTTAAGCCTCATTCCACATGGATTCCGCAGAGCTGGACACGAGGCGGGTACCTGGCTCCATCTCCCAGGGCGTGATGGGACCACACTGACATGCAGAGGCGTAGCTGGAAGACTTAATTCCCACTGCGGTATTGGAGCAGGGAATCTTTGTCTCAAATTGTTTGATGCCTCCATTCAGGTCTTAAAGCGGTATTTCACCCTAAACATAAGATCTCCCATGCGATCCAGCATACTGGCGTCAGCGCCAGTATGCTGGGTTTTTTTTTTTTTAATAGCACACTTACTGTATTATTGTGGAATTCCTTTTCTGTCCCCCGTGGTGGACGGCGCCAGTATAGCGCGTCACATCTTCCTAAAATACCCGATATGGACTCGGGTAATCTCGGTGAAAATGCGGTGCCTGCGCACAGACCTAGGAGCTGACTGCGCAGGCGCCGTATTTCTCCGAGTCCTACGGCTATGGCGCGTCACGCCCTCCGAAATAGGACTCGGAGAAATACGGCGCCTGCGCAGTCAGCTCCTAGGTCTGTGCGCAGCTGCCGCATTTTCGCCGAGATTACCCGAGTCCATATCGGGTATTTTAGGAAGATGTGACGCGCTATACTACAGCCGTCCACCGCGGGGGACAGAAAAGGAATTCTACAATAATACAGTAAGTGTGCTATTAAAAAAAAAAAAACCCAGCATACTGGCGCTGACGCCAGTATGCTGGATCGCATGGGAGATCTTATATTTAGGGTGAACCTCCGCTTTAAGTAGCTATTTATTAGAAGCAGAGCTTTTTTTCTCAGAAAATAGGTGCAGGAACTCAACCACGACCCTGTTCAGATTTCACAAACAGTAGAAGGGTCTTAAAGGGGCATTAAATACCAGAATTGCACTACAGAGTGCAGAGTTCAGGGGGGTTACACACAGAGTGCAGAGCTGTCACTTGTAAACACAGAAACCAGACTTCTGTGTTTACAAGTGATTGTGGTGAGCAGGCAAGAAAGGGTCTGGGCCAAAGGTGGTGGAACTGAGTTCCCCCAAGTTCCCCCAGAAAAAAAGCCCTGATTAGAAGCAAAGTAATTAAAAAGAAAGGTGGACATGGACAGGACAGTTTACAGAAAATATAAAAAGTTCCCCAGCTGATCAGGATAAAAACACATTTTAAAATATTTCAACCATTTGCATTAAAATTGAGAAATACTAAATGTTTGAAGCTATACTGCCAGGTCAGGGCCCCTGCAAAGTGTAGTCCCTTACCCTAGTCTAACAGAGCTCCCAACCTGCAACATATAAACTCATTAATACATAGGGAATAGGGATGCTTTGGCGGTAGCCCCATTTCCCTTAAAGGAGCTCACCTTGTAGTGAAGTTGTCCTTTAATAAATTCCCTACTTTCCTGAGTGCAGCCCACCTGGGATAATACTTACCTCCCTGATCCAATGATCTTTCCTCTGACAAGGTTACAGTCCACTCTTTATACTGCACCACATTTTTATTCCTATAGTAAATCTGGACTGAGGGGGGTCTGCACTGATGGAGGGGGGCAGGTCACCACTGATGGAGGGGGTCTGCACTGATCAAGGGGGGGTCTGCATGCTGCACTGAGGGGGTCTGCACTGATGGAGGGGGGTCTGCACTGATGGAGTGGGTGGTCACCACTGGGAGGGGTCTGCACTGATGGAGGGGAGTCTGCACTGATGGAGAGGGGTGGTCACCACTGAGAGGGTTCTGCACTGATGGAGGGGGTCTATACTGATGGAGGGGGTCTGTACTGAGGAAGGAGGATCTATACTGCAGGAGGGGGGTCTGTACTTAGTGTGGCGGTCTATACTGAGGCAAGGGGATCTGTACTGCAGGAGGGGATCTGTACTTAGTGGGGGGTCTATACTGAGAGAGGGGGGTCTGTACTTAATGGAGGGAGTCTGTAGTTAGTAAAGGGGGTTCTGTACTGAGGGAGGGGGGCCTACACTGAGGGGGGACTATAGTTGGTGGAGGGGAGGTGACACCAATTTTCTCCACACCAGGTGACACAAGCCCTAGTGACGCCACTGGCTAAACTGCATTGCGTAAGTGTGAAAGCACCCATATCCAAGGTGGGCTGCACTCAGAGGGGTTGAGGGATAAATTAAAGGACAACTTCACTATTTAATTTCCTTTAGACCCCATTCATACTATGATGCGCGATAACAGGCGTTTCACATTTGCACGTTTATGTGGTCTCCACCCCGCAACACAAAAGTCCTTCCATGCAGATAAAGTCGACAACCAGGTGAGTCTGGATAAAATGCCTCTTTATTTCATCCAAGGGGTACACATGTTCCAAACAGAGCCAACACTACCATGTTTCAGCCTATCAAAGTTTTACTCATAGTCAACTAGGAGTAAAGCCTTGATAAGCTGAAACATGTCAGCGATGGCTCTATTTGAAACGCGTACTCCTTGGATGAAATAAAAAATACGTTTTATTCAGACTCGCCTGTTTACTGACTTTATCTATATTAATTTCAATGGACTACCCTACATGGAAAAGGGCATTAAAGTAGCTCATGCAAGTTTTAAACCAACGATCTTTGAACAATTTTTTAATCACACATTTTGCCACGTTATCTTTGCTGCATTTGAGGAGCCATTAACAATAAATGGCAACACAAGCACAAGATGGGTTTTTCATGCTTTTCACAATTGTGTGATGTTGTGCCAGTGGTGTCATTGGAAGGAAAAATTGCCACTGCATTGGTGATGCCCTTAGTCAATGACTTCACAAGGGGCGGGTTCACCAGGTGACATCACGGGTGGCCCCCGCCCCTTAGTTATTAAAGAGTTGGATCTTGTTGGACCTTGTTAAAGGGGGCTTCCAGATTCTGATAAGCCCCCTGCCCGCAGACCCCCGCAACCACTTGCCAGGTTTGTGGGGAAGAGGCTCTTGTTCTTGAATTATTTTTGACACCCTCCTCCTGCAGTATAGATCATCCTCCCTGAATTATTTTTCCCATCATGCGCGTGAGTGGGGCCCCATGTCAAGGTTTGCCTAAGGCCTCAGAAAGCCTAGAGCCGCCTCTGTCCAGGGCGCAGTGTAAAATTTTTGCATGTGTTTGTATTTTGAGAATGAAAGACATAAAGAATATGAGACAAAAGAACAGGCACCTGAATCATTGAAAAAAACACAATATTCAACCCTGTCCCATCTACCGCAACCTAGTGCATATCTACGCCTCAGTACAGGAGAAGCGACTGCCAGAAGGCTCGGCTGTCATGTTTTGTGTGAATTTTTCCTGCATGACAGCCCAGCCTCCCAGCATCCTATACTCCTATACTGAGGAGGCGCTGTTACTGTAAACAGATGCTGGCACAAGAAGCCGGTTTCTGTTAACAAGTGGCAGTGGCGATTGCAGGGTTAGTGCCAGAGGTGACGATACTAAATAATACCATACTCCAGACTAAAGAAAAGCCTGCTGACAGGAGTAGCACAGCAGTCACTCCAGACAGAGACAAAAAGAAGGATGCTGATAGAGTTAACAGCACTCCTCCCCCCTCCTAATCCATAAAGCTGCGGCGCCCCAAGCACTTGTTCCTTCTGCCTCCAACCCCTTGTCCTTGTCCTGCCCAATAGCTACTAGAAATCACTGTAGTAGCAGTGTCTACTTCAGTGATTTCCAGCTTTCAGGGGCATCGGCTAGGTAACTATGTATAAAATATCAATACCTGGAATTAATTCTTAAGGATACAGCAAAGTTACGTACTTTTCTCATGGCTGCGCCACAAAGTTCCACTATATGTGATATTTGAGTAGAATCCCTGTCTATGAATGTTGATTCTACTACGCCTGATTAACAGGTATACCAGTGTAATTTATGTGTTCCAGAGAAATTGTATTTTATGTTATGGCTCTTTGTGATATACTGTAGTACTCGGCTAGGTGATTACACCTGGGAAGGTGCCTTGTTTATCATCCTCCGTTGTCCCTAAGCCCTGATTTCATGTATAAACTCACTGTGATTTCAATCCGTCTTTTTAGTTTTTGTGTTGTTTAGTTTTAGTTTTCTATTCTCGTTTCTATGTTGGTTTGTCCTACGAGGCTGAATATGATCAAATGTTTCTGTATTGTACTAAACTTTTGAAACTTACAATAAAAATAATTTGAAAAAATTACCTCTACCCAAAATTGTAAATGAGCGACTTACCAGAGGTTTAGACCTCATATTCAGAAGAGGTCTGTAAACACTTATTGTGTGGCTACTGATGCCAAACAAATTCCCTTAGAGGACCTAGTTGTATCAGAAGATCGCAAGGAACAGACTGAGTAGCCAGGTAAGGTAGCTGAAACCATCCACAGTTTAGTGGCTCTGTCCAACCCATTTCATCCCACTGGACATCATCAGGGGAAAATTTTGGGTGGAGGTCATGGTGTTGTGTGTTTAACATCACAGAGATGTATATAAAGTATAAAGTTCTCTTACAAGTGCCGTATTACCAAGAATTTACTATCATAAATAGCTTCCATTGCGGGGAAAATGATACATGATATAGTGTTTGAAATATACATATATTAGTGTTTGAAACTCTCTCTGTTCCCTGACCGCCCATTAAAACAGGATCCCCACTAAATCAGCAAAAGCCAAAGAGCTCATCTATATATTGAATTATGAAATCAAACCTGGGCTTACCAAAGGACCCATTTCAGGTCACGAATCAGGTTCCGCAATCTGCAGCCTATGTTTGCTTGCTGTGCTTACCACCACTGAAGTTTGGTCACCACCACTGAATACCCATTGAGCACCAATACTATAATTTCTTTAGCATCTGTAATGCAAAGGATATGGGTGCCCTCAACTATAGTAAGTCCAGTATACAGTGCCTTGAAAAAGCATTCATACCCCTTGAAAGGCACTGTATGAGACATATGAAAGGAAATAATTGTCAGAGACTGTGGACATGCTACGTTTGTGGTTGGAGACTGGAGGCATACGATATAAGACAGTCAGACATTGGGGACATGTAACATCAGGCCACAAGAGACCACTGCTACCACTTCACAAATTAATGATCCAACTCCCACTACAGACTGCTGGGGTCCAAAGTACCAAAAGGCCACATGTGGCCCACCAGCAGCAGGTTGTGTGCCAGCAGCCATTCCCTGATCATCCTGGTTATAGTTTCCCCATCCTGTTCTGTGTTCCCCATGAAGATAAAAAAAAAAAATCCCTTCTTTTATTCTGTAATTTTATCATTCCTACTTGGGCAACTGCCTTGTATTTTGCCACCACAGGGACGACAGGACGCCATGTAATAATTGGGAGTCACAGCTACACTCGCAAACTTTAGTCTAACGTGCAGTCCGTGTCTGCATCCTAAGTGACCTATTTTCTGGTCTTATGAATCGTCTCTCAGCTATCTCTGTGATATGGGAGAAAATGAGCACATTGTGGTATGAATCACACAGCCTGCCCTATAAACCTCCCTCTGTCATTTGTTATGGCGCTACCGCTTCCATGGCTCGGAATATCTCCTCATTAGCACATGACCTATGAGGCCCACAATGCATCTGAGATCAGTGACTCCAGATCACCCGGAATATATCATCTAAAATTAACCTTGCTTATTAAAAGTCACATTTTTCAAGAAACTTGAAATGGTTTTCTATGGGCAACAAGGAAACACTAGCCAAACTCTAGAGCGCTTCCGGAAGTTTAAAATATTAAGTTAAAGCAAAACTTTTCGATGCAGCGCCCTTAAACTAACCTTATAAATGAAGGACCCATTGCTGAGGCAAGTCCCTGTTTTATTGCACAGGTTATTAAGGCCCCCTATTGCATTGTGGGATGTGCTTTACTGTCCTTCCATGATATTTGTCTTTCATTGTGGCAGTGTTAGGTGTTTAGGTTATGGAGGAGCTAGGAGCGACAGGCACAAATGAAATTCTGGTACGAGATATGAAGCTTGAGCTAGATCTCTGGCAAGAAAATAAGTACCGGTAATTAGGGATGAGCCGAACACCCCCGCGTTCGGTTTGCACCAGACCCGTCGAACGGGCCAAACGTTCGCGCGAACATTTAGAACCCCATTGAAGTCTATGGGATCTAGCTAAGCTATACAGTGTATAATAATATGTACAACTCCTGGGATGTATATATATCCTCTACACACTGTAAATTTAACTAAACTGACTAGCCTGCCTGCTCTATATATCTAGTCTCTCTCTCTCTCTCTATAGGACTGATCTCTTTAACAACGCCGCAACACACTACACAAGGCCGCCTTGCAGGCAGCCTTTTATAGTGTGGGGCGTGTACTAAACCCCTGAGCCATAATTGGCCATAATTATGGCTCTCCGTTTTTTGCGCGCTGTGATTGGCCAAGCATGCGGGTCATAGTGCATGCTTGGCCAGTCATCAGCGCGCAATGCCGCAGTGAATTAGGGGCCGTGACGCGTCACTCGAATTTGACGAACGTACGAACAGACGGTGTTCGAGTCGAATATACGTTTGGATCAAACGCGGAGCTCATCCCTACCGGTAATGTCAATATTTTCACCTGTCTTTAGTACTGGACTCTTTTTTCATCTTTTCTCTGGTGATTGTTTTCTCCTTTCTACTTAAAACAACCTAACCTCCGAACAACCCAGCCTCCTAGAACTGGCACTTTATTGGTCCTAACACATAAAAGCAGCTGCTGTGTGATTTTATTTCACCACCATCATCAACCAGCTTCTGGTATATTGGTTTCACCCGGACAAGCCCTTTGAAAATGACTCGTGTCCTCTCTCTCAGCACACAGGTGCCTTGTGCATCCACAGCCACAGGAATTTGGCTCAGGGGAGGTAGTGTGAGTGCCAAATTCCTTCTGCATGAGCCATAATGACACTTGTGAACACCAGTGAGAGCTTTACAACAGAATATTTACTATACAGGAGTTTTTATTGGTGCCTGGTTTGATTTGCTGAGCAAGATAAGAACCGGTCTGGTTGAAATTCTTATGTAATGTGACATTAGGACAGACATAGAATTATGGGAGATTGTTTTATGCTTTCTACGTGTTACTGCAATCTAGCAAAGCAACTGGAACAAACCCAAACTACTTAGTCCCAATTTATTAAGTCCCAGCTGAAGTTTCACACCATTATATATATTTTTTTTATAATCCTGTACTCCTCAATGATTTGATTTGTGACTGATTTTTACTTGGAAACTACTTGAAATATTGTTTTCTGCTGTTTCTTGCACTCCCTTGCAGTACTCTGTACTGGCAGAGCTGAGTGACAGCCACACCCCTCATAACAGACTATTGCTGCAAAGGAAGAGAGGGGGTGTGTCTGCCCATTTCTGTTACAGAGTCTAATTCTGGTGCCGAATGGTCAGCACAATCAACAACCAAAGACTGTCAACACAATCAACAACTGTCAAAGAGCATGAATACACTGCAGACAAACTATGAAAACTGCCAAAAAAATGTACTCTTCATAACAATGTCTCTGGTACCTAATCAGGTTAACGTATCTGTATAACATAGTCTCTATAAGACTCATACCAGCAAAGACTCTAGCTTGGAATCACTACTTCAGTAAAACAATTCAGAACATAAACAGCTACTTGCACTTATCCTCATAAACAACATCCCTCCATCAGGTTAGCTCTGGTAACACAGGCAAACAGCTGTAGGGTTTTAAGGCCCAGGAATGAAGCACTAGAATAATGCTGCGTACACACGACCAGATTTTCCATTGGAAAAACCTTGAATGTTTTTCTACGAAATTCTGCTCAAGCTTGGCTTGCATACACACGGTCACACAAAAGTTCTCTTCCAAGCATGCGTTAAATTGTTTCCGAGCATGTGTCGGAACTTTACGTGTCGGAATTGATACAGATGATCGGATTTTCCAATAGGATTTTTTTCCGACGGAAAATTTGAGAACCAGCTTTCAATCTTTTACTGGGGGAAATTCCGACAGCAAAAGTCCAATGGAGCATACATACATGTAGTGTGTTCCGGCTGGTAATGAAAGCAGTCAGAGAGACAGAGAGATTGTCTTTTTAGATAGCTAGATAGAGCAGGCAGGCAGGCTAGTCAGTTTAGCTTAATTTACAGTGGGTAAAGGATATATATACATCCCTAGGAGTTGTACATATATTTATACACTGTATAGCTTAGATAGATCAGTTCTTCCTAATTTACTGGCAGGCAGGTGATTGTGCTATTTAAAGACGTTATCACAGGTATAGATACCCAGCAGGTACAATATTTAAAGGAATTTTTATGTTTATTTTAATTTAAGCATCAATAAAATCACTGCTCCTGGAGCAGTGATTTTAATGATGCTTAACGGAAAAAAATCCTATTGGAAAATCCGATCATCTGTATATAAGGCCACGCAATGCCGCAGTGAACTATGGGCCGTTTTGCGTCACTCGAATTTGGCGCGAACGACCGATTTTGCTCGAATTTCGTCGAACGTACGAACAGACAAAGTTCGAGTCGACCATACGTTCGTATCGAACGCGAAGCTCATCCCTAGTGGGAAACAGGCTCCCTTAGGCTGGTAGTCATTGACAGTTGGACCCTTATACATTGGTGGTATATGGAAGAGGGGCTCCATTACTTTGATGACCATTGGGTAAACTTCTTGTTACATTTATGATCAATGGTAAGCATGTTCCTTACAATGGTGGTCAGTGGGAAGAAAACTTCCCAATATACTGTATAAACCTTTAAAGATCATTGACAGTGTCAATGGTTACTAATCTGAGGGTTATACGTTGCTCAAGGAACCTCTAGCAACCTCTGGAGGAATCCTAGGGTTCCACGGAAATCTGGTTAAGAAAGCCTGATCTAAACTATCCTCCCTCGGGGAAGGGTGGGGGTGACATTATTAGCTACATATAAATTCAGACCTTTTGACACTTGAACATGGATCATTCTCTTCCACACCCTATGAAATTATATAACCTCTGCTCTGTGTTGTATTGCGTAGGACTTCCAGTAAATGTTATATAACCCAAAGTTTGAGAGAGTTTTGCCGCAACAACCGGAAAAACAGAGTTTCTGGTTATATCACATCCAAAGTTTAAGTTGAATTTAAGTATCCAAAAGTAAACTTTTTTTATTGTTTTGGGTAAAATAAGGGAAGAATTTGAATCTCTGTCAAGTTTTTGTACCTAAACTATAGGAAATAGTCAATGGTCACATCAAAGGATAAGGCCGCGTACACACGATCAGACATGTCCTATGAAACATGTCCGATGGAGCGTTTTCATCGGACCACGCTTAAGTGGTCTGTTGGTCTGAAGTGCGTACACAACATTGGACCAAAATCCCCTCGGACCAGAACGCGGTGATGTAGAACACAACGACGTGATGAAAAAACGAAGTTCAATGCGTCGACTTGGTCCGATGATTTTGTGTACTAACCATCGAACATGCCCGACGGACAGGTTTCCAGCGGACAGGTTTCTAAGCATGTTTTGAAACTTTTGTCCACTGGAAAACGGTCCGATAGGCCGTACACACGATCGAACATGTCCGCGGAAACTGGTCTGCGGACCAGTTTCAGCAGACATGTTCGATCGTGTGTATGCAGCCTTAGAGGACAATTAGCATGCAACTTGTAGAAGAAAGAAAGCCACCTACCTCTAAGTGCGGTATGGACAAATTTAACAACATATATGGGCCAACAACCCCTTCATATCCAAGATCATTTTCTATGGTCGCTACATTGATGACATCATTATCATTTGGAACAGAGACACCAACCACGTTGAACAGTTTGTCTCCCACTGTAATAACATCAAATTCACCTCCGTACATGATAACAGACAACTAGCATTCCTGGACCTTAACCTATATCATGACAATGGCCGAATCTATGCCAAAAACTACTATAAACCTTTTGTTGGCAACTCCTTCCTATACTACAACAACTGTCACCACCATCGCTGGTTAAACAACATCCCTAAAAGCCAATTCTGCCACCTCAGACATAATTGCACTAAGCAGTCAGATTGTCAAGCACAGAGCACTACCCTCAAACAAAAATCTCTAGAAAAGGGCTATCCACCACCACTCATTAAACAAACATATGACACCTCTAACCACAAAACCAAGAATACACCGGTTTACCACTCAATTCCACAACAAACACAAAAATATGGAACATATAGTATATAAACATTGGCCTATACTACTACGGGACCGATAATTCTATCAGTATCGAATACGATACGACACAATCTGTGTGTGTATCGCCGCACTGGCTGCATTCGCGGCACATCTGCAATAATACAATTACCATTTCCAATCAATCATACACCACCCCGGTCTTAAAGGGTCTGTAAAGATTCATGTTTTTTCACCTTAATGCATCCTATGAATTAAGGTGAAAAACATCTGACAGTTACGCCCCCCCCCAGCCCCCCCATTCTACTTACCTGAACCAGTTCATCTGCTGCGCTCGCCCACGACTCTTCTCTGCTCAGTCTGGCCGTTGATTAGAGTGGATGTATTGATAGCAGTGCAGCTATTGGCTTGTGCTGCTGTCAATCACATCCAATGACGTGGCGCACCAGGGGGCTGGGCCAAGTGATACAGTGAGCGCCTATACCCGCCAGCTGTATTACGGGAGCTCCCCAGCAAGAACTAACCCCCATGGGAGAGAGCTCCCATGAAGGGGGTTAGTTCTTGCAGGGAGAAGCCGAGACAGCCACGAGGGACCCCAGAAGACCAGGTTCGGGGCCCCCCATTTGCAAAACGAACTGCACAGTGGAGGTAAGTATAACATGTTTGTTATTTAAAAAAAAATACAAAAAAATTGTCCTTTACAACCCCTTTAAGTAAGGTAACCTTGGAGAAGATTTCCATATCTTTGGAGACATTTCACTGTTGTGTCTACAAGACAGGAAGTGAAGGGAAACCTCTTGAGTGGAGCACTGATGAGAAGAAAAAAATTACAATTTTAACCATTCCCTACTCAATCCAAAAATGCTAAAAATTTGGGGGCAGATTCACAAAGACGTAATATTCCGCTGCGTAATCGAAATACGGTACGCTGCCGTATTTCACCAGACTCTACACCGAATTCAGGTAGTTTTTTTGCGCGTACGCTATTGTGTCGTATTTTTTTTCCGCCGCGCAATCGAAATACGTGATTAGGGGGCGTGAAGCATTTAAATTAAGCGCGTCCCCGCGACGATCGAACTGCGCATGCTCTGTTCAGGAATTTCCCGCCGTGCATTGCGCGAAATCACGTCGTGACGTCATTCGTTGTTTGAGTAGCGGCGTTTACGAACATTCCTATTCCCGGACGACTTACGTTAAAAATAATAAAAGACATCGGAAAACGTTGAAATTCGACGCGGGAACGACGGCCATACTTAACATGGGCTGTCTAATATTAGACCAGCAAAAAGCTGGTATAGTGAAACGGAAAAAAAAGATGACTAAAGGTGCCGTAAGAGATTGCGTTGAAAGTGCGAAATTTTGTGGATTGCAGGCAAAAGCTCATTAGCATACCCTGACGGCGAAAAACAACAGGAAGTCCGCCCAGTGGCCGCAATTTTCTGGCAGCGTAGATCTGAAGGCGTACTAACACGTAATACAGTCGAAATGAAGCCCGCAGGTGTCTTTTCATGGTTTGAGGATTTCGACTAGCGTAAAAACGCCCGTAAGTCGAAATTACTCCAGTCTAACAACATTTACACAGGCGTAATCGCTTTGTGAATCTAGGCCTTGGAGTTTAAGTGATACCCATATTGGCTAATGTAAGTTATTTATGATGGAAATTTTGGGGATATTTAGTTTTTTACATTTCAGAAAAATGGTTCATATTTATACACATTGTTACAAGGAGGACTAATGAAACATACATTTTAAAATAACTAAATACAGCAATTTTTATTGACGCATTTTAGTAGTAAAGTCTTTTGTTAGTGATAAAAGATCAGATTTTAGCCTGGCCATAGATGATACAATTTTCTTTCCTTCCACCGCGGGTGGAAAGAATAAATTGCTTGATTCTTCTACCAACACAGTCAATGTTGATGGGGCAATGCCTCCCGCTGCGCTATTGAATTCTGCCAGTGGGGGGCAGGGGGCGCATTCACGGCTGACAGAATGCAATGGTTACTGTTAACAGTTATCGTATATCGTATATACTGTTATCGTTATCGTATATAGAAAAACCTGACATACTGGTTGCATACATGTCGATCAAAGAATCGACTTGGGCACAATCAGCCTGCCCATACATGGTTAAAAATTTGTCCGGTCTCTTCTAAACCAGACAAATTGTAATACATGTGTGGCCGACTTTAGAGCGGTCACTGGGACAATTAACTCACAGATAAGGATTCCAGGCACAATTCTCACTTCAAATGATAGTCTATTGTCACCTGAAGATTGTCACCTCATTGAGGATGACAGTACTTGTAAACTATCCATCCTTCGGTCAAAGACTTGAGGAAAACAGACTGAATGTATTCATAAAACACGTACATAGCAAATTGCCCAGTAAAAGTGCATGCAAATGCATAATATGTTGTGCTAATTGGGCAAAAAACAAATGTTATTAGGCTTTTTTCGTATGCTGGATGAATGTTTTTCTTGATTTTAAAACTTGAAATATAGCATTTGGCCACTGGATGACACTAAATATAATAGACAATTACTATGATACTTACGCCATCTAGTAGCCAAATGCAGTATTTTCCTTTATCAATTAACCGCTCGCCAAGCAGCATGTACAGCGACGATGTACATTGGCACAATGGCACGGCTGCGCAAATGGGCGTACCTGTACATCCCCTTAAATCACATGTAAGTGGACAAGCGCGCGCCACCGCGGGAGCGTGCCCGCGTGTCCGGCTGACTTGATATCCACCGGTGGCCCGCGATCGTGACACAGAGGCAGAACGGGGAGATGTAAACAAGGCATGTCCTTGTTCTGCCTACCAACTTGACAGGGATCTACTGCTCCAAGTGATCGGGAGCAATGACCTCTGTCATGTTCTAGTGATATCATCCCCCCTACAGTTAGAACACAGTTGATCGCCCCCTAGTGTTTTTTACCCCTTCCCTGCCAGTGTAATTTACACAGAAATCAGTGCATTTTTATAGCACTGATCGCTGTATAAATGTCAATAGTCCCAAAATAGTGTCAAAAGTGTCCGATATGTCCGTCGCAATGTCGCAGTCATGATAGAAATCACAGATCGCCGCCATTACTAATAAAAAAAATTATAATAGAAATGTCATAGATCTATCCCCTATTTTGTAGACGCGATGACTTTTGCGCAAACCAATCAATAGACGCTTATTGCGATTTTTATTTACCAGAAATATGTAAAAAAATACATATTGGCCTAAACAGAGGAAGAAATTTGTTTTTGTATATCAAGTCGCTGCAACTTAGAAAATGGTCCCTGTACTACTTTGGGACAATTTTACAGCGGCTTGCATTGATTTGTATACAGAAGTAGTTTTGCAAGCCGCGCTGAAGTCGTGCTGTGCGGGGCGGCTCAGAGTGCGACAAGAGTCGGGCGATTTTGAAGTCGCCCCTTTGTGAAACGGGACTTTGTCAGAGGTCAGAAATATATAGATCAAATATTATTACATCTCACTGGAAATATTTACTTTTACTTCCTGTCCCATTAAAACAACAGGAAGTAAGAGGGAAGTATTGGCAAAACAAGGGCAATCGGAGACGCCCAGGGCAGACAGTGACCTTGGATTCCGGGGGGTGTCCTGATATAGGTGGGTGCTCTTCCCTATTTTCTTGCTTCTTTTCTTTTTCTCTTATTTCTTTCCTGTTCTGCTTCTAGAACTTTAATACTGTGTTCATTTCAGTGCCTTCTATTCAGCTCTTTATCATTAGATGGTTGTGACATTGTAGTACTACTCCACATCAGGGGCGGACTGACCATTGAGAAACTCGGGCACTGCCCGAGGGCCCCATGCTGCTAGGGGGCCCCATCAGGGTTGCCAGGCTCATTAAAAACAGGGACAGTATGTAAAAATCTGTGTTTTTTTTTTTTTTTTTTTACATCTGTCCCTGATATGTCCAAAACCTACATGCTTTTGATGTGAAAATCCCGAGATTTTTGCTGTACCGCCTCTGTACTGCCACCTGGCTTGGTGGCCATCTATAAGCCCGGGGGCCCCATAATCTTCTATTGCCAGGGGGCCCCATAATCTTCTATTGCTCGGGGGCCCCATAATCTTCTATTGCCCGGGGGCCCCATAATCTTCTATTGCCCGGGGGCCCCATAATCTTCTATTGCCCGGGGGCCCCATGAGTTGTCAGTCCGCCCCTGCTCCACATACAGTTGTAATTATTAGACTGAATATCGTTGTACAGTGCTTTTTTTCTGCAGGATTCATATGTCTTATGCCACGTACACACAAGCGGTTTTCCCGACGGAATTCCTCTCAAGCCTGCCTTACATACACACGGTCACACAAACGTCCAGTGAACTTTTGACTGCCAAGAATGCGGTGACGTAAAAGACTACGACGAGCCAACAAAATTGAGTTTTATGCTTCCAATCATGCGTCAAATTGTTTCCGAGCATGCATGTTTTTTTTTTCTCGTCGAAGAAGCATACAAATGAACGGTTTTCCCGCTGGGATTTTTTTCCTGATGGGGAAAAAAGAGATCCTGCTCTTTTTTTTTCTGGCAGTTTTCCTCTGGGAAAAAGTCCAATGGAGCTTACACACGGTCGGGATTCCCGACGAAAAGCTCTCATCACAGTTTTTCCGACGAGAAAACCGGTCATGTGTATGGGTCATTACCCTAATTTTGACACCCTCTTAGACATTCATCAATGGAATCGGAGTCCCCTTTGAAAGATTTCCTATATATTCCTATTTTGTAGACAACTGAAACATTTTTCCCTTTACTTACTTTAGTTTCAGAGATGGTAGCTACCAGGACAAATAGGGATGATGAATGTCCCTATTGGGGACTCAGACAGCAATATGACACTTCCTCACTAAGTCGAAACGTTCTGGGCCAGATTCTCCAAGTTGTTACGGTGGCGTATCTCCAGATATGCCGCCGTAATTTCAAATCTGCGCCGGCGTATGTTTACGCTGATTCTTAAAGGCAGATACGTTAAAAAAAATAGGCTTCTTCCGCCAACGTAACTTGTCTACGCCGGCGTATAATTGTGTGCAATTTTACGCTGGCCGCTAGGTGGTGCTTCCGTCGATTAGCCGCGTTGAATATGCAAATGAGCTATATACGCCGATTCCCGAACGTAATTGCGCCCGGTCGTCGTATTTTACGTCGTTTGCGTAAGCATAAAGTTACCCCTGCTATATGAGGGGTAACTTTGCGTAGGTGATGCGTACGCAATGTTAAGTATAGACGTCGGGACAGCGTCGTATTTTACGTCGTTTGTGTAAGTCGTTTGCGAATAGGGATTTGCGTAAGTTACGTTCACGGCGAAAGCATTGACTATTTGCGAAGTGATTTTGCGCATGCGCACTGGGAAACCTCCATGGACGGCGCATGCGCCGTTTAAAATAAACGTCAAAAACGTGGGGTCACAATACATTTACATAAAACACGCCCACCTCTTCCACATTTGAATTACCCGGGCTTACGCCGGGCCATTTACGCTACGCCGCCATAACTTAGGACGCAAGTGCTTTGAGAATACGGCACTTGCGTCCAAACTTGCGGCGGCGTAGCGTAAATACGTATCTGGTCCGGCGTAAGCCCGCGTAATTCAAAATAGGAAGGAGGTGGGCGTGTAGTATTAAAATGAGCTGTGACCCCACGAAAATGACGGGTCTAAGGAACGGCGCATGCGCCGTCCGTGGACATATCCCAGTGCGAATGCGCGAAAATCACGTCGCAAATAGTCAATGCTTTCGACGTGAGCGTAACTTACACCCAGCCCCATTCCCGAATGATATACGCAAACGACGTAAACGACGTATAATACGATGCTGTTCCGACGTCCATACTTAACATGGGTTGCGTCTCATATAGCAGGGTATAGCGGTCGAACGCCTACGTAAACAACGTATATCAATACGCCGGGCGCGCGTACATTTGTGAATTGGCGTATCTAGCTCATTTGCATATTTTTAATGGGAAAGTCTAATGCGTCCAGCGTAACTATGCGCCCACGATACGCTTGCATAGGCAAGTTACGCCGGACGACTGAAGCCATGTTTTTCGGCGTAACTTGCTTTCTGAATCGGCGTAAAGATGCAATGGCGCACATTTGAAATTACGGCGGCGTATCAGGAGATACGCCGGCGTAGATTCTTTCTGAATCTGGCCCTAAGTGTTTAGGTAGGGGAGGGTTAATAAGTATTCAATGGGTGCTTTAGAAAGCAGATACTTTTTAAGAAATAAGTCCTAGGGGAGCTGTTCATTTGTTCTTGTTGCTATAATTACCTGGGCTGGAGTCCCAATGCCAGGAACAAATGTATTGAATTTTTATGTCATGTAGTAAGTTAAAAACAGGAGAGATTAATAATGACTTCTATAAAAGGTATAAAACCCTCAGATTTCCCACGGCAGTGAATTGGGAAATGATCCTTCTGACACCTATGGGTGGTTGTGTAGGAACGGGTATTTCCAGCTTGTGGCTAGAACGTCATTTCTGAATTTGGATGTAATGCACACATTCTTTTTTGGAGAATACAAGATGAATTAACACAACATTCAAATGAATGCAGTTGTGTAATCGATAATACATACATGTATTTTTTTCAATGCCAGCAGTGTAAGTACCTTCCCTCAGTCCACTGTAGTCCCTGTACAGCAGAGTCCAGACTACAAGAGAAAAAAGCAGCACAAGGAGTCAGATAGTTGTTATGCAGTGCAAGGGACATGCTAATAAGAGGAGTGTTGGAATACATTTTTCATGTATTTTGTGCAACAACTACATCAGCCAGTAGATGGCAATGTTTATAGGTTTGTAGCTGCTCTATGGTCGGGATTCACAAAGCACTTGCGCCGACGTATCTCCAGATACGCCGCGTAAGTGCAAATATGCGCCGTTGTATCTGTGCACCGGACCCACAATCTAAGATATGCCTAAAAACAGACTTCATCCCACCGACGTAACTTGCCTACACCGGCGTATATTTACGCTGGACGCATGTGGCGCTCCCATTGATTTTCTATTCAAATTTGCAAATGAGGGAGATACGGCGATTCACGAACGTACTTGCGCCTGGCTCATGATATATGCGGTTTGCGTAAGTTTTACATCCGGCGTAAAGTTATTCCCCATAGATGAGGCGCAACCCATGCAAAGATATGGACCAGGGAACACAAGCCTACGTATTGTACATTGGACGTCTGTGAATATGGGCCGACGTGGGTCTGGCTGGGCGTAGGTTACGTTAACGGCGTACACAGTGATCCGGCGTATCTTAGGCAGTTGTTCCGACGTGGTTGTGCGCATGCGCACGGGGATACGTCCACGTCTCGACGCATGCGCAGTTCGTTTTAAGTACTTGTCTGGCGCCCGGCCCATCATTTGCATGGGGTCACGCTTCATTAGCATGGATCACGCCCACTTCCACCTACTTCCACTTACGCCGGCTTACGCCTATGAAATATACGCTACGCCGGCGCAGAGTTGGGAGCATTTACTTTGTGAATTCCATGCTTGCCTCTCCGAGCTGCGCCGGCGTAGCGTAAAAGAGATACGCTACGGCTACGCTACGGCGGAACCATCGGCTAAATGTACTTCAAGTCTTTGCTTCTTATAATGGAGTAGTACAGAGAGTCTTTTAGCCAGAGAAAAGTCCAGAAAGCAGCTGCAGGCCCCTGAATCAATGATTGCTAGGAGCCAGACCTCCCCTTCCACCACCTGTAGGGAGACAGGGAGAACAAGGTGAGACAGAGAAGATCCAGCAACCTGAATGTTTATAGGGCATCGTTGATAAGACTCAGGCTCCATTCACACCTAGGCGTTTTTACGCCTGAAGCGCGACGCTACAATACGCCGGAGGGTCGAAATTGTATTGTTCTCTATGGAGACTGTTCACATCTCCTAACGCAGAATGCCGTACGTTGATAGAACGCCGAACGATGACTTTCAAACAAGTCCCGGACCCTTTTTCGACGCACGTATCGGACGGCTTCGGCGTTCGGCATAGCCGACAATGACTGTAAAAAAAATGTGGTTAAATACGACGCATTTTGTCACCGCAAATCGCCGTACAAAACGCCTATTTTTTGTCGCCGCAAATCGCGGTACTTATGCCGCAAATCGCCTACGCAAAGGTGTGAATGCAGCCTTACTGGGTCTCACAGGGCAGTGTCCGACCCCTCCGCAGTAAAGGCAGAGATTGGTCTGCCGACTATGTTTTTTTTTTCAGGAGTAAGAGAAGAATGGACTAGACCTAATTGCATAGGTACCCTTTCGGCAGCTGTAGTGGAGGAGGGTACAGGTAGAAGAAATGAAGCAGGTGGAATTTTGGGCAACATCCAAGTAGGTCGGGAGGTTTTAAAGTGTTCTGACTTCCACTCCCGCAGGTCTCTGTCTAGTTTAATGGCAAGTTGTATCGAACCTTCCAGGGTAGCGGGAGTTTCCACTCAGGCCAGTTCGTACTTAAGAGTCTCAGATAGCCTTGGCTATTATTTATTTATTATTTATTTAAGATCAGCCTCATTCCAACCGGTGTCAGTGGACCACTTGCGAAAGTCAACAGTATAATCTTCCACTGGATGTTTCCCTTGCATGAGAGTATGCAGGTTGCTGTACGCTAAGGGCCATCACAAAGTTGCGCCATTGCCTCAAAAAAGGTATCCACAGAATTCATTACAGGTTTTTTTGTTCTAGCAAGTTATGAGCCCAAGTTTGAGGTTCTTCAGATAATAGCGAAATAATGAACCCCACTTTCACAGTCTCGACTGAAAAGTTTCTGAGATGGAGGGCCAGGTATAGTAAAAAGCTCTGAATTTCTTCCAATCACAGAGGAATCGCTCAGGCGTTGGTACCCGTGGTTCGGGAGGAGAAACTATAACTGTATTGAGTAGAGCTGACACACTCCTGTAATGAAAAAGCTGATGCAACACTGGTAGGTGGTGGACTTGGACCCACAGGAGCAGGAGAAACCATCAGCCTTCTTGGAGTCTCTGTACTGCCTCAGTAAGGGTGGTGACTTGCTGGCACAAAGCCTTGAGTATTGTATAAAAGAAGAGCGAAGGAGAGCCGGACTATAAATGAAGTGTGTGCGGAAAAAGCTTGAAATGGTAAAGGATGATTAAAGTAGATTATGATCATTTAATACTTTCATTGAAAACACCGCCGAGAAACCCGATGGGAAAACCGAGGCCCAGCTTAGTCCCCTTTCCCCGTGTACACACGACCGGTTTTCCAGACATATTATTTTCTCTTGGTCGAGAAAACTGGCTGTGTGTAGGCACCACCGCAGTGTTTCCCTATGGGAAAACAGTAGAGGAAAAAAACGCTGCGATTTGCGACGAGAAAAATTAAAACATGTTCTAAATTTTCGCGTTGTGATTCTCAATGGTTTTCCCGTCGGAAAAACTGCTGGAGAGCCTACACACGGCCGTTTTTTTTCTCGTCCAAGAGAAAACATGGCAGTTTTATCGAGGAAAAAACTGAGCGTGTGTACGCGGCATAAGGGGAACCCCACGCTATTTTTTCATTTTTTCTCTCTTAAACGGTTCATTTGTACTGTTATGTCATTTTACATGCAGCGTTAAGGCATTTCCCAAGAATGTTATTTAAAGAATTTGTGTATTTTCACTGCTGCTTACTAAGCCACATCAAATGACCCTTCTCCTACTAAATTGTATTTTTCAAAAAATTTTTGGTAGTGCCCTGCTCATGCCCTTTTTAAAAGAAGGCTTGCAAATTAACCTTGGAAAGGCCATAAAAATATCAAGATTTAGCTTATATCATCTTCAGTAGGGTTCAGAGCTATGTTGGGGGTTTGTAGACTTCCCACTGCACTTGCTGAACCTCCTTCGAACTGAACTTTGTTCATCCCTAAAGGGGATTAGATGTTAATAACTTATTTAATAGTTAATATTAGCAAATAATACAAATAGGGAGTGCAATCAGCGCAAAAATATACGATCAACGTGATTAATATAGCATATGAATAAAAAGTGAAAATAAGAATGGAAAAATATGTATCACTACAAATTAATCCATAATAAAGATGCAGAAACTATACAGTTTAATGTATCTTGGGAATGCTAGCTGAGCACAAAAAGGACCTTTACACAAATCCCAAATAGTATAAAATGATATATATAAAGTGCAGCGCAAACCATGTAAGCAATAAAATATAATAAATTATAATAAATAAATTGGTAAAGTCCAAACAATTTGTGACGAAAAGAGGAAAAATATCTGTAGAACATTCGGTGAGACGAATGGTTGAAGATCTTCACCACGTAAAAGAAAACAGGGGTAGCAAGTATTAAAGCTTATCCCAGTGTAGATGGCTACTCTCACCTTAGATTAAGACCACTGGGTTAACAGATGGTCATTAGGGCATAGAGAGAACCGGATGTGAAGTAGATCTCCTATATTAGACCATCAAATAGGAGATCTACTTCACATCCGGTTCTCTCTATGCCCTAATGACCATCTGTTAACCCAGTGGTCTTAATCTAAGGTGAGAGTAGCCATCTACACTGGTGGAGGGATAAGCTTTAATACTTGCTACCCCTGTTTTCTTTCACGTGGTGAAGATCTTCAACCATTCGTCTCACCGAATGTTCTACAGATATTTTTCCTCTTTTCGTCACAAATTGTTTGGACTTTACCAATTTATTTATTATAATTTATTATATTTTATTGCTTACATGGTTTGAGCTGCACTTTATATATATAATTTTATAATATTAGCAAATACATCCAAACCATCTTTTCTCCAGTTCTGTGTCAATGAGAACTGACATTTTTGGATTTCCCATAACTACTTTTATAAAGACGGTGGCACCAGGACAAAGAGAAAAGGTGAATCTTCAAATTGAGGAAAGATGTATCTAATGCCTCGTTTCCACTGAGCAGATCGGTTCGGGTCGCTTGGAACGGAACGGTTCAGAGGGGCCCGGTCTAGTCTGGTGAGCGTTTCCACTGCCAGTCGGACCACCAGGACCATACAGGTTTTAGAAAAAAAGGCCTCTCGTGATGTCACACTAGTGCGACAAGAAACGTGATGCAGCGTCACTCAGCGTCAACCAGCGTCAACCAGAACAAAAAAACAACAATGGAGGTCATTTAGCAGCTCGTGTTTTCTCTGCTAGCCTTTTGGTTCTTTATAGGCAAAATACATGCCGCACTGTATGGGAGAAGGTTGCGAGCGGCCAGGAGAAACACAGCAGAAAAGAAAAGGAAACTTTTAGCTTGGATGTGTAGCCGGGAGGAGAAGTACACTTTTCTGCGGCTAAGACAAAGACGGCAGCGCTATAGGGTAAGCACAACTGACCGACTTACTGAAACACACATATACACACACACACACTGACCCACACACACACTGTCCCACCAATATGACACACACACACACACACACACTGACCCACACACACACTGACCAATACACAATGACCCACCAATATGACACACACACACACACTGACCAACACACACACACACACACTGACCCACACACACTGACCCACCAATATGACACACACACTGACACACACACACACACTGACCCACACACACTGACCCACCAATATGACACACACACACACTGACACACACACACACTGACCCACACACACTGACCCACCAATATGACACACACACTGACACACACACACACACACTGACCCACACACACACTGACCCACACACACTGACCCATTAATATGACACACACACCGACCTACCTACCAACCTGACATACACATTGACTTGAAAGATGTTTAATTTTTGAGATATGTTACCATTTTTTTTTTTTCAGATGCTTCTCCTTTTGGCAAAGCAGTGCCGCAGACCAGTGATTTGGGCTTTCCCTCGTGCCAATGATTGGTGGAATGTGACCGTCCCAGGATTTACACACAGACAGTGGGTGCAGAATTTTAGGATGTCAGAGGAAACCTTCTCCTTCCTTTCTGCCAAGCTACGTCCAGTAATGGAAAAGAGAAATACAAACTTCAGAGCCAGTTTGCCTGTGAGGAAGAGAGTTGCCATTGCACTGTGGAAGCTGGCTACCAACAGTGAATACAGGAGTATAGGCCATCTTTTCGGTGTGAGCAAATCTTCAGTGTGTCGGTGTGTGCAGGACTTCTGTAAGGCTGTGTGCACATTGCTAGCTCCTGACATTGTATAATTTAACCTTTTATAGTTAAAAGAATAAAGTTAGGTAAGGGGTGTACCATCGTCCCTATAGTCTAGTATAAATTGAGGGGACTCGGGGATTCCCCACAACCCCGAGACTCCAACAGAAAAGGTGGGCGGGGAGGACTATACCGGTACAGTAAGAGTTGGTTGGAACAACCAAGGTATTTCACATAAGGTAGATTATAAAAAGGGTTTATTCACATAAAAACATCAAATAAAGTAAAACATACATCACATATAAGAACAAAACAAACACATTTAACCAAAATCTATATACCGGTCATGCAAACCCTTCTGTTAGAAGGGGTGGGATCTCAATGAAGAAATTGGAGTCGTGAGACAGGCAGTCTCTGGTCTCAACTAGTTTCGCGAGTGTTTCGCTTCGTCAGGAGACAATCTAAAATATAATACAGGACAACATCAAACATTTAAAAAAAAACAAAGATACATTATTTGCCACCCGGGGGTATGTGTGGACAAGACCCCTGGATGTTAATAAAATACATAATAAGGGAATTTTTGTCGATCATGTCGCCTACCTAGTGGCACATCGTCCATTGACCCAATCATCCAAGGCAGGCAATAGGTAAGTACCTAGGAGCTGGACCAAGTGAATACTTGGGGTAGACCTGGTGGTGAGGATATATAACACTGATATGAAGGTTGTTCGTCAGAAGTGTAGGGAGGAGAAGGGGGGGGGGAAGCAAGGGAGAGTGAAAAAGAGGGAGAAGAGGGAGCACGGAGGGGAGAAGGAAAGGGAGAGCAGAGGGAATGGAATAAAGGGGGAAAAAAGGAGAAAAGGTGAGGTAAGAAAAGGCTGGGGGGAATGGGGGGAGGGGGAAGGGGGGGAAGGGGAAGGGGGGGGAAAAGACGAATGGGCAAAGGGAGTGAAGAAAGGAGGGAGGGGGATTGAAGGGTGATGGGTGAAAGGGGAGACCGGGAACGTAAGAGGGAGAGGGGGGGAAAGGAGGGGATGATGGGGGGGGGGAGGGGGAAGGGGAAAAGGGGGGGGGACATGTGTGAATTGTGCAAGGGGAGTGAACTGTCTAAGGGGAAGGAAAACAATCCTGGTTGTTTAGAGGGATGAACCGCCTATACAGTGATCAGAGAGACTCCCCTCCCTACACCACTCTGTGTAGCACAAGGGGAAAAACTCCCCCTTGCGGCTACACTACCTTTTTTGTATTTTTTTGTATACTCATATTGTATTGTTACTTTTGTTGTAAGTCAAGACAAATAGTTCATAATCTTCCAGAATGGACCTTTTAGGAACAGCTTGGGCAGGCTTTATGAGCTCTATCCATGCCAACTGCCTCACCAGTAATGCCAAATCAGAGGAAGAGATTGGAACATTCCTTGACAGGATGTTCAATCTCCTCAAACGGAAATCCCATTTACACTGGCATACAGAATACTTTAAACAATATATCAGGGAAGAGGTCTGTCCGATGGGACTCAGAGTCCAACTATTTCCCACGATTAAAGACCCATCCCCAAGCTTTAAATCAACCTGGGAAAAGGTCCTGACCCAATGTAGTTTGGACCTAATGAAGACGCTTATTAATCAGTATACACTTGATATGGTGCTACTTGACGGGGAGATTGAACGTCTCAGCGTCCAATACCACCATGTTATGGATGCCACCTCCTTCCCGAACAAATGGAAGGAGATAAGGGCAAGATTGGAGGGACTCAATAAAGATATTATTGTTAAAAAACAAACAAAATTTGTAAAAGATCAATTAGCATTTGCAGAAGGCTATGCCTATAAGTGGGCGGATCGCCCGTCGGGTCGTAGGGGACTCACAAGAGGACCACACCCCTCTAGACCCCCCTTAATCAACTCTGAATCTGATTCTTCTGTTTCTTCCTCCCGGTCTTCCAATTTAGGTGCCCGATCCCAAGGCCCCACATCGACCAACGCGACTCGTAAACGTCTACGACGAACAGGGGGTACTCCACCGACTGCACCCAGGAAGGGTAAACGTACATCCACATTACACCAGTCCGCCCACACACCGGGCGAACCCTCACCTGAGACTAACCCTATTGTAGGAATGACGACATCTGCAACAACTTTGCATCATGTAATCCCAAAAGTATTGGGCTCTGCACTTATCAACCCCAAAAAAGCCCTACTTGATGTGGATTTTTTAGACTTGACCAAACAACTCAAGATAGACACATTCATACAGAAGGCATCCTCCACCCCTCTACCTGCCACACCCCTACCCCATCAACCCCCACTTCAACCAATTTAAACATTATCAACTTGACCTCGACCACATTGTCAACTGATGAAACATCAGTGCTACAATTGGGCCTGGGCTTCTGCCCAACTGACCCCATACATGTAACAGAGACAATTAAGGATCTTTATCTTTTTGCGCGTAATTTAACTTTCAAATTTATTTTCGACAAGGATCGCCACAGTATGTCCTTGGAGCGTGAACTAACCGAACGCACCAAGGATCTTACTATGGACGAATTTAGGGCACTGAGGGATTTAATGTTACTCTACGATGAGGGATGTACTGATGATCCTTCGATTTCCTCCTCTACTGGAGTTTCTGGGGATACAGAGGTACCCCCCACAATATTGCCAGAGACTAGCCTTTCTGGTTCCACCAAACCCAGAAAATTCAAACCCAGCTCTCGCCGATTCCCTGATTTGATGACCTGCCCGGCCGTGTGGGCTTTCTTACAACAGACCATTAACCACTTGTCATCTGCCCGCCGTCAAATGACGGCGGGCAGACGACTCCATTGTTCTGACATCACGTCATATGACGTGATGTCCCTTTAAAGCCGCGGGCGGGCGCGCGCGCTCCGCGGGGATCCCGTGCGAGTGCCCGGCGGCAACGATCGCCGCCGGGCACACGCGATTGCTCTGTAAGTGAGCTGGGACGTGCAGCTCTGTATGTAAACACAGAGCTGCACGTCCCTGTCAGGGAGAGAGGTGACAGATTGTGTTCCTTGTACATAGGGACACAATCGGTCACCTCCCCCAGTCACCCCCCCTCCCCCTACAGTTAGAACACTCATAGGACACACATTTAACCCCTTCCCCGCCCCCTAGTGGTTAACCCCTTCACTGCCAGTCACATTTATACAGTAATCAATGCATATTTATAGCATTTTTCACTGTATAAATGTAAATGGTCCCAAAAATGTCAGAAAAGTGTCCGAAATGTCCGCCATAACGTCGCAGTCCCAATAAAAAAATCGCAGATCGCCGCCATTAATAGTAAAAAAAAAAAAAAAAAAAAATGCCATAAACTATCCCCTATTTTGTAAACGCTATAAATCTTGCGCAAACCAACCGATAAACGCTTATTGCATTTTTTTTTTACCAAAAATATGTAGAAGAATACGTATCGGCCTAAACTGAGGGAAAAAATATTTTTTTTATATATTTTTTTGGGGTTATTTATTATAGCAAAAAGGAAAAAATATTGCATTTTTTTAAAAATTGACGCTCTATTTTTGTTTATAGCGCAAAAAATAAAAACCGCAGAGGTGATCAAATACCACCAAAAGAAAGCTCTATTTGTGGGAAAAAAAGGACGCCAATTTTGTTTGGGAGCCACGTCGCACGACCGCGCAATTGTCAGTTAAAGTGACGCAGTGCGGGAAGCTTATATTTTGTCTGGGCAGGAAGGGGGTGTAGGTGCACAGTAGGTAAGTGGTTAAAGATCTAAAACAAAGTCGATGGCAATCCTTTCATCCAAATCTAACCATTAACCAACAAAAAGCATTGTCTTCCTTACAGCGACGGAATGACATTGTTATTAAAGCAGCCAACAAAGGCGGAAACATTGTCATCATGTCACACGAACAATATCGTTCCATGTGCTACACTGTATTGGACAATCTAAATTGGTACCAGCCGATCCCACCAACATATATTCAATTGTACATCAATGAATTTGTTGAGATCTGTACTCAAGCCTTTTGGAAAGGTTATATAGATCAAGACACATTGAGTTACCTTATCCCAAAACACCCCCGTACCCCTACGTTTTATACGCTGCCTAAAACCCACAAACAACTAATGCGACCACCGGGTCGACCGATCGTGTCGGGAATAGGATCCCTGACAGATCGAGCCAGTAAATTTGTGAATCATTTTTGATTTCACATGTTCAAAGTCTACCTTCCTATATTCGCGACACATCCGACCTCCTGCGTCATCTGGAGGGGATCCAGGTCCCTCGGGACTCCCTGCTCGTGGCTATTGATGTGGAGGCTCTATACTCGAGCATCCCCCACGAGCAGGGAGTCAGGACGGCCCGATCCTTTCCTGATGGAGGAGGAACACACCTTATGGCCCCGTAATGAGTTCATCCTTAAACTTTTATCATTTATCCTTACTAGAAATAATTTTTTATTCGAAGATCAATATTATTTACAAAGTCAGGGAGTGGCAATGGGCACTTCATGTGCCCCTTCCTATGCAAATTTATTTCTAGGAGCATGGGAACGTAAAGTCTTCTCTAACGAAAAATATGATGTTTACCTTCAATACATTACATGCTGGTACCGCTTTATAGACGATATCTTTATGATTTGGACAGGCCCGACTGTACTGCTCCATGAATTCATTGATCAACTCAATCATAACACTGACAACTTGTATTTTACCTTCAGTTTCGATGATTCTCAGATCCCATATCTGGATCTGAAAATCATGAAAAACAAAGATGGTATGTTAGACACTGATCTCTTTCGTAAGCCCACTGCGGGAAACACCCTACTATACGCCTCAAGTGCCCATCCACATTCCCTCATACAAAGCATCCCATATGCGCAATATCTGCGCTTACGCAGAAACTGTTCTCTGGAGACAGACTTCTACAAACAGGCTGATGCCCTACGTGAACGTCTACTCTCAAGAGGATATACTCGTTCAACCCTGAGAAAGGCCTTTAACAAGGCAAAGGCACGAAGCCGGTCTTCTCTGTTATTTACACAACCACGTGTGACCAGACCTCCTACAGCCAAAGTCATCACTAAATACTCTGCACACCACGATCAGTTAAGGTCTATTTTGGGGAAACATTGGCACTTACTTAGTGACCACCACATACTCCGAAAACATGTACGCGCAACCCCTGAACTGGTGTTCCGTAGAGCCAATGCCTTAAAAAATCGACTGACCAGCAGTCATTACAAACCAGTCCAGCCAAAAAGGGATAGACCCAGAGGCACTTCCAGATGTGGCTCTTGCTCCAGATGCCCCTGGGTCCTTCCTGGTCAGAGACATGTCCTACCCAATGGCGAGGAATTGGTTCCCCGCTTCTCAGTAGACTGTGGCACGACCGGAGTCATCTATCTCATGATCTGTGAGTGCCATGCCTTCTACGTGGGTAAGACGATTAGAGAACTACGCCAACGGATAGGGGATCATCTATATTGTGCCACCAATGGCAAACTCACGACCATTGGTCGACATATAGGTCTGTATCACAAGTTTAACCCCTATGCCATCAAATTCTTTGTCTTGGAGGTTCTGCCCTCTGACCCACGAGGGGGGGACAGGGACAGAATATTGCTACAACGAGAATGTCTGTGGATAGAACGATTGGGGGCTACCATACCGCCCGGTCTCAACGAGATGAATTCTTTTAAGCCCTTTCTATAATTTCCCTGATATCCCTAATCAGGTACCTCTCCCCCTCCCCCTCTGTTTCTCTGTCCCCCCCCCCTTCTTTCCCCTTCTTTCCTCTCTTTGAAGTTGATTTCTTACAAAAAATTGACATGGGCGGGCGATACTCAACCACCCCTACCAGGGTTCTATTGGTAGAGGCCTCGACCCCGATCCCCGTGTTCTAATTTAGGTTTCATTTTGTGAAATGAAATGTACTAATGTCTTGCCACTAGCTTCCTGTATCACAGGAAGCGCTTATTTGTTTATATATTTAATTGATTACTCTGTTGTTACACATACCAATTGCATTGTATATTTACAAAACCATGCTGTATGTGCTGCTTTTTTATGCATTTAGTACCTGCTATAAACTTGTCGATTGTGTCACCTGACCTAAGTTGCCCAGTTGACCTGATCTCCCCAGGCTGTTGTACATTCATGTCTTTTTCTTTCCCTCCCTTCCCCCCTACCCCGCCTCTTTCCCCCCCCCCCTTCTTTCTTTCCCCCCCCCCCCAACCCCTTTTTCTCCTTCCTTATTCCCCCCCCCCGCTCCCCCTTTACCTTTTTCTTCCCATCCATTCCGTTCATTTTCCCGTTTTTTTACCCCCCCTCTTTTTTCCTTATCTATCTTTTGTTCGTTTCTAGCTACTCGTTTTAGGATTAGGCCAGCATAGGCTTTGCTACAGCTGATACCCGAGGTCACCTCTATATCTAGTCATTTTAGTTAGATTAATTTAAAACAGTGCTTTTGCGATTCCTAAACTGTTCTTTAATGCCCTTCATTGCTCCCCCTCTCTTCCCACTATGGTATGCAGATAATTCTGATTAAGAGAGGCTATACCGGGGTTTGCCCACAGTTATGGTGACGCACACACCGGCCTCATACCATAGCCTCGCTCACAGCACATCCTCACTGACCAATCGCCGTCACTAACGCGGCTCTGTCACGTGGTGAGGGCCACCGCCCCCCCGTGACGCGCAAGGTGACAAAGGCACGGATTGGCGGATGGGTACTTGCAGCTAGGTTGGAGTCGACGCCTATCAAGGACGCGCCACAGGAGTCAGGCACTCATTGGCCAGTCTTCCGCCGCGTCAGCGTGTATACTAACACGCTGGACGCAAGCGCCGCCCATCACCCCTTGCTCGCCCTATGATCTCCTGAACACATAGGGGATGATGGGTATACATATCAACAGACCAATGGACACAACATATGGACAGCCACGCCCCCTGTCCTGTACCTTCACACGCCTACTTACTCATCAGGCTTCCATATTTAAACCCAGTCCACAGGACACTATGTGCACCGGACTGGGTCCCAGGACATGTGTATTACCATACACGTCGAAGTGAGTACATTAGTTTTCTCTGTTTTGCGCCCAGACCTTTTCGCTGTTCTGATCTTGTTTCCCCTTTTCCTTTATGTGCCTTTGAGTTGTGTTCTACACTTTACTCATATTATCTGTATATTTGTTTACTAGGAACCAGCACTGCTACCAGCAGGAGTTTGGTCACTGCTCTACCTTTTGCTGCGCATAGACCTGAACATATATACTATGCAGGTCTAACCACAGTGTCATCCGAGTAACCCTTGTAAAGGGGACTTTTTTAGTCCTGGGGCCCCTCTTTGTCCTCCACCACTTTTTGATGCCCATTGGGACACATAGGTAATATATATCTATATCAGTGGCTACTAAGCCACGGATTTGCATGGTGTTGCACTATATCCACACTGGTGATCCCTCTTTCCCATTCTTGTGGTGTTCACCCTGCTCACTACATGGGGTTTCTGGCTGCATCCTGGCCCTTGATTACTCACCCTCTCTCCTCACCCCCCTCCCCATTTCCCCCCCCTCTTTTCTGTTTTCTCCCTTCCCCCCCCCCCCTTTGTTGTTTTCCTTTTTGCCCCCCCTTTCTCTCCCCCCTCATCCCTCTAAACAACCAGGATTGTTTTCCTTCCCCTTAGACAGTTCACTCCCCTTGCACAATTCACACATGTCCCCCCCCTTTTCCCCTTCCCCCTCCCCCCCCCCCCCCCCCCCATCATCCCCTCCTTCCCCCCCCCCTCTTACGTTCCCGGTCTCCCCTTTCACCCATCACCCTTCAATCCCCCCCCCTCGTTTCTTCACTCCCTTTGCCCATTCGAAAGGGACTGTTCTGGAATGTGAATGTAGGAAAGCCAGGTAGTTTGCATGATGCTCGGGTTCTCCGATCGTCAACACTTTGGGATTGGGTTGGCCAGGGAGGACTCTACCCGATGAGCACTAAGAACATTTGTGGGGTGAATGTTGGCTACTATGTGCTTGGAGACTCTGCCTACCCTTTACAAAATTGGCTTCTGAAACCATTTCCTGTCAATGGGCGCCTAACAACAGAGCAGCAAACCTACAACAAGAAAACATCCAGGGTACGTGTTGTAGTGGAAAATGCTTTTGGAAGACTTAAGGGTAGGTGAAGGTGTCTTATGAAGAGGAATGACAGTGACATTCAACTTACTAAATCCATGGTCCTAACTTGCTACACTCTTCACAATCTTTGTGAAAGTCATGGAGAAGACTTTGACCAGGATTGGAATACATCTCCAGAAGAGCCAGTACCAGTAACAGCAGCACAAGATATGGAAGAAGAGTGCAGCGAAATACGTCAGGCTCTGATGCGGCACCTTAACTTTTAATTTCTCATCGTTTATTAGTATAATGTTTAATTACTTTATGTTATAAGTTTAATAAAATGTGACAGAAGACATACTCGTCTTCATACAAAAAAATCATCTTCATACATCTTTTTTAAAGTAAACATTTTGAGAATGTAGAATCTCTTTAACAATAACCTAACGAGGTTGTAAAGCTTTTTTTTTTTTTTAGTGAGCCAGTGCATAGTTTTTTTTTTTTCCTTTTTCTTCAACTTCACTTCTAAATGTTTTTTTTGAAAATTTGTCTGAATTTCTCAATTTCTGTTCCTCCTCAGTAAGCATGTTGTAAAGTTTACTGAGAAGGAACAGGAAGTGAGAAATTCAGACCAAGAAAAAAACATTCAGGAAATGAAGCGATTGGGGGTGCCTTTTGCTGAAATCCAGGCTGCACCTTCCAAGGTGTGGGTGATAATGCAAAGGTGTCAGGAGGGAATCAGAGCAGGATTACAACTAAAGCCATGTGCAGCAAGGAGGAAATGTGTCCAATCTTGTGTGATTGGTGCTGGCTCAAAAGTAGCCTATTAATAAAATAAAATATAACTTTTTAAACACAAAATAATTAAATCTCCTTTAAAAGTAAAAATGGGTACAGGTCCTGTGCTGCATGAAAGGCATTACTGTCTGGGTGGTGACCTGGGTTGACGATTGGCTCCAATCACTTGAACAAGCTGACCAAGGACACCGAGGAAGGCCTGGTTGAAGGTAGCCAACTGCTCCATCTGCATCCGGGCAATTTCTGCCTCCTGGCGCATAGCTTCCTGTGCATCCTGACGTAGTGCTTAAAACCGCCTCTCAGAAAGGTTATTCATTCTTTCTAGCTGCCTTTCTTCTGCTGCCCGCATATCCTCCATGACTGTGCGCAGATCCAACTGCAACCTTCTTCTTTCACCCTTATCCAAAAAAAAACATTGTTTTTGGTAACATCTGTCCAACAAATACTGTAAGCCCCTTTCTCATCTGCCCCACTAGACTGTACCACACTGATTAACTGGCCCACTTCTGTTCCCCCTGATCATCTGCTACACCAATACACAGCACTGCTCATATGCCCCCCAGAGCTGAACCCCCCCTCTAATCTATTTCACCACTGTACCTCCTGCACATCTCCCCCACAACTGACCTCCCCCTTCTCATCTATTCCACCACTGTACCTCCAGCGTATATGCCCCACTGCTGTTTTGTGTAAGACAATGCACAGTTAAAAATTTCTTTATTATCATCATGTCTTACCATTGTGTCGGGGTGCATTGGGAGTACTCTGTGTTTGGCTACTCTGTGGTTGGCTACTCGGTGGTTGGCTACTGGGTGGTTGGTCTGATGAAAAACTACTGTTGCTGCTGAAAGACGTTGAAGGTCCATCATCTGAAATGTTTGATACATCATTGGAGAGTCCATCAACTGTTTCTGAAAATAAACATATGGTTAGATATTTCATTTCAAATGGTTAGCAGAGCGATATTCTATTCAAAGTTAAAAAAAAATTAACTTACCAAAGGGGTCTACCATGGATTCGAGAATTACAGTTGCAGAGTCCAGATCTCCCTCCCTGCCTTGGTTTGCTGGCCGATGACCGTAAATGGCGTCCATGGCGTCGTACCACCTGCAAGCAGTTGGACAATTTCCACTACGGTTGTTGGCGTCCTTAATCTTTTTTATATTGAGCTTTAAGCTTTTTAAGCTTTGCCCTACACTGGCCCGACGTCCGTTCGAATCCCTCGGCTGCCATCCGCTGAGAAATTTCTTTATAGACCTTCTCATTTCTCACTGATCCATCAAGCTCACTCTGAATAACGCCATCACCAATAATTGCTAAGAAAGTAGATAGTTCCTCAGATAACCAGACCCTGCTGTTGTTTGCTGTCATCCTTCTCCTTTATATGGACTAGCGACGTGGTGATTGGTTGGTGCTTTGCTTTGACGTCAGCATAGCTGTTTTCTGTCCACCTATCAGTGGAATGAACCGTGTCACGCCAGTAGCTCCGCCCTAACTGTACCGTTCCACTTTTCTTTGGACCCACATGAGAAGCAGGACCCTTGCTGGTACGGTTCGCTTTTATGGCACACTTTCATAATGGAAACACCCAAAATAGCGAACCGTACCGAACCGTACCAAACCGATCCGCTTAGTGGAAACGAGGCATAACATCACCCCCCACCCTCATCATGGAAATTGCTTTGTCATTAGATATACTAAAAGGCTGCAATTTTAGTGTTTCACCAGTCTATAGTGATTAGACAGGCTGCATTCACAGTGATGTCACTGGTCTCTAGTGTTTGGATAGGCTGTATTTTCAGTGATGTCACCGGTCTCTAGTAATTGGATAGGCTGCATTCTCAGTGATGTCATTAACCTCTTGTGCAGCCTTTCTCAACCTTTTCAACACAAAGGAACCCTTGAAATAGTTCTCTGTTTTCGGAGAACCCCTGCTGAAAATTAGAAATCTACAACTCATGATAGATTAGTGCAGGGACCTCAAACAACGGCCCTCCAGCTGTTGCAGAACTACACATACCATGAGGCATTATAACACACTGACATTCACAGACATGACTAGGCATGATGGGAATTGTAGTTCCTGAACAACTGGAGGGCCGTAGTTTGAAGACCCATGCATTAGTGTGATGGTGAGTGGGAAGAATGATCCTTAAACTTGTGGTCATTGGGAAGAATTACCTCCTTACAGATAACTAAAAATAATCGATGATATAAGTAGGAACTTATCTGAAAGGCAGACATTGCCCAATGTTGAAGGAACCCCTAGCAACCTCTGGAGGAACCCTAGGGTTCCACGGAACCCTGGTTGAGAATCACTGCTCTAGTGAATGGATGGGCTGCATTCTCAGTGATGTCACAGTTGTGATATTACATTGGTGGTTCTATGCAGAAATCTCTGTTTAGGTAAATATAGAACAGTAAGAAGTCTGAGTATGTATTTATTTTTTCTATCTTGATGAGCTGTGATATTGAGGTGACCTTTTCATCATCGACAGTGTCATGTCAAATTCTCGGGTCCGTTGCTCTCCCACGTCTAGCTTATATTCTGCTTGGAGACTATTTTAACACTCCTACGACTCAGAGCATTATCATCCCTCACCAGGAATACAGCAGCACCTGCCCACGGGCTCAGACAGCTGTTTGTTAGTGAGAGAGCCTGGAGCGAGTGACAGGGACTGGGTGACTCTCTGCCTGCCACAAATTGGAAAAAAACCTGACAATTCTGTCTAAGACTGTTCTGTTACCAACCACAGTCATATTATTTCTTCATTCCCAACATGACTGTGGTGAAAAAAGCACATTGTGGGGATTTTGTCAATTATTGATAATTTACAGGGTTAGTCCACCAAAATGTGATGTGGTTGATGGCTGCATGGAGAGTTACATACCCTCAGCCTCTGGGGGTCTCTGTACTCTGTTAGTGATATCTCTGTAGGTTCACAGGTCTGAACACCTGTTGCAGCCATTATGAGGGGTTCCCACTATCCCTTTACTGAGTTCCCATTTTTATACACCACCTGTGCCCATTATAAGGAGTACCCACTATTCCTGCTCTAAAGTTTCTACTTCTGCACACCTGCTGTGTCCATTATGAGGGGCTCAAACCATCCCTGTGCTGTGGAGATTGTGAGGGGCTCCCACCATCCCTATGCTGTAGCCATTATGAGGGACTTCCACCATCCCTGTGCTTTGCCCATTATGAAGGGGCTCCTCCCATCTCCGTGCTGTTGCCTGTATGTGCACGCCTGCTGTGCTTTGTATGAGGGGGCTCCCAACATCCCTTTGCTGTTCCCATTATGAGGGGCTCCCACTATCCCCATGCTTTGTCCATTATGAGGGGTTCCCACCAACCCTGTGCTGTGGCCATTATGTGGGGCTGCCACCATCCCTGTGCTGTGGCCATTATGAAGGGCTGCCACCATCCCTGTGGTGTGCCCATTATGAGGGGCTGCCACCATCCCTGTGCTGTGCCAATTATGAGGGGCTCCCACTATCCCCATGCTTTGTCCATTATGAGGGGCTCCCACCATCCCCGTGCTGTGCCTATTATGAGGGGCTGCCACCATCCCTGTGCTGTTCCCATTGTGAGGGGCTGCCACCATCCCTGTGCTGTGCCCATTATGAGGGGCTGCCACCACCCCTGTGCTTTGGCCGTTATGAGGGGCTCCCACCATCCCCCATGCTGTGTCCATTATGAGGGGCTCCCAACAACCCTGTGCTATGTCCATTATGAGGGGCTCCCACCATCCCTGTGCTGTGCCCATAATGAGGGGCTCCCACCACTTGATTTCCTGCATGTGCACACCTGTTATGCCCATAATGAGGGGCTCTTACAATTCCTGTGTTAAGTTCCCAGCTCTGAACACCAGCTGTGTCCATTATCAGGATGAGCTGAAACATACAAATATAGGTGGCAACAGAGCTTGGAACTATGGCAGGGTTTGGGTGATCTCATCATTGGAGCTCCCTATGTGTATTAGATACCAGCAGATGCCAAGCCAACCAGACTCTACCTATAGGTGAAATATCACCTTTTTGGAGGACTGACATTTAACCACTTGCATACTGGCCACTTACACCCCCCTCCTGCCCAGGTATAATTTCAGCTTCCGGCACTGCGTCGCTTTAACTGACAATTGCGCGGTCTTGCGACGTTGCTCCCAAACAAAATGTACGTCCTTTTTTCCCCACAAGTAGAGCTTTCTTTTGGTGGTATTTGATCGCCTGTGCGGTTTTTATTTTTTGCGCTATAAACAAAAAAGAGCGACAATTTTGAAGAAAAATACAATATTTTTTACTTGTTGCTATAATAAATATCCCAATTAAAAAAAAAAAAAACATTTTTTTTTCTCAGTTTAGGGCGATACGTATTCTTCTACATATTTTTGGTAAAAAATAAAAAAAAATCTCAATAAGCGACTGGTTTGCGCAAAAGTTATAGCGCTTACAAAATAGGGGAGAGAATTATTATTTTTTATTATTTATTTTTTTTACTAGAAATGGCGGCGATCTGCGATTTTTATTGGTACTGTGACGTTATGGCGGACACATCGGACACTTTTGACAAATTTTTGGCGCCATTCACATTTATACTGCGATCAGTGCTATAAATATGCACTAATTACAGTATAAATGTAACTGGCATTGAAGGGGTTAACACTAGGGGGTGAGGAAGGGGTTAAATGTGTATGCTAGGTGTGTTCTAACTGTGGGGGGAGGGGGGGGGGGTGACTGGGGGGGTGACCGATCTGTGTCCCTATGTAGGAAGGAACACAGATCGGGCTCCTCCTCTCCAGAGACAGGACGCTGTCTCTGTGTAACACGGCAATGAGAGATGATCTATGAGAGATCATCTCTCATTCGCCCACAGATCGCATCGCAAACGGCCACTCTGATTGGCCGTTTGCCGCGATCTGTGATTGGCCGTGTCCAAGGGACACGGACAACACAGGGCTTCCCCGCAGCGCGCTCTACAGCGCGCGCTGGGAACGCCTGAATGACATGCCGTCAAATGACGGCATGTTGGATATTCAGGCCCGCGCTGTTGCCGTCATCCGAGACAGCTTACAGGGAGGTTCTTACAATTCAGCAGATGGTATCCTGTTGTATGATGTCACAAAACATACACATACATTTTTTTATGAGCTGCTATATACCGGGCATCGTGGTAGTTTGTAGTAAAACATATCATATGTATAGTGCTGTGTTTAAGAGTATAAACTCCGTGTTTCTCAGCGACAGCCCAGAAACCTGACTGATCTAGAGAAGATCTGTGTGGAGGAGTGGGCCAAAATCCCTCCTCCAGTGTGTGCAAACCTGGTGAAAAACTACAAGAAACGTTTGACCTCTGTAATTGCAAACAAAGGCTACTGTACCAAATATTAACATTGATTTTCTCAGGTGTTCAAATACTTCTTTGCAGCTGTATCATACAAATAAATAGTTAAAAAAAATCATACATTGTGATTTCTGGATTTTTTTTTTTGATTATGTCTCTCACAGTGGACATGCACCTACGATGACAATTTCAGACCCCTCCATGATTTCCAAGTGGGAGAACTTGCAAAATAGCAGGGTGTTCAAATACTTATTTTCCGCACTGTAATTAGTGAAATGATGTCCACCTGTGTGCAAAGTGTCACATGATCTGTTATTACATATACTTACATATTTGAGTTTGCGAATAGGCATGTGGGAAACTCCCAAAACATATGGAGGAAGGTGCTCTGCTCTGATGAGACTAAAATGTAACTTTTTGGCCATCAAAGAAAAGGTTATGTCTGGCGCAAACCCAACCCATCACCCAAAGAACACCATCCCCACAGTGAAACATGGTGGTGGCAGCATCATGCTGTGGGAATGTTTTTCAGTAGTCAGGACTTGGAAACTGGTCAGAGTTGAGGGAAAGATGGATGGTGCTAAATTCAGGGATATTCTTGAGCAAAACCTGTACCACTCTGTGTGTGATTTGAAGCAAAGACAGATGTTCACTTTCCAGCAGGACCCCAAACACACTGCTAAAGCAACTCTTGAGGGGAAACATGTAAATGTGTTGGAATGGCCTAGTCAAACTCAAAGCCCAGACCTCAATACAATAGAAAATCTGTGGTCAGACTTAAAGATTGCAAGCACAAACCATCCAACTTGAAGGAGCTGGAGCAGTTTTGCGAGGAGGAATGGGCAAAAATCCCAGTGGTAAGATGTGGCAAGCTCATAGAGACTTATCCAAAGCGACTTAGAGCTGTGATAGCCACAAAAGGTGGCTCTACAAAGTATTGACTTCAGGGGGGTGAATAGTTATAAACATTGACTTTTTCTGTTATTTTGTCCTATTTGTTGTTTGCTTCACAATAAAAATAAATAAAAAATTCTTCAAAGTTGTGGGCATGTTCTGTAAATTAAATAATACAAATCCTCAAACATTCCATGTTAATTCCAGATTGTGAGGCAACGAAACACGAAAAATGCCAAGGGGGGTGAATACTTTTGCAAGGCACTGTATAATGGTGCGTTGTGGTCCCATTCATTGTGATCTGCACCTCCCCTGCACAGTGTGAGACTGATGACATCACCTCTGCCTAGAAAAAGTCACTGGTGTGGATTACTTTTCTCCCCGGCCAGACTGTCCTTGACCTGCCCCCTTTCGTTAATTGGATTTCTGTTCTGTCAGTCATGGAGGCTCAGAACCACATGTGGCTGCTACCTGGGATGTTCTGCATGCAAATACCACCTTAATGGGAACACCCACTCAAGACTGACACCCCACCTATCAAGGCTTTTTGATATTTGCATAACTCCTTCGAAGATCAAGCCCACTGCTTGCATCAGGACTATTGAAAGGAGTACTGAGGCAGGATGTTGTGTGTTTCAGGAAGCTACGTACAACACCTTGCTGGCCCCTCCTACCAGCCATGATATGCCTGCACTGCATAGAGAAGAACAGAGACTCAATTATGACATCATGGGATCTAAAATAAGGTATGTAATGAATGTCATAATATATACCGTATATACTCGAGTATAAGCCAAACCGAATATAACCTGAGGAACCTAATTTTACCACAAAAACCTGGGAAAACGTATTGACTCGAGTATACACCTAGGGTGTCCATCTGCATGCCTCACTGTGCCTCACTTTGCCTCACTGTGTCCATGTCCATGCCTCACTGTGTCCATGCCTCACTGTGCCCATGCCTCACTGTGCCCATGCATCTCTGTGTCCAAGCCTCACTGTGCCCATGCCTCACTGTGCCCATGCATCTCTGTGTCCATGCCTCACTGTGCCCATGCCTCACTGTGTCCATGCCTCACTGTGCCCATGCCTTACTGTGCCCATGCATCTCTGTGTCCATGCCTCACTGTGTCCATGCCTCACTGTGCCCATGCCTCTCTGTGTCCATGCCTCACTGTGCCCATGCCTCTCTGTGTCCATGCCTCACTGTGCCCATGCCTCACTGTGCCCATGCATCTTTGTGTCCATGCCTCACTGTGCCCATGCATCACGGCGCCCATGCCTCACTGTGTCCATGCCTCACTGAATCCATGCATCTCTGTGTCCATGCCTCACTGTGTCCATGCCTCACTGTGCCCATGCCTCACTGTGCCCATGCATCTCTGTGTCCATGCCTCACTGTGCCCATGCCTCACTGTGCCCATGCATCTCTGTGTCCATGCCTCACTGTGCCCATGCCTCACTGTGCCCATGCCTCACTGTGCCCATGCATCTCTGTGTCCATGCCTCACTGTGTCCATGCCTCACCGTGTCCATGCCTCTCTGTGTCAATGCCTCACTGTGCCCATGCCTCACTGTGCCCATGCATCTCTGTGTCCATGCCTCACTGTGTCCATGCCTCACTGTGCCCATGCATCACTGTGTCCATGCCTCACTGTGCCCATGCCTCACTGTGTCCATGCCTCACTGTGTCCATGCCTCACTGTGCCCATGCCTCACGGTGCCCATGCCTCACTGTGTCCTTGACTAGACTGATGTTTAACATTGGAGTATATAGAAGGAGTGCCCAGTTTTGACAAAATTGGTGCTCCCCAGCCGTAGGTCCCCCAGACAACAAACTTTGCACACTTGTAGAGGAGAAATAGGGCTACATGTCCAGGGGACCTACGACTGGCCGGTACCGGGTCCCCAAAGTCCGGGAGATCAGGCGCAAAAAGGTGACTCGAGTATAAGCCGAGGGGGGCATTTTCAGCTCAAAAAAAATTGCTGAAAAACTCGGCTTACACTCGAGTATATACGTTAAGCTGATTAAACTTCAGCTTTAAGAAAACAGTATATGTGATGCCAAGCATACACATTTTGGGTTTACATAAACTTTAAATTAGGATATTTGGAAATCTTTAAGGCCTCGTACACACGAGCAGACAGATTTGTTCAAATCTGTCTGTCCGACAGATTTGAACAAATCTGTCTGCTGGGATTTTGGTTTGCTCGCATGTACACACAAGCAAACCAAAATCCCCGCCAGCAGACAGCGCGCTGACGTGTCGGTGACGTGCCGGTGACGTTGACGCCGCCACGTCACCACACCAGGAAGTAAAACACTTCCGCACATGTGTCGAAACCATTCGGCGCGTGTGCGAGAAGACATGTCTGCTGGTTAGCGTACTAACCAGCAGACATGTCGGGCGGACGGGTTCCCAGCCGACAGATTTCAAAGCATGCTTTGAAATCTGTCGAGTGGCCAAATCCCTCTGTTAGCCCGTACACACGGTCGAATCTGTCTGCTGAAACGGTCTAGCAGACCGTTTCCAGCAGACAGATTTGATCGTGTGTACGAGGCCTTAATCTTTAAAAATAAAAAAATAACTTTTTACTGCCTGGTATCAGTATTAGCGGTGTCTCTGGCTCCCCCCCCCCCCGTCCTGACTCTATTTTAAGGCTGTAACACAACACACAGCCCTCACTCTGCCAGGGCTGGCAGCCAGCACGGTCTGATCACGTGAAAGAGGCAAGCTGTGACAGAGGGCTGGCTGCACACAAATATCCACTTCTCCATTCTGCACGTCCGAGTCAGTGCACCACAGCCAGGCGCAAGCTGACACTAATCCCCCTGACCAGCTCTTGTCAAAAGGAAACGTAACCGTCAACAGAACTGAACTGCATCACGGCCAACAGCGGGAGAAAACAAGCCAGGAAAAACACCACTAATTAAACATATGCAATCTTAGGTTGTGCGTCCCCGCGCTGATTGCTCTCCTGCACGTATTGCTTTGGAAATGACAGCACAGAGTGTTAATGGGAGAGGGGGCCTGTAACTGGTGTTATCTCAACAGGCATTCTGCATGGGGGCTGATTTTGCTGCCAAGCCTACAGACTGCCAACAGAACCTCCAGCATGTTTCTCAGCTTAAAGTGGTTCTAAATGCAGAAGTTTTTTTTTTTTTTTTATCTTGTACCTCTACATTCTCTGCATGTACAAAACCTTCTGTATGTAGCCCCCCCCCAAGCTCCTCCTTATACTTACCTGAGCCCAATCTCGATCCAGCACTGTCCCTTTAAGCAGCGGCTCCCTCCTCTTTTTCTCTTCTCATTGGACAGAGGCAGCAGCAGGAGCTATTGGCTCCTGATGCTGTCAATCACAGCCAGTAAGGAGAGAGTGGTGGTTGAGCGGGGCCAAGTCACACTGTGTGTCAATGGAGTGTTTGCTATGAGGGAGGAGCCAGGAGCTTCATCGAGGGTCCCCAAAAGACCACTCTGTGCAATGGTACCGTTGTATACAAAAGTTTAGGAACCCCTGACTATTTCCATGATTGTCATTTATAAATATTTGGATGTTTGGATCAGCAATTTTATTTTGATTTATCAAATAACTGAAGGACACAGTAATATTTCAGTAGTGAAATGAGGTTAGACAGGACAGTGATCTACTGCTCCCTGTCATCGGGAGCAGTGATCACTGTCATGTCACTCGTAGCCCAGCCCCCCCACAGTTAGAATCACTCCCTAGGACACACTTAACCGCTTTCTCACCCCTAGTGGTTAACCCCTTCCCTTCCCTGCGTCTTTCAGTTATTTGATAAATCAAAATGAAATTGCTGATCCAAACACCCAAATATTTATAATCGACAATCATGGAAATTGTCAGGGGTTCCTAAACTTTTGCATACGACTGTAAGTATGACATTTTTATTCTAAAATAGCTTTAGAATCACTTTAACATGTCATGCACAATCAAAAAAATATACCCAAGTAACTTATTTGTTAACCACTTAAGGACCGAGCCTCTTTCTGAGATTTGTTGTTTAGTTTTTTTTTTGCTAGAAAATTGCTTAGAACCCCAAACATTATTATTTTTGTATTAACATCCTTGAGAATAAAATGGCAGTCCTTGCAATACTTTTTGCCACACTGTATTTGCGCAGCTGTCTTACAAGCGCACTTTTTTGGAAAAAAAATTACTTTTTTGAATTAAAAAATAAGGCTGCATTCACACCTAGGCGACAAGTAACGCCGCGTACGCGGCTTAATTTGCCGCGATTCGATTAACTTTTTTTTTTTTTTAACAAATTCTTTCCATTGCTGTCTATGGCCAAACACCAATGCCGTCTGAAAAAAAGGGTCCAGGACTTTTTTTTTTAGGCGGCAGGCGTACGGCGTTTCGGCGTTCGGCATGAGATGTGAACCATCTCATAGACAGCAATGGAAATTCGCCCCTCCAGCGTATCGAGCGTCGGGCGTCAGGGCGTTTTGTCGCCAAGGTGTGAATGCAGCCTAAGACAACAGTAAAGTTAGCCCAATTTTTTTATATTGTAAAAGATAATGTTACGCCGAGTTGATTGATAACCAACATCTCAAGTTGCGCCCGCTCGTGGAATGGCGACAAACTTTTACCCTTAAAAATCACCATAGGCAATACTACAGGTTGCATGTTTTGAGTTACAAAAGCGGTCTAGGGCTAGAATTATTGCTATTGCTCTGACGATTGTGGCGGTACCTCATATGTGTCGTTTGAACACCGTTTTAATATGCGGGCACTGCTCACATATGCGTTTGCTTCTGCGCACAAGCATGTTGCGTTAATAACACAGGATCTGTGGCTGATTCAGGTGGTAATTAAACTAACTTAGTGCTTTATCTGCATTAAATTTGCCTCAGAACTTGTGTAATTCATATGTGTTCAGGTTTAAAGGGATGAGGTGGCAACCCTAATTCAAGGATAGCTTTATAAGATGCTGTGAGAGAAAAGAGTCACCCTGAAACAGGAAACCGGTGGCCATTGCACCAGCTTAAACTGGAACATAGGCATAGAATAAAGCCTCCATAGTTGAAGCCTCCGGGCCAGATTCACAGAGCGATTACGCCGGCGTAACAGGAGATGCGCTGCATAAGTCTAAATTTGCGCATGCGTTTCGATACTCCGCATCCCCAAAACGAGATACGCAAGAAATCTACTTTTTTTTGTCTAGCGTAATTTCGTTAGACAGGCGCATCTGTCCGCGCAAAACTGCGCTAGACACACCATTGATTTGCTATTCAAATATGCTAATGAGGGACTTACGGGGATCCACAAAAGAACGTTGGTGCAGGCTACGCGCTGTGTGCAACAGCTGACCAGCCTGTCTAAAATTAGACCATAGAAAAGGTGGTCTAAAATTAGACAATTCGTCTACATGTCAGAGAAAGCAACACCGTTAGTGAGGAGCAGAGCAGTCACACGTGTTGCCCAACAATCTGTATGCCAACATGCCAGGGACATCCTCGCTCATAGCTATACTACTGACTTTAGACGAGCAAAGAAGGAGGAGGGCACAGAGGAGGGCACGGGAGAGGATATACCGCACCCGCATAGACCTCTTTGGCATGAGTGATTCTGAGGTGTATCACATCTTCAGATTCACCCCTCATGCCATCCTAGAATTAACCACAACCTTGCAGGAGGACATCACCAGCCCAACACAACGCTCACATGCAGTGCAGCCACTGGTCAAGGTCATGGCAACACTCCATTTCCTTTCCAGTGGCTATTTTCAAAGAACAAGTGGAGTGGTGGCTGGGATGTCACAATCCTCCATGAGCAGATGTGTGCACCAGGTTGTCCCTGCATTTCTCAGACGCATGGCCAACCAAATCATCAAACCCACCACTGAGGACCTGCGGCTGAAGGCAATGACAGATTTCTACAGAATTGCCAGATTTCCACGCACCGTGGGGGCCATTGATTGCACACATGTGGCACTCCAGCCCCCCCATGAGACAGAGCACATATACCGCAATCGGAAGCATTGGCATTCCATCAACGTACAGGTGATAGTCGATGCCCAAGGCCTCATATGGCACGTCCGTGCCAAACACCCCGGATCCAGCCATGACAGCTACATATACAATCAGAGCCCCATCCGAATGGAATTCGAACAGAACATGTATGGGGACAGCTGGCTGGTTGGTGTGTGACATGGGTGGCAGGCATGACTGTCCCCCCCCCATGGTGCACACATCACAAGGGGCACATGCATGACTAACATCCTCCTGTCTTTTCCCTTAAGGTGACTCTGCATATGCACTGGGACCCCATCTCATGACTCCTCTCCGGAACCCACAAACCCCAGGAGAGGAAAGATACAATGAAGCCCACGCCCAAACACGTGCAGTGGTGGAGCGCACCTTTGGCCTCCTGAAGTCACGTTTCCGATGCCTGGATAAGTCTGGGGGGACCCTGTTGTATTCCCCCAACTTCGTGTGCCAGATCATCGGTGCATGTTGCATTCTGCACAACTTCGCAGTGAGAAAGGGCTTGCAGATTGACCTACGTGATGACCTGACCCCTGAACCAGACACTCCCCCCCTAACCGAGGTTACCCCGTCTTCTGTGGGAAAAGCAGCCAGGAGACAGCTCACACACATTAGGCATCTTTGCACGTTAAACACACACATTAATCATGGCATATGGAGAATGCATGCATGCACACCACTGTGGTCCCTAGCACAGACACATCACATCCTCACCTAATTGGATTAGCACAAGCCCACCATGCTGGACTTGTGAGCAGCAACGCCACGCCACGGCTCCAATTATGTCACTGTACATTCATACACCATTCACACGGACCTGGGACTCACTTCTCCCTGGTCCTGGGGAACCCTTCTCCACCAAAACTGAGGGTGACACCCCTTTGCCGGCAGGAATATCACCCCCACATTCCAAAAACATTCACATCACAAAAAAAAAAAAAAAAATGTCCAGCAAAAAAAAAAAATATTCCAGCAAAAAAAAAAAACAAGGGGAAAAACAAATTAATGCCGTTGGCGTGAGCCACGCCTGGGGCGCCCACGGCCACGGCCCCGGCTCCTCAGGGGAGACTCATGGGGAGGGGGGGTTATCCGGGGAAGGAGGAGCAGCCCCTGGTCTCTGCCCACCTGGCGGCCTGCCCTCCAAGGCCACGGCAATTCTGTTGAGGCCAGCACCTAGTGTTGGCCTGGATAGCCTGGGTGAGGGCCCTCACATCCTGCCCAACGTCTGCTGTTGTAGTCTGCAGTGCGTTTAGGCAGTTTGTGAGAGCCCGGGAGTGACAGTCCAGGTCCCCAAGCGTATCCTTCATGGAGGACAGGCTCTCCTCCATCCGCCCCAAAGTCTGGATGACCTGTCCCAGATGACGGGTCTGAAGGGCCTGGTCCCTTCTCAGATTGGCGGGCAGAAGCTCGGCCACCCCCCTGGTCTTCTGGGACGACTTCCTGCCTTCAGCTGAGGCTTGTGGCTGGGGAGAAGGGGAGGCCCTTGGGAGAGGAGCCCTGTCGGGGGAGGAGTGGGAGGGGCTAGCCCTTATGGAGGGCTGGCTTCTGCCAGCCAGAGAGGAAGACTCCTCCAAAAATAATAATCCACTTGCTGACATGACATCCTCCTCCTCCTCAAACTCCTCCTCCTCTTTAACCTCCTCCGAGGACTCCGCCCTTATCGGGGGGTCCTCATCAGGCTGGGATGGTGCGGTCAGCCCAGATGGGCCAGCACCCTCCTACTCATCTGTGGATGACACAAAACATTCACAGGTTGGAGGATCCACACACTTGCCACATATTCCCTTTCACCCCCTCCCCCACACATGCTACACACCTGATAGGGAAAATAAACCTTACCTGGCATCACGCCTTCATGACATGAGTCATACCTGGGCAGGCCCTCCACCTGTTGTCTATGAAAGGTGTTGGCCACCGCATGCTCCTCCGCTGTCAGCCTAACAGGGCATGGTGGGCCCCCTCCTGTGGCCCTGGCATGGGCTACCATTTTGGCCAGCTTCTTTCTGACCAGACCCTGGAGGTCATTGATCTTCTTTTCAATCCCCGACCGTGTCCGGGTCCCCCCCCCCCCGATGCATTTACCTCGTCAGTAATGTTCTGCAAGATATCACGCCTCCTGGCCGGGGTGGTGTTGGCACTCTCCGGGGGCCGTGGAGGAAACGCCCATATTGGGAAATGGCTCGGGCAAGAATTTGTTTCTCCCCCAAAGTAAAATTTAACTTCCTCTTTCTGTCCGTCATACTCATACAAAAACTCTCTCCCAAACAATCAGCAAAAATCACTCAGAAAATCAAGCAAGAAAACAAGCAGGAAAAATTAAGCAAGAAAACAAGCAGGAAAAATCAAGCAAGAAAACAAACAAACAAAAAACTATCAACCAAAAACTCTCACAAGCAGTCACCATAAATCACTTACAAATATCTTCTAACAAACACTAGATCACACAGTCCACAAATATCACAAAGACAAACCACAACGCAACTAACAACAGAACAAAAGCACCTTGCTGTATAGGGAGGGATACAAAGGGATGTACTTTTGCAAAGGAAGTGCGTTTCTGTCTGTCTATTTATGCCGTCTGCGTAGTTCACGATTTTGCCCTAGTCCACTTCCAATTTCACTGATTGCGTCGTTCCCGAGTTGTGAGCATGCGCACAGAGGTGCTGACCATGGTCTGCTTCAAGCGCGCATGCGCGAGCCGGCCGGCCCTTCATTTGCATGGGGTCACGGCTCATTTTAATGTAACACGCCCACGTCCTTCCCAATTTGTATTACTCCGCCTTGCGCCTCAGAAATAACGTTGCGCAGGCGCAAATTTCTGCGTAAAATCGACGAGAATATGGTGATTGCGCCGCTACATTGCGCCAGTCTAACGTAAAGGCGGTGCGCTACGCCGGTCCAATAATGCGCAGATGTACGTGAATCTGGCCCTCCATGTTTACTGTGTCTTTAAATAGTTTGTTTAGGCCCAGCTGGCAGGGCTGTCCTAATGAGAGGGCACAACTGGGCACTGCCCAGGGGCCCCAGCTGCATGGGGGGCCCCTGAACTTTCCCCAAAGCAGCTGGTCCTTGAGCCCACACTGCCCCAAGATTGTCTCCATTGTAGAGGCCCCAGAGCATTACTTTGCCCAGGGGCCCATGATGCTATTAAGATGGCCCTGCCAGCTGACTCAAATGAACTATTTGCTTCACTATCAGGTGCGCTTGCTGGAAACCCTGGATATAGGATTCCCACCTCATCCCAAACTTATAACACATTAATTATAGAACCTGTGTAATTAATGTGTGCTCGGTTTTAAAGGGATGAGGTGGCAACACTACTTGTATAAACGGTCTGTAGTGTCCGCTACATACAGTATACAGCACTGTCCCAGATAGCAAGCAATTGTGCTGCAAGTTTGAAAATGACTTGCTAACTAGACTTGTCAGGTTTCACACATTTGTTGCACAATGGCAGCAATCCACATTGCATGACTCCAGATCAACTTTCTTTGCAAACATTCTGCAAGTCTGCAGCAAGTTGTGGTTCAGTTATATTGTACAATAGTCATCCCACCACATGGGTCACTGTGGCTGAATTTTCATGCTATAGACTTGCGGAGCTCTTGCTGTAGACTCACCACTGCAACTTTGCTCTTGCTAGAGACTTGCCACGCAAATTTTCTACAAATGTCAGTGTCAAGTGTCAACTAGAACTTGTGCTTCGAGTGTTCTTCAAATGTACAAACTGCCAGTGAAAATGTGCAGCAAGTTAACAAGACTTACAATTCATCACTGCTACAAATTTGTGGCATGTTATCCTTGCTATTTGGGGTGTTACAGCATTGGGTTGGAGACTTCCTGTCCTACTCCTGGAACAGAATCAGGTTGGGCTGAACGCTGATCAGTCATTCACAGGAAGCTTTGTATTCTATGAATTAATATAAAGCTTCCTCTGATTGAGTGAGGCTGAGATTGTGACATCATCTGAACACCTCTACATTTCAGCCAATCCGAAAAAGTATGTATTCATAGAAAACAAAGCTTCCCATCAATGGTTGAGGAGCAGTTATCCTGACTTGATCTTTCTCCACCAGTGGGACAGGAAGTTCCCATCCCACTGCCAGAACACAGTGCTGTATACTGTATATAGCTGAGGCTACATACAGTTTATACAGCACTCCCAGCAAGACCACTGTTAGGGAAGGTAATACGTTGTGCCAGCTTGGCCCAAACAAATGAACACAGTAAACATAGAGTTAGGTTTTAACCATTTCCTGACCCAATAACAGAAAATGTAGTGCTAGCAGACGGCAGCTGCAGGCACTACAGTGTACTGGTCTGTCATGGTGCACATGCACACTGGAGCGTGCAACGGCATGATCCCTTGACCACTGTGTCTGGTGGATACAGCAGATCACGGCACTCAGTACCTGACTGCTGTGAGTGGCCTGGGTATCATATGGTCACTATGATTGGCCATAAAAATCACATGATTACAATGTAAACAAAACAGCCATGAATGGCTTTCATGCATGACTGTTTTGCTTTCTATTGTGATGCTGTGATTAGCCCACAGCTATCAAATGGTACCCGGGCGCAATCACAGCACCCTGTACCATGTGATTAGCTGTAGCCAATTACAGCATGTCAACAGTAAGCAAGCTGTAATGAATAGAAAGCCATTCATGATAGTTAACTAAAGCTTAATCCAGTGATCATCACCATTGAGATATCACCTATGGGACATCTCCATTGGGACACAGGGTGCAACTTTGTCATTGTTGGTTACTTACCTGCTGCTCCATTGGTGCTGGGTCTCCCAGAAGTAATATTGTAGGCAGTTATGAATGCTGTGTTTGGTGGAGCAATCTGCCCACATACAGTATATTGACTGTGTAGACCAGGGATGCCCAACCAGTGGCCCGGGGGCCACATGTGGCCCGTGGAGCCCTCTGATGTGGCCCACGACCTCCTGCTTTGGGATGGCAGGTTCGCAAGCCCAGATCGCAGGTTGCCGATCCGTGTGAAAGCAGCCTTAGACCCATTTCACATGATCGGTTCAACCCACACAGACCCTCCATTCATCTCTATGGAGCGGCAGATGTAAACAGACTCCATTTGCACCCACCTACCTCCAATCCAATCCACCAAAAAAAAAAGAATAGGATCTGTCCCTTTTCATCTGGTTGGATCGGATGGGAGGGCCCACAGAGTAGAGTTCGCTGTGTCCGTGTCCTCTCTGGATATACAGAGTGGACACGGATTCTGTCTTCCGTCCTCTCCACTTATTGTGGCCCACGATCAGTTACCAAGTCGCTTATGTGGCCCTCGCTCTTCAAAAGGTTGGCCAACCCTGGTGTAGACTAATGTTCTTGACTAGGAATGAGCTTTGGTTTGTCCCAAACCCCAAGGAAACTGTCACATGATAACAGGCCACTGGCCCAATCGGCTGCAGTCATGGAATTTCCTAGCCAACAGCCACATGTAACAAAGGGGCAATGATGCTGGTGACATTTCTGACCTAATATGGCCAAATGACTACAATGTCATTAACCAAATATTGCAATGTGGATAACGAAGTCTCAGCTGATCCCTCAGCACTGAGTCTCTCATAAGTAAAGTTGTAGGCAGTTTTTACTTACGCAGTGTTTGGTGGATCTACCCAAACACAGTGCCTGTGTGGACATATGGTCATGATATCCCCAGCGACCTTGCTGCTTTGTTATGTGCAGCTGTAGGGCAAGGAATCCCACAGCCACAGCTGATTGCTGGTTCCATGTGCCAGTATCATGTGCCAATTTCCTATGGGTTCAGGCCAAACTAGGTTCAGCCTGAACCTTGGCTCATCCCTATTCTTGAACTTCTTCTGTCAACAGCACCCTCATCTCCATAGCATAGGGCGAAGGTGCTCTGTAGTCGTAGGACTAGGAAACACAAGACGTAGTAGTAGGATAACACAAGACATAGTAGTAGTAGTAGGATAACACTGTAGTGTGCACAGGACAGCTCTGACCAGCTGGCAGGATCAGCAGGCACTTTTTTGAACTTATTGAACAGATATAACAAAACACATTAAACTATATATTTAACAGAACCAAGAAAGACTAATATGAGAAGTTCGTTGTGCGAGTTTCCAAACACTTTACTCTCCATACGGAGGTCTCCTTTACATGGTCCGCCCTGGCTTTGATAAGCACTATCTCTGCTCTCTGACAGCCCAGGATACAAAACCAGAAGACAGAGCTTAGAGGATGTGAGAGTGTTTGTATTGTGACTGAGACATTTGGCACCCGCTTTTCTGCTTTATTAAAATAACTTTTTTTCTGAACTCCCCGGCTCAGCTGCTTCCTCTTCCTCCGGCTTTGTTATAAGTGTAAAATACACAAGAAGAGACAAATGGATACAATTCTACTGAAACCTTGGTAGGTGTGGCACCACTCAAATACGGAAGAGCCTAATGAGAAAAGCACCCCGGTGAAATATAAAGGAACAGCCCTAGTTCACTTATCATGAATTCCCTCAGAAGTCATAAACCAATTTGTGAGTTCAGCTAGTGTTACCTGAAATTCAGCCTTAACCACTTTCCGACCGCCTAACCTCGAAAATACGTCATTACTTTTACGTTTAATACCGGGATTATGGCTGCAGCAAGCACTGGTCTTTCTCAGTAGTGTATTTAGATTTTGTGCTGCCCTAGGCCTGACTAAACTCATGCACCCCCTAATTTAAATATGACTTACCCTTTCCTGTCAAGGCCACATCCCTTTCTGCTTAAGCCCCGCCCTGAAATTTTCGAGTGGGGACACTAGTTCTTAGGGCCTGGGGAAGGGAGGGGGGCAATGTATTCCCTTAATTTACATAGATTTCCTTTTACTTCCTGTTTGGCTATGGGGCAGGAAGTTAAGGGAAATCTCTGCAATGGGACAGGGATGGGTAAAAATAAACTGACAGGGGCTATAACCCTCCCTTACTCTATCCAAAAAAAAAAAAGTGTTGCCTATAGTTCTACTTTAAGTACAAATATGATAATTTTATGGAGAGGACTAAGAAGATATAACTGTGCCAATAATGCAACAAAAAACATATAGCACAGTGAGGAAGGTTTGTGGTCCAGGATGACAGGACAGTCAAAATTAGAAGCAGCTTGTCTTACACTAACAGTGTAGCGCAAGTCGGAAAGGACTCTTCCCATGTTGCCCCCCTGCAAAGTGCTGCCCTAGGCCTGGGCCTTGTTGGCCTAGGCCAGGACACAGCATTGGTCTTTCTCATAAAAGTGGTTCAAACAGCAGATTCGCCGCTAGATCACTTTTTGAAGCGACCAGGGGGGGGGGGGTCATCTTTTAGGTGGTCTTTGGGCTTACCCCAAAAATGGATCTGGCAATGGCTGCAGCTGGACACAGAGATGCGCAAAAAAAAGATGGTCTCTGTTCATCTCTATGCCCTAGGACAGTGATGGCAAACCTTGGCATCCCAGATGTTTTGGAACTATATTTACCATGATCAAATGTGTTACCACCAATATGGAGACATATATAAGGTTGCCAATCCCGATACATATATATGGAAAGAGAGCAAGTATCCCCAGGACCGAGAGTTGTGGGATTTTTGAGGCAAACCAAATAAAAGAAAAATGATCGATATAATATAAAAAATATATATAATTTAATGATAATTGACAAAATATATAAAGATATAAAATGGTGTCTTCTACACCATTTTATATTTTTATATATTTTGTCAATTATCATTAAATTATATATATTTTTTATATTATATTGATCATTTTTCTTTTATTTGGTTTGCCTCAAAAATCCCACAACTCTCGGTCCTGGGGATACTTGCTCTCTTTCCATATTTACCATGATGCTCATGCACACTGCAGGGTAGTGGAGCATCATGGGAAATGTTGTTTCAAAACATCTGGGGTGCCAAGGTTTGCCATCACTGCCCTAGGAGGACCGGAGTGGCGCCATGACGTCACTTCCGATTCCGGCCCCCTATAAACAAGTAAAATTTTTTACAGCAAAAGAGCAAACATTTTTTTTTGATCTTTTGTTTTTAAGGGTAGAGTAGAGATTTGGGGTCTCTCCATAAAGAAGACCTGTCATGCTGTATTGTTATCGCAAAGGATGTTTACATTCCTTGTGATTGCAGTAAAAGTAATCAAAAACATTTTTTTTTAAAGAGACAGTATAAAAATAAAACAATGTAATAAAATAAATCCTTTTTTATTTAAAGTCCTTGCGCGGAATGGTGATCGGTTACGTAGGTATACGTAGGTCAGGTCCACATATGTAAATGGTATTCACACCACACTTGTGAGGTAGCGAACGTCAGAGCAAGGGCAATAATTCCAACACTAGACCGCCGCTGCAACTCTAAACTGGTAACTTAAAGAAAAATTTGTGTCACCTATGGAGATTTTTAAGTCCCTTAATTTGGTACCATGCCATGAGTACAAGCAATTTTAAAGCATGACATGTTAGGTATCTATTTACTCAGTATAACATTATCTTTCATATTATACAAAAAATTGTGGTATATATTATGTTGTTTTTTTTTCATTAAAGTGTATTATTTCCCCCAAAAATTGTGTTTAAAAAAACCTGAACAAGAACCATGTGTCATAAAAATTCATCTTTGGATTGTGAGGACATCTCTGTATCTGAAAATGGTGAGCGTTTGGCTGATCTGACTTTCTGGTGAGTAAAAAAAATTGTGTATTTTTGTGTAATTGTTTTTTTGTTTTTGTTTTTTTTAGGGGGGGGGCTCCACTTTAAGTGAATAACAGACTGAGATAACATTTAAACCTATAACATTATTAAATTGTATATATATTTTTTTCATTTACAAACTTGTTATACTTATCTGCTGTTTGCAATGGTTTTGCATTGCACATAGCATGTACACATGTACACTTAAAGTGGATGTAAACCCCCCAAAAAAATATTTTTTTTTGATGTCACAATGTAAAGTATAATATTTCCTATCATTTGTGCCCAGTCTTGCCACACAGAGTTATTCCAGCGCTGAGTAATCCTCTTTTATGTTCAGTGAAAACGAACAGCCTTCCAGATAAAACCCTGCCTAAATCAAAAAGTCCGGAATCTCTCTTCTTGCTTTGAGTGAGAGGTTATTTACAAATATAGCTAGGACATGTTTATCATATGTTATGTTTTGTTTATCATAACATGAGGTGATATAACATCATAACACATCCTAGTAATATACAATGAACTTTGGATCACCTCTTGTTATGATAAACATGTCCACGCTATATTTGTAAATAACCTGTTACTGAAAGCAAAAACAGAGAAACGGACTTAACCTAATTTGGCAGGTTTTTATCTGAAGTCCGGTTAATTTGCACTGAACTTTAAAAGAGGATTACTCAGCGCTGGATTAACTCTGTGTGGCAAGACTGGGCACAGATAATAGGAAATCTTATACTCTACATTGTGACATCAAAAAAATAATAATTTTTTTTTTGGGTTTACATCTACTTTAAGCTTTTTGCAGAGTTTAGAAGCTAATGCGGTTAGGTGAGGTTCAGCCTCCCTACTGAACTCAAAAGAATCCCGTTCAAGATAGGAACGTTTTCACTGCCGCATATTGCTGCAAAATCGCGTTTTGCATTTTCCAGTGACCACGGTAAATGTAGGCAGGGTGTACATGAAACCTAAAGGCTTTTTTTTATTAGCATTAACATTTTACATGCTGTTGAGAGAGATATTTATACAGTATATACAGTATATTTATGTGAAATTGTACAGTTTAGATCTTCTAACCACAATCAGTCCAGCCACGAACATGCAAAATATGATGCCAGCGATAAAGGGGTTAAAGGAAACAGACTAATCTTTATTTTATAAGTGCCCCACTGTGAGGGGCAGATAAGAGTGACACACAACTTAATCCTTTCCATTTTGTGAGGTTTGACAGTTGAGATCTAAAACGTGACTCCTTTCTAGACTGTAAGTAAAAATCAGAAGCAGCGCAGTCTCTGCATAGTTTATCAGAACCAGAGAATAAGAACTGGTTCTATTTGGAAAAAAATAAACAAAAGATGCAAGTATATTTTTATCTCTTTCCAGGAAATGATTTATGGAAGGTACAGATCTCATGCTGGGCTAGTGAATTGGTGTGATTCATTGTACATGGAATTGTTGTAGAAAGTCATGATTCAACCGCACGGACGCCGTTCTGTAAAATTATAATATCATTAAGCGTGGCATTTCCTTCACGTGTTCATGCAATACTTTTCTTCTTCATTATGAGGAAGTTTCTGCAAAAATGTTCTTAACGTATACAGTGTGTATAACCATGGATAGCATGAAAAATGGGCCCTCTGTCGGGATTTTCAGTTCTGTGTCCACTAGGGGCCCGGGCTATAGTCAACATGGCAACAACGCGGACCACAATTGCCGGGAAGACGTCAATAGATGTCCTTCCCTTTTTTTGCCCGCCCCGCAGGCCCCTGCAGGGCGCACCCGGCGCGTGCTGTGATCACAGAGTCACTTAGACTCGGGTGATCACGGATCCGAGTAAGAGGCCGGTCCTGGCCCCTTACCACGAGATCAGCTGTCAGCCAATGACCGCTGATCACGTGATCAAAACAAAGCTCGGTAATGTTTTTTTTCCTCCTCGTGCTGACAGCATGAGGAAAAAAAAGCTGATCACCGGCTTCTGAGTGAGGGACATCGGTCCCCAGTGGAAGAGGCAATTCTGCCTCATAAGTGGACATAGGTACTGCCTGCCAGTGACCACCAGTGTCACCTGTCAGTGCCAATCAGTACCACCTATCAATGCCCATCACTGCCACCTAGCAATGCCCACCAGTGGTGCCAGCCAGTGCCTCATCAGTGCCACCAAGCAGTGCTGCCTATCAATGTCACCTACCAGTGCTAATCAGTGCCCATCATTGCCACCCATCAGTGCCCATCACTGCCACCTATCAGTGTCACCTATCAATGCCATCTTTTAGTGACAATTCTCAGTGCCCACCAGTGCCACCTATCAATGCCCTTCAGTGCCACCCATCAGTGCTACCTCTCAGTGTCACCTCTCAGTGCCCACCAATGTCACTTCTCAGTGCCTCCTATCAGTGCCCACTAGTGCCGCCAATCGGTGCCCACCAGTGCCGCCTTATCGTGCCCATCAGTGCCACCTATCGGTGACTATCAGTGCAGCCTCATCAGCGTACATCAATGAAGGAGAAAAATTACCCGTTTGCACAATTTTATAACAAAATATAAAATCGGTTTTGTATTTATTTATTTTTAATTCGGTCTTTTTTTTTAACAAAAAATATAAACCAAATACCACCAAAAGAAAGCTCTATTTGTGGGGAAAAAAATGGTCTGGGCAGGAGGGGGTTTAAGTGCCCAGTAAGCAAGTGGTTAAATTCCCATCCCTGTGTCAACTCAAAAATATTTGTTTTTTCCATCACCAGATATAATGGTTGCCAGGTTAAATCTCTCCAGGGGTAACACAGATAGCTATAACCAAATATGCTGGAGATGCTAACCTTTCCACACTCCATCCATAATTTTAACCACTTTACCCCCAGAAGGATTTACCCCCTTCCTGACCAGAGCATTTTTTTCGATTCTGTACTGCGTCGCTTTAGCCAACAATTGCAGAGTCGTGCAATGTTATACCCAAACAAAATTGATGTCCTATTTTTTTTCCACAAATAGAACTTTCTTTTGGTGGTATTTGATCACCTCTATGTTTTTTTTTCTTTTGCGCTATAAACAAAAAAGAACGACAGTTTTGAAAAAAAAAAAATGTTTTACTTTTTGCTATAATAAATATCCCCCCCCCCCCCCCAAATAATATATATTTTTTTTTTCCTCAGTTTAGGCCAATATGTATTCTTCTACATATTTTTGGTAAATAAAACTTTTGACACTATTTTGTGACCATTATCATTTATACAGCGGTCGGAGCTACAAATAGCCACTGATTACTGTATAAATGACACTGGCAGGGAAGGGGTTAAAGACCAAGGGGCGATCAAGGGGTTAAGTGAGTCCTAGGGATGTTTTCTAACTGTAGGGGGGCTGGTCTCTCTCACTACAATATGACAGAGATCACTGATGACAGGGAGCAGTGGATCCCTGTCATGTTGCTAGGCAGAACAGGGAAATGCCGGCGAACATCGAGCTTGCGGGACCCGCGGGCTCGCTCCCACGACGCACCTACTAGATGGCTAATTCAAAGGGATGTATGCCCATTTGCCTGCCCCTGCCATTCTGCCAATGTAAATCAGCGAACAGCATTGGCTTTACATACACTTTAACCAACTCAATACCAGGCACTTTCAAGCCCCTTCCTGCCCAGGCCATTTTTCAGTTTTCACAGCTGTCACACTCCGACTGTATATCAGTGGCAGCTGGTGCTCAAAATTTTTTGGGGGGGGCGCAAACAAACTGAAAAAAAACCCATCAATTGCAGACACTGTGCCCATTAATTGCTGCTACTGTACCTATTAATTGCTGCCAGTGTGCCCATCATATGCTGCCAGTGTGCGCATCAATTGCCGATACTGTGCCCATCAATTGCTGCCAGTGTGCCCATCAATTGCAGACACTGTGCCCATCAGTTGCTGCCAGTGTGCCCATCAATTGACACTACTGTGCTCATGTTTGCTGCCAGTGTGCCTATCATTTTCTGCCAGTGTGCCCATCAATTGCTGCTACTATGCCCATCAATTGCTGCCAGTGTACTCATCAATTGCCGCTACTGTGCCCATCAAATGCGGCCAGAGTGCATCCCCCGCCTGCCCGGCACTTACCTCTCGGTGGGGCAGCGGGTCACGGCCGGGATGTCCTCCGTGCTCCCCAAAGTCTTCTCCTGTACTCTCTTCCCATCCTCTGCTATGATTGGACACTGGACTTTGTTCCATCGCTCATCTCTCTGAATAACTATAAATACCTAGGTACAGTAAATATGCACAATTCCACCAGGATTCCTATTGGACCCTTTGCTATAATCTAGAACATTTGAATTTAGTTGTTTGTTTCCCTGGTAGGAAATCCCCCCTGTTCACAGATGCCCTGTCCTGGGTGGAGGCACTGCCAACTTTATTATCAAACCTGCTTTTCATCTTAGCAAAGGTTCTGGTTTTCTCATTTACTTACAGGTTTAGTACAATATCCTTTGTCATTTGTCATAAGCCTCACAAATGAGGGCTACAAATGGTTTTATTCCTTTGAAAGAGTTCAATGCTCTTCTCTCCACCTCCTACATATACAGGTTACTAACAATAAGAGATAAAGGTGATCCCATAGCAACTCTATATTTCTTTCTGTAGAAATGATCATTGTACTTGAAATACATGGTGTTGAGACAAGAGTCGAGCAAGGAATATATCCGGTCGGATATAAATTTTGACAACTGTTCACACCTCCAGCAATGTGAATGACGGATTTATACCTATGCAGACTTACTGACACCAAAAATGGGAATTTGTAACTAGAATAGGGTTTCCACAACTTTTACACATCCAATCCTGTTCTTGGACAATCAACATCTGCCTTGACACGTTCCATGATAGTTGTATTAAGGCATGGGTGCTCAACCCATGGCCCTCCAGCTATTGCAGAACTACCAGTCCCATGAGGCATTACAAGTATTACTCCCAAAGGTAGAGACATGATGGGAGTTGTATTTCCGCAACAGCTGGAAGGCCACAAATTAAGCACTTATGTATTAAGGTGTTTGTGCTACCTGTGTGGATATAAATGTATGGTTCTGCCACTAATTACAGCTGAAGAAGCAGATTGGATCAGCTCTACAACATCTTCAACATTACAGAACAAGTCCAGTAGAGTGTGACTAACTACCATTAGCTAGTGTTATAGAAGATTTCCGTCAAAATACAACATCTCTTCTCTCCTATCAGAGGACTGCCAGGAGTGAGTCACAATTGATTGGCGTTAATTGCGGCTTTCGTTAATCTCTGGACCCTTCACCCGTGAATGACACACTCTCAGATCGAATTTCACGTGATTGGGATCTTCATTGGATGCCTGCAGATATTCACCAATCACGTGAGGATTAACCCTTAAACCTATGCTGCTGTGGATGAATAAACATGAGGATTTCTATAATCTTCTATCTGTAGTTTTACACCGTGGTGAATTTTGGTCAGGCTATATAGATTTTCTCCAAAAACCCTTTCTGCCTGCTTTTTAAGTGTATCTCTAGCATAAACTGTTTTACTTTTGGAAGGTATGTGGGATGGTTAGAACTAGGGTTGTCCCGATACCACTTTTTTAGGACCGAGTACAAGCACCAATACTTTTTTCATGTACTCACCGGTACCGATTACCGATACTTTTTTTTAAATGTGTCCCCAAAAATGCAGCCATGTGTCCCCAGAAATGTAGCCATGTCCCCCCATAAATGCAGCCATGTCCCCCCATTAATGCAGCCATATCTCCCCATATATGCAGCCATGTCCCCCCCATAAATGCAGCCATATCTCCCCATACTGTATATGCAGCCATATCTCCCCATACTGTATATGCAGCCATGTCTCCCCATACTGTATATGCAGCCACAAGTACTCGTGCAAATGCTCAGTATCGGTCCCGATACCGATGCTGGTATCGGTATCGGGACAACCCTAGTTAGAACCCCTCCCAAGTATATATTGCTATCTGTGTCCCCATTGAAAAAAATGCATCTTCTCTATGACTCCTGATTGCTATTGTCCAGAGTGAACATGTCACCAATAAAAAAAAAACATTAAAGTGGATGTAATCCCAAAAATTGTTTAGTGAAATAAAACAGACTTGCAGATAAAACCAAAGTCCTTGCTTGAGTGACAGGTTATTTACATATCTCGTGCACTAGCTTGCAATCATGCACAGCTTCTGTAAAAAGTGCACAATTCACATACCCCTCCCCTCTCCTCCTCTTCTCTTCCCTCTAGCTCTCCCAGGATTGGCTGTCTTTCCTGTGTTTTGATTAAATGTTTTCAAAATATGGGGTGATCCACAGTTCAGTGTCCTAAGAAAATGCTCCAGTGAACAGCCATCGGAATATACATAAAGCTGTGCATGTCTCCAAGCTAGTGCACAAGATATGTAAATAACCTGGCATTCAAGCAAGGACTTTGGTTTTTATCTGCAAGTCTGTTTTATTTCACTAAACAATAAAAAGAGGATTGCTCAGCGCTGGATTAACTCTGTGTGGCAAGACTGGAAACAAATGATAGAAAATCTTATTCTCTACATCGTGACATAAAAAAATAATAAAATGTTTTGGGTTTACATCCAGTTTAATAGTTTTAATAGTGGAGAAAGAGTATAATCTCTTTTAACATTTTATTGCGGTCTGCGCTCACTTTGGAGTCTTTTTTACTGTGCCCATCATTTTCTGCCAGTGTGCCTATCAATTGCTGCTACTGTGCCCATCAATTGCTGCCAGTGTACCCGTCATTTGCCGCTACTGTGCCCATCAAATGCGGCCAGTGTGCATCCCCCACCTGCCCGGCACTTACCTGTCTCGGTGGGGCAGCGGGTCACAGTGGCAATGTCCTCCTTTTTCAATTTCTGCCCCAGTTGCTACACACCATCCAATACTAAAAAGTAAATGTAGCGGGGTCACTCTGTCGAAGTTTCATGACAGGTCATCCCCGCTGGACTTATTGCGGGACTACTAGTAGCAGGAGACACAGACTCCATGGACTCCTTGGAGAAACGGACTACAGTTCCCGCAATGCTTTGCCGTCCAGGAGGATGTGACATTTCGCTGAGACCGGTGGAGGAGGTTACTTAAAGAAGGGGAGTGGTGCTTTTTCGCTCTCTCGGGACCAGCCTTCTCTCCTGTGCGGAGCTGCGGACAGAGACAGTCAATTTTCTTGAGTCTTCTATATAGTAAATTCACTTTTTACTTTTAATCATATTCACTGTGTGGTGTATATTTATTTTTTCCTTTTCTCTGGAGGGACCAATCGTGAAGCAGGTAATACTACTGTTATTTTATTACTGCATATTTGTGCCTGCTATTGTGACTTCGGCCCAGCCGAACAACCAGCGGCTCCTTCAGGGGTGAGTCCTACATAAAAAATTGGCTGTAGTTAGGTGTGAAAAAATCAAAAACAAATTATCACTTATTTCAAAAATCACCTGTTTATTAAAGTTCAGCATTTTTTGCTTAACAAATTTTTTGGTTGAGGCCACCAGCAGGTTGACCCAACATGGTGGTAACCCATGTGTACAATTTAGAGCATAGATATGGCTTTAAAGTTCACGCTAAAGGTTCCCATGAGTATAAAGTAAATAAAATACATAGCTTTGCTTCAAAAAAACATTTTACCTCTCAGTTTTAAACACCACCACACAAGGTCGCCACGTGGAAAAACTAAAACAGTTTTATGACCTGCTTTTAATAAAATTGAAAGCAAGTCCCATTTTTATCAACCAGGCCAGTAAATTTTGAACTAGGGGGCAACATTACATTCAGATCCCACCCAAATCTTTTCACCCATAGCCTTATTCATCTGAAACGTCTCTTGTTTTCCAACACCCTCACTTTCCAGGGAGTCCAAAGGTTACACATTCCCCTGGAAAAGAGAGCTTGGTTTGGAGATGTGTAAACACCAAAGCAAGAGGTTCTTTCAGAATTGGCCATAGGATTTGTTTTTGTGGTCATCTATGGCAAAATAAGGCATAGGTGGTCACCCAGCAACAGATGGTTCCCTTCCTGCAGAGACAGAACTGAAACTTCAGCCCAAAAGGTAATGGATGGTGTAAAACAGGGGTCTCCAACGTTTTCAAACAAAGGGCCAGTTTATTTTCCTTCAGACTTTAGGGGGGCCGGATTGTGGCCAACAAGTGCAGAAAATGTCATGGGCCCATCATCAGTGAGAATAAATATGGCCTCAGGGTTGGTGGTCAATAGGTATAGAATCCCATCATTGGTATCCATAGAAGAAAAAATGCCCCATTGTTTGTGTGAGTGGGAGGAATAGTGCCCCAAGGGCTGGATAAAGGCTACCAAAGAGCCACATCTGGCCCTCGGGCCACAGTTTTGAGACCCCGTGTGTAAAGGGAGGTTACAAATAGCAGTTATTTGATGGTCACAGAAATGGAGGAATATTATTATAATAATAATAAGTTTGAATGGGTCCTCTCTTCTATAATGGGACCCCAGTCTATATGCACTGCCTGCTGTAATCTCATTTCTTGTATAAATATGATGCAATCTCTTTTATTGCAGGAAGGTGAGTTTATAGAGTTCTTAAGTCCTGTATACAAGATGCTATACTTTTTGTTGTGGGGTTTCATTGGTGGCAGAGCCTTGAAACCAGGTGCCTGCGTAGAACACCTGGTAACGATCCTTCCACATGACAAAGCAAGCGGCTAGGCAGACAAGGGACAGCAGTAAGTTCAGTGTGATTTGCAGCAGGACGAAGAGCTTGATAGTGGTGGTGACCGTGTCGCAGTCGGCCACAGTCTGGTAAAGAAAAGTGCGGCTTAGTGGGTCGGAAGGGTCCAATGTGCACTGGCAGGAGTCTTCTGCCATCTTGCAGGAATATTTTGTGATGTGGGTGTAATGGTGAGCTGCAAAGGCCACGGCTAGAACACAGATGATAATTCCAAGGGCACACAGAAGGAAATACAAGAGCTGGAAAATAAAAAAAGACAATCGTTTAAAAAAAGACGATTTATAAAAAGTGGAGCAAAGAGAAATGTTACTTTTGCATGGTTAATTGATGAGGTTCCTTATTTGTTCTCAGATGGAAGGAAATCTTCCACGTGACCTGAATAATAAACTCTTTGCCTGTCATCTAGGGTAGCCACATTACTGAAAACCATCAAGACCATGGACCAGAGTGTTTGCTAAAGTGAGGGTTCCCCCTTAAAGTAAAAGATCTGATTGGTTTCTGTGAGGAATAGCTCTATTTTACCTCTGATAAATCATTACACTTAGAGAGAGTGGGCAAGTGGATGGAAAGAGTAAGACCTCGTACACACGACCGAGAAACTCATCGTAAAAAAAACATAATTTTTCTCGACGAGTTCCTTGTCAGGCTTGTCGAGAATCTTGACAAGCTTTCTTTACATACACACTGTCAAGACAAAATCTCGTCGTTCTCAAACGTGGTGACGTACAACACGTACGACGGCACTATAAAGGGGAAGTTTGATTCCACTGGCGCCACCCTTGGGGCTGCTTTTGCTAATCTCATGCTACCGCGTGTTAAGTAAAAGTTTGGTGAGAGACGATTCGCGCTTTTCAGTCTATTACAGCGTGACGAATGTGTTATTTCAATTACGAACAATACTTTTACCGAAGGTGTGCTCCCGTCTCATACTTTATTCTGAGCATGCGCTGGTTTCTAAGCATACACACGAACGTGTTTCTCGTCGTAAACCAGCCCGACGAGAAACACGGTGAGGAAATTGAGACTCCCGATGAGAAAAAAAGAGAACTTGCTCTCTTTTTTTCTCGTCAAGATCCACAACAGTTTTCTCGACGAAAAACATACACACGACCGTTTTCCTTGGCAAGAAAGCTCTGCCACCAAGTTTCTTGATGGATTTTGTCGAGGAAAACGGTCATGTGTACGAGGCCTAAGTGAGAAAAGAGACATGGGATGCAGAAATAGAGAATAAGGAGAGAAATAGAGAGAGTGTTGGGGGGGTTAGATAGATAGATAGATAGATAGATAGATAGATAGATAGATAGATAGATAGATAGATAGATAGATAGATAGATAGATAGATAGATAGATAGATAGATAGATAGATGGGAGAGAGAAAATGAGTGAAGAGATAGGAAGTATCGTTTGTTTTATTATATTATATATATTACAATATATAATATATGACGTAGGCATGAAGTATAATGTATTGTGTTATGTATGGATTATTTTTGCACAAAACATTTTTGTTCCAATTTTGAAAACATTAGGAATATTACATCTGCACTATATCTAGACCCCTTTCACGTGGGGCAGATATGCCTGCTCGGAGGGGGATCTCTCCACTGATTCTCACTCTGCAGGCGGATGACAGGTCCTGGAGTGCAGACAAGGACAGAGCCCACTCTCCTCTTTAGGGCAGTCGGATGGAAACGGACTGCATGTCCATTTCCATCCGGTTGTCATCCGATTTGACCCGCTGGATGGATGGGAACAATGGGTGGCCTGGTTGGGTCCGCCTGAAAAACGGACATGCTGACCCGATCAGTTCGATCACGTGCAAGGGGCCTAATAGTGCAGAAGACTTCACTATTAGATATGTGTAAGCTGCTTTTGTTGACTTTTTTTGGAATATGATCTTTACTAAATATTTCTTAGTCAATGACCTGCAATAAGTATACATGTATACATGATTTGGGTCTGTGAGAAATAGAATATTGGACCCAGATCATTGTCAAAAGCAGATCAGCAATAGCATCCCTCCTCATTTTTCCAGTAGTTGCTTTCTTTAAAAATGTAACTCACTGAATTTACCACAGGTTAACTCCAGTCAAGTTGTAGAAACATCTCAAGGATGACCAGTGGAATTTAGTTCAAAATGTTTCACCATTTTTCTAATCATTGGTGGATCAAATGATGAGCAGTGATGAGAAAATTAGAAGGAGCACAATTTACGTTTTTTTTCCTGTATGTGATTTTTGTTCAGTAAAGTCCATGACTTCCAAAATCGAATGTTAAAAGCAAACTTGATCTTGATCAAAAATGTTTATACAAATTTTCCTAAGAATTTTAGTAACTTTTACTATTGTAAATACCCAACCAAAGTCTTGGATGAACATGTAGCTTGTAACAGACAAATAATGCCCAACTCAATTTTTCAAGTGGTTACAAGAACAGTTTTTACTTTCTATTGGAAAAAGTTTCAAACCAAAGGAATATAAACTGACCATTGTAAGCACCGCCAGCTGTGTTATAATGTATGTGTAGACTTAAGCCCCGTAAACATGTACCATACAGTATGTCGAGTGGCATCGGGCAGTTCAATAGAAACTGGCCGATATTCGGCCCATGTCTACTACTCGGTCAGCGCTCTCAGCCAATGGCGGGGGTTCCCCTGTCAGAACACAACAGAACAGCAGGGGAGATCTATGTTCTAACACTGGATTGTTAGTACAGCAGCTCCGACCTGAGCTGTTAGTTTTTTTTTTTCATTCAGCCTGCTGGGTTGAATGAAAAAAAATGTCAGTGTGTATTAGGCTTAAGGCTTTAATCAAAGTTCAGGTAATTAGCAAGCCCATGAGTAGTGGCACAGACTGCACAATATAATAGAAAATAGATGATGTTCTTATGTTCTGTACTATGTGGGAAATCATTAAGTCATATTGTCCTTAAATGGTGTGGAGTGAAAAAATATTTCCCTCCTACAGTTTAACACCGCAAAATTCCAAATGGGTTAATAATGTTTTAGGACATGAAACGTGTATAAATCACATTTTAGCCTGAAAATTATTTCTCGGATAAGGTTTTATTGCAAAGGTGACATTTTTTGGTCAACTGGTTTACTTACAAATCACTTCATTTCAGTGCCCCTGAGGGGATGTTTTAATACCACTTGGTAGATTAAAGATTTATTTAATGACATAATAAAGGAAAACCATAAAGTTCATTTAATTTGCAGGAGATTTCTTTTTTTTAATACAAACCTGTCGCATGTGAAAAAGCTACTTGCTCCCTGTCTTGTCATCCTGATCCTCTAGTATCTTTACTAGGTGTGGCACTGACCCAAGTATGCCAATTCACTCTCCCAGGAGAAAAACTTTACTCGCACACAGATGAAGGGGTCCACTGGCTGGTAAAGTATCTGCACTTTGGGGCACCAGTCATGCAATGCTTACTACCTTGACCTCCGCTCACCAACTAAATGGATCAATAGGTATAAAGCATTTTGGGAGCACCCTGTCACAATGCTGTATCCTGGCTTAGGCCAACAAGGCCCAGGCCTAGGGCAGCACTTTTCAGGGGGCAGCACGGAAAGAGTCCTCGTCGGCTTGCGCTAGCTGCTTCTAATTTTGACTGTCCTATCATCCTGGACCACAAACCTTCCTCACTGTCCTATATGTTTCCTGCTGCACCATTGGCATGGTTATATCTTCTTAGTCCTCTCTATAAAATTATCAGAAATTTGTGCTTAAAGTAGAACTATAGGCAAGTAAGGGAGGGTTAGAGCCCCTTTCAGTTTATGTTTGTACCATCCCAGTCTCATTGCAGAGATTTCCCTTCACTTCCTGCCCCATAGCCAAACAGGAAGTGAGGGGAAATCTATGCAAATTAAGGGAATTCAATTCCCCCCGACCCTAAGAACTAGTGTCCCCACTCGAACATTTCAGGGCGGGTCTTAAACAGAAAGGGGTGTGACCTTGCCATGAAGGGGTGTGCCATATTTAAATTAGGGGGTGCATGAGATTAGGGCAGCACAAAACCTAAATACACGCTGTCATCATTAGGTCCATAAACCTGACAATCTGATTTTACAATATCTTTGAAAACTGCCAACACTTATTAAAACCCAACTTTGGGCAAAAAAATAATACGTTTTCCCATGCAGTGGGGCTGTGCCTGCACTGCATAAGGGTTAAATGCTTGTTTTTGCCTAGGGGAGAGGAGGAAGGAGATATACTTTCCTAAACCTCCAATCCTCCTAGCACAAGACCTGTCTGGCATCCCCATGTTCCAGCAGTCTTGATTTGTGGACTACTTCTGAAGGCATCAAGCCCAAAGCAGGCTTCATAGACCAGGAACAGTCCACTGCTGGATGGCGGGGGAGCACCATTTTCCAGTGGAAAGTAGGATCGAGCATAAGCTTTCTCTTCACCCCTAGACAAAATGAGCAGCTGACCTATGCAGTGTAGTCACAGCCCCACTGCATGGAAATTGTATTTCTTGCCTGCAGTTGGGCTGTAGGTATAAACATAGCTCTCAACTGTCCCTGATTTTGAGGGATTGTCTGGTGTTTTCCAGCGCTAAACCTTTCATCTGATTTTTAAATGGCTGCATTTGTAAATTCCAAAAGCCAATATAAAAGAATAGTAGTACAAAAAAAGTTGTACAAAAAAAACAAGATTGGATTTAACCAATCTTGTTTTTTTTTGTACAATTCTCCTTGAAGGGGGCGTGGTAGGGGGTGTGTCCTATGCCTGCATATTTTTGCTGATAGGTGTCCCTCATTCCCATCTCAAAAATGTTCGGTCCATGCTTCTACCTAGTAGTGTTGGAGGATGTAAATGAGATTGAAGAAAGATTGTACACCAAAGCAGTAATGTGTGAACTGGCCCAATATATCGGTCATCCAATAAAATGATATAATGCATGCAGGGGAGGACTAGGATCCTTTGGCCTGGGGAAAAAAACAACCAGCTAGCCCTTTCATAGTATTGACAGATGTCTGTGGGCTAAATGAATTGTACCTTTCAAAGCGTGTATGGAACCTCATTGATTGGTGGGGATGGTGAAAAGTGGGCATTCTTAAACCGTGATTTGCAGAGACACAAGCATCCACGTTCCCATTGCAGCTTGTGGCATTCAGTCACATGACAGATCTCTGCCATACGCTGTGATCACAGATCTGAACATAGTGCAGGTAGCTATATAACACCCAGCATGTGTCATTGACTGCGGGTCTTGCTATGATTGACGTCTGGCTGGTGAAGTATCGTCACTTTGGGGCACCAATCATGCAAATCTTACTAGTACTGACTCAGTGAGAAAATACCCCCTTGCCCTCAAGCCCAGTCCTCCACTGAGTGTAAGTGTGGGAGGGGGTATCAGGATACAGATCCACCATGAGAATGTGGAGATTTTAAAGGATTTGCTAATCACTATAAAAGAAAAACCAATATACTTAGCTCAATAATCTGGAAATGGGAGTAGGGCCATCTTTAAAGCAGGGCAAAAGGGGAAGCTGCCCTGGGCCCTGTCATTGTTGTGGGGCCCAAAGCAGCTGCCTCAAACTTGCCAACTATCCCAGTTTAAATTCCCTTATCCCTTGAAGTTTTAGTCATGTGCTGTGTCCTGATATCTCAGTGTGAAGTGCTGCTACTAATGCTGCCCAGCTTTGCCCTAAAGTTGTGTACAGACGACTCACCTGCGGAGCCTGTGTTTACATGTAAATAACCGTCAATCATATGTAAATAATAGGAGCATTCATATGTAAATAGCGACAGCATTCATATGTAAATAGCGACAGCATTCATATGTAAATAGCTAAGGACGGTGGAATTCATATGTAAATAAAGGCAGCATTCATGTGTATATCATGCCCCTCTACACTAAAGAGATGATGTGTTGTAACCTCTAGCAACCAATAGTGAGCAGTATTACTGTACAGTAATCTCTAGCAACCAATCAACAAGAAGAAATCATGTGCTGTAACCTCTAGAAACAAATCAGTAAGCCATAATGTGTGCTGTAACCTCTAGCAACCAGTCAGTGAGTGGTAATGATATGCTGTAACCTCTGGCAACCAATCGCAATCCCTGCCTGATCTGATACAGTAAACTGATTTAAGGTCTAGCTGATATTTTTTTTTTTTGCCTCAGAGCAGATGGAGAACAAGAATTTTTTTGCCCAGGGTCCAATCAACATTAAATACGGCCCTGAATGAGAGCACAAAAATGTAATAATACCATCATAAATGGAGCTTTATATTATTGTTTTCCCTGGGAAGTGCACGCAGGTGCCTTCTGGATACAGAGAGCACGGACTGTCAACAATAACCTAATATTAAAACTGTGATATAAACTAAGCGGATAGAGAGAAAGAAAAAAAATATATATTGTTATAGCCTGCCTTGTGTTACCAGCTGACAAGTGAATGTTTGGTGTAAGGTCCATGTAGCAGCTATAGGATCACCCTGCATTGCCTTTTTGCTGCTAGAAAAAAATGAATTGCAGCCAGTGAGAGGTCTGCACACTTGGAAGCATGTATCAGTGTGCATGCGGGTGCTTTACATAACCCCCAGTTTACCACTGCGTACAGCCACCTCTTCTATTGCATTTCAATGGGAGGCCGTATGTAGCACCAGCAGGTCCTGGGAGTGTCATTACATAGGTTCTCCATGCTGTATGGCCCTGTGTATGAGACCACACTGGCCAGATTAACAAATCCACTATATGAAAATATTGGAAAAAAGGTCAAAAAACAAATGCAGCACTCACAAATGAAGAACTGTGGAATGTGTCATGAAGTGCAAACTTTACCAAAACTCATCTTTTAAAATATTTAAATAGAACATTAGTCCATATCCATATACAAATCTTTGAGAGTGACAGTTCATAGAGATTTTGACACCTCTAAGTTATATATAAGTCTTTCTGAACTCTACAACAACTTTGTCAATGTGTCCCACCACCAATGCACTCACCAGAGTGTATGGCTACACAAATTATAGGCAGCAGACCTGGCTGAATGACATCCTGCAAAAACCAACAGTATGAACCTGGAGAAAGTATCTTTAAGATGACCCCCTGGCAGTGGCGGCCCGCCCATATGGGCGCACGGGCGCCGCCCCCCCCTCCCGCAGTCACAAGAAAAAAAACAAAAAAAAACCGGGCCCTTTAAGAACTTTTATGCGGCTAAAATGTCATTTTGACATTTTAGCCGAAGTTCTGGCGGCCGTCTATAGAGGGCGCTGCAGCGCCACCCCCTCTCGCAAGTAACACACGTTCAATGCTATGCATTGGACGTGTGTTACTGTTGCCAGCTGCCTGGTCTATTCGTATAACCGGACATGGGACGCCGGTTACCCGAATAGCGGCAGCTGGTTGGCTGAGGGGAACTGCCTATCAAAGCCAGCGGCTCTGATAGGCTTTTCCAGTGCTGCCCTCCGGCTCTCGGAAGTCTATGCTCGGAGCGCAGGCAACCTGCGGTCCTTGCATTAGACTGACAGCCGTTTCAGCCAATCAGGTTCCCGGATTCTGGTTTTCAGGAACCTGATTGGCTGAAGCTTCTCCACGGCGGCAGAAGACATCGAGGGAGGACATGGAAGCGTAAGGTAAGTGATTTTTTTTACAGGGAAAGGGGCAGCATGGGGCACAGTGGCAGCATGGGGCACAGTGGCAGCATGGGGCACAGTGGCAGCATGGGGCACAGTGGCATCATGGGGCACAGAGGCGACAATGAGCACAGTGGCATGGGGCACAGTGGTGACAATTGATGGCACAGTGACTGAATATGATGGCATGGCACAGTGGTGACAATTGATGGCACAGTGACTGCATATGATAGCATGGCACAGTGGTGACAATTGATGGCACAGTGACTGCATATGATGGCATGGCACAGTGGTGACAATTGATGGGACAGTGGTGGCGTTTGATGGCATGGCACAGTGGTGACAATTGATGGCACAGTGGTGGCGTTTGGTGGCATGGCACAGTGGTGACAATTGATGGCACAGTGACTGCATTTGATGGCATGGCACAGAGGTGACAATTGATGGCACAGTGACTGCGTTTGATGGCATGGCACAGTGGTGACAATTGATTGCACAGTGACTGCATTTGATGGCATGGGACAATGGTGACAATTGATGGACACAGTAGCTGCTTTTGATGGCATGGCACATTGGTGACAATTGATGGCACAGTGGTGGCGTTTGATGGCATGGCACAATTGGTGACACAAGTGGTGACAATTGATGGCACAGTGACTGCATATGATGGCATAGCACAGTGGTGACAATTGATGGCACAGTGACTGCATATGATGGCATGGCACATTGGTGACAATTGATGGGCACAGTAGCTGCGTTTGATGGAATGGCACATTGGTGACAATTGATGGCACAGTGGTGGCGTTTGATGGCATGGCACAGTGGTGACAATTGATGGCACAGTGGTGGCGTTTGATGACATGGCACAGTGGTGACAATTGATGGCACAGTGACTGCATATGATGGCATGGCACAGTGGTGACAATTGATGGCACAGTGGCTGCATTTGATGGCATGGCACAGTGGTGACAATTGATGGCACAGTGGCTGCATTTGGTGGCATGGCACAGTGGTGACAATTGATGGCACAGTGGCTGCATTTGATGGCATGGCACAGTGGTGACAATTGATGGCACAGTTTCTGTGTTTGATGGCATGGCACAGTGGTGACAATTGATGGCACAATGGCTGCATTTGGTGGCATGGCACAGTGGCTGCATGTGATGGGCACAGTGAGGCTGCAATATATTTTTTTTCGTTTGCGCCCCCCCAAAAATTTTGAGCACCAGCCGCCACTGCCCCCTGGAGATGGCAACGGCCAGACTAATTCACCATTGAAGACAACAGATATATGACAGAACTAAGTGGAACAGATGCTCCCCAAAAATAGAGTCAAAAGGAGAATATACTGTATAGTGTAGTCTTTAAAAGATATAAGGAACAAATAAAAAGTAAAAGTTAAATAAATGTGATCTTAACAAAGATTATCCATGGTGTGCACCACCACCAATCTAATGCACTCAACAGATCAGACGGCTGCACAAAAAATGTGAACAACAATTAGGCACCGTAGAAATCATCAGGTCCCAGCAATTCACACTTTCTGGACATTCCCTAAGAAAATGGACCTCTCAATATGACACCGACCAGATTTGTAACATGGAGCAACGCCCAAGTGGATGGTAGGACTGTATGGAACAAGTGTTTACCAAAGATGGAGCCAAATTGAAGATATATATAGTGTAGTGTTTATTAAAAATATGAGTAAAACAACTTACAACTATACACACCATGCAGCGGCGATGATGTCAGTACTCTTTCTCCACTCCCGATCTGATCAGCCATCTGATCTGGTGAGTGCATTGGATTGGTGGTGGTGCACATCGTGGATGACTTTTGTTAAGATCACATTTATTTCACATTTACTTTTTTTTTGTTCCCTAGATCATTTAAATACTACACTATATATACTCTTTTTGACTTTATTTTTTGGGGAACATCTGTTCCACTTAGTCCTGCCATTCATCTGTTGTTTTCAATTATGAATTAGTCCATGCTATTGCCATCTTCTTAGGGTCATCTTCTTAAAGGGACCATCTCCAGGGTCATACTGTTGCTTTTTGAAGGATGTTATTGAGCCCAGCCTGCTGCCTATAATTTGTGCAGCCATACGTTCTGGTGAGTGCATTGGATCAGTGGTGGCACACATTGATGAAGTTGTTGGAGGGTTCAGAAAGACTTTAAAATCACTGAGAGGTGTCAACATCCCTATGAACTGTCACTATTAAAGATTTGTATATACTGTATATGGACTCATTTTCTATTTAAATATTTAAAAACATAATTTTTTCCACATTTTCAAATTTTTGAGTGCTGCACTTTTTATTACATTTCGTAGCAAAGGTTTGGGCATATTTACTTTTAGTGCTAGCAGACATTTTTTTCCACTAAGTGCCAGCTCTTCTTTTATTTAAATACATGTATTTTCAATGCAGCAAGTGTAAGTACCTGACTTTGGCAGCACCCAGACTGGGAAAGGAGGAGGGGTGGCAGGACTTTTGGGTCAATTAGATGTTCTACATTCATATGTGTTGACAAGTAATATACTAACAGTTGAAAGTAGAGAGATGACCTTATCAGTGTGTTCTCCACTGACCAGTCACGGGCTGAGGGCAGGCAAATAGCCAAGCTGGGTTGATTAAAGAGGAAGTAAACTCTACAGGGAATCCCCCCCCCCCTCCCTACAAAGTAAATGCATAATGTGTTAGTATGCAATGGATACTAGCACATTATGTGACTCTTACCTGCAAACGAAGGCCGCCTCGTCCCCACTAAAGACCACATCCATCTTTGCCAAGTAAAAACAACTCCCATTTACAGTATGTATTTTGTTGGTGTATGTAGCTGTTTGCCTTGAGCTCAGCTTTAGCTTACTCAGCAAACCTTTAACATGCAATAATCATATCAAGTTTTATTTTTATTATTGGATGAATCATTTAGATTCTTCTTACCTTTAAGGCAAACTGCCCGGATGTCTTCTCATCTGGCTGATATGGGAGGCAGAGCAATATTAGGCCTAAAATGGCCACCACACTGACCTGGAAGAAAAAAGGATTAGCTTAAAGGAACAATCCACTCCTGTAAATAATGAAACTAGGCCTGCCTTATGGCAGCAAGAATAAAGAAGATAATTTTTCTTCACAAAACACTTTTTTGTTTATAGTCATATTCAGGGCTTTTTCCCCTCAAAAGTAGGTGCAGGAACTCTGTCCTTCTCCCTTCTGGGTCACTCTTCATCTCCACTCCCTACCCACCCCCAAGCATGTCCTTTGGTTCCTCCCCCAAGCATGTCCTTTGGTTCCTCCCCCCTAGTGTTTTACGCCCGGCGTATCACGAACTGCGCATGCGCCGTGACGTAGCCGTGACGTAAACGCATGAAACAGGACCCTTATGCGCATGCTCTCAACTCTCAACTGTCGGATCACTATGTACGCCGTGAATGTAACATACACCCATTACGCCAACCTGTGTTCTCTGGGGCAGACCTTTGCATGTCTATTGGTAGGTTGCGCCTCATCTATGGGGAATAACTTTATGCCGGACGTACAACTTACGCAAACATCGCACAGCATGCGTCATGCTGTATTTCCCTCATTTGCATATTTGAATGCCTAATCAATGGGAGAAGCAACATGCGTCCAAAAAAAGATACGTAGGGGTAGGATGGCCTGTTTTTAGATGTATGTTGGTTTTGTGGATCTGGCGCACACATACGCCAGGCGCACATTTGCACTACGTCGGCGTAAAGTGATTTACATTGGCGTAAGTGCTTTGCGAATCCGGGCCTATGTGTGTGTGGTTAGTTAATTATGAATCTTGCTTCATAAAAGATTTTAGAGAGGGGTGAAGAAGCTGGGCCAGCACAGACAGAAAATAGACACTATTAAAGGAGGAGAGGAGTATGGCGTGAAAGGAGGGGGCTATGCTAGGGTATTGACTCATCCTGAAGAAGTCACATTTTCTTGCAAGCTCAGAGCCCCATCGCAAGTGAATAAAAATAAATAAATAAAAATAATTGATGGGAAAAAAGGTGCAAGTGAGACTTTTAAAACGTGACAGATGCAAACTACAATAAAGTCCATGATCACATTGCTTAAATTGCAGAACAATTGTGCAACTTCAGATCCAAAAAAACATGAAAGCCTCCACCGTCAACCCCCAATTGTATATGCTTACCTCCTAAATGAGCCCTAATATATTAGGGCAACTGGAGCTTTATATAACATGAAATTTGGATCAATAACTTGCAGGTAGATGCTGAGTGTTTGATCAATGGATTTGATAACAAATACCACACAGTCAAACACCACTCAGAGAAGAGAAACAAGTCTCATAGTGTAGACTGCATTAATAATGTATTTACCGTTTTCTGTTAAAAAAAAAAATTATTTACCGTATTTAAAACATACATGCATTCACATTTACATTTGAATTCTGAGCAGCAGCCGCATCAAAGTGCAAAGCCACCACCTCCCCTCAGTTCCCAGTTCTACAGCATAGCTGCAAGGAGAGGAAATCAACTTAAGCCAGTAGCACCTAGAATTCCACGCTCTCTCTTCTGAGTCCATGAAGCTCCAACCTATGCGTTTTGTCATAGTGATGTTGTCAAGGGTACAGCCAAACATTAACTAAGGGAAAAAGGGAGGAGGTGGAATCCTCATGGCTAGAGCTACAAAGGGAGGAAACTAAGAGGAAAGTAATACTGGGAGTATGCTATAGGCCCCCTTACCAGAATGAGGATGCGGTGGCAGACCTCCTTTCCCAATCTGGATTAGCGGCAAGAAAGGGAAGTGTCATTATAATGGGGGAATTTAATTATACAAACATAGAATGGGTGGAAGGAACCGTGCATTCATCTAAAGCTAGTCAGTTCCTAAATGTCTTTTCATGAATTTTATGGGTCAGATGGTAAATGCACTAGGGTTGTCCCGATACCGATACTAGTATCGGTATCGGGACCGATACCGAGTATTTGCGCTAGTACTTGTACTCGCGCGAATACTCCCGATACCTAAATAGAATACTTTTTTTTTTTGCGGGGTGGAGTGCGGAGCACTCAGAGGGACCATGGCTGAACTCAGAGGGACCATGGCTGAACTCAGAGGGACCATGGCTGAACTCAGAGGGACCATGGCTGAACTCAGAGGGACATGGCTGCATTTGGGGACACGTGGCTGCATTTAAAAAGTATCGGTATTCGGTATCGGCGAGTACATGAAAAAAAGTATCGGTACTTGTACTCGGTCCTAAAAAAGTGGTATCGGGACAACCCTAAAATGCACCATCTAGAAACAAAGCATTACTAGACCTACTGATTACTAACAATACAGACCTGATCACGGATGTGGAAATACGGGGTAATTTTTCCAAATAGGAAACATAAGGGGAATACAAAGACACTGAATTTCAAAAGAGCCAACTTCTCTAAACTACGATCCTTGCTAGAAGATAATAATTGGAATAAAATCTTAGCAACAAAGAACACGGAGGAAAAATGGGTATGCTTTAAGAACATATTAAATAAGGGCATTAGCCAGTGCATCCCAATAGGAAATACATTTAAAAGGGCTAATAAAAGTCCTGGGTGGCTTAAATCCAATGTAAAAATGCATATAAAATATAAAAATACAGGGCTGAGGGATCATCATCAGCATTCCAAAGAATGCAATAAGAAATGTAAAGGTACAATCAGGGCGGCTAAGATAGAACACAAAAGGCACATAGCGAGGGAGAGTAAAAAAAATCCCAAGAAATTCTTTAAGTACATAAATAGTAAGAAAGGGAGGTCTGATCATATTGGTCCCATAAAGAATGATGAAGGGAATCTGGTTACCAGTGGCGTCTCCAGCTTTCATTTTTAGGGGGGGCACATAGGGGGACAGGGACAAAAGTAGGGGGGCCCAACTATAAAATGCAATTATATATCCTGGGGCCCTTTACTACGATCCCACAATGGGCCCTTTTACATGTTCTGCAGTGAGCTCCCTTCCTACTATACTGGGGCCCCCCAGGGTGGCAGAAAACAAGAGCTATGTGTCACCAGCACACCAAGAAAATATAAGGGTCCAAAGCAGTGGGAGAACTTTCAGGGTTGCAAAGGATGTCTTGCCACCGAGCCCTGGTGTTCTGCCACTGTGGGGTTCCCCAGCTGTCCTGTCCCTGCTATTGACAGCGATGGTCTGGCATCTGTCTCCTTGGCAGCGGCGGAAGTCTATTAGGACCTAGTGCTGGTGGCATTACGGATGCATGCAGGGGAAGGCTGGCACTATTGGTTATAGAGAGCTGAGCCCCCAGCTGGTCACCTAGCAGCAGTAATGCTGTATAACCTTCTCTGTTGACATGCTGATCGGGATGTGATCCAGGTAATGCTCCCAGTCAGATCTAATAAATACAGTATTTATTAGCATCAAGAGTACAACCTCACATATATATATATATATATATAATCAAACATATGTTCCGCAGCCGTGTGTGCTCTATGCCTGTAAAGTGTGGGCTCTATGCCTGTAAAGTGTGGGCTCTATGCCTGTAAAGTGTGGGCTTTGATCAATAAAATCTCTGATATTTAACACTAGGATTTGACTGGGAGCATCCCCTGGATTGCATCCCGATCAGCATGTCAGAGAAGGCTCCACTGCTGCTAAGCAACCTGCAGGGAGCTCAACTGTCTACAACCAATAGAGATTGGCTCGGGTGTGTTTGAAATCCCACATGCCCAATCCCAGGAAGCCAACACTCCACAGTGCTAATCACAGGCAGTGAGACATTTCCTGATCTGTGCAGAGCTGCGGACCGGGAAATCTCTCACTGCCTGTGATTAGCGCTGTGCAGTGTGGGCTTCCTGGCAGGCTCTGGCATGTGGATTTTTGAACATGCCCAGCCCATCTCTAACAACAAATTGTGCTGGCCCTCCTGTACATCAGCCCCATAAAGTAACCAGCACTGGGTTCCAATGTGCTCCCGCCGATGCCAAGGAGACAGAGACCAGCGCTGTGAATAGCCGGGACTAGGGTTGCCACCTCATCCCTTTAAACCAAAACACATATGAATTACACAGGTTCTGGGGCTAATTTATTGCAGATACGGCCCCAAGTGAGTTTAAGTATCACCTTTATCAGCCACAGAACCTGAGTTCTGAATTCATATGTGTTTGGGTTTAAAGGGATGAGGTGGCAACCCTAGCCGGGACACGACAGCAACTCTGGTTATTCCATCACTGGTCCACACTGGGAGGATTCCCTCATCCACCTATAATGTGCAGATGGGGGAATTGGATCATTTTTTTTCCATTCAACCTAATAGTTGAATGAAAAAAAGTGATCAATGTATGGGCTGCCTAAGAGCTAAGACCAGCCATAGACAGTTTAAATCTCAGCTGGTTCAGCAGGAACTGGCTGAGATTTGAACCATTAATGAGCAGATTCTCTTATGATTATCACTAGTGGTTGCTGTATAGCCACTAGTGAGAATCACTGTTCGTCGGGAGAATACAATTGCTGGGCAGGAGTGATATTCCCGTCAGCACTGTCTGTGTTGATGGGGGAATCATGCAACTTTCTTTCCTGCAATCTGTGGATGTAGGAAAGAAATTTGCACTGTATATTACCTGCCTAACGGAAAGTGAAAGTGTAACAGAATGGCCCGTGACACCCAGAGACTTTTGAAGGATGGGGGGGTACTCGAGTGCCAGCATCACTAATGACTCTTGGGTCTAGGGTCATCCTGTGCCCCTTTTGGGCATAGGGTGACTGAGAAATTATAAATTACATGGGATGGGACATTACTGATAATTCATGTTTTGCAGGATATCTTTAAATATTACAAGTTGGTAAAGTCTGACTCCGACAGGTCAATAGAGTGTTTTCATTCAATGTGGGGACACATGCTTTTGAGGTGTTAATTGAGTCTGCTCTAGGACATTCCATTGTGTGATGCTAATACTGTTTTGTGTCCATTGTGCTAATTAGGTCTGCTCCTAAGACCTGTTTATTGTGTATGCTAATGACACTGTTAAGATGTGGAATGTGACTTGTCAAGCTGTAGTAATTAACCCCTCTAAATGCGGAGCCAGACCGTCTGGGTAATGAGTAGTAATTAACTCATCGGAATTTCATTATTTAAAAGAATGTGTATGAAGCCCCCCATTGTGTGATGTGTGGGTGGAGTGTGTCTTTGTCCCTGTGATTAACTGTAACATGCTTGTACTGTATATAAGAAATCTAAGTTACCATTAAAGGATTCATTCATTCATTTTGGAACCAGTACCAGAGGTTGTGTTGTCTCGGTTATTCTGGAAAATGAAATGGGTGGTGTCTGATGTCTGTCGGACTGTCGGACAAGCTGTCGTGGGGCGATGGAATGGAATATCGTAAACAGTGGTGACAGTAAAGTAAATTGTGAATGTCTTGAAAGAACAGGAGAGGGGAGGGAGACAGATGGGGGGGAGAAGGAATGGAGATAATGCAGTTCAGTGATTACAGTGTACTGCAGTGCACACACTTACCCACGGTCCAGGCTAGAATCTCAGGCATCATTCACAGACATGCTGCTGATTTTAATGTTTCCTGAACACACATCCCCTCTCTTCAGATACAGCACACCGAGATAGTGAGGGCGGGACTGAAAGGAGGAGGAGGAGGAGCTGTATTCCTCCCTGCTCGTATGTGAGGAGAGTGGGGGGGAGGTGGCTGGACTCGCTGGGCTGTAAAAGAGTGTCATAGACTGACACTCGGCTCAGCTTGCAGTCACCACTCTCGGAATTTACAGGCTGGTTCTCCTGTCCTAAGGACAGGAGAAATCAGTCTGTTTTTTCAGTAACTGAGATGAAGGCTTGGGCCCCCCTCCCCCACAGTGCTCATGGAGTCCTTTCTGCAACTCACTCTTCTCCGTGCCAATGAGGATGCAGGGGAAGGAGCAGATCGGGCGGCTGTGGTTGTGTGAACGCTTGCAATATGCAGTGTCAGCGAGCAGAGGGAGGGGGAGGAATGCCCCGCAGAGCTGACTGGGACTCTTCCTCTCAGGAGAGACTGTTACTCCAGGGGCGGCCCGAGAAGAAAAAAACATTTTTTTTTTGGGGGGGGCACATGGTGGGGCACAGCATAATGTTGGGGGGGTCAGGGCCCCCTCTGCCCCCCCCCTAGAGATGCCTCTGTAAGGATGGAGTCTTCACTAGGGAATCGGGGGGCTTCAGTAACCAAAACTGCAATGTTTATCCTAATGACATGTGACAGGAAATACCCTTATGGCTAACAGAGGACAGAATTAGAATTAGACTTGAAAAACTTAACATTACCGGGACCAGATAGCTTGCACCCGAGAGTCTTTAAAGAAGTCAAGTTATTACCATTGTTCCTAATTTTTACGAACCATCTACTGACTGGAGTGGTACTAGCTGATTGCAGAAAAGCCAATGTAGCACCAATATTTAAAAAAGGTCCAAGATACATCCTTGGGAATTACAGACCAGTTGGCCTAACATCAACTGTATGCAAGCTCTTGAGGCGATGATAAGGGATTATATACAAGATTTTATTAATGACAACGGTATCATTAGCAGTAATAAGCATGGATTCATGAGGAATCGTTCTTACCAAACCAATCTATTAACCTTCTATGAGGAGGTGAGCTGCCATCTAGATAAAGGAAGGCCGTAGACATGGGCCCAGATTCACAGAGCAATTATGCCTTGTCTAACTGGTGTTAGACAGGAGTAATTTCAAATTTTGCGCGCCGTATCACTAGTTTGAATCCTCAAACCATGATACGGCGGCTTTGGGCTTCGATCCGAGAGGCTTACGTCTTCGTAAGCCTTCGGATCTACGCTGCGATATTTTTGCGGCCGCTGGGAGGAGTCTGCGTCGTTTTCAGCGTCGGGATATGCAAATGACTTTTTACGGCGATCCACGAAGATACGAGTGGTCTTCGCAATCGCTTACGTCATTTTTTTGCTACGTACTGTTAGACCAGCTATTTGCTGGTCTAACGGTGCGTAGCCCATGTTAAGTATGGCCGTCGTTCCCGCGTCAAATTTAATATATATATATATTTTTTTACGTAACTCGTTCGGGAATGTGAATGTCCGTAAACGACGCTACTCAAACAACGAATGACGTAACGACGTGATTTCGCGCAATGCACGGCGGGAAATTTCTGAACGGAGCATGCGCAGTTCGATCGCCGCGGGAACGCGCCTATTTTAAATGCTTCACGCCCCCTACTCGCGTAGATGGCTTGCGCCGGGAGAAATACACTACGCCGCCGTAGTTTACTGGACAAAATCTACCGGGATTCCACGTAGAGCCAGGTAAAATACGGCGGCGTAGTGTATTTCTGATACTCTACGCGAATCTAATTGTATGTGAATCTGGACCATGGTGAGTACATGGATTGAAAACTGGCTACAGGAGCAAGTTCAGAGGGTAGTGATAAATGGGGAGTACTCAGAATGGTTCAGGGTGGAAAGTGGGGTCCTCCAGGGTTCTGTTCTGGGACTAAACCTATTTAATTTACAGTAAAACCTTGGTTTGAGAGTGTTTTGCAAGACAATGAAATTTAAATGTTTTAATAAATTTTGCCTTGATATACAAGTTATGTCTTGATATAAGAGTAGTGTCATGTCACAACTGAGTATAAAAAGGAAGAGAGGAGCCTCTAAGTGTAGCAATATGGTTACATTTAATGAAGGTACAACATTTAGCAACTTATTGCTACACTTAGAGGTGCCTCTCTTCTCTTTTATACCCTGTAAAAAATGCTTTGATATACAAGTGCTTTGGATTACAACGAATTATGCTTGCAAACCAAAGTTTTACTGTATTCATAAACAACCTTGAGGATGGGATAAACAGTTCAATCTCTCTATTTGCGGACGATACTAAGCTAAGCAGGGCAACGACTACTCCGCAGGATGTGGAAACCTTGCAAGAACATCTGAACGATTTAACGGGGAGGGGGGGGGAGGGCAACTACATGGCAAATGAGGTTTAATGTAGAAAAACGTAAAATAATGCATTTGTGTATAAAATAATATAAATGCAACCTACTTACTAGGGGAAGACCTCTGAGGGGGATCTAGGATGGAAAATGACCTGGGGGTCCTAGTAGAGGATAATAAAGTGAAAAAGTGCGCTTAGGAAAGGTAAATAGGACTGCAGCCCCCCAGAAAAGGAGCGTATAGACGCACGTCAGCATGCCTAGCAGGCACGTACACGCTTCCGGTTTGCCGTCTAAGCCGCTTGGAACGCACGCCAGCTTGGAACGCACGCCAGCTCCTCGCTTCTGACGGCGGTGACTGATGCAGAGTGGAAAGTGCTGCTGATACATACTATCTGGATTTTAAACTTTTTTTTGTATTTTTTATTATTCTTTCCTTGTGGTACATGTTCTTTTATACCATACTGCTGACTATCAATCACACCTTTTGGTTAGCATATGCAGTACCTGTCCTTATTTTTATGCACCTGTACTGTGCAAAATAAATCCTCTTTTTACTACACTATGGGAGCCTGTTTTTTCCTTCTTTTTGGTGGAGTGAGGACCTTATAACTACTATCCAACGGATACATCCACCTTGGGCCGACAGCACCATTGGAGGACATCTGGACCCCTCTGTGACTACACACTCGATACCCCTGTAGGGGTGATTGGCTCTGGTGAGTGGGGACCTGGTGGGGGAGCACCGGACCACAGCATACCACCCATCTACACATCTGATGAAATTTCGTATTACTGCACACTTTTCAGCGTTATGTTTGGAATTTTTAGAATTTATGGACTTTATTAATTATCACATATTTATGCACTTTTGCACTTTATCACTTTATGTATAAGTATTTATTGATATAAATGGTGTCACTGTAATTTCTTTTACACTTGTACCCAGGTACCTTCTAATATTGGTTTACAAGGTGACATAACTGACACACATATCCCTGACCAATCAGGGTTTGGGACAGCGCCACCACCCCTTCCTTACATACCACTTACCTAGTCAGTAATGGCTAGGTAAGTGGTAGGCTCAGTAATGGCATGCAATGCCAAGCTGCTGCAAGCAAAGCAAACAGAATATTGGCATGCATTAAAAAGGGGATTAAAACAATAATTCTAATGCCGCGTACGTACGATCATTTTTCGGCTTGTAAAAAAACGAAGTTTTTTAAAAATGTCAAATGCCAAGGGTGGCGCCATCCAGATGGAACTTCCCCTTTATAGTGCCGTCGTATGTGTTGTACGTCACCGCGCTTTGCTAGAGCATTTTCTTTTCACGATCGTGTGTAGGCAAGGCCGTTTTAATGAACAAGTTGAAAAAAACTTTGTTTTTTTCTAGAGCCTGAAAAACTTTGTTTTTTACAACCCGAAAAATTATTGTGTGTACGCGGCATCACATTCTACAAGACTCTGGTCTGGCCACACCTGGGGTATGTTGTCCAGTTCTGGGTACCAATCCTCAGGAAGGATGTGCTGTAACTGGAGAGAGTCCAGAGAAGGGCAACACAACTAATAAAGGGACTGGAGGACCTTAGTTATAAGGAAAGGTTACAAGCACTGAACTTGTTCTTTTTGGAGAGGGGATATGATTTCAATGTACAAATACCATACTGGTGACCCCACAATAGGGATAAAACTTTTCAGCAAAGGTAATTTAATAAGACATGTGGCCATTCACTAAAATTAGATGAAAAGCGGTTTAACCTTAAACTGTGTAGAGGGTTCATTACTGTAAGAGCGATTAGGATGTAAAATTATCTTCTACAGGCGGTGGTCTCAGCGGGGAGCATCATTAATTAAAAAAATAAAACTATTAGATAAGCAGCTGAACGACCACAACATACAGGGATATACAATGTAATACTGACATATAATCACACACATAGGTTGGACTTGATGGACTTGTGTCTTTTTTTTTCAACCTTGCCTGCTATGTAACTATGTAACATGCCTTCTGTCGAGATAGCTTCCTGGAGTGATTAAATGCTTCTCTGTGAACTTTAACAAACACGTATACTGGTAAATCTTCTACTTAACTTTCAACAAACTGACTTATTAATCTTGCTGTGCAATTATACCTCTGTGACTAGTGCCCTTTAAGGCAAACCTCGATGGCGTGTTTACAGTTCACACGTCTGGGATCCTGGATATTCCTGGTTAAACTACAACCCCGCCCTATGTACAAAGAACAAACACATTTCTGATGATAATTTGTGAACCAAGATGACCTCTCTCATGTTGCCAGTCTGCTGATTCCCTTGTGACAAATTCAGAAATTCGACAAAACAATCACAACATCAACAACAAAAATGACTGAATTCACCTCTAAACATGGTAGAAAGAGAAAAAGTGGAAAGAGAAAAAGTGGAACGCTCTATGATCCACCTAAATGGCACCAATCACATCCTATTCGTGGTCAGAAAATTGGGACCAATAAAAACTGGCCATATGGGGAGTGATCTGACCATTGCCCAATTAAAAAAAACTGCTTGGTAAACGAATAGTAGAAATCACATGATTAGGGTAGCACAGATGTATACCCACCATACATAATTCTATTGCAAACCTCCCACCGTGTAACTATGAACAAATAATGAATGCCACCGACCTGGAGAAAATCTGGCCAGGTTGGCCATTTATTAACAAAATGAACATAACAATTTCTTATAACATAAATCAATTGACCTCCTAACAATTGGCCACAGCAATTATTGCTTGGCAAATCAATTTAATAGCAACCCTGCCTAAACATCAGGGTACTACATCTGTATTAGTCTAGCAGCAGCATTCATAATAGACTGAAGAAGGGGTAGCTTGTGTAAAGGTAGACCAGTGATGTGGGAGTTGCAGTAGTCAAGGCAGGAAATAACCCAGTTGTGAATAAGTAATTTTGTGGTGTTGTTAGTCAGGAAGGGGCGAAGTCTGGAAATGTTGTGGAGGTTAAGATGTAGCCAGTGATTGGATGTGGGAGCTGTAGGAGAGATCAGAGTGTAGGATTACACATTGGCGTGTGTGGAGGGACCAATGGTTGTGCCAAATCATAATTGTGCAAATCATGGGAAGGGAATCGGGTAGGCGGAAATATTACAAGCTCAGCTTTAGAAAGATTGAGTTTGAGGAAGGGGTGTGACATCCATTACTGATATGTCACTCAGCGTTTTCCAAAACCAACCCGAAGTTTGTGACATGAGAGGAGATTGAGGGGGTGTGTTGAGGAGTGGAGTAATAGAGCTGGGTGTCATCAGCATATAGGTGGTATTGGAAGCAGGGCCGCCATCAGTGGGGTACAGGCATTACACTAGTAAGAGGCCCGAATGTACCCAGGGGCCCGCAGGAGAGAGCTGACACTTGCAGATTTTTGGCAGCACCCCCCCTCCCTATTCTCTGCTCGCGGCAGGAGAGAAGTGAGCGAGAACTGAGCAGATTTTCGGCAGCATACTCCCCCCCCCCCCCGTTCTCTGCTCGCGGAAGGAGAGAGGTGAGTGAGAGCTAAGCAGATTTTCTGCAGCATCCCCCCCCCCCCGTTCTCTGCTCGTGGAAGGAGAGAGGTGAGCGAGAGCTGAGCAGATTTTCGGCAGGACCCCCCCGTTCTCTGCTCGCGGAAGGAGAGAGGTGAGTGAGAGCTAAGCAGATTTTCGTCAGCATCCCCCCCCCGTTCTCTGCTCGCGGAAGGAGAGAGGTGAGCAAGAGCTGAGCAGATTTTCGGCAGCACCCCCCCGTTCTCTGCTCGTGGAAGGAGAGAGGTGAGCGAGGGCTAAGCAGATTTTCGGCAGCACTGCCCCTCCCCTTCTGCCTCTCTGCTCCAGGCAGGAGAGCAGAGAGAGGAGGTGAGGTGACACTTTCAAATTTTCGGCAAACCCCCCCTCCCGGTTCTCTACTCCAGGGGGGGTCATGCCTGCATGCCTAAAGCTGTGTAAAGGGCCCCAAAATTCCTGATGGCTGCCCTGATTGGAAGCCTTGAGAGGTTGTCAACTGTAGAGTGACAACATTTCCAAACTACCATTCAGGGACACCCTCCCTTCCCAAAAATCAGCTTGTGCTGTAACGAATCACAGCACAGTGATTAGACACAAGAGGCGGGATTTATGATTTCTCCAATCACAAGCAGGGTGCTCCTCCAGGCATTCCCAGCCAGGACAAGTACTGTCAGTGAGTAAAGGGGTGATGTGGCAGCCTTTTTTGGGGGCATTAGATTGGCCCAGGGGTGGCTGTGTCAATTTTATTCCGGGACACTGTATTGTCCTGCAATGAATGTGCCCGGGACAGACCTGCAAAATGGGGGACTGTCCCAGGCAAACCGGGACACGTGGTCACCCCAGTCAACTGGTCCAGCGAAAGTATGTAATAAGCTTTTAATAATGTATAATCTTCCAACTGGGACACTTGCACTGGTGACAACAGTCTAAGAAGGGTGAACCCTTTGCTTTAAAGAGATTTACTGCTTCCCTATGTGTGTCTCTGAGACAGGAAGTGAAGATGAAAAGCAACTCTTTACTCTGTCCATAAGTACAGAAAACGGTTTGGCTTCCGATATACTGCAGAAAATAAAAGATGTCTAAAAGTGAATGAGAAGATTTTTTTTTGCCTGCAATCCCCTTTAAGTATGTCCCTAAATGTCCTAGGTAAAACACAAAACACAACAAATAGACTAATATTAGACTTTTTAGCACTCCAAATATACTTGTCTCTGACTGTTATTTGCCGAAACATCAAAGCCATCACTGGCGGGTCTTGTGACAATCACACGGCTTTGAATCTGTTTCTTTCACTGTTCATTATGTTGTTGACATGAGGACTCGACAAAAGCTTCATCTATGAGAAGCGCCGTCTCCGGCACATGTCCTGAAAATGGCTCGTAAATGTGACTCGGAGCGAGAAAGACATTTTCCCGTCAATAAAGAACGATTTCACTTAAAACTCTCGTCACCTCGCATGCATTTTCTGCCCATCACACTCTCGCTGTGCACCCTGCACTTCTTTTTTTGTGTAATTTTAGTGGAGCTGAATGCTAAAACATAAATACAATTCTGTAAAACAAATGTAAGTATCTGTTAATCATTACAAAAGGCAAATTTAGGGGTTCATTTACTAAAGGCAAATCCACTCTGCACTACAAGTGCACATGGAAGGAGAAGATCTGAAATGAGGGGAAGCTCTGCTTATTTTATTATTCAATCATGTGCAAGCTAAAATGCTTTTTTTATTTTCCTTGCATGTCCCCCTCAGATCTACAGCAACCAGAGGCGGACTGACCATTCGGGCATTCAGGCACTGCCCAAGGGCCCCATGCCACTAGGGGACCCCATCATGGTTGCCAGCCTCAGTAAAACCAGGGACAGTATGTCAAAATCTGTATTTTTAAAAAAATCCCAAGATGATAGCTGCCCTGGCTCTCCAGTACCTTTTCAGTGTGTGTATGTGTATTCTGTGTTTATGTATACTGTGTGTATACTGTGTATGTATACTGTATGCATGTGTGTGTATACTGTGTTTCCCCATAATGTATTGCCTGGGGGACCCATAATCTCCTATTGCCATGAGGCCCCATGAGTTGTCCGTCTGCCCCGACAGCAACTGCACTTCCAAGTGCACTTGCAGTGCACTCATAGTGTAAAGTGGATTTACCTTTAGTAAATAACCCCTAAAGTGTAAAAGTTCCTTCACTTCCACTACAATCACTTCTTGTAGTTCTTCAGGCCACGGAGCTCATTGGGCTGAAGAACTACAATAAGTGATTGTAGTGGAAGTGAAGGAACTTTTACACTTTGTGTTAGGAACTGTTAAAAACCATTTCCATGGGAGATAGCATTCCTACACATGCAGATGTGGTGCTGGATGCCTTTCCCTGCATATCTGTTCTCTTGTTGAAGTCTCGGAGTCTGCCAAGTCTTGCAACTACTTAAGTGTGTCCTGAGTCCTTACCCTCTCTCCCAAAGTTCTGTTAAGAGAATTAAAATCTCTTTTGCATTCAAGAAGTGTCTGGCGCCCAATGACTCTGACTACTTTGCACCCACTATGCCTCACAACCCACCATATACAGAAGGATGTCAGCTATCTCTGGCCCTGGAGGTTCTCATTAGAACAAACGAGGCCAGGGACCTAGCTACAATGGTATATTTAACAAACAAAAAGCAAAGCGGGGGCAAATTCAAGAAGTTCATTGTTAAGGTTATACTTTAACTCAGTGTGAGTGTGGCTTCCGTGATCAAAACACTTAAAGTAGAAATTCACTCCAAACTAACTCTAAACCTATGAGGAAGGCGATCTGGACAGCCTCACTCCGATACAAATGCTTTTAATTGTATAAAATAACAAAAATTCATACAGCAGCAGGGCACGGGATGAAATAGCTGACGTGTTTCACATTCTCAATGATGCTTACTCATAGCTACCACCGAGAGTGTGAAACGCGTCAGTTTTTCATCCCGTACCCTGCTGCTGTATGAATTTTTGTTATTTTATACAATAAAAGGCATTTGTATCGGAGTGCGGCTGTCCAGATCTTCCTTCTTCATTACTAAATGCTAAGCCTGCACCTGCTTCCACCCTGAGGAGAGTGTTATCTACAACACACCTGCCTAGATCGGTAACCTTTTTCCCTAACTCTAAACCTACTCACAGTCATATTCTAAAACGTTAGAAATCGCTATACATACCTGTTCTGCAGTCGCTCCGGTCCAGTCCAACGCTGAGCTGTCAGCGGCAACTTCAGTATGTAGGTGTGCACATGAGAGGGAGCCGACAACGGAAGCCCCATAGTAACTCTATGGGTGACGTCACTTCCCAGGCATTTGACAGCTGTTTGTCGGCTTCAGAAAAGCTATGTAAACTTGGGTGGAGACAAAGCGATGAATGTCCTAGATGTAAGGCGACAGTCGATTTTATACATATGATCTGGAAATGCCCCAAGTTATTTAGATATTGGGTGGAGATAATAGATAGGGTTAATAAAATCTTTAGGACCTCATTAGAACCTCCTAGGGAGTATGGAGGATTGTAGAGTCCCGTCAGGTACCTTGGAAGTGGTGCTGAGATGCCTATTCCAAGCATGAAAGTTAATCGCACAGAAATGGCAGGCACACACTCCCGCGTCTGTCGAAAATTGGGTGGTGACTATCAACGCAATGATTTGGCGTGAGAGAGTGGCGTTTATTAGACAAGGCAACTATAAAAAGTTTGAAAGAATGTGGGGGCCCTGGCTGGGGGCAATGGGGAATCCTCTTTAAAGAGGTGGTTCACCCTAAATATAAGCCCTCCCATGTGATCCAGCATACTGGCGTCAGCGCCAGTATGCTGTTTTTTTTTTTTTTTAAATCCATCACTTACTGTATTATGGTGTATTTTAATCTCTTACCCCCGTGGTGGACGGTGCCAGTGTAGCGCGTCACATCTTACGAAAATACCCGATATGGACTCGGGTAATCTCGGCGAAAATGCGGCGCCTGCGCACAGACCTAGGAGCTGACTGCGCAGGCGCCGTATTTCTCCGAGTCCTACGGCTATGGCGCGTCACGCCCTCCGAAAAACGCCGAAATAGGACTCGGAGAAATACGGCGCCTGCGCAGTCAGCTCCTAGGTCTGTGCGCAGGCGCCGCATTTTCGCCGAGATTACCCGAGTCCTTATCGGGTATTTTCGTAAGATGTGACGCGCTATACTAGAGCCGTCCACCGCGGGGGATAGAAATTAAAATTGAACATAATACAGTAAGTGATGGATTTAAAAAAAAAAAAAAACAGCATACTGGCGCTGACGCCAGTATGCTGGATCACATGGGAGAGCTTATATATAGGGTGAACCTCCGCTTTATGGGGTTGGCACTCCCCCCGCCCTAGGTCTCCTCGTCCCTATGGGAATGGAGACGTTTTGCCATTGCCAGTATAATTCATTAACAAGAGCGTTTAGCTCCTTCCTTTTTCCTCTGTCCCTTTTATACTTCTCTGCATTTTTTTCTCCTTTTTTTCCAATTTCTCTTTCTTCTCTTCTCCCCATATTCCTTGTTATAAGATAGATAATCTTATATATTTTTTTTAGGTAAATAAACCATGACTACACTAGGAAACAAGGTAAATAAACCATGACTACACTAGGAAACAAGGTCTACATGGAGGGGGGGCTGTTTAGGGAATGACAACGTAAGCACTGTTTTAACACATTGTATGTAATTATATAACTTTGTATCCTTTTTTATTACTATATTTGTTTTGACACTTGTTGAAAAAAAAAAATGTATTAAAAAAAAAAAGCTATGTATAACGATGTATTCTTTACAGGGCTAGATACATTTGTTTTAGAATGTGGGTAGGTTTAGAGTTAGTTATACACCCATACTTAAAAGGTAACAGCTCAACTGTTTTCCATAACCAACCAGAACTTGTATTACTTTGTGGAGGGTATGACAGTGGGCAGTATGTACAGGAGAGGAGTGTGGAGGGGATTACAGTGAGCAGTATGTACAGGAGAGAAGTGTGGAGGGTATGACAGTGGGCAGTATGTACAGGAGAGAAGTGTATGACAGCAGGTACTATGTACAGGAGAGGAGTGTGAAGGGTATGACAGTGGGCAGTATGTACAGGAGAGAAGTGTATGACAGCAGGTACTATGTACAGGAGAGGAGTGTGAAGGGTATGACAGTGGGCAGTATGTACAGGAGGAGTGTGGGGGTATGACAGAGGGTAGTATGTACCAGAGAGAAGTGTGGAGGGTATGATGGGGCAGTATGTACAGGAGAAAAGTGTGGAGGGTATGACAGTGGGCAGTATGTACAGGAGAGGAATGGGGATGGTATGATAGTGGGCACTATGTATAGGAGAGGAGTGTGGAGGGTGCGACAGTGGGCACTATGTACAAGATAGAAGTGTATGACAGCAGGCACTATGTACAGGAGAGGAGTGTGGGGGGTATGACAGTGGGTGTTCTGTATAGGAGAGGAGTGTGGAGGGTATGATAGTGGTCACTATGTACAGAAGTGTGGAGGGTATGACAGACTATGTACAGGAGTGGAAGGATGTTTAGGGACTGCGTAGCGGTTAAGCGGGTCATACATGGATTGAAATTACACCAATTATGCAGAGACCAGCCATAGTCGATCTATGTATGGGCTAGCTGGTTTTACACAAGTCAATCTATTAATCGACTTAAGTACAACCAGCCTGTTTTTCTCAAAACAATCAGTACTGCCAGCTATAGATAGCAACACTGATCATTGTACTCACTGGCAGAACACAATAACACTACAGGAGTGATTCCCCCATCTACAGGTCAGCAGGTGAGAGGGTGTGTGGGGAGAGATACCAGTCAGTGGCTGGGTAGGCACTGGCTAGTATCAGAGCCAGATACACACAGGTTACATACGTCGCGATCGTTAGAGCGAGAGCAATAATTCTAGCACTAGACCTCCTCTGTAACTCTAAAGATATAACCTAAAAAAATGTTTAAAGCATCGCTTAGGAAACCAAAAAAAATCTTGCCAACTGTAGTGTTTTTTTTTTTTAATGAATGAACAGTTTATTTCCAAAAAAAACACGTTTGAAAAATTGCTGCGCAAATACAGTACCGTGCTAGAGCTGCACAATTAATCGTTAAAAAATTGTGATCTCGATTCAAACCCCCTGACGATCTCCAATGCAGAGTTTGCTGATTCTTTCATATAACAAGTGGAGAGATTTTCAGCTGTCAAAAGTAAATAACCGGGCAGTCTGCCAAGTTCTTAGCAGGAAACATTGGGCCAGATTCAGATAGAATTAGACTATCGTAGAGTATCAGAAATACACTACGCCGCCGTTTTTTACCTGGCTCTACGTGGAATCCAGGTAGATTTTGTCCAGTAAACGACGGCGGCGTAGTGTATTTCTCCCGTCGCAATCCATCTGCGCGAGTAGGGGGCGTGAATCATTTAAAATAGGCGCGTTCCCGCGGCGATCGAACTGCGCATGCTCCATTCGCAAATTTCCCGCCGTGCATTGCGCGAAATCACGTCGTTACGTCATTTTTTCTTGAGTAGCGTCGTTTACGGAGATTCCTATTCCCGAACGAGTTACGTAAAAAAAAAAAAAAAAATTTAAATTCGACGCGGGAACGACGGCCATACTTAACATGGGCTACGCACCGTTAGACCAGCAAAAAGCTGGTCTAACAGTACGTATAAAAAAATAGACGAAAGCGATTGCGAAGACCGCTCGTATCTTCATGGATCGCCGTAAAAACTCATTTGCATATCCGGACGCATGAAAACGACGCAAACTCCTCCCAGCGGCCGCAAAAATATCGCAGCGTAGATCCGAAGGCTTACGAAGACGTAAGCCTCTCGAATCGAAGCCCGAAGCCGCCGTATCATGGTTTGAGGATTCAAACTAGTGATACGGCGCGCGAAATTTGAAATTACTCCTGTCTAACACCAGTTAGACAGGCGTAATTGCTCTGTGAATCTGGCCCATTGTAACTAACGCTTTCTTCATAGATCAAAGGGATAAACTTCTGTGTGTAAAGAAAATATCCGGGCAGTCTGCCAAGTTTGTAATCAACATGAAACATTGTAACCAACTTCCTTCCTAGATCAAACTTCTGTGTGTAAATGCAAGAAATGTAACCACTTAAAGTCCAACACTTGTTTAAGTTAAAAACCAATATTTTTTGCTAGAAAATTACTTGGAACAGCCAAACATTATATATATTTTAGCAGAGACAAAAATGGCAATTGCTGCAATATTTTATGTCACACTGCATTTGCCCACTTCAATGAATAATAAAAACAAAACAGTAAAGTTAGCCCATTTTTTTTTTTTTTTCATTTTAATGTGAAAGATGATGTTATGCCGTACGAATCGTGAGAGAATCGTGATCTATCATCTAAGCAAAAAAATTGCAGTTGTCATTTTAGCCAGAATCGTGCAGCTCTATACCGTGCAACATAAAAAGTTGCAAAGACCACCATAGAGTAATTTTCTAGCAAAAAACAAATGATGATTTTTTTTCTCAGTCAGCTGCAGTGTGTCAGCTTGTATTTATAATGGCCGCTCTGTATGTAGCTTATGACAGGCTGTGCAAGCAGGTCTGTATCTCCGGGACCATAACTGATAGCTATCCCATATTTTAACCCGTTGTGGGGTAGGTCTTCAACTGCCTACCACCCAAATGTGGGGTTTCTGTGACCTCTGGTTGTCGAGCTACAACCCCCGAAGTCAAACTTTTTTTTTTTTGGGGCAAATGGGCCTATCTTGAGAAAGGGGCCTGGAGCTGCAGCTTCAACAGCCCCTCTGTTAATCCGGCCCTGTCGACGTAATATATTCACCATCTTTGTACATCTCCTGTAGTATGTCCATCTTCAGTAAACTCCCCAGTCTCTGACCAACTTCTGACCAACTGCATTAAAAGAAAAACTAATGCAGAGTCCAAAAAGAACATGGTATTGCCAGAGTATTTTGGGACTTATTATTCACCAAACTTTATCTTCACCTTCTTGGCAAGCAATGTGTCTTTTTTGAGGAGTTAACCCTTCACGGATTTGCTTTTGGAATTAACTCTTCACAGACTGTTATGTTCTTTTTGGACTCTGCATTAGTTTTTCTTTTAATACATTTTTCACGTATCATTTATATACACTTCAAGGTATAACATTTATTTCACACATGGTTTTAACCACATAGCGCTGCACTCTTTCCATGTTTTGCTATCTATCCTAACTTTTTTTATTTTTTTGTAGTGAACGTAAATGCCAGCTGCTTTCTCATACTTTATCATCTTTTTTTATTTTTTATTATCTTCCTAAATTAGCACAGTGTTTGCCTTAGGGCTTCTTTTTTTCTAATGTCACATGTGTTACAGGGTAAAGTGGTTCAGGGTGCAGCCAGGGCGTCAACAGTCCTTGCACAAGCCCTGGTGGTCAGTGTGCTGTGTGGGTCAGTGGTTAGTGTAGTGGGTCAATGGTCAGTGTGTGGGTTAGGAGGGAAAGGGAGCTTTGGCCATGGGATGGTTGGAAGGCCAACCATGGAACCTTAGACTGGCCTGTACCATAGAACTCAAGACATGTCAGTATGTGTATGTACTGACACACACACACACACTGACATGTAGGCAGGGGCGGACTGACCATTGAGGAACTCGGGCACTGCCCGAGGGCCCCATGCCATTAGGGGGCCCCATCAGGCTTGCCAGGCTCATTAAAACCAGTGACAGTATGTAAAAATCTGTGTTTTTTTTACATCTGTCCCTCATATGTCCAAAACCTACATGCTTTTGATATGAAAATCCTGAGATTTTAGCTGCCCCGCCTCTGTACTGCCACCTGGCTTGGTGGCCATCTGTAAGCCTGGGGGCCCCATAATCTTCTATTGCCCGGGGCCCCATGAGTTGTCAGTCTGCCCCTGCATGTAGGTCAGTGTATGTGTGTCAGGTAGGTCACACAACCCCAATGCCCAGCCAAAAAACCCAGCACCACTCCATCGCGAACGGCCGCCCCCCCCCCCCCCCCCCTCCCGGCTTCGGGCTGAAGCCCCTGGTCTTTTTGTCACCTAGCAACGCCCCTGACGTTAAGATGCCCTATATCTAGTATATTTGCCCAATTGTACAATCTCCCTGCCAACTACCATGAAGTGTAGGAGCTTGCATAATTGAATTAGTTGTTGAGGTTTGTCTATATTCTAAATTTAAAAATGAAGTTTTTCTCTGACAAATGTTATTGTGTTGTGCTCTGCTCACCACAGAAATCTGTCAAATTTAAGTAAATTTAAAGTCCCGTCATGTGCCCAAATGTCACAAGTTTGTCAGCGTTTAGACATCTCTCTGTATGACACCATTTCAAATTCCTACTCTGCTGGATAGAAAGAAATACACACTCAGGCTCCCCCGGGGAGCCGCGAGGAGGGTGTACATAACGGTGGAGGGATTGGGGTTCTGGTAAACGCAGGAAGGTATTGAAAGTCACACACCACAAGTTGGTGATGGAGCCTTGCCTTCACATCTTTTATGATATTAAGAGTTTGCATCTCTGGAGGGACATTTATCCTTAACAGCAAACAAGAAAAAAACAGCCTTGAAGTAAATCTAAATCCTATCTGGATGACATTTTGCTAAAGCACATGTATATCATAAACAATTTGCATGTATGACATTCAGTATAGCACAGGAGCCTGTATAACTGTACAAGACAGATGCCTTGTACACACGAGCGGAATTTCAGATGGAAAAAGTCAGACGGAAGCTTTTCGTCGGATATTCCGTCTGTGTGTATGCCCCATCAGACTTTTTGCCTGGAAATTTCTGACGGAATTGGATAGAGAACATGTTCTCAATTTTTCCGATAAAATAAATTTCAAATCGGAATTTTCGTTCATCTGGATGCAATTCCGACGCACTAAATACCATACATGCTCAGAATCAAGTCAACGCATGCTCAAAATGAAGTCAACGCATGCTCGGAAGCATTGAACTTAATTTTTCTCGGCTCGTCGTAGTATTTTAGGTCACCGCGTTCTTGGCGGTTGGAATTTGGTGTGACCGTGTGTATGCAAGACAGCTTGAGCGGAATTCCGTCGGAAAAACTGTCAGAGTTTATTCTGACGGGAAAACGTGTAGTGTAGAGGGCATTAAAGTCTGTTTGCCGTTCTGCTTTGAGTAATTAGGTATAGATTTAATTTAACATTGCTTGTTTAAGTGACATTAAAGTCAAACATCTTTTTGCTTTAAAATGAAAATAGAAGTTATACTGACCTGCTCTGTACAATGGTATTGCACAGAACGGGCCATTACCTCCATCCCTGGAGTATCCCATGTGCTCTCTCCGTTCCTCCTCTACTGCGTGCGCCTCCAAAGCAAGCTATGTGATGAGGTGGGCTGTAGCCAGGGCAGGACTTAGGGTGGTGGGGGCCCCTGGGCTTGAGTGTTGAAGGGGCCCCTGGGCTTGAGTGTTGAAGGGGCCCCTGGGCTTGAGTGTTGAAGGGGCCCCCTGGATGCGCATTAAAGTTGTTGAGCGGGGGGGGGGGGGTGTGACTCTCATCTGTGCATGGAATGTGTCAGCTCTCTTCCCTTCAGCGGGACATCCCCACACCACTCCAGTTCCTCCTGGGGGGAGGTTTTGCAGTTGTTGAGCGGGGGGGGGGGGGGTGCCTCTCACCTGTGCCGACGGCCAGGGCCACAGACTCATCAGCCCCGCTGTTGGCTTTCTTCCCTTCAGCAGCCACAGTCCTCCACACACCGCTCCGGTTCCTCCTGCTTCCATACTGCCTCCTATTGCAGTGTGGGAAAATTATCCCTTTCGCGGGACTGCAGGAAGAAGCGGAAAGTCCCGACTCCCGCCGAATCCGTGCATTTTGGGAGGTATGCGCAGGGAATTTTGGGGTCCCTAATCAGAATAACTCGAATATTCGGCCGAATATTCGAGTTATTCTGATTGGCTCTAATGCAAAAGAAGGGAGGAGAAGATAATCGCGCAATAGGAATATTGCGCGATTATCTTCTCCGCCCTTCTTTTGCCCCCTTATTCTCCTTTCTTTTAAGTAGAGTTAGTGTAGAGTTAGTGTTTAGTGCATATTAGTTTAGTAATACAGGAAATATCACGAATATTCGATATTAGCGAATATTCGCGAATATTCTTCTATATATTCGCTCAATATCGCGAAATCGAATATGGCGTATTCCGCTCAACACTATACAGCACACATTATGGCTCACTGATCAGTTGCTAGAGGTTACAGCACATGATTTCTTCTTGTTGATTGATTGCTAGAGATTACTGTACAGTAATACTGCCCACTGATTGGTTGCTAGAGGATACAGTGCATCATCTCTTCACTGCAGAGGGGCATAATATACATATGAATGCCGCCTTTATTTACATATGAATTCTGCCGACCTCAGCTATTTACATATGAATCCTGCATCCATTTACATATGAATGCTCCCGTTATTTACATATGAATGACAATTATTTACATGTAAATACAGAATCTGCAGGTGGGTCATCTGTACACAACAATAGGGCAGAGCTGGGCAGCATTAGTAGCATCACTTCACACTGAGATATCAGGACACAGCACAGGACTAAAACTTCAAGGGACAAGGGAATTTAAACTGGGAAAGTTGGCACGTATAAGGCAGCTGCTTTGGGCCCCACAACATTGACATGGTTCAGGGCAGCTGCCCCCTTTGCCCTTCCTTAAAGACGGCCTTGCCTGTTGGGGAGCCTTGAGAACTGGAGTTGAGAAACACTGGGCTATACCACCAAGCTATCCCCCAGGGCCCCTGATGGCAACCACCCTTTTTTTATTTATTTTTTATAAAAAATATATATTTTTTAATATATTTTTATTTTATTTTTTTAGTAAAGGGCCAATTTTTTTTAGAGGTCCAAAGGTCCCCAGGGGCCCGGAGGCCCCCAGGGCCCCGGATGGCAACTCCCTTTTTTTATAAAAAATAATATTATTTTTTATATATTTTTTTACTTCTTTTAGGGCCCCCGGGTGACAACATCTTTTTTTTATATAATTTTATTTCTTTTTATTCTTTTTATTTATATATATATATATATATATATATATATATTGTTATTAAAGGGCTCAGAGGTCCCCAGGGCCTCATGTGTCAAACCCCCCCCTTTTTTATAAATGTTTTATTTTTTTTATTTATATATATATATATATATATATATATTTCTTTTTTAATTTCTTTTTTATGACAAAAATTCGCGTCCTTTTCTTCCCACAAATAGAGCTTTCTTTTGGTGGTATTTGATCGCCTCTGCGATTTTTATTTTTTGCGCTATATACAAAAATAGAGCGACATTTTTGAAAAAAAATCAATATTTTTTACTTTTTGTTATAAGAAAAATCAAATAAACTAAATTTTAGTCAAACATTTAGGTCAAAATTTATTTAGCCACATGTCTTTAGTAAAAAAAAATCGCAATAAAAAAAAAATTAGCTACCTAGCGGGAACAGCGACACTAATACAGCGATCAGAAAAATGATCGCTTAGTGACGCTGGCAATAGGGAGTGAAAGGGTTAACTAGGGCAGTGATCAAGGGGTTAAAACTTTATTAGGGGGGGGTACAGGGCTACTCTGAACCTAACACTAACTGACTTTTACACTGCCTGTCACACTGACACTAAATACAGTAATCATACATGTATGATTACTGCATTCAGTGACACTGTGACAGGGGGGAGGGGGGGGGCGATCGCGGGGGTTAAATGTGTTTTTTGTGTAGTGTAGGTGCAGTGTAGTGTTGTGCAGACTTACTGTGTTGTGATCTCTCCTCAGCGGTGGTTGAAAAAAACACAGAGGGAGAGATCACGTCGCTTCCTCCTTCCTGTGTTTACACAGGAGGAGGAAGTGCACTGCAGGGGGAGCGCGCGCATTGGCTGAGAGCGATCCGGAGGGGGCGGACAAAAACGAATAGCCGCCCCCTCTTGTCAGATCGCTCCTGCAGCCGCGCGGATCGCCGCATGTACGGGTGGGGGGGTCCGATTGGACCCCCGATCCCCCCCAAGGCACCAACGTATATATACGTTGATGTGCCTGTCGGTGCCATTCTGCCGACGTAAATGTACATGCGGCGGTCCTTAAGTGGTTAAAGGGCCCAGAGGCCCCCAGGGCCCCGGATGGCTACCCCCTTTTTTATATATATTTTTCTTTATTTCTTCTTCTTTATATAAAGGGCCCCCCCCCCCCGCTTCTCAATTCGCGGCAACCCGCGACCCCCCCGCTTTCAGCAGGCGGCAGCACCCCCCCGGTTCTCTGCTCAGGGGGGGCCCATGCCTGAAGCTGTGTAAGGGGCCCCATAATTCCTGATGGCGGCCCTGATTATGAACAATTAAAGACCCTACCTCTGTCTACTAGATTCATAGATTCCCCATACAGAGCTAAAAAAAAGAGGCTATCAATAAAGATCAGAAGACGGCCTATGATTACAAATTATTTTTATCCACGACTGTCTTCGTGTCACAAAACATAAAAAAATAAAGGGATGTAAGTTGACCACAAGAGGAAAGTTTTGTAATGCAAAATAATGAACCACTATTTACCCACTTATCTGGAGGTTAACCACTTAACCCCCGGACCATATTGCTGTCCAATGACCAGAGCACTTTTTGTGATTCGGCACGTCGCTTTAACAGACAATTGCGCGGTCGTGCGACGTGGCTCCCAAACAAAATTGGCGTCCTTTTTTTCCCACAAATAGAGCTTTCTTTTGGTGGTATTTGATCATCTCTGCGGTTTTTATTTTTTACGCTATAAACAAAAATAGAGCGACAATTTTGAAAAAAATTCAATATTTTTTACTTTTTGCTATAATAAATATCCCCCAAAAATATATAAAATAAAACATTTTTTTTCCTCAGTTTAGGCCGATACGTATTCTTCTACATATTTTTCGTAAAAAAAAATCATAATAAGCGTTTATTGATTGGTTTGCGCAAAAGTTATAGCGTTTACAAAATAGGGGGTAGTTTTATGGCATTTTTATTAATATTTTTTTTTTTTACTAGTAATGGCGGCAATCAGCCTTTTTTTTCAGTACTGAGACATTATGGCAGGCACTTCGGACACTTTTGACACTTTTTTGGGACCATTGGCATTTTTTTAGCGATCAATGCTATAAAAATGCATTGGATTACTATAAAAATGCCATTGGCAGTGAAGGGGTTAACACTAGGGAGCGGGGAAGGGGTTAAGTGTGTTCCTGGGTGTGTTCTAACTGTATGGGGGGGTGGACTCACTAGGGGAAATCACTGATCTTCTATTCATACATTGTATGAACAGGAGATCAGCGTTTCCCCCGCTGACAGGACCGAGAGCTTTGTGTGTCCCCTCTCTGTAACGAACGAGCGACGTGCCCCCTAGTGGCGGCTATAATGCGGACGTATAGCTACGGGCTCTCGCCCAGGAGAGCCACCGTCCTGCAGTAAAATGACGGCGGGCGGGGCTCAAGCAGTTAAAGAACTCTAATTAAAAAGCGGGATATTACTTAAAGGGTCACTGAAATGACTGTTTACAGGGTATAGAGATATAATAGTTAACTGATTCCTTTTAAAAATTATTAAAAATAGATAAAAATCAATCATATAATGTGCCTGCAGTTAAGTTTCATTTTTAAACTGGTTTCATGTTTCTGTGAAGTAAAGAGACACACAGAACAAAAACAAACAAATCCAGGGCAGTGTTTTGTTTTTAAAATGAATCTGATTGGTTCTGAGGAGTTTTAGACACACAGTAATGACAGCTTGGACCACAGTGAAAAGCTGCCATGAGATTTTTCATAAGGAGCCAGACAAGCAGGAAGGGTGGAGATCAGAGCAGAATTACAGCAACTTCAAAGCAAAAACGAACAATGAGGACATGAAACCAGGACTGCAGTAAGGTAAAGGAAGCTAATTAGCTAAAAAAAAAAAAAAAAATTCTTTAGTGATCCTTTAAACCACAAAAGATCTACTCAGCCAGGACTAGCGGGGACGGGGAATGAACACAGGGCTAATATTTCACAATGTCTATTGTAGATAGCTGCAGACAGCTGCAGAAAGACAATATGACTCCCAGTAAAATTGGAAAAATTTTCACTTGGTGCAAGTGATACTCCATTGGCCTGTACAGGCATACGGCTCCATGTACACAGGACGTTTTTACAACCTCTTCTGAACGATTTAACTTGACAGATAATAACCCACGTTTATAACGGCCGTTTAGCCACCAGAACAAGATCCACTGTAATCACAAGCTTTTCTATAAGTGACACCTTGATCAAAAAAGGCTGAGCTTGGCAAAATAGATAGTTGGTGGGCTCTATTGGGTTGAGGGACCAATTAGACAATGCACAAACATGTTTTAACTCAATGTGCTGTCATGCATCAATGCACCCTGCATTAATTATGCAAATCTGCAAATATTGTCCAAAGACAAGAGACATATACTCTTACTTGAGTCTTGGTGTACTTTGTAGATCTGCACAGTAATCCAGTGTGAAACTTTCCCTCTGTGTAGGAGCTTCCTTTAATAAAGACCAATCACTGCCGTTCTCTCCCCTTGTGCAGAGTGACTGGTCTTGTCTCCGCCCCCTCTTGTAGTTTTCTGCAGGCAGTCTGCAGGCAGCCTGTAGTGGGCATGGTAAAGGGCTAAATATTGGGTGGGATCAGCCAGTTCAAAGGAAAATGGACGACATTCAGCCCATGTGTAAGGCAGCCTGTCCAATGGAAGCTGGCCTTTCAGCCAGCTTCTGTGTAAAGGGCATAACCGAAAAAGGTCTGCCGATCAGCATCCTATCCAATCAGTGCTCTCAGTCAATGGCTGTTCACATGAGTTGGAGGGCTGGTCACAGGAGTAGGGGAGTGATCACAAGGTAAATGTAAAGGAAAAAAATTCTGAAATAAAAAGAAAATGAATGCAACCACCATTAGCAGTGGCGGCTGGTGATCAATATTTTGGGGGGGGGGGATTGAGTGCGAGAGGTAGGGCTGCTGCTCCCCGCTCCAGCCGAGGGAAGGACCGGGGCTTCTCCCGGCCACACAGGAAGTGGGTAATGAAACCCGATTGGCTGGGAGTCCTAAGACAGGACTGGTCTGGGCCAATGGGGTCTCAGGACCCACTTCCTGAATGGCTGGGAGAAGAATCCGGAAGACATTACCGAATATTCTTTCTTTTTTAACAATTAAAGACTCAAGCTCTAATCATGTGCTTCTAAAAAAAAAAAACACATTGGAGTCCATGCGTGTAGATTAGGGGCTGGGGCACATGGATTAGGGGGGCAGGCCGCCACTGTATCTAAGTGCTAATAATGTGCAATATATTACAAATTTAGTTCTTGGGTTTAGATATACTTTAAATATACTCCATTCTTTCCCTTTAACTGTTGCATTTTAGATTGCTCTTTTCCTAGTAATTTAAATTTAGCTTTCGAGGCACTGACACACAGCGTATTATTAGAGATTAAGGGTCAGGGTACAGATTGCAGTGCAGGGATGGGCAGAGAGCTGGTGCCATGAATCTGCCAACTCCCTTGAGCAAATATCACGCCAGTCTGCAGTGAAATTAGCACAGGGCTGAAGACGAGCCAACAACAACCTGACAATATCAGCTGACCAACCCGGCATGAAACAACCCTGTCTATAACCTGCAGTTTTTCGTGCCCTTAGGATCACAGAGATTTTGGTCACAGAGGCCTTGGCTGTTTTAATTACTTTAATGGGTTGCTATAAAGTGCCCAAAACAGCGCAGCAACCTGTTTAGCTAAGGTGCTGGGAAAGACAACAGCAGTTTGTTAAATGATTACCATCAAAAAGTCAATGATCACTAGGCAGGTGGTAATATTAGAATTTTTTTTTGTAATAGCTGTCTTGAGGCTGTGTGACTGTTATGGGGTCCAGAACCATCCAGCAACAGTTTTTAATATAGGTAGAAATGTAATTATTAATACCATTGAATGTAATAAATGTATATAGAGTCTCCATACAACTGCTATGAAAAAAAAGGAAATCCCTAGGCATGGCTTTGGAGATAGAGATTGGCTTCCATAGGTTTGCCATGAGGTCCTGTCTCACATTCTTGTCTCACATTCTTGCCATTGTATGTGTGCACGCGCAGCTCTTTTTAGGGAGGAAGGTCCGTGCACTTGTGCAGCAAAATATATGTATCAGTTGCATCTCCCCGCTGTCTCTATCCCTATCGGAGAAAATCTCCATCACTTTCTGTCCTCAAGACTGACCTGGTAAGTATTTTCCTGGCCTGGCTAGTGAAAATGGGACCTGTTGATAATGTTATTTCTAAAAAAAAGAAGTCCAAAATCCTGTAATTATCTCAGGCAACCTTACGTGACGAATATTGAGCGTCTGTTGTGTTACACTATGTGATTTATTATTGCTCTGTGTCTTTAAAGTGGAGTTTCCATCCCAATTTTTTTTTTTTTCATTATTGTGCTCATTAGACCTAAAAAAGAAAAAAAGAAAAAAAAATGTTTTTTTACTCATCTGGAAATGCCTGTTGCTATGCGGTCCCACGAAATCTGCCTTTGGAATAACCTAGGATTCTGACATCATCTCCTTCTAATGCTCCTGGGAAATGTGTGTCATCATTTTCCAGGATGCAGTGCGTTACCCAATCATCACTCCCCATCCAAGACTTCCAGGAAGTAAGTGCTTGTGAGCTTCACAATGCCCACAAGCAAAATGACAATGGTGTGGACATAGTTTTATAAACTATGTTTTTTGAATAACTATGCGGAGCGGCGGCGGATTGTAAAATAGTAAGTGACCGGATTTATATTACAAAAACGCATAATGAAAGGACATACATCTAAAAAATGCTAATTGTGGTTGGAACCCTGCTTTAAGCTCTGCTCCCTTTTGTCTAGCTGAACTCTCTCTCTCACCATAGTTCCTTTTATTCCCCTCCACTTCCTGTCTCTCTCTCATTAGCTCAGTATACCTTCCATGCTAAACATCTTTCCATGTGGCTTACAACTGCAACATTTTTCTACCTATTAATATCCATCATTAAAAAGAAACATTCGAAAGGATTAATCGTCTGTTTCTCTAACAGTGAGTTTATTCATTGAGTTAAGCTGTCTGAATTGATGCAAGGGATAAATAGAACACCAGGTCATGTAAGCCCTATATGAAGCTGGTGATAACGTTTATGATCTTGTAGTTGAGTCAGAACAGTGTCACAAGAACAGGAAGTGAGGGTGAATCTCCCAAACGGGGATACAGACTGCAATTAACTACTTGAGATCCGCGCTATAGCCGAATGACTGCTTCAGCGCGGATCTAAATATCCAACAGGCCGTCAATTGACGGTCTGTCACTAGCACGTTCCCTACTCGCGCTCCAGAGCGCGCAGCGGGGAAACTCTGTGTTGGCCGTTTGCGATGCGATCTGTGCGACCAATGAGAGATGATCTCATATGTAAACATATGAGATCATCTTTCATTGCCGTTTTACACAGAGACAGCGTCCTGTCTCTGGAGAGGAGACCGATCTGTGTCCCTTGTACATAGGGACACAGATCGGTCACCTCCCCAGTCACCCCCCCCCTCCCCCCACAGTTAGAACACAATGCAGGGAATACATTTAACCCCTTCCTCACCCCCTAGTGTTAACCCCTTCAATGGCAGTCACATTTATACAGTAATTAGTGCATATTTATAATAGCACTGATCGCAGTATAAATGTGAATGGCGCCAAAAATGTGTTAAAAGTGTCCGATGTGTCCGCCATAACGTTGCAGTCCCAATAAAAATCGCAGATCGCTGCCATTTCTAGTAAAAAAAAAAAATTCTAAAAATAATAATTCTGTCCCCTATTTTGTAGGCGATATAACTTTTGCTTATTGCGTTTTTTTTTGTTACCAAAAATATGTAGAAGAACACGTATCGCCCTAAACTGAGAAAAAAAACGTTTTTGTTTTTTTTAATTGGGATATTTATTATAGCAACAAGTAAAAATTATTGTATTTTTTTTCAAAATTGTCACCCTTTTTTGTTTATAGCGCAAAAAATATAAACCGCACAAGCGATCAAATACCACCAAAAGAAAGCTCTACTTGTGGGGAAAAAAAGGACGTCAATTTTGTTTGGGAGCCATGTCGCACGACCGCGCAATTGTCAGTTAAAGCGACACAGTGCCGGAATCTGAAATTTCACCTGGGCAGGAGGGGGGTATATGTGCCCAGTAAGCAAGTGGTTAAAACTTGTCCCCACTCTATCCAAAGGTTTGGCTGCAGTTGGGCCTTATTGAATTAAAGCTTTGAACTGAAAATGAAAGAAGCCTTAAGCGTAGGTAAAGCATAATGGCAACCTTCTCTTTTTTGTTCAGTTCTGGTCTGTTAAAGTGTTACTAAACCCAGGACATTGCATTCACTATATCTGGTCTCCCACAGTACACAGAACATGGAAATGCAATTATTTTAGTAAATATAAACTCCTAAATACCCTTTCTGATCAGCAGTTATGTTACGTACACGCGATCGGTTCATCTGATGAAAACGGACCGATGAATTTTTGATCAGATGTCCGATGAAGCGGACTTTAATCAGTCTTGCCTACACACTATCAGTTAAAAATCCGATCGTGTCCAACGCGGTGACGTAAAACACAGTGACGTGCAGAGAAAAATTAAGTTCAATGCTTCTGAGCATGCATCGACTTGATTCTGAGCATGCATGAATTTTTGACCGATTTCCCCACAGACGATCATTTTTTTCGTTTTTTTTAACCAACAGATAATTTTAAAACAAGTTCTACGTTTTTTCACCGATGGGAAAAAATAAACGATGGGGCCTACACACGATCGGTTCGTCCAAAGTAAACGGTCCATCGGACCGTTTTCATCAGACGAACTGATTGTGTGTACGTGGCATAAGAGCAGTCTTGTGACTTCTATCATTGTCCAGGCAAGCACTGGTTAAAGTTAAAGTTAAGGTTAAAGTTTTCTGACTGTCCTATAAGACTGCAAGACTCCAGATCCTCTGTTTGGGCAGTGCTAATTGGCCCTGTGCTGATCACATGCACTCTCCCAAGAAAAAAAAAATAATCTCTCTAGCAAAGCACACCAAACTGAGCATGTGCAGCCGGTCTCCATAGATTCTGTGTTATCAGGAAATTATCAGGGGGCAGTGGAAGGAGGGGAGGATCAGAGAAGACAGGATCAAACAGCTTTTTTACACAATGCAGAGGATTAACCACTTAGGTTCCACAGTGAGTATAACAAGCATGCTTTACTGCATATATATAAACTGATGTTACTGTGGTGGGTTTAGTAACACTTTGAATATACCATTTCTATGTCACATTTACTCTATAAACCTGTATACCCTAATAATATTAATAATATTTTTGTCCTGCCTCTGTGCTGCCTGGGTCCTTGTTCCCACCAGTTGAAAAATGTTTGTGATCCTGCACATGCCCAAAATGGAATGCATGACACTAAAGGCATCTGTTGGGGGAAAAATATTCCTTGCGAGATCTTGTGAAGCAACTTTTTTCCCAAGAAAATTACTATCATTTGGTACAGCATATGCGCAAAATGGGACGCATGCATGACGTTACGTGCTTCATCTCACGTGCAGTATGGCAATACTGCAATATCTTGTGATTTCCATAAAGACAATGGTGCCCTCCCAGGGGGTAATTGCGTGGGCAGGGCTACATCACCACTGCCTACAGGGAAGTGAAAAAAAGGTAAGTAAAAAAGAGTAAAAAAGCATTTTAAAAACAGGTGTTAGGCAATTTGACGTCAGCATTCAGAGGTGAATGCGGATGTAAAATTTAGGGAAAGAGGGAAAGTCCGCTTTAATCGATTAAGCCACCCGAGTTCTTATCTTGGCTACAGAATAAATAGTTCTCATGCTGTGGAAATTATTACAGTGGGAGGTATTCAGTAAAATATAAAAGAAAATAAAAACTGAGCAGGGCGGACACCTCTCAGTCCACAAAAATGCTGTGCGTTGTAAGAGCACACCAAAATGCGTTTCTGGCAGATTAACAGGCGTTTTCTGTAGTTGCAGGTATTTAAAGGAAGAGATCTTTGTATGGTATTGCAGAGGCGTACTGTATATTTCTTTTTTTCCATGACAAATAGTGTTGCTCACGAATATTCGTATTGCGAATATTCGGCTCGAATATGGCATATTCGAGTATTCGCGATATATTGCGAATTTCGCGGTGAATATTCGCTATTTCGAATATTCGTATTTTTTTAAAAATTTTTTTAGAACAGATCACATCCTAGAGATCCCCATCGACGTCTAAAAGCATTGCTGGTATGATTAGAGACCTTGGGCCGAGTAGCTGCAGCGATCAATTTATATTGCCGATAAATCGCAATGCGATTATTCGGCAATAGCGATATTGCGCGATTATTTTCGAGAAATTCGCAATATTGTTTTTAGCTAAAATAACACATATATTCGATTTCAGAGTGTTACTGTCGAAATTCCGCAATCAATTTCTCATTCGCATTTTTGCGAAATTACGATAAAATATCAAGAATATTCTGAGCCAATCAGAGTGCTCCATTCCGCATTTCTCGAATATTCGCAATTATTTTGTATTGTAATATATCAAGAATATTCTGAGCCAATCAGAGTGCTCCTTCCGCATTTGCCGAATATTCACAATTATTTTGTATTGTAATATATCACGAATATTCTGAGCCAATCAGAGTGCTCCATTCCGCATTTCTCGAATATTCGCAATTATTTTGTATTGTAATATATCACGAATATTCTAAGCCAATCAGAGTGCTCCATTCCGCATTTCTCGAATATTCGCAATTATTTTGTATTATAAAATATCACGAATATTCTGAGCCAATCAGAGTGCTCCATTCCGCATTTCTCGAATATTCGCAATTATTTTGTATTATAAAATATCACGAATATTCTGAGCCAATCAGAGTGCTCCATTCCGCATTTCTCGAAATTTCGAAAAATCGCAATAGCGAAAAATCGCAATAGCGAAAAATCGCAATCATTTCATTTCCAAAAAATATCACGAATATTCGTATTTAGCGAATATATTTCGAATATTCGACTATATATTCGAGATATATCGCGAAATCGAATATGGCATATTCTGCTCAACACTAATGACAAACACAAAAACCAAAAGCATAAGTATATGTAAATCTGGGCACTTCCCCTTTAATAATAATGCCATAGTTATAGTACATGTCACAACCAATATTTACATAGATTAACCACATCAAGACTGCAATACGTACATATACATTGCAGATTTGAAGCAGGTTACAGGGGCTATACTAAATTTGTCAGCCATAACCCCAGTATTGTTCTTTTCAGCTGGCGATTCTGTTTCTACTAAAAGTGACCCAAACAGCTAATTCGCCTCTGGATCTTTCAGAAGCAGCAGGAGGGGTCACCCCCCACCGCACATCAGTGTTTCTCAGGCTTACCATTCTCACCGGCGAGCACGGGAAACGATCCAGCGGTTTACATGGCTGGCCATAGAGGTAAAGAGACACAAGATCGTCACTTCAAGTGTAGGGTAGATGTAAACAGGATCACATCACTGGGTTTTGTTTCATCTGATGCTTTCAAGTAGGGTTGTCCCGATACCGATACCAGTATCGGTATCAGGACCGATACCGAGTATTTGCGGGAGTACTAGTACTAGTATTCTAGTAATAGAATACTTGTACAGCCCCGTCCCCCCCCCGCCGCCGCCGCAATGAAAGCCGCCGCCACATCAAAAGCCGCCTCCGCATGGGTTAAACAGCGTGCGGGAACATCACAGCTTTCATTTGAATAGCTGTAGTGTTCCCGCTGTGTATAGACACTCCCCCTTGCTCGTTATTGGATGGGTGATCGTGATCTGTCCAATCCCGAGCAAGGGGGAGTGTCTATACGCGCGGGGAAAACAGGTATTCAAATGAAAGCTGTGATGTTTCCCGTGCGGCGGCGGCTTTCGGCGGCGAGGTATGGGGGACATGGCTGGAGGGAAATGGCTGGATGGACATGGCTGGAGGGACATGGCTGGAGGGACATGGCTGCGGGGGAAATGGCTGCATATGTGGGGGACATGGCTGGAGGGACATGGCTGCATATGTGGGGGACATGGCTGGAGGGACATGACTGCATATGTGGGGGACATGGCTGGGGGGAAATGGCTGCATATGTGGGGGGACATGGCTGGAGGGACATGGCTGCATATGTGGGGGACATGGCTGGAGGGACATGACTGCATATGTGGGGGACATGGCTGGGGGGAAATGGCTGCATATGTGGGGGGACATGGCTGGAGGGACATGGCTGCATATGTGGGGGACATGGCTGGGGGGAAATGGCTGCATATGTGGGGGACATGGCTGGAGGGACATGGCTGCATATGTGGGAGACATGGCTGGGGGGACATGGCTGCATATGTGGGGGACATGGCTGGGGGGACATGGCTGCATATGTGGGAGACATGGCTGCATTTGTGGGGGACATGGCTGCATTTGGGGACACATTTAAAAAAAAGTATCGGTATTCGGTATCGGCGAGTACATGAAAAAAAGTATCTGTACTTGTACTCGGTCCTAAAAAAGTGGTATCGGGACAACCTTACTTTCAAGGGTAAAGGAGACACCCCATATGTCTCAATAAGGCTACTTTCACACTGAGCCATGGCCACGTTAGCTTTTAACCCCCGCTAGCAGCCAAAAAAGGAGTTAAAAGTATCCATGTTGTGGCGCTTCTGAAGTGCTTTTCAGGCGCTGCCCATTCATTTTAATGGGCAGGGCATTTTGGGAGAGCTGTATGTACCACTCTCAAACCGCCCCAAAGATGCTGCTTGCAGGACTTTTCTTAACATCCCGCAAGCGCAACGCACCAGTGTGAAAAGACACACTGAAATGAATGTGAGGCGGTTTTCAGGCATTATTTAGAGGCTATTTCTAGCCTGATCCCGCCTCAGTGTGAAAGGGGTCTTGAGAGGGCGTGTCATGCTTTATTGTTATCACAAGGGATGTTTATATTTCTTGTGATAGCAATAAAGTAAAAAAATAAAAAGGCGAACGCATACGTAGGTTGCGCACGCATACGTTCACAGTGTTCGTACCACACATGTGAGGTATTGCCGCAAACGTTATAGCAAGAGCAACAGTTCTAGTTCTAGACCTACTTTGTAAGGCTAAAGTGGTAACCTGCAAAAATGTTTAAAGCATTTCCTATGGAGATTTGTCATAGTTTGATGCCAATCCACGAGCATGTACAACATGTTATTTACTTGGTCTAACATCATCTTTTTTATTTTACCATAAATTGGGTTATATATTGGGCTTTTTTTCTTTAAAATTCATTACAGTGCATTTAAAAAAAAAATAGTTTGGAAAAACTGCTGCGCAAATACCAGGTGATATAAAAAATGCAATTACCACCATTTTATTCACTAGGGTCTCTACTAAAAAACATATATAACGTTTGGGGGTTCTAAGTTATTTTCTAGCAAAAAATACAGACTTTTACTTGTAAACAAAAAGTGTCAGAAAAGGCTTGGTCCTTAATGTGGTTAATACAAGTGACTAGAAATGATCATCAATTCATAAATAGTTTCCAGCATAGTGTGAAATCATTATGACTGATTTGTCCTATTTTTAGTGACCTTTTCTGCCCACAAAATTTCAAATTTCAGATGAGCCCATGACTAGAAGCAGAACTGAAAAACAATACAAATGTTGCCACTCACGAAAGCCACTACGGTGGTTTCCAATATTTTCTTAGCTAATGGACTCGTGACAGTTCTGATCAAACAACAAAATAAACAATTGTCCAAGCAAGGAGACATCACTGTCAACAATAAAAAAAAATAAAAAAAAAAGTCCAGGAATGCTTTAAACAAGTAAAACTATAAGTAAAATCTTTTATGTTATCTTGGCTAGAGCAATGAGGGGTTAGAGCAGCAGCCCAATAAACCATACACCAGGCTCTACATGCCAAGTCTTCTCATTACATGTCCAAAATAAGTGTTCAACGCAGATTGGCAGCATACGCTGTCCAATGGAACGCAAGAGACTAAGCAATGTATCTTTCTTGCACACAGTGATCTCGTAGTTTGGGACATGTATTTAAGTGGTCACAAAACATCTATATGGGGGGGGGGGAATTACCCACTAAAACCAATAAAAGGGACGTAATTTGGCTATACACTAGTAGAATTTCATCAGAAATTTTCCATTTTCAAGTACGTTCGTTTGGTTTTCTATGCATACTGGGTTAAATAAACACTTGTTTTTGACCACAGTGAGGGGAAAATTCGAAGAAACAGGATGGAAACATTTTCTCAAATAAATTTCTAACAGTATGTGGTTTTCGTTTGGGAAATTACATTTATTCCAGCAGTGAATACATTTTAAAGGATTTTCGAGTGTCATTCACCCAGTCAACTTTGTATGAATATTTGTATGAATTTTCATACAAACATTAATTGTAAAATCAAATTTATAGCCAGCTTTATGTCACAAAACATGGGGCACTAATTTTCTCAGAACTCTAAGGCCGCGTACACACCACTAAATAAATCTGATCAAATCGGTCTGACAGACCGTTTGATCGGATTTGTCTGCTGGGATATATTGGTTTGATCGTGTACACACGATCAAACCAAAATCCCCGCCAGCAGACAGCGCGGTGACGTGGCGGTGACGTTGACGCCGCCACGTCACCGAACCGGGAAGTAAAATACTTCCACACATGCGTCGAATCCATTTGACGCATGTGCGAACAGATATGTCCGCTGGTTAGTGTACTAACCAGCAGACATGTCGGACGGACGGGTTCCCAGCAGACAGATTTCAAAGCATGCTTTAAAATTTGTCTGCTGGAAAAACCTGTCTGCTCGTCCGTACACACAATCGAATTTGTCTGCTGAAATGGTCCGTCGGACCATTTCCAGCAGATAAATTCGATCGTGTGTACGCGGCCTAACAGTAAGAAACTATCCACTAACTCAGGAGTCTCCAAACTACGGCCCTCCAGGTGTTCAGGAACTACAATTCCCATCATGCCTAGTCATGTCTACGAATGTCAGAGTTTTACAATGCCTCATGGGAAGTGTAGTTCCACAGCAGCTGGAGGGCCGTAGTTTGGAGATCCCTGCACTAACTACTTCCCATTGACACCAACAATGAAAACAATTCCTCCTGCTGACACCAACAATGAAGCAGCATTCCTTTGCCTGACACCAAAAATGGGACACCATTCCTTTCATTCAGGGATGGTGCGATGAGGTCAGCCAGTGGTTAGTATCAGAGCCAGATACACACAGGTTACGTACGCCGCAAACTTTAGAGCGAGAACAATAATTCTAGCACTAGGACTCCTCTGTAACTCAAAACATGTAGCCTGTAAAAAAAATTACAGTATCACCTGTGGAAATTTTTAAGTACTGAAGTTTGATGCCATTCCAAGTATGTGCAATTTTAAAGCGTGTCATGTTAGGTATCTATTTACTCTGCGCAATCTTTCACATTATGCAAAACAATCAGGCTAACTTTAGTGGGGGTTTTTTAATTCATGAAACCGTTTCATTACAAAAAAACACGTTTGAAAAATTGATGCGCAAATACTGTGTGACATAAAAAGTTGCAACGACCACCATTTTATTCAGTAGGGTGTCTGCTAAAATATATATATATATATATATATATATAATGTTCTCAATAATTTTCGAGCAAAACAATTATGATTTTTACAAGTAGGGGAGAAATGTCAGAATTGGCCTGGGTGGCAAGGGGGTTAAAGTGGTTGTAAACCCTTATACACCACTTTAACCTACAGGTAAGCCTACATTAAAGGCTCTTTCACACGTCCGTTCAGTTTTCCCCTTCAGTTTTTTCCCCTTCAGTTGATCAGTTTTTCATCCGTTTTTCGTCCGTTACGTTTTTTTTGATGGAAGAAAAATAGGGTTTTCTTCCTTCCAAAAAAACGGAGCTTACCGCAAACGGATGTTAACGGACGTTTAGCGGATGCTCATCCGCTAACGGACGCTAACCCATAGGGAAGCATTGAGGTCCGTTAACGGACGTCCAAAAAAAACGGACGAACTGAACGGACGTGTGAAAGGGCCCTTAGGCTTACCTGTAGGTGCAACAAATATCTCATAAACTTACACGGTTTAAGAGATATTTGCAGAAAGGTCTGCACCGATGTCTACAGCGAATGTGCACCGTAGACAATGGCGCAGGCACACTGAGCATACCGTTAGTGAGGGCGATCGTGCTGTCACTGACGGCGTGACATCATCGCGGCTCCGGCCAATCACAGCGCCAGAGCCGCGATACCCGGAAGTAACTTGGATATCAATGGCGGCGGCGGAGACAGAACGAGAATCGCTTCGGGGGCTTCGATCTCAGGTAAGTAATTCATAATGAGCTAGTATGCTATGCATACTAGCTCATTATTACTTTCTTTTGCAGGGGTTTGTTAAAATGGTAAAATGTCCTGGAAGGAAAAACATCCCTGTGTAAGGGGTGTCAATGGAAGGAAAAAAATGTGCCTGCCTCTGTGTTATCACTGGAAGTAAATGTCCCTGCACTGGGAGTGTCACTAAAAAGAAAAACATTTGCTGCATAGGTGGTGTCACTGAAAGAAAAAAAATGTCCCAGCTTCAGTGGTGTCACTGGAAAAAATAAATGTCTCTGCATTAGTGGTGTTACTGGAAGTAAAAAATCTCCCTGTGTCTGTGGTGTCACTGGAAGGAAAAAATGGCCATGTTTTGGTGGTGTCACTGAAAGGAAAAATGTCCCTGCATTTGTGTTGACGGTCCGAAGAGGCATCTGTGCAAGTGGGATGCAGGGAGGGGAGGTAGGTGCAGTAGGGTGGATGAAACTAAAGGGACCTGGGGGCCTCTGAGTGAGGAAGGGCAGAAAAAGGGCTCTATGGGGGGTAGGAGGTCTATGGCTCTCCTGAGGGAGTTCTGAGGAGGAGAGTGGATAGTAAGGGTTGCGTTACCCCCCCTCACCATCTGTGTACTCATTCACTTCAAATTTCTTTCCCAGCATAGCACCTGCCAGGTGCAAAGCCAGCTTCTTTTTCTTCCCATTTTTAGTCATGTGATATATCACATGACAAGGAGAGTAAGGAAGAAGGGCTTCACTCCCTTGCAGTATCGCACTGAAACCGGGGTGTGTTCTGAGTGAGTGTCGCTCTCTTCTACCAATGGCAGGTTGCAGAATCCTCCCCCCAGCAGCTTTGGAGATGCCTGCTCTTCTAACAGATAGGGGAACAGAGCAGCTGACCCCCCCATTGCACGCATCCTTGTTCCGACCTTGCTGACACCAATAGCGCACCATTCTTCTCACCAATGCCAACAATAGGCTGTCCCAACTATGGGGCAAAATTCCTCTGATTGAAACCAGTGGGGTACCATTCTTTTCGATGACACCGATGGAACTCCATTCTTCTCAATTACATCAACAATGGGCATCATTCCTTTGACTGAAACCAATGGGGCAGCCTTCCTCTCACTGACACCAATAAGGCACCATTCCTCTCACTGACACCAACAATCAGATGCCATTCCTTACACTGACACCAATAATGGACAGCATTCCACTGACTCAAGCTAATAGGACCCTCTTCTTTCACTGGCACCATTCTTCTCACTAACAGTAACAATGGAGCACTATTCCTCTAACTGATACCTATAAAGCACCATTCCTTCTCCTGATACTCAAGATGAGGCACCATTCTTTTCAACGACCACCAACACAAGATCATTTTTTACTCCTATAGACAATGACGCTGGTGTATTGTACAATAAGTAGTCAGAGCGGACTGACCATTGGGGCCCTCGGGCCTGTGCCACTAGGGGGCCCCATCAGGGTTGCCAGCCTCAGTAAAACCAGGGACAGTATGTAAAAATCTTCTTTTTTTTTTTTTCATCTGTCCCTAAAATGTCCCTTACCGACTTCCTTTTGGTCTAAAAATCCCAAGATTATAGCTGCCCCGCCTCTCCAGTACCTTTTCAGTGTATATGTATACTGTGTGTGTATACTGTGTGGACCCATAATCTATTGCCTGGGGGCCCCATAATCTCCTATTGCCTGGGAGCCCTATAATCTCCTATTGCCCAGGGGGCCTCATAATCTCCTATTGCCCAGGGGGCCCCATAATCTCCTATTGTCCAGGGGGCCCCATAATCTCCTATTGCCCAGGGGGCCCCATAATCTCCTATTGCCTGGGAGCCCTATAATCTCCTATTTCCCAGGGGGCCCCATAATCTCCTATTGCCCAGGGGGGCCCATAATCTCCTATTGCCCTGGGGGCCCCATAATCTCCTATTGCCCTGGGGGCCCCATAATCTCCTATTGCCCAGGGGGCCCCATAATCTCCTATTGCCCAGGGGGCCCCATAATCTCCTATTGCCCTGGGGGCCCCATAATCTCCTATTGCCTGGGAGCCCTGTAATCTCCTATTGCCCAGGGGGCCCCATAATCTCCTATTGCCCAGGGGGCCCCATAATCTCCTATTGCCCAGGGGGCCCCATAATCTCCTATTGCCCTGGGAGCCCTATAATCTCCTATTGCCCTGGGAGCCCTATAATCTCCTATTGCCCAGGGGGCCCCATAATCTCCTATTGCCCAGGGGGGCCCCATAATCTCCTATTGCCCAGGGGGCCCCATAATCTCCTATTGCCCGGGGTCCCATGAGTTGTCAGTCCGCCACTGCTAGTAGTATTGTCACACTGCAAAAATACTGCAAGTGAAGTCCCAGTAAAATCAGAACTGATTTTGAAACTTTTTCTAGGCAGTGAGAAGGTACTGAAGTGATTAATGAACTGTTTTTAATAATGTCGACAGGAACCAATAAGATACTTTCCCATAGTGTGCAGGATGAATAAAAGGAGAAATTTGGTTGGCTGTCATGGGCAATGGCTGTTTTTCTCAGATCATTTTGTTTATGAGACCACCAATAAGATTAAAAAGTTCAGAAAACTATTTGGTTTTAGCTTAAAGGGTGAACCCGTATTTCACACCTGCCAGCATTTTTTTTTTATATTATCTAGGTACCCAACTGGCACAGCAGAATTTTTTTGGTATGATAACCCACCGCAACCAGCCACAATTCAGTCTGCTGAAGTCAGGCCAGAGAAAGATAAATTATAATTGATTGCCATCTGTTACTGCCATTTAAGGATACACCATTTTTTCAAAAGTATTGAGACACCTACCTTTACACACACATAGCATCCCAGTCTTAGTCTGTAGGTTTCAATATTGAGATTGCCGTGGCCCACCCTTTGCAGCTATAACAGCTTCAACTCTTCTGTCCACAAGGTTTAGGAGTGTGTCTATGGGAATGTTTGACCATTCTTCCAGAAGTGCATTTGTGAGGTTAAGCACTGATGTGGATGAGAAGGCCTGGCTCGCAGTCTCCACTCAAATGTATCCCAAAGGTGTTCTATCGGGTTGTGGTCAGGATCTCTGTGCAGGCCAATCAAGTTCCTCCACCCCAACACGCTCATCCATATCTTTATGGACCTTGCTTTGTGCACTGGTCCAAATCATTTGGTGGAGGGGGATTATGGTGTGGGGTTGTTTTTCAGGGGTTAGGCTTGACCCCCAAGTTCTATTAAAGGAAACTCTTAAGGTGTCAGCATACCAAGACATTTTGGACAACTTAATACTCCCAACTTTTTGTGGGAACAGTTTGGGGATGGCCCCTTCCTGTTTCAACATGACTGTGCACAAGTGCAGAAAGCAAGGTCCATAAAGACATGGATGAGTGAGTTTGGGGTGGAGGAACTTGACTGGCCTGCACAGAATCCTGACCTCAACCCGATAAAACACTTCTGGGATTAATTGGAGCGGAGACTGCGAGCCAGGCCTTCTCGTCCAACATCAGTGCCTGACCTCACAGATGCGCTTCTGGAAGAATGATCAAACATTCCCACTGACGCACTCCTAAACCTTGTGGACAGCCTTCCCAGAAGAGTGAAAACTGTTATAACTGCAAAGGGTGGGTTAACTCAATATTGAACCCTACGGACTCAGGCCCCGTACACACGGCCGAGGTTCTTGGCAGAAACCAGCGAGAAGCTCGCTGGGATCCTCATTCTGCCGAGAACCTGGGCGAGCATCCCGTCGGGAAAGCCACCGAGAGAAAATAGAGAGCAGGTTCTCTATTTTCTCGGCGGCCCGTCTGGAATCAGGATTAACAGCTGGTCGCCTTTCCCGACGGGATGGTCGCCGATTCTGACGGCCGACCGAGAACATTGATGGGCGGAACGATGTGTTTGGCCCGTCGAGGTTCTCTGCCGTGTGTACGCCGCCTAAGACTGGGATGCCATTAAAGTTTATGTGCGTGTAAAGGGAGGTGACCCAATACTTTTGACAATGTAGTGTATCTGAAGCCAAAAACTTTTCTTTTAGCTTTTAATAGAGTGGCAACTGTTTATAATGTCAGGCAGGTGTTTTTTTGTTTTGTCTGGGAACCATATTGGGAAATTTCTGTTCATTTTCTGTTCTGGAAACACAACAGGAAGTAGGAGGAATCTTTCCAAAGTTGTCATTGGAACAGGTGTCCCAATTGGAAGATTGCTCTAATAGCAGCTGTAACATTTTGGATTTCCTATAGTTTTGGACGGTGGACAAACTGTGAGGTGAATCTTCCCAGCAGGGACACAGACAGTGATAAAACCCTTGTTTGGGATTCTAACCCCTACCCCGCTCCATCTGAAACTACTATTTTTTTTTTTTTTTCATTACAAATGAATTATTTTCCTCCTTGCTTTCTTCATGTAACATGGCAGTTTTTTGCTTATTTTTCTCAGAAAAACCACTCACAGCCCTGCCATAGAAAACAGCGTCATGCAGTTTCAAGCACCACTCTAGTAATATATTAAAGCTGAACTGAAGGTAGATATAAAATACACAAATTAATGCAGCTCTCTTTTCATTTATACATCATTATTTTTATTTTTTTAATGCAAACAGTTTAAAAGCCTAAATTTGACCTTGGCCTGTTCTGTAGGGTTGGAGAGTGACAGGAAGAAGCAGTACCAGGAGTCAGTCAGTTGATGTGTTGACAAGAAGCATGCTAAGGTCCCTTTCACACTTGTGCGACTTCAAAGTCGCGCGATTTTACAGCGATTTCGCGGCCGCGATTTTATCGCGATTTTGCGCGATTTCAATGAATGCCTGTGTAAGTGGCATCAAAATCGGACCAAAGTAGTGCAAGGACTACTTTGAAGTCGGCACTACTTAAAGTTGTGCCAGTATGAATGGTAGTCATTGAAAATAAAGGAGATAGACTTGTCATACGATTTTGCAGTCCAAAATCGTGAGACAAGTCGTATAAGTGTGAAAGGGACCTAAAAGGAGGAGAGAGCAGAGTGACAGAGACACAAGCTAATCGCTGTGCTGCTTCTCCTTTCACTGTCCAGTCACAGGCTGCAGTGGGTTAACCTGTTCTCGAAAGAGAGTTGACTGATGCTGGCAGCAGGAAAAAAGTACAGCAGTGGAAATCTCTGCTTTGAGGGTAAATTTTGCAGCAAAGGTGGGTCTTTTTCTTTTTTGGTTGTATGGTCTTTTTTTGTACTTTTACCTACAGGTAAGCCTATATTAAGGCCTATAATAAGGCTTACCTGTAGGTAAACAAAAATATCTCCTAAAACTTTATAATTTAGGAGATATTCCCCTCGCAATGAGCCGCTGACTGCAGCGGCGCATGCGCACAGGGGATTCTCGGCTTAAGGCCCGGCAAATACCGGACCTTGCCGGTGTAGTGTCACATTCCTTTCCCTATCACAGAATGCTCCGGAAGTGACGTTTTGTCGCCGCCATCTTGCTATACCCCAAACTCCTGCACAGTAATGATAGAGTGAGAAGGGTAAAGCGGACATCTTTTTACACCCACTGGAGTTTTAGATTTCACAGTTATTTTCAACACAAAACGGAGCTTATATGCTTAAATACAGTGTTTGGAAATCCGACGGACTTTTTAAATGTTAAATTTTAAAAGCAGCAGCAAACCTGCTGACCTTACATGGTTGCTATGAACAGAATACCTCTGATTTTCACACTTAACATTAAACAGTCCGTCGGATTTCCAAATACTGTATTTAAGCATATAAGCTCCGTTTTGTGTTGAAAATAACTGTGAAATCTAAAACTCTGATGGGTGTAACAAGATGTCCGCTTGCCCCCTTCTAACTCTATCATTACTGTGCAGGAGTGTGGGGTGTAGCAAGATGGCGGCGATGGATAACACATCGGAAAGAAGTCTCCCGCGCGCACGCGCAGGAGTGACGACATCGTGGCTCCAGCCACTCACAACGCTGGAGCCGCGATACCCGGAAGACACGCTGAAGCAACATGTCAGCTACCTTGGTGTGGACCAGGTAAGTTACCGATGCCTCATTCTAAGATAAGTATTTCAATATGAACTAGTATGCGGTGCATACTAGCTCATTATGCCTTTTGACTTACAGGTGACAAAAAAAAGAAAAAAATTCTGGGACTATACAACTGCTTTAATGAACTACTTACTTCTACCTTGCTATTTTGAAGTGGAGTTCTGCTTTAATATATAAAGCCAAGACAATGCAGACAGCAGGAACTTAATATATATATATATAAAAAAAAAAAAACATACATTTTATTGTAAGGATGATCAAGCGAGGAACCTGGCACCTTTTGGGGGCCTATTTAAGAAAGCATTTGTCATTAGATTCTGTTTTGCAGCTCCCTGCTTTTGACCAGTTTATCCCCTGCGATTTATCAAGCTATGACTTAAAGGGGTTGTAAAGGAAAACATTTTTTTCCCTAAATAGCTTCCTTTACCTTAGTGCAGTCCTCCTTCACTTACCTCATCCTTCCATATTGCTTTTAAATTTCCTTATTTCGTCTGAGAAATCCTCACTTCCTGTTCTTCTGTCTGTAACTACACACCGTAATGCACACCAGGGAGAAAGCCTCTTGAGGGGGGAGGGGGCGAGCAGGAGTGTCAGGACACTCTCTTAAAGAAAGGATCTGTGTGTTAGTGGGCGTCCTGACACTGCTGCTTGCCCCCTCCGCCCTCAAGAGGCTTTCTCCACCCCAGGGAGAAAGTCTCCCATTACGATGTTGAGTTACAGACAGAAGAACAGGAAGTGAGGATTTCTCAGAAGAAGGTAAAGGAAGCTATTTAGGGAAAAAATATGTTTTCTTTACAACCCCTTTAAAAGTGCTAAAAACAATGAAAAAAGTTAAATAGGAATTGGTGTCTATTATAAAAGCCACATAGGAGCAAATAATTGATAAATGAGCAAAGTTATTATAAAGCCTTTCATTTTAGGTTTGGACACAATTGGACACAAAAGGTTAAAGCTGAACCCTTTGAAAAGCAAATATTATTTAAATATAAGAGGCTTGTGTAGTATATCTTGGTGTCCCTTGAAAAACATTTCCCAGCGCTGTGCTAAACTTTCAATTTAGTAACTTCCTGTCATAAAGACCAGTCCCTGCTGCTCTTTCTCTTTGTGCAGGGTGACTGGTCTTGTCTCCGCCCCTCCTGTAGTTTTCTGCAGGCAGACTGTAGAGGGTGGGGCCTGCTGAGTACCTCCCATACCTCTAATCTCTGCACAGGACGGTGATGGTACCGCTGCTACTTTAATAAGAAAATATCTGGGTTTGTAAAGATATTTGGTATTCTTAAAGAACGTTTTTTTGCCCGGAGTTCAGCTTTAAAAAAAAATGTTTTCCTTGTGACCCCTTCTGGGGAGATTTTCCACCACTTGTCCTTGTTATGCCTGTAATGGAGGCATGGTTGCCACTGTTACAAAAACATTGCTAGAAGTTCTAACCCTTCCTCACTTTGGTAAAAACATGTATTGCAGACATTTTCCCAACATTTTGTGCAGATTGGAGGTGAGGAAAAATCTCCACAGAGAATAAAAAACTTGACTTGAATCTAAAGAAAACTTGAACCTTTCCTGTTCTATCCAAAGCTAAAAAAGTTTTAGTGGGGGTTAGTCTTTAAAAAAAGAAGCCAGGATCACATTTCAAGTACTCATTTAAAAGTGGAATACTATTTTCGTGAGCACAGTCCTGAATTCACTGTCTTTATACGCACATTGACATTAACGGAATAATAAAAAAAAAAGTTTGGGTTTAATATTTAAGTGACAAATTAAGTGATTAAAAAGACAAACAAAACTGTTAATTAAGCTTTTATAATCAAAAATTCTAAATGAATGGTTAAAGCCAAGAAAGCATCAATCTGACTGTTTCCACTTCTTAGAAATAGGCCCCCTTCAAGGGACAAGATTTTGAAGGACAAAGCTTTGGAATCGGGAAAGTTCCCTTGAAATGTTGGGTAACACAGACAGAGGCATGAGACCGGGCACGTGGCAGTGAAAGGGTTAGCAGACACTCGTGCTGGAGCACAGTACACAGGGATGGGGTGATGGGTATTCCCAGAATCGCAGAGCTCTCAGGCTCACAATGGATGTCACGATTAACCCCTTTCGCAGCTGCTGTCTAGCCAAGAAAATATTGAATTGCGATGCACAGCGGGGTCCCCGGCTGGCTCTTTAAATTTGGTTGCCGTGGTAACGGCACACACCATCCGCTTGCTAATTGCAAAGCGTCTGGGACATTTTCCACTTCAATTTGCAGAAGCGGGGCTACTCAGCGCTGCAAAGGGTAACCGGGTGCGTCACCTAATCTCTTTGCTCAAAGGCCCCTCGGTTATATGTACCCCTCCCCCCCCTACCAACCACCACTCCACCCCAATCCTGAGCCCTGCACATCCTTGTTAGTGCGCTGGTGCAGAAGAGGTTAAGTGAGCGTGACATGCACATGGGGTTATTGCCTGCTGGATCATGCAGCAACCAGATTTGCTTACAATAATCCCGGCCCAGTGTGGGGTGTCTCTGACTAGTAATGAGGAGCAGTTGGCTGCCATGATGAAGGCCACCGTGGCGACGGACACGCCGAGGGTCAGCTGGAGCAAGGCCACCAAAAGAGGGAAGCGGCAGCCGCAGCAAGTGTGCGCATCGTCCTGCTGTCCGGCCTTGGCGACTTTCTTCTCTTTTTTCTGCTTTTTCTGGTCGGCTTTTTTGTCCTGGCCTTTTCCTTGGCCCTTCGCCGGCTGCTCTTGGCTGGCTGGGGATGGTGGCTTGTGTTTGTTGTCCGCTCCCATTTGGATGCTGTGTGTGTTAAATCAGGCTGGACTGGTGTTTCTTTCTCTCTCTCTCTCTCCTCTCACTCTCTTCCCTTTCTATTTCTATCTCCCACACTCTCTCCCTCCCTCCCTCCCTCCCTATATCTCTCTTGTCCCACTCACGCTCTCTTCCCTCCTCTCTCCCTGCTCCCTTTCCCCCTTCTCTATGTCTCTCAACCCTTTCTGTCACTCCTCTCTCTCTCTCCACTCTTTGCTGTATCTAACAATCTATCTACCACTCTCTCTCGGCTGTCTCTCCCTTACCACTCCCTATCGCACCCCTCTCTCCCTTTTTGCACTCTCTTCTCCCTTTGTCTCTCTTTTGATCTTATCTCTCTCTCTCTCCTCTTATTGGCTATCACTTGCCCCTTGTCTTCTCTCTCACCCCCTCTTTTATTCCACTCTTTGGTTCCCTTTTTTTGCTCTCAACTATCCCTCTCTTCTCCCTCTCACCCCTCTTCTCTCTCTCTCTCTCTCTCTCTCTTTCTCTTATCTCCCCCACTCTTTTGTCTCTCCTCTCCTTCCCACAACACTTATTTTATCTCTTTCTCCTCTCTCTTGCTATCTGCCCCCTTGTTTTTACTCTCTCTCTCTCTCTCTCTCTCTTTCCCTTCACCTATCTCCTTTTCTGTCTGTCTCTCTCTTTTTTTCCTTTCTCTCTTTCTGACCACTTTCTCTCACTGCCTCTCTCTCTTTTTCTTCCTGTTTCTTCTTTTTTCTCTGTTTCTCTCACTGTCTTTTGTTATCACTTACTGTCTCTCTCTCCCACTGTCTCTTCGTCTTACTCTCTCTTTTTCTTATTTGTCTTTATCTTCCTTCTTTTTTTTTCTTCTTGTCTCTGTGTCTCTCTCTTTTTCACTGTCTCTTTGTCTTACTCTCTCTTTTTCTATATCTTACTGTCTGTTCTTCTTTCTTCCTCTTTTCCCCTGTCTCTATCTCTTTCTCTCTCTCTTTTTCTCACTCGCTGTCTCTTCTTCTGTCTCGTGCACACCCTGGCTGCCTGCAAGCCATGAAGGGATCCTGGTATTTGGGAATCACGGGGCTGAACTAATATGGAAAGCATTTGGAGCAGATTCTTCAGCCCTTAAATGCCACTTATAGGCGAGGGAACCAGAGGGGGGGCTTCGAGGGGTTAGCGGAGTGCCAACCTGCCAGGGCCCAGTGAAAAAATAGATTGTCGTCCGCCTGTGTGACAGGAATGAAGGCTGGCTCGACAGGGGCTAATGAAATGCAGAATACCAAAACGTGACAAGCAAGGCTTAAATATTTCAGTAGGCCCAAGGAAATGTTCCCAAACAGCTCAGCACCCTGAGGCCTTTCTGAGCACTGGGGCCAGACAGGAACTGACTGCACACAAATTGCCATCACGCAGAGGGTGGGTGATGGAGCTGGCAGCTGGGTCCTCCCTGATATAATCATATATTAAGCCTCGACACTTCAAAACAAACACCACAGGCCTATGTACGCTGAGCGTGTTATTAGACGCACGTACATAATCAAATACGCAAACAGGCCCTCGCAACTGGATGTCTAATAGCTCAGCTGCTAATTTATTAAAAGAAAACTCCTCACAATAATGTTGTTTCACGCTATATACCCAATTATTGGACTGATTTTATAAGGATCGAGGAAATCGCTGCATTATTCCCAAAATTATAAAGAATTTAAATTGCATTAAAACTTAAGTTCCACGGTCCTCAACCCAGTGATTCCAAACATTGTAGAGTGCCAACTTTACAAGGGCCTGTCTCACTCAGTAAACAAACTGTGAAAAAAAAGGATAGAAGCGCACACTGGGAAACAGCCTGGTTTAATGTGTATCAGATAGGCTTCATCTTCACCTCCTCTCAAGCCACACCTCTCTAACGCATTTCACCCGTTAATGTGTGTAGAGGTAGTGGCCACCTGACCATCACACCTAAAATGAGCTTGTTGGACATCCCATTCCAAAAACATGGACATTAATGTTGACAATAAATAATAAATTGTCGATTTTTTTCCGATAAATCTATAGGAAAAAATTGATCAATAGTTGACAACCTATTTTATTGATATGCCACACATGGGGAAGTGGATTTTGATAAATAGTTGGGATACAATCATGGATTTTATTTCACAGTTAAAGTAGAACTAAAGGCAAAACTTTTTTTCATTTTGGATAGAGCAGGGGACACCAAACTTTCAACCAAAGGGTCAGTTTACTGCCCTTCAAGATTTAGGGGGGCTGGAGTGTAGTCAGTGGGAGTAAACAATGCCATAGGTTGGTAGTCAATAGGAGTAAAAAAATACATCATTGGTTTCAGTGGGAGGAACAATGCCCCATCATTGGTGTCAAGTAGGTGAATTAGTTCCCCAGCTCTGGTGTCAGTGGGGGGATAAGTACCACATTTTTGATGCCAGTGCAGAAATAGTGCCTCGTTTCATTGGAAGGAATAGTGCCCTAAAGGCCAGATGATGGCAAGCAAAGTGCCACATGTGGCCCACGGGTTTGGAGATCTTTCTTTTCACTTTCTGTCCCATAGCCAACCAGGAAGTGAGGGCAAACCCCTGCAAATTAAAGGAATTCCCTGCCCCCCCCAAGTTACCAGAACTAGTGTCCTAATTAGAAAATTACACTCTATTACTTTTTTGGGGACAACCCAAAATTTCTGATTTTCCTTTACCTTTAAAATATCACTTACCTAATTTTTCCTTTTGATCTCCAAAATACAGTAATTCGGGTTTGAAAATGCCATTTCCTGTCTCTCCTCTTCTTGCTTTCCACCAGCATCTGAGCTGTTTTGCATGGTGGAAAGCAGAATGTGCTCACCCCCTCCCTATGACTACAGCCCTGCGTGAAGATGCTCTCTTATCCCTCACAGGCATGGAGGCTAAGCCTAATGGGAACTGTAGTTCCCATTATGCCGTGATGTAGCAAGAATGAATGCGCACCGCAAACCAGGAAGTCAGTGAGAATAACAATTCAGGAGTGATGGAGGTGAATAAAAAAGCTCGATTTCAACAGGTATTAAACTAGTTATAATGCAAAACATTACTTTTTACTTTATCAGCTACTGTCAGACTTTAATTTAAGAGGAAAATATTTTTGTCTTTACAACCCCTTTAACTTATATCATAAATTATCAATTGCATCATTTTGTTTTCTTCTTGATGTGATTGTATTCATGAACAAAGTATCACGGTGTTGCCAATCGATGCAAAACAATCAATAATTTTCCACCCTGATCAACTCAGTTTGATTGAATAAAACAAAAAACAAAATAAAACTAAATGGAGTCTAAAGCTTCATTCACACTAATGTGATTTTTCCTGTGCCTGTAATCGAGCTGCAATGCACGAAAATTGAAATCAAAATTTTCTGTATGGCGCCCATTCACATCAATGCAACAAGGTGCAGTGCAAGTTTTCGAAAGATGTAGATACTTGGTGCAGCATTGTACATTTTTGGTCCCTTATACTTCAGCGGTAGTTCATGAAAATTGGCTGAAAAAATGCATACATAATTGAATTGCCTTGTGTGGCCATTTGGTTCCCACTTGGCACCTTCCTGACAGGGTTGCCAAAGCCCCACAAATGTTTTACACTAAGGCCGCGTACACACGAGGGGATATGTCCGCTGAAAACGGTCCGATGGACCGTTTCAGCAGACATCTCCGCTCGTGTGTATGGGCTAGCGGACAGATTTGTCCACCCGACAGATTTCAAAGCAAGCTTTGAAATCTATCCGGTGGGGATCTGTCCGCCCGACATGTCTGCTGGTTAGTACACTTACCAGCAGACATGTCGTCCCCCACCGCCGCCGCGCCGCTGCCGAATGGATTCGGCGCATGCGCGGAAGTGTTTTACTTCCTGGTGCGGTGACGTGGCGGTGACGCGGCGGCGTCAACGTCACCGCCACGTCACCGCGCCGTCCGGCGGCGGGGAATTTGATCCGATGGTGTGTACACGCCATCGGATCAAACTCCCGATCGGACATATCCGATGGAAATGGTCCGCGGACCGTTTTCATCGGATATGTCCGATCGTGTGTATGGGGCCTAATAAAACATTGAAAATCAGTACATTCCCCTCTCACAGAATGATGATCTGCCTTGTTTGCATAAGCAGAGCGCTGTTCTGCCTGTCTCCTGAACAATCACAGCGGGAGCGGGTTGCTGAGAAGCGTTAGATCACGTACTAGGTGATCTGCTGCAGTATATGTGCATGGGGCAGTCCACAAGCGGTTGAACAGAACCTCAACCTAGTCCCTGTATACACTCTACACGTATGTCACAGTCCTTGTGCCCACAAAATACTCCTAATCACTGTATCACAACTGACAGCCTCTAAAACACACATAAACCCCATGACAAAGGATCATTTAAAAAAAAAGGAGAACTTCATTAAAACCAGCAACTGTTAAGATAAATATAGGCCCGAAGCAAAGAAAAAAAATAGGCACAGGGCCCCATAACAGGGGAAACAGGGCTGGACAGTGTTAAAATGACATTGTTGTTTTAGGGAAGGTCCACTTACGGTATTGGCTAGTCAGTGGTGGCTACTGGGGGGTATGCTGGGTGGTATCCCAAACATTTGGGTGGTATCCCAAACGCAGAAATACCCACTCTCCCACCCTTGATTGTGTTGGGTTTGGAATGTTGTTTTGAATGTCTTGGAGGTTAGGGTCTTTGGAGGCGTTTACATTTTTGGTACAGTTCATAGTGTGACCCATCTAAGGTATGGCATCCTCTGTTGGATCCCAGTTAATAGTGGTTTAACTGAGAAGTGGTAACAAAGTGGTATCTGTGGAGCTGGTGTTTTGCATGGCTGGGGATCATTAAGATGTAACACAGATTCATAACCTGAATTTGGTTCTGTGGTGCCTCCCAAGACCAGCAACCTTTATGTTACAGGTACTTCTTGTTTCTGTTTTAAGGAATGTTATTTTGTTCAATTCTTAATAAATGGCCAAAACTGGCCAAATTTTTTCCAGATCGGAGTCTATCATTATTTGCTCATGGGTTATATGTTTGGGAGGTTTTGGTGGGTACTGTGTATTAAGGGGGAGACATCTGTGGTACCCTTGTCACAAACACTTTGACCAGGAGGACTAGGTCAATATTTTCACTAAATATAAAAGCTAAAACGGTATTGATTTCATAAATAACAAATATTTGTAAATATTAATCACGCCTTTTTGATAAACAGTAAAAATCAAAAAAGATACACAAAACTGTAAATTAGCAATTTAGTCTAAAAATCTGAAGGTTATAATTTTTCATTTATAGCTTTCAGAGTTTGTAAAAGACCCTCCAAAGCATACATTTTCTGAAAGCACATGACCTTTAGAATAAAAAAAAAGGTGCGACTGATTCTTTTAGGCCCTTTAAAAGTTGCACAAATGTTTATCAAATCACTATTTAGACTAAAAATACACCTAAATCTTTATTAGCACACATAAACACAACATAACTTACAAAATTCCTGCTAAATTCCTACTAAGGCCTCATTCCCATGGGAGTTGCTAAAGCGTACGCCCATGCGAGACCGTGTTTGCCCAACGGGGATGCACAGGTGTGCTGTGCAGTCCCATTCATGCCAGTTGGGATAAAGTGGCTGCGCTGCTGCTCCCAATCTGACATCTGTGCAGTTGTGGATGCATGGCCCCAAATGACTTCAGGGACATGCACCCATACCTATCTCATATTGGGAGCAGTGGCTGTGTTCATGCAGCTGTTGCATCCCAGTGGACATCAATGGGACTGCCTGCACAGGGATGCATGGCACACCTGTGCATCCCTGTGCAGTTGAACATGACCTCGCACAGGCGTACACTGTAGTATGCCCTGTGTGAACAAGGCCTTACTATGTTTCTTATGTTTTACAATGTTATTTTTAACACTTTGTACTTTTTTGAGAGGGAGAAAAGGACAGAGGACATAAAGTCTTATTCTTTCTAATGCACTCATTAATACATCATTAAATGTATGAAAATAATAGCAGTGTAAGTACCTGGATTTGAACTGGTATCAGCTTCTTGCAGTCCTTATACAGCAGAGCTCAGAGGGAGGGAGGGAGAAGCAGCACAGTAAGCCAATCAGTTGTGCTGCAGTTTCAATGCGCTAACAAGGAACATGCTGATAGGTGGAGATAGCAGAATGACAGAGAGATGAGGAATATGCTGATAGGTGGAGATAGCAGAATGACAGAGAGATGAGGAACATGCTGATAGGTGGAGATAGCAGAATGACAGAGAGATGAGCTCCCCAGTGGGCTGCTTCTCCTACAGTGTCCAGTCACAGGCTGGGGGAGGGACAAGACCTGTAAGTGTTACATAACTGCAGCAGAGAAAAAAAGTCTCCTGCCTTGCCAGACATTGCTGCATTGTGCAATAGAGCTGTGTAACCACAGGAACAGAAATACAAACTGTTGGTAGGTAAAAAAGATCAGATACACTCTTTTCATCTGTGTATTGAGCTGTTTGCCTGGAGTGCAGCTTTAAGGATTTGGGCACAAGGAGATAAGCAGTTCTGGTGGCTCAAACTGACCCGCGATTATCGCTATAAAATGATCATAAAATAACGTCACATTAAATCCCCACAGAGTGAAGCGTTTCTGTTTTTCCCAGGGTGAATGATGCCAGTAGGTGTGTGGGAAGTGATAACCGGATTTCAGAATCTCCCTGTCACCGTTTCCCTCGGCTCTTTTCCAAATAATTCTGTTTCATGCTAAAATTTCCCGCTGGGTGGGAATTAAAAATACTTTCGATTGGTAAAAGTCTTCAAGAGGGAGCATCAAGAATTTTTCTCACCTTATTTGTCAAGTTTGCCAAATGCAAAGTGATAGAAGCACAATTCTTCAATTATATCAGGGAAAAAGAGACAACATGACTGTGTAAGAATGCATTAGTAATAGCGCAAGGACAAACTGACTAGAACAGATGATTTTCCTTACCTGTCCTGTTCTTATTATATTCCTGGCAAACAGTAGGCTAATAAAGCACATGACATGTCATGAGAGCAAGTAAACACTGGAAATCTCTGGAACACTGATTGACATTTCCTGCTGAGATTGTGATCCTTTATTCCTAATGAATGTTAACTGACAGCTCCTGCTGTGATTGTGATCCTTTAATTCCAAAAGAATGGTAAATGGCAACTCTTGCTGACATTACGATCCATGATTCCCAAAGGGCTCATTTACACTTGCTTTGGTTTCAACACGCATTAAAGCGTCTACTGCTTCAACATGCTTTTATGATGTGTTTGTGATGCTTCAGTGGTGCTTCGATTAAGCTTCGGTGTTGCTTTGATGAAGCTTTAGTGACGCTTCGGTGATGCTCTTTTGAAGCTTGGCAGATGCCCTGTGTGTGTGTCGATGTCTCATGCCTGCAATTTCTCCAAAACAAAGGGAAGCTAAAGCTGAATTAAAGCCTCGCAAAAGCTGCAGTTGCTTCAAGCAAGCTTTGCCATAGAGTTCTATGGAGGCTTTGAAGACACTTTGAAGCTCCACTAAAGCGACATGGGGTATAATTTTTGAAGAGAAGCTGAAGCAAAGCAAAGTAACGTGTAAACAGGACTGTAAGCTAACCATTTTATTTAGTGACAGGGGCTTTGACTGGCATTCAGGGAGCTTTAACCTCCGTGGTGTTATGATTCTTTCAGATTTTTGGTGCTGAAAGCGGTACAATTGTTTTGCATGGAAATTTGGCGTTTTATATTGTAGGTCTGTAATTCTTAGGAATAACTCACTTAAATCTGTCCAAACAAGAGTCTAGTAGACATCCCGGGTATGATAAAGTTTGAAACACAAAATCATAAATTATAATATAATAAATAACTATAAATAATGATAACATATAATAATAATAATAATAATAATAATTATTACTTTCAGTGTTTGATGACGAATTTCCCCACAAATCACTATCGCTCAATTCTGCAAGTGATTCTAATTAATTATCGCTGTTTTATAGCTGGTCTAAAAGCACTTTTGACATAAAGGGACACTTTTTGGTTGCTATGGACAATCTACAGTTTCCAGGCAGAAAGAACAGTCTTTATTATATAAAAGTGCATGTAGGACACTGGACAGATCACTAGGGACAAAGGGGGTGTGTATTTATTTTTTACAGTACTGTAATCTGTAAGATTATATTATACTGTATGTGTATTGTGTTTTTATTTTTTTTAATTTGGCGCCGATCTCCGCCCCCGTGCGTCGTAACGTCGCAGGGAACTGAGCTTGGCGGCAAACGGGCACTGTGTGAATCGAGTGAGAAGACAGCTCGATCACACAGCGGCGAGACATCGCAGGATCCAGGGGACAAGGTAAGTAAACTCCGCCTGGATACTGCGATACATACCGAGTCTGGCTCGGGGATACCGCTAATGGTACTGGATTTCCCCCCCGAGATAGACTCGGGATTACCACCAGGGAGGTTAACAAAGCCTGTCCGAAGCCTTGTTTTGAGCCAAGGTGAAGATGGAACCAAGGTGGGTTTGGGTGACTTTTGCAATGGGATTTAAATTGCCCCTGAAGATTCCAGAGGCTTCTTTCAGCTATTCAGAACTTGTTCTTGTGACAAAAATTAGCCCCTCATTATTTTACTTTTTTCAAGTAAAATAAAAATACAATTTGAACTAACAATACACAAATGACAATCGAAAACATACATCAAATTAGTTTTTTTCAAGCAAATTTCATCTTGGCAGTTCCATGGCCAAAATAGAGTTTTTGCTTCAGTGATAGTTAAATTGGCAATTTGTAGCTAAAAGGTCATTTTCAACACTGGTTGGTTGACCAGGCACAATTCAGTGGGAAGATATTGCCTGATCCAGCCAGTCAGCAGGCACTAGACTAGACGACCTAATTGGTTACTTATTACTTCTTTCTGCTGATGGACACGTACCCCTCTGGGGCGGGGTTTCTTCCATGGTGAAGGGAGGAGTAATGGCAAGGAGGAAAAGCTTGAACTTCTGAAGAAAAAGACTGTTAGATATATAGCGCTAAAATGTTCACCTATTTTATTACATTTTATTAAATTTAGTGCACACAAATTTTAAGCAGATATAGGCACACAACAATTGTTGAGTTTTGATGAATACTAACTTACCAGTATACCCTTGGCCTGTTGGGTGACACCCAAATTTGGGAGGAAAAGCACACACCAGGAAACAATACCATGGGCCAGATTCAGGAACACTTGCGCTGGAGTATTTCGATATGCGCCGCGTAACTGTGATGATGCGCCGTCGTTTCTATGTGCCCGTACCCACCAAACTAGATGCGCCCAATAACGGGTCATTTGCGACTGGCGGAACGTTCCGACGCCAGAGTATCGTCAGCGCTTAATTTCGTTGGGCGCATCAGTCGCGCCTATTGATTTCCCCTGCAAATATGCAAATGAGGGATTTTTCACAATTCACGAACGGATTAGCACCATACGCTGGCTACATGCGCCGCGCGTATCTCGTCCGTCCGGCGCAAAGTTATTTCTACAAAAGGCTGCTTTATCTTTACTCCAGATGGCCACAGGTCAGCAGGAGAGCAGCTACAGCAGCGTTACCGACGATAAGAGCTAGCTGAGCACCCCCACTTGCAGGACAACACCTCTGTCCATGCTTGTCTGTCAAATTTTACAGCCATGGAGGAAGACATCATAGGTCTCCATAGCCGAGATGACGGCTGACAGCTCCTGGCCATTAAAGTTCAGCTTTCTCCTGTGTGTTTGCGGGGAACGGGAGCAGCCATCTCAAAACAAAAGTAACATCACTGCGGGGAGGGGGAGCAGGATATACTTTAGTGCCGAAATGGCGCTTCTACGGGCGCATTTAAACGCCCAACGGAAGGCATTGCGCTGACGTTTCCCGTGAAGTGGTGCCGACGGAAGTTGTGAGCATGCGCACAAAGGGGGCGAGTGGAGCCGCACTCACTGCGCATGCTCCGTGGTTGATGCGCTGAACGTAAGCCTCTGCGCTGGGCTCCGCCCATCATTTACATATGATCACACCCACTTCCACTTGCGTCGGGTTACGCCAGCGCATTATCGTTACTCTGGCGCAAGTTTACGCGCAACTGCTATGTGAATTACAGGACTTGCGCTGAAAGGGTCTTCAGAGTAACGTAAATGAGAAGCGTTACTCTGGAGCAAAGATGCTCTCATCTACCTGAATCTGGCCCCATATCTCCATAGATAATGTTCCAAAATAGAGCTGAATTTAGAGTTCCAGAGCTACAAGACAACTAAGTCACCATGCTCCCAGTATACATAATGAATATCATGGGCCTATGGGTCATATCATTTTTTCAGAATCTCTATAGGGAGTTGACAATCTATGAAAAGGCGGCTACTGAAGGCCCGAAAATTGCCTGTTTTGCGCACTTGAACATTACTACTGTGAGCACCCAGTTGTGACAGCTTGCAGCTTTACAGCTGGGTGCGCACTGTGCAGCACTCTCCTAGTGGCCAGGCAATCTTCTGGGACCTGTGACATGTCCCAGAAGATTGCAGAGAGGGAGGGGCCATCTAGGGGGAGAGGAGGAGTTGCCTAGGCAGTGAGACAGTGGAAGAAGGAAGTGGGACAGGAAGTACCTGTTGAATCCACCAGGTACCCACTCCCCCCGCAAAAAAAAAATTGCATACCAAATGTGGCATGTAAGGGGCGAGGAGTTCTTAAAGCGGAGTTCCACCCAAAATTGGAACTTCCGCTCAACCCACTCCCCTTCCCCTTACATGCCACATTTGGCATGTAATTTTTTGGAGGGGGGGGGAGTGGGGGCTTCAGGAGAAGTGGGACTTCCTGTCCCACTTCCTGCTTCCGCCGAGGGGCTGGTTAGGCGATTAAGCTTAATCGCCTACAGCAGCCCCTCCCTGTAGGCGATCGCATGGGACACATGACAGGTCCCATGCGATCGCCTGTCCAATCAGCGGCGGGCCACGCCGCTCGCGCATGCGCAGTTCCGCTCGCGCATGCGCAGTGGGTGCCCAGCTGTGAAGCCGAAGACTGTCACGGCCGGTTGCCCACAGTTGCAATGAGGACGCCGGCCGGGGAGGGGGGGAGAGGAGCAGAGCCCCGGTCGGCGTGTCGCTGGAACGCTGGAGCAGGTAAGTGATTGTTTATTAAAAGCCAGCAGCTAGACTTTTTGTAGCTGCTGACTTTTAATAAACAAAAATATTGGCTGGAACACCCCTTTAAAGTGGAGGTTCCACTTTTAGGAACAGTTTAGGCATGGCCCCTTCCTGTTCCAACTTGACTGTGCATCTGTGCACAAAACAAGGTCCATAAAGACATGTATGATCATGTTTGGGGTTGAGGAACGTGACTGGCCTGCAGAGAGTTCTGTCCCCAACCTGATAGAACACCTTTGAGATGAATTAGAGCAGAGACTGCGAGCCAGGCCTTCTTGTCCACATCAGTGCCTGACCTTCTGGAAGAATGGTCAAACATTCCCATAGACACACTCCTAAACTTTGAGGACAGCCTTCCCAGAAGAGTTGAAGCTGTTATAGCTGCAAAAGGTGGGCCAACTCAATATTGAACCCTATGGACTTAGGATGCCATTAAAGTTCATGTGCGTGTTAAGGCAGGCACCCCAATACTTTTGGCAATATAGAGTAGATGGCAAAAAAAGGAGATTTAATCCTCCCTTGCTCTATCCCAGGGGTCTCCAAACTGTGGCCCTTTGTTTGCCTTCATTCGGCCCTTGGGACACTATTCCATCCAATGGGGAATCATTTTTGTTGCTGACACGAACAGTGGGGCATTATTCCTCCAACTGACACCATCAAAAGGGTGCAATTCCTTCCATTGACACCAACTATGGAGCACTAGTCCTCCCACTGACACCAAAGATATGGTATTGTTTACTCCCACTGGACACCTGGATATGTTTGGCTCCCAAAAGTCCACAGTCCAGGCCCCACTAAAGTCTGAAGGATAGTAAACTGGCCCTTTCTTAAGAAAGTTTGGAGACCCCTGCTCTATCCTAAAAAAAAAAAAAAAGTTTTGCCTGTAGTTCTACTTGAAGGGAAGGCTGGAGTTCAACTTTTAGTACGTCTACCAATTCTTTAGTGAATTCATACACTGGAGGAGTCTACATTGTTTCTCTGTTAAACGTGACAGCAATAGTTACAATGCCAATAAAACAAAAGATTGAAGTGATCTTGTTTGAGCAGACCTTGTTCCGCATCGAAATCAGTAGACAGCCAGCGATGTCAGCCGCAAAGTTCGAGGTGCGCTGACCCAGCATGGTGCTAATGACAGCGGCCTCAACTGCACGTTTCACGCATTAATGACACGGAGGGGAGGTGGGGAGGATCGGGGCAGAGGGATGGAGAGTCTATTGCTGATAATTCTCCATCTCTTCACTTCACCGATGATGGATCTTATATATCACAAGAGAAAGTGACATTTCTGTAATGCTATTACCAAAATGTCCCCTTGATCAGTCCGTGCTGTTTGTGGAGGAAAACGGTCATTGTCGATAATGAGGCGTTTTCATTTTAGATGTCAAGTTCTTTTCACTGCCCAATGTAAAATTGATAGTATTAATGTATTTTTTAGTTTTGAATGGCAAAGGTCAACTTACTAACTCAATTCAAGAATAAAAATGTAATCTATTGTGGTTTTCCAGTCCTTACATGTGGTGGCTGCATTTGTTTTTGTTTTTCGGCTTTCTTTTTCTTATTCACCTAGTGATCCAGTGAAGCCCGGAGTGACAATGACAGAAAGAAAATAACGGAGGGATGGCCATGACTGGGTGGAATCAGGAGCAACAAAAGTGTTAAGGTAGGGAGGTGCCTTCAGGGGAGTGGCTGTAGGATCATTCTCAGGGAGGGGAGGAGTGGTATATATATAAGGGGCGGGGTCTGCCACGTGCACACGGCAGGAAGTTTAGACACAGGGAGGCAGGTTTTCCCACCCACCCTCCCTTGTGTTGTTTGATGTTGTGGTGTACGTTTGTTTTCTTATTTTTCAGGTTTGGAAAAGGTTCGTAACGATAGCGGAGGCGGTGTCCTTGGTCTTTGATGGTGACAGTTAACTGATGGAATGGAAATGGTTCGGGGGGCTCATCGGTGGGATGGGCCCCATATGGGGTTTATTGCAGTGGAACGGTGTCTGCTGTAATACGGTGATGGTGCACCGTGGGTTAAAAAGGGGTGTCTCCGAGCTGGAGTCGGCTGGGGGCCTTGGTATGGTAAATAGTACCGCAGTACGGTGGTAAAATGGAAAAGGTTAATGGGGGTTACCGTCAAAGACCAATCGTGGCTGGTGTTAATAGTAAAAAGTGTTTTGGTAAAGATTGTTAATAATAAAGTTGGAATTGTTGGAAATTCCTATTATCTAAGATTTGGTTAATATATTTAATTTGGTTATAAAATAAAATGGCTGTTGTGGCCAATTTTACTCCAATATACTGTGTCGGTCTTGTTACTGGGAAAGAAGGTAATGGGGGAGGGGAAAAGGGTGGTGTTGTTAAGGGGGAAGGGTAATATGGGATGGTTACGGGCAAGGTTGCACATTGAAACTACAATAGTCATGGGAAAACACTCACTCACAACACTCACTCGCTGCACTATAGAGGGGCAACATTGTCACTCTAGGCTGCTTTACTGATTTAGACCGCAAACTCCTACCCCTCTCCTCATCTCCATTACATAGGGAGGAGGTGTTCTGTAGTTCATAGAAGAGAACTTTAACAGGGCTGATAACGCTGCTTGGAATATCACTGCAGGAGGTTAGAAGCTCATTGGATTATTGGCCCAGGTCAACAACTTATTGAATAGGAATGAGATTCAGGTTCACCACTATCACGTGTTTGAGGTGCATCCTGCTGGTTTGAGATTGACAGGTCTGGTGAATATTTTTGCAGATTCTGAGAATTTTTTGTTGACCTATAATGCACTGTATGACCTTTGAACTAAGGCCAGCAAGCTTAGAAGGGCCCATAAAGGAGCTTTTGGATAAGCCAGACTGCTCACTAAGGGAAGGGAGGACACAGTACAGCTATGGTGTCAGTGTATTGGAAGCTATTGTAAGGAAAGCAAACATACTGCATAGCGAGAGATTATGATCAGTTAGGAAACTATACTTTAATTACGGTTGCTAGGTCTTTGGACAATTAGAGTGTGGTGTTTGGTGGGCTTTCGTTTATTTATTTATTTATTTCAGTTTGTGGTGTTTAAAGTGAAGCATTTTACTGCATCTTTAAAAAAAAAAAAGTGCATGAACAGTGTGCATCCAAACTACCTTGTCATTCGCATTCAACTCACTGCCCTATCCCTATAAACAGGGCCGTTTGAAGAAATTTGGGGGCCCCAAGCAAAATGGACATGGAGGCCCCCCAACCCCCCCTCACGCAGGCATGCACGCAAAGCCCCCCCATGTTCTTTTTACTCCCCCCCGGGCCCCCTCCCTCCCTATGTCCTTTTTACGCCCCCTTCCCGGGCCCCCCACCTTCTCTACCGGGTCCATACTGCGCGGCAGGAGATTCAATTTCCTGTTCCCGGCCAGACTGAAAGGAAGTGAGAACTCAGCCGGGAACAGGAGACTGAATCTCCTGTACTGCGCGTTACCCGGCTGGAGTCCGGACTGACAGGAGAAAGGAAGAGGAGCTCGGCCATGCTACAGAGAAGGGGAAGTGACGACTCGAGGCAGCAGTGCTGCAGGCTCTCTATAGGTCGCTCAGGTGGCTGCAGCATATAGGAAACGCGGCAAGTGCGGCAAGGGACTTGCTTGGGGCCCCAGGCCAGCTCAACATCCCAAGCAATTGCTTGGTTTGCCTGCCTTGTAGAGACAGGCCTGCCTATAGATAAGGTAAAAGTTAGGTATTCACCAGTTAGACCTATTATCCTTGATAAAAACTGTCCTTCTTCTGTCTGTAGGAAAGCCCCAGCCTGTGTTTCTTGTCTCTAGTAAATTTGGACCTAGCCATGCTCAGTAAAATTGTCCTGTTTGCAAAAAACTTCAGACTTCTGTGGCTGGAATTACAGATGTGTGTGAATCACTGTGGGCACTCAACCCATACAGCGCAATGAGAAAGTTTTCGGTGGCTGCCTTGTATTACATCATTCGTATTCACCTCACTTCCCTATCCCCATAGTTAAAGGAACACTAAAGGTTTGTTTTTTTATTAGATCAATTGATTGCTGTAAACTAGAGCAGTTAAATATCACTTACCTAATTTTTCCTTTTGACCTCCAAAATACAGTAATCCAGGTTTGAAAATGCCATTTCCTGTCTCTCCTCTTCTTGCTTTCCACCAGCACCTGAGCCGTTTTGCATGATGGAAAGCAGAATGTGCTCACCCCCTCCCTATGACTACAGCCCTGCATGAAGATGCTCTCTTATCCCTCACAGGCATGGAGGCTAAGCCTAATGGGAACTGTAGTTCCCATTAGGCCGTGATGTAGCAAGAATGAATGCGCACTGCAAACCAGGAAGTCAGTGAGAATAACGATTCAGGAGTAACGGAGGTGAATAAAACAGCTGGATTTCAACAGGTATCAAACTAGTTATAATGCAAAACATTACTTTTTACATTATCAGCTACTGTCAGACTTTAATTTAAGAGGAAAATATTTTTGTCTTTACAATCCCTTTAAATTAAAAGTTAGGCAATCACCAGTTAGACCTATTAACCTTGATTAAACTGTCCTTCTTCTGTCCACTTTTACACTGTTGCATCCTCTGAGGTATCTTAATTCTTGTAGTAAAGCCCCAGCCTGTGTAGCTTGTCTCTAGTAAATTTGGACCTAGTCATGCTCAGTAAAATTGTCCTGTTTGCAAAAAACTTCAGACTCCTGTGGCTGGAATTATAGATGTGTGCGAATCACTGTGGGCACTCAACCCATACAGCGCAATGACAAGTTGTCGTTGGCTGATTCTATTAGTGATCGTTTGCATAGCCAGTGATTACCTGCAGTGATTGTGGTTGAACACATTGCTAGATGCGATAACCTGCATTTATCAACGTAGGCTCAACTAAAGGACACATAGAAAACAACTGTTATCTAATAGATCTCAGTGCAGGAATGGAGAGAACCCCTAAGTAGAACACGTGTGCAGGCCTGGGAACTCAGCACAGGAATGGTGGGAACGTAATGTAAATTGCAGGCGTAGAGGGCCAGGAACACAGGGCAAATAGTGTGGGAACCCTTCATAATGGCTCAGCAGGTTGTGGACCTAGAAACTCAGCACAGGGATAATGGGAATCCTCATAACAGGCAAATCAGGTGTGCAGACCCAAGAACTTAGCACAGGGATGGTCAGAACCCTTAACAGTTGGCAGATCCAGGAACTCAGAGTATGGATGGTGGAAGAAACTCATATAGGGCAGAGCCGGTGTGTTGACCTGGAAATTCAGCATAGGAATGGTGGGAACTTTGTATAAGGAGCAAAGCAGTTGTGTAGATCTGGGAACTCAAATTTCACCAATAGAGTCCTGAGCTATAGGAAACCATGAGATGCCTTAACTCTCCAGCATCCAGAAAACACAGAAATATCAGTTTTGGATAGACTGAGACTTTGATATACTTGAAGTCGTGTCTTCTTCTGCTCTTTTTAGAGATCCCCATTTCTCATATTAAATAAGCAAATACATAATTCAGTGTTTTTTGTTTCACTAAAAAGCAGCTGGTTAACGGCTACTATCAGTAACGGGCGGCTCTCTTCCAACGCTCCAAAAATCTGAAATTGCTGAATTACTCAAAACAGCAATTTGATTTGAGCCCTGGGGGGCTTTTGAAAATTCTTGAAGGATGGGACTTAATAGAATGATGGGCTGCTACAGGAGACAAGGTTTAATCAGAAATACAGATTCATCGTTTGATATTAACATTCAGATCAAGCGTCAGCTCGCCAATTAATTGGAGCCAAGGTGTCCTGCAGGGGACTCAGGTAATGCTGAGATGAGGAATAGTATGAGCTGTGTTTTTTAGAAACAGAAAGTCAATCATATAAGTTGATGGGGAAATGTTACTTTACCTCTAGGATCTACAGGTATGTCAGTACATCCAGGGGCCTGATCCCTCTGGTCCATGTACAGTGTGTCAACAGTGTGTACCGGTTTGTGGTCTTTCAGCTATGGTTGGTTGTGCACATGCGCATGAGTGTGCAGGTGGTCTTGTGTTAGAGTACGTCCCTGATTCTAGACATACATAAAGGCCAAGGTGGGTATGTAAACTCATTCCCTTATGGTGGACGGTGCTGTGCCTTCTTGGCAGCTACCTAGATTAAGAAATTATCATTGTTCTGCCTTGGTTATTACTGACTCAGGTTGCCTGACTGTGCCTGGATCTCCCATCCCCATTACTGATGCTTGTTCATGTTATTGCCTTGCCTGATCGATTTACGTCTCCACCCTGACCTCTTGCAATATTGCTTTCCTGTCTGCACAGCGTAGCCACTCTGTTCCTGCAATTGCTTGGTGGAGCAATTCTGAAAGCCCTGACTTTGTAGAAAAGTAGCCTAGAGGTCACTAGGGTCAACGGCCCATGATCACTCCTTGTGGGTAAAGGCTCAGCATTACAACTGGGTATTAATTATGATAGCTAGTCTGTTAATGAGAGTCTGTGAAAACCTCTTAGTTATATTTACTCCCATGGCACCAGAAGATTACAAGGGCGGAGGGGGCAGGACACAGGAAGAGAAAACGGAACAAGGGACACATCCTACTGTAAGCTATGTCCCTTGTGCTGATTTTTCTGTTTTTTTTATTTTAGCTAAACTCAGGTTTTAGTGGTGTAAAACGTCCACAAGGTTCTTGGTAGACAGAACATTGCTTTAGATGACATGATGGATTCTGCAGTAGCAGTGTTTTTCTAATTTGGGGCAAGCAAGCGGTACTTTTTCAATCTGATTTGTGTCTGATGTATTCATACAAAGTGTTCTTTTCCTTCCTCTATGAAGTCTTGTTTCTCCTGTTTGATGGTAATATAAAGTCTGTGCAAGCAGTCATTTTTGTCCTTCTCAATCTTACTCCATAGACATGATGGAATCGAATTGCTGTGGGCAGTACAACCAACAGTTTATTTATATTACAAAACCATAACCGGCCTCAGAGAGGAGTTCCCCCTCCACCAAGGGAGGTGATTCACATTTCACAGAAACATGAAGCACACTGGTGGGTGGGTGACCATGAGATGATGACACAGAGTGCACGTCCTATGACTGCCCACTTCCCCAATGTACAGAGGGCCCATTCCTCTACTCCAACGTGAAGAGGTGATTGCACTGCATACAGGAGGAAGACTGAGACGATAATCTATCATTTTATTATCAATTCCGCAAGTAAAAGATAACCAAAAATATATACTCCATATGTCCCAACTTTTTGAGATGGGAATGAGGGACACCTATCAGTAAAACTATGCAGGCATAGGACACACCCCTTGCCATGCCCACTTAAAGGAGAATTGTATAATAAACAAGATTGGTTAAACCCCCTGAGTTATTTTTTTTTTCCACTACTATACTTTTTTATTGGCTTTTGAAATTTACAAATGCAGCAATTTAGAAATCAGATGAAAGGTTTGGCACTGGGAAACACTTTTTAAAAGATAAAAAGTGCATTTTATATATAACTATATAGATCAGTCCAAAATGAGGGACAAATGAGGACGAATGAGGGACAGAGGGAAATTGCTCCGAATCAGTGACAGTCCCTCAAAATCAGGGACAATTGGGAGCTATGTGTACTCTACCAGGCTATCTATAAATCTGTCCATGTATTATCTATTATCTATCTATGATTTATCTTTCTCTCTCTTTCTTTGTATTATCTATCTATTTATTATCTATTACGTTTTTTTTTTTTCTCTCTCTCTCTATCAATCACGTTCTATCTATTTGTCTATGTACAATCTATCTAGGTTTTGTCTATCTATCTATGTATGTACTGTCTATGTTTTATTTATATATATCTATGTCTATATACTATTTATCTTGGTTGTATCTCTCTTTCTCTCTCAATGAATATCTATCTATGTATCCCCCCCTTTCTCATTCTCTCTCTCTCTTTCTCTCTCTCTCTATTATCTATCTAACTATTTATCTATATACACTGCTCAAAAGATTAAAGGAACACTTTTGAATCAGAACTTCTGGGATATTGATCTGGTCAGTTAAGTAGCAGAGGGGGAGGGGTGTATACAGAGGGGGTTGTTAATCAGTTTCAGCTGCTTTGCTGTTAATTGAAATTAACAACAGGTGCACTAGATGGACAACAATGAGACGACCTCCAAAACAGGAATGTTTTTTCAGGTGGAGGTGTCTGACATTATTTTCGCCTACTCTTCTTTTCTGACTGTTTTTCATTAGTTTTGCATTTGGTTAGGGTCAGTGTCACTACTGGTAGCACAAGGCGATACTTGGACCCTAGTATAAAGGTTGCACAGGGCAGAGCCGTAGAAGATCCTTAACCCATCAGAAGGGCCGGTATCTGCTCCTTTGTGCAAGGAGGAACAGGATGAGCACTGCCAGAGCCCTTCAAAATGACCTCCAGCAGGCCACTGGTGTGAATGTCTCTGACCAAACAATCAGAAACAGACTTCATGGGGGTGGCCTGAGGGGCCGACATCCTCTAGTGTGCTCTATGCTCACTGCCGGACACTGTGGAGCTCGATTGGTATTTTCCATTGAACACCAGAATTGGCAGGTCCGCCACTGGTGTCCCATGCTTTTTACAGATGAGAGCAGGTTCACCCTGAGCATATGTGACACGTGAAAGGGTCTGGAGAAGCCGCAGAGAACTTTATGCTGCCTGTAACATCGTTCAGCATTTGGTGGTGGGTCAGTGATGGTCTGTGGAGGCATATCCATGGAGGGATGCACAGACCTCTACAGGCTACACAATGGCACCCTGACTGCCATTAGGTATCTGAATGAAATCCTGGGACCCATTGTCACACCCTACGCTGGTGCAGTGGGTCCTGGGTTCCTCCTGGTGCACGACAATGTCCGGCCTCATGTGGCAAGAGCATGCAGCCAGTTCCTGGAGGATAAAGAAATTGATACCATTGAATGGCCCCCATGCTCACCTGACCTAAATCCAAAAGAACACCTCTGGAACATTATGTTTTAGTCCATCCGATGCCACCAGGTTGCACTTCAGTCTGTTCAGGAGCTCACTGATGCTCTGGGTTAGATCTGGAAGGAAATACCCCAGGACACCATCCATCGTCTCATTAGGAGCATATCCTGATGTTGTCAGGCATGCATACAAGCACTTGGGGGCCATACAAACTACTGAGGACCATTTTGAGTTGTTGCAATGACATTTAAGCAAAATGGACTAGCTTGCTGCATAATTTTTTCACTTTGATTTTCGGGGTGTCTTTAAATTCAGCCCTTTGTAGGTGGATAATTTTCATTTCCATCAAAAGATGTGCCATCCTTTCATTCCTAACACATTACCCAATCCATATCAGTATAGATATCCAGCATGAGATTTTTGCCCGGTGAGATCTGATATGTTTTCAAAGTGTTCCTTTAATTTTTTGGAGCAGTGGATTATCTATCTATCTATCTATCTATCTATCTATCTATCTATCTATCTATCTATCTATCTATCTATCTATCTATCTATCTATCTATCTATCTATCTATCTATCTATCTATCTATCTATCTATCTACAGTATCTATCTATCTATCTGTGGCAGGCGCAGCACTATGAAGTGTCTCTTGCGCTGTGGCATTAGAAGAATTGTGATATCTCTGACTTTTCAGTCCAACAAGACTGTCTATTACTCTGAAAATTCCTCTAGTGCTTTTCTATGGAAGCAGTAGGTTTAAAAAGCACACCAAATGCTTAAAATAAGTTCTTTATTAACTTCACTTTTCTTCATATATAATGATGCTGCTTTGCAGCAGACAGTCCATGTACAAAAACACGTGATGAATAAAGTATAACAAAATATTTTCTCTCTCTCTGCAAGTTATCAAAGCATTCTCTGATTTCTCTGAAAGGTATAACTGTGGTTTGCAACTTGGTCTGCAGGGTTGCTTTTGCAGGGTTAGCTTAGTTTGGTTTGGTTTAAGGGTATGAGTTTGTTTGAAGGTATGGTGGAACTACAAGTGAGCACACAACTAGATCAGTATACAGTTCTAACCACACTATTTACAATAAGAACATATATATAACTGTCACATACCTATTTTTAGCCCCTGGCTTCCATAAAACACAACTTTGGCCTTGTGTCTGTTCTGCTCTGTGTCTCTGTCTCCATGTGGCTTTCTGTCTCTGTGTGGAATAATCTAGCAGCACATGGAGTATTAGGAACCTCCCAGACAGAAATGGATGCAAAGGAGGCTGTGATAGGTCAAGACTCTGCTCAATGTGAGATTAGCTGTGATTGGGCCAAGGCTTCTGATGAGTCACAAAAGCTTAACTCTATGCTTGCTGGCATGAATTCAACTGTGTTATTCCTTACCTCCTGCTGTCATACAAACAAATGATTCTTAAAGGAATATTTTTTCTTTCCCTTCTGTGAACACAACATAAAACTGTTATATGACATCCAAGCACAAAATCACAGTGAATAACTCTGCTTTTGTCTCTCACATATAAACATGTGCATTACATTAGGTTCTTAGCAGGTTTAGCTGTATGTACATGTAGGTTATATTAGCTACCTAGGACAGGTTCTAGCTGGCCAGCTACACTATCTATCTATCTATCTATCTATCTATCTATCTATCTATCTATCTATCTATCTATCTATCTATCTATCTATCTATCTATCTATCTATCTATCGTATCTATCGTATCTATCTATCTACAGTATCTATCTATCTATCTATCTATCTATCTATCTATCTATCTATCTATCTATCTATCTATCTATCTATCTATCTATCTATCTATCGTATCTATCGTATCTATCTATCTATCTATCTATCTATCTATCTATCTATCTATCTATCTATCTATCTATCTATCTATCTATCTATCTATCTATCTATTATCTATCTACAGTATCTATCTATCTATCTATCTATCTATCTATCTATCTATCTATCTATCTATCTATCTATCTATCTATCTATCTATCTATCTATCTATCTATCTACAGTATCTATCTATCTATCTATCTATCTATCTATCTATCTATCTATCTATCTATCTATCTATCTATCTATCTATCTATCTATCGTATCTATCTATCTATCTATCTATCTATCTATCTATCTATCTATCTATCTATCTATCTATCTATCTATCTATCTATCTATCTAGGATGTATCTGTCTACACTAATAATATCATCAAAGCAGTATGGGGTACTATGGATGGAGGGTAACATCCATAGTACCCCATACTGCTTTTAGATATATTTTTCACGTGATTTTATTCATTTATTTTAAATAAAGCCTTCATTGTTTTTTTGATCTGCACCATTGGGAGCATTTCTTTTTTCTTTTTCCCATGCCACACATGTTGTGTTGATACATGAGCCTGGCCATCCCTCCATTGGCCTTTTGTTATCCGGGTTCCTGTCCCTGAAGTGAGGTATCCGACCAAGATTGAATCCATCATCTCAGCTGGAGTAACCATCGCTGCAAAACCTTTCACGCACAGAGCCCAGGGTCCGCTGTGACCACCATGCCTGATCTGACTTGCTGTTAGTACTAACATGTGAGTCCACCACAGCTGGTAAGAGTATCCATTTCCATTGATTTTGATAGTCTGAAGGTTGCTACAGACAAGCCATCATTGTTGTTTCAATTTCCTTGAACTGGCATCATATGTGAAGATTTCATTCATCCATTTGGGACACACCTATGAACTATTCATTTTTGTTTATTTTGTTTGGTTGGTTTTTTCACTCATCAGTTTGCCAACATATGTATGGACTATATCAGTATTCCACACATGTTGAGTACAATTGTCTTTTACTATGCTTTTACATACAATTTTTGTTTGATTTCACATTGTTATGTCATGTGAATTTGGCAGCATTTTCACAAAAGTAATTAGTATAGCGCTGCACTTTCTTTCTCCACAAGCTTTTATTGACTCGGCTAGCTGAAGTAGCCAGAGTCGCAGAAGGCGATTTATCTTGGTTCTCCTCTTTTTTGGAAAACCGAACGCAAATAGTGAAGTTAGGACCTTTCACTTCTGAGAAACGCACATTATCGTGCAGAGTCCCTCAAGGATCCCCCTGTCACCGGTGTTATTCAACATCTATCTTCACCCTCTTTTTGAGATTATTAGCAGCCAAAAACTGCTCTACCACTCTACCACTGTATTTTCGCATTTGCAATAAAAAGGATCATCACCGCAAGCTAGAGACATGCCTCTCTTTGATAGAGGACTGGATGACAAAGAGTTATCTTAAACTCAACGGAGCGAAAACAGAACTTCTCCTGTTTCACGCCAATCGTATGATTCAACCTGCAACAACCTGGACCCCCCCGCCCATTCTGGGCAAAATCATCACCCCTAGCGACAAAGTCAAAAGTCTTGGGGTCATCTTTGACTCCTACATGACAATGGACGCACAAATAGGGTCAGATGTCAGCAGTTCTCATCATCTACTGCGCCTACTACGCAGACTTACTCCTTTTATTCCCAAGGAAGACATAGCGGTCGTGGTGGGAGCAATTGTAAACTCAAGATTGGACTATGCAAATGCCCTCTACCTCGGACTCCCTAAGTACCAAATCGCTCGTCTACAGGTCGTTCAAAATACGGCCGCTAGACTTGTGACGGGAAAAAAAACCTTGGGAATCCATCTCACCTTCGCTGAGATCCCTTCACTGGTTACCAGTAAAAGACAGAATCACTTTTAAAGCTCTCTGTCTAACGCATAGATGTATCCATGGGAATGCACCCCATTATCTATGCGAAAAAATAAAAGCTCATAATCCCAATCGCGTTCTGCGAGCCACCAATCAAAATCTACTTCAGATCCCGAAAGCCAAGTACAAGTCCAAAGGAGATTTGCGGTCCAAGGTCCCAGACTATGGAACGCTTTACCAACCAGCATTCGGTTGGAGGAGAACCACTTAGCGTTCAGGAGAAAGATCAAGACTCATCTCTTTTGATACCAAAGGAGACAGGAACAACAAGCGCCCAGAGGCGATTAAGTTCGCATGTGCTGCGCTATGTAAGTTTTCATTCATTCATTCATTCATATCTATCTAGGTACTGTCTATCTAGGTTTTATTTATATATATCTATGTACTATTTATCTTGGTTTTCTCTCTCTCTCTCTATCAAGTTATTTCTCTCTCTCTCTCTCTCTCTCTCTCTCTCTCTCTCAATCAATATCTATCTATCTATCTATCTATCTATCTATCTATCTATCTATCTATCTATCTATCTATCTATCTATCTATCTATCTATCTATCTATCTGTCTGTCTATCTATCTGTCTGTCTGTCTGTCTATCTATCTCTGTACTATTTATCTTGGTTCTCTCTCTCTCTCTCTCTCTCTCTCTCTCTCTCTCTCTCATCTATCTATATAACTATCTATATATCTATTTATAAATCTGTCTATTGATTATCTATCTATGGAATTCCCACAGAGCGTGGTTCTGGAAACAGGGCTGAGTCTATACAGGTGCTCAGCAGGCAGCCTGACATGATCACAGTTGGTATAATGAGCCAATGTCTATGTAATGTGCCATTCGCATTCATAGGAGGACTGTCAGTTAACTTCTGTTTCCCGTCAGCTGCCACGACCTGAATTGGTCGGGCAGATTAAAGATTCTGTCTCGGCACCAACATCTGGAACAGCATTAAAAGAGTTCCCATGGACTACAGAATGAATAAGCTTATTCAGCAAGTCAGCCTAATTCACAGCAATTCACTGCAGCCCAGTAAAATTCAATCTCATAAAACTGACTACACACATTACAATCTGATTGCAGCTTCTCCTTTACAATCCAGTACAATCTTAAGGCCCCTTTCACACTTGTGCAACTTGTCCTGCGACTTGGGATTGCAAAGTCACATGACAAGTCGTATTCAATGATTTTCAATGAGTACCATTCATATCTGTGCGACTTATATTTTTGGTAAAAAAAATTGCAATAAGCGTATATTGATTGGCTTGCGCAAACGTTATCGCATCTACAAAATAGGGAATAGATTTATGGCATTTTCTTTTACTAGTAATGGCGGTGATCTGCGATTTTTAGCAGGACTGCGACATTGCGGCAGGCAGATCGGACACCGAACTCACATTTTTGACACTTTTTTTGTCAACCAGTGACATTATTACAGTAATCAATGCTAAAAATATACACTGACGTTGTACTATCGACAGGGGTTAACATCAGGGGCGGTCAAGGGGTTAAATGTGTTCCCTTCCGGTGTGTTCTAACTGTGTGGGGGGGATGGGCTGCCTGGGGAAACACCCAGATCCATCTTCCTGAGTAGCAGAAAGACAGGAACAGAGATTTGCCCTGTTTACACATGCAGATCCTCGTTCAGTCACTGCGGGGAACAATCATGGGTGGCCAGCGGACATGGGGTCTGCCCCACCTGCTGATTGGCTACCCCCCTGGCCAGTGGGCATGCGCACGTGCATCCGGCGGTGTGCGCGCCCACAATCTAGTGTTCCCGTGCTGACGTACAATGATAGCGATTCACAGGAACGAGCCAACCTGCCACAGTACAATGACACACACTGTCCCCTGCGCTCGGGAGCTTGATCACTTAGTGAACAACCAAAGTCTTCCGTTGGAATAGGGAATGACCAGGGATCTTGCTGCCATTCTAAGAATATCTGGTATTTTTGAGACTAAACTGTAAGGCCTTGTACACACGATAGGATTTATCCGATGGAAACGGTCCGACGGACCGTTTCCATCGGATATGTCCGCCGGGCTGTTTTGATCCGATGACTGTACACACCATCGGATCAAATTCCCCTCCGGCGGACAACGTGGTGACGCGGCGGTGACGTTGACGCCGCCACGTCACCGCACCAGGAAGTGAAACACTTCCGCGTGCATGCGTCAAATCCATTCACAGGATCCGACGCATGTGCGCACAGATATGTCCGCTGGTTAGGCGTACTAACCAGCGGACATATCCGACGGGCAGCTCTCCGGCGGAAAAGTTTCAAAGCATGCTTTGAAACTTTTCCGCCGGAGATATCCGTCCAAATTTGTCCGCCGGCCCCTACAGACGAGCAGATTTTTCGGCTGAAATGGTCCGTCGGACCATTTTCAGCGAATAAATTCCCTCATGTGTACGAGGCCTAAAAGTAAAAGAAGACCTAGTGCATTACCAATGGCTAAGTTTAATTAAAATTGTATAAGAAATCATGAATACTCACAAACCAAGTAAAAAGACAAGCATAAACATCACTCCATCAAAAGGAATAGATGCCTCTGAAAGGTCTCCTACTGTAACCAAAAAGCCGGAGAGTCCAGACGACATAGATTACAGCTACGGCTTACGCGTTGCGAGGACGAACCCTCTTCCTCAGAGCCAAAAGAAATGGTACCTTCTATCCTCCACTATAGAGATGTAGACCTTATCCTCCCCCAGTTATGTAGGGCCGCATATTCCACCATGATAGTGATCCGTCATACCTTGGGTAATTCCAATGGTCTCATGGTGTTATGGAGGATTTTTAGTATCTTTAGTGATTTTTAGTTTTTTAGTAGTTTTTGTAGTAGTTTTAGAGGATCCTACATACACATATATATATATATGTCAATACATAACCTTATAGAGACATAGCATTAAAGTATTTGAGTGGGTTTTACATTAGGATAAATATGTAGTCCCGAGGTAGACGCTAGGCTAGTATACTTGGAGAGATATCACTCCTATCTACTATTGGGACATCAGTATTATAGTTGACAGGTGTTTTACCTAGACGGGATCAAGATCGTGGGTGGGTTCTCTAAGAATTTTTTTCAACATTGATCGGTGGATTTGCACTGATCGGGCATAATATAATCGTTACTATGTGCATGTGTATGGGCGTACCCGTGGTGTCTGGTGACTCGGTGCGCGAATGCGCCCACCGCTGGATTTGTTGTTAGGAGGAAGCGGTTGGGCGTGTGCGTGCGCTGGGAGGGTGGTGTGCGGGTATATACATGTACAGTACATGTGCATTGCTTTCGTTTTTTGTATTGTAGTCCCATGGAATGTACCTTGTGTGGACTGAAGTATAGTATTGAACCTCTCCTGGAGCAATAAGGAATCATATATTTCCTACCCCAAGTGTAGTTAAACTTATATCTCATTTGTCTATGGCAATGGGCGAATTGTGTTATTATGAGTGGCCTGTTACACCATTAGTCTTTTTGGTGCATATACCTGCTGGAGCGACAATCCCTGCAGGCCACATTGAACAGCACTGGGTTGTTTTTTGTTTGTTGTTTTTACTTTCAGTTAGCTGGGTTTCCCTCTTTCCCTTGGTTTTCCTCTGCGTTGCCATCATTTTATTGATTATATATTTAATATCAGCATATACTCTATATGTTAGCCTTCATTATACACATTTTACATTGGTCCATCTTATGGTTAGTGTGTGGTCCGCTGTATCTATTGTAAGGGAAAAAGACCCCACAGAGAGTAGAGGTTTTGTCATGCAGGTAGGTGTTTGGTTCATCCTGCTGACACTGCTTGCCCTCCTTTTGAATCCCCAGTGATGCGCGGCGCACATCTATATTGTGCCACATTTTAGGGCTCAATGTGAGTAGTACTTCTATGGCTGTCCCATATATGGGCGGTGCCATAAAGACGAAGATATTTCACAGGTAGCTCGATAGGGTGGAGGAGACATCTGTTGACACTGGAAGCGGAGGGAGAGATCCATTGCCGCTACCGGGTCATCGACCAACGTACAAACAGCCTATTATGGAGGCGGAAGTGACGTTTGAGGACACTGGAAGTGTCGGGTGGAACGCACACCCGCTGTCACTTCCGGATACACGGTCGATGTGTATCCCACTGGATGATGGGATGACAGTCCTGCGGCACAGACATGATGAGGAAGGATTTGCAGATGGCAGCAGGCTAATGCTGGAAGTTGGGCATCTTTAGGCGGCGTACACAGGATCGTGCCGCCCGCCCGTCGAGCTGCACGTCCAAAAAGCTCGTCGAGCCAAAGTCCTCATAGAACAACGAGGAAAGTGTACACATGACCGAGAACCTCGGCAGAATATGGATCCCAGCGAGCTTCTCGCTGGATTCTGCCGAGAAGCTCGGTCGTGTGTACGGGGCTTTACATCTTCACACTACAGGTACCCCCAGTTACCCCACCTACCCATCCCTTTATCTGCGATGGACAACAGTGCAGATGGGAAAAGTGGCCCATGGTAATGAGGATAGTAAGGGGTTAAGAGTGTTCTGGCACGTGGGGTGTGGGGGAGGAGTGGCCTGTGGTGGGCGGTGCTCTAGACATGTGATCAGTTCAACCATTTTACACACATACACACATATATATATATATATATATATATATATATATATATATAAAGGGAGTCAGAGAGAGGTCCAGGTACTATTACTTTTGGCTCTGAGGAAGAGTGTTCGCTCTCGCAACGCGTAAGCCGTAGCTGTAATCTATGTCGTCTGGACTCTCCGGCTGTTTGGTTTCAGTAGGAGACCTTTTTTGGAGGCATCTATCCCTTTGATGGAGTGATGTTTATGCTTGTTTTTTACTTGGTTTGTGAGTATTCATGACTTTTTATACAATTTTAATTAAACCTAGCCATTGGTAATGCACTAGGCCGGTGCACCCTTCTTTTCCTTTTACAGTACAATGACGGTGGCTGATCGGCAGTAGTAGTCCAATGGTTATCTACAAGACTAGGGTGACAACGTTGCTGTGCAATTACACTGCAGACGAAACTGTGTTGTCACACTGTGTAAAAAAGTTCTAAATATGGGATCCATCGACATGATTAACAGATAATTAAATGATGAGACTCAGAAAAACACAGACAGCTGTAATAATTCTAGGGATGGCCCGCATGTCATGTGTCATTTTTTGCTTTTGTCTGGAGTTTAATGTCCATGGACACAAACAGGCAGCTGCTCATTAACTGCACTGAGATATAAACACACGGCAGTGTCACGGCTCTGTAGCTCAGGCCGACCCACCAAGCAACAAGCAAACCTCACGCAGTAAATATCATCAGCTATTGAAGAAAACGGGTTTTGTTTGCAAAACTGAAAGCAGCACGTGTCCTGGCTGGTGAGAAGGGCTGAGGCAGATCACATTGCCGGCCCTGTGCTGCCTTCTCCGGTTTGAGCAGGGATTAGGAAGGAGGTTTAAGGTGACAGGCCCCTGGAACGTGTCTGCGCACACCGGCCGCTTTCATTATCGCAAAATTGGGGGAGATTATTGGCTATGAGGAAGCTGATTAATGGAAGATATCTTCAAGCCCTGGTCACCGCAGGGGGGCCACGCTTCGCGGATCGTTATCGGCGGGAGAAAGGATTTGCGTAGATGACGAGAGACCGCAGGACATTAATTTACATGAGCGAGTGTTGTTAATTTACGCTTTTCTTCGCACTCAGTTGATGACCAAACGGCTGCGGTTATTAAACAAAAGCCTACTGAAAGGAGCCTATTAAAAATATATATATTTTTTACACTTAATTCTCAAGCTGTGCAGTACAACGCTGAGAAGACGCGATAGTCCTTTTTTATTTAAAGTAGAAGTAAACCCTGAATGATATTTTGCTAAAGTGATGTGTATCATAAATAACTGCCGTCTTTTTTTGTCGAATAAAATACAAATGTCACTTATTTTTCATCCTTTGTTGCATCTCAGTGCTGCTGGTTTCCTGCAGCTTCTTTGTAGCCACTTCCTGTCTACAGGCAGGCTAGCAATAGCTGCATGACATGCAGGGCCGGACTTACAATTGGGCTTGACTGGGCTCAAGCCCATGGGCCCCGCCCAATAGGGGGCCCCGGATGGCAACCCCCTTTTTTTTAAGGGTCCGGAAGGTCCCCAGGGGCCCGGAGGGCAACTCCCCCTGTTTTTATATATATATATATATATATATGTATATATATATATATATACATATACATATATTTATTATTATTATTATTAAAGGGCCCAGAGGTCTCCAGGGCCCCGGGATGGCAACCCCGCCTCTTGTTTTATAACAAAATGTACATTAATATTTATATATATATATATATATATATATATATATATATATATATATATATATTTTATTAAAGGGCTCAGAGGTCCCCAGGGCCCCATGTGGCAACCCCCCTTTTTTTTATAAATGTTTATTTTTTTATTTTTGTTTATATTTTTTTATTTTTTATTAAAAGGCCCAGAGGTCCCCAGGGCCCCAGATGCAACCTCCCTTTTTATGTATTTTTTATAAATGTCTATTTTTTTTTTTATTTTTTTTTATTAAAGGGCCCAGAGGTTTATTTTTTATTTTTATTAAAGGGCCCACAGATCCCCAAGGCTCCGGGTGGCTGCCCCCTTTTTGTATATACATATATTTTTCTTTATTTCTTCTTTTTTTTGTAAAGGCCCCCCCCTGCTTCTCAATTTGCAGCAGCCCCCCCACTTCTCAATTTCAGGCAGCAGCTCCCCCCCCCCAGTTCTCTGCTCCAGGGGGCCCATGCCTTAAGCTGTGTAAGGGGCCCCAAAATTCCTAATGGCGGCCCTGCGCATACCTCCCAACACGCACGGATTCTGCGGGACTTTCCCGCACAGACCACTTCTTCCCGCAGTCCCGCGAAAGGGTTAATTTTCCCGCACTGCAAGAGGAGACAGCACGGAAGCAGGAGGAACTGGAGCGGTGTGTGGAGGGCTGTGGCTGCTAAAGGGAAGAAAGCCGACAGCTGGGCTAATGACAGTCTGTGGTCCCTTCATGGCAGGATCACCAGAAATAATTGCAATAAAAGCTGCAGATTTAACCGCTTCCCGACCGCCGCAGGACTTTGTGAAATCCGCCTCTACCAACAGTTTAAAAAGAAACTAGGGCTGCCAATTTTCTGCTGATCCCGGCCCCCGTTACACTCTTCGTAAGGTTGCTGCCAGCAAAAAACAACGCCAGGGACGACATCTCCTCCCCCTCAGAAACCCCACCTACCTCTTCCAGTAATGTGAACCATTCTTGCCAAACCTTGGAATAGGTGAGTGAATCCCATATCAGTCCAATGACGAGTCCAATGCAACGTTCCACAACCGACAAGGACAAGGTACCCCCACCTGTTCCGCCTCTGGTGCCAGAGCACGGAAACCATCGCTACAGGCAAAAAGGAAAAAGAGGTTAGAAGAGAGGCCTCATGTACACTGCTGCTGGTAAATGGACGTCTAGGAGTAGTTAGGCATTTTTTTCAACTGCCCCTGAACCCTCCTCTATGTTACTTATCAGTACATGTACACAGGGTGGTTTATAGTCGTTTCTAGGCAGTTGAGTTTAGAGGCTTTTTTGAAACGCAAAAAATTGGGTTCAGAAGCTGAATTTATAGGCATTTCAAGCGCCTAAAGCCTCTAAATGATAGCAAAGCATGGCGATTCTGGACAGAGCCTCTGTACACCGGACGATGGAGAAAATGTGGGACAGACACACATAATCAGGGACTGTTGGGAGGTATGGTAAGTCACTTTGAAGGTGGTCAAATGTGATACTCCACTCCTCAATTCTAAATGATGCTATGGCAGTCTCTTTGGAAGGATAATACTAAGGTTACACAGAGCAAGTTCCAAAAACTGGGAATTCGATGGTAGCATATAGAAGCAGCTTTCAGTATGGTCCAGGAGTGGGGTCATCATAGAGGAGTATCATGTGACACTTTCTCTCTAATTCTGATTGGTCCTGATGAGTTATCTGAACTTTGTACACTATTTTCCTTTATCTTGCCCACTAAGCTGGATCATTTGGACATTTATTATTTCAGAAGCAGATATTTTGTTGATGAGACTTTCCTGTGCCTGTGTTCCTCAGCCTGCAGATGTTGTCAGAGCCATTCCCGGAGAATGCTGTGCAGCGTTACAAGGCTGCCCAGGGCGATATGAGAAAACATGTCCTAAATTAGAAAGCATGTACCCCTGACATGCTCCCGTCTCCTCCTCCTAAGGTTAAATTACTTATTAATTCATACCTTCGTCTGCCAGCTTTACCAGACAAAATCAAAAATGAACATGAAAAAGACCAAAAACAGCTTCTGACAGCAAGTGGAATCGTTTGGCGAGCGGTTAAAGCGAGCAGGATGAAATCAATCCCCAATAATCATGGTTGAATTACTAAAGTTAAATATACTGTGCACTGCGCAAATGTGGTTGCACTCTGCAAGGGCATTTGCTCCAGAGCTTAGTAAATGAGGGGAAGCTTCACTTTGCAAAGAATACCCAATCATATGCAAGGAAAATAAACAGCATTTTTGCTTGCACGTGATTGGATGATAGAATTCAGCAAAGCTTACCCTAATTTACTAAGCTCTGTGTCAACAGTCTCTGTCCTGTAACAGGCTCTGTAAATGCAGTCAAGCCCCCTGCCATACTCTGTACATACAGTCTCTGTCCTGTGCTAGGCTCTGTACCAGCAGTCTCTGCCCTGTGCCAAGCTCTATACATGCAGTCGTGCCCTGTGCCATACTCTGCACATGCAGCTACTGCCCTGTGATAGGCTTGGTATAAGCATTTCTGCCACGTACCAAGCTCGGCACATGCAGTCACACCTTGTGCCAGACTTTCATGCAATTGTTGCCCTTCACCAGGCTTTGTACATGCAGTCATGCCCTGTGCCAGGTTCCAGACAAGCAGCCTGTGCCCTGTGCCAAGCTCTGTACACACAGTCTGTGCTCTGTGCCAGGCTCTGTACACAAAGTCTGTACCCTCTTCCAGGCTCTTTATAGATCCTCTCTACCTTTGCCAAGCTTTGTACACACAGGGCTAGATTGAGGTAGATGAACGTAACTTTGTGCGGGCGTAGCGTATCCTATTTACGCTACGCCTCTGCAACTTTTTCAGGCAAGTGCTGTATTCACAAAGCACTTGCTCTGTAAGTTGCGGCGGCATATCCGCGCGTAATTCAAATAGGGCAGGTAGGGGGCGTGTTGTATTTAAATTATCCCTGACCCCACGTAAATGACGCGCCGAACGAACTGCGAATGCGCCGGCCGTGAACGTATCCCAGTGCGCATGCTCCAAATCACGTCGCAAATAGTCAATGAAAACGACATGAACGTAACTTACGCCCAGCCCCTGAATCGGCTTACGCAAACGACGTACAATACGATGTCCATACTTAACATTGGCTGCGCCTGCTATAGCAGGGGTAACTTTACGCCGGACTTACGCTTACGCAAACGACGTAAAAAAATACCCTACGTTCGTGAATCCGCGTATCTAGCTCATTTGCATATTCAACGCGTAAATGTACGGAAACGCCACCTAGCGGCCAGCGTAAATATGCAACTTAGATACGACGGCGTATCGGATCTAACACAAATCTATGCGTAACTGATTCTAAGAATCAGGCGCATAGATACGACCCTACTCACTCAGAGTTACGATGGCGTATCAGGAGATACGCCAGCGTAACTCATTGCTGAATCTAGCCCACAGTCTCTGCTCTGTGCCAGACTCATGACTGGTGTACTACTAGTGTCTTTGCTACTTAAACCCCAAAACCTCTTAACCCCCTATATAAACCATGCAACACCTTCTGGATTAAATGGCCACTAAGGGCCCCTTTATTTAATACCAAAAGGTAAATATTAAAATAACTTTAATAAAATACCATTTTTAAATATATATATATCTTTATAAAACTTCATATAAATATTTACCAAAAATAGAATAAATTAACCCAAACACAACAATTATACAAAACTGCTGTAAACGAGGGGTTCCTGAGAGAAGGGAAAGAAAAAGTGCTAGGTAATCGGCTGTACTCCATCAGGAAGCAGCCTCTAGCCGTACTCCAATCAGCTCACGAGACAATGACTTCCTCCTTCATTTCACTCTTCAGCACGATTGTCCATTAGCCCCCACCTAACCAGATAGGGAAGGTGCCCATCCCATGGCCCCAACTCCTACCAACCATCTCAGGTATATACATCCCATATATATATATACCAACCACCACCCAACCCTCAGGAACTCCAGACCAATGCCAATGTCCACCTGAAACACAAAAATAACATGAAAAACAAATACCCATACCAGACACTTCCACAGGGAGGGAGGGAGGGAAAAATAATCTGTGTGTTACCTCTTCCATGGAATGGCCCCAGAATGACCAGCCCCGCCCACCCACTACTTTTAACTAACCCTCCTCGTGCTAGGTAACCCCTCCGCCTGGGTTCCCCTTACTATGGGGCTTTCTGTATATACAGTCTCTGCCCTGTGCCAGGCTCTGTACATACAGCCCCAGCCTGGTGCCAGGCTCCGTATAAGCAGTCTCACTTTCTACCCTGTGTCAGGCAACATTTGGGAGTCCCTATTTCAGATGATTGCAAACAGTGTGGCCATGCATTGGGTAAAGCGAGTAGAATTTTAGTATGGATCACTAGAGGGGTCACCAGCAGGGGAAGGAGGTCCTGATTCCCCTATATAGATCTTGTTTAGACCTCATTTAGAATACTGGGGTTGATTTACTCAAACTGGAAAGTGCAAAATCTGGTGCAGATGTGCATGGTGCATGGTAGCCAATCAGCTTCTAACTTCAGCTTGTTCAATTAAGCTTTGATAAAAACCTGGAAGCTGATTGGTTTCTATGCCCAGCTGCACCAGATTTTGCACTCTCCAGTTTTAGTAAGTCAACCTCACGTTCAGTTCTGGAGACCTCAATTCCAAAAAGATATTGATAGAGAGCACGAGTCCAGAGACGGGTAACAAAAATTGTGAAATGTCTGAGTGATAACACATATCAGGAGAGACTTCAGAAACGTAATCCACTTGTCGACCACGCTAGCCAAATGACAGCTACAGCGTGGTCATCTAGTTTTGGGGTGCCGTCATATGACGCTGTCCGGTGATTGCGCCTGCCGCGTGTCCAGTCACAGCCGATCACGGAGGTAAACAGAAAACAGATACTGGTTTTTGGCACTCCTTTCCTCATGCTGACAGCAGACGAGAGCCAATAACCAGAATCTCTAAAATAGACATCTACACTGATAATCAAGGCACTAATTATCAGTGTCCTAATTATCAGCGCAGTTCAACAGTGCTGCAAATCTGTGCCTACCAGTGCTTCCAATGTGTGCCCACCAGTGCTGCCAATCAATGCCTACCAGTGCTGCCAATCAATGCCGCCCACCAGTGTCACCTGTCAGGTCCCATCAGTGCCGCCTATTAGTTCCACCTATCAGTGCTGCATCATCAGTGCCCACCAGTGCAGCCTCATCAGTGCCCATCAATGCAGCCTATCAGTGTGCTTATCAGTGCCCATCAGTTCAGCCTCATCAGCACACATCAGTGAAAGAGAAAAATTACCTGTTTACAAAATTTTACTATGAAAAATAAAATGAAAACGTTTTTTGTTTTCAAAATTTTCAGTCTTTATTTTTGTTGCAAAATAAACAAAAAAAAAGTGATTACCGTATTTATCGGCGTATATCGCGCACTTTTTTGCCCTGAAAATCAGGGCAAAATCGTGGGTGTGCGATATACGCCGATACTCGCTTTCCCGCGCCGAGTTTTGAATACTCCGCCGACATATACCGAGCGCAGTACACTCAGGTATATTCGGCCAGTCTCGGCTTCTTCCGCGGTCACGTCCTGGACATACAGGACGTGAGCGCTACAGTTGCCGAGCCTGCCCGAGTGTACTGCACTGGCTATATGCAGGCATAGTATTCAAAACTTGGCGCGGGAAACGAGCGGGGAGGACGCCGCACCCGCCGAAGAGGACACCGGACCCGCCGCAGAAGACACCGGACCCGCCGCAGAAGACACCGGACCCGCCACAGAAGACACCGGACCCGCCGCAGAAGGACACCGGACCCGCCGAGGCCGCCGATGGACGCCGCGCAAGACACCAAAACTGTAAGTACAAAAATAACTTTTTTTCCACAGGATTGGGGGTCAATTTAGGGGTGCGCGGTATACGTTGGAGCGCGTTATACCGCAATAATTACGGTAAATACACCAAAAGAAAGATGAATTTGTGTGAAAAAAATTATAAAAATGTTGTTTGGGTACAGTGTGCATGACCTGGGCAGGGAGGTGGTGAAAGTGCCCAGTAGGCAAGTGGTTAATATGTACAGTCTAGAGCAGTGGTCTCCAAACTGTGGCTCGGGGGCCAGATGCGGCCCTTTGCTTGCTTTGATTCGGCCCTTGGGGCACTATTTTCAAACACTAATACCAACAATGGGACATAATTCGACCCACTGACACCAATGATGGTGCACAATTCCTCCCAATGAGACAAATGATGGGACACAATTCCTCGCAATAACACTAACAATGGGACACAATTTCTCCCAAATATACCAGCAATGGGGCTTAATGACACCATGATGGGGCATTGTTTATTCCCACTGATAATCGGGACCTTTTCTACTCCCGATGGCCACAGTCCGGCCCCCGTTAAGTCTGAAGAACAGTAATCTGGCCCTTTTGTTTAGAAAGTTTGGAGACCCCTGGTCTAGAGGGAGGAATGGAAACGGATGACATGATTGAAACCATTAAATACATCAAGGGGGTATATAAGGTTCAGGAGGGCAGGATTTTCAATAGAAAGCCAAGATCAAGAACACGACATGAGATCGAACTAGGCAGGTGGAAAAGTAAAAAAGGAATCTTGGAAAGTATTGTAGTGATACCCCCGAAGGAGACGCTGGTTGATTTCGGGGTCGGCGTATTAAGTTACCAATTACACTTGTCTAGGGGTGAGTACTTGTAGAAAGTGAATAAAGCGAGTGTCCAGACATCAGAGTGCGTTTTCAAAGTTTTATTCCAAGGCCCAACATGGCCAACATCAACATGGCACACTATAGAGAAAGGTTGATGAGCGGAAGAAAACTGCAGTATCAGGCCTTGGATATTATAGAGAGCAGCTTGCTCTCAGTACAGTAACACTTAATCGTCGCCACTCCCGTTGGAGTGGGTAAAGTGCCCCAGACAGGCGTTTAACTTGGGCCTGGCAGCCGAAAGGTCACTGCAATAGTCACTGGGAGGAATTAGGGCCTCTGCCACAGGCCTGAGGAATTTCCATACTTTTCAAAGGGGTAGAACTAATGGATCCTCCCAGTAAGTCACTCTCTAGGGTCATCAGAGGACAGTTGAAGTGTACCTGTCATGTAGTGATGCCTGGTGGTTTGCCTAGGCCTCGCGGACAACCTCTGCCTTTGGGTCTCCCGAGCCAATCCCCCACCGTACAGCTCCCAGCTTAGGATCTGGGACCCAGCAAGCCGCTGGGGCCCCTTTTAATGTCAGGGTGAAGCTCCGCTTGGTGCGTAGCTTCGGCCAGGCAGGCATAGAATGTTGCACGCTTCTCTCAGGCGTCTGCCACAGATATACTCTCCCGCCAGCATGTCCAGAGGGAAAATCCTCCTCTGATTGGCTGCTGGGAGAAAATGGGTCTGTCAGAACCCCTTTCTAGCGCCAACTGTCACCCAGGGGTAAAAACACCTCCCCTAGCATGCAGACTGACCTAGAAAGCAGTTCTAAACTGACAGCAGCCTGAACTTAACCAATTTGTGAGTGGGAGCAACTTAACTCTCCCATTCCCCACTAACTTTAGCGTAACGCCCCGCCAAATAGGGGGGGGGGGGCGCTACAGTATTATTTTACTGAAAGAGTAGTTAATGCTTGGAATAGACTTCCAACAGAGGTAGTGAGTCAGTCAGCAGTAAGTGGATATAAACATGCTTGGGACAAATATAGATCAATACTCAGACAAAAAAAAACCAACACATTTATAATTATATATAACAAAAATGGGGCAGACTTGATGAACCACTTGGTCTTTTTCCTGCTGTCACTGTTGTATGTTTTTCTATTCTGTGCCAGGCTCTGTACACGCAGTGCCTGCCCTGTGCCCGACTCTGTACATGCAATCTCCGTGCCATGTTTGGGCTCAGTCAGTATTCTTTGTGACTTTCTTTCCAGAGCTTCAGACAGACGACCACCTCTGGCTGTGATCTTTAAATGACCCCATCTGATCTATTCGGAAATGCGGCCTCCCCCAGCAACGTGCGGAGCCATGCTGTGCCGAGTGTCTCTGAGCGGCGGGATACGGCATGGAGCTGAACCAGCTCATTTGCGGCACACATGCTGCAGCCTGCTGTTAGTGGCCGTGAATCACATCAGCTTTGTGTCTGGTCACGGCGAAAAAGGTAAAAGCCAAAAACAATCCGTCTTACACAGAGTATTGTACAATAATTACATACCACAGACTGGAAACCTCATTCACAAGCTTAATATCTACAGCCCAAATTCTGCTCTTTTGGATCATTGCTTTTCCTATTGTGGAATTTATTACTGTTATTGATTTATTGTATTGCCCTTGTGTTCTATGGGGCCACTCCACCCAAAACTGATAATGGGGTCTTTAGTAGATACTGGAGAATTAAACCACCTGACCTCCTCTGTAACTCAGGGACCCTATTGATAAGATCCCTGCTGAGGTTTCAGGTCTGCACACCTGTTGTGCCCATTATAAGTGGTTGCCACTATTCCTGCTCTGGGTTCCAGGTCTCCACTCTTGCTGTGCCCATTATGAAGCGTTCCCACTATTCCTGCTCTGGGTTCCCGGTCTCCACTCTTGCTGTGCCCATTATGAAGCGTTCCCACTATTCCTGTACACCTGCTGTGCCCATTATGAAGGACTCTCTATCCATCCACTGAGTTCCTGGGTCTACACAACTGCTGTACCCATTATGAGAGCCTCCCACTATTCCTGCAGGATAATTTACTCAATGTACACTGCTCAAAAAAATGAAAGGAACACTTTTTGAATCAGAACTCCTGGGATATTGATCTGGTCAGTTAAGTAGCAGAGGGGGAGGGGTGTATACAGAGGGGGTTGTTAATCAGTTTCAGCTGCTTTGCTGTTAATTGAAATTAACAACAGGTGCACTAGATGGGCAACAATGAGACGACCTCCAAAACAGGAATGGTTTTACAGGTGGAGGTGTCTGACATTTTTTTCCCTACTCATCTTTTCTAACTGTTTTTCACTAGTTTTGCATTTGGCTAGGGCCAGTGTCCCTACTGGTAGCACAAGGCGATACTTGGACCCTATAAAGGTTGCACAGGCAGTCCAACTCCTCCAGGATGGCACATCAATACATGTCATTGCCAGAAGGTTTGCCGTGTCTCCCAGAACAGTCTCAAGAGCATGAAGGAGATTCCAAAAGACAGGCAGTTACTCTAGGAGAGCTGGACAGAGTCGTAGAAGATCCTTAACCCATCAGAAGGACCGGTATCTGCTCCTTTGTGCAAGGAGAAACAGGATGAGCACTGCAAGAGCCCTACAAAATGACATCCAGCAGGCCACTGGTGTGAATATCTCTGACCAAACAATCAGAAACAGACTTCATGGGGGTGGCCTGAGGGCCCGACGTCCTCTAGTGTGCTCTGTGCTCAATGCCGGACACTGTGGAGCTCGATTGGCATTTTCCATTGAACACCAGAATTGGCAGGTCCGCCACTGGTGCCCCATGCTTTTTACAGATGAGAGAAGGTTTACACTGAGCATATGTGACAGACATGAAAGGTTCTGGAGAAGCCGCAGAGAACTTTATGCTGCCTGTAACATCGTTCAGCATGACCGGTTTGGTGGTGGGTCACTGATGGTCTGGGGAGGCATTGTTCATTTTTGCTCTCAAGTTGCTGTAATTCTTCTCTGATCTCCACACTTCCTTGTTGTCTGTTTCCTGGTGACCATAGTGCTGGGAGCTTTCTCTCTGTGGTAACTAACTTCAAGGAGGTATGATTACTGTGTGTCTAGTTTCTAGTTTTGTTTTCCAAACCATCACTGCTCTATGGTTCTGTATGCTCTGTAAGGCAGAGAGGCAGGAAACAACATGCAAAAACGAAACTACAAACTACAGGTACATTATATGATTTATCTATTTTTAATCGTTTTTAAAAGGAATCAGTTAACTATTCTGTCCTAGGGCAACATGGGCTCAGCGGGTTAAATGATGGTGGTAATCAGACTGAGGACTTCTAGTGGCAGAAAAAAGTATTGCATGTACATGCTGTCTTTCAGTAAATGAGGTTTCAGAAAAGCATCAGCATCATTATAGGGGTTGTAAAGGTAAAAATATTTTTCCCTAAATAGCTTCCTTTACCTTAGTGCAGTCCTCCTTCACTTACCTCATCCTTCGATTTTGCTTTTAAATGTCCTTATTTCTTCTGAGAAATCCTCACTTGCTGTTCTTCTGTCTGTAACTACACACCGTAATGCGAGGCTTTCTCCCTGGTGTGGAAAAAGCCTCTTGAGGGGGAGGGGGTGTCAGGAGGGTCAGGACACTCTCTAGGTTGCAGATAGAGAAAGGAGCTGTGTGTTAGTGAGCGTCCTAACCCTCCTGCTCGCCCCCCTACCCCCTCAAGAGACTTTCTCCACACCAGGAAGAAAGCCTTGCATTACGATGTAGTTACAGACAGAAGAACAGGAAGTGAGGATTTCTCAGAAGAAATAAGGACATTTAAAAGCAAAATTGAAGGATGAGGTAAGTGAGGGAGGACTGCACTAATGTAAAGGAAGCTATTTAGGGAAGCATTTTTTTTTACCTTTACAACACCTTTAAACACTTTTTTTAAATAAACATTTTAACGGTAAGGTTAAAGTAGACTGGAACCTCTAGAAAGTGATGGTAAATGCAAAACTTTTCAGTTTTCAGAACAGGAGGAGAGGCGAAATTGTCCAGTGGGAATATTTTTTTCAGAGACATTTGTCTTTGAGCATATTTTCTCTCACTTCCTGTTGTGTCCCTGGAACAGGAAGTGAGAGTATATGTCCCCAATGGGGACAGGGACTATAATAAGATCCTTGAAACAGTCCTAACCTTTCCATAATCTGTCCAAAACTAAAAGAAACATGGATCTAAGGTCTCCAGGTGCCTTTAGCTCTTTATATGTGTGGATAGGATGAATTCCTGGGCAGAATGTTGCAGCTGGCAATATGGCCACGTCAACTGCTTGCGTGTGACTGGTGCTCTTTAAGCTGCCCAGGGAGATGCGAAGGCTGCGGCTCCCCGGGAATTCAATCTCTGTAACGACAGTCAGTCAATAAGCTGTCTGGAAAATGAAGTCTAATCAGCTTCAGCTGTTCATTTACATCAGAACTCAGCTCCGCCATCACTGAGCTTGTCACACAAAGGCCAGCGAACGCGTGCTGCGCTGCATCCTGGGAAAACTTTTCATCCTGGGTGTCAGGTTGGGTTCCGTTTCTGCTACAGATTTTAGAAATTAGTAAAGAGACAACATGCATTTGAAACAATACCAAAGCTTCTGACGTGGCTTGCCACAATTTAAGGGCTTATTTATAGAAGTAGTAAACATCTGGGCACATTTGCTCTCCCTCTTATCACCAATGAGGTTTATCAATGTTTTTGACTGCAATTGAAGATCTATGGCTGAGGAGTACTGTGGCCAACGATCGGTGAATGTGTGGCTAATGTAGACTTAAGCCTTGTACACACAATCAGACAAATCCATGGAATTTTGTGCGAAGGGCGTGAACTGGTCGGGATGGGGCGCTTTAAAAAAAAAAAAATCAGATTTTTATTTTACTTTATTTTTTTGATTTTTAACACTTTAAAAAAAAAAATTGGGTCACTTTTTTTTCTATTGCAAGGAATGTAAACATCCCTTGTAATAGAAAATAGTATGACAAGTCCTCTTAAATATGATACCAGGGTTATTGTAGCTAGGTGCTACCACAACAACAGTACTCCTCTTCAAAAACATCAAGTATTATGATGGTGGGCGGTCCGGAAGTGGTTAAATATGATCATTTGGACATTTTTAATCTGAAGCGTGTGTCTGCACTCTATCCAGTAGTTGGTCACATGATGCAGTGATATTGGAGGGAATTTACTAAAGCTGGAGTACACATAATCCGGTGCAGCGCATCCAACCAGCTTCTAACTTCAACTTGTTCAATTAAGCTTTAACAATAAGGCCCTTTTCACACTAGTGGACCGATCAGGTTCACATGTCCGTTTTTCAGATGGACCCGATCGACCCACCCATTAACAGTGAGATACAGAATAACAATACAAATATTGAGAAAAACACATTTAAAAAAAGTTACAAATTGATTTGCATTTTAATGAGTGAAATAAATATTTGATCCCCTATCAATAACGAGATTTCCGGCTCCCATGTGTCTTCTATACAGGTAACAAGCTGAGATTAGGAGCACTCTCTTAAAGCTTGTTACCTGTATAAAAGACATGTATGGAAAAAATGGAGTCGCGCGACTCCATTTTTTCCATATATTTCTTGGTGTTGTATAACACCTTTGAGACGCTGCTCACCATTGTTTATGTATTTTCTTAGATTTGCGCAATTTTTCCTCCTGTTTATCTGTATAAAAGACACCTTTCCACAGAAGCAATCAATCAATCAAATTCCAATCTCTCCACCATGGCCAAGACTAAAGAGTTGTCCAAAGATGTCGGGGACAAGATTGTAGACCTACAACAAGGCTGGAATGGGCTACAAGACCACCGCAAAGCAGCTTGGTGGGAGGCTGACAACAGTCGGTGCGATTATTCACAAATGGAAGAAACACAAAATAAATGTTATTCTCCCTTGGTTCTGGGGCTCCATGCAAGATCTCACCTTGTGGAGTTTCAATGATCATGAGAACAGCGAGGAATCAGCCCAGAACTACACAGGAGAATCTTGTCAATGATCTCAAGGCATCTGGGACTATATTCACCAAGACAACAATTGTTAACACAGTACGCCGTGAAGGACTGAAATACTGCAGCGGCTGGGGACTGACACCACCGACTTACAATGGGGCTTCCATTGTTGTCTGCCTCTCCAGCACATGGAAGCCACCGCTGACAGCTCAGCCTGGGACAAGACCTGAGTGACTTCAGAATAGGTAAGTATAGCTGTAGCGGGGTATCACCCTTTCGATGTGATATAAAAGACTACCATTGCTGATCATGAAGGATCTCAGCTCCCTCTTGTGGCCGAGAAGGGTTGGAGCCACCTGTTGTTTACATTTTGTTCTGGTACCTCAGAGAATGTTGGGGAATTGAGTTCAGGAGGAGAAGAGACTCCATTTGCCCTGACCTGTAATAAACTACATTACCCAGAGACCAGCTGGATAACCCCAAGATGTTTTACCTTCCGCGCCGCCTGCTGGGGAAGGTAATTTAAGGGATTGAATGTGTTTGGCGCGCTTTCTCAGGACCGCCTCTTTAACCCAGGAGGACATTGCCAGAAGTGTCTCCACGGGGAGTAGGCCGCAGTTGAGGCCTACATACTCCCGGACAAAGTGCCTTTGTAGAATGAGAGACGGAACCTCTGTCGGAGTGATCGGACAGGCCTTCAGTATCCCTGCGACCTGTCTGAGAAATAGAGGCTGTCGGCTAACAGGACTGTGACTGGAGATCAGGCACGTAGTGCCACAGAAGGACAAGGCCTGAACCGGTTGGGTGAGACGGGGATTTGCGCGAGAGTACTGACTGTCTTGCGGGATGGCGGATTGCTGATATCCCTCCTTGCGGTTTGACTGTTCAGGGAACTTTCACCAGTTTACTATTTCCCTTTTGGATTATAAATTGCTCTTTGCGTGCCAACGCATGCCAACGCACAAGTGCAGAACTGTTAGTGTAAAGTTGTATTGAGTTGTATTGGCCTGGGACGCCAGGCCATATCGATTAGCTATAGCTATAATACTTAACCACTTCCATACCAGGCACTTACGCACCTTCCCGCCCAAGCCAATTTTCAGCTTTCAGCACTGTCGCACTTTGAATGACAATTGCGCGGTCATGCTACACTGTACCCAAACAAAATTGGCGTCCTTTTTTCCCCACAAATAGAGCTTTCTTTTGGTGGTATTTGATCACCTCTGCGGTTTTTATTTTTTGCGCAACAACTAATAAAAAACTGAAAATTTAGAATTTTTTTTTTTTTTTTCTGTTAACTTTTTTGTAAATAAGTATGTTTTCTCTTTCAATTACGGGCACTTATATGGCGGCACTGATGGGCACTGATGAGGTAGTACTGATGGGCACCGATGAGGTGGCACTGATGGGCACTGATAGGCGGTGCTGGTATGCGGCACTGATGAGCACTCATAGGTGGCACTGATGGGCACTCATAGGCGGCACTGATGGGCACTCATAGGCGGCACTGATGGGCACTCATAGGCAGCACTGATGGGCACTCATGGGCAGCACTGGGAACTCATAGGTGGCACAGAATGGCACTCATGGGTGGCACTTATGGGTGGCACTGATGGGTACTTATGGGTGGCACAGATGGGCACTGATAGGTGGGCACTGGGCATGGATTGGCACGGAGGGGTGGCACTGAAGGACACTGTGGGGTGGCACTGATGTACTTTGAGGGGTGGCACTGATGTATATGTTGCCAGTCAGTGCCCATGTGTGGGCACTGACTGGCATCTTTCTTTTTTTTTTACCTGTATATATATTTTTTTTAATCCTGTGTTTTTTTTTTTTACGTTTTTTTTTTTCTTTGCCCTGCCAGTGTGGGCATCCCTGGTGGTCTAGTGTGGGCATACGAGGGAGGGCTGCGCTGATAAACAATCAGCGTGAACCCCCCCTGTCAGGAGAGCCGCCGATCGGCTCTCCTGTACTCGCGGCTGTCAGACGCGAGTGAGGAAGAGCCGTCGGCGGCTCTTCCTGTTTGCATCGTGATCAGCCGTGATTGGACACGGCTGATCCGCCGGAGACTCGTTACCGAGATCGGTGATGCAGGGTGTCAGACTGACACCCCGCATCAGCGATCGCCGCGCTGCGCCCCCCCACAGGCGCGCGCAGCATGAAATCGTGCTGGACGTTTGAGAACGATTTCATAACCACTTCCCGGCCGTAAATCTGCTATTGGCCGGGCGGGAAGTGGTTAAGGACTATCTATTTAGTGTTACACACTGTTAATATAAATTTTATTGTTCGTTGATTGAGTAATTGGTTTTATTACATTATACAGTATTGTAGAGAGACAGAGAGCTGGGTGGGGCTTGGCAAGGGGGCGTTTCAATGTGTATGTTTAGTTGAAGGAGTTCGCCTTGCTGTGTGCTCACACAGGTCTGTATGATATTATAGTCTGGCTCACACCCATGTATCATGACTGGTGTATGCCTAGTGCTTGGGAGAAAACACAACCCACCTCTACAACCTTAAACCCACCCATATTAAACACGCACCACCTTCTGGATTAAATGGCCACCAAAGGCCCCTTTTATTTAAAATCTAAAAGGTAAAAAATAAATAACATTATAAAATTAACCAACTTTTTAAATATAAAACTTTTTAATATTAAATATATATTTCAACCAATACGTAATAAATTAACCTAACAAAAACAATTAACCCCAAACAGTTGTAGACACGAGGTTCCTGAGAAAGGGAAAGAAAAAAGTGCCCGGTAATCGGCTGTACCCCATAGAAAGTCTTCGGACCTCTAGCCGTGCTCCCATCAGCTCACAAGGCCATGACTTCCTCCTTCGTTTGATTCTTCAGCACGATATACCACTATCCACCTAACCAGATAGGGAAGGTGCCCATCCCATGACGGGCCCCAACTCCTACCAACCAACTAAGGTACACACATCTAATATGTATGTACAAAACCCCATCCAATTCTCAGAAACCCTGAACAAACGCCAACGTCCACCTGAAAAACAAAGAGCATTACAAACAGACACCCATACCAGACACTTCCCTAGGGAGGGAGGGAGGGAAAAACTGCCTGTGTGATGCCTCACCGTGGATGGCGCCTGAATGGATGGCCCCGCCCCCTGGACCTTTTAAGGGAGCCTGCCTTGAGGCATAAGCCCCGCCCCCCGTGCAGCCGCGATTGTTCAGGGAAAAAACCCTCCCCACTGGCATTATGCGACAGGCGAAGTTGAGCTTCCCTAACAATGACTGTAACTCCCGTAGCTTCAACTTCGAGCTACTGGCCGCCCTTGCGACGGAAACTCCCGCAAGTCCACCAACTTGTCTTCCGGGAGCCGGCATTCCATCCGCACCGAATCAATAATAATGCCCAAAAACTTCAACTTTGTGACGGGCGAAAGCGCAGTTTTTCCTCTTCCTCCTTCTTACTCTCATCGGGCTTCCCCTTATCCAAATTGAACTTCTCCAGGGGAAGCAGTGAAAATATTTCCACAAACTCCCCCCTCCAGATACGTTCCCGCACCTCCTGCTTCAAGTGTGAACCCAAGGATTCATAACACAGGTATACCTCGCAACGCGCCGAGTCGGACAACCGAACACCATCAGCCGTCAAACCCGACGCAGATCCCGACTGCGCACTAACATGTGCCCCCCCAGAAGGAGAGCCGCTAACCACAGCACCCGCTAACGTCTCCCCAAGCACCAGGATCGGCACCCCCGACTGGCCAGCGAGGGACAAACCCCCACTCCCACCCGCAAGCGGCACCGCCGCAGACACTGCTTCAACTGTACTAGCAACCGGAGGGACCAACCACGCAGCCGTGGGAGGCCCAGCAGCAGCCGGAGGGGGAACGACTGCCCCCCCCCCCTCGGCCATGGCCCTGAATCCCTGCAACATGGACGAAAGAAACTGCTGCAACATCAGCGAGCCGACATCCAGGACACCCCCCCCCCAACCCCTGCCCACCCCCATCCAAAGAAGTCCCTAACATGGAAGAACCCACCCCAGCCGAGGGACTAGGAAAAAGAAGAGAAGGTGCAGGAGAAGGAAAAGGGGGGGGAGAAAACACAGGCGGAGAAGAAACAGAAAAAGACACGGAAGTGCTCTTACCCGGCTGCCCAGCAGAAACAGTCCGACCAGCCGCTGATCCGGATCCGCGTTGGAGCCCCGACGGGCCCGCCACCTCCTCTGGACCATCAGAGTCCGTATCCGAAATCTCGCCCTCAGACGGTGGGTCCCCTTGCCCGGCAAGGGACATCGAGCCCGCAGACAAGGCCATGGAACTGCTGCCTGAAGAGATGCCGTGAGCCCCTGAGTCAGGCCGTACTGCGTCCACCGTTCTCCCTCGCCGAGCCCCCTGTGAACCAGCAGTAGCCGCTCGAGATACGCCGTTGTCACCCCTCGCTGGACCTCCACTTCCTCCGCGACCAGCCGGAGCCGCCCTGGCCGCCGAGCTCCCAGCCGTGCACACCGATCTCCCCCGCCGAAAAGTGCCACGCGGAGCGGCTGGACCCGCCCGCGCTACCGTTCCAGATGGACCCGCCACGGGTCTAGCAGGCGACGGAGATGCCACCCGCCGACCCGATCCTCGCTGCTGCCTAGGCCTTTTGCCCGCATCCCTGGGAGCCCCACCAGCCATCCTCTTCCTGGACCCTGGAGGGTCCGCAGTCAGGCTCTCATCACGCCGATCCCCCGCCGGAGACCCCCCTGGAGACCCACCCGGGCTGTACCGGACCGAGGGCCGCGAACGCCTGGCCGGACGTAGCGAGGGGGGGGGCGGGGGGGAGGGGGTCGCTGGACCTACCCTCTCCTGGATCAGGGAAGAGCTCCCTCAGCAGCTCCGAGTAGCAATCCGCTCCATGGACCCTCGCAGCCGACTGCAGGCGCTCCACCAGTGCTTCAAAACGATCCATAGGTGAGGCAGCAGCACAGAGAAAAACTGCCTGTGTGATGCCTCACCGTGGATGGCGCCCGAATGGATGGCCCCGCCCCCTGGACCTTTTAAGGGAGCCTGTCTCGAGGCATAAGCCCCGCCCCCCGTGCAGCCGCGATTGCGGCCCCCATCCTGTTCCTGTCCCCCTGCTCAGGGTCCCCCCAGTAATGCGCACCTGCGCTATGGTTCCACCTCGCTGCGGAGCTTCCTTTATTGCTGCTGATCTTACAGGGTGCTGCAAATAATTGATTGCTGTTTTACTCATGTTCCTTTGTTTCCATTTCAAGTAAAGGATTACTTTGGTTATCTTGAAGTTTGTGTGCAGCCTGTCTTTCATACTGCAGGATCCTTTCCATTTAAGGTACCCCTTTTATTTGCATAATCTGTTGTAGTGTAATGTGATATTGTGCTTCCCCACAAGTTACTGGGGTCCACAACTCCCATATTACCAGTTGTGTCAAGGGAGGGTTTTGAGACACTTTAAGGGGTTGATCACAGAGAGTAGACCCAAAACAACCAGCAGCTCCTCCAGGGGTAGTGCTACATAGCGATTAAAAAAAAAAAACCTCCCATTATCATATTACCCAAAATTATACCTTAACTTATAAATAACCAGACGGCATCCATTTTGGAGTAAAATTGTCCGCTTGGCCATTTTATTAACAAATTAACCATAACAAAATAATCCAACATCTTTATTTCACTACACAGTCCTTCACAGATACAATTGCCAGCCTGTTAGGAGAAGATTGAAGGCATTGACCAAATTTCCCTCGTACCAGCGTGGCCATCCAAGATCCAAGTCGCAATGCGCCGACTCAAGGACCATAGCACTCTGAACCTTCCCCACTCTGATACCCATCAACCTATGCCAGCTAAACCACGGTTAGCTGGCATCAACCGAGGATCCCATACCATGATGGTTCTATGGTTCCCCACTTATGCCAAATTGGTCAAAATGTCTACTGCCTCCAAACATTCCCAACCGCCAAAACCAACCCAACACAAAACATTACATACAATCCCAACATAATAGGGCGGGAGGGTGGGAGCTTCCTCCTCCTGTGCTGCCCACAACTAAACTGCAGACCTTCCCACAAGCCCCTCCTACCCCAGAAAATATTAACTCTGGCCACCCCCTCCAAGCTGAAAATGGCCCTCCCTACTTTTTAACCCCTTCTTTGTGTAGCGCTACCCCCGAAGGAGCCGCTGGATTGTTTTGGGATCGGCAAATTAAGTTACCCCAGCTTGGTCTAGGGATGCACCAGAAGAACTAAGTAGTAAACGGAGGTCTACACAGTCAATAAAGATTTTCTCAATGCTTTAATTCCAGGCCAACATTAGCCAACACCAACTTTGGTGAAGGAAGAATAGGTTGATGAGGGAAGAGAAACTTTCGATGTCAGGCCTGGATATACACAAGGCAAATCAGCCCTTAGTGGCACAAATTTCACACGTCGCCACTCCTATGAGTGGGTAAGGTGCCCCCAGACAGGTGTCTCTCACACAGACCTTGCAGCCGAGGCGCCACCTCGAATCTTAGCTGGGAGGAATGGGTCTCTCTCACAGGCCCAGCTCTAGGCCTCTGCCACAGGCCAGTTAATTTGGATAGACTAGTAATCCTCCCAGACAGAGCGAATCCTCCCAGTAATTTCTCAGCATAAGTCACCGGGCGACAGCAAAGCGTACCTGCCAGCATCTCGGTCACCGAATCCCAGTCTGGGATTCTCTTAATCTTTGGGAAACCAGTATGTCACTGACATCCCTTGATTCTTGTCTCCGGCTGAGACTCAGGAAGGCCCAGGAACCTGGCCAGACGGGCCGCACCGGCGGGGTCCATGGGCGAGGGAAAACCCTCTCCAATTGGCTGCTGAGGAAGACTCAATCCGCCAGAAATCCCTCTGGCTCCCACTGCCGACCAAGGATGAAATAACATCCCCAGAATGCAGTCCGAGCCAGCAGACCTTTCCAGATCGACATAGGTCAACAACCTAAACAAATCACAACTAGGAGCAACTTAACTCTCCTAGTCCAACTTGTTTTAACGCAGTGCCCATACAAAAGCAAGGGGGCGCTACATTCGGTTCCCTGCTACTTAGTCATGCCAGCCCTCCGCCTATACTCTGTATTTAGCTCCAGGCTTGAACTGCCTTGAACACCTGTCCATCCTCCTGAGGATAAATATGGCCCTCATTGATACCCCCCTTTGAACAAGGCCTAATGCAGCCCACTGCAACGCACCTCAACGCAGCCGTATGGCATAAACAGGGCACATAGAAAACAATTGTTCTATATGAGCCCTTGTGCTGACTCTGTGTTAAGCTATGCAGATCAACGCAGATCAACGCAGATCAATGGAAACGGTGTGAATCAGCCCTCAGTATGTTATTTTCTGCTGCCCTGGGACATCATGCGCTCCCTCATTTTAATACAAACTGTAGTGTTGTATAATTGTATATAAAATGTATTGTGATCAGAATTCACTAATAACCACCTTAATTTTGTTCCAAAGCTCCGAGTGTTAAAACCACCTGCTTATGCAGTGTTATAGGGGACAACACGTGTACACCATCATGTACCGGGTGTGGAGGACGCGCACGTTGTAACCAAGGTGCTTCTAATTACCCATCTTCGAATTTTATTGGACAGGAAGCAGGTCAGCTGAGCCAGGCAGCCTGACACAAAATCTCAATGAGGAAACATTTATTATGGAAACGAGTTATGTAACTGTGAAACTGTCTGTGTTCTGTACAATGGGCGTGTGCCGCTGTGCCAAGTCTGCACTAGGTCTAATTATGGACCTGGGATGGTGCGATTATGTCACCTCCACCAGGTCATGCTGGGATCAGAACTAAACTGCAAGAGTATTTGTATGGATGGCAAACTTCAGAGATAAAATATTTAAAGGGAAAAAAAACAAAATGTAAAAAAAAAATGTGCTAGTACCACATTGTAATGCATGTTATCAAGTCGATGAAGTACAAAAAACGATGCAGGATGAATCGGACATTAAGGCTCAATTATAAAAGATGTTCCAAAGTAAGCCAGGTTTGCAGCGAATGTTTTTTTAGCTGGGAATTCGCCAAAACGCAGTTCCTGAGTGACGATCTGCAAGCTGAAAGGCTAAAAAAAATTAGGCACAAGGCTTCTGAAAACTGAAAAAATAGACACTGTATATAGACATCGTTGTCTTTTGCACTCATTACCATCTTTAATTCAAGGATCTGTATCAACATATCACAGACACTATATACAGACATCTTTGCCATCCATTGTTGGACTGATGCTTGTAGTTCCACAGAATGTAACATCTTTTACCGGTTAAGACCCGGACCAATATGCAGGTTAAGGACCTTGCCCCTTTTTGCGATTCGGCACTGCGTCGCTTTAACTGACAATTGCGCGGTCGTGCGACATGACTCCCAAACAAAATTGGCATATTTTTTTCCCACAAATAGAGCTTTATTTTGGTGGTATTTGATCACCTCCGTGTTTTTTTATTTTTTGCGCTATAAACAAAAATAGAGGGACAATTTAAAAAAAATGCAATATTATTAACTTTTTGCTATAATTATTATCCCCAAAAAAGATATAATTTTTTTTTTCCAGCAGTTTAGGCCGATACGTATTCTTCTACCTATTTTTGGTAAAAAAATCACAATAAGCGTTTATCGATTTATAGCATTTACAAATAGGGGATAGTTATGGCATTTTTATTAATAAGTTTTTTTTTACTACTAATGGCGGCGATCAGCGTTTTTTTTTTTTGTGACTGCGACATTACAGCGGACACATCGGACACGTTTGACACATTTTTGGGACCATTGTCATTTTCACAGTGAAAAGTGCTATAAAAATGCACTGATTACTGTGAAAATGCCAATGGCAGTGAAGGGGACAGACGATCACTGACATTGCCACAGAGAAGAACGGGGAAGGCTTGTTTACACTCACCTCTCCCCGTTCTTCAGCTTCTTTGACCCGATCGCGGGATACCTGCGGTGATTGGGTCCCGCGGGTGTAGTCACGGAGCTTTGGACCAGGTCGCAAGCTGAGATTGTCTGCTGGTTGTACACAGCCCATTGGATCAGGTACCTTGCCTTACTATTCAATATTTCTTGAATACAATTAAACACCGAAAAGCTAGCTGAAGATTAACCGGATTGCCACACAGATGATGTTCTATTGTAACAAAACATGTCGGGAAGGACTGCTGTCGTCATTGCTACCCTGATTTTATGAGCTTGTTTTACCACTGCAATATGTGAGTTTTTTTCTTTTAAAAAATGTTATGTTATTCATACGGAATTACGCTACGTGCACTCCAATTTCTTCTTTTTCATTGGGATATCTGATGTGCCGTTTCTGGGATTTGCTGTAAACCATCACCTGGTGTGATTCCCTGGATTTTCGTGCCTGAGGTCTCCTCAAAGATTCCTGACCTTGTGACATCTGTGGTATACCCATATAGTGTATCGTATCTACAAGCTTGATTGGCCTAGAGCAGGGGTGTCAAACTGGCGGCCCTCCAGCTGTTCCAAAACTACAAGTCCCATCATGCCTCTGCCTGTGGGAGTCATGCTTGTAACTGTTAGCCTTGCAATGCCTCATGGGACTTGTAGTTTTGCAACAGCTGGAGGGCCGCCAGTTTGACACCCCTGGCCTAGAGGGTATATGCCCTTCTGGGTCCAGTCTTTTCGGTAAGCCCCCTGTCATAAGTGGTGGTGGATTTCCTACTTTCAAATCACCGTTGGATTTTGCTTAAATCATTCAGTCACTGGATTTTGTGAGGGATTAACTCAGTAGCGGGTGTGTGTGACCCCCTGGATGGGTTCACTACACGCTGAACTGTACAAAAAGGCAGTTGAGGATGATTGAAAACAAATGATATGGTTTATTTTTCCATATTGCTGGATACACGTGCAAGCATAAAAACAGCATAAACAAAACAAAACATAAAGTAAACCCTTGCCACTTGGGGCGTCTACCTTCCCAACACAGGAACCTACCTATGAAGTCTGGCACAGCCTACTGCTGGGCAGACACTGCTGGTCCTACAGCAGAAAACAACAAAAAAAGTCTCTTTGATATTTCTCACACAGAAATATCCATCAGCACCTCACCTCTTCAGAAGTGCTTGTGACTGCTCCTTCACTCCCAAAGCCTCAGGATGCAGCAATCAGTCGTCATCCCTAGGCTGTCTTTATAGGGGCTTTAATTGTTTAATTCTGAACAGCTGAAACCTTTTAACGCCCCAAACCTCTCTGGCCATCTCTGCAACCGACGCCCAATAGTAATTGGTGTATTGTCTAAACAAGGCAGAAATATATCTCCCGTCTGGGGAAAAAAAAAAAAAAGATTTACCTGACTTCCTGTCACAATTTTTATTTATGAACTCTTTCCTCTATGAATGGTTCTATTCACTTTTACTTTTCAGAAAGGCCCGGAGCAAAGACAAGCCTGCACTATGCGCAGGGACGGCATGACAGGGTTATCAGAACCCTTGCAAGCAAGTGGGATTTTAGGGAGAGAGGGAAGTGGGGAGGGGAGGATAGGTGTAAGTGGGAACTTTCTGGGGAGAGGGAAGTGGGGAGGAAAATGAGAGGTGATAAATTACTTCCGCCCCTCCTCCCGGGCAACACAGCGTGGGGAAAGTTCCCGCCCACCCTCCCTTTGTTACAGGCTTGTTGGTAAGTTGGTTGTGGCTGTTTGTGTTGTTCTTATTTTTTCTTTGGCGCTTTCCTTTTTTGTTTTTCTCCTTATGCAGGTACGCTTTTATGCAGTCGTGGCAGTGGCGGGTGTTGGACTTTGCAGGAGAAGAAATACCTCATAGAAGGATGTCAGTACCTATCGGTGGTATGGGTGCTGAAGGGGCATTCATTTTCCAGTTAACCAAGGTGTGGCTGGAATGTTGGTTAATGGGGACACTGCGGTGGTCGTCTCTGAGCCAGTTTGTCGGCTTGAGGCCTATGACCAGAGGTGAGGTATCGCAGTGCCAAAATGTTATAAAGTGTTAAAAAGGTTACAAGAGTGTTTTTGGTGGTACCTGCAAAGTCCAGCGCTAGTTATGGATAGAATTGTTTTCAGGAAATGTGGTTGTTTATATGTTATTTAAAAGTTAATATTTAAAGTTAATTTAAAATAAAGGAGGCTGCTACAGACAGTTTTTACTCCAAGTTAACGGTGTGGTCTCATTATTTATTAAAGTTATAAGAATGGAGTATAAGTTGTGGGGTCTTAGCAGCAATGGGTATATTCTGGGATACCATAGTCATGACATTGTTCAGATTCTATTATCATTTATATTCAATCTCTGGATATTTATGGACTTTAATTAGTGTTCATATTGTCACTTCACATGTGGTGTTGCACAATTAATTTTGTTTATTCATTTATATATAATTTATTCATTGAAATTTCATCATCACTAGCGCTACACATTTTTTCCACTGTTTGTATAGCAATTTGATCTTTCTTGCTGTGTTAGCTGCTTCAACTTTATTTAGCAATTGATAGCACGGTAATTTGTATTTTTTGTATTTTGCATTATAATACTGTTCCTGTTTGCTAAAAGTTGTACTTGTTTATTTACTGTTCCGCATTTATGTGTGAAGGAGCGGTAGAGAGGGGTCTGACACTCATAAGAGACATTCCTCTGCTCTCCTGTAGCCTGTTTACATAGGTATTAAATGTACCTCGTTTAGTGCAGAGATTATCGTTCTTACTGGTAAATGTTGAATATTTGGTATGTAATTGCCATTTTGATTATTGATTACAGTCCTAAAGGGATAACATTCTAAACGGAAAAAGTTCATGTTGCTCCCTCCGAAATGCTTTTATCTTATCAGTAAACATACCTTCTAGATTGTAAGCTCTAACGAGTAGAGCCCTCTGATCCCTCATGTATTGAATTGTATTGTAACTGCACTGTCTGCCCTCATGTTGTAAAGGGCTGCGCAAACTGTTGGCGTTATATAAATCCTGTATAATAATAATACCTTCTGGTTTACTACAGTTGTGTTTCTTTTCTACTGCTGTGTTTTGCACTAATACTGCATATTTGGTGTGCCAGAGGGGTTCGGGACTGTTCTTGGGGTTGAGAGGCAGAGTACAGAACCAAATAAACTTAAGAAACTCCTCTGGGGGTAGCGCTACACAAGTTATCCACTACATCATAGACCCTGTAAATATTGCAGCTCAAGTCCAACCTTTACCTTAAAAATTCAACAGGGCTCAACAGGAAGGGAGAATGAGTTGTGTGGACTCCCTCATTTCCTGTGTCAATGACAACCTTGTCACGGGAACAGGAAGTAAGGGAAGATCTCCTGCCTGGACACAGATAGCAATAAAACCCCGTAGTAGAATGGCAACACAACCTGGAAGAACCATTGTGGCTATCAGTTTTATTTATTATGGCATTTGCCAAACCAGTAACTGCAAACAGATTTTCATTGGGAATCAATTTCCTTCTATGAATGTCGGGACCAGGATCTGAACCCACAACTTCTCCTGCATCTGGCAGTAGCTCTCCTTGTTGAGCCACCTGAGATACTAGACAGCATCCTGTCTGAACCTCTGGATACTCTTGTCTTGTACCTTGTTTCTTGTTGAACCTTGAATTCCTTGCTCTCCCATGAATTTTCAATTTAAGCTATGTCTTTGCACTTCCTGTTAGCCAGATTATAGTGGTCTCTCCAGACGATATCTTGCTCCTTTGCAATTATGCAGCGATCCTTATCCTCACTACCACTCATTACTGACATTTGGCTTGTTCCTCGACTATGTAGCTGCTTGATCCCAACCTGCAACCACTTGTTACTGACCTTTGGCTTGTTTACTGACTAGGCTTCTGCTTGATTCCTACCTGCTATATATGCTACTGGACCCTGGCTTGCTTACCTCCTGGAGGGGTGATCGTGAGGACTGCAACCTGGTACTAAAACAAGGAAAACCCCATATCCACCATCAGGAGCTCTGGTAAATACCAGTTAGTGCTTGGAACCCGCACCTCAGATGAGCCTGTGTCATCTGCCAGGGTGACCTGCTTGCATACATATCCAGCTGCTCAGTGGGAGCCTTTCTACTGCTATAGCTGTTGGTCTGCCAGCCTAACCCCTGACCATGACAATGAATCACATCATTCACTGGCCCTACCTTATTCATTTTTGCACTTTTTAACCCTGACGAAGGGGGCCCTCTATAACCCCTGAATCATGTTGGCTTTTTTCTACCGACTGCAGTAATACATAAAAAACTGACATTGGCAATAACTCTAGTTGGTGCTCTCTTTCTGGCCCCATTACTGCAAGAACCCAGACAGGGTTTCTGCGTATAAGAAGAGCAGATTGTGAAATCAACCACATAACAATTATGCATCCAACTAGGACTTTACCAAACAACAAGAGGTCAGACATAATATATTGCAATTTACTTGTATCTTTCAAGTAGCAGCATTGACACCTTTGGATAGGACTACAATACCAATATGGCATGGGGTACCGCTCCAGGCCCTTTTCAGTCCAAGTCTGGTAACAGCCTATTAGGAGTGCAGACTAGGAAGGAGCTTGTCTCAGCTCAGTGTGAGCAATCAAGGGAAGATCATTCCAAGTGCTGCATATCCAACAAAACCCATAAGTAACAGCAGTAAAAGGAGCCTCATCCCAGCCTCCATTTAGGCCACATCCCAACGCATTTTGCCACACCCACAGGGCTTAGTCATGGGACATTTCACCCCAGAAACGCGTTGGGCGGCATGGCCTAGATAGAGTCTGGGCTGTGGCTGCTTTTAATACCTTTACTTATGGGTTATGTTGGATGTGCAGCACTTCTTCCTCCGGGGTGTTCTGTAGTCTACAAAGAGATCTGGGAACAGTGTAACTGATAAGACTGAAAAAGCAGCAGAGAGTCAAGGAAGTTCGGAGCTCAGGAGATTTTTGGCAGGATCAACAGATATTTTTTGCACTTATCAAACAGGTACAACAAAATACTTTCAATGGTATATTTAGCAGGCAAAAGGGAGCAAATAAGAGACGTTCATTGTTAGTGTTTACATGCCCTTAAAGCACTTAAGGATCAGAAGATTTTCCCCCTTAATGACCAGGCCATTTTTTGCGATACGGCACTGTGTTGCTTTAACTAACAAATTGTTCGGTCATGCGATGCTGCACCCAAACAAAATGTGTGTCCCTTTATTTCTCACACAAATAGAGCTTTCTTTTGGTGGTATTTGATCACCGCTTTGGTTTTTATTTTTTGCGCTATAAACAAAAAAGGAGCGACAATTTTGGAAACAAAAAAATATTTTTTACTTTTTGCTATAATAAATATCCCTCAAAATATAAAAAATAAACAAAATTTCTTCATCAGTTTAGGCCAATATGTATTCTTCTACATATTTTTGGTAAAAAAATCACAATAAGTGTATATTGATTGGTTTGAGCAAAAGTTATAGCGTGTACAAAATAGGGAATAGTTTTATGGCATTTTGTTGTTTTTGTTACTAGTAATGGTGGTGATCAGCATTTTTTAGTGGGACTGTGACATTGCGGCGGACAGATCGCCTCCGGAAGGCACACGCTTGCCTGCTTTAGCTGTTTAAAGGGCCCATGTACAACTATGGCAATTTGCGGGAGCGAGCTGACCTGCCACACTATGACGGCGGCTGGGTGACAAGTGGTTAATTAGGGCTGTCATCATGGAATAATCCCCTTCACGGTTAAGTAAAAAGAGTTTAATTTTCTCCTGGAGTAATTCTTTAAAAATAGAATTTTTCAGCTGAAAGGACCCTTTAAAAATGGCATAAATGTCTGACGGTTGATACTTAACGACCGTACCAGGAAATCGCCTTGCAGACTTGAGTCTGACTTTGCCACGGATTACAGAAACACTCATCAGTGCCCGGCGACGGGCGACAAGGGTTCACGCCATTTGTACAGATATTTGATGCAGGGCGAAGGCATTTACGCAGAACGCGGCTAATTTTACAGCCAGGCTCTAGGATGAACTGAAATAATGAGGAAGTTACTCGGCTGATTGGTGCCAGACAATTAACCTCCTCATTAATTGAGGACTAATGGGCCTTCATGCTAATTCGAGTAATTGAATGTCCAGGAATTAAAGACTCACTTTGTGGGGAGGGAGAAATGAAAATTAATGGCCTAAAATTGCAGGTCCTTCGCTAAACAAGGCTTTCAACTACGATTTAAAATTGTGCTGTCACGAGAAATGTTAAAATATGTTGAATGGAGATGAGAAAATTGATCCAGCAGATTCAACCTGAATGGCGCTGATACACTGCAAATGAAAATAGGGAATGTTTCCCAATTGACCGCTCATTCGCTACTTTTTAATTGCTGTTATAGGGCAAGAGCTGTTACAAGGGGTGGGGAGTTCAGTTGGCGATAGATAAGCAGATGTGGAAAGCAATATCTTGCTGTTCTCTGTAACGTTGGGACTTATTAGACCAGCCATTCTAAACCAGTTATCTATAGAACCCTAGGGTTACTCCAGCGGTTGCTCGTGGTTCATTGATATCCCATTTGATGGTGCTTGGATAGTTCTGGGGTCAACACCACTTGGTACAGCCAGCTGCAATACCCCAATAATTATATTTTTGGCTGTCTGTAAGGGTGTGGTTCTGACCACCACTGTAAGGTTAACATTCTTCCCACTAGCCACCAATGTAGGCTCAATTTTTTCCACTCACTCCCGATTTTAGAAGGGGTTCCCTGAGAAATAAAAATTAGTTTAAGAGTTCATTTAGGGCACAGGTGTCAAACACAAGGCCCACGGGCAGAATCTGGGCCTCCAGGCCATTTTATGTGGCCCTCACACCTGTCCTGCAGCTGCAGGAGAGCTCCAGCCCTCCTCCAGACCATTACTTTCTGCTTTCAAGCAATGCATCCAGCTTCTTCCCAGCAGCAGCATAAGGAAAGGGGATCAACTGTGATGTAAGGGAGAGTGGGGGACTCAACTTCTGATAGAGGGGTGGCTCTTGACATCTAATGTAAAGGGGAGGGGATACGCTGGACTTTTAATCTTACAGATACAACCGGCCCTTTTGAGGGCAATCATAATGCTGATTCGGGCCACAATAAAATTGAGTTTGACACCCCTGATTTAGGGTATAAGGTTGAGAAAGACTGCACAATACTTACTTGATTCTCATCTGCTCTGGTTGAGAACCACATGGTTGCCCGAAAAAATTAATTGATGATCAGAGTTGCTAATTATTACCCACTTAAGTAGCCCCAAATAGCCTGACACTTTATCAAGTCACCCAATCTAAAATGTGGTTAAAACCTTTCAGTAAAAATGTGCATGAATAAATACCTGACACATCATATTATAAAGCAACTGTATAATTTTTCAGACCCTTCACCATCCAAAAGCTTACCTTCAGCTCCAGTCCAGTGACTTTTCCCAAGCTGAGATGATGTCATCAGTCTGCTGCAGGCAGGATTAAAGGGTTAGTAAAGGAAAACATTTTTTTCCTTTAAAATAACAAACATGTTATACTTACCTCCACTGTGAAGTTCGTTTTGCACAAAGTGGCCCCCGATCCTTGTCTTCTGGGGTCCCTCGGCGGCTGTTTCTGGTCCTCCCTGCAAGTACTGACCAAAGTCATGCGAGAGAGCTCGCATGGTGGTGAGTAATTGCGGGCGCGCTCCCGTGATACAGCAAGCGGCCATAGCCGCTCACTGTATCACTCGGCCCTGCCCCTCGTTGCGCCCCATCACTGGATGTGATTCACAGCAGTGCCAGCCAATGGCTGCGCTGCTCTCAATCCATCCGCTCTAGCCAATCAGCGGCCAGGCTGAGCGGCGAAGAGGATCTCGGGGACCGAGCGTGGGACTTTCGAGGGGTCGGGTAAGTATAACGGGGGCTCGGGGGGGGGGGGGGCAGCATTAGATGTTTTGAAAAATTGTTTTACTTTACAACTCCTTTAAGTCTTTCTTTAGTCACTTTGATCAGACTGCAACTTTGTAACTTTGAAGCAAATCGCTAAGGGGTTGATTTACTAAAACTGAAGAGTGCAAAATCTAGCGCAGCTCTGCATAGAAACCAATCAGCATCCAGCTTTTTTTGTCAAAGCCTAATTGAACAAGCTGAAATTAGAAGCTGTCATTGGCTATCATGCACAGCTGCACCCACTTTATCATTTTCCAGTTTTAATAAATCAACCCCATAGTGAGAAGTTGGATCCGCGGGGGCTGATTTTTATCAAGAATTTATGAACACAGCCAAACACTGCAGAGGCAACAGGATTTATATGGTTATGTGGTTTCTGGGTCAGCATCTATGTTCAGCCTGTTCAGAGAGCAGAGCTGTGAGAGGTACCCTGCAGGCTCCACCCACCGACTGACTGCAGAAAAGTATAGGGGGGTGGGGACAAGGCCAGCCATCCTACACAAGGAAGAGAGAAGCAGTGTCTGGTCTTTTTTACAGGAAGCTCCTGCACAGTTAAAATTTCATATTAAAATTAAAATTAAAATTACATATTCGAATACTGCCCAGATCTGGAAGAAATACACAAAGCACGCGGAGATTCAAGTAACAATACACATGCCTTTTGTTTTTAGATGATATTTGCTTCAGTTTTAACATGGAAAGTATATCTGATGCTGTGTCCACTTTAATAAAAGGCAGTGAATGATTTTATGTCTTATAATTATTCTTAAACTCCTGCCTGCATTAGCTTTACCTTTGAACGCATCTCGACGAACAGTTAAAAGATAACAAGTTGGCACAAAAAATGAGGGAGCTGCCATCTCAGCTTTTAAAGCACCTGCTTCATTGCTGTCATCTCGATCCTTCCTTTGCAGCTTGATTTAGCAGTTTTTTGCAAAACTGGGATATTACTGTAATCTGAATGGCCTTCGGCAAAAGGAAATGCTTGTCATTTTTCCCTGGTGATAATGACCCCATTTATACACCTGCCGATTAATAAGTAACCTCCACAGTCCATTAACTGTCCAGTTGGCATTTTGATTTAAAGAATAATGAACAAAGCACTGGCTTTCCCCAGACAGACCTGGAAACCACCTGATGTCTTGTCCGGGGTTGACAGTAAAACTAGCAGATGTCATGACCAGGTACCACAAAAGAATTCAGAATTTTTCGAGGGTGTTCTTAGAGCCCTGAAACTTTCAAATTTCAGACAGCAACTTCTGACTTTTTCCTGCCTTCCCCCCAGCCATTGACAGTCTGATAGTTTAAAAGCCACCCTATGAAAAAATCCAAACGAAGCGACCCTGTGAAAAAAACATGCTGAATTCTTAGGCCGTGTACACACGGCAGAAAACCTCGACGGGCAGAACACATCGTTCCGCCCGTCGAGGTTCTCTGCCGGCCGTCGAAATCGGCGACCCGCCCGTCGGGAATGGCAACCAGCCATTCATCCAGGCGGGCTGTCGAGCAAAAAGAGAGCGTGCTCTCTTTTCGCTCGACGGGATTCCCGACGGGCGGGGCGAGCGCTCCGTGTACACACGGCCGAGGTCCTCGCTGGAATGCGGCTTCCAGCGAGGTTCTCGCTGGTTTCCAGCGAGAACCTCGGCCGTGTGTACGCCGCCTTACCTGTCTAGTGGGCAAATCAGTCCAGACTTTTCTGTCGTGAACAGGTGTAAACACTGCTGCTATCCAAAAAGTCATGAACACTTATGCCCCGTACACACCATCGGACCTTTTGTCCAACCAAATTCGGAATTCCATCGGAGGAAAAGAGAACATGTAATTCATCGGAGTATCCAATGGAAAAACTCAGATGGGCATACACACAGTCAGAATTTCCGACGGAAAAAGTCCGTCTGACTTTTTCCATCGGAAATTCCGATCATGTGTACGAGGCCTTACAGGCAATTAATGTTGGTTAGCTGTGGTGCCTGAAGCTCTTCAAGGCAGCAAAGATTAGACTCGCCGGGTGCCATATTATTTGACTTTTTTGAATATTTGTCATAATAGTGACAGGGTCACTTTAAAGCAGGGATTCGTGGAGATCTACCTGAACAACACCGAAGAGAGCAAAGACCGAGGAGATAATCTAGAAAGTCCCCATGGCTTCAAGAGTTCAGGGGTCAGTCATTAGTAAATAAATCGGGTTATAAGTCAGTAGTATGTAACACAGAGTTCAGAGGTCAGTGGTATGTAACACACAGTTCAGGAGTAACTTAGAGTTAGGGGACAGTTGTAAGCAATGCAGAATGCAGGGGTCAGTACTATGAAAATCAGAGGCCAGTATAACACAGAGTGAAGGGGTCAGGAGTAATGCAGAGTACAAAAGTCATTAGTGTGCAATGCACAGTGCAGGGGTCAGTAGTGAGTAATGTAGCATGCATGGGTCAGCGGTATATAATTCAGAGGTCAGTAGTAACACAGAGTGCAGGGTTCAGGAGTAACACAGAGGATGGTAGTATGTAGGGGTCAGGAGTAACCTTGAGTTAGGGGTAGGGGTGCAACGGATCGTCACCGATCCGTCATCCGAACGGGCCACGCTGTTCAGATCGGCACACCACGCGATCCGCTGAGCGCTCCGGAGCCTCGGCCGTAGGAAAGTCCCCGCTTAGGCCTAGCTCCGGAGCGGCGGCCATCTTGCTCCACCCCTGTGTGCTTGTCAGAGCACAGCGTGACACGCCTCCCCGCCTCAGCGCGCTCACTACAGACCCGGAACTGCCTGCAGACATGTGGAGACAGCATCGGTGAGCTCTGCACCTGCAGGTAGGAGCTACACCAACACCTGGGGAGCATGTCTGTACACCAGGGTGGAGGGGGGTGGATAGTGATTAGGTTGGTGTAACAAGATTTATTTATTTTTTGCTGATCCGAAAATGATCCGATCCGTGACTCCTGATCCGAGGATCGATCCGATCCGTGATTTTTATGATTCGTTGCACCCCTAGTTAGGGGTCATTAGTAAGTAACAGAATGCAGGGATCGGCAGTATGTAACTTAGCTCAGTAGTAAAACAGAGTGTAGGGGTCAGAAGTAATGTAGAGAATGGAAGTCAGTAGTATGCAATGAACAATGCAGGGGTCAGTAATGAGTAACGTAGCATGCATGGGTCAGCAGTATGTAACTAAGAATTCAGAGGTCAGTAGCATGTAACGTAGAGCACAAGAGTATGTAACACACAGTGCATTGGTCAGCAGTATGTAACTAAGGATCCAGAGGTCAGTAGCATGTAACGCAGAGTGCAAGGGCCAGGAGTATGTAATACACAGTGCAGAGGTCAGCAGTATGTAACACAGAGTTCAGTGGTCAGTAGTAATTACCACAGAGGTCAGTAGTAGATGACACAGAGCCTAAAGGTCAAATTCCCCATCCCTTTGTAAAATATACTCACCAGACCTCAGATTCAGCAGTTGGCAGAGTGAATGAAGTCTTTCTAGGTCTCTCTCGAGATTTCCTTTGGCTCTGCATTGTCTATTGCTGGTCTAATCTAAGGTTTGTGAGGTCAGGAAGGATTAATCTACCTCTCAGTTTATATTTTGACTTCTATGTCCAGTTGTAGTAATTTCACTTTTTTTTTTTTTGCTGTCTGCGTCCCATTAGGGAGATTTTTAATTGTTTCCTGTGCTGGAGACACAACAGGAAATTATAGAAAATCTCTACAAAGTGAAGAGACATCTCCTCAATTGTCCCCATAGGAAGAGTTCCCCTTACCTCTTACCTCTTAGTGACAATGATCAACAGGACAAATAGGGTGGGTCAATCTGCCCAGCCCCAGCGGGGGACACAGACAGCAATGAAATGCTGAAAGGAGTTTTCATACATTACCATTCCATCCAAAACTAACATTGTATTAATAAAACTTCTTAATTTTTTTGAAAAAGAAGTTTTGCAAGCTGTGTGCCCTTATAGAGATTTGCCATCACTTTCTGCCCTGACATAAAATACTTCCTGATGACGCACCTATGAGGAGAACAGAAAACAGCACATCCAGGTAGATGCAAAATAAAAACTAGACTAATGAGAAATAAGGTCATATGACAGTTCAATAACTATACCAAGCAAAGAAATAGGGGCCACGTGGCTCTGAGATATTTCTGGGACATGAATTAAGCGGTTTGATGAAAAAATTATCATTGGATTAAAGAACGCAGTTAAAACAACACACACAGCTTAGTGAATTGACACCACAGGGCTTGATGTATCAAAGCTTCATTTCCCCACAGGCAACAATCACATTCATAACTCCCGAGAAGGCGTGAGTGAGTCTGATCGCTCACTGCAGAGAAGAAAATCAGTTCTCTGCACTGACACATTGATGCATCGGGACACAGGACAATGACACTCTGATATACTGGGGCCCAGGACAAAGACACACTGATATATTGGGGCACAGGACAATGACACCCTGATATATTGGGGCACAGGACAATGACACTCTGATATACTGGGGCCCAGGACAAAGACACACTGATATATTGGGGCACAGGACAATGACACTCAGATATTTTGGGGCACAGGACAATCACACTCTGATATACTGGGGCCCAGGACAATGACACACTGATATATTGGGGCACAGGTCAATGACACTCTGATATATTGGGGCACAGGACAATGACACTCTGATATACTGGGGCCCAGGACAATGACACTCTGATATATTGGGGCACAGGACAATGACACTCTGATATACTGGGGCCCAGGACAATAACACTCTGATATATTGGGGCACAGGACAATGACACACTGATATATTGGGGCACAGGACAATAACACACTGATATATTGGGGCACAGGACAATGACACACTGATATATTGGGGCACAGGACAATGACACACTGATATATTGGGACACAGGACAATGACACACTGATATATTGGGACACAGGACAATGACACACTGATATATTGGGACACAGGACAATGACACACTGATATATTGAGGCACAGGACAATGACACACTGATATATTGGGGCACAGGACAACGACACACTGATATATTGGGGCCCAGGACAATGACACACTGATATATTGGGGCCCAGGACAATGACTCACTGATATATTGGGGCACAGGACAATGACACTCTGATATATTGGGGCCCAGGACAAAGACACACTGATATATTGGGACACAGGACAATGACACACTGATATATTGGGACACAGGACATTGACACACTGATATATTGGGACACAGGACATTGACACACTGATATATTGGGACACAGGACAATGACACACTGATATATTGGGACACAGGACAATGACACACTGAAATATTGAGGCACAGGACAATGACACTCTGATATATTGGGGCACAGGACAATGACACACTGATATATTGGGGCACAGGACAATGACACACTGATATATTGGGACACAGGACAATGACACACTGATATATTGGGACACAGGACATTGACACACTGATATATTGGGACACAGGACATTGACACACTGATATATTGGGACACAGGACAATGACACACTGATATATTGGGACACAGGACAATGACACACTGAAATATTGAGGCACAGGACAATGACACTCTGATATATTGGGGCACAGGACAATGACACACTGATATATTGGGGCACAGGACAATGACACACTGATATATTGGGACACAGGACAATGACACACTGATATATTGGGGCACAGGACAATGACACACTGATATATTGGGACACAGGACAATGACACACTGATATATTGAGGCACAGGACAATGACACACTGATATATTGGGGCACAGGACAACGACACACTGATATATTGGGGCCCAGGACAATGACACACTGATATATTGGGGCCCAGGACAATGACTCACTGATATATTGGGGCACAGGACAATGACACTCTGATATATTGGGGCCCAGGACAAAGACACACTGATATATTGGGACACAGGACAATGACACACTGATATATTGGGACACAGGACATTGACACACTGATATATTGGGACACAGGACATTGACACACTGATATATTGGGACACAGGACAATGACACACTGATATATTGGGACACAGGACAATGACACACTGAAATATTGAGGCACAGGACAATGACACTCTGATATATTGGGGCACAGGACAATGACACACTGATATATTGGGGCACAGGACAATGACACACTGATATATTGGGACACAGGACAATGACACACTGATATATTGGGGCACAGGACAATGACACACTGATATATTGGGACACAGGACAATGACACACTGATATATTGAGGCACAGGACAATGACACACTGATATATTGGGGCACAGGACAACGACACACTGATATATTGGGGCCCAGGACAATGACACACTGATATATTGGGGCCCAGGACAATGACTCACTGATATATTGGGGCACAGGACAATGACACTCTGATATATTGGGGCCCAGGACAAAGACACACTGATATATTGGGACACAGGACAATGACACACTGATATATTGGGACACAGGACATTGACACACTGATATATTGGGACACAGGACAATGACACACTGATATATTGGGGCACAGGACAATGACACACTGATATATTGGGGCACAGGACAATAACACACTGATATATTGGGGCACAGGACAATGACACACTGATATATTGAGGCACAGGACAATGACACACTTTTTGGCAACAATGCAAAACGTTATGTTTGGCGTAAAAGCAACACAGCTCATCGCCCTGAACACACCATCCCCACTCTGAAACATGGTGGTGGCAGCATCATGGTTTGGGCCTGCTTTTCTTCATCAGGGAAGATGGTTAAAATTGATGGGAAGATGGATGGAGCCAAATACAGGACCATTCTGGAAGAAAACCTGATGGAGTCTGCAAAAGACCTGAGACTGGGACAGAGATTTGTCTTCCAACAAGACAATGATCCAAAACATAAGGCAAAATCTACAATGGAATGGTTCACAAATAAACATATCCAGGTGTTAGAATGGCCAAGTGAAAGTCCAGACCTGAATCCAATCGAGAATCTGTGGAAAGAACTGAAAACTGCTGTTCACAATCGCTCTCCATCCAACCTCACTGAACTTGAGCTGTTTTGCAAGGAGGAATGGGCAAAAATTTCAGTCTCTCGATGTGCAAAACTGATAGAGACATACCCCAAGCGACTTACAGCTGTAATCGCAGCAAAAGGTGGCGCTACAAAGTATTAACTTAAGGGGGCTGAATAATTTTGCACGCCAAATTTTTCAGTTTTTTATTTGTTAAAAAAGTTTGAAATATCCAATAAATTTCGTTCCACTTCATGATTGTGTCCCACTTGTTGATTCTTCTGAAATTTGGCAAAAGGTTGCAAAGTTCAAGGGGGCCGAATACTTTCGCAAGGCACTGTATATTTTTTCATTACCTTGTGTGTTTATCTACACACCAGGACTTCTATTGTATCAACCATTAGGATTGCCACTTCACCTAACTACACCAGTACTGTCTAATAACCAATACCTTTCTCAAAATGTATATTTATTTTCATAAATGTAATTCCTGGGACGCCCAGTGGGACTGGATGCTCCAGATTTGCACTCACAGACACTCCATCATTTACACAGTACTGTACTGCTTGAGAACCCAATTAGGGTTCATCTGCAATTTTGCACATTATTAATAAGGGCACCACTAAACTAGCACTGGAGGCTCCCCTCATAAGTCCACCGCAGTGAGGAGCCCAACATGTGTTATATTCATTTATTTTGTTCACTGGATTCAAATTAACATATAATACTCCTTACCACTTGAAGGAATTGTTATGCCAAATAGTAGCACCACTGGAGACAGCAACTAATTTGTCACTACACTTAGGTAGCGCCATCACCCTAACCACTTTTACAATTTATTTTTCACTCCTCTTCTGGGGGGCATCCTAGGGGGCAGCAGCCCATACACCCAATCCGTGGCACGGAATTTATATTCTATACTGACACACTTATACATCAAGGCACTGACACATTGATATAATGGGGCACAGGACAATGAGACACTGATACAATGGAACACTGACACACTAATATATTGGGGCACAGAACATTGACATATTGGGGCACAGGACATTGACATACTGATACAATGAAACACTGACACACTGATATATTGTGGCACAGGACATTGACACGCTGATAAAATGGAACACTGATACGGCAAGACACTGACACTTTGATATATTGAGGCACAGGACACTGATACATTGAGGCACAGGACACTGACACATTGATACATTGAGGCACAGGACACTGACACATTGATACATTGAGGCACAGAACACTGACACATTGATATATTGAGGCACAGGACACTGACACATTGATACATTGAGGCACAGGACACTGACACATTGATACATTGAGGCACAGGACACTGACACATTGATACATTGAGGCACAGAACACTGACACATTGATACATTGAGGCACAGGACACTGACACATTGATACATTGAGGCACAGGACACTGACACATTGATATATTGAGGCACAGGACACTGATACATTGAGGCACAGGACACTGACACATTGATACATTGAGGCACAGGACACTGACACATTGATATATTGAGGCACAGGACACTGACACATTGATACATTGAGGCACAGGACACTGACACATTGATACATTGAGGCACAGGACACTGACACATTGATACATTGAGGCACAGGACACTGACACATTGATATATTGAGGCACGGGACACTGACACATTGATACATTGAGGCACAGGACACTGACACATTGATACATTGAGGCACAGGACACTGACACATTGACACTGATATATCACATTGATACATTGAGGCACAGGACACTGACACATTGATATATCGAGGCACAGGACACTGACACATTGATACATTGAGGCACAGGACACTGACACATTGATACATTGAGGCACGGGACACTGACACATTGATACATTGAGGCACAGGACACTGACACATTGATATATTGAGGCACAGGACACTGACACATTGATACATTGAGGCACAGGACACTGACACATTGATATATTGAGGCACAGGACACTGACACATTGATACATTGAGGCATGGGACACTGACACATTGATACATTGAGGCACAGGACACTGACACATTGATACATTGAGGCACAGGACACTGACACATTGATACATTGAGGCACAGGACACTGACACATTGATATATTGAGGCACAGGACACTGACACATTGATACATTGAGGCACAGGACACTGACACATTGATATATTGAGGCACAGGACACTGACACATTGATACATTGAGGCACAGGACACTGACACATTGATACATTGAGGCACAGGACACTGACACATTGATACATTGAGGCACAGGACACTGACACATTGATACATTGAGACACTTTCACATTGCAGCCTCTCAGTGTTTCAGTGTGATCACAGTGGGTAAGGGACTTAGGAAATGTCCTCTTGCCTGCAACAGACTTATGACATCATCGCAACCTAGGCAAACTCATTGGACTGGAGCTTTTGAATGATAAAAGACTATTTTTGAAATTATAGTGTTATTGTATCCAGGGAGGCCTGGAACGGAAAAGACAAAAGGAACAAGTAGAGGAGGGCCGGGCATGACTAGGTGGAAAGGAGAGTCAGCAAAGGGTTAAGTTGGAAAGTTGAAGGGGAGGATTCAGGAGTGAAGTTCTAAAGAGGGAGGAGTGGTATAAGAGGTGGAGGCGGGGACTTCCGGAGGCAGTCAGTTGGTGAGAAAGACAGAAGGAGGCAGTTTCCCACTCACCCTCCCTATTGTTGTGTCTTTGTGTGTTTTTCATTTGTTTTCTGTATTTCAGAATCAATACATTTCGGATCGTCATGGCAGTGGTGTAACGGCGGTGTCTTTGGTCTTTGATGGTGGCAAAAAACAGATGTGATGGAAGTGGTGGGGGGCTCATCCGTGGTATGGGCCCCTCTGGGGTATTCCAGTGGAACGGTGTCTGCTGGAATACGGTATTGGTTACACTGCGGGAAAGGGGTTGTCTCCGAGCTGGTTCAGCTGGAGGCCTGGTATGGTAAAAAAGGTCACGCAGTGTGGTGGTGGAAAATGTTAAGTTCGGGGGCCGTCAAAGACCAACAGGCTGTGGGGTAGATTCATGTACAGATCCGACGGTGTATCTACTGATACACCGTCGGATCTGTGAGATCCGACGCTCGGATCTATGCGGCTGATTCCTCGAATCAGGTTCCGCATAGATCTCCCTTAGAGCCGACTGGTGTAAGTGAGTTACACTGTCGGTTCTTAGGCTGCATTCTCCCGCCGTCCGCTAGGTGGCGCTTCTTTTTTTCTACGCGACGAATATGCAAATGAGGAGAACCGCCGATTCAGAACCAAACGCCCGGCCGTCGCTTTTTTTTTACGTCGTTTGCGTTCGTCTTTTTCCGGCGGATGGTTACCCCTGCTATATGCGGGGTAAGTGCGGCGGATCCTATGTTAAGTATGGCCGTCGTTCCCGCGTCGAGTTTTGAATTTTTTACGTCGTTTACGTAAGTCGTCCGGGAATACGGCCATCCGTTAATAGCGTTAACGACGAAAACAATGACGTCCTTGCGACGTCATTTAAAGCAATGCACGTCGGGAAATTTTGCCGGCGGCGCATGCGCAGTACGATCGGCGCGGGGACGCGCGTGATTTAAATAGTAAACTCCCCCTAGCCACGGAATTTGCATTCCGCCGGGGGATTTACGATCCGCCAGGGCTAATTACGAGGCAAGTGCTTTCTGAATACAGCACTTGCCTCAAAAACTGGCGCAGGCGGATCGTAAACAAGATAGATCACGCGGATCAAAAGATCCGCTGATCTACATGAATCTACCCCTGTGTGTTTAAAAGTTGTCGTTACAAAGGTTAATTTGGAAATTATTAAAATATTTTGGTTAATAAAAAGGCTGCCATGGCCATTTATACTCCAAACTCTGGTCTGGTCTTATTATTTTATGGTGGTATGGGAATGTAAGGTGGGTGGTAAGAAGTTGGGGATATGGGACTACTATCTTGACTACACTGGTCATGATACATGTCAGGAATGTATTGATGCAGACTTGTAAAGTTTCTGAGAGATTCATTTGAAACAAATGCTCTGTTTACTTTACATCTGTACATAGTCTGACCCTTGTAACCCTAGGATACAGCGTTCCTCCAGCCGCAGTCTGGCTGTCAAGTCAGCTGACTATCGGACTCGTGAAAGGAATTTCTCTTCACGTGAACAAGAAAGAGGCCTCACGCTGCGTTTATTTCTCTATAAGCGATTCATCAGGGACGAAATTATCTCTGCTCCTGGTAAAGCGACCCACACAAAACCAGTGGGGCGCCAAAACTGTCATGTGAAGAAGTGAACCGTCTATATGATGGCTGCGTCTCTTCAACTCAAAAGGCATTTTCTTCACGAAAGCCGTGTAATGAGCGGTTAAGGCCAAATAAAAAAAAAACATTTACGGCTCATAACAGGACATAAGAAGGGAGATCTGTACTTTTAATGAGGATCTGCAGCCGCAAGATAAAAATCTGTATTCAAGCCGTTATAATGGATGTGCCTTTTTGTGAAATGCTTTCTCTTTTGGCACAGCCGCTCCTTACTTCAGGCAGCTTTCCTGTTCTTCATGGCTTTTTACCTTGAAGAGTGTGACACCCCTTCTCTCAGGTTACAATTAGTCCTTATGGAGTCAGAGCTCCGCCTCCTGAGACATGCCTGACCTATCCATGCTCCATAGCCCTTGTTCACATGACCATACCTAAGCGTACACCCATGTAAAGCAGCGTTTTGCCTACATGGGACACACAGGAAGTCCCATTTAGGTCACTTGGGATGCAATGGCTCTGCTCCCAGTTTGAAATCTGTGCGTGTATGAGTCACGAACGCAGAAAGCAAAAAGAAAGCCTCACATTTTGGGTTGTCATCAGAACAGGAATAGAGGGTAAATCTCTCAGTCGGGACGCTGGTGTGGACGCTCTCACATCCTATTTGGCCTATGGGAGAAGAAGTGAAGGGAAATTTCTCCAGTGACACACAGATGGAAAAAAAAAGGACTGGAGTTATCCTACTCAAAATAAAAATAAAGTTTGTCTATAATTCGACTTTAAATAATAGCACTGTAGAGGGAACGCCATAACTGTAGGAGAGGCCAGTCCCATGACAAGTCATATAATCAAGCTATCCTCCTCATGGCTTTTCTCAAGCCCCGTACACACGACAGGGAACCTCGACGGGCGGAACACATCGTTTCGCCCGTCGAGGTTCTCTGCCGGCCGTCAGAATCTGCGACCCGCCCGTCGGGAATGGCAACCAGCCATTCATCCCGACGGGCCGTCGAGCAAATAGAGAACCTGTTCTCTATTTGCTCGACGGGTTTCCCGACGGGTGGGGCGAGCAGAGAGCGTACACACAGCCGAGGTTCTCGCTGGAATGCAGCTCCCAGCGAGGTTCTCGCTGGTTTCTGGCGAGAACCTCGGCCGTGTGTACGGGGCCTCATTTAGTTGTTGGAATAGTTGGCCCGGCCTCCCCTTGCTTGAGGCTTGGTTCCCCGCATCCAAATTGCATTAGCAGGAGATTTTGACTGACTCTCTGGAGCCGGTTGACATATCTCTGCAGTGGGTCCGGTGCGATTTGCACAAAAATGATGTCTGTCTTTTAGTCCATTTCAGTTCCAAATTCAGCCCACAATTCGGGCTAAAATCGGATCTGAAACGGTGAACCAGGACGCACCGGACCTCTGCTGTGAGCCGCATACGGCTCATATGTGAACCCAGGCAGGCTACGAGGAAGACCAAGGGTGATCCAGCTGCCCTCGAACAAAATCTGGTGAGGGACCAGGCCCGGCAGACCCGCCATATGAGTTCTATAGCGGGTGACATGCGCCGTTTTTGATCGAACAAAATTCTTTTGATCGGTACTCACCTCTCTGCTGGTTTTCGGGTCTTCAGGGAGTTCCGTCAGAGATCCAGTGACGTCACGCTTGCCGTGTCCATCTGGAGGGCTCCTTTGCTGTGCCTTCATATCTGCATGCCGGCGGGACCTTACTATCTGCCACACACAAGGGCTGTTACACTTCCCTCTATGACTTCCCTCTATCACCCTGGGATTCTACAACCATCCACTGGGAGATTTGATAGTTCCCTTCATGGGACATCTAAATGCCGATGGACTGATGTTAACCCCTCCTCATCTGGATTCAGCAGTGGTATCGTTGTACACATTTTTATACCAGTATCATACTTAGCTACATGTTTTTATGACTGCTTTTGCTACCGTTTGGTATTACTCGCACCATTTTTACAGTTTATATAGCTACATCGATTTTATCTCCAGTGCAATATTTATTTTGTTACCTACTAAACGTTTTAATGCTATTACCATCGAGCGCTGCCTTTGTGTGTTTTTTGTATCCTACTATCCATTTTTCCAGTGGTTGGTAGCTGCACTGGGAATCAGCCTGCAAGGAGATCAGCTAAAAGTAGTTGGATCTGTATGTGCGTTTATAATGAGCCGAAGTTAGTCAATTAATCGATTTAAAAAAAATCGATTAATCTGATTTGATAATTAGAATCAATAACAGCCCTAGGTCTAATGAAAGTTAGTGTCAGGGTTACAGGGAGAATAATGTGGGGTTATAGGGAGGGTTGGTGGTAGGGTTACAGGGTGGTTTAGTGTTGGGGTTACAGGAAAGGATAGTGTTAGGATTAATGGAAGGGTTATTGTTAGAGTTAATGGGAGCATTAGTGTTGGGGTTACAAGGAGGGTTATTGTTAGAGTTAATGGGAGCATTAGTGTTGGGGTTATTGTTATGGTTACAAGGAGGGTTAGTGTAAGGCCGTGTACACATGATTGGTTAACCAAAGGACAGCGGTTTTCATCGGTCAAAACCAATCGTGTGTAGGCCCCATAGGTTATTTAACCTTCGGTTAAAAAAAAAGCCAACTTGCTATAAAATTTAAAAATCCACGCATTCTCAGAATCAAGTCGACGCATGCTTGGAAGCATTGAACTTCATTTTTTTCAGCACGTCGTTGTGTTTTACGTCACCACGTTCTAACACGACCGTTTTTTTAACCGATGGTGTGTAGGCACATCAGACCATCAGTCAGCTTCATCGGTTAACCGATGAGAAGGGTCTGATCGTGTGTACGAAGCCTTAAGGTTATAGTGAGGATTAGTGTCAAAGCAACAGGGAAAATACTATAGAGTTACAGGGAGGCTTGGTGTTAAGGTTACTGGGAGGTTTAGTGTTGGGATTACAGTAAGAGTTAGTGTTATGCCGCGTACACACGGTTGGAATTTCCGACAATAAATGTTCGATGTTCGATTTCCAACAAAAAATGTTTGAGAGCTGGTTCTCAATTTTTCCGACAACAAAAGTTCTTCCTCTGTAGCCAACTCTGACGCACAAAAATCCTACGCATGCTCGGAATCAATTTGACGCATGCCAAGAATCATTGAACTTAATTTTTCTCGGCTCGTCGTAGTGTTGTACATGACCGAGTTCTTGACGTCCGGAATTTCCGACAACATTTGTGTGACCGTGTTTATACAAGACAAGTTTGAGCGAACAATCCGACGGAAAAAAATCCACGGTTTTGATGTCGGAATGTCCGATCGTGTGTACGCGGCATTAGGGTTATAGTGAGGGTTAGTGTCAGAGTTACAGGGAGAATACTATGGGGTTACAGGGAGGCTTGGCGCTAGAGTTACTGGGAGATTTAGTGTTGGGGTTACAGGAAAATTATAGTGTTAGTGTTAATGGGAGGGTTAATGGGGTAGAGCTTGATTTAAAGGAAGGGAAATCATGAGGATTATTGTCAAGTTTATAGGGAGGGTTAATGATAGAATAACAGGGGAGCGTTAACCCCTTGCCGCAGGTGGTACACATATATGCAGCCAGGGTTGGACTGGCCATTGGGACTACAGGGAGTTTCCCGCTGAGCCGATGGCTCAGTGGGCCGGCTTCAGTGACAGCGGACCGCCGCCCCCCTCCGCTCCTCTATTTCTCCCTCCCCACAGCGCTTACCTCCTCTCCCTCCCTGCAGTGCTCACCTGGGGGAACAAAGAAGCAGGGGGAGGACCAGAGGAGCAAGGGGGGAGGGGACAGACAGCTGACTCAACAGCTATGGCCTGGGAGTTTCTCACTTCTGCCTAATCTTGTCTCATAAGGAGGGGGGCACCGAACTGATGCTTTGCCCCCGGGTGAAATAATGTCTAGCTTCCCCACTGGTACTGCCTATAAGAGTACCAGTACCAGCCGTTCTACTCTAATAAAGTAGTGGCTTGTGAAGGGGAGAGGGGGTGCGGGTGGCCAGGGGGGAGGGGTGCGGGAGTTGTCTGGCCACCATGGGAGAGACCTGTCAAACTGGGCCAGTCTGGATGAAGTCCAGGGCCAAATTTCTGTCCCAGTCCAGCCCTGTATGCAGCCTCACTGAAGTTGGTCTTCTTCCATGAGGTTGTATATACCATACCTGTGTTTGTGTTGGGAATGTGCTGCACAGCGCTTTCCCAGCACAGACCCCGGCCTCTCACCAAGAGCTCCAGATCTTGTACTAACGGTCAGAATCCAGGAGGCCCTGTTCCCAATAACCTGGTTACCTCTGATTGGCGATCACAGTGATCAGTCACTGTTCAAAGGGAAAAAACAAGAAAAGTAAAGAAAAAGAAGAAAAATAAAAGCCATATCAGGGTTTATATAGGTCAGTCTCAGGGTTAGAATTAGGGTCAGAGTCAAAGGTCAGGGTCACAGGTCTGTTTGATTTTATTTGTACAGCCACAGACTGAACTAAAGAAATCTTTGGATGTATGGCCAGGGGCTTGTCTAGGTGAACTTTTTTTGGTTTCTCTGTGTTTGAAGTGTTTTAATCACAAGTGGGTTTCAATTTATTTTAATTGCGCAGGGTGGATGATGGTTCTGAGGCTGTGTTTGACCTCCTTTGTGCATCCTTGGTCACAGCAGGTTCTATTAGGATCTTTTTGCACTGCAGATAAAGCAGGTCAAGTGCAACCCCTGCAGCATTTTTCTCTCCAATGCCTGCATTAAAGTAACATTACATTTAAATGCAAAATGCAACAAGACCCTTCCAAACTAGTCCTTAGGTTTACAGAGAGGTTCAACATAAAGGAGGCCTTAGTGCATCTTAGGCCACGTACACACGATCAGACCGGTCCGATGAGAATGGTCCGACGGACCGTTTTCATCGGACCACGCTGAAGTGGTCTGATGTGCGTACACACCATCAGTCCAAAATCCCATCGGGCCAGAACACAGCGACGTGCTGAAAAAACGAAGTTCAATGCTTCCAAGCATGCGTCAAATTGATTTTGAGCATGCACAGGTTTTTGGTCCGATGCTTTTGTGCACTAACCATTGTTTTGGTCCGACGGACAGGTGTCCGTCGGACAGATTTTAAGGCAGGTCTTAAATCTTTGGTCTGACGGACAACGGTCTGATGGGCTGTACACACCATCAACTTGGTCCGATGAAACTGGTCTTCAGTTTCATCGGACCGGTCTGATCGTGTGTATGCGGCCTTAGATATTCATCTGTCCAATCAGATCACTACACAAAAAATGACCAGCTCCTATCTCACAGCACTGAAATCAAATGTATCTTACATAGAGCCAACATACAGTACATACATACAGTATCTCACAAAAGTGAGTTCACCCCTCACATTTTCGTAAATATTTTATTATATGTTTTTATGTGACAACACTGAAGAAATGACACTTTGCTACAATGTGAAGTAGTGAGTGTACAACTTATATAACAGTGTACAATTGCTGTCCCCTCAAAATAACTCAACACACAGCCATTAAAGGTGTTGTAAAGGTACAATTGTTTTCCTAAATAGCTTCATTTACCTTAGTGCAGTCCTCCTTCACTTACCTCATCCTTCCATTTTGCTTTTAAAGCGGGGGTTCACCCTATACAAAATATATATCATTAGATCCAGCATACTGCTGACATCTGCAGTATGCTGGTGTCCCCCCGCGCTGTACTTTATACGGTAAGTATTATCGTAGTTTTAACCCGGCTTCCGGGTTCTCTCTGCCCTGGGGAATAGGCGTTCCTAAAACCAGGCATAGATGATTGACGTGTGCGTACAGCGCGTCACGTCTTCCGAAAATACCCAAAGTGGGACTCGGCTTTTTACGGCGCCTGCACAGTCAGCTCTACACTGCAGGTGCAGGCGCCGTATAGCGCCGAAAACAGCCGGGTCTCACGTCGGCTATTTTCGGAAGGCGTGACGTGCTGTACGCACACGTCTATCATCTATGCATTGTTTTAGGAACGCCTATTTCCCGCGGGGAATCAGCTCAGAGCCGGATTAGAACTATGGATAACACGGTAAGTACATAAGAAAAAAAAAAAACAGCATACTGCAGATGTCAGCAGTATGCTGGATCTAATTAGTAAAAAGTTGATTTTGAGGGTGAACCTTTGCTTTAAATGTCCTTATTTCTTCTGAGAAATCCTCACTTCCTGTTCTTCTGTCTGTAACTCCACACAGTAATGCAAGCCTTTCTCCCTGGTGTGGAGTGTCGTGCTCGCCCCCTCCCTTGGACTACAGGAGAGTCAGGACGCTCTCTACGTTGCAGATAGAGAAAGGAGCTGTGTGTTAGTGTAAAATTATTTCACTCGGCTTTACATAATTCAGCCATGACTCATATGACTGCAGAGATTACGGGGAGATAACATAATGACTTAATGATCCTTCTGCAAATTTCTACAATCTGTTTACTATAACAGTCTCCCTTTCACACCAGACAATCATTGATAATCCTCTCTCTCTGCTCCAAGGAACTGACACCTCCAGACTGGTCAAATAGGGGGATCTCAGTGGTGCAAGATGTGGGGGCACAGGCAAGCATGCCCACTACCAATCGAGACGTTAAAGGTACATCTATTACCAGTTAAAGCATTAAAGGTACACCCACTACCATTTAAATTGTTAAACGTTTTTCCCGCTACCAGTTAAATCGTTAGAGGTACATCCGATATCAATTAAAATGTTAAAGGCATGCCTGCTACCAGTTAAGGTGTTAAAGATCTGACTGCTGCCAAAGCATTAAAAGTATGCTTGTATCAGTTAAAGCGTTAAAAGGTGTTCCCACTACAATTTAAAGCATTAAAGGTACATCTGCTACCAGTTAAAATGTTAAAGGTATGCCCGTTTCCGGTTAAATTGTTAAAGGTACACCCGCTACCAGTCAACGTGTTAAAGATATAGGGCTAGATTCAGGTAGGGGCGGCGTAATTGTAAACTGGCGTAGCGTATGCTATTTACACTACGCCGCCGCAACTTTTACGGGCAAGTGCTGTATTCTCAAAGCACTTGCTCCGTAAGTTGCGGCAGCATAACGTAAATAGGCCGGCGTAATGCAAAATGGGAAGGTAGGGGGCGTCTTCTATTTAAATTAAGTGCGCCCCCGCGCCGAACGAACTGCGCATGCGCCGGCCGGGAACGTAGCCCAGTGCGCATGCTCCAAATCACGACGCAAATACTCAATGAAAATGACGTGAACGTCCAACCCCAACATTGGCAATCCCCCGTTCCTTCCCCTCTTATTACTTTTTAGTTTTTTTAGTGTCCAAACTTTTTCCATTGATATTTGTCAGGTCACTTGGTCCTTTTCTTCTTCTGGGAAAAGGGGGCCTTTTACAGGGATTAGTCAAGAAATCAGGCCAGTCTCTAGTAACAAAGTGAAAATACATTTAGAGAGAGACTCAGGCAGTGGCGCTGGGAGGGGGGGGGGGGGGCTGGAGCCCCGAATAGGTCACCAAATGCTCCAGGTCTCAGGCATGCACCATTCTATTGTTAGCCCTGATCGCCGCAGCTGAGCGGGGACCAATCTGATCCCGAGTGCCGCCGAGTGCAGCCAAGTGACATAGCAGGTCCCGCCTTCTGGAGCCCGCAGTGCCTATGATGGACATCCCACTGGACCAATGCCGGGACCGCGGGACTTGTGACATCCATCATAGGAGCTGCTGGCTCCAGAAGGCGGAAATTACAATGTGGCTGCTGCGTCACATCACTGTGAGATCCCCGCTCGGTGCTCGGGCGGCTCTCCTCTCCTCCTCTGGCTGCCTACTCTGATGATGATGGGCGCGTCGCACACATGAAGTCTGTCTCCTGGTCAGGTAGGTCAGTGTATGTATGTCACTACTGTCAGTGTATGTATGTCAGGTAGGTCAGTATATATCAGGTGGGTCAGTGTATGTATGTCAGGTAGGTCAGTGTATGTATGTCAGGTTGGCCAGTGTATTTATGTCAGATAGGTCAGTGTATGTATGTCAGGTAGGTCAGTGTAATTGTCAGTGTGTCAGGTAGGTGAGTTTAGTGGTCAGCATTGATGGGCACTGGAAAAGCCAGGCAGAAACCAGCAAGTGAGCTTACCCCCCTGCCACCCCTCCCCTGTGTCGGCCTCGGACTTCGGGCTGAAGCCCCTGGTCTTTTTGCCACCTAGCAATGCCCCTGGATTAAGGTGAGGGTTTTCTGGATAAAAAAGTTAATAGCTGAAGTGTCTTGGTGCTTGCTCTTCACAGTGCTTCCCCTTTAAATGTTCAAATTGACAGACAACTCCTCCTTAAGATTATCCCATCACAGGGAATCTGCTGGAGTGGGAACACCATCTGATAAGCCATGTGGATGTTCAGGCAAAATATTCGAAGTGTGCTGTAGGCTTCCTGCTGGCTCTCAGTCAGATACAGAGAATTAGCATGTCACAGTGTCATGCGATCAAATCTGTGTGGCCATGTGATTTTCTGGAAAGAAACATGAGAGATTACATAAAACCCAGGCAAAGGATTTGTAGACATTTTTTTATAGTTGCAGTTTTTCCTGAACAGCAATTGTCACTTGCGTGAGATGGCACTTTGACATTACTGAAGTTGTGACAATAGGATTGAGAATGCTGCTGTTGCTGGTACAGTAAATTTTGACGGTGGTATTAAAGTGAACCTTTAGACCATTTGTATTTTTTTATGTTAAAGTGTATGTAAACCTCAGACATGAAATATGAACAAAGCATATCCCTCTGTAATGTCTACGTGTCTCAATTAATAGCACTAAGTGTAATTTCTGTCTGCTGCTTCATTGCTCTGCTATCAGCATGAGTCACTTTTGACAAGTTTCCCTGACACCAAGAGAAAAATGGTGTTAGGGGAAGGATCTCTAGGAGATTGAAAGCCTCAGCTCTGTTCCTGTATGCTGTGTGGGGGAGCGTGTGTTCCTTCCCTCCAATCGGCTCCAATCGTCTTTCAGAGCTCTCCCCACTGAGCTCTGCAGAGTGTGACTTCAACAATCCTCCCCCTTTCTTGAACTCTCAAGCTGCATACACACGACCATTTTTCATGTCATGGGAAAAAAAACATTTTTCTCGATGTGATTCTTGTCAAGCCTGCCTTGCATACACACGATTGTGGAAAAAAAATGCTTGAGCAAAGCAAGGTGATGTACAACACGTACGACGGCACTATAAAGGGGAAGTTCCATTCGAATGGCGACACCCTTTGGGCTGATTTTGCAAATTTCCCTTCTCATAACCTGCTTCTAAGCATGCGCGTTTTTTTCCCCGTCATAAAAGCCTACACTATCTTCGGCAGTTGTTCCAACGTGGTTGTACGCATGCGCACGGGGATACGTCCATGTCCGGATGCATGCGCAGTTCATTTTTAGTACTTGTCTGGTGCCCGGCACATCATTTACATGGGGTCACACTTCATTAACATGGATCACGCCCACTTTCAGCCCCCCTCCACCTACTTCCACTTAAACTGGCTTACGCCTACGAATATACGCTACGCCGAATATACGCTAACGCTACGCCTTGCCCCTGTCGATGAGCATTAGCTTGAAACATGTCGGGTACATAGCTTTTTCATACCCAACTACCACGCTCTTTTACACACATGTGGTCACGTGTGCCAGATCTTTTCCAGAGTACTGGCATTTTCATTTTTTATTTGCTTTTATTGTTTTACCATCCATCAGCCTAATAAAAGCTTACCTTTTCAAAACAAACTACACCATGTGGAGTTTTCTTTCTCTGTTTTTGGATACCTACAAGTGTTGCTCCATCTGAAAACTTGGAACCACTCTCCATCTTGGACCCTGTGATCCCTGGGAAAGATCCACAATCTTTGGAATCATTACCCCTCATAGAGCCGTCCATCCGAGGAGCTCTTACAAGCGCATCTGACACAGTGCTTCCGGCATATGTGTCCAACATTTGTGGTAAGAGTACCCATCTTTTTTCATATATCTGTTTGGTTATCCTGTATGCCCATCCAAGTGGATCACGTATACCATCAGATTCTCCAGTAACACAGGAGTGGTGGATAGGAGTGTTCCATATGAAGACCTGTCTGCTTTGACTTGAAGGACTTGCTTTGTAATTTACACTTTTACACTCCACTGTTTGCACGTATAGGGTTTCACCACCCTTTATATATATTTTCCTGTTATTGTGTTTTTGGACTACACCATTACAATGTCACTCATTTGAATGGGACTGGTCTACATTGCTTCACGCAAATTTATGCTCACCAGCGCTACACTTATTTTTTCTTCCATTGTCTACTTACAGGGTGTTTCACTGTTAGTGCTGGCTGCTTCTTTTTTCTTTTTTACATTCTTAGCAGCGCAACTTTATTTTGTTTTATACGCTACGCCGGAGCTTGCCTCTCCGCTCTACGTCGGCGTGGTGTAAAAGAGATACACTACGGCGGCATAAATATGCGCTGATGTATGTGAATCCAGGCCATACAGTAGATGAATAGTAGAGGTGTTGCAAACAGCCTATGCAGTAACTATCGAGTACCTATAGCGCAGTGTATAGAGATTATGGCTACCAGCCAGAACATTACAGTCCTATATGTCACAGTAATTATGATGAGCAATTGCCAAAGGAAACCTAGGTAGAGGTCCAGAGGGCCCACATTATATCGTATTTCCACTGACAGCCCCTATTTAGTAATCCTACACATAGGCAGGGCCGCATCTATCTGTGCTTCCCAAGAGAAGGGGGCTGGAGGGGAGGGCGAGGTCCATTTCAGGAGAATCTCCTTCTTTGCATAGAATAAACGATAAATAATTAACAGTTTGGAATGATGAGGGCGCTGGGCATCCTCGTGAACCCCCAGAAGGGCCAGCTCCGGTAGAATCAGAAAAAACAGTTGTAGCCTTGAATTTATTTAGCTGAACACTGATGTCCAATAGGTCGGTATAATTGGGCATTCCCAAAACATGTGAAAAAATTTACCCACATGAGTTTTACATCTAGAGCAGATGGGATCCATGTCTGGAAAAGTCCGATGAAGAATGGGGTGAGTAAGATATAATATGTAGGAAACTATAGATCTGATAGTTTAACTTCTATATTTGGGAAGATACTGGAGAGTTTAATAAAAGTCCACATCAATGAGTTCTTGCTGGGAAAAAATATTCTAAGTAACAGACAGAATGGATTCATGAAAGACAGAAGTTGTCAGACAAACTTGATTTCTTTTTATGAGGAAGTGAGCAAAACCTTGGACAGAGGAATGGCTGTGGATGTAGTAAATTTTGATTCTCCCAAAGCATTTGACAAAGTTCCCCACACACGTCTAATGTGTAAGGTAAAGTCTACAGGCTTGGAATAATCAATTTGTAAATGGATAGAAAACTGGCTAAAATACTGAATTCAGAGAGTAGTGGTTAATGATTCTTACTTTGAATGGTCTGAGGTTATCATTGGTGTACCCAGTGGCGTTGCATTCATTAGGGGCGCTCGGACGACCCTCCTCTCTCCAGCCACCCCCTCTGTGTACTACTATGTATAGATTCATGCATTGTATGAATCTATCCACGGCCACTGTAGCCACCCCCCATTCAGGCATCCACCCCCACCTGTCCTGCTGCCCCTTCACCTGTTCTACTGCCCCCTACCTTTTCTGCTGCTCCCGACCGGTGACAATGCCTCCTTCCATAACACTTCCTCCTCCTGTCCTGCTACCCCCACCTGTCCCACTGACCTTCTCCAATGACACTTCCTCCTCCAATTCCGCTGCCCCCTGCCTTCCCTGCTGCCCCTCTTTCATCCGGCTGCCCCCCTCCTGTCATACTGCACCCTCCTGTCACACTGCTCTTCTTCTGTGACACTTCCCCCCTCCTGTCTCTCTGCCCCCCTCCTGTCTAACACATTGCCCCCCACCTGTCCCACTGTTCCCCTCCTGTCCCACTTCCCCCCTCCTGTGGTAGGAGGAGATGGGACTGGAGGAGGAGGAGGAGATCGGATGAATGAGTTAGGACTTGAGGAGGAATGGGATGGAGGAGATGGGACTGGAGGAGGAGGAGGAGGACATGAGATAGATGAGTTGGGACTGGAGGATAAATGGGATGGAGGAGAAGGGACTGGAGTAGGAGGAGGAAATGGGATGGAGGCCATTTGACTGGAGGAGGAGGACATGGGATGGTGAAGATGGAACTGTAGTAAGAGTACATGGGATGGAGTAGATTGTCACAGGTGGGAAGATGGCTCTCGAGGAGGAGGACGTGGGATGAAGGAGATGGGACTGGAGGAGAAGGATGTGAGATGGAGGAGATGGGACTGAAATATGAGTACATGGGATGGAGGAGATGGGACTGAAGTATGAGTACATGGGAATGGGATGGAGGAGATGGTACTGGAGAAGGAGGAGGATGTGGGATGGAGGAGATGGTACTGAAGTATGAGTACATGGGATGGAGGAGATTGGACTGGAGAAGGCGGAGGATGTGGGATGGAGGAGATGGGACTGAAGTATGAGTACATGGGATGGAGGAGATTGGACTGGAAAAGGAGGAGGATGTGGGATGGAGGAGATGGGACTGAAGTATGAGTACATGGGATGGAGGAGATGGGACTGGAGAAGGAGGAGGATGTGGAATGGAGGAAATGGGACTGAAGTATGAGTACATGGGATGGAGGAGATAGGACTGAAGTATGAGTACATGGGATGGAGCAGATGAGACTGAAGTATGAGTACATGGGATGGAGGAGATGGGACTGGAGAAGGAGGAGGATGTGGGATGGAGGAGATGGGACTGAAGTATGAGTACATGGGATGGAGGAGATAGGACTGAAGTATGAGTACATGGGATGGAGGAGATGGGACTGGGGTAGGAATGGGATGGAGGAGATGGGACTGGGGTAGGAATGGGATGGAGGAGATGGGACTGGGGTAGGAATGGGATGGAGGAGATGGGACTGTGGTAGGAATGGGATGGAGGAGATGGGATTGCAGGTTAAGGAGGATGACATGAGATGGAAAAGGGTGACATGGTGACATGAAGCTGTGTAAGAGGCCCCAAAATTTCTGATGGCTGCCCTGATGGCCTCCACAGTCACCAGATCTCAATCCAATACAGCACCTTTGGGATGTGGTAGAAGATTCGCATCATGGGTGTGCAGCCGACAAATCTGCAGCATCTGTGTGATGTTATCATGTCAATATGACCCAAAATCTCTACAGAATATTCGCAACACCTTGTTAAATCTATGCCACAAAGAATTAAGGCAGTTATGAAGGCAAAAGGGGGTCCAACCCAGTACTAGCAAGGTGTATCTAATAAAGTGGCCGGTGAGTGTAGATGAGCCCCTGCTGCAGTCTTTCGTCTCATGAATTGTTACAAAGTTAGAATGTACAATATGACCACTGGGGGGGAGGATACAGAATAAATTCTTCCTTCTGCCCACTGAAAACTGATGAAATTATCATCATCTAGACTTTAGGAAGGCTTTTCATTAATTATTAAGAAAAATGTTAATAAAAAATAATTTGTCAGAGCTGCCAAATTGTAGAGATATCTACTTTAAGATGTTTAACCAGGAGATCTGATATCTGCAGTTCCTAACTTGCGTCTATGGCAGGAGAATAGAGTGAACACTAAACGCAGGTAATACTCGGTACTCACCACATTCACACACTGTATGTAAACAGCGAAGGCCGGATCTGTGCCCTCTACAAATCTATGGCTGGCACCACCGCCATTAACATATAGATACTCATACCAGTTAGTTACTTGTGATTAAAGGGGTTGTTCCTTTTTTATTTTCTAAATAGGTTCCTTAGGTAACCACTTAAGACCCGAACCTTTAGGCAGCTAGAGGACCCGGACAGTTTTTGCGATTCGGCACTGCGTCGCTTTAACTGACAATTGCGCGGTCGTGCGACGTGGCTCCCAAAAAAAATTGGCGGCCTTTTTTTTCCCCACAAATAGAGGTTTCTTTTGGTGGTATTTGATCATCTCTGCGGTTTTTATTTTTTGCGCTACAAACAAAAATAGAGCGACAATTTTGAAAAAAATGCAATATTTTCTACTTTTTGCTATAATAAATATCCCCCAAAAATATATTAAAAAAAAAACTTTTTTTTTCCTCAGTTTAGGCCGATACATATTCTTCTACCTATTTTTGGTAAAAAAAAATTGCAAAAAGGGTTTATCGGTTGGTTTGCGCAAAATGTATAGCGTTTACAAAATAGGGGATAGTTTTATTGCATTTTTATTTTATTTTTATTTTTTTTACTACTAATGGCGGCGATCAGCCTTTTTTTTTGTTAATGTGACATTATGCCGGACACTTCGGACAATTTTGACACATTTTTGGGACCATTGTTTACTTTGAAAATGTCAATTGCAGTTTGGGAGTTAACCACAAGGGGGCGCTGAAGGGGTTATGTGTGACCTCATTTGTGTTACTAACTGTAGGGGGGTGTGGCTGTAGGTGTGACGTCATTGATTGTGATTCCCTATGTAAGGGAACACACAATCAATGCGGGCGCCACAGTGAAGAACGGGGAAGCTGTGTTTACACACGGCTCTCCCCGTTCTTCAGCTCCGGAGACCGATCACGGGACTCCAGCAGCGATCGGGGCCGCGAGTTCCTGTGGTTCCCGAGCTTCGGACCGGGTCGCGTGCACGCGCCCGCGGCACGCGCGACCCCAGGGCTAGGCTTGAAGGGCTACATACAGGTACGTGGAGGTGCCCAGCCGTGTCATTCTGCCGAAGTATATTAAGTGGTTAAGCTAGTGCATTGTTGGTTCACTTACCTTTTCCTTCGATTTCCCTTCTAAATTTTTTTTTTCTTTGTCTGAATTTCTCACTTCCTGTTCCTCCTTAGTAAGCTTGCCCCCATCATCCGAGCCGTTCTGTCTGGGGGTTAGTAAGCGTGCTCAACCCCTCCCTTGGGACTACATCCCTGCGGAGAGACAGCGTATCCCGGTTGGCATGTAGTCACAAGGGAGGGGGCGAGCACTCTGACTAACCCCCAGACAGAACGACTCGGATGATGGGGGCAAGCTTACTGAGGAGGAACAGGAAGTGAGAAATTCAGACAAAGAAAAAAAAATTGGAAGGGAAATCGAATGAAAAAAGTGAGTGAACCAACAATGTACTAGCTTAAAGGAACCTATTTAGAAAATAAAAAACAAACCTTTACAACTCCTTTAAGGCCCCGGACTGGCCCTGGATGCAGTCTAGGGCTAGTGGTTGTAGCTACATACAAACTGTACACAGCTAATCATCCAGTTTGTATGCCACTAAAGCAGGGATCCTCAAACTACGGCCCTCCAGATGTTGTAGAACTACACATCCCATGAGGCATTGTAACACACTGACATTCACAGACATGACTAGGCATTATGGGAATTGTAGTTCCTGAACAACTGGAGGGCCGTAATTTGAAGACCCATGCACTAAAGAGTGCTTCTATGTCCACAGTTTAGTTGCATCTGAACTCAGTATAATGAATAAGGCTTTATACAAAGATTCAACCTTTCCCTCCTCTGGGCGAATGAACTGGTGGTGTATTGAAAGTCCGAGGAAGCCGACTCAAGGCACTTCAAGGAAGCCCCATGTTGTTTATCAGAGCAGGCGTGGGAATGGCGGAGCACGGCCCGCACAGATCAGGTGCTCCGCAAGCTCATGACTGCAGGCAAAGAGGAGGTTTTGAACATTTTACACCTCCACAAGAGGACTCATGATCCGCCTAGAGTCACACAATGCACACCAGCCTCAAATTATGTTTGTGCAACAATATCATGTCACTTCCCAGAGGATATTGTGGGCACAAGGCCTCCTGTTGAGGTCACATACATTCATAGCTGTCAGGCTTTAGTCATGTGAGGATGTCCAGGCAACACATAAATTCTTATTCCTATATAACACAGACAGCCTTATTCAGCAGGCTTTTCTTAGTGCTTCTGGCAGCATTTCCTTACATGATTTTCTGTACATCTGCCTTTACAGTGAGCAGTACCTGGAACCAGGGCCCACAGCAGTTTGCATTTTAGCGGGATCAAATTCATGCCAAACAGGGGGATTTAACAGCAGGGCAGGAGATGAACATTTGACTTGTCTAAATGTTTTTCTTCTGAAAATGCTAGCTGTCTGGCTGTCAAGCGAGGATAGGAACATGCCTAATCTGCATTCTTACAGTATGGACAGGACTGGAAAGTATGTGCCAGCATAAAAGTCAGGCTAATAGCATTTTTAGAAGGAGGTCTGCAGTGTCACCAGTAAGGTTTTGCTAGTAAAGGATTCTTGCATTGAAGTCATAGGGCCAGATTCAGGTAGATGGGCGAATCTTTATTTTGGAGTAACTTTTCTCATTTACGTTACTCCGCCGAAACTTTAGGAGCAAGTACTGTATTCACAAAGCACTTGCTCCTAAAGTTGCGGCGGCGTAGCGAAAATGAGCCGGCGGAATTCAAATTGGGCGGGTAGGGGGCGGGTAGGGGGCGTGTATTATTTGAACTAGGCGCGATCCCGCGGCGAACGTACTGCGCATGCGTCGACTGTCAGTGCGCATGCTCCAAATTCTGTCAGTGAACGTCAATGACGTCAATCCCTGTTCACGGACGTTTTACGCAAACGACTCGAAAAAAATGTAATTCGACGCGATGACGACGGCCATACTTAACATAGGATACTCCACTAGGGGGCTGGTTTTTCTTTACGCCGTGTATCTCTTACGGAAACGTCGAAAAGTCACTGCGTCGGGCCCGAATACGATCGTGAATTGCCGATTCTCGCTGATTAACATATTCTCGGCGTTAATCAGCGGGAACGCCCTGAGCGCCATTTTTAAAATTGCAGTTCCGATACGACGACGAAATACAATTACGCCGCTCGTATAGGAACTCCAACCCGGCGTTTCTTGTTTTCTGCTTACTGAAAACAGAAACGCCGGCTCAAAGTGAGAGTTAGGCTGGAGTATCACTGATACTCCAGCCTAACTCTACCTGAATCTGGCCCATAGCTGGTAGAACAGCACCTTGATAAAGTAAGTGTCATGTAGGCAGTGTTGCCACTACCATATTCAAATTTACTGACACAACACCCACAATTTACTGGCACAGCCAAGTTTTTACTGGCATTTCCAAAAGTTACAAAATTACAGTTTTAAGCGCACATTTTAGTATTTAGGCTACAAACAAGTACAATATGCAATTAGCAATGTGATTTAAGGTAGACGTTAAGGCAAAAAAAAAAATTGTCTTTTATTTATGATAGTAAATACGATAGATTTACTAGTAAGTTGCTCAGGGACAGTGCTCAGGCGGGCAAGAAATTAGAGTGGGCAGGAACACACATGTGAAATTGACACTCACGTTGACACTGACAGCATTATGCAGCAGCACAGATGATGACGACACCTCACTGACACGATACGTCCTCTCCTCAGTCACAGCGACAGTCTCTATCCAAGCCAGATGGTTCCTTTAGTCCACTCCAGTCCAAACAGCACTGACAGTCCCGCTCCCAGCTTGCCTTGCTCACACAAGGTTCCAGCCACTCAGCTTCCTTGCACTATGACATCACAGGAAATGCTCAGGCACCGGTTCCACCAGACCCGCCCCCGCCAGCGCTGCCTGAACACACTGTAGAAGTCACTCAAATGGTCTTGGCCAGACCAAGTATCACAGTCATATTTTTTACTGGGAACCTTTTTCTTTCACTGGTATTTACTGGCAGAAGAAAAGTGCTATTTTTTTTACTGTGAAAGCTTAAAAAAACATCAGAGGTGTACAGAAGGTGGGGCATGGGAGGGGTTAAGTACTGACTATACAGAGGCTTACATGGGCTTACATGGTCCTGTGGGGGCAAAGCGACAACTGAATGTGTGGAATGTGCCCTTCTATCTAAGGGTCAGTCTGTTAGCAATAAATAAAATACAGATACTCCTTTAAATTAAAATTTTTACAAAACACAAAGTTCAAAAGGAATTAGGAATATTTTTTTTTTTTAAAGTAAAAAGTAAAAGTAAAAATCTAAGTAAAAATATAGGCCCAGATTCAGGTACAATTGCCCTGGCGCAGAGTATCAGAGATACACTACGCCGCCGTATTTTACCTGGCTCTAAGACGAATTCAGGTAGATTTAGGCCCGTAAGGTACGGCGGCGTAGTGTATTTCTCGCGGTGGAATCGAAATACACGATTAGGGGGCGTGAAGCATTTAAATTAGGCGCGTCCCCGCGGCGATCGAACTGCGCATGCTCCGTTCAGAAATGCACCGCCGTGCATTGCGTGAAATAATGTCGTTACGTCATTTTTTTTTTTTGAGTAGCGTAGTTTACGTACATCCCTATTCCCGGACGACTTACGCAAAAAAAAAATTGAAATTCGACGTGGGAACGACGGCCATACTTAACATGGGCCATCTAACTATAGACCAGCTAATAGCTGGTATAACTTTACGCAGCAAAAAGATGACTACAGATGCCATAAGAGATTGCGAAGGACGATCGTAACTTAGTGGATCGCCAGAAAAAGCTAATTTGCATACCCCGCTGCGGAAAACGACTCGAACTCCACCCAGCGGCCGCAAAAAGATTGCAGCGTAGATCCGAAGGCATACGAAGACGTAAGCCTGTCGGATCGAAGCCCGAAGCCGTCATATCATGGTTTGAGGATTCATGCGCGTAATTTGAAAGTACTAACAGGAGATAGACCGGAGTAATGGCTCTGTGAATCTGGCCCATAGTGTATATACTATATATATATATATATATATATATACAAATCAAGCAATTAAGCAATATACAGCATATATATATATATATATATATATATATATATATATATATATATATATAATTACTCTACAAACATATTGACTATTTAAATCAAATCTTATATAAGTGACTCAATCATGTCATTTGCTATTTGACCGGAGTTCCCCTTTAATGTAAAGTGTCCGGTGTCTCCTGATCTCTCCCTCACATGAAGCCTGAAGACTGTGAAAAAACAGAGTCACCTGATAGACCGCTGATTAGCCAGGAACTGCATCTAGCATGTCATGTACATATTTAACTCTTCGTGACCTGCTTAGGCGCCATTGTAAATGCAAAGGCCAGTTTTGTTTTCTTTTTCATTCTTTTGGGTTTCAGAGCAAATCGAGGGTGAACAGAGATGAAAAAAGATATTACTAAAAAATTCATCTCCACCTGAAGAGCTAAAAAAAAACTAGAATTTTCAGCATTTCTTCAAATTTGGATTAAGAAAAAAAAATTGTTGCATCCATTTACAGTTAAACATCTCCATTGAAATAACCTGTACTTTATCAGGATTGGGTAAAGCCTCCGGTTGTTTTCATAGCAGGAATTTCTATGGACCCCTCAAACCTGTCACTGGCTCAATATTCTGCTGCAGCTCCTCAAAAAGCAGCTGGAAAAGGAATGCAGCACTCGCAGGAACTTCATAACTTCATGTTGCCCGCATTTACTTTACGAATATTTTTGGATAGAGCAGCAAAGAGTTAAAAAAAAAATTGTCAGTTGTATATTGCTTTAAAAAGTGAAATATTAATGCTGAAACCCTCTGTCTTTATTTGATATTATTATCGTCTTAAAAGTATGGCGGTAGTGTAGATTTATAGCTTGAGTGTTGGGAATTTTGATACCGGGCTGGCAGCTTCTGCACACCAAAAGGTAGAGATATGCATCAGGGCCACCATCAGGGCATCAGGGAGGTACAGACATTACACCTGTAAGGGGCTCGGCTGGCCCCCCTCCAGCCGACGCGTTTCACACTGGTTCAGTGCTTAGTCATGACTAAGCACTGAACCAGTGTGAAACGCGTTGGCTGTTCTTACGATTTCTTTGCTGTGACCTTGTGGTGCATTTCACTGTTTTATCAATAAAGACGACTTAAGTGTCTTTCGGAGTGCGGGGAGTGCGGCTGTCCACCCTCTTGCTATTTTCCACTGTTTTGTTTTTTTTGCATTATACCTGTAAGGGGCCCGATGGTCCCCAGGGCCCCTTATAGGCCCGGCTTGCCCCCTCCCGTTTTTGTTATTTCCTTTTTGCATTACACCTGTAAAGGGGCCCCCCCTCGTGTCAGGAGAGAAGAGATTACACTATTCTCTGCTCCAGGGGGGCCCTGCCTAAAGCTGTGCAAGGGGCCCCAAAATTTGTGATGGGTGCCCTGATAAGGATAAATTAATCTAGAGTTTAACTAACATACTGTGTTATCCAAGTTAAGATACAATTTATTCACAAAGACAGATTGTTTGCAAAGCCAACACGTTCCAGGGGGTTGTAGATTTACCCCCTTCATCAGGGCTCAAAGAAATGACATAATGAAACAATACAGTATATACAGGCTGCAACACCTACAATACTGTAATTCGTTTTTTATATACATTATTTCATTGGGTCATTTCTTTAAACCCTGATGAAGGGCTACAGCCCCCAAAACACGTTGGATTTTGTAAACAGTCTGTTTTTGGAATAAACTTGCACCTGGACTTGAATTTTGCTGTGGTAAATTCTATATTCGCTCAGTTGTTATAGTTGTGTCTGATTTAGGAGGCAAGGAAAAAAATCTAGCAATGGGGACATATGCTGCGGTGATAACTAAGGCCACGTACACACGATCAAATCTATCTGCTGGAAACGGTCGGCCCGACCATCCCAGCAGATAGATTCGACCGTGTGTACGGGAGAGCCGACGGATTTGGCCACCCGACAGATTTCAAAGCATGCTTTGAAATCTGTCAGCTGGGAACCCGTCTGCCCGACATGTCTGCTGGTTAGTACGCTAACCAGCAGACTTGTCTTCTCGCACACGCGCCGCCGAATGGTTTCGACGCATGCGCGGAAGTGTTTTACTTCCTGGTGCGGTGATGTGGCGGCGTCAACGTCACCGCCACGTCACCGCGCCATCTGGCGGCGGGGATTTTGGTTTGAACGTGTGTACACGATCAAACCAATACGTCCCCAGCAGACAGATTTGTTCAAATCGTTCGGCCCGACCGATTTGAACAAATCTGTCTGCTCGTGTGTACGCGGCCTAAGAAAGCAATTTCATTCACCTTTTAGAGATTTCCTCTGACTTCCTGTTGTGTCTCCAGGATAGAAATTAAAAAGAAATTTCACAGATGGGACACAGAACAAAAAAATAATTTCCTGAAGCATCCATTTGTACCTTTGCAATGTATTAATGCATGTTATGTTACATGTTAATGTATGATGTATGCATGTTGCATGTTACTGTATTTTGATTTACAACGAATGGCACTCCAGTGCAGCAAGATAGCACAGATGCACTGTAGCTTGTGTCGCTGTGCATTGCATTAGAAAAAACATTAATTCAGCATTTTTAAGAACGTTAGTGTGTGTTAGCAGCCCATTCATTTTTAATCAGCTACCTTAACCTATAATTCAAAATGAATGGCATCGCAACGCACGTTAATTTGTGTATGTTTTTGTGCTCATCTATTGCCGGGTATGTTGGTTTGCTTTACTGGATATGCAATCTCACACGTCACATGACCAAACTCAACCAAACTTTGCTGTTCTTTTATAATGTGAATGGAAGCGAAAATGTATATCAGACAAATATCTAGCACAGCCAGAAACTGCCAATTGAAGTGCCTGGACGTGATAGAAAAGTAGCGCTAAGCTATCGAAGGTCACCAAGCATTCGCTGCCTCTTAAGCTCACTTTACAGTTTGTCTGCTTAGTCTCTGTACAAACTCCTTTATTGCGGCCATACATGCTTCAATTTTATTATCCGGTAAGTGTGTGAATCGATTTACGTGATTAAATCTGCAGCAATCGAAAAGCCATAACTTCCTTTCTGATCCTCTTAGACTCAATTAACATCAGTCAGGGCAGGAAAAATATTGATCACTTCATAGATCTGCATCATTTTATTCAAACGTGCAACTGTATTTTGATCAAAGCAGATCGTGGGGTTACATGTTGGAAACTGAGATAGAATTGATCATTTCCAGCTCGTTTTAAATCCACTTCCCCGTGTGTGGCATATAGATTGATATGGGTTGTCGACTGAAGATCGATTATTCCTATAGGAATAGATAGATCAGAAAATAAATCAATCCCTAATCATATCTCAACTATCGATCAAAATCCACTTCACCGCGTGTGGCATATCTATTGATATGGGTTGTTCGACTGTAGATCGATCATTCCTATTGGAAGAGATAGATCGGAAAATAAATCAATCCTTTATCATATCTCAGTTATCGATCAAAATCCACTTGTCAGTGTGTGGCATATTGATTAATATGGGTTGTCAGCTGTAGATCGATTATTCCTATTGGAATAGATAGATCAGAAAATAAATCAATCCCTAATCATATCTCAACTATCGATCAAAATCCAATTCCTGTGTGTGGCATATCTATTGATATGGGTTGTCGACTGCAGTTCGATTATTCCTATTGGAAGAGATAGATCGGAAAATAAATCAATCCTTTATCATATCTCAACTATTGATCAAAATCCACTTGCCAGTGTGTGGCATATCGACCGACTGGGCTGTCAACTGTAGATCGATTATTCCTATTGGAAGAAATTGATCGGAAAACAAATTGATCATTTATCAAAACGTTTATGGCCACCATTAGGTCTCCCAATATTAGGTAATAAAATAAGCTATTTAACTTATTATTATTATAATACAGGATTTATATAGCGCCAAAAGTTTGTGCAGCGCTTTACAAAATGAGGGCAGACAGTACAGTTACAATACAATTCAATGCCGGAGGAATCACTTATCCAATCAATTAGTACCCAATCAGGCAGACCCTTATGCTGTATTTATGCTGGTAGATCTACATGTGGCAGGGTGATCAAATTCTGGAAAATCCTTTTTTTAATTCTCCTAAATATTTAAATGTAGTTTCTGCGATCTGTCGAGAATCACTCAATTTAGGAGTCCGCGCCTTGAATTGTATGATAAAAAATAAATAAAAATAAATAACTCACTTTTCAATCCAGTTTGCTTTGGGTATTCACAAACTGATAATTGCCAATTTCAATAAAAATAGCATTTATCTGCTAGTAACAACAATATTCCCAGTGATGGAATATACGATAACATGCACGAATGGCATCAGCGGGGTTAAATAAAAAAAAATAAAAAAAATCACCACTCCCAACCAGCATGTGAGGGTTATTACAACCCGGCGTGACGTGTACAAGCCACAGACAGATAAAGATGACTTGTATTCCCCCAGGAAAATACACCTGTGCTTCCAGCTGCATCCAGTAGGGGGCCCCATCGAGTCACTCCTATGACTTTTTTTGCAGCCATCTTCTGTCTGCAAAGCAGAAGCAGCAGTGTCAGAGAAAGAGCGAGGGAGCAGGGGAGAGAGAGCTCCGCTGCCTCTCACAACTGCACAAGTCTGAATGTACCCCTGCTTTAAAGAGAACCCCCCTATAAGACTGGCAGCCTGAGGATTACGGATCTTCAGCCATGGAGGAAGGCATCCACAGCCTGCAGGAAAGGCAGTTGCCCAGGGAATTCTTAGGGTAAGGCTCCAGGACTTGCAGCTCTGCTGAGAAGTGACTTGCAGACACACAGCCTGATATAACCTGTCACTTCATTGCAGAATGGATTACCCTCCCCTGTACCTGTGCAAGCCCAAAAGAGGGATCAAGAGAGACGACGCCAAGGTAAGACCCCCTTATTTTGGGAAAGGAAGCAAATTTTTACGACTAAACTTGTTAGGAATTTTAACGACTCCCATGTTACATAGTTGCTAACATGTTACGATAAACTTATCACTGACACAACTACATAGGTGTCCTTTTTAAATCCTTTCCAGGGACACTTTTTTATTTTTTTGGAAGTCTCATCTTTCGAAATTGAACTTGCTGGAAATCATACTAGCACCTAGGTAAAATAACACAGTTGTCAATATTTTGACAGTCATTTCCAGGGGCACTTTTGCTATTTCAGGAGGCTGAGGGTCTCATTTGTCACCCCAGGCAGAGGGGCTCTGGAATAAACTTGTTGGAAAAAAATAAAAATAATAATCCAACTGTCAATATTTTCGGTAGTCACTTCCAGGGAACTGGATAAGCCTGTTGGGTACGATACTGTGTGGGAGGGTCACAAGACGCTATGTACCCCCACATTGATTCAAATCGGCTATTAGATTTCAAAATACGACCTAAAAATTTTAACACAAAGAAAGGCAAGATGGTACAGAATGAATTAATGATCAAAAGATCGAGTTTTCTTGGCCAGATTTGAAACCGAGCAACACTTCCAAGGAATTGACATTTCCTGGAAGCTGTCATTGAAAATTAGGGGCAAAAAGCGACATCATCTAACATTTGGAAAAGGTGACATTTTCTTGTTCAGATTTCGAGAATTTTGGAAGCTGTCACTGGAAATGAAGGACTTTATGTTAAGAGGAGGGGGTGGTGAGTTACCGTACTTGTCTTGGATTTAAGGGTCTCTCATTTGACTTTATGAATTTATTCCAGAGACCTGTGCAGGTTTTGCACCTCGCTGTGTGCATGTGCAGGTTTTGCACCTCGCTGTGTGCATGTGCAAGTTGTGCAGCTCATTCAGGTGCATACAAGAATAAAAAACAAAAAAGCCTTTAGGATAAATGTCTCATCAATCCTAAATGCTTTATTACAGGTGTGCAATGTGTAATGCCGCGTACACACCGACCTCTTTTCGGGTTCTTAAAAATTACGTTTTTAAGAGTCTAGAAAAAACAACGTTTTTTAGAACCGTCGTGTGTACGCGGCATAAGACGTAGAGTCTGGAATAAACTTGCTGTGAATATGTTCATTAAAATGATTCCCCTCCCCCCCTTTCCCTTTTTCTTCTATTCGTTCTGTTTCAGGAGACGTACAAGCTTCCTCACCGTCTCATAGAGAAAAAACGAAGAGACAGGATAAATGAATGTATAGCCCAGCTGAAAGATTTGCTGCCAGAACATCTCAAGCTCACAGTAAGAGCTCTCCTTTTCATTTATAATTAATAGGCCCTAATATTTGACTACCATCCATTGATCTTTTTTTGGCGTGTCACTTAAGGATAAGAAACGATCGCTATTGCTTTTTTTTTTTTTTTTTTTGTGCCACGTTGGGTAAAGTGGAAGGTTACTGGCTGCTCCAGATGGATGCATTAAAAAAAAAAAAAGTAAGTTTTTTCTTAAGTCGTGTACGTTAGTGCTAATACCAGGTCGATTGTTCTCCCCTCTCTGCTCGCAGACGTTAGGGCACCTGGAAAAAGCAGTCGTGCTGGAGTTAACTTTGAAACACTTGAAGGGTTTGACGTCCCTGACAGAGCAGCAGCACCAGAAAATTATCTCCTTACAGAACGGTGAGTGACCACATGATGATTTTTCTGCTTCTTATTGATTTGACCACAGCCAACATCTCTAAAAGTTTTTTTCTGTGGCTTTCTAAAAACTTCTGTTAACTTTTTTGTTTTCCAAATCCTGCTTGGGTTTCATATCTGTATTTCGCTTTCTGCAATCCGATACTGTCACGCCAGCTAACATGTGAAACGACAGTTAACGCCACCTACCTGATTAATATGGTAATGTAGGGGTGGGTGGTGAGATAATCAACTTTGTAAATAGCGACCCCAGTAGCTGTTTTCTGTTGTGCCAGTATAGGATTCCGAAGTACCCAAATGTTCATACATTGACAGTCATCATAGGTTTTTTTTTTTGGGGGGGGGGGGGGTTATTTACTAAATGGGGTCACAACATTAGGCAGATTTTAAATATTTCAAAACAGGCTAGTTGGGATTCTGTATAAGGTTATTTATCATTATTAGTGACAGTATGGATTGTTTTTTGACAGAAATATTCAAAAAACTTTGCTGGAGTTTTTATTATCTAGTCATTAGAATTTTTCAGCTTCCCCTTTTAAGTCAAATAATGTATGCCTTAAAAGGCTACAAAGATGAAAACAAACCACGGATAGTAAATGTGAGTCGCTTTTTGGAGAAAACAAATCCATTTGACTGGTTATTGCCATGCCATGTTTGTTTACTAAAGTGTTCTTTTCTCGAGAAGTCAATAAAAATGTGAAAGGAAAGATGGGAGTTAGTTTTAATTGGATCTTGAAGAAATTCTGGTGTCGATATTTAATACTGTATGAGCAGGTGACAGGCAGGTGGCTTGTGTTGACTGTTCTCCTTCTCTGTTTACTGTGAAACAGGCGAGCGTTCCATGAAATCTCCCATCCAATCGGATCTGGATGCCTTTCATTCCGGTTTTCAGACGTGTGCCAAAGAAGTCCTGCAGTACCTGTCGCGTTTTGAAAGCTGGACTAGCCGGGATCAGAGGTGTACCCAGCTTCTCAACCACCTTCACACCGTGTCCAGTCAAATCTTACCCAGCTCCCAGCTCCTCTTACAGCAGGTGCCCGCCAGCAAGGCTTCTTCTCAGTCCCCAAGTCGAGGGCTGCCTAAGGTGGAGAACCAAACAAACTGTGTGCCGGTTATCCAGAGGACGCATAACTTGGAGCTTAGTGAGAATGACACAGACACTGACAGCGGTTATGGAGGCGAAGGGGAAAAGTTGGAGTCAAAATTAGAGGGACAGAACAATGTAGGAGCCAAGAGCCAAGGGGCCAATGGCGTGACCGTGAAACAGGAGCCACTGGATGAGCCTGCACCCAAAAGGTTTAAGCCAGACTGTTCTGGGGCCGGCAGCACAGGTGTTGGGACTGAACCAGCTGTGCGGCCTGACACCAACCTGCTTAATTCTCTCATGGGATTTGGAAGTAACCCTTTCAGTCAACAGGCCCCTTTCTGTTTACCATTTTACTTCATCTCACCCTCTGCAGCTGCTGCCGCGGCAGCCTACATGCCTTTCTTAGACAAGGGCAGCTTAGAGAAGTACCTCTACCCGGCAGCCGCTGCTGCTGCAGCCCCTATCCCTTTTATCTACCCGGGTTTACCCGCCCAGGCGGCTGGTACTTTCCCATGTCTGTCCTCCGTCCTGTCCCCTGAGAAGTTGGCAAGTTGCTCCACTGCCCTTTTCCCTGATCTCCCCTCATCGCCCTTCCAGGCTGGTCCTGCCATGACCGACCTACAAGACCTCCGGCTGTCCCCCAAGGAAAGTTAAAACAGTGATGCAAAAATCATGACCTATATCTATATATTAAGAGCCTCTCATTTTGTAGCAAGTCTCGTTTTTAACCGGATCAACATTAGCCTTGTACATTGATGGGTTATGGAACCATTTATTTAGCTTACAAAAGTTGCTGGATATCACAGCTGAGAAAAATGGACATCCACAATGAATGGCTCAGCACAAAATTTACTTGTTATTGATAGTGGCATCTTTTACAACACACCAGGGTGCATGTTTTAAAATTGGAGCCAAAATTTAGCTGTTGCCCAAAGCGTCTGGATCCAGGGTCTCCTGAGAAAGATAAATCCCTAGTGTTTGCTATGGACAACAGCTCCACTTTTTACTCCAGTGGATGATCTGTCAGGAATTAGACCCACATAATCAAAACAGGGATGATTTTGTGCTACTAAGCACTTAAAAATCTCATGTGTAACTGAGCTCTAATGTGTAAAAAGGTGCATATCATTTACTTTATATTTTTATATGAAAACATTTAGAGATTTGCCCTGCCAAGTGAAAGCTTTGGACAGATTAACCTAACGCTATCCCCTTTGAAAGTTTAACTTGAACCAACAAATTGGGCTCTGGGAAGTGAACATCTGTTCTTTGTGACACAATATTCTCTAAGCGTATCAAAGGCATAGGCTGGCTACAAACTGATCCCATTACGGTGCTCTAAAGGTTGTACTTTTTTGTTGCCTGTGTGTTATTGCACATGCAAAAATAAGTGTGCCTAAACTTTTTCAACAATTTGAAACTTTAACAGACTGAGCTATAAAACTGGGAAAAGAAACAAAGTGCATTTACCTATTGCAACCCTATGGACTATAGTATGTAAGTTTAGAGCTTTACAACAAGCATAAGAGCTTTGAATGGTTGCCATCGGTACATGTTGTTATTTTCCATGTTAAATCTGGAACAATTAAATTTTTTCATTTGTAACAATCTAAGAGGGCAATGAATCCCTGGTGGTTAACCCTCTGAAAAATGAAAAATGTTCCTGCATATATTTTAAAGAAATAAAATATCCCCATGCAATGAAAACCTACCTGGCCCTCCTTTTGGTAAATTTTTAGGTCTTTCCAAATGCAATTTACCTAAACTTTTTGTTCGAGTGAGGTTTTAGCCTATTTTGTACTGCACTTGATTTAAAATATAGACATGTAAAAATATATTTTTTTTTCTTAAATAAAACAACATAATTGTGATCATACTTTACGTTATATCGAACATAAAAGCGAAAAAATGTAATAATATAGTTATATTAATTATATATATATATATATATATATATATATATATATATATATATATATATATATATATTTATATATTCTAAATGTTAATATTAACAAATCAATGTATGAAAGGCCAGCATCAATATTAACGTGTTACACGTATTTACAAGCCAAAACACCACTGCCAGGAGGAAAGGAGGGATAGCAAAAAACCTTTAGTGTGCATGAGGCCTAAAAAAAAAAAAAAAATTCCAGCACTGAGGTTAAACTGACCGGCAATGTGTTCAAGGAGGAACTCTGCTTTCAGATGTATTGACTTCCCCAGTATAAATACTAATGAGATTCTTATTCTTTAATGAAAAATTGGATTGAACAGTATCTCTCCTGCTGATCATTTGCCATATCTAAACCTCTGGAAATGGCCTAAAGTTGGTTAGTTGGAGTAACCCTTTATACCCATTAGTATGCTAAATTTCACAAAACCCACCTGGGCTTCTTTGCTATCCATTCCTTCAATGAGCTGCTGTCAGTCCTTCTGACCTGTAGAGAACCTGAAATTGTCATGGCGTCATATAGTCCCTAACTTGCGCATTATCTGGGGCCAGCAAAACCGAAAAGAATGTATTACATAACTACGTTTAGAGATTTTAACAGTCCTTTTGTTGCAGTCCATATGCAATTACTCAAAGCGAAGCCTGTTAAAGTGGCATGCCAGCTTCGTGTCATTAAGCAGGATTTTCCTTCATCGTTTACAATAGGCCATCCAAGCTGCCTGCTCCTAATAGCTAATTATTTCAGGTGCTGTTGCCATAAGCAGTTATATAACCGAGTTATAATTACGCCTTGTTTGGCCGAGAGAATATTGTGTTCCAAGCCTTCCATTCACCCAAAATTAGTTCAGCTGACAGTATTATATAACTCCTCATACGTAGGTGTTTAATTGGGCTAAACAAACCTTGCCTCATGACCAAATCAAGTTAGTTTGCACACTGTCTGCACAGTCTTGGTTGCACATCCACAGTCAATATTATTCTACAACCCCCATGTGTCCATCTCTACGCAGTTTTAATGTTGGTCCTGTGTTTATGGCTATTTGAAAGAAAAACTTTATTTTATTTTATTCTTTTTTTTTTGCTGTATAAAAAGCCTAAATTGTGTTATAAAAAAAGTCTAGGAAAAAAAAGTCTCCTCTCCATGTCGGAGCTGTCAAAATGATTTTTTTAGCAGGGGACAAAAAACAAAAAAAATATCTTTTCAGTATTTTTTTTAATATTTTGGGCTTCAGAGCAAATTAAAAAGCAAAGAAAAAGTCGTAGACTCCAAAACTTTAGTTCTTAGCACTTTAATTTTACCAGTTTCTGTTTAATTTTTATGTTCCACTTTGTAGAATTGCACTCGGACCTGAGTTTTTTTTATCTTTCTCTACTCGAATACTTGAAAGCAAAATTGAATTTGATAATATCGGTGTATTTGTGGACAAAATGGTAGCACTTTAAGGCTTGACTGGTGGCGAGTGAAGTTTTTTTTTTCTTTTTTTAAGTGTCTCTTTAACACAACTTTAAAGTGCACCTGTCACAGAATGCAGTTGTTTCATGGGCATGAGCAGTATTTAGAAAGATGCAGTCTACCTGGTCAATAGGAACCAGTGCCATGAAGACATCTCCTCATGCTTTTATCCCAACCATAGATCCTAGAGAGCAGACAGACTACTTATAGGTTGATTAAATAACTCCTCCCACACAACACGCTCCTCTGACAGGTACATTTAGGTAACTGGTAGTAAAAGTGCATTTTATTCCAATAATAGTTGTAATGTTTTATATTTGCTCAAAAACAGTTTGTGCACTGAAGATAATTAATTTATTTGTATTTTTTGTAGTTATTAGTAAGTCAATAAACTGGAAGATGGCTGTTGGTTGATCTTAGACAAGGTTTGGCTCTGTAGCTGCTGTGGAAGTACAAGTCTCAGCATGTTGAAGGGGTTATTTTGGGACTTGTGGTTCCTTGGTGAAGCTTGTAGGTCTGTAAAGCTCTTTGGCTCTGGGTGTTATAGCAAGACCCTTATGGTAAGGAGCTTGGATGAAGATTGTACATAAGTCAAGGGTAGAGAAAAAGTTTGCCAAACTCTTTGAAAAGGGCTTTATTCTTTACATCCCTAAATTTCCTTCATTAGATCCCACCTCTTTTTCTCTGTCTTAATTTTTTTTAAAACATGCCAAATACCAAGATAGTGCAGAGAATTGGCCTAATAATATATTTCCCTTTAAATGAAGTTTTGGGTGTGCACTGAACCATTTTTGAGAAGGTGCCAACTCCCCTCCCATAGTACGACTCCAATCCAGCCCCATGGCCCAGATAATCACATGGTGTCATGTGGTTTTACTGTTAATTAATCCCTGCCTACATGTAATAATTGCCACTACTGAACCAAAGAATTGTTGGATTGCTTTGAACATAACTATGATTTTTTTTTTTGGTTTGGTATATTATATGGCACTTTGCTTTCTCAATTTATTTTTGAGAAGCTTTTATCAGTTGACTCTGAACTAATTAGAATTATACAGGGGAGCTCTACCTGTGCTTAGCCATTGTGACCAAATGTACCTTAATATTATTGATTGAGGATCTCAAATTTCTGATCCCTTTTTGCCCATCTGTATTATCGGATGGAAATCGATGGAGTTAGTTACAACCAAGAATCAAATATTAAACAATAAAATGGTTTTAAAGCCGACCCTTAGACAGAGCAGCCTGGTCATCTGCCTTTCCCCTATGGTATATGCACACCAGAGGTCTTTAAAATTCTTACTATAAATTGTTTCTGAAGACAATCACAGCTGACAAGAATACACACAACTTAATGGCTAATTTCTATGTCATAATGGGAAACTTCAATCTGGGCAACTTTAAACGCAGATGGATAAGGTGCACGTGCAGGGGATTCATTTTCAATAGGCCACTGCAGCAAAATTTGTAGTATTCTCTGGCCATCATTCACTTATCACTGCTTGTGCTCACCCTAGCTACAATATTCCTATTTCACAGAATTTTGGAATGCTTAGCAGATGGACTCTTACTGCTTACTAAAAGCCTACTAATCACTTAACTAAAAACAGGAAGATACTGTATAGCATAGGTGTCAAACACAAGGCCCGTGGGCCGAATTCGGCCCTCCAGGCCATTTCATGTGGCCCTCGCACCTCCAGCCCTCCTCTGGTCCCCCTTCAGACCCTTACTTTCTGCTTTTAAGCAATGCATCCAGCTTCTTCTTAGCAACAGCATAAGGAAAGGGGGGTGCACTGTGATGTAAGGGCGAGTGGGGAACTCATCTTCTGATGGTGGGGTGGCTCTTGACATCTAATGTAATAGGAGGGGATGTGCTGGACATCTAATCTTACAGATACAATGGCCCTTTTGAGGGCAATCATAACGCTGATGCGGCCCACAATGAAATTGAGTTTGACACCCCTGCTGTATAGTATATGGTAAGTGGTTGATTGAACAGTCAGCAATGACCTTGCCTTTCTCATTTTACTTTTGTTTTCTCATGAAAGCCCATGAGAATAAAAGGAAACCTCCATGCTGCCTGATTGGGTGTTTGAACAGAACCCCATTTAGAGGAAAAATTGCCCCTTTAGTAAATTGTTCCATAAGACTGCCCACAGATCCGTAGAGGCGATCAAACCTATGTGCCATTCATGCTTAAACACCAGGAGGGGGTGGCTTTCTATGAGAAGATCGACTAACCTGTACATGGGAGTGGTGTAGGACAAGGGAGGTGCAGAATGGGGGAAACTTAACTACTGTCAAAGTTATTTTTTCAACTTGCTAGACTGTTATTCAAGACAACAAACACCCAGAAAGGTTAAAGGCCTCCCATGGATGTGAGATCCTAATGAACTCTGACTGACCCTATATCGGGCAAAAAGCCGCTATAGTCAACAGCTTTGTGCCATCTGTTGAGGAACTATTTGATTTTGCACACCAGTAACCTGCTGGGACTTGTAGTTTATAATCAGTTGGAATGTTGGAAATTTGCCATTGCTCATTCCTAGACAATCTATCTAGAAAATGCTGAGAATTATTGTTCCACAGTGGCAGCAGAGACATGTGTATGAGTTTTTGCCCTGTTGCACTAAAAATTTGTAAAATAAATAGTATTACAGTCTTAAAGTAGATCGAAACCCAGTCACTAAAATCTCATTTAAACTTTAAATATGCTAATGTAACTTTAAAAGTTGTTTTCAATCTTTTAAACACTGCCTATTAATAATAATTAGTGATCCTTCCATAAAAGATCTTGTTCAGGCTCTTCCTGGAATGGGGTGACTTATCGCCTTCATCACATGCACCCCTGGTAGAGACTATAAATGGCCGTGCCAACTTACAGACATGGTCCTGATAGTTTGGTCACTATTAGGCATCTGCTCCATTGATGTGCAGCCAACACTGGAGAAAGTTCATGTAGAAAGGAAGTGGCTAGAAGAAGATGGAGGAGATCAGCAGCACTAAGATAGGAGGAAGAATAAAATAAGTGAAAGCAGTATTAAAAAAAACATGGCCATTGCTACACAATGAAAAGTAAATGTCAGGGTAAGATCTACTTTAACAAGCTGCTAAAACTTTACGAATGCCAATAGCATAGCATAAGACTTTGTTTCTTCCCATTATCTGTTTCACCTGTAATTAGTGAAATGGAACTAAATTGAGTACAGGAGTTTACTTATCCTGTAGGCCGCCACAATCCCTTACCAAATTGTGATTTTTTTTTTCCGCAAAGGAGTGAATTGTGACTATTTTTCAATGTTTTTGGGGCAATGATCCTTTTTTGGATGTGTGCGCACTCTCTGCGTGAAAGCTAACATTTTTTTTTGGGGGGGGGTGCGGGTAAAGGACGGTAAGCAGCAGTTTGCTTTTCCCCTCAAGTTTCTGGGTTCCACATCACGCCTTTCTGTCCCACAGGCGACCAAACAGCGGATAATGGCGGGGGGAAGCTTTTTTTTTTAATCAGACTTCAGAAGACCTCGTCTAGATATTCTTAGTTTGTTTCCAAGGTAGCACTGTGAGTTATCACACTTTAACGTTATATAAGAGGTGAGATACGACAAAGTGATTAAAGGGTAAAGAAATAATCGAGTGTTTCTCTCTTCTTTTTTTTATTTTGCTGCTGTTTGCCTCAAACGCTGTGTTTAAACAACGTTCTAAAAACCTTTACAAGCCCGCGTTAGGGCTTCTGTGTACATAGTTGTTAAATACATCCAAACGTTTGATGTCGGACAAGCTATTTTTGTAATGGGAGGGAGGGGGGAGTTTCAAAAATTGTGTCAAATGTTTCATTTTTTTTTTGCATTGAGATATGTCATATGGAGAGAGTCTCTTTGACTGCGGTTGCACTTTTGTTGAAATGCTTTGCTTGGTAGGAAATGTTTGCTGTCTTAAATTATTAAAATATAAATAAAATGCCTTCTCAGAGAAACCGTGTACATGAAGTGTTTTAGTACTGAAAAGAGATAGTACAAAGTTCCTTCCTTTTTTCTTTCTTTCCTCCCTCCCTTTTTCCTATTTCCCTTCCTTTTCACTTTCCTCCCCTCCATCTCTTCCTTTCTCCCTCCTTCACTTCCTTTTCATTCTTCCCATTTTCTTCCTTCTCTTCCTTTCCTTCATGTGTCCCTCTCTACCTTTTTCCTTTACTTCCATTTCTCCTTCCTTTCCTTTCCTATCCACTTCATCCATTTCCTTTAAATCCTTTTCTTTTTCCCTCCTCCCTTTTTCCCTTATCTCCTCCTTTATTCTTTCTTCCACCTTTCTCTTGATTTTCTGCCACCATTTTTCATTTCTCCCTTTCTTCCTTCTTTCCTACTTCCTCTCATCTTTCATATTCCCTGCCTTTCTTTCTTCTTTCCTTGCTTTCTCCCTCCTTCCTTACATCCCTTCCTTCTTTCCCTTCTTCCTCTCAACCTTTATTCTTTCTTCTTTTGTTCTCATTTGCCTAAATCCTATCTTTCTTTCTACCTTACCTTCCCACCTTCCTTAATTTCAGTCTTCTTTCCTTATATTCCTCCTTTTTTTCCTTCCCTCCTTTCTTTCCTCTTTTCTTTCCTGTCCTCTTTTCTTTCCCTTTCATCTCATTTCCTTATTAATTCCCTTTCCTCTTTTATTTTCCTTTCTATTGCTTTTCTCTTTCCATTCCTTTCCTCTTTCCATTCCTTTCCTCTTTACTTTCCTTTCCTCTTTCAATTCCTTCCCTCTTTCCATTCCTTTCCTCTTTCCATTCCTTTCCTCTTTCCATTCCTTCCCTCTTTACTTTCCTTTTCTCTTTCCATTCCTTTCCTCTTTCCATTCCTTTCCTCTTTACTTTCCTTTGCTCTTTCCATTCCTTCCCTCTTTCCATTCCTTTCCTCTTTCCATTCCTTTCCTCTTTCCATTCCTTTCCTCTTTCCTTTCCTTTACTCTTTCCATGTGTTCCTACTTCCTTTCCTCATTACTTTCCTTTCCTCTTTCCATGTATTCCTCTTTCCTTTCCTATATCCTTTCCTTTCCTCTATCCTTTCCTTCCATCTTTCCTTTTCCCTTTACTCTTTCCTTTCCTATTACATTTAATTTCTTTCCTCTTTCCTTTTCTTTCCTCTCCTTTCCTTTTTCCTATTCTTTTGCGTTCTTCTTTTCTTTCCTCTTTCTTTTCCTCTCCTGTTCTCTTTCCTTTCCCTTCCTCTTTTCTTTTCTTTTCCTTTCCTTTCCTCTATCTTTTCCTCTTTCCTGCTTATTCCCCTAAAGGATTATCCATGGAAATCAGGCTTAGATTTTCATACTCTCATAAACCAAGGACTTTTCAAAACATACACATAATCATATCTATTCATATCTTATGCCCCCTCAAGAAAACAAAAAGGCCCATGTTTCTCTTGTGAGTAACATACAGGAGCCACTGTCACTTCTGAGGATGTTGTTTACCTGAAGGTTGGTTATACTTGCTCAGTGAGTTCCAGTTTCTGAGTCCTGAGCCGGAACAATAATTCAGTTCAGGACAGGGATGGACTGGCCATCGGGACTACCGGGAGTTTCCCGGTGGGCCGATGGCTCAGTGGGCCAGTTGTCACTCAGGGGCGTTGGGAGGGGGTGACTAGAGCCCCAAATGGGTCCCCAAAAAGCCAGGAGTCTCGTCCCCAGTGTAAAAATCCAGTGATTGGTGGGCAAGCGGGGCCGTGCAGCCGCAGTGAGAGTAGAGCTGTCAAAATGATGTCGGGAATGGGCGGGGCCGATATGCGGGGACCCCCCTCATCCCCGACAGTGCTTAGATTTGACAGCTTCACTCTCAATGCAGCCGCACGCCCTGATACTGATGTGCGGGGCCCCTTCGTCCAGTACATTTGCAAACACTGCCTGTATACAGTGTGACATTCAGAGTGTATACAGGCAGTGTTTGCTATGTACTGGACGAAGGGGCCCCACACATTAGTATCGGGTCGTGCGGCTGCAGAGTCTGACTGCTGGCTGGGGAGGAAGGTGGCAGCCGGAGCCGTAACTACTGCACATGCACGGTTCCAGTGCAGGCTGCAGAGTATCGCTGCTGGATGGGGTTGCATGGTGGGTGGAGTGCATGTGCAGGATGACAACAGTGAATCCGTTGACCATCCTGCCTGGGTGTCCTCTTCTCTGCCGTGTAACTCCTCCCCCCCCTCACAGCTGCTTTCATCTATACAATACAATAGAGAATGTCCGAGCAGTAGGCAGAGCTGTCCAACTTTTCAAGTTAAAAAGCCTGTGATTGGTTGCTAGGGGCAGTCCTAGCAACCAATCGTCTTTCTGTTACATTGAAAGTTGAACATCTCCCGCCTTCTGCTTGGACATGTCGCATCCTCTGTCTTCTCTCTTCTGTGCAAGGTAAGGGAGGGGCACTGACATAAAGGGAACTGTGTTTGTTGCAAAGAAAGATGATGGCTGTAAAGGATACCAGAAAGGAGGGGACTGTGAAAGGAAGTGTGTTTCAGGAGGAGGGGTCAGTGTGTGTGTGTCAGGAGGGGGGGTCAGTGTGTGTGACAGGAGGGGGGGGTCAGTGTGTGTGTCAGGAGGGGGGGTCAGTGTGTGTGTCAGGAGGGGGGGTCAGTGTGTGTGTCAGGAGGGGGGGTCAGTGTGTGTGTCAGGAGGGGGGGTCAGGGTGTGTCAGGAGGAGGGGTCAGTGTGTGTGTCAGGAGGGGGGGTCAGTGTGTGTGTCAGGAGGGGGGGTCAGTGTATGTGACAGGAAGGGGGGTCAGTGTATGTGACAGGAAGGGGGGTCAGTGTGTGTGACAGGAAGGGGGGTCAGTGTGTGTGTCAGGAGGGGGGGTCAGTGTGTGTGTCAGGAGGGGGGGTCAGTGTGTGTGTCAGGAGGGGGGGTCAGTGTGTGTGTCAGGAGGGGGGGTCAGTGTGTGTGTCAGGAAGGGGGGTCAGTGTATGTGACAGGAAGGGGGGTCAGTGTGTGTGTCAGGAGGGGGGGTCAGTGTGTGTGTCAGGAGGGGGGGTCAGTGTATGTGTCTGTGATTTTGTTTTTAATATACAGCATGGGGGGGGGGGGGGTAAATGCACTGCCACTGGTCATAGTAACTGATGTATTAGACCCCTTTCACACTGAGCCGCCCATAGCGCTGGTGGTAAAACGTCGCTATTTTTACCGCCAACGCTATGGGTGGATTTGCGGTGCATTTCGGTCGCTAGCGGGGCGGTTTTCCCACCGCTAGCGGACAAGAAAGTGTTAAAACCGCCCACAATGCGCTGCTGAAGCAGCGCATTGTGGGCGGTATAGCCGCGCTGTCCCATTGATTTCAATAGACAGGAGCGGTGGAGAAGTAAAAGAAGTAAAAGCCTTGGGCTTTCACACTGGAGACAATGGCGCAGCTGTTTGAGGGTGGAATGCAGGCGCTATTTTTAACGCTATAGTGCCTGCAATACGCTCCAGTTTGAAAGGGGTCTTAATGTACTGCCACTGGTCACGGTTACAGATGAATGAATTTACTGGTCACAGAATAAAAAAGCAATTTATACTTACAGCAGAATGTTTTTACTTTTATTTATTTTTTTTTGCGCAATTGCGTATAGACTATATACTGTTTTTGTGTGTGTGTTTGGAAAAATTAGGTGGGCCGGTCTGGATGAAGTCCAGGGCCAAATTTGTGTCCCAGTCCACCCCTGGTTCAGGATTCCTGATTTCACTTGCTGCATGCTTGGTCCAAGCTATGAGTAATTATAACAGCCATATAGCTCCCATTTTCAGAAGGGACCCTCAGTGAAAGCCTCCATGATTGGTTTCCTTTAACAAACATTAAAGTTCAGATTTCCCCGAGTCTGGTGTGGATGAGCCCTGGCAGAAGCAGACGGTGGTGCTGAGATGGGGGGGGGGGGGGGGGTCTGTCAGTATTTCTGGTATATAGCGGGGAGGAAAGATACAGACAGCTCTCCTACACAACACAGTGCGATTCTCATTCAGCGGCCGGATGACTGACAGCCGAGGTCACCGAACAGGACAAGATGTGACACATTGACAGTCACAGCCAACGTTTAGGTGGACATGAACATACGACTAGACAAGGCGGCCGGATGGAAAGTACATTGTGAAAATCACTTTACAGATTGACCTGACCAGAAAGACTTCATCATTGTGTGTTACAATCTTAGAGGACACACAAAGAGAAAGAACAACGTTCAAATATAAATAAGTTAAAAAATATATATATATTTTTGTTTAGGAGAATACAAAATGTTTAGTAGTCTCCAGAACAGAAGCAGAAGGGAAACTTCCAATGGGGACAACGGTCTAATTTCTCCTCACCTATCTTCTGTTATATCGGCAGCACAGGACGTCAAGGGGGTCTCCCCAATGCGACACAGACAGCAAGAAATAAATAAATACAAGAGATTTTAATCACTCTTCACTCTATCAAATACTTAAATTTTTTTAATCTACTAATATTTTGCCTCCCTGTTTATTTCCTCCCACCCTATAAACATGCTAATGGAATAAAAATAAAGCTCTATGTCAGGGGTGCCCAACCTTTTCAAGAGCGAGGGCCACTTAAGCGGCTTGGTAACCGGTCGTGGGCCACGGATCACGGGTAACCGGTCGTGGGCTACACTCCGCATATGCAGAATGGACACGGACAAAACCCACTCGACTCTATGGACCCTCCGATCCGCCCCTTCTGGATCAGATTAAAGGTAGGCGGGTGTAAACGGACACAAGTCCGTTTACATTTTCCACTCCATAGAGGTGAATGGAGGGTCTGATTGGGTCGGACTGATCATGTGAAAGGGGCCTAAGGATGCTTTCACACTGATGCGCTGTGGTTTACCAACACCGTGGATGCAGAGCAGTGCACTTGTGGCTTTCCTGCAGGTTAGCTGCACTTTGCCATAGACTTCTATTATATCCTGCAGGTGTGGTGCACCTTCTGAAAGCGCACCAAACCGTAGGTAATAACAGAGTTCTATGTCAGAGCCATGTCAGAGCAGGAGGTCGTGGGCCACATCAGAGGGCACCCCTGCTCTATGTAATGCAGGCAGATCATGGTTGGTGGGAGGGGCCAGCAGGGCGGTGTACACGACTTCCTGAAAAAAAAATCACAGTATCCGGGGAGGAGTTTTGTCAATATCAAAATGCCTTGATGGATGGAGGTCTGGAGGAGTGAGTGTTCCTACTGTAGCAAAGGTGTGCGCAGCCAATTGCATTAGGGCAGGGGTCTCAAACTGGCGGCCCTCCAGCTGTGGCGAAACTACAAGTCCCATGAGGCATTGCTAGGCTGACAGGTACAGGCATGACTCGCAGAGACATGATGGGACTTGTAGTTTCGCAACAGCTTGAGGGTTGCCAGTTTGAGACCCCTGTATTAGGGTGTTCACCCCAAAGCTTAAACACACATGTCTTTCTCTGCAGCCTCAGCTGCATGGGACAGTGAATAAATAGAAAGTGCTCTGTGCTGAAATGCTTCCTGTTCATTCACAAACTGAAGCATGGTAAACAGTATACTATGCTTCAGTTATGAATGGACAAAGTGAGCGAGTGTGTTAATTTAGAAAAGGAAGGGGCAGTAAATTACATATTTACTAGCCCCTTCCCCTGCTCTTCATCCTGGAACATCCCCTGCAGCAGCCAGGAGGAGAGGAGGGAAGCCAGCAGCACTACAGGGTGTGGAGGGGGCAACAAGTTGGGGGAAGCCTGGGCAGTAGGGGGAATTAGTAGATATATTTGTTCAGCGCTATGGAGGGGAGAACTGTAGGGAGGTAGCATGGACAGATGTCATAACAGTCAGTACATATTCATGTATGTAGATTAAAATGTTCAAAGTAAAAAAGTCCTTATGCTCTAATAAAGAGCACTGTGATGGAGGGGCAGCCAGCTGTCAGAGTAAGAATTGGCTCTGTAGATAGGAAGAGATAGCTCAGCTTGTTCTTATCTATTCCTATCTACAGGGGAAATTGCACTGTACTTAGTGATCAGGGCCTGCCCAGGCACACCTGCCACACCCCCTGCATACTCCTATGGTTCCTAGGCAGGCTGTATTTGCATGCATACAATCCAACATAACATCCACATGGGATGCAGAGCCTACATGTTCTAATGCCACATACACACGAGTGGTTTTCCCTTCGGAAAAAAAAAACAATGGTTTCCCCGACGGGGAGCCCCTCTCCCGATAACGGCAATCTCGCTGCAAATCTGCCGTGCAGACCACCATTATCATTTACAGCCCTGCCACCTGAAGAGGTGGATATCTTGGTTGTGGCAGCAGAGGACGTATATCTGCGTGCGGCGGGGCTTAAGTGGTTAAAAACCCTGCTAGTATAAATACCTGCGATCTACCTTCATATTATCTTTCCATGCACTTCTGCACAGAGGTCACTATAAGTTTCAATGGCATTTGCTCAGTGCTGTTAACGAAACATACTGGCACTGGGGCAAAAAGGGGAGGGCCTAAAGGAAAAATACAATAGGAGGAAAGTGCTGCGACAGTGACTAAAGGGGTCACACGACCTGACCAACAGGGTTAAAGATGGTGCAGTTACCGGTTGGCTGGTTCCGCTATGCTACATGTTTCCACCTGACATTGCCAGAACTCCATCACAATCTGACTGAAACCATTATTCCTGGCTGTGGTTTGTTCATCGGGCCTGAAGTGGTTAATCTGCCCAGAGCTGGCGAGCTTTCCGCTGAGCCCTCTATTTTGGGTGAGGGTGAAATCAGGTTGCACACACCAGAGACGTGACCTGGGCTGCTTTTACACATCTCCTAAATGTCACCTCACGCGCTGGAAACATGACGCTGACATCAATCAAACATACCTTTCATTACACCTAAACATAGAGCCTGCCTGCGCCCCCCCCCACCCTTGCCCTGGGGGAGCCGCTACCTTGTTATAGGATATTTGATTCAGAGTCATCCCCAGGCGGTGAGCCCAGGGCCTCAGTGCTGGAATAACAGCCAATTCTACACTTTATTTTTTTACATCTGTGCCTTTAGTATCTGACACCTTCAAAGATTTTGTGTCAAAGTCCCTCCCTCCTGGTTCATGTAGGATACCACAGACAAAACAATAAAAGCACCCACTGCATTGTATTTTTTTTTTTTCTTGGTTCAGACATCTTGAGCTATGACCTGCTTAGGAGGAAAGGTCAGCACACAGGAGAAAAAAATTAATTTTTCCATTTGGGAAATTAAATAAATAGTATTACAATCAGGGCTTTTTTTTCTCAGAGGACAGGTGCAGGAACTCCCCCCTTCTAAGTCACGTTGTGTCTCTGCCCCTATCAAACCCCCGAGCACTGACCCTTCATTTTGCCCCTACCCACCTCCGAGCACTGTCGGTTCCGCCCCTACCCACCTCCGAGCACCGACCTTTGGTTCCGCCCCCTACCCTCATCCGAGCACTGACCCTTGGTTCATCCCCCTACCCTCCTCCGAGCACTGACCCTTGGTTCATCCCCCTACCCTCCTCCGAGCACTGACCCTTGGTTCCGCCCCCAACTCTCCGAGCACTGACCCTTGGTTCCACCCCCTACCCTCCTCCAAACACCAACCCTTTGTTCCACCCCCTACCCTCCTCCAAGCATCAACCCTTGGTTCCGCCTCCTACCCTCCTCTGAGCAACAACCCTTGGTTTAGCACCCTAACCACCCCTGAGAACCAACCCTTGGTTTCTCCCCCTACCCTCCTCCGAGCAACGACCCTTGGTTCTGCCCCCTACCCTCTTCCACGCACCAACCCTTGGTTCCGCCCCTACCCTCCTCCAAGCAACGACCCTTGGTTTTACCCAGCTCCCAGTATGGACACTTTTACAGAATACAGAGCCAAGTATCATTTTGTAGTACTAAGTAATTTGTATGGAATTTGGTAATGAAAAAAAGAAAAGTAAATAAAATAGATCCCCCTTAGCCAGAAGCCAGCAGAAATATACCCCCCCCCCCCAACAATAGACCCCTAGCAGCAACAACAGATCACATATGTGAACAATGATCGGGTGACTTATATTGGGTATCACTGCAAATGCCGGAATGAAATCAATAGTTTTAGAGCCAATATTTATGGTTAAGCTAAACTGATGAGCTGTAAAAAATGTAAATGCGTCTCCTATGGGCATTTAATATTGTATTTGTTTTCCACAGGTTGACATATCTATGATATATATGTACGTTCGTGTCTTTTAAATAAAACATTTAAAAACGTTGTGCCAATATCATCTAAAATTATAAATTTACAATTTATTATTCTGTTTCAGAAAATTATATTATGTTTATATAATATTTTGGGGGTTTAAGGAGTTTAACCACTTGCCTACTGGGCACTGTGTACCCCTTTCCTGCCCAGGCCAATTTTCAGCGCTGTTGCACTTTGAATGACAATTCCGCAGTCATGCAACACTGTACCCATATGACATTTTTATCACAAATAGAGCTTTCTCTTTCTTTGTGGTATTTAATCACTACTGGATTTTTTTATTTTTTGCTAAAGAAAAAAAAAAAACTGAACATTTTGGAAACAGGTAATTTTTCTCCTTCACTGATGTGTGCTGATGAGGCTGCACTGATGGGCACTGGTAGACTGCACTGATGGGCACTGATGAGGTGGTAATGATGAGGCTGCACTGGTGGGCACTTATGAGGAGGCACTGATAGGCGGCACTGATGAGCACTAGTGGGCGGCACTGGCAGGTGACAATGATAATGAGGCACTGATAAGGTAGCACTGATAGGTGGCATCGGCAGGCAACACTGATAATAAGGCACTGGTGGGCACTTATAAATGGCACTTGTGGGCACTAATAGGTGGCACAGCTTGGGGCCGATGTCCCTGTAACAGAAGCCGGTGACCGGCTTTAGTATTTTCTCCTTACACGGAATGTGAGGAGAAAAAAATCCAATAACCAGCTTGTTTACTTCCTGATCAGCTGATTTTGTGATAAAGGGCCCACTGTGATTGGCCCTTTACCCTGTTCTGTGATCAGCTGAATCCAAAGGACTCTTCGATCACAGTGCCTGCCAACTGCAGCGTGATAACGGAACGACATCTTTTGACCCCTCTCTGCCAACTCCTCCATTGGCTGCCACTCACCAAATTAATTAAATTAAAAATACTAACAATAACTTACAAAGCCATCCACAATTCTGCCCCCAAGCTACATAACTAACCTAGTCTCCAACCAAATTGTTCTCTTCGTTCCTCCCAAGACCTCCTGCTCTTTAGTTCCCTTGCCACCTCCTCCCATGCTCACCTCCAGGACTTCTCCCAAGCTTCTCCCTTCCTTTGGAATTTCCTACCCCAATCTGTCCAACTATCTCCTACTCTGTCTACTTTCAGGCAATCCCTGAAAACATTTCTCTTCAGAGAAGCCTATCCTACTTCCACCTAACACTTGTACTTTTATTTTCTCCCCACAATTTTTACCTTTTGCATAACTTGACCCTCCCTTTTAGATTGTAATCTCTAACGAGCCAGACCCTCTGATTCCTTGTGTTTAGAATTGTATTGTAACTGTGCTGTTTGCCTTAACGTTGTAAAGCGATGTGCAAACTGTTGGCGCTATATAAATTCTGTATAATAATAATAATTTTAAATGCAACTTATTTTGCTTGTTTTTTGATGGGGTTATTAGCTAACATCCATCAATGATACATTTACACTGAGAACCCGGAGTGGTACAGAGGCCTCTTGTCCTTGTGTGCACCTCAAAGGATGTTTATCCTTTCTTGGTCCCCAGGGTATGACAATGATGGCCCTGGTACCTAGGGTGGTCAGTATACTTTGATACTCTAGGTAAGAAAAAATACACAGAATAAACCTCCCATTGTATCATGTACAACAATTCATTTGTATTCCTGGTTCGGACCTGTTCAGCTAAAGCACTCTAACTACACTAAGACAAAGCGCCCTCTGCTATCCCGCGGCCTGCACTGACAATTTTCGCTATGTTCCCCTGTCTGAAATGTATTTGCTTCCTGTGGATCAGTGTGCTCGCTCCTACATTGTTACTGTGTCCTATAATTACATAACAGGTGTTGGGAGGAACCACAGCTTCTGAAGGGACTACAGCTTGGGAAGGGACCACAGCTTGGGAAGGGACACTCCTGGAAGCGCTGGGTGCAAAACATTCTTCAGGCAGTTATGACTCTAAGGAAGAGCCAACTTTCTTAGGAAATTTGGCAAATTGTGCAGCTGTTGGTATATTGCATTTTATGGAGAGTCCACTGGGGTGACACCCAGGGCCGATCCTAGGGTCACAGACGCCTGGGTGCAGAAATATTTCTGGTGCCCCCACATGGTCAGAGACTGCAGATATAATACAGCAGATAGTCAGAGACTGCAGACATTATACAAGAGATGGCCAGAGACTGCACACATAGTACAGGAGATGATCAGAGACTGCAGACATAGTACAGGAGATGATCAGAAACTGCAGACATAGTACAGGAGATGATCAGAAACTGCAGACATAGTACAGGAGATGGTCAGAGACTGCAGACATAGTACAGGAGATGGTAGAGACTGCAGACATAGTACAGGAGATGGTCAGAGACTGCAGATATAATACAGCAGATGGTCAGAGACTGCCGCTATGGTCTCTGGCTGCTTTTCTCTCCTCCTCTGACGGGAGGAGGGAGGGAGAGAGGATGGACTTTGGCAGTAAACACAGCGGCGGCGGCACAGTCTCTCCTCCTCTGATCCGCTCCTGTCAGTTACCGGCAGAGACACACTGGCGCTTCAGCGGCCCCACCTCTGTGGCGCCTGGGTGCGCTGCACCCCATGCACCTGCCCAGGATAGGCCCTGATGACACCGCCAACTGGCTTTGTAATAGCCAACGTAAACGATAGAGGTGATATGCTGTTACTGGTTTCCCAGAGAGATTTGAGAAGACAGAATGGGTTGCATATGAAATATCACTTATGCCTGAGGTACGTAGACCTTATTATTTCTTGAACCTTCAAATTCTGGAATCAGAGCTGAATGTTTATTGGGCTTTTGTTTATACTCTTCCGTAGTCCAGTTGTCAGTCTTCCTGAGGTCGGCTATTCTACATAAATCAGCCGTTAATGACACAACCAAGTGCAATGGGACATCATGCAATCTTTGCAATGTGGCGTGCGGTTATGTGCGTAACGAACCACGCCATATACGCAATCACACGTTCTAAATGTAGATCTGGCATCACTTATAGAATAGGCACATGGCCTTGGCCACAAAAGTGATATAATACCATCACAGGGACACAGATTATGACATTAGCTGTGCAGCCAGGCATGGGTGGAACATGAGCTTGAATTGTTCCTGGGCACTGAGCTATGCCAAGATCCAGGAGATTGTGGGAGAAAACATTCAGTTCAGAATTTTCCTAAGACTGAAAAGCCAATTTGTGGGCATATACTGCCCTCTAATGAACTATTTCTGTAAAACATGCAAAAAAAAATAAGCTAAGGGTTCCATCTTGTGGTACAAACGTATATTACAGAGATTGAAAAATTAGATGTGTACAGTATTTTATTTATTACTTATATGGCACAGGCAATTTACACAATTCTTTACATATATACTGTACTTTCCTGATGCATTCATGGCAGCAAGGTTTTCTCCATGCATTCCAATGACATGCAGGTAGGTTCGCCACCAGGAATTTTGGGGCCCCTTACACAGCTTCAGGCATGGGCCCCCTGGAGCAGAGAACCAGGGGGGGGGGGGGGGTGCTACCACCGCAAATTGAGCAGTGGGGAGGCGCTGCGAATTGACAATGGGGGGGCCACCGCAAATCGAGAAGCAGGGGGGGCTGCCGCCGCAAATTAAGGCCGGTGGGGGGGGGGGCTTTGGGTGCTGACAGAAAAAATAAATAAATAAAAGGGGGGATGCCATCCGGAGCCCTGGGGACCACCGGGTTCCTTAGAGGTCGGGGGGGGCTTTGGGTGCTGATGAAAAAAAAATAAAAGAGATTTTTTAATACAGCTTACCTGTAAAATCTTTTTCTTGGAGTACATCACGGGACACAGAGCAGCATATTCATTACTATACGGGTTTATATGGAGTACCTTCAGGTGTGGACACTGGCAATCTCAAACAGGAAGTCCCCTCCCTATATAACCCCCTCCCATAGAGGAAGTACCTCAGTTTTGTAGCAAGCAGTATGCCTCCCAAAAATGTTCCCCAAAAGAGGGGTGGGAGCTCTGTGTCCCGTGATGTACTCCAAGAAAAAGATTTTACAGGTAAGCTGTATTAAAAAATCTCTTTTTCTTTCTCGTACATCACGGGACACAGAGCAGCATATTCATTACTATACGGGATGTCCGAAAGCAGTGCTTTAATGAGGGGAGGGAGACATCTTCCAAAAAAGGATTTAATTTAGAGGTATACTCAAATAATAATAAATCCAACTTAGTCAAGAAATGTAAATCTGAAATCTAAATCAAGGGAGCCCCCTCAGATCCTGAGGAGCTTGAATCGCGGCCTGTAGTACTGCCTGCCCAAAGGCTGTATCCGCATTCCTTCTTACGTCCAATTGATAAAAATCTTGTAAACGTGTGGACTGACGACCACGTTGCTGCCTTGCATATTCGAGCCATAGAGATCTGATGATGTGCTGCCCAGGAGGTGCCCATGGCCCTGGTAGAATGGGCCTTTACCGACAAAGGAGGAGGCAACCTCTTCAAACCGCAGACCTGAATGATTAATTGTTTAATTCATCTTGCGATGGTGGATCAAGCAGCTGCCTGACCCATCTTGGGCCCCTCCGGTAAAACGAACACCACATCTGTTTTCCGAACCTTCTCTGTAGCTTTAAGATAGGCCTTTATGGCCCTGACAATATCCAACGTATGCAGCAACCCCTCCTTTCTAGAGGTGGGTTTTGGAAAGAAGGATGGAAGTACCACATCCTGGTTCAAGTGGAAACTGGCTATAACCTTTGGTAGAAAGGAAGGATGAGGACGGAACCCCGCCCTATCCTTATGTAAAATGAGATATGGTTCCTTACAAGATAAGGCTGCCAATTCCGATACTCTCCTGGCCGAAACTATGGCGATCAGAAATACCGACTTTCTAGTCAGTAAAACCAAAGGTACCTCCGCCAACGGCTCAAAGGGTTGTTTCTGTAGAGTTGACAGAACAAGATTTAAGTCCCATGGACAAAGTGATGATTTGACTGGAGGATTAACACGTAAGACTCCCTGTATGAAGGTCTTAACCAGCGAGTGGGCGGCCAGCGGCCTCTGAAACCACACTGATAAGGCTGAAATCTGTCCCTAGACCGTGCTTAATGCCAGGCCTTTATCCACTCCTAGCTGGAGAAAACTTAATACTCTATCAATGGTATACTTGCGGGAAAACCATCTCTTAGACTCACACCAGCCTACGTAGGCCCTCCAAACCCTGTAACAAATTACCCTGGAGGCCGGCTTTCTAGCCTTAATGAGGGTAGGGATTACCTGCCTAGACAGACCTCTACCCCTGAGAATCAGGGATTCAGCCGCCAGGCCGTCAAATTTAGACGCCGTAATGCAGGGTGGAGGATCGGGCCTTGTGAGAGTAGGTCTGGCCATAGAGGAAGAGTCCAAGGGCCTCCTTCTGCCAATTTCAGGACTAGTGAGTACCATGCCCTCCGGTACCACGCTGGGGCTACCAGGATAACCGGCCTGTGCTATGATCCTGCGCAACAGGCGGGGTAGTAACTGCAGCGGGGGAAATGCATATAGAAGTTATGATTGATGCCAAGGGCAAACCAACACATCGGTTCCGCAGGCCATAGGGTCCCTCGTTCGAGACATGAACCTGTCTAGCTTCTTGTTGAATCCTGATGCCATGACATCCACGTCTGGCACTCCCCACTTCTGGCAGATTGTCTGAAAGACCTGTGGATGCAGAGACCACTCCCCCGGCGACAGGGTTTGGCGACTTAGGAAGTACGCCTGCAGGTTGTCCACCCCGGGAATGAATGTCGCCGATATGCAGGGTACATAAACCTCTGCCCACCGAAAAACCAAGCTCATCTCTCTCTGAGTGGCTTGACTCTTGGTTCCCCCTTGGTGGTTCACATATATGCCACTGCTGTGGCATTGTCTGAATGAATTCTCACCGACGACCCCTGTAATCTGGATGTCTATGCCAGGAGGGCTAGCCGAGCCGCTCTGATCTCCCAGACATTGATGGGCAGCTGCCTCTCCACCTCTGCCCAAGTTCCTTGGCGAGTGAACCCGTTCAAGACCGCTCTCTAGCCTTCCAGACCACTGGGCAGAAAGACTCCCCTTCAGAAGGTTCTGAGGTTTAACCAGGGCCGTCTTTAATATGGTTTGGGCCCTGGGCAAACATTTTTTTTGGGCCCCCCTCCAGCTTATTTTGGGCCTGGCTGATTCATATGTATGTGTTTTGGCGGCCCTCAGTTGTGCAGGCACAGCAGCCCATTGATTTGAATGGGCTGCCATGCCTTTGTTTCCTGCAGAAAAAAGGTGCAAAAAAAGGTGCATTCAGCATTTTAAAAATCAGTTGCCTTGAAATCCATTCTGCTTTTGCACCATGCTACTTACCTGCAGTTCTTGCACACACAAACGCACTGTGTTTTTAAAAGCGTGACCTAAACGTCTAAAAATGCAGCAAGTTTGACAGTGCGGGAACTGCAGATAAGTCACAGCAGACAGCAGAATGGACAGACAGTGCTGTATTCCAGTGCTTGATGGGCATAGGTGTGCCGTGTGCTCAGCCTATTACATGAGGCATCAAATGAATGGGCTGCTGTGCCTGCACAAATGTGGGCCGCCAAAACACATACATGTGAACCAGCCAGGCCCAAAATAAGGCCATCAAGCAGTTAAATACAGACAGTAATGCCATTGCTCTGAGGCCTTACTCAGCCTGGACTGCAGGTCTGGTCTGTGACTTAAAGAGTTCCTCTATTTTACACATGGCATGGCATGGGGTCCCATGGTGCTAAAGCAGAATGGACAGACGGTGCTGTGACCCCATGCCATGCCATGTGTAAAATACAGAAACTTTTTAAAACACTGACCAGGCCTGCAGTGAATCATCAAATATTATAAAGACTTTAGGCACACTCTACAGAAAACTTCTATTTACAATATAGCAAACAGTGACATACATTGAGGAGCAGGACATGAAGAAGTCAGCCTCGGGAAGAGAAAACTGGGCATGTTATAAAATCACATTCTAATTCACTTCTATATACAAGCAGCACCTAGTGGCAGGAAGGGAGAAGTGCACGTCTAAAGGGAAGCCAGGGGTGCTGTACATTTTAAACCACTGGGAAGGGAAGCAGTACTGTCACCTGGCTGCCTTTCCGCTGATGATTTTCAGCCTGATTTGTGGGCAGCACAGGGGCTTAACGGGCGGCAGGGCCGCCATCAGGAATTATGGGGCCCCTTACACAGCTTCAGGCATGCGCCCCCTGGAGCAGAGAACAGGGGGGGAGGTGCTTCCCCCTTAAATTGGGACGCGGGGGCGGGGCTGCCGCGAATTTAGAAGTGGGAGGCCCTTTACAAAAAAAAGATTTAATAAAGAAAAATATAAAAAAAGGGGTGTAGCCATCCGGGGCCCTGGGGACCTCTGGGACCTTTAATAAAAAGAAAAAAAGAAATAAAAAATATATATAAAAAATATATTTTTTTTTTAAAAAGGGGGTTGCCATCTGGGGACCTCTGGGCCCTTTAATAATTTTTTTTTTTTTTTATAAAAATAAATTACAAAAAAAGGGGGGTTGCCATCCGGGACCTCTGGACCCTTTAATAAAAAATAAAATAAAAAAAATATATTAAAAATAAACACTTATAAAAAAAAGTGGGGTTGCCATTCAGGGCCCTGGGGACCTCTGGGCCCTGTAATAAAAAAAATATATAAACAAAATAAAAAAATAAACATTTATAAAAAAAATAAAAAAGGGTGTTTGCCACATGGGGCCCTCTGAGCCCTTTAAGTATATATATATATATATATATATATATATATATATATATATATATATATTTAAAGGGCTCAGAGGTCCCAGGGCCCCATGTGGCAAACACCCTTTTTAATTTTTTTTAAAAAAGTTTATTTTTTTATTTTTGTTTATATATATTTTTTATTACATATATTTATATATATATATATATATATATATATATATATATATATATATATATATATATATATATATATATTATATAATATAAATGTTATTATTATTAAAGGACCCAGAGGTCCCCAGGGCCCTGGATGGCAACTCCCCTTTTTTTATAATTTTTTTATATTTTATTTCTTTTTTTATATATATATATATATATATAAAGAAATAAAATATAAAAAAAATATATAAAAAAGGGGGGGTTGCCATCATAATAATAATAGGGCTGTGAATGATCAAAATTTTTGTGTTCGATTAATCGTTTGTTTTTTTAATCGATTAATCGACTAATTTCGATTAATTATAACGCACATACAGATCCAACTACTTTTAGCTGATCTCCTTGCAGGCTGATTCCCAGTGCAGCTCCAACCACTGGAAAAATGGATAGCAGGATACAAAAAACACACAAAGGCAGCGCTCGATGGGAAGAGCATTAAAACTTGTATAGTCTTCAAGTAGGTAACAAAATAAATATTGCACTGGAGATAAAATAGATGTAGCTACATAAACTGTAAAAATGGTGCGAGTAATACCAAACGTTACCAAAAGCAGTCATAAAAACCTGTAGCTAAGTATGATACTGGTATACAAATGTGTACAACGATGCCACTGCTGAATCCAGATGAGGAGAGGTTAACATCAGTCCATCGGCATGTAGATGTCCCATGAAGGGAACTATCACAACTCCCATTGGATGGTTGTAGAATCCCAGGTTGACAGAGGGAAGTAATAGAGGGAAGTGTAACAGCGCTTGCGTCAGGGCTGTCTTAATGAGAGGGCACACCTGGGCACTGCCCAGGGGCCCCAGCTGCATTGGGGGCCCCTGCAATTTGCCCAAAGCAGCTGGTCCTTGAGCCTACGCTGCCCCGAAATTGGGGGCCCCATGATGGCACTGAGAGTGATAGATACACAGGGGAGGCAGTCTGCCTTCTACCTACTTGATGTCTGTTTACCTGCACTGTCATTATTGTAGGGGCCCCAGAGCATTTCTTTGCCCAGGGGCCCAAGATGCTATTAAAACGGCCCTGGCTTGCGTGTGGCAGATAGTAAGGTCCCGCCGGCATGCAGATATGAAGGCACAGCAAAGGAGCCCTTCAGATGGACACGGCAAGCCCCGCCGGTGTCCATGATGTCACCGGATCTCTGACAGAACTCCCTGAAGGCCCAGAAGCCGGCAGAGAGGTGAGTACCAGTCATAAGAATTTTTTAATCGATCAAAAAGATTTTGATCGATCAAAAAAATTAAAGATTAATCGATCGATTAAAAGTTAATTTGCACAGCCCTAAATAATAATAATAATAATATTTATATTATCTAATATATATATATATATATATATATATATATATATATATATATATATATATATATATATATATTAAAAGAAATATATAAAAAAAGTTTTTTTTTATAAAACAAGTTTTTTTTAATAAAAAAAGGGGGGTTGTCATCCGGGGCCCTGGGGAACTACGGGCCCCTGGGGACCTCCAGACCTCTAAAAAAAATTGGCCCTTTAATTAAAAATAAAAACTATATAAAATAAATATATATTTTTATTTAAAAATAAATAAAAAAAGGGGGTTGTCATCCCCCCTGGGGACCCCTAAAAAAATTGGCCCATTAATAAAAAATAAAAATATATTTAAATAAAATTGGCCCTTTAATAAAAAATAAAATAAAAATATATAAAATAAATATATTTTTTTTATTTAAAAATAAATAAAAAGAAGGGGGATTGCCATCTTGGGCCCTGGGGGCCTCCGGACCCATAAAAAAAAAAAAAAAAAAAAATTAACATTTTTTTTTCAAAGGGGGTTGCTTTGGGCCCCCAACAGTGACAGGGCCCTGGGCAGCTGCCCCTGTTTGCCCTATGGTAGAGACGGCCCTGGGTTTAACCACCAGCATAGACTCTGCCGGACCTTTAATGACGGCGTCAAAGGAAACTCCAAGGCCTTTGCTCCCTTGCTCCAAGCTGCTAGAATTGCTGTCTGTAGGACGCGAGTGTGGAAGCGTGCGTATCGCCTCGAACATGGCCATTAGTTTGCCTAGTAATCGCATACATAGGCGAATAGTTGGTTCTCTTTTGCTTAGAACCAACTGAATCAATTTTTTTCCTTTACCAGGAGCAGGAACACCCTTTTTCTGTTCTGTGTCTAATCTCATGCCGAGATATTCCAACTGCTTTGTAGGTTGAAATTCTGATTTTTCCCCCGGTTTAGGACCCAGCCGAACCTCTCGAGGTACTGAACCATGAGGGCTACTGCGCATTCCAGCCAAGGAAGCGAGTGATCTATGATTAAGAGGTCGTCCAGGTATGCTAGGACCGAGACCCCTTGGATCCTTAGATTGACTAGAATTGGAGCTAGGACCTTCGTGAATACCCGGGGGCCGTAGCCAGCCCGAAGGGGAGTGCCACGAATTGGAAGTGACGCTGTATCACTGCGAAGCGCAAAAAAAAAATCTTTGATGTGGCTGAAAGATTGGTACATGAAGGTAACCATCCTTTATGTCTATAGAAGCCAGAAAGTCGACCTTCTGGAGTGTGGCGGCTGCTGACCGAAGGGATTCCATCCGGAAAGAGCGAACCCTTAGGTAAGCATTTAAACCTTTTAGGTCCAAAATTGGTCTGACATCGCCGATGGGCTTTGGTATGACAAACAGATTGGAATAGAAACCTAGCCCCTGTTCTTGGGCTGGTACCTCTACCATTATGCCCTGGTAAAGCAGATGATCCAATGCCGCCCGCATTGAGGCCTTCCTTGTGGAGGAAACTTTAGAAATTCTAATCTGTAGCCTGTGGCCACAGATGATCGGACCCCCTCTGTCGGGGATCGATACCATGGCCTCTTGCCCCCAGAGGCCTGTCCTTGCGATCCATTGTTAAAAGTTTGATCGCGCAGGAGGCCCGATACTGCCTGGAATTTGAGGGCCCCGGAACAGGGGGGAGCTGCCTTTTAAACGCAGGACCCCGGAACTTCTTTTGACTGGTAAAAGGGTATTTTTGCCACTTGAAACAGTCTGAATGTATTTATCCAGATCTTTCCATGGAAGGGAAAACCTGCCAGTAGTCTTTTGCATGGGGCTCGGCCCCCCAGTTCTTCAGCCATAAGAGCCTTCTCATATGCACTAAAAATAGTGACAAAACGAGACGCCTGCTGGATGGAGTCTTTTATAGCCTCTACCGCAAAGCACAGAGCTCTGGGAATATCCAATAACTCCTCTGCCTATTGGGCAGGGATGTCTTTAAGCATCTGTTTTGTCTGGTCCTTTAACGCCTGACAAACTCCAATTGCAGCCACTGCTGGCTGTACCACTGCTCCTGCCGTAGCAAAGGATGCTTGAAAACGTGTCTCTAAATGTTTATCGACCGGGACCTTAAACATTTGTATGTTTCCCCCGGGCCAGTTAATGATTTATTCACACATGAGATGGCTGCGTCCACAGTTGGGAGCGCCCATTTCTTAGAAAAATTTCTCTTCCATAGGGTAAATAACAGAAAACCTTCCAGGCGGTCTCCCATCCAGGCACTAACCAGGCCCGACCCTGCTTAGCCTCCGAGATCAGACGAGATCGGGCGCTTTCAGGGTGATGTGGCCGTAGGCTTTAGGCGGCAGAAAAAATTCTGTCCGGTCGTCCCAATCCTGGAAAAAACAATTCCTCTAACAGAGGATGGACCGGAAAAGCTGCGTTGCTTAAAGGCGCTTTAAAAGAACCCAAAGAGGATACCGCAGGAACCTGAGGCTCTGGAAATGGCAAATTAAATGCCGAGCGGACCATGTCTGTCAAAGACTGGACCCACAGACTCTCCGTCTGGGAGGCTGAAAACGATTCTTCAGTGGTAGATCCTTCCTCTAGGTTCTGGTCCAACCGATCCTCCTGAAATTCTAATTCCTCCGGAGAGAGAATCTCAGCATCCGAGGATACACCTTTTGGCGATGGGGATCTAGTCCGCTTCTTGCCAGAAATAGAGCCAGCGATCATAGCTGTTAACTTTTTTCTCTAGCCCCCCTAGGGTGACGGCTAGCATCTCCTCTGTGATAACACAGGGTAGGGCCGATCTGGGCCAGCCTCAGCACCAGACCCCCTTAATGGCTTATCCAAGGTGACCCCTATAGGAATAACCTGTGGGGAAAGTATTGGCATATCATTAGAACCAGAGGAGGAACCCCTTTGTCTTTGCCCTTTCTTTTTTTTTTTTTTTTTTTTGTGTTTTGATCCTGAACCTTTGGAAGCCATAATACAAAACCGAGGGACTCCGCTTACAACAACAGACTGTTATAGCCAGAAGTACAAAAAATAAGGTTTAGGGGACAATAGGATCACTAATGCCCAAAAACGGTGGGGCTCAGTATGTTTTCCTTTATAATATTATTGTTTTTCACAACATACAGCCCCACCCCCAACATGTTTGCCAGCATTCAACCTGTTGCCAAGGGGATTTTTGGCTTAACAAAAAGCATTGGAGCTGACTCCAGCATGTACTACCCCTTTCTCGCCACCGGGAGTCACTGTGCTGCCAGCTCTGTGTCCTCTCTTCCAGCTCAGCTTTGATCTGAGCTAAGATCGCGCCTGCTGTGTATAACAGCAATTGAAGGCACGCCCACTCTACACTGCAGTCACGCTCCCCGCCCCCCCCCCCCCGAACGGCGCGAAAACTTTCTTTATATGCATGCGCGCGTGCGCGCGACTGTCGGGAGAGGAGAGCCCAGGAGGAGACGCACTCTGGAGCCCAGGAATGCAGGCTGGAGGACGCATCAGGCGGCAGATTTGAATCCCGGCTAGGTAAGGCTTAAAACAGGCCCCTAAGGAGTCCCTTTAGCCTAGAGACAGATCTCTTTTTCTTTTTTTTTTTTTAAAAAGACCTTCAACCAGCGAGCAGCAGGTAGCTAGCAAACATACATAGATAGGTAGGGGGATCAGGTGATGGGGGGGAACATTTTAGGCCATCCTGTCCATCAGACATAGTGACCATGGTGCCAATGCAGAGCATACTCAGGCTACCCCCCTTAAGATCTCCCCTGGAGAGCCTGCTGTCGAACCAAGTCCCGCAGGCTCCCCTCTTACCTGCTCCATGCCGCAGGACATTTGCATAGCAAAACGGTCCAATCTTCTCCCATCTCCGTGGGTAGCGTAGTAGACCTTCAGGCACTGGGGTCCTGGAAGGAACCGACTGTCCTGGACCTATACAGCACCCTGGCAAACAGGATCTTTTGGTTTAGAAAAAACTCCAAGTCCAGGGCCCAGGGTCCAGCCCTCTAGAGAGGAGCATTATAGGCACAGGGTACTGTCCACTTTGGCACTGAGGCTCCTTGGACAGATCCGGTTAGCCCGCCTTAATCCCATGGATGTGGAGGCAAAGCTATTCCGTGACCAACACCTAAGACACTGGCGAAAAAACTGAGGTACTTCCTCTATGGGAGGGGGTTATATAGGGAGGGGACTTCCTGTTTGAGATTGCCAGTGTCCACACCTGAAGGTACTCCATATAACCCGTATAGTAATGAATATGCTGCTCTGTGTCCCGTGATGTACGAGAAAGAAAAGGAAATGCCATCTGGGGCCCTGGAGACCACAGGGCCCCTTAGAGGTCGGGGGGGGGGGGGGCAATTGGGTGCTGACAAACAACCTTACAGGTGTACTGCCTGTACCCCTCTGATGGCCGCCCTGCATGCAGGTAGGTTCAGTGGCGTCACTAGGGTTGGTGTCACCTGGTGCGGTAAAACATTGTGTCACCCCACTCCTCCCCCCATCGTCTAAAGAACTATGTGCTCCTCATCCCCATATACCCCCTCCTAGCACAATTCTTCTTTCTCCTTCCCTCATCCCCCCTCTCAGCACAAATCCCACCTCCCCCAATATTCCCCCTCTTAAAAATCTTCACCCCCATATGCCCCCTTCCAGTACAAATACCCCCTCTCAGCACATTACTTCCCCTCCATTTCTCCCTTCCAGCACAAGTCATCACGCACATATACCCCCTGTTCTGCACAAATCCCCCTTCTCAGAACAAAATGCCCCCCATATCCCTCGTCCCAGTATAAATCCCCCCAAACTCCTCCTTCTTATACAAATTATTTTACCCCCCAAATCCCCCTTAGCACAAATCATCCCCCCATCTCCCTGCACAGATCCCCCTCAGCATAAACCATCCCCCTATCTCCCTGCATAGACCCCCCTCTCAGCACAAATAATCACCCCATCTCCCCCCCTCCCCTGAGCACAATATTAAACATTTCTTCTTGCCCAAATTCTCTTATTCCCCCAACCAAGCCACCCACAGCAGGAGACTTACCGCAGGGATTCTCAAACTACGGCCCTCCAGCTGTTGCAGAACTACACATCCCATGAGGCATTGTAAAACACTGACATTCACAGACATGACTAGGCATGACAGGAATTGTAGTTCCTGAACAACTGGAGGGCCGTAGTTTGAAGACCCCTGACTTACCGGGTCCTCAGTGATTGATGGCTGACACTTTAGCAGCTCCCAGTCCCATCTGTCCCAGCCGGCTGCCTGTTAGCAGTGTCAGAGCGCTAGGAGATCTCCTTTAAATGTGTGTCGGCATTTGCCGACATCTCCTGCGGGGTGTCCCCGGGTCTCCAGCGCAGTGATGGCTGACACTTTAGCAGCTCCTATCTGTTCCCGGCCAGCCACATGTCAGCTGTGTCAGGGCGCCAGGAGATCCTCCTCCCGTCCCATCAGTAGACCCGCCAAAGCAGGGGAGGAACCTGGGAAGGAGATCTGCTGGCGCCCTGACATGGCTGACATGCGGCTGGCCGGGAACAGATAGGAGCACCTAAAGTGTCAGCCATCACTGCGCTGGAGACCCGGGACACCCCGCAGGAGATGTCGGCAAATGCCGACACACACTCGAAGGAGATCTCCCGGCGCTCTGACACTGCTAACAGGCAGCCGGCTGGAACAGATGGGACTGGGAGCTGCTAAAGTGTTGGCCGTAAAAATTTGAAGGGGAGATGCCCTGCATCATTCTCTGTATATATCATCATCAAACAGTTGGGTGGGCATCTGTGTGCTGCCATGAAGATGCCTCAGGAAAGAAAAATTACGGAAAGGCGAGTATACAATTTTCCATTTTCCTGACGCATTCATGGCAGCACACACTGGGAAATAACTCGCCAGTCGGAAGGGTGCAAGAAAACAGTAATATTTATTCCTATAGCGCTGAGGAATTGGCTCTAAAAACAGATCTGCCGAAGTCGGCAGTAGCCGACGGCAGTAGCAGAATCCACTCTGTAGTGAGAAACGAAGGTATGTCGGGAAGACCAAGTTGCTGCTCTGCATTTGGTCTCCGATGAAATCCCGCAATATGCTGCCCATGAAGTGGCCACTGCCCTCGTCGAGTCAGCCCTAATGCCCTCAGGAGCCGTAAGTTGCTGGATGGAATAGGCCTCTTTGATAGGACTTGAGATGGTTCTGGTGAGATAGGATTCCAATCTCTTTGCTTGTGGCATCAACACAAATCTCTCCCAGATTCTAGTGTAGGTGGCATTAGTGGAGCTATTTCTAGCTTGCATTAGGGTCGATATTACTTCCCGAGAGCATCCCTGTTCCCTTAACCTAGCCCTCTCAACTTTCAAGCTGCCAAATGCAGGTTCTTTGGGGCTGAATGGAAGAATTGCCCTTGATATAGGAGATCCCTGGTCACTGGAAGATGAATTGGAGGCTGCTTACTGAGTTGTAACAGGGTCGTAAACCATGGCCTCCTCGGTCAAAACGGTATTACTGCAATAATCGTGGCTGAGGACTTCCGAAGTCGGGACAGGAATCTCGCAATCAGAGGAGTTGGAGGGAAAATGTACCCCAGCTCGAAGCTCCATGGGTGGATTAGGCAGTCTGTTTCGTTCGGCTGATGGAAAGTGGGCTCTGGACAGGAACCTCTGACACTTGAAGTTCTTCGGTGTGGCCGCTAGGTTGATTTCTGGTACTCCCCAAGTTTTCGTAAGAATGTAGAATACCTGTTAGTTCAGGGACCATTCGTTGTTCGAAAGTGTCTCTCCGCTTAGGTAGTCGGCCAACAAATTCTGTGCTGCCGGGACGTATACTGCCCTCAGATCTAACAGGTGCACTTGTGCCCATTCCAATATGGGACGAACTTTCTCCAGAAGCGTGCGACTCCTGGTGCTTACCCGTCTCTGGATATATGACACCGCTACTTTGTTGTCCATTCTGATCAGGACACTTTTCCCCTCTAGAAGAGGCGCGAAGGTCATGAGAGCCTGAAATGCTGCCCTGAGCTCTTAAGTATTTGGCACTATGCCCTGAGCTCGAAAGTGCCACTGGCTTTGGACTACTTGGTCTAGATAGTGTGCTCCCCATGCCCTCTGGCTGGTGTCTGATGTTACTACTTCTGGACTTGGGGGAACTATTGGTCTGAACTTCCTAAAGTTGGACGGGTGCGTCCACCACCATACGGATTGCTTTACCCAACTCGGGATGTGAATGGTTTGGAGCATTGACGTTCCATTCCACTGCCTGAGAAAGGAGTTTTGTAGGACTCGCATGTGCTACTGGGACCACTGTATCATGGGTATGGTCACTGACATGGACCCCAGGATACTGAGGCAGGCTCTGGCCGGTAGACGTCTGGATGATAACAGATTTTGCATCTTCTGGACTAAGTGATAAGTCAAGGTCTCTTGATTTTCTGCCAGGAGCAGGATGTCGTCTAAATAATGATGCACTCGCAATCCCTTCTCCCTGAGAAGTGCGATCAGGGGTAAGAGAACTTTGGTGAATGTTCTGGGTGCCGAGGAGATGCCGAATGGGAGGCACCGAAATTGGAAATGACATTGATTGAGAACCGAAGGAACTTTTGGAAAAGCGGGATGAATCGGGACGTGGTGGAATCCATTATATTCTACAGAAGGTACAGTATTTGTTGTTTTATATGTGCAATGCTTTAAGCTGCACCTTACTAAATGAATATGTTTATTGCAACAGGGTTTATGTCCCTTCTTGTCTGGAATCTATAGTTAGTTTTATCTTAGGCCTCAAAAAGCAGCATAGGTTAAACATCTGACAGCCACTTGGTAAATAGAGGTCCATCTGCATGGCAGATTAGAAGCGAATAGGGACTAAGATGCAGAGTAGATATTGTGACTCCAAGTTCCAGTGCCACACCACGGTTTCTGCTGGAGAGAATCTGCATTCCAGGCCAGTTGGACATCAGCTAGGTCCTGGCCACTGGAGACCGCGAACATCCCACAAGAGCTGCAGTTTTGGAATTGCACTGACCTAGTTGTCAAGATATTTCAATTTGGCCCTTATCAGGACTCTCAAATCCCTACACATTTTTTTTTCTACTTTCAACACATCAGCTTCAGGGACAAGTTCACCTGCTACTTAACATATCCCACCCCTTTGTAGGTGCCATTGCAATAAGATAATCAATGCTGTCCACTCTACCTGCCAATGTAAGGCTGATCAGTGTGCATTGTTGAAACAAGATACAATTTGAGAAAATAAAAACAAAAAGGCAATAGTATTTTCCCCCCCATCTAGTGGGGCAATATATTGTATACAACAAATCATGAAATTTCTGCATTTCATAGCAATAAGTAACAATGTGTGGATAAGATCAGAAAATAGATAATTACATATAATACAGAGTTTTTTTTTTTTTAACTTGCATTGAAGCAAAAGCTGTGCCAGAGCTTATATCATTCACAGTTTCAAAACGTATCCAAAGTATAGAGTATATACAGCAAGTCGCTTCATCCAATCAGAGAGCAAAAAAAGCTCATTCACCGCTCATTTTTATATATAAAAACACACGCATTCCTACATTTTATACAGCTCCTTCAGTTAGTTTGTGTGCTTGTGATAGAAAACAGGTCTTATTCAATAACGCAGCGCAAATAGCAATGACAATGTAAAAGACTGCAAAAAATCATTTCCACCAATTTAGAGAACCTGCTCCATGTCCAAATGTAGGCCGTTTTGGGTGGAAGGGCCAATCTTGGGCTCCCAGTGTTCTCTGCTAGTGCTGGATCCCAGGTCTCACTGGCAGAGCGTCCCTACTCTCACTGGCAGAGCGTCACACCTTATTCGAGTGGCTATGGTAATGGTGTATTGAAAAGTCTTTCTATGGGAGGTGGTGATGGGAATGATGCTAGTTGTGTCTTGTCATTTGGGAAAGTTTCCTACTATAAAAAGGGGGACATGCACACGCGGGAGAACAGGCGATAAAACCAGATGGTAGGTTCCAGCAATATGAACAGGGCACCAAACCATAGCAACGTAAATGACTGACATGCCAAAAAATAAATAAAAAAATAGTACAAGGCCTTTATCTTTCTCCTTCCCTCTTGACAGATTAAACCAGACTAATATATGCAATTCATGTATTTCCACCGTTCATAGATAAGAAAGTTTTAACATTTTAAAAAGAAAATCTTATACAGATAGCAAACCCAGCTTCTCCAATATGGTGGCTTATAGGGGTTTATTTACTAAGGCAGTGTATGAGAGCAAATTGGTAACACAGAATGTCTGAACCAATCAGATTCCAGCTTACTGGATCCTGATCAGTTACTGGATCCTGATCAGTTACTGGATCCTGATCAGTTACTGTGCTCTGGGGTACTGCATTTTTTACTCTAAGTTACCATAGGAAAAAATCCTAGTTAGAAAAATATATATTATATATTGCACAGCAATGCAACAAGTTTACATATATTTAAATGTATGAAATAATACATATGTACTAATGTTCAAAAAAAAATGTTCCACTTGTATTAATTGAGAATGTTTAGATGGCGGGATTCCAGACCTGCATATTGACCCATTTCATATAGAGGCCTTCCTTAATTACATTCTGGCTCAATGACAGTCTTGCATCTCTCAGGAACTTTATTAGAACTCTACTAAGATCTCCACAAGTTCCAAGATCTGCACACTCGCTATGTCCATTATGAGAGGCTCTCATCATCCCTGCGCAGAGTCTGTGTGTCTATACACCTGCTGTGTCCATTTTGAGGGGTCCCCACCATCCCTACATTTAATTTTCGGGTCTGGCCATCTGCTGTGCCCATTATGAGGGGTTCCCACCATTCCTGCAGGATTTTATATTACGGAAAATGTCAACAGGAAGAGCTAGCACACACAAAAGTGGGCAAGGGACACTCAAACCCCCCAGGTGGACATGAATTTAAAGTCAAAATGTATGGCTGGGAGATTTTTCTGTTGGGAGCATCCAAGACATAGAAGCCATGGCTCACCCAGCCCAACAGATTTCACCTATGAAGTAGCTAAAATATCACTTATGGCTTAACTGACCTATAACTGTATATAGCTGGATGGCCACCTTAGGCAATTAGATTTGAATGGTCTAGTTAAATAGCAGCGAAAGTTTACTGAAACAGTGGATTAGGTTAAAGTATGAGGGGGCTCAGCATTTTGTTTTCCTAAAGTATAGTCACATGCCTGAACTGCACCAAACTACCAGGCCAGCAAACATAATGCATCACTTAAACTGAAACTTAAGTCAGAAAATTAAGTCCTGCTAGATTACATCATGCTGGCCCCTTTTGCATGTATAGCTATGTAAAACATTAAAAAGAAGTGCATATACCGTTTAAAATCCAGTAATACACCATCTCACCCTGCTCTGCACATGCTCGGTTCTGCACTGTACCGAATTTGTAAAGGCCGATCTGCTGACAGCCTTAAAGCAGAACTAAACCCTCCTTTACACAGCCAAGGAAGTTGCTTCTGTTTAATCTGCAACTGCCATGGAGTTGCCCATGTGATCAGTTAATACATCAGGCATTTGATGGTTCAGGACACAAGAAAATGTGACAGTTAGCGATCCCACCATTCCAGGAATGCAATGGTTGTTTGAAACTGATGGGTTTAGTTTTATGATTTACCCCTGTTTAGGGGCTTCAGAAAAATAGCTGCCTCCAGCAGGAGGAAACGGGAGCAATGCTGGAGGGAATTTACAGCACACACTAATTTTGGAAGCATAATTAATGAGGAATGTATGTTTCTGGCTAAAGAACATTTTTTTTTTTTAGCAAGTTGTTATGGGTAAAGTTCCACTTTAAGCTGGTGTCAAACACCTTCTAATCACCAAAGTTGTCATTAGCAAGTATATGCTTCAAACATTTGGTGATTCTTTCTTTAAACATTTGCCCTATATGGATTATTGCTTGGCAAACATTAATAACATTTTCTTAAAGGGAATGTTTATTTTAGCTGGAAAAAGTGAACCTTTTGTATGTGGTAACACACCCTCCATTACCCGATAGACTGTCTATTCATCAAAAGTACCACCAATAGTGCTGCTCTTTTAAGTAACATAGACCAGCTATGATATGGCCTTTCACCCACAGCACCTCAGAGTGCAGCTCCCTACCTGGACGGCGTTGGAGCCTAAGGATCTTGTGAGTGGAACAAAAGTCCCATACTAAGTGGAACACCCCTTTAAAAGAGATTGATGTTTTTTAACCAAACTTACCTAGGTGGATGCAGCATCTGTCTTCTCCCAGAGGCTCAAACACTGAGAACAGAGTTCTCACAGCTCCCGAAGCAGAGAGTTGCTCACTGGAGCGATGGGCTGTGGAAGAGCAGGAGCAGCCAAGCTCAGGCTCTCAGCAGCTTGCCGAGAGGGTAAACCAGATGCCGGTTCAGGCATGTGGGCAGATTCAGACTCCATTGTTGCAATCTTGCCCAAGCCTGGACCGGCTCTGTGGCATCAACCAGCAGTGGACTTCAGCCTGCTATCTGATGAAAACAGGGCAAAGGAGTACAGAATGAACTGCACTGCTGAGCTACAGCCAAACAAGCTTTGGCTGTACTTCTCCTTTAACCACTTAAGACCCGGACCAATACGCTGGTAAATGACCCAAGGTGTTTTTGCGATTCGGCACTGCGTCGCTTTAACTGACAATTGCGCGGTCGTGCGACGTGGCTCCCAAACAAAATTTGCGTCCTTTTCTTCCCACAAATAGAGCTTTCTTTTGGTGGTATTTGATCACCTCTGCGATTTTTATTTTTCGCGCTATATACAAAAATAGAGCGACATTTTTGAAAAAAAAACACTTTTTACTTTTTGTTAAAAAAAAAAAATCAAATAAACTAAATTTTAGTCAAACATTTAGGCCAAAATTTATTTAGCCACATGTCTTTAGTAAAAAAAAAAAATAGCTACCTAGCGGGAACAGCGACACTAATACAGCGATCAGAAAAATGATCGCTTAGTGACGCTGGCAATAGGGAGTGAAAGGGTTAACTAGGGCGGTGATCAGGGGGTTAAAACTTTATTAGGGGGGGTGGGGGGGCTATCCTGAACCTAACACTAACTGATTTTACACTGCCTGTCACACTGACACTAAATGCAGTGATTAGATCACTGCATTCAGTGACACTGTGACAGGGGGGGTGGGGGGGCAGATCGCAAGGGGTTAAGTATGCCTATGTGAGTGTGTGTCAGTGTAATGTTGGTGCACACTTACTGTTAGGTGTTTCTCCCATCGCAGCGGTTGGAAATACCGCTGCGATGGGAGATTACATCACTTCCCCCTTCCTGTGTTTACACAGGAGGAGGAAGTGACAGGAGACTGGGAGCGCGCGCATTGGCTGGGAGCGATCGCGGGGGGGCGGGTAAACGCCGACATCCGCCCGCTCGTCCCGGATCGCTCCCGGAGCCAGGGGGACCCCCGCACGCCGCGGAGGGGGTCCCGATGGGACCCCCGAACTGCACTTAGGCGGGGACGTAAATTTACGCCCTTGTGCCTGTACCTGCCATTCTGTGGCCGTATATGTGCGTGCGGGGGTCCTTAAGTGGTTAAGTGTATAATATAAGAGCAGGGCCCTCCGATTTCTCCTGTATTGTAACCGTACGGTCTGCCCCAATCTTGTAAAGCAGTGTGCAAACTGTGGGCGCTATATAAAGCCTATATAATAATAATCATATAAGGCTACTGGGAACGATATTGGCTTGGTTATCTTGGTACCTCTCCTGAATCGTGGTTTACATCCTCACTGGCTGTTGAGACAGGATACAATGAATATCAGTATACAGGGTAATGAAAATAATGCAGAGAAATGCACTTATCTATCAACACAGGAAAGTGACTGATTATAAAGTTAACAGGTCCTCTTGGAATGAAGAAGATATTGGAATGCCCTAGTGTGCCACCCTTTGGGAGATTTTCCTTTAATTCCTGTCCCACAAATGCAAGAGGAAGGGAGCGTTCCCCTAGAAGACACTTGTTCCTGGAACAGGGGATCCCACTGGAAGATTTTCCCTCGTCTTTTGTTCTGGTGACAACAGTAACATTTTGGATTTTCCATCAGGTTCTGTTTCTGTGATGAGTCCCATAAAGAGGACCAGTCATTGTGTTCTTAACCAATTATCAAGCGTTTTATCACATCTCTTCATATACACTGAATGCTGTCTTTTAGAGTACAAATTTGCTTTTGTACCTCAAAAAGAGTGAATTTATATATTTGCTGAACTTCCAGTCTATCTCACCCCTCTAATTTCCTAACTGCCCCATCAGCTTAGTTACTTTCACTTTTCTTTGGCTTGGTTATCATGGACAGTGGGTGGGATGAAAGAAAATTAGAAAAATGACTTAAATATGACATCATTCATTTTTTTTTTCTTAGACGCTCAAGGTCCTTTGGATTTGAATGACAATTAATACTATTTAAATGATTGCTCCGCAATGACCGCCATGAATAAGACCAACCGGAGCCTTGAAGTAACACTGCTGTGGCTGAATATCAAAGACAAAAATGAAATACAGGACATATAATATGTAACAAATACATTATTTTTTCATCCATGTATGAGATACAAAATTGCTAAGTGGAAAAATAGATAAGCATATATTTATATAATATCACTTTCATTATTCGTGTGTGCCAGTAACATCACTAGCATCAGCTTACACAATGTTCCACACTGATCTGTAAGAAATAATACTTAGAAAAAAAAAAAAAGTATTTTTGTAGTAGGTTAGGCTATAAAAGTGTTGCAGATGATAGCAATGTCCTATTGGCTCATATTCGCTGGCTTATCCTCCATCAAGCTTTCCTGGAAAGTCTCTGGGTTGTTTGAAGGGAGGCAGCGGAACGTAAAGAGCGCGACAGAGCCATATTGTTCAGCTGAGTGGCCGAAGTATGAACTGTCCTCTGGCTGTGCCAAGTCAAAAGTGCTGCGAAGTTATACGTAGATACCCTCTGGGTTGAATCCTGATGACAAGGCATTCTGGAGAATACGCAGGTTGCTTGGAAGTTGCCTGGAAAAGCCTGGCCTTTTTAAGGATCCCGACTGGAAGGTCGGCTCTAAAAAAGAAAAAAGACATATGGGAATAAATGTTAAAGTAAACAAAGAAAGCAAACAATATAAAAAGAAGTGCAGTGGTGGTCAAAATCACCTGGGGCCAAAAGCATGAACAATTTTATGGCCCCCACTGAACTCAACAGCCCATTTATTCACTCTATACTGGATAGATATATTCATAGCTAGAGATCAGAAATGAAGAAAGGAAGGATGAATTTGATTGGACAGATTGATAGTTTAATAGATATATTAAGGGGCAGATAGATCAATAATTCGATTGATAAATCGCACACTCAGGGGGGACACGGGAACAGACAGGATCAACCAGTTTTTTTTACACAATGTTGATGGGGAATCCTATTTGCGGAGCTATGGTGTTGTCCTGGCAGGGAGGGGGGGGGGGGGGGGGGGGAAGCACACAGTGATTATTGCTAGTGGCTATAGCCACTGGCAATAATCGCATGCTTAAAATCAAACTAGCTGGTCGTACCCAAGTCGATCAATGGATGCATCGACTTGGGTACAATCAACCTGGCCATAGATGGATCTAAAACTATCCCAACTATGGCCAGCTTTAGGGAGGACTTTTACAAAAAAATATATAATAATGACTGTCAGGTTTCTTTAAACAAGCCTACTGAGGTCACATCTATAGACGTTAAAGTATTACATTAAGTACATACCCTTTTCTGGCTGAGGGAATTCAATCTCACTGGGCTCTGCTGGAAGCACCGTGACCTTGGTGCCGGTTTGCTGGATGAACTGCTGAAGGTTGACCTGGCGGAGTTCTTTGGTCAGCTGCTCCAATTCCTGCTCACGCTCCTGAAAAGGAGAAGACAAAATGAGAAATGATAATAAAACAATCCTGCATTAAACAATATAGAAAGTCTAATTGGTTACTGCAGGCAACACAGCGAGTTAATATTTCATTACTTTAACACATGGGGTTTGGTTCACCAAAACTGGAGTGCGCAAAATCTGGTGCAGCTGTGCACGGTAGCCAATCGGCTTCTAAATTCAGCTTGTTCAATTACGTTTTGGCAATAAAACCTGGAAGCTGATTGGTTTCTGTATTGAACATCTACCATGGCTTGTTTTCCCATAAAATAGTCTTCAACTATTTTTATCAAACCTCTGGAGGGTAATGGCATTCTCAATACAAAACTAGTGGATAAAAAAGGCAAGATTCCCTTGTTGCCCATAGTATACAAAGCTTGTCTAAAATGCGAGTAGAGAGCCGGTTCACACAAGTCGCGCAACATTCCATTCCATGTTAGTCAATGAGACCGGTCTTAATGTACACTACCGAAGTCGCTCAGACTTCAGAAAAGGTTCCTGTACTACTTCAATCCGACTTCTAGGTGATTTGTACCCATTGATTTCATTGGAAGTCACCTCCAAAAGTTGGAATTGTGTCTTAACTGAAGCAACAATCCAGGAAGAGAACATTTCTCAGGCAAACTCCTCCCTCCCCCAGAGCTGATTGTTTCATTGGCCACTGGAAAGTCGCCTGTGTTGGAGGTCGCCCCCAAGTTGCGCTGTGGTGCGCGCTCAGGTCGTGTCCAGGTTGCCTTGCAAAGTCGCGGCCAGTGTCGTGTTGCCCTTGTATGAACCGGCTCTCAGTAGATGACATTTAGTTTGCTGAAAACACTATCAAGCAATTGATAACTTTTCAATAAAATACGGTATTTGCTGGCATATAAGGCCGCGTACACAGGACCGGTTTCCTCGGCAGAATCCATCAAAAAACTTGATGGGAGACGTATTCTGCCGAGGAAACCGGTCGTGTGTACGTTTTTCATCGAGGAACTCGACGAGCCAAAAAGAGAGCATGTTCTCTACTGGTTTCCGACGAGAAACTCGAGCGTGTGTATGCTAAGAAACCCGCGCATGCTCAGATAAAAGTAGGAGACGGGAGTAAAAGTATCATTTGTAATGGAGATAACACATTTTTCAAGCTGTAACAGACTGAAAAGTGCAAATAGTCTTTTACCAAACATTTACTTAACACGCAAACACATGAGATTAGCAAAACCAGCCCCAAGAGTTGTGCCAGTGAAATCGAACTTCCCCTGCCGTCCTATGTGTTGAAATCACTGTGTTTGAGAACGACAAGATTTGGTCTTTAACGTGTGTACGCAAAGCAAGCTTAACGAGTTTCTCGACAAGCCTAAAGCCTCGTACACACGATCGGACATATCTGATGAAAACGGTCCGCGGACCATTTCCATCGGATATGTCCGATCGGGAGTTTGATCCGATGGCGTGTACACACCATCGGATCAAATTCCCCGCCGCCGGACGGCGCGGTGACGCGGCGGTGACGTTGACGCCGCCACGTCACCGCACCAGGAAGTTAAACACTTCCGCGCATGCGCCGAATCCATTCGGCGGCGCGGCGGGGGACGACATGTCTGCTGGTAAGTGTACTAACCAGCAGACATGTCGGGCGGACAGATTCCACCGGATGGATTTCAAAGCATGCTTTGAAATCTGTCGGGTGGAGAAATCTGTCCGCTAGCCCATACACACGAGCGGAGATGTCTGCTGAAACGGTCCATCGGACCGTTTTCAGCGGACATATCCCCTCGTGTGTACGAGGCCTTACAAGAAACTCGACGAGGAAAACTATGTGTTTCGCCCGACCAGTGCCTCAGACTACCTTTTACACTTAAAAAAACTGGCCAAAAAGCAGGGGTGGTCTTATAGGCCGGGTCAGCTGCTCGGATGCCTGCTGGATATGCGGTAATACTGTATGTATATGTAGCCTACTCGGATTGGCTTTTAAAGTCAGAGAGGCGTGGGCTGATGATGTTACAGCCTCTGCCAAACCAAGCAGGCTTTGTATTCATTAATAGAATACATCACTCGCCGTGAATGGCCCAATCTCCAGCAAGAATGAAGGAGAGTATGGCTCCAGAAAGAAAAAATATGAAGCGTCGGAAGCCTTGCAAGGGGGGGTCGTCCTATACGGTGAGTACAGGCAAAAAAATCTTAAATTTTTTTAAAATTAGGGGGTCGTCTTATACGCCCAATCGCCTTATATACCGGCAAATACGGTACTATTTTCATAATTTGGTTATCCCTACTCGCATTATCAGTAGTGCATCTCTCCTCCAGACTTAAGCCAATTCCTGTCTACAGACACTCCTTCAGCATCTGCTGCCCATCATTGCTCTGAACCATCTTCCCAATAGTGACCATGGTGGACCAAGCCTGCACAATGGCTGTTGGCACCCGCAGTCTCCACCAAATGCTCGTGTGGCAGAACGACAATGTAGGAACACGACTGGGAGACCATTGTCACCCCAGAACGAGGGCCTTTAATCACCAGGTATTCTTTTGGTGAAAGCTACAGATTTAATAGAAATGAAATCAATTTTTGATATATCATTACTTTTACAGCTCATGAGAGATTTTAGTAAATGGGTTTAGAGCGATTTTAAAAATGAAGGACTTCAAGCTGTACAAGCTCGCTGCCATCGAAAGCCTGTCTGACATCTTGGGCCGCCTTGAAGCTAAACTTTGAACATGATATCGCTTTGAACAGCAGGTGAATACAATTTTTGACAAATGTTCCTACATGACTTGCTAAACTAGAAGACTTGCTGTGTATTCCTTTCTCAGGTTGCCTTCAAAGTCTTGAGAAAAACGCTGTTTATTTAACCGTCTGTTGCTTGATTAATGGAGTATAAGCTGAAAATCTACAAAAGCATAACTAATCCATTGTTTTCAGCCCTGGTATTAAGATTCTAGCCCTTGACCTCAGTGAGTAAAAGTAGTAATAAATATGTAGGAAATGGATTTTCACAGTGGCCAGACTTGACACAAACCTGTTAAAAGCTACCCGCTAAAAAAAAAAAAAAAAAAAGTATAACACAATAAAATGGAATGGAATGTTATATTTAATGTTTTATTTTATTATGTTACACTTTTTTTGCCATAAATGTGTACCCTTTAAAACGGGTTTGTGTTAAAGTGATATTACAGTGTACACGGCATCTACGCATCACATATCAAACACGCAGTTTACCGTATATACTCGAGTATAAGGCAACCCGAATAAAAGCCAAGGTACATCATTATACCCCAAAAAACTGGGAAAACGTATCGACTCAAGTATAAGCCTAGGGTGAGAAATGCAGCAGCTACTGTAAGCGGAAAACAGGGTCAACAATGCCCATTTGCAAGCCTCCCTGTGCCCATTTGCAGCCTCCCTGTGCCCACATGCAGCCTCCCTGGGCCCATATGCAGCCTCCCTGGGCCCGAGTCAGTGTACCTAAAATTCGTACAGGCTGCGGGTGTCCATTCATTGTTTAAAAGTCGTGGTCTCCTCCTGGTCCCGTTCCGTGAAAAACGTTTCTCCCAGCAGTCTATCACGAATGTCTTCTCATCCTTGGACTCGGTTTCTCAGCAGACACTGTGTTCACTGTTCCGCCAATCACGGACATTCTCTTGTCTGAAGATGAAGACGTTCGTGATTGGCGGAACACTGAACACAGTGTCTGCTGGGAAACCGAGTCAGAGGATGAGAGGACATCCATGATAGGCGGAACACTGATAACAGTGTCTGCTGGGAAACGCCCATCACGGAAGGGAGCAGGGGGAAGCCACAACTTTTAAATAATGGACGCTCGCGGCCCTTCAGGTACACCAACTCGAGTATAAGCTGAGGGGGGATTTTCAGCCCTAAAAAAAAAGGCTGAAAAACTCTGCTTATAGTCAAGTATATACGGTACTTAATTTTTAATATTAAAAATAAAATCACCCATCCATCCATGTCTTCATGCTTTATTTTGCTTAGAAATCACTCTGCAAAATACCCACTAGCATTTTTGGTCGTGGTCATCTTGAGTAAGTGTACCTGAGACTACCGCAAGCCCTGGGAACCACCGAAGCCATCGGCATCGCTTGCAGGAGTGAGTCAGCCACCCCGGAGCAGAGCAGATTATCCATTAATTCAAGCGCTTTACCACTTTTTATCCTGTGAGTGCATTTGCTTTTATCATAATTCATTTTAAATGATTGCTACCGTCTAAGGTGCTGCACAGTTTCTCCTTTTAACATGCAATACTTACCTGCTCTGTGCAGTGGTTTTGCACAGAGCAGCCTCGATCTTAATCTCAGGTCCCCTGCCTGCCGCTCCCACCCCCCTTCCTGTTCGAGTGCCCCCATAGCAAGCAGCTCGCTATGGGGGCACCGACGCAGGATAGCTCCTGAGCCGCTGCTCCGTGAGTCAATTCACACAGGGCATGGCTCAGCCCTGCCCTCTCCTCACTGGCTGCGATTGACAGAAGCAGGAGCCAATGGCTCCCACTGCTGTCTCAGCCAATGAGGAGAAAGACCTGGGAGAGCCACTGCTCTCATGCACAACACTGGATGGAGATAAAGCTCAGGTAAGTATTTGGGGGGGCGTGTGGGGATGCTGCACAAAGAAGGTTTTTTACATTCATGCATCGAATGCACAAAAGGTAAAAACCTTCAGCATTTACAACAACTAAGTCTGGGCACCATGAAAGCCCATTTCTTGTGTATTTTCTACTAGCGTAATTCTGCATGTAGGTGTCTTATACAACTCTAAACTTCCAGACTTGACCTCAATTAAATTTTTTTTTTTATTTACTCACCAAGAGCCGCTTAGCCGCCTGTCCCAGTGACCTCTCCACCGCCTTGCTGCCGTTTTCCAGCCGTTGGCTTTCTTGACTTTGGATTTCAAACTCTCCTTTGATCTTCTCGATTTTCCCCCTGACAATTTCTTCATTCATTTGAGACTCTTGAACCTCCCTCTGTAGTTTCTCTGCCTCAATGCCGCTTTCAATGGTGTGGATTTTGTTTTGGTAGTCCTTTATTTGGTTCTCGCACTGGAGCATCCTTTGGGTCATCTCTTGCAGCTGCTCCCTCAGCTGCTTCTCGCTCTCCACTTCAATCTGAAGCTCGTTCTCCCAGAACTCCTCCTCTTCAATCTCAACCCCGTTACGTTTGACTTTTTGCTCTAGCTTTCCGAGTTCCTCCTCCAAATTCGACTTGTACTTTTGCTCCCAATATCGGATCTCTGCCTCACTGGAGTCCAGCTGCTTCTCGAGAGACTGAAGCTTCTCCGTTTGTAGGTTTATTAGCTTTTTCAGCTCCTCCGTTGTGGTTTTACAGCCGTTAAGCACCTTTTGCTTAAATTCCGACTCTTTGCCTTTGCCAAAAATGTCCATAAGTCCTTTAGCCCCGCCGCTAAAGGTCAGCGATTTCCTCTTTGGCTCTCTCCTTTTTATGGAGCGGTCATTTTGCGGCCGTAGCTTGGCCATAGGTGGCAGGCTTTGCCTGTACAAAGTCCGTTCAGGTACATGAGATATACTGTCCGACGTGGGCCTTTCGCTGAGAGATGGCCCTGTGCGTCGCAGAATTAGCTGCACATCGCTGGCGTACTGACCCCACTTGTTTATTGAAATCACTGGGTTTTCGTGAGGAGCCAAATGTCTCTCCGTGTCTCTCCATTTCTCTATGAGCGTGTATCTGCCCGTGCGACCTTGGAGAGGACAAAGGCAAAAGAGTTACAACAACCATTTGGAAAAGCAAAGTTACATTTTTTTTTTTTCGATACAAACAAACGTTTTTTTTTTGGATGTCTATGTCCCTGCTGGGGAGAGTCCTTGGGCCAGATTCTCGTAGATTGGCGTATTTTTCTTCTGGCGTAGCGTATCCCATTTACACTACACCTCCGCAGCTTTTACGGGCAAATGCTGTATTCTCAAAGCACTTGCTCCGTAACTTGCGGCGGCGTAGCGTAAAAGGGCCAGCGTAAGCCCGCGTAATTCAAAGTAGGTGGGCGTCTTGTATTTAAATTAAGCGTGCCCCTGCGCCGAACGAAGTGCGCATGCGCCGTCCGTGGACGTATTCCACTGTGCATGCTCCAAATTATGCCACAAATACACTGGTTTCGACGTGAATGTGACTTACGCAAAGCCCTATTCGAGAACGAGTTACGCAAACGATGGAAAAACACGACACTGTCCCGACGTCAATACTTAACATGTCGTACACCGAACCTACGCAAGGTTACCCTTCATATAGCAGGGGTAACCTTACGCAAACGACGTAAACTACGACGACAGGGCGCAAATACGTTCGGGAATACGCGTATCTAGCTCATTTGCATATTCGACGCAGAAATCGACGGAAACGCCACCTATCGGCCAGTGTAAAAGTGCAACTTAGATACGAGGTGTAAGTGACTTACGCCAGTCAGATCTACGCCAAATCTATGCGTAACATTCTAAGAATCAGTCGCATAGATACACCGCCTCAGAAACAGAGATACAATGGCGTATCCGGAGATACGCCGTCGTATCTCTTCTGAGAATCTGGCCCCGTCTCCATTTATCCTGATGACCACTATCCATTGCGCCCGGATTCACACTTGTGCGAACACAGACACTGCATGCGATTCGCACCCGCTTAACAGTGCCGATCACATGCAAGGTCTGTGCAATGCTAGTTCAACCATACAGTTGTTTGGCTGAACTCGCATTGGAGTCGCAGAAAATGAGTACAGGGCCCAATTGGCTCTTCCAATGGGAGAGAAATGCAGCAAACAAACTCCAGTGCTCATTTTAGAGAGGATGAATCTCCCTAATGGGGACACAGACCACAATAAAAACTGACAAGCATTCTAATCCCTCTCCACTCTATCCAAAAAAAAAAAAAAGTTTTGCCTTTAGTTATACTTTAAGGAATAAAAAGGTGTTAAAATGGGATACCCCTGCAAGAGATTTTTTTTTTTTTTTAAAAGAATAAACAGACTTACTGACCAGATCGTCAGATGAAAATGGAAGCCTAAAAAACAAAAACAAAAACAAAACAAATGCAGCAATCACATCTAAGATTTGGTAAGCTGCAACAGGGTGGCATCTCTGTGCCGAATCACGTGTGTATATATGCGTAAACTGGCTTTTTTGGGTGGCAGGCGTGAATGTGCGCCACCGGTGGCTCGCTCCCGCAGTGATTATACACAGTGAGCGCCAATTGCTGGATACAGCTGACTTGATGTCCGCCGACACATGCAGATTGTGTGGTACAGAGGCAGAATGACGGTCTGCCTATGTAAACAAGGCAGATTTCCGTTCTTTCAGGAGGGAAGGCATGGGTCTTTTGTTCCTGCAAAGCAGACTAGAAAAAGCACCTCCCACAAAACACTGGCAAGGCACACACCATTAACCCTTTGCTTGCTCCTGATGTTAACCCCCTCCCAGCCAGTGTCATTCATACAGTGACTATGCATTTTTGGCATTGATCACTGTAATTGGTGTCAGTTTCTCAAAAAAATTCAAAAAAGTGTATCAGCGTCAAAATAGCAGTGCCGATATAAGTTGCTGATCGCCGCCATTAGTAGTAAAATAATAAAAAAATCCCATAGTTTGTAGATATAACTATAACTTTTGTGCAAATCAATATACGATTTTTGGTTTTTTTTCTAACCAAAAATGTGTATACACATTGGCCTAAATTGATGAAGAAAGTAGATTTTTATTTTTTAATTGGATAGGTTTAATGACAGAAGGTAAAAAAAGTCTGTTTATAGCGCAAAAGATAAAAAACAAACACAGGAGGTGATCAAATACCACCAAAATATAGCTTTATTTGTGTAAAAAAAAAAAAGAAAAAAAAAAAGACATACATGTACAGTGTCACATTAACGCGCAATTTTCAGTTTAAATAATTAAGTGCCATATTGCAAAAAAATGACCTGGTCACGAAGGGGGGTAAATCTTCTGGTCATGTAGCTTCCCATTTTGGTTGCAGTGCTTTCCACTGTACAGAAAATAAAGTGCACCGTCACCAGATGGCGCTGTCTAGCCATTTTTATACCTGGTATCCTTTTCATCCGCTCAGGCCTGGTCTAATGATCCACTATACAGAAATGTCAGTACTATAGTGACTTATTTAAAGGGGTGTTCCACCCAAAAAAATGACCCCTTCTCAATCCACTTCTCACCCCCATACATGCCACATTTGGCATGTAATTTTTTTGGGGGGGGAGTGGGGGCTTCAGTAGGAGTGGGACTTCCTGTCCCACTTCCTGCTTCCGCCGAGGGGCTGGTTAGGCGATTAAGCTTAATCGCCTACACCAGCCCCCTCCCTGTAGGCGATCACATGGGACACTGACAGGTCCCATGCGATCGCCTCTCCAATCAGCGGCGAGCCGCGCCGCGCACGCATGCGCAGTACGGCTCGCGCATGCGCAGTGGGTGCCCGGCCGTGAAGCCGAAGGCTGTCACGGCTGGGTGCCCACAGTCAGGATGGAGACGCCGGCCGGGGAGGGGGGCAGAGGAGCGGAGCCCCGGTCGGCGCGTCGCTGGAACGCAGGAGCAGGTAAGTGAGTGTTTATTAAAAGCCAGCAGCTACACTTTTTGTAGCTGCTGACTTTTAATAAACACAACTTAGGGCTGGAACACCCCTTTAATCTTCTCAATGCAATTGCTACAGTTTATTTTTTGTTTTTTCTCAAGTCAGTGAAAAACAGATCTGATACAATAGGGAACATTACAGTTTCATTGTATCAGATCTGCTTTCTACTGGCCTGGGAAAGAACAAAAAGTTTAAAACTGTTGCCATTGAATTGTGAATCTTAAAAGTGTTACGTGGTGCTGCAAACCTTGTTATGGACTGAATGCCGGGGCCTTTATTAGATTAAAAAAATAATAATTTTTAAAGTGTACGTAAACCACAACAAACTTCTCTTATTTATTCCATGGTCTGGTATGCATACAATACTAAATATATATATACACACACACACACACACACACACACACACACACACACACACACACACACACACTTTAAAAGGGTTTTATCATTGTTAAATTAATGCAAAAAACTGTTGATCCTGCCAGAGAATGTCAGCTGATAACAGTCATCACAGGAATTTATCAGTTACATTGTTTACAGCCATCTCGGGGGACTACAATACCACTCATGTAATTAGGGAGGGGGGCTCTGTATTTCTGTTTTAGGGTGACAATCCTGCCATCCATAGATAGTGCGCCATTTTACTCGCTGCACTAGGACGGGAAGTGAATTATTGGCAGGCACAACATTCTCACCTCCAGGACTTCTCTCGAGTCTCTCCCATCCTCCGGAATGCTCTACACCAATCTGTCTGACCATCTCCTACTTTGTCCACTGTCAGACGATCTCTAAAAACAAATCTCTTCAGAGAAGCTTATCTGGCGCCCACTTAACAACTGTCCATTTATTTTCTTCATCAGCCGCCCCCCCCCTCCCCCGTAATTACCTCTTGACCTTCACTCTTAGATTGTAAGCTCCAATGAGCAGGGCCCTCTGATTCCTACTGTTTTAAAGTGCATTGTAGTTGTACCGTCTACCCTCAAGTTGTAAGTGGCTGCGTAAACTGTTGGCGCTATATAAATCCTGTATAAATTATTAGGGGGACAAATCATGAACATAAATAAACTCTCCAGTGTGGACACAGACAGCAACAAATACTGTAAGAGGGGCTAACAACTATCTGACCCCCCCCCCAATACCAGCCCTCTAAAAAGTGTTGTTTTAATTCCAAATAGTAAAACATGATTTACCGAGATTTGTTACAAAAAGGAATGTATTCTTTGGATAAGGAAAACATGTTTCTCCGCCAAGTTAGCGAGGTTGTGACTTTGCATGTTTAAAAACACGGAAGCGTCATGTTGCATCCCACATATTGCGCGTGGGTAATTTTGGCACCTGATGGAGGGAGCTTGCCGTCAGTGGTGCCAAGTTTTGCTGCTGAAAACGATGGTGCGCACTATGAAAGCCAATCTAAGGGAAACAGAGGAATATTTTTATACACAGATCACTAAGAAAACCCTTTCATGAAAGCTGCCATTGGCTACCTGCCCATCTGAAAATGCCAAGCGCCCGTTTCATAAGGACTCGGACATTCCGGTCTGGTCTGCATACTTGTTATGGGGACATTGAAGTGATCACACCAGAGGAGCTTACACTCTAATGTCAGCTCACAGTCACGCACTATTAGACATTAATATAGCCAACGTATTCTGCAGTACTGTACGGAGAACATTGAGGTGATCACAGCAGAGGAGCTTACACTGTCAGCTCACAGTCACACACTATTAGACATTAATATAGCTCTGACATATTCTGCAGTGCTGTACAGAGAACATTGAGGTGATCACAGCAGAGGAGCTTACACTTCAATGTGTAAAGACTGGCTTTGTGTTCTCTGTAAAGCACTGTGAAATATGTCAGAGCTATATTCATGTATAATAGTGTGTGATGCTGATGGGACATTAGAGTGTAAGCTTCTCAGGAGAAGAATTTGTTTGGCTTAGTGTTCTCTGTACTGCACTGTGGAATATGCCAGAGCTATACAAATGCCAGATAATAGAAAGTGACTGTGGTGGTACATCAAATTGTAAGCTCCCCTGGCACAAAGGCTGATGCAAATGTGTTCCCTGTACAGCACTATGAATATGTCAGAGCTACAATACGATGATGTTGCATTATGGTGTTGAGGACATTAGAGGGTCAGCTCTACTGGTACAGAGACTAGTATGAAGGGCGCGCGCTGTGATCATGACTCACAGACTCGGGTGATCACAGATCCGAGTAAGGGGCATATCCCGGCCCCTTACCACATGATCAGCTGTCAGCCAATGACAGCTGATCACATGATGTAAACAAAAGCTCTGTAATCTTTTTTTTTCTCCTCATGCTGATAGCGCGAGGAGAAAAAAAAGCAGATCACTGGCTTATGTGCAAGGGACATCGGTCCCAAGGAAGAAGAGGCAATTCTGCCTCATCTGTGCCAATCAGTAACCCCTGCCGGTGCCACCTGCCAGTGCCCATGAGTGCCAGGTATCAATGCCCACCAGTGGTGCCAATCAGTGCTGCCCAGTGTAATCTAACAGTGCCCATCATTTCCACCCACCAGTGCCACCTCATCGGCGTATATTAATGAAGGAGAAAAATGTCCTGTTTGCAACATTTTATAAAAAAAAAAAAAAAAAAGACAGAATAAAAGTGTGTGTGTGTGTATACACACATACAAAAAAAACACGCAGGAGGTGATCAAATACCTCCAAAATAAAGCCATTTGTGGGAGGGGGGCATTATAAAAAAAAAATCATTTGGGTACAGTGTTGTATGACCGCGCAATTGTCAGTCAAAGTGCATCAGCGCTGAAAGCTGAAAATTGGTCTGGGCAGAAGGAGGGTTTAAGTGCCAAGTAAGCAAGTGGCTAATGGCATCCGAGTCTTTGTAGGGCTTAATATTGTGTTGGCCCACCCTTTGCAGCTATACCAGCTTCAACTCTTCTGGGAAGGTTGTGCACAAGGTTTAGGAGTGTCTATGGGAATGTTGGACCATTCTTCCAGAAGTGCATTTGTGAGGAAAGTTCACTGATGTGGTCGAGAAGTCCTGGCTCCACTCTAATTCATGCCAAAGGTGTTGTATCGGTTTGGGGTCAGGCCAATTAAGTTCCAAAACTATTCTAGTTAGGAGCACAAAAATGTCCAAAAAGACTTGGTATGCTGACGCCATAAGAAGCCCAACACCTGAAAAACAACCCCACACCATAATCCCACCTCCACCAAATGATTTGGACCAGTGCACAAAGCAAGGTCCATAAAGACGTGGATGACCTCACAAATGCACTTCTGGAAGAATTGTCAAACATTCCCATAGACACTCCTAAACCTTGTGGACAGCCTTCCCAGAAGAGTTGAAGCGGTTATAGCGGCAAAGGGGGAGCCAGCGCAATATTGAACCCTACGGACGAAGACTGGGATGCCATTAAAATTCATGTGTGTGTAAAGACAGGTGTCCCTATACTTTTGGCAATATAGTTTGAATATATAATAAAATAGTGTGGACTGTGGTGGGGCATTTTAATAGAGACTGATGTGACGGGCTCATAATTTTCTGTACAGCACTACTGAATATGGCAGAGCTATATAAATATGTAAATAACCGTGGACAGACACTGATGTGGAGTGTAAGCTTCTCTGGTGCAGACGCTGATGTGACAGCACTATGGAATATGTCAGAGCCATATACAGTAATAATAGTGACTGTGGTGGGGACATTAGAGTGTAAGCTCCTGGGGTACAAAGGCTCATGTGAATGAATGGCTCAGTGTTCATTGTGGCAAGTGTCAGCACAATATAAATGAAGACGTTAATAAGAACGTATCTCTAGGGGCTGTGTAGGGCTTGTTCTCCAGAAATCAGCAGGTTCTTAGCAGGGCTCATTCTTTGTCCTGAACACCCCCCCACCTTCGCTTTAACAAGAATTTCTGTAATTGTTTTAGAGAGAGATCAGACTTAAGTCACCTCCCTGCTGAGGCCGCAATAATCCTCTAAAGGACAGTCCGGTAAATTAAGCAAAACATGGACTTCAGAGGGGAAGTCAAAGGTTAGCGAAGCTTGAACATGGCCCGAAATTGTCAGGACCTTTCTGGAGAGGCGGGCAGGGGGTGCTGAGAGGGTACTGCATATGGGGCAAACACACACAGGGCACAACACTAAACAGACACTAGAACTAGAACTTTATTACTTAACTAAAGTATCTGACCTATATACAGCCCCTATTTGCCTCCAGCCTCAGAATGCAAGTCGTTAAAGTGGAATTTCCCCCCAAGGGAAACATTTTTTTTTCCTTTAACTCCAGAAACCACACACACACACACACACAGAGTTGATTCATATTTACTGAGTTACGATTCAGAAAGACAGCAGGCGAGGGGCCAGATCCACAAAAACGGGCGTATCTTTAAGCGGACGTAGCGCATCTGATATGAGCTACGCAGACGTAACTTTGAGAGGCTCGTAGGGTATCCACAAAGCACTTGCTCCCATATGTGCGCTGGCGTAACGTAAATCGGCCAGCGTTAGCCCATGTAATTCAAAGTAGGCAGGGGGCATGTTGTATTTAAATTAAGCGTGATCCCATGTAGATGCATGGCCGAACAGTCGAACACTGCCTACGACGTGAACGTAACTTACGCACATCCCTATTCGCGTACGACTTACGCAAACGACGTAAAATTTGACTGCTGTTCCCGACGTCCATACTGAACATTGGCTGCGCCTCATATAGCAGTGGATTGGCGTATCTAGCTTATTTACATATTTAACGCAGAAATCTATGGAAGCGCCACCTAGCGGCCAGCGTAAATATGCAACATAAGACAGCGTAAGAGACTTACGTCGGTCTTATCTTAGCAAAATGCCGGCGTATGTTTTGCGCATCGCAGAACTTATGCAGCGTATCAATAGATACGCCGCCGTAAGTTCTTTGTGCATCTGGTCCGAGATGTTTAACCACTTAAGGACCGCCTCCTGCACATTTACGTTGGCAGAATGGCACGGCTGGGCACAAGCACGTACAGCTACGTCCTCTTAAGTGCCCAGCCGTGGGTTGCAGGCGCGGTCAGAAGCTCCGTGACCGAAGGACCTGCAGACCCGATCGCCACTGGAGTCCCGCGATCGGTTCCCAGAGCTGAAGAACGGGAAGAGCTGTGTGTAAACAGCTTCCACTTTCTTCACTGTGGCGCCGTCATCGATCGTGTGATCCCTTTTATAGGGGAATACAATCGATGACGTCACACCTACAGCCACACCCCCCTACAGTTAGAAACACAGATGAGGTCATACATAACCCCTTAGCGACCCCTTGTGGTTAACTCCCAAACTGCAATTGTCATTTGCACAGTAAACAATGCATTTTAAATGCATTTTTTGCTGTGAAAATGAATGGTCCCAAAAAAGTGTCCGCCATAATGTCGTAGTCATGAAAAAAAAAAAAAAATCGTATATCGCCGCCATTAGTAGTAAAAAATAAATTAATAAAAATGCAATAAAACTATCCCCTATTTTGTAAACGCTATAAATTTTGCGCAAACCAACCGATAAACGCTTATTGCATTTTTTTTTTTTTACCAAAAATAGGTAGAAGAATATGTATCGACCTAAACTGAGGAAAAATTATATATATTTTTGGGGGATATTTAATGTAGCAAAATAGTAAAAAATATTGAATTTTTTTCAAAATTGTCGCTCTATTTTTGTTTATAGCACAAAAAAAAACCCAGCAGAGGTTATCGAATACCACCAAAAGAAAGCTCTATTTTTGGGGAAAAAGAACGCCAATTTTGTTTGGGAGCCACGTCGCACGACCGCGCAATTGTCTGTTAAAGCGACAGAGCCGAATCGCAAAAACTGTCCGGGTCCTTTAGCTGCCTAAAGGTCCGGGTGTTAAGTGGTTAAGGATATATTTTATTCTGCAATGTACATGCCTTGGATGATTGTTCTCCCTGAACCCCCAACCCCTGGGATTACAATATCGATCATCATCCGCTACTCCGCGGTTTGTATATTAGTAATGTACAACCTCAAGCACCGCCGCCTGTCCCGCTTTCATGGCCAGAAATTCCATTTTAATTTACCTTACACACTTTAATGCATTTACTACCAGCTTGGCATACAATGCTATAGCAGGGGCAGAGGTTCAAGGATGTATTGATCTCTACTGAAATCTGCTTTGTGACCCTGGGATGTTTTACGATACGTTTTTAAAGTCATCATGCTCAGCTGCGATTGCAACGTCAAACTAAAGAGCGCTTGGGAAACCAACCAATAGTATTGTGACATTTTGCCAACAAGGTCATCCGGCATAATCCAATTGTTGAAGAACTGGAAAAGCATGCATGCACGGTGTAGACAAACACAGGACGCTTTCTAAATGTAAATATTTTTAACCTGACTGAAAATGATAAATTAGATGAAGTTTGACGGTTAGTTTTAAAGTATTAGTTTGTTTGACTTGCCATGGCCTGAGGAGAAAAGCCTGTGCCCTGCCAGCATGCTATAGAGAAGGATCCTTGCTCTGTGTGGAAACAGTGGCCTGACATGCCCCCCGAGTCTGATTTATAGCTCTGCAATCGGCAAAGATCATCCTTCCTCCCCTCGACCGGGCAGCACCCGCTATGCCGGTCCCAGGCCCGCCGATGGACAAGCAGAGCATAATTGTAAAAAGTTTAAGTTACATACAAGCACATGGACATCACTACATGGGCTCAGGAACACAAAAAACACACAAAAAACACACAAAAAACACACAAAAAACACACAAAAAACACACAAAAAACAAAATCACTGTCTGAACATGATCATACAAAGAAGCCATCTCTGAAGATGATCCAGAAATACCACCATCTTCTCTGTGCCAAAGCTCATTTAAAATGGTCTGTTGCAAAGTGGAAAAAACTGTCCTCTGGTCAGATGAATTGAAATTTGACATTTCTTTTGGCAACTGTGGGCGCCACATCCTCTGGTCTAAAGGAGGAGAGGGACCTTCCAGCTTGCTATCAGCTCTCCGTTCAAAAGCCTGAATCTCTGATAGTATGGGGGTATATTAGTGCGTATGACATGGCCAGCTTGCACATCAGGAAATGCAACATCAATGCTGAAAGGAATATCCAGATTTTAGAGCAGCATATACTCCCACCCAAACAGTGTCATTTCAGGGAAGGCCTTTCATATTTCAGCAGGACGATGATAAAGCGCATACTGCATCTATAAACACAGCATGGATTCCTAATAGAAGAGTCCAGGTGCTTAAATGGCCTGCTTGCAGTCCAGACCTTTCACTAATTAAATATGTCTGGTGCATCTTAAAACAAAAAAATATGACAAAGACAACAGGCAGCTAGAATCCTTTATCAGGCAAGAATAGAACAACATTCTTCGCCCAAAACTGCCCTCATTTCCCAGACATTTACAGTGTTGTATATAAACACACAAACCCAACTTATAATTACTAAAGTATATGCACAGCCAAGAATATACAGAGCCTTATCTGCTTCTAAAATATAACCTTTGTTTTTCCTGCGTTTCTGGGGCTCTTTTCGCAGAACGAGTGCAGTCTAAACATTGCATTGTTTTCATTCAGCTATATGCAGTCCATACAATACAGTATAGAAATCAAGATTGCTGTAGGAAAAACAAGGCACAGAACTTTGTATACCTGTCTGGTGCAGAGAGAATAAAAAAATTGTCAGAGACAAACTGTCTGAGCTGGAGTGCAGCCATTCAGCTGTTTATTTTCTAACAAATTAAATATAGAAGCCAAAAAGTGTCCACTCGTGCAATTCAACACAAGCATAATGGTACATGGTTACCACCTGATCGATCGAAGTGGGAGGCTCACCTGCATGTCGGTAATGCCACGCTGACTTGCTGCCGAGCTACCCTACATTTGATTGTACTACCCCGGACTAACTATATTTGATAGGGTTGTCCCGATACCACTTTTTTAGGACCGAGTACAAGTACCGATACTTTTTTCAAGTAGTCGCCGATACCGAATACCGATACTTTTTTTAAATGTGTCCCCAAATGCAGCCATGTCCCCCCACAAATGCAGCCATGTCCCTCCAGCCATGTCCCCCACATATGCAGCCATGTCCCTCCAGCCATGTCCCCCATACGTCCGAAAGCCGCCGCACGGAGATCACCACAGCATTCATTTGAATAGCTGTTTTGCCCGCGCGTATAGACACTCCCCCCTTGCTCGGGATTGGACAGATCACGATCACCCATCCAATTCCGAGCAAGGGGGAGTGTCTATACATGCGGGAACACTACAGCTATTCAAATGTAAGCTGTGGATGTTCCCGCACGTTTCCGTTTAACCCATGTGCCGCGGCTTTCGATGCGGCGGCTTTGGCAGGGGGGGGGGTATTCTATTTAGGCATCGGGGGTACAAGTACTCCCACAAATACTCGGTATCGGTCCCGATACCGATAATGGTATCAGTATCGGGACAACCCTAATATTTGATGTGTAATGGCACCCCTGGTGCGAAAGAAAGAAAAAGAAAAAGTGAAAGAGAAAGAAAGAGAAAAAGGAAGAGAAAGAGAAAAGAAAAAGAAAAAAAAAAAGAAAAAAAGAAAGAAAGAAAAAGATGCCAAATTCCGCCTCAATGTCTGTACCGTCATGAGACTTGAGGATGATATGCTGCACTGCACTCAAGTCATCACTAGAGAAACAAATCACAAACTGCTAAAGTCAGGCAACCCCACCACAAGCCCTGTTTGTCACCAGTTTCATGCAATTTTAAACGGTCAATTTTAGACCGCACTAGTGATCTTCCTTTTCTTCTTTTGTTACGAATATTGCTTTCATTCCAGCAGAGTCAAAATGTAGAGAATTAGAATATTATGTTTGCAATTCTGCAGTTGTACCAAGATGTGTATATATGTTTTAGCACCTATACTGTACATCAAACATGCAGGAAAAGAGGCATTAGGACAGTCTGTCAAACACGTGTAATGCCGCGTACACACGATCGTTTTTCAGGTTCTAAAAAATTAAGTTATTTTTTTATGTCATTAAAAAAACGATCATGTGGGGGCTCCAGAGCATTTTTCAGGATCTAAAAAATGGGCATTAAAAATTTCGAACATGCTCTATTTTTTCACAAGTTTAAAGTTTTTTTTTTTTTAATGTTGTACAAAATGATCGTGTGTGGGCTTTAATGGCATGAAAAAACGTGCATGCTCAGAAGCAAGTTATGAGACGGGAGCGCTCCTTCTGGTAAAACTACCATTCATAATGGAGATAGCACATTCATCGCGCTGTAACAGACTGAAAAGCATGAAACGTCTTTTACAAACAAAATCAGCAAAAGCAGCCCCAAGGGTGGCGTCATCCGCATGGAACTTTCCCATTATATATATGCCGTTGTAAGTCACCGTGCTTTGCTAGAGCATTTTTTTTCACGATCGTGTGTAGGCAACGCCGTTTTAATGATCGGGTTGAAAAAAACTTAGTTTTTTTTAGACCATTAAAAGCATTATTTTTTAGAACCTGAAAAACAGTCGTGTGTACGTTGCATAAGAGTCGTCACACTCAGGTGGACCTGAATCATATGCAGGGTCACCATCTACTTACTGGACTGAGACGCCAACTCAGAAATAAACTCATGTGAAGCCTGGCCGTGTTCACATATCAGCCCCCTGCTTTACCGCTTCTCAGCTTTTGACTTGGAAAAAATAAAATAATGTTACAATGATCAGTGGGGGAGAGGAGATTGAGAATATGCTTCCTCCCGCCTGCAGCAGACTGATGGCATCATCTCAACCTAGGCACAGTCATTGGACTAAACAGCTCAAGGAAAGGTTTTTAACCACTTAAGCTCTGGACCATTTTGTAGCTAAAAGGAGGGGGACACTTTTTGTAATTCGGCACTGTCGCTTTAACTGACAATTGTGCGGCCGTGCGACGTGTCTCCCAAACAAAATTGTCGTTCTTTTCCCCACAAATGGAGCTTTCTTTTGGTGGTATTTGATCACCTCTGTGGTTTTTATTTTTTGCGCTATAAGCAAAAATAGAGCAACAATTTTGAAAAGAATGCAATATTTTTTACTTTTTGCTATAATAAATATCCCTAATTATATATATAAGTTTAGGCCGATACGTATTAGACTTTTTTTTTAAACAAAAATATCGCAATAAGCGTTTATTGATCGGTTTGCGCAAAAGGTATAGTTCCTACAAAATAGGGGGATAGTTTTATGGCATTTTTATTAATATTTTTATTTATTTTTACTAGTAATGGCGGCAATCAGCGATTTTTATTGTGACTGCGACATTGTGGCGGACACGTGACACATTTTGGGACCATTGTCATTTTTACAGCGATTAGTGCTATAAAAAATGCACCGATTACTGTGAAAATGACACTGGCAGTGAAGGGGTTAAGTGTGCCCTAGTGTGTGATTCTTACTCTAGGGGGTGTGGCATGGCGTGACACATCACTGATTGTCTTTTCCTTTGACAGGGAACAGACCATCACTGACACTGCCACTAGGAAGAACGGGGAAAGGTTTGTTTACTTACCTCTCCCCGTTCTTCAGCTCTGTGACCCAATTGCGAGACACTGGTGGCGGTCGGGTCCACGGGTACGGAAGCGCTCTGCTGACGTATAGTCGTGCGGCGGTCCTTAAGCGGTTAATAAACCCTTTTCGGAATGATACTGTCGCTGTATATTGTGACATGTCAGAAAAAGCTTCATACAGCTTTGTAAAGTTACTGAAGGGCCCTTTTTTAACAGAAAAAAACATTGAAAAAGGCAAAAAGTGTACATGCTGAATCACTCGCTTTCCTCGCTAGGACTGCAGAAAGTAGAAGCAGCGTTACTCAGCAAAGTCCTCGCAGGAACGGAACGCAATTAATTGCATTGTAGCTATGCAAGAAAGCGTTTCATTCCTGAATGGAGACAGCTGTGTGACAGCGGGACTGCGCAGTCTATTTAAAGGCTGTGCGCTCATCTCTAATGATCAGACACAGGAAATTGTGGCGAGGCCGCCTGGATAATGATGTCCTATGTGTGCGCACTTTAAAAGCAGTAGAGTTTGGAATAAAGGAGAACACTTCCTGCAGTTTAATGGATAGGGGGGCTGCAAAAATAAACAAAATTCTATTAAAACTACGTAGAATGTAGCTAATAACAAAAGCAAGCAACCCCCGTCTGTCCTTCCTTCAAAGTTCCCTTTTAGGTCTCACCTAAAGATGTCCACGCACACTAGATTGTCTAAAGTATTAGTACACCTGCCTTCTGAAGCACCCTCCACTTAAGCGACTTGGTAACTGGTCACAGGCCACAATCGGTGGATGGCAGGTCCGTGTCCGCTCTGCATATGCAGAGCAGACACAGCCTGATCGGATTGGAGGTAGGACACAAGTCGGTTTACATCTGCCCCGCCTTAGAGGTGAATGAAGGGTCCAATTGGGCCGGACTGACCATGTGTGTGTGAAAGGGGCCCATGGCTGCTTTCACACTGATGCTCTGCGGTTTACCTGCGCACTGCGGGTGCAACGCAGTGTACCTTTGGCTTTTCTGCACTTTGCAATTGACTATTATATTCTGCAGGTTTGGTGCACTTTCAGAAAGCTCACCATACTCGCAGGTAATAACAGAAGTCTATGGCTCAGTGCAGGTAACCCACAGGTGTGCTGCTCTGCATCTGTGAATTAGTTTGAAAGCAGCCCAGTAACCACTGCAGAACAGATGACATGCCCATATATACATATTAGTAATAAACTGACCTTTAATAACAGTCTTCTATTCCATCCCAGAGCAGGAGGTCGTGGGCCACATCAGAGGGCTCCGCAGGCCACTGGTTGGGCACCCCTGCTTTACACGCTCATGAACTTTAAAGCGGAATTCCACCCAAATGTGGAACTTCTGCTTTTCGGAACCCCCCCCCCCCTGTATAAAACAGGTATTAGCACCACTTCCAGGTATTGACTTCCTGCTGTCTTCTGGGAAACCGTGTTTCCAGGAGAGAGCGGGGACCAGTGACGGGGCGTCACGCATTTGCGCATGCGCAGTAGGGAACTGGGCAGTGAAGCCGCAAGGCTTCACTTCCCGATTCCCTCACTGAGCATAGCGGCTACAGCATCCGAGGACAGAGCGATTGCTCGTCTTCGTCTGCTAACTTCACGGGCGTGCTGGTCAGGCAAGTGTTCATTTTTTAAAGGCATTTGTAGCTGCTGGCTTTTAAAAAAAATATATAAAAAATTTCAGGGGGGTCCTCCGCTTTAATGGCATCCCAGTCTTAATCCGTAGGGTTCAGTATTGAGTTGAGTTACAGCTATAACAGCTTCAACTCTTCTGGGAAGGCTGTCCACAAGGTTTAGGAGTGTGTCTATGGGAAGGTTTGACTATTCTTCCAGAAGTGCATTTGTAAGACCCCTTTCACATTGAGGAGTTTTTCAGGCGTCTTAGCGCTAAAACAATCGAGGGCTTTCACACTGAAGCGGTGCGTTAGCAGGACCGCTCCAAAAGTCCTGCTAGCGGCCTCTTTGGAGCGGTGAAGGAGTGGTGTGTCTACTTCTCCTCCCCATTGAAAGCGCCTCTGTAGAGGCGCATTAAAGGCGGTACCAACCCTTTTTCGGCCGCTAGCGGGGGTTAAAACCGCAGCGCTAGCGGCCGAACACACCACAATTCCGACGTTATAGCACCGATAAAAATAGCGCTATACCATCAGCACACCTCCCACCCGAGTTTGAATGTTGCGTAAGGGTCAGTCTCCTCAATACCTAGATATAGAGATGATATATGGAGGGTAATCCCAATTAGACTGAAAGCCAATTGAGCTACCATTCAAACGCCATGCAGATGCAATTCTGCATACAAATTTAACCCAAAAGCACCCTGGGCGGATTTGCAGTCCATCTCATTCGTTGTGCCTTTAATTGCTTCCTTGCTATTTCTAGAAGTCTGCACAGAGCTTGAGGTCACACTACAGTCATCCCCTGCACCGTAATGAGCCTTTCATCTTTGGTGGCTGCTGGTCAAAAGTGAAAAACCTCTAAACAGATGCACTATTCCCATTATTCCGACACAGTGATCAATCAAATAATTCAAGCACATAATTGCAGGAACGTCTCTCTCATTAGGTACAATAAGAGCAATTTGAAAAGCATTTTGCTAAAATTCTTGTAATATATACCACTAAAATCTGCGCCATGTATACTATACCAGATATTCAGCAAATCTGGAGAGTCACTTGGCTTGCAGACAATGGAGGAAATGATAGGTTTATTGTCGCCAGTGTTCCCAACAAGTGATGTATTCATGACTCAGGAAGATTTTACAGCCACAAAAAAAATTGGGCTTTTAGAGTGTTGTGGTTTTTGAATGAGAACATTATGCACAAAAAAACATCTGTTACTTGTACCGGTTTGAACGGCACGGTAAGAGTTGTGATGTTTGCAGGACTGATCAGACCCCAGAAGCAGCTTTAAAAAAAGTTTCAACTTTAATTTGAAATGTCAAGACGTCACAGACATCAGGTTGTTACTAAGCGCAGTGCGTCGGGTCACCATCCCGCAAGTTTATCTACGCTTGTCAGATCACCCAAATAAGACAAAACGCCATGTGATGAGCGTGTTCTGGTGATCTCATCGCGAGCACTACAGGTGAACCCTGTCTTGTGTCCTAAGAAGGGAAGGAAACTGAGCATCGGGGATCACTGCCAAATCCAATGTAAGCAAACTCGAGCAACGGCCCTTCCAGTTTGCTTCAAAGATCTCCGGAGAAATAGTTCCGATTAAAACAACGTAATGCTGTACATAGACTGCTGGAGAAAAAACACCCCCCCCCCGTCCCCCCGTGTGACGCCGCCACCCCCGTCCCCCCGTGCGACGCCGCCTCCACCCCCGTGCGACACCGCCGCCGACACCCACGTGCGACACCACCCCCGCCCCCCGTGCGACACCACCCCCGTCCCCCCGTGCGACACCACCCCCGTCCCCCCGTGCGACACCACCCCCGTCCCCCCGTGCGACACCACCCCCGTCCCCCCGTGCGACGACACCACCCCCATCCCCCCGTGCGACGACACCACCCCCATCCCCCCGTGCGACGACACCACCCCCATCCCCCCGTGCGACACCACCCCCGTCCGACATCACCCCCGTCCCCCCGTGCGACATCACCCGTCTCATCTTCTTAGTCTGTAAAACTTCCCAAAACATTTGCAGATTATGCAAATAAAAAAACGCCAATGCCGTTCCAGCAAAAGGGTATAACAAATGTCAGCCCACCTTAGTCTTTAAAAATCAGATCCTTTATTTCTGCATACTCAGCAAGTACCAGATAAAAGCAACGCAGGATTCCTTCCTTAAGTAAAATAATCAAAAAGTAAACCTTGAAGTAAACGCTTCAAACTTTGAAAAGTCTGCATGAATCAGTTCCCGACATAGCACAATATACAAAACCTGGATAATGCTTAAGAAAACCATTTATTAGCCCCGTTCACACCTCTGCGATTTGATCGTTCCAAAGCACGTGACAAGTCACACCCCATTGTCGGCAATGGAGCTTTTCAAAATGCAGCGACTCATGTTGCAGGATCTTTGAAAAAGGTTCCTGCACTACATTTTACTAATTTCACTGCGACTTGCATAGACTTGTTTTTCAGGCAGACCTGATCACACTGTCCATAAAGCCCCATGGACAAGCGAATGTAAAAATAACTTGCGTCTGTTTTCACCCACATACCTCTGTCCAGGTCCATAAAAAAAAAAAAAAAAAAAAAAAAGGGGGGAGGGGTGACTTATTTTCCTTTTTTTGTGGACCAGCTCAGAGGTAGCCTGATGACAGTAGAGTTTGTCAACCCCCAGCCACCCACATAGCCGACGGGGATCTGCTCTGCAGAAACTGAATATGACATGCGTTCCATTCAGCAGGGGATTTCCTTCATGGCACTTCAAGTGAAAGGGGCCCTATCCCTCAGGTCTACAGGCTTCCTCCGCTCCATGCCATTAGTTCCCCAAAGAGGAGTTTGCTCTGCTCAGTTGGTCGCAGGCATTTGAACATTAGGGTCAATGTTTAATTTCACCCTTAAAGTGATTGTAAGCCCCACTCATGAAATCTAACCTTGGCACATATCTGTAGCGTTTACTTATCTCTCCCCAAAGCTCTGAGTGCCGTGTCCTTCAGCTGCTCTGTTATCAGCATGATAACTTATGACAAATTCTCACACACACGATTAAAGCAGCTGGAAATTTGTGTCAAAGGGGTGCTTAGAGATAGATAAGCAGAGAGCTTGTCTATTCACAGTACAGCTTTTTATGTTCCTTCCCCTCTCTGCCCCTATGTAAAGAGGGGGTGCCTTTCCTCCAATCAGCTCACACAGTGTATGCCCAGACTCTGCAGAGACTGCTGGAAGAGGAAACAAATTTTTTTTTTTTTTTAAGTTTTTTTTTATTAGGGTATTTCACAACATACAAGAGAAAGAAACAAAACAACAACAAACGACATACAGTACTCAAGTGAAACAAAGATTTTTACTATGATCTGCACTTTCTAAAGAGTGTAGAAAAAAAGACAGCAGATATACATGTAAAACGTATGTAGGGAGATTTGATTCATCTCTGTGCATCATCCTATTCACTTCACTGGGTATAGGAGAGTTTTTACAACCACTTTAATGTAACCTTGTCCTAGTTGAAGATGTACAAGTCTTTTAGGGTTCCTTGCACACAGGGCAGTCTACCTTCTGTGTGTCCCTTCCTGCATTTTAATGGGAAGAAACAGGTGCAGCATTGCTTCCCACTCCCTGCAGCCTAATAAAGCCAGTGACTGAGCGCTGTACCAAGTGGTACAGTATTTAGCATGCCACACGTTCAGGCACAAATGCACAGAATGCAGATCTGCGTACCAGGCATTTGACTTTGAGCACATACGTCCCTAAATGAGTGTTTTGCTTGTTACAGCATTCATCCACAGACAGGCTTCAGGGAGTGGGGAACAACGCTGCACCTGTTCCCCCCCACTAAAATGCAAGGAGAGGGGCATAGCAGCTACATGATGGCCCTGTGTAAGGGACCTAAAATATAAGCGTCCATCGCTCTGTGAAGAGTGTACAATATTAATGCAGTGGTTGGAAAGCACTCAGTACACACTAGAAGTTATATCAGAATGTGCAAAGCATCATCATTGAAGAACTACAACCTTCAGCAAATCCACAGCAGCCGCTATGTGGCAGGACGATCTGGGACTTTTATTCTCTCGGCAGCCTGCGCCAAACTCGCCACTTTAAGGCTAATTGGACCTTGAACGCTCTGCTCTTGCAGACTTTTGGAGGGGATCACAAGGGAATCGGCTCACATCTGCTACTACAAAGCTCCGTGCTGGAAATGTGCGCACCATCTGGTTTCCTTACCACTGGGCCGACTCCTCCAAGTACATTTTACCAGACAAAATACGGAATTACAATCACACTTAGTAGGGCTCTGGATCCAGGGGTTTACATATGATCCCAGCAGTCTGCGCTGGAACATTAACCCTGAGCTGTCTGGGCTAGACGGGGATACGGAAAGATGGAAGAGGTCAAATGTAGATTACCGATTGATCGAACGCTATTGCAGTGCATGTGTAGGAGTTCTTATCTAAAGCTGAACTGTAGGCAAGTATAAAATACACAAATAAAGGCAGCTCTGTATTCACCGAGGTGAGATTTGTACGTCTTCCTGCACTGGCAGAGAAAATGTACTGCTGCTTATAGGATGCAAGGAGGTGCCAATAATCCTAGTGGCATCCTCACACGCTGGAAACTGCAGCATGATATTTGAAACCGCGCTGTACTACGCGGTTTTACTGCTGCCGCGCTTTTGGAAAAGTTGCAGGGACCTTTTCCCTGCATTTTCAGGCGGTACAGCAGCCTATTTACATGAATGGGCGGCTGGGTCCAAGCAAACACAGGAACCGGCCTGATACATTTAATAATGTATTCTGTAATTACAAGCAGAATACATTTGACTTGGTATTCGCCCCATGCCAGAACTGTACAGCCAGGCTGGACTGGGAGATGAGGAAAGCAGTACCAGGACCCACACAGTTCATGTGCTGAAAAGTAGCATGCCGATAGGAGGAGCACATTACTGTGCAGCTTCTTTCTCCTTTTACTGTCCAATCACAGGCTACGGTGGGTCCCAGGTAAAGTGGGGTCAGAGGAAGTTGAATGATGCTGGCCATTACACCGACTAGTGGCAGAATAACTGCAGGGGAAATCTCTCGATTGAAACTGAACATTGCACCACAGGATGGTTTCGTTATATTTTCTTTTAAATTTGTTTGGCTGGCGTTCTGATTTAAAGATGTCCAGCCAAAACGTTTTCTTATTTTTTTAAATTGAGTGGGAATGGTTTATAACCCATTTAAAATGTTCACTGCTCTCTGGAGCTCCGTTTCTTCTTACTTCCCGTCCTTCCGATGTGCTGAAAGTAGAGTAATAGGAAGGCTAGAACCTCTGTCAATTTTTTTTTATGTTACATTTATGTCCTTGTAGATTTTTCTCACTTCCTGTCTGGTGAAACTGTTGTCAGAAGGATAGGAAGTGAACATCTCCAACAGATGCCCAGATAACAGTAATAAAAAAACAAAAAAAACTGGCAGGAGTTTGAACCCTTCCCCGCTGCATCTAGTGTTTGACCAGTTTAAGACAGCAGTTTGTTAAAGTGGATGTAAACCCAATGATGTCACAATGTAGAGTATAAGATTTCCTATCATCTGTGCCCAGTCTTGCCACACAGAGTTAATCCAGCGCTGAGTAATCCTCTTTTACTGTTCAGTGAAAATTAACAGAATTCCAGATAAAAACCTGCCTAAATAAAAAGTCCTTTCCTCTCTCCTTGCTTTGAGTGACAGGTTATTTACATATCTAGATGGACTTGTTTATTACATGTTATGTTAATCATAACAAGAGGTGATCCAAAGTTCATTGTATATTACCAGGATGTGTTATGTGGGGGAGGGGTGCATTTCTCACTTTTTATACTGTGAATCACCTCATGTTATGATAAACATGTCTAAGCTAGATAAGAAAATAACCTGTCACTCAAAGCAAGGAGAGAGGAAAGGACTTTTTATTTAGGCCAGTTTTTATCTGTAATTCTGTTAATTTTCACTGAACATTAAAATAGGATTGCTCAGAGCGGGATTAACTCTGTGTGGCAAGACTGGGCACAGATCATAGGAAATCTTATACTCTACATTGTGACATCAAAAAAACAAAAAAAAACTTTTTTGGGGGTTTACATCTACTTTAATAACTACGATGCCCTTTGCAAAGGAAACGATAAACCAAGTTCCCCTTTACAGCTAGAAGCACGCAGCTGTGCATGCTCCTAGCCTTGAGACTGCACCGTCAATGACAGCTCACATTGTCTGCCAAGGAGCCAATCGTGGTGGTCCCCTATCTTTTATCGCCATACCAATTAAAGCAAAATGATAGTAAGAGGTTTGTTGCTTAACAATCTTTGCAGCTGTCACTGTATATCTTTCTCTGTGCACTTGCTGTGAACAGACAAGTTTCCTTATAAAAGAAAAACCGTACAGAGTAGTTAAAAAAATAAAGCTTTACAAATACGTGAAGAAATTTTTTGTTTTTGGGAAGCACACAAAGTTCTCCGGTCATTAAAAAACGTAGATTCATTTTCCTGCTGTACAGTTGGCCGAAGATTGATGAAACTAAATACGGAGTTGGTAGACCAATCGTTCGATTCTTGCATGGTTTGTGAGCTTGCTTCAGCAGTCACTTTCCATTTAGGGCTCTTTCACACGGAGCGGACCGTTTTTGATCTGCCCCGTGTGTGTCCGTCGGCTCAGCGTGGATCATCCGTAAATCCCCGCTGAGCTGTTGGCGGACAGGGCGGTCCCCACACACTGTGCAGAGACCACCCTGTCTTTCCTCCACTCTCTCCATGGGGAATCGGATGAATACGGACCGTCTGTCCGTATTCATCCGATCCGCCAGACGGAAGAAAAATAGGGTTTTCTTCTGTCCGAAAAAACGGATACTTGCGGACGTTAGCGGACTTGTAAAAAACGGACTGTTTGTCCGTACGTGTGAAAGGGCCCTTAAAGATTTAAAATGAACGAACACGTTGGAATTTTTTTTATAAAAATAAATGAAAAATGGTAAAAATATATATATATATATATAACAAATATAACACTCTTTAAGGACAGCCTGATGTGATAATTTCTTTCATCTCCATCACCCCGCTATATTTCCATAAGGCGGCCTCTTCTCCCTAACCCCCTCCTTGTTTACAGGCAAAGAGCATTGGGAGTTTTCAGCTCAATCGGTTTCTGGCAGGATCAACAGGAAATTCTTGCACTTACATGCAAACAGATGCAACTAAACACTTTGAATGGTGTATTTAACAGGTCAAAAAGGGAGCAAACAAAAGAAGTCAGGGTTTACATCCACTAAAAGAGCCTTGTGTGCCTAAAAATGAATCATAGTTTACAAAGTTTAGTACTTCAGCATTTTAAATTTCCTTTTTTTTGTAAAGTTACAATTTCATTTTAAATTAATCCTGAAATCAATAAGGATGTCATTGTTGACCTTCTTCTGAGATGCCAATTTCCTGGCTGTTCCTCTGGTTTTAATATTCTGAGCCACTGACCTGGAACAAGTATGCAGACTGGTAAAGTCAGATTAAAATCTGAATTTCTGATCTGTATACTTGTTCTAGGTTGGGGACCACATGTGTGGCGAGTTACTGCACCTTTCACATTTGTACTGTCCACATAAAAAAAAAAAAAACACCCTTAGTGTATTCTGTACCAATGTTCGCCCAAACACCACTTGAGACTCACCGATAGCTTGTGCCAGAGCGATAACAACTTCCTGGCAGGTAGTGGCCTCGGTCACCCCACACACGATGCGCTGGACTCCATCCACCCACACTTTGAGCTCCATGCTGAGGCTCTGAGGGGTCACACTGGTGTCACTCCCTTCCAATGTCACGTCATGTTCATCGCTCTACAGACGGGAAGAGGAGCCGACTCTGCAAAGATAAATAAATACAGATCAGTTTCAGCCATGTCAGTCTGTTTACAACATTTCTCTTCATAAAAATAAAAGATGTCCTCAGAAGAACAGAGGGATCCCATGTGACGGAGCCTGACGTGACCATCCACGTCTGGGTTTATGGCAGAAAGGGCCACCAAGGGGGAGAGGAGAGGGCGGCTGTGAGTCATGTATTTATTTTATTAGGGAATAAAACCATTTTAAAGGCCATTCATCCGCAGCCTGAGGAGAAGCATCACTTGTGATACATTTAGTACAAATTATCCTAACAGCAGCAGAGCACAATGGAACAATTTGCCTTGTATTATAGTTATTTGGATGGAAATTTGTGAACAATAATAATAATAATAATAATAATAATAATAATAATAATAATAATAATAATATAAAAAAAACATAATACAACTTGAATTTCAAAGACGAACTACAAGCTGCAAAACAGATAGTCGCTATGACGTTGGACGGCACCCGAGTGGCACCATCCTGTGGCACACAAGAAGAGCCAGCAGAAGGGGTAGGGGGTGTATTGATGAAGTGGCACCATGTTTTGCAGACTGGCAAGGGGACACCATGATGTACTGTTTCAGGTGACACCAACCTTAGTGACACCATTGAGACACAGTTTAGGCTACATTCATACCGATGATTTAAGCTGGTGTGAACTGTAGCTGTGGCAGTGAGGCTGCCCGCCCTATTCACTATAATGCAGGTCAGCGGCGCCAGTAGCTATTCACAGCTCTCTGCACAGCCAGCGTTTACCCATAAAAACGAGGCTCAGATTTTTACTGTCCCCCCAACCACACATACATATAAAAGTGCTAACCCAGTGGTGATCAACCAGTGGCACCGCGACCTACTGCTCTGAGATGGAATAGAATACGTTTATTACTAAAATCACAGTGTATATGTGGCCATATCTGTTCTGCAGTGGTTACTGGGCTGCTTTTAAACTGACCCGCAGGTGCCGAGCAGTTTACCTGTGGGTTACCTACACTGAGCCATAGACTTCTATTACCTGCAAGTTTTGTGAGCTTTTTGAAAATGCACCACACCTACAGAATATAATAGAAGTCTATGGCACCACACCTACAGAATATAATAGAAGTCTATGGCAAAGTGCAGCCAACTTGCAGGAAAGCCACAGGTGAACTTTGCTGCACTTGCGGTGCCCCTTTCACATAGTCAGTCCGACCCAATCAAACCCTCCATTCACGTCGGAGTGGCAGATGTAACTTGTATGTGAGCTCTATAGTGTAGAGTGGGCTGCCATCCACCTGTTCCGCTCATTGTGGCCTGCAACCGGTTACAAAGTCACTTAAGTGGCCCTTGCTTATCAAAAGGTTGCGCACCCCTGTGCTAACCACTACACCACTTTGCTGCCCATACGTATATATACCCGTACATGCTCCACTTTCTCCTGCAACACCTTACTACAAAAATCCTCCTTTTCTGCTCATACCGCTAAAAGACTAAAATTAATGTAGCTCTGTATTAAAAAATAAAAAACTGAATTCCAACCTTCTCTTTATTCTTTCAGATAAGTACAGACTCCTCTTTTACTGAAAATGCTTCCTCTGATTTCACTGCACACTGAGCTTCTCACAATGTGCATTAAAAGCTGCAGTAAGTCAGATAGAGCCGACCCTCATTACATGCCTGGAGATAGTCCAGCATCAGCGGGGCATGGGTGCGCAACTTATGGCTCTCCAGCTGTTAAGGAACTACGAGTCCCATGAGGCATTGCAAGGCTGATCGTTACAGGCATGACTCCCGAAGGCTGAGGCATGATGGGACTTGTAGTTCCACAACAACTGGAGGGCCACAGGTTGAGGACCCATTCCTTCGCAGCCTGACTGACCCCGTCAATCATTGGATTTCAGCTGCTTTAGGACAGAAAGTAAATGGAATTCTCTCCAATCAGGACATACATGGTAAGAAACAAAACTGACTTTACTATCCGTGAAGTTTAGGTTTTGTTACATTTTATAGTATGCGATTTAAATACGAAGTGTTACGTAAACAACTTAGGGAACAAAAAACCTGAATAGAACCAAAACGACTTTCAGGTAACCTTGACACAACGTCCTCGCCCCTCCCAAATACACTAGAACGACTTTATAAAAAAAGCGGGAGGGAGGCCGGTGGTTTGTGTACGACAAGTGACGCTGAAGGACGGCAGCAATTATTTTTCATTTCACACTCAAGGTCTCTTCACACGGCGGAATCACTAAGTGAATGAACAAGTTTACATTTCTCATACACTCCTCAGTATACAATCCTATATGCCAACACGCCAGTCTGTCCATCTATGACGGCCTCATTCAAGAGTCGCTCTGCCGTCAGAGTTCTTATACAGCCGTGGCGACACAACCAACGCCAATGAGGTAAAGCCTTTTTCTACCCGCTCATTACAATATTGTAGGAGAAAGAAGTACTGAAGGATTAACCAACACAGAAGGAATGACTTCTGTCGTGGAAAGTAAACACGTCAGTTATTTCTAGGCCAGTGACTAGACAGATTAAAAGTAGAGCTATAGACTAAACCCCCCCCCCCATTTTGGATAGCGCAAGGGGTTATAACTCATGTAAGGTTTATTTTTGCCACCTGCACCCCATGAAGATTTCCCTTCACTTCCTGTTCCATAGCCAAATCAGGAAGTGATTAGAAATCCCTGCAAATTAAGAGAATTCTTTGGGGGCCCCCAGGTCACCAGAACAAGTGTCCCCATTGGAAGATTTCACCGCTTTTACGGTTCTGGGGACAACCCAAAATTCTGGATTTTTTTCTTTCACATTCCATGATAATGATAAATGGGACAAATAGTAAGGGTGAATCTCCCTAATGGGGACACAGACCTTGGTAAAAACATAACAGGTGTTATAATCCTCCTTTTGGATAGAGGGGATTAAAACTCCTGTAAAGTTTATTTTTGCCATCTCTGTGTACTATTGCGGAGATTTCCCTATACTTCCTGTCCCATAGCCAAGCAGGAAGTGAGAGGAAATCCCTGCAAACTAAAGGAATCTCTTGGGGCCCCCAGGTCACCAGAACTAGTGTTCCCATTGGAAGATTTTATTCCTCTTACTTTTCTTACCTGTCTCCGTTGCACGGACGTGTGCAATCTTAAAGCGCGACATATTTGGTATCCGTTTACTCGGTGAATCATCATCTTTCATATTTTACAAAGAAAGGAGTTATGCATTTGAAAAACTGCTGCACAAATACATGTGCCACTAAGAAATTGCAACAACCGCCATTTTATTCTTTAGGGCCCTTGCATCGCACAGACATCACATGCAATGTCTAACATCGCACAAGTGTAAACTCAGGCTAAATGACTATTCTTGGGTTTCGATACACTTTTACGTCAAACTCAGCAAAGCAGAACATTCTTTTTAAACAGGGAGGGGAAAAGAGTAGGCCATTTTTGCGTTTTTGACCCTGCTGGCCATTCTTCCCCACCTAGTGAGCGCACAGTTGATCGGGAGAACATTCTGCAGATGAGTGAGAAAGATTAAATTCTGCGGAACGCCCGCCTGACATATGAAAGAGGAAAATGAAGCTGAGTGTGTCCAGGTCTGTGGAGGGTTCGAAGGGCTGCAATTGCCAACATCTTCAGAAGAGATACTATATCTGCAAATGGATTAGGACAGCATTATAAAACAAAATCCCTGTCTGTACTAGAGATCATGAGACTGCCAGCATGCCGCTGCGGGACGGTGACCAGAATTAAATGAGCACCTATGTTTAAAGGGTCAGTCCACCAATATGTCAGCTATAATTGAATCTGCAATCAGCCCACACCAAATTTAGTGTTATTAAACACACAACAGTAAAAACAGTATTTATATGCAGTAAAGCATGCGCACTGTGGAACCTAAGGGGTAACCCTCCACGTTGTGTAAAAGGGCTGTTTGATCTGGTCTTCTCTGATCCTCCCATGTTTCCCCCCCCAAGTCCTCTAACAGTACAGAGCCTTGGGGGCATTCTACAAATGCTCAGTTTGGTGTGCATTTTTTTTTTGGAGGGTGCATGTGATCAGCACAGGGCCAATCAGCACCGCCAAGACAGATGGTCAGGGGTCCTGCAGCCTCGTGGGACAGTCAGAAGAGAATGAAAACTCCTCCTACAAGCCTTTACCAGACACTAATAGAAGTCACAATACTGCTGAGAAAAGGTGTTCAGCAGTTTATATTTACTAAAACTTTTGCATTTCCATGTTCTGTTTGACCAGATATAGTAAATGCAGGGTCCTGGGTTTAGTAACACCTTAAAACTCAAAAGCAACCATTCTATTGCTGTATACCAATTAGATGTGATGCCTGCATTTTCCAGATCAACAATGCTGCTGTTTCACCTGTGCGCCTTCATCCAGAATGGGGACACTAAGGCCCCTTTCACACTGGGGCGGGAGGTGCGGCGACGGTAAAGCATTGATATTTTTATGGGCGCCTTACCGCTAATTTCGCAGTGCTATTTAGCCGCTAGCAGGGGGGTTTAACCCCCCGCTATAGGCCGAAAAGGGGTTAAAAAAATAAAAAAGGTCTGCAGAGGCGCTTTGCCGGCGGTATAGCGGCGGTGTTGCATTGCAATAAATGGGCAGGAGCTGTATACACACTAGCAGGACTTGTTTTCCATCCTGCCAGCACATTGGAGAGAGGGCAGCCGCTGTTTAACCACTTGAGGCCCGCGCTATAACCGAATGACAGCTACAGCGCGGACCTGAAAATCCAAGCCACCGTCTTTTGACGGCCGCCCCTTTGGGCGTTCCCCGCGCGCGCTCCAGAGTGCGCAGCGGGGAAGCTCTGTGTTGGCCGTGTCCCATGTAGAAGAATACGTATCGCCCTAAACTGAGAAAAAAAAAAAAAAAAAATTTTTTTTTTTTAAATTGGGATATTTATTATACAAGTAAAAAATATTGTATTTTTTTTCAAAATTTTCGCTCTTTTGTTTATAGCGCAAAAAATAAAAACCACACAGGCAATCAAATACCACCAAAAGAAAGCTCTACTTGTGGGGGGAAAAAGGTCAATTTTGTTTGGAAGCCACGTCGAACGACTGCGCAATTGTCAGTTAAAGCGACGCAGTGCCGGAAGCTGAAATTTCACCTGGGCAGGAGGGGGGTATATGTGCCCAGTAAGCAAGTGGTTAAGGTTGGTTTGGAGACGCTATAGCGCCTGCAAACCACCCCAGTGTGAAAGGGGTCCAATACAGGTGGTGCGTTACTGGCCAGATCACCAGGTGAAAACACAGGGAAAAGCCTACAAACAAAAAAATCTGATGCAGCCAACCACATCTAAAGACTTATAAGCTGCAATGTATTCTATTTTTTTAGTTTGGCGTTTATTATCACTTTAAGGCCTACTCTAGCATGACGTTCCTCCGAATTCTGGGGACTAGGTTTGGAAGCCTCCTGACAAAGGAAGCGACAAGGAAAATTACATTTCTGGCAAGATCAATAGGCATTTTTCGTACTTGCTGAAAACATCTGCTAAGCTGTAATATATACACATTTATTTCCCCTTGGTTTAGTTTACTTCAAGCGTCTGCATTTAAGGAAAAATCTAAAAATATGAAGACGATGACCTCATCTTTAGGGTACGAATGATTTTATTGTTGCAAAACTACAAGTCCCAGCACTGAATCTGATTAGTGCTAATTTGGCGTTTTGGATGAGATTTTCCATAGCAAGCTTTAGCAGGCTTGCGTTAACTGGGGTCACCGAGAGTTTCCCCCACTCACCGTCACGTCATCAGCCGCTACAGTCCATCCCCTCCCACCTAACCTCTTAAAAATAACCTTCAAACGTCCCTGAAAATAGTTAAATCATGAGACAATGGAGCACAGGGCCGTTTTTCCTCGGCCTGGACTGAAAGTCGTATTTTTAAAATCAGAGAAATTAACAAGTCCAACATGAATTGGAACCATCTGTGCGCTATTAATGTGCGCTGTACCTGCCAAGAGACTGTTTCCATGCGCCGCCCGCTTCCCCCCCACTCCGGTGACCCCCCCTTTTCTGTGCTGACATCCTGCAATTCAATCCTGAGCTCCACCATCCTAAACAAACAGTCCTGCAATCAGCGGCACAATAAGGATTCTGGGCCAGAGTGTTCCAGGGAGATGCAGGGGGTACGGACCATGGGGGTGGGGGGGGGGGGGGGCGACACATGTGACAGCAACTTATTTCCTAAAGTGTCTTTCTGCCATCAGAGAATCTGTATAATACAAAAGGGCGCTTGTTAAATATTCATCTAATGTCGGTATAATTATACTAACATAGCCCGAGGCCCACGGGTGGACGTGCGTGGTTTTATGGTCTCCTAAGCTCCTTGTGCATGATGCTTGTCACATTTCCCAGGTTTTTAGAAGTGGATGTTCCGGCTAAACTTTCTCCAGCCGCAAGACGACTTGCGATTCAGGCAAAAAAAAAAAAAAAAAAAGTCAATAGATTGCAAATTTTTTATAGGCATTTTCAATAGCCCAAATTAGGAAAGGAAGGTGTATCTCTAAATCCAAGAACAAAATGATAAAATATTGCAGCTGATCAGTCATTTTTTATTTTTTTTAGGCTTTTCTCCTCCCTTTCCATCCAATGATCCCATCAGTAACACTTCCTGTCCTAGGGTGACAACGCTGACTGTACTGTATTTATGGAGGATCAGAGTTGTCACCCTAGGACTCCACCCAGTGCGGGAAAGGCGCGGTCCATGCCGATTTTCTGCACTTCTTTTGCTATCAGCTGCTGGTGCTTAGTACTAGGGTTGTCCCGATACCACTTTTTTAGGACCGAGTACAAGTACCGATACTTTTTTTCATGTACTCGCCGATACCGAATACCGATACTTTTTTTAAATGTCATGTGACAGTTTTCAAACCACAATACAGACTAAGGATATTTTCTTTAGAATTATGAAGAACTCTAACTCAAGACATTATAAAAGAATAAAAATGAGTAAAAATGAATAAAAATGTTTTATTTGCTTGTCGCGCAGTAGTAAAAAACTCAAAGAATTTTCACAGAACAGGTTGATAAATACAAAAAAAGTATTCTATTTAGGTATCGGGAGCATTTGCGCGAGTACAAGTACTCCTGCAAATACTTGGTATCGGTCCTGATACCGATACTAGTATCGGTATCTGGACAACCCTACTTGGTACCATGCGATTTGATGCAGCGTGTTATTCAAAATTAGTGCATGCACTACTTTTTGTGCAATCAGATGCGATTGCAGCCCATTCAAATGAACGTGCTGAGAAAAAAAAAAAATTGCACTACAGGGGAATGCATAGGAATCAAAGGCTACACACAGCGTCCTTTTGCGACTCTGGTGTGAGCCAGCCCTTACACAAGAACTTCTGGGACAGCCACAGGTGAGCAGATGATGCTTCCTCTGCCAGGTGCAACTTACTCCTTACCTTCCCCACTATGAGCAAAGCAGAGTTTTTCTTTAAGGTTGGAATGGGGCTCTTGAATTATGGAAGTACAGTTTCAACTATACATTCTTCATCCTGGGGAGAGGAGGCCCTGCATATAAGCAGCTGTATATACAGATTAAAGAAAACAACCAAACTGCGCTAGAAACTGACAGGAATGAGAGGTCAGGAGAGAACGACAACACTTCTCTTCAAGGTGCACACAAACAGTCAATAGCTGACAATTTAAGTGGTATTGGGTGGTGATCAGAATGTTATCTAGGAGTCACTTCAAAATGGATCTCTGGTAACTTCATTCTTCAGGATTAGTATGTACAGTATCTGACATATTCCAATAGACATCACCAATCACATACTTCAAAAAATTATTATTTTTCTACAGGATTTATATAGCGCCAACAGTTTGCATAGGGCAGATAGTACAGTGACAATACAATTCAATACAGGAGAAATCAGAGAGGCCTGCTCGTTCGAGCTTACAATCTAAAAGGGAGGCTTCTGGGAAGAGAAAAGCTCTCAGGGATCGCCTAAATATGGAAAATAGTAGTAGGTAGTCGGACAGATTGGGGAAGGGAATTCCAAAGGATGTGAGATGCTTGGGAGAAGCCCTGGAGATCAGCACAGGACAAGGCGATAAGGAAACTAGAGAACAGGAGGTCTTGGGAGGAACTAAGAACAATTTGGTTGGCATTTTGAGATGGCTTTGTAAGTTATTAATATTTTGAATGTCATTTGTTGGGCGAGTGGCGGCCAATTGAGGGATTTGCGTAGAGGGGTAGCAGACGCTGAGTGGTTAGTGAAGGTTGCAGCATTCTGGACTGAATAGGGGATAACCTATATAAAAAGACAAGCTAATGAGGAGGGGGCGAGAGATTACCAGGGAAGGGATTAGGAGCTTTGTGGTGTTCTTGGTTAGGGAGGGGTGTATTTTGGAGATGTTGTGGAGGTTGAGGCGGAAAGCTTTGGAAAATGATTGGATGTGGGGCCAAAAAGGAGAATTCCAGGGGACTACACCTAGCACCCTGGCATGCAGGGATGGTTGTGCCACTGATCGACAAGAGAAATCTTGGGAAGGGACACATGGGGGAGGAAATATGAGCTCAGTTTTGGATAGATTGAGTTTGAGGAAGTGGTGTGACATCCAGACTGATATGTCAGTCAGTAAATTAGTAATGCGTGAGGAGACGGATGTTGCGAGTTGAGGGTTAGAGAGATAGATTTGTGTTTCATCAGGGTAGTAATGATATTGAAAGCCATAGAAGGTAATCAGTTGACCAAGGAAAGAGGTGTATATTGATAATACCGGTAGGAGAGGTCCAAGAACAGAACCTTGGGGGACCTCGGAGAAAAGGAAGAGGAGGAAGTATAATTGTAGGCGACACCGACGGCGTAGTGGGAAAGGCAGGATGAGAGCCAACAAAGAGCATAGTCATGGAGACCAAAAGGCGTAAAGTTTGAGAAGGGGGGGGGGGGATGGTCACTCTTATCAAAGGCAGCCGCAAGGTCCAGAAAAAGTAGGGAGTACAGAATAATGTCCATTGGTTTTTGCTGTTAGTAAATTTGTGAGTTTTAGAAGAGCAGTTACAGTGGAGGGGTGAAATCAAGACTGAAGGGGATCAAGTTTATACTCCATGAGGTGGCCACTCCGTCGTAGGCCAGGTGTTCAAGGAGTTTGGAGCTTAGGTTAAGATAGATGGGGTTCCAATGAAGGCTTTTTATATATGGGGGTGACTAATGCATGTTTCAGAGAGTTGAAGATGCCACAAGAGGGAGAGATTATAGGATAGCGTCAGAGGGTGACTGCTTGTGGTAATTTCAGAAGAGAAAAGGTAAAGTAGCCACCTTTAAGATTAAAATATCATCCTGCCAGCAGGAGGAAGCATTTCTTCAGTCTCCTCTCCTCCAGACTAACATTGTCACAAGTCATAGGTTGAGGGGCTGCAGCAGGGACTGGTGTGTCAGAGGTTTGGATCCAAAAACTCAAGCATCGGGATTTACATGATTGTTTCACCTCTGAGCCAGCATCTCTGTCCAAGAAGTAGACGGTGACCCTGGATGATGCATGAATAAAAATGGCACTGTCCTTCTGGAGAGAAAAGCAAATGAAGACAGGAAGAGCGTACAACGATCAGAAAAAAATACTCACTTAGTATAAAAATAAAAAAATAGATCTGATGATATGCCCACTTCAAGGATCAGAAGAGTTTTGTAGGACCAAGACTCATTTACCTCATCTAAAGCATATAGACCACACACCCCAACTTAGACATTTGGGGGGCTCCAAAACGCACAAACACACTGCAAATGGTAAACGTAGTTAGGTCAGTTTCTCAGATGACTCAGATTTCGTGACTCATACACTCTTCACCCCCTCCCAGCTTTTTAGTTTTCATCCCGTTGCTATGGGAACCAGACGTCATTTTCTTCTCCTTTCTCCTCTTCTGTGGATATTACAGAGCGAGAAATTAGGGCTCCTTCCATTTAAATCGCCCATTGAAAACAGCAAAACATCCTACGGGGGAAGTGTAAATCCAGACGATTACGTAAGACAGAGGCTGCGGAATTCAAGCGCTCGCTCAAATAAACTGGCGCCTCTGGCAACCAAACGGTGACGTCTGCCTGACATCGATCGCACAAATTACACACTGGAAGGATGGAGCCCAGGAAATATGTAATTTTCTGAACATATTTGAGAAAAATATAGCTAGATATAAAAGGAATCACTAACCGGGTCAATTGCCTCAACTGGATCTCTGTAAAAATCACACAAAGTGTCTGGATTATAGATTACAGGTATTTATACAGTGTCGGTGATTTACACAGCACTGTACATTCAACATCAGTCGCTACCCCCTGGAAGCTAACAATCCAAGTTCCCTACCTCACATACATAGAAATACATGGTCCAATTTACAGTGGGGATCGAAAGTTTGGGCACCCCAGGTAAAAATTTGTATTACATGTGCATAACAAAGCCAAGGAAAGATGGAAAAATCTCCAAAAGGCAATAAATTACAGATTAGACATTCTTATAATAATGTCAAAAAAAAGTTAGATTTTATTTCCATCATTTATTCTTTCAAAATTATAGAAAACAAAAAAAAAAAATTGCGCTATATACAAAAATAGAGCGACATTTTTGAAAAAAATAAATCAATATTTACTTTTTGTTATAAGAAAAATCAAATAAACTAAATTTGAGTCAAACATTTAGGCCAAAATGTATTTAGCCACATGTCTTTAGTAGAAAAAAAAAAAAAAATCACAATAAAAAAACACAATAGCTACCTAGCGGGAACAGCGACATTAATACAGCGATCAGAAAAATTATCGCTTAGTGACACTGGCAATAGGGAGTAAAAGGGTTAACTAGGGCGGTGATCAAGGGGTTAAAACTTTATTAGGGGGGGTACAGGGGCTACCCTGAACCTAACACTAACTGCCTGTCACACTGACACTAAATGCAGTGATCATACATATATGATCACTGCATTCAGTGACACCGACGGGGGGGGGGGGGGGGGGGGGGGGGGGGGGGGGGGGGGGGCTTGATCGCAAGGGGTTAAGTGTGCCTGCGTGTCCTGGTGTCAGTGTAGTGTTGTGCAGACTTACAATGTGATGTGATCTCTCCTCAACGGCGGTTGAAAAAAACGCCGAGAGCAGAGATGACATCACTTCCGTCTTCCTGTGTTTACACAGGAGGACGAAGTGACACTGCAGGTGAGCGCGCGCATTGGCTGGGAGCTATCCGGAGTGGCGGACAAAAACGAACCGCCACCCCCTCAGCACAGATCGCTCCTACAGCCACCGGGACCGTCGCATGTCCCACATCAAGGCAGCCACGTACAGGTACGTTGATGTGCCTGTCCGTGCCATTCTGCCAACGTAAATGTACATGCGGCGGTCCTTAAGTGGTTAAACACCACAGCCTACCTGAGTATGGTTGCTGACCATGTCCATCCCTTTAGGACTACAGTGATCGGATTGGTCATAGGGCATACTAGGCATATGCCCGGTGGGCCGCGACGGCCAGCAGGTCATGTCTCTAATGTGGGGGGGGGGTCTGTAATGTAGAAGGGGCACTGTACTGTAGGGAGGTCTGTGTAACATGCAGGGGGTCCAGAACTGTTAGGGGGCGTCTGTGTAACAAATGGTGGGGGGCTGTGTAATATAAAGGGGTCCAGAGGTACAAGGTGCTGGAACCTCATATCCAATCATTAACCGCCGCCGCAAAATGGGGTCCAACCCGGTATAAAAGGGCGGAAATGGACATACCCACAAATCACGAGAATCAGATGAAACTCTGGATGGTTATAATAAAAGTAAAATCAGCTAAATCAGAGAAAAAACAAAAATAAAGTATTTGTCTCCATAAAAGCCACGTGCACATAAAATAAACTTTTAGAATTTTAATTGTTTGGGGTGTGTCCCTTTTATAGCAAACTTGGCGCTGGAATTGGCAATTCTGAACCTCATCAATATTCCTTACATTAATGACAGTCATGTTTGCCAACAAAAGTTTTGTGTTAAAAAATAAAAGTCCATTCTGCCAATGAACGGCAAGCCAAGAGAATGTTTCGGCTGCCCCATGTACAAGTCACTACACCCACCTGCAGTGCAGGCGCCGCAGATGAAAGAACAGAAACAGCAGGTCGCGGGGGTTGTTTTTCCTCTGGAAACATTCTGAACAAAATTGCGCATAAATAATTTTCCTGGGAGTGCCCATCCCACGTGCGCTCCGCACCTAAACCGATCTATTTTATTTTTATTATTCAATACCTACAGCATCGGAGGCTGGCTCATAAATCAGAGGAGCTTCTACAGAGTTGGGCAAAGAGGCTGCCATATCGCCAGGTGGGGGAATTTTTATACATGGATGACAGGCAATCAATATGATGATCTTCAACCCACCCGTGGAGCGTCGCAAAGATTACTTTCTTATGAGGAAGAAATATAAATAAGAGATAAGGAGTTTTATGAATCACATAAACAAATGCAGATCATGTTAGCTAGACCTTTAAGCCTCACGCACACACCGAACGTTTGCTCAGCTTCTCTGAACGCCTTTCCTCTTGGCAGGAGAAAAGCAGTTCTAAAAAAAAAAAAAAAAAAATTGAAAAAGCTGCGTATTGCAAGTAAATGCATTCTATTGGGCAGAATAATTATTTATTCTGCCCATTAAAATGCATTAAATGCACAAACGCGACGAATCACATCTAGCGTTTTATGCACGTTCTGCATTATTTTCTGCCCAAATGCTCGTCTCCTAAACTGTCTGGTGAGGGGCTTTTTACTGCCTGCAAACAACCCCCCTCTAATATGCCTTTAAATGCCAATGAGTGCATGGCAACCTAGGCCAACGCAGAGATGTGTTTAATGATTGGGTCTACATCTAATTTAAAGTGGAGGTCCAAAATTAAAAGCCAACAGCTACAAATACTGCAACTGCTTAATAAAAAGGACACTTACCTGTTCATGGTGCCCGCAATGTCGGCAGCAGAAGACGAACAATTGCTTGTCTCTCGACTGCCCCCCGCCACCATCCTCGGTGAGGGACTCAGGAAGTGATGCGTTGCGGCTTCACTGCCTGGTTCCCTACTGTCCATGCGCGAGTCGCGCTGTGAGTCTTTCACTGGTTCCCGCTGTGCTCTGGGAACTGTGCGTTTCCCAGAACACAGCGGGGGGCAAGTGAAGTGGCGAAGATAGCCGCAGATTCTGCGGCCATATATGCCTGGAAGTGGGTGCAGATACCTGTATTATACAGGCATCTGTAAACCCCCCCCCCCCCCAAAAGGTGGCAAATGCAACACCGGAGGGGGGGTTCTGAAAAGCGTAGGTTTGTGTGGACCTCCGCTTTAAATAGTCATGCCCATTGGGCTTACAAAAACAGTTTTCACAGGCATTTGCCACTTTTTTCTGCTTTTAAACTTTCAGGCAAAAAAAAAAAGGGCAAAGCACCTTTAAAATTAATTGTTTTTTTAAAGCCCAATGGGCAAGAGTTCTTGAAGTGTTGCTAAACCCACAACAGTAAAATCAGTCTGAGTATAAAGCATGCTCAGTATACTCACTCACTGTGGAACCTAAGGGGGTTAACCCCCCCGCATTGTGTAAAAAGGCTGTTTAATCCTGTATGCAATATGCACAGATTCTTCCACTATGGGCTGGGGGGTGCTGTACACAGGACTGGGGGGGGGGGCGCTGCACACAGGCCTCAAGGGGGGGGGGCTGCACACAGGCCTCAAGGGGGGGGGGGCGCTGCACACAGGCCTCAAGGGGGGGGGGGGGGCGCTGCACACAGGCCTCAAGGGGGGGGGGGGGGGCGCTGCACACAGGCCTCAAGGGGGGGGGGGGGGGGGGCGCTGCACACAGGCCTCAAGGGGGGGGGGGGGGGCGCTGCACACAGGCCTCAAGGGGGGGGGGGGGGGCGCTGCACACAGGCCTCAAGGGGGGGGGGGGGGGGCGCTGCACACAGGCCTCAAGGGGGGGGGGGGCGCTGCACACAGGCCTCAAGGGGGGGGGGGGGCGCTGCACACAGGCCTCAAGGGGGGGGGGGGGGGCTGCACACAGGCCTCAAGGGGGGGGGGTAATTTTTCCTGGTGCCTTACCCTCACCTGTTCTAAAGATTTCAGTTTAAGGCCAGAGCAGACACGAGGAGGGCTGGTATGATTGCTTTTTGAGAAGCAGGTCACCCAAGATGCTTCCCGTTACCATAGACACTTATCTCCAGCATGTAAAGAGCAGCTGAAGAGCTTCAATTGCTCAGCGACTTGCGGCACAGCCAGCGTACAAGAGAGGTGCAGCGCTTCGTATTATAGAACAACTCAATACTGGCGGCAAAAAAAAAAAAATATTATTTTATTTGTCACAAGTATGTGCTTGGAATGTACTTTACATTCAAAGGGTCGCCATTCTTTTTATGTGTGCCAGCTGGAGAGATTCGCTCCGTTTGTCCTGGTGACCACTGTCATCAATACTAAAAGAAAATCCATTGCGACTTGTCACTAGAACAGGAAAAGAGGGAAAATCTTTCAATGGAGACACCTTGGGGACAACGGTCTAAAGCTGGCCATATACTTTGCTTTTTTGGTCAGACAGCTCACACGCAGTAAAACCTTGGATTTTGAGCATAATTCGTTGCGGAAGCATGTTTGTAATCCAAAACACACTTATATTAAAGCAAATTTTTCCATAAGAAATAATGGAAAATCAAATGATTCGTTCTACAACCATTTATTCATAAGTCCTTCAGTTTATAGTCCAGATAAAAAGATTATAGCAATGTGATAAGTTGTGTAACCATAAAATGTCCATCCGCAAATGGAAGCCTCCGCAAGGGAGATTAGAAGCAAAATCCAGCAGGAGCTACAGAGTATCAAAGAGAAGAAAGGCGCCTCTAAGTGTAGCAATATGATTACATTTAAGGTACAACATGCAACAACTTGCATGGTTGATGATTAAAAGAGGCACATACAAGTATGCAGCCATCCAGGGGAAAAGCGGCCCACATAGTCCATCCTCCTCACCGCCAGTTCTCACCACTGTCAGGCTTGAACCTCTTGTGGAAGGGACAACAACAATGGTGGTGCAGAGGATGGTCTATGTGGACAGTAGGGATGAGCTCCGGCGTGTTCACACAGTCTACATGCAGAGCCCGCCAGGAAGTCTGCACGGCGCTGCGCTAACCACAGGCAGGGAGACATTTCCCGATCTCTGCAGCCGAGGATCGGGAATATGTCTCCCTGCCTGGGATTAGTGCAGCGCCGTGCAGACTTCCTGGCGGGCTCTGCACGTGGAGTGTTCGAGCATGCCGGAGCTCATCCTTAGTGGGCAGCTTTACCCCGGATGCCTGCATACTTAGATGTGCCCGTTTTAATCAACCACGTGAGTTGCTAAATGTTGTACCTTTTTTCTTTTTTTTTTAAATAAGAGTTGCTCGTCTTGCAAAACACCCTCCAACATTATATATATATATATATATAACACCCCCCCCCCCCCCATTGTGATCTGACAGAGGGGAGACTCCCCCCACCATCAGAAAACACCGATCAGTGTTACAGTCTATAGCCAGATCATGGAAACATCTCCAACAGGCTGGTCGTAGATTGACTTCTGTACCACTAGCCTGCCCATAAATGAACCAGCCAAATTTTGATCCATGTATGTCTGGCTTTAGATGAAAGCAATGGGTATGAAAGCTTTTTCTTTTGGGGGGGGGGGGGGGGGGGGGGGATTTCAGTAATTAGCGTGCAAAGATCTCCAATTCGATCAGAGAATCAATACAAGGCTGTGTTTGCAGACATCAGAGAAGTGACAGTTGAGGAGGGGAAGGGGATCAGCAAACTAGGTTGAATTGACCACAAACTCTCTTGCTCGGCTAATTACTGTTTACACTGACTCCATTCAGAGAAAAATGCCCACTCAGCACTTCTGGGGGATATTTAACGTATGGGGTGGGGGGAGGGGGCAGAGCCGCAGGCAATTTCTAACTTTTAATCTGAGCCATAAATAGAAAGTTAATTCACATTGCAGGAGACAGATTATAAACATGTTTATGTAACCGAGCGAACAGCTGACAGTCGCTGAATACGATAATCACAAGGTATAGCAAGCTCCAATCATACTTAACACGCATAAAACGTGTTCCATGCAAATATCTTATGGGGGGATTGTTACTGAAATGAAGGGTCTAATGACAGGGTCTCTTTAAAGTGTTACAAAACCCAGGACCCTGCATTCACTATATCTGGTCTCCCACAGTACACAGAAATGTTAGTAAATATAAACTGATAAATGCCCTCTCTTGTCAGCAGTATATAGCAGTCTTGCGACTTCTATTAGTGTCTGGTTAAAGATTGTAGACATTTTCACTGTCTGGACAGTGCCAATTGGCCCTGTGCAGATCACATGCACCCTCCCAATAATAAAAACAAAAACAATAAAATAACAAACAAACACACGCACACAAACAAACACAATCTCTTGCAATACACACCAAACTGAGCATGTGCAGAGTGCTGGGGGCACTCTGCACATGCTCAGTTTGGTGTGTATTGCAAGAGATTGTGTTTGTTTGTGTGCGTGTGTTTGTTTGTTATTTTATTGTTTTTGTTTTTATTATTGGGAGGGTGCATGTGATCTGCACAGGGCCTTGGGGAGGCTTTGTTCCATCAGGATATGGATTGGGGAAGGGGAGGATCAGAGAAGACAGGATCAAACAGCCTTTTTACACCCTTTGGGTTTCACATGGAGTATAACAAGCATGCTTTACTGCATGTACAGACTGATTTGACTGTTGGTGTGGTTGTGTACTTGTCTGGAGCACCAAGTGTCATTTCTGTCTGCTGCTTCATTCCTCGGATATCAGCATGAGTCACTTCTGACACCAAGACAAAAATGGTGACGGGGGAGGGATCTCAAGCTATTTGTTAGCCTCAGCTTTGTTCCTGTCTCCGCACTCTGACAGCTCAGACAAGCATTATACATTCTGTACTCTGAACAGATGTACAGAAGACTGCAGAAAAAAGGGTCCAACTTATGTAGGAGGATTTGTTTAATCTCCATCACCTGAGGTCACTCCACTAGGTATACATGAGGGTTTACAACCACTTTAAGTGCAGTACAAATGCGTCAATACCGCACAAGTTTGAACGACCATGACTATTTTAAATCCTCAAAAACAACTCAATCTGCTCAACAAAACCAAAGGCATTAATTCCCGACAAGCTCCACCGCCTATCAGGAGCTATAATTAAACAGGCCCAAAATTCCCGAAAACAATAGCGATGACTCACACGCTATTCAGATTTCTGCAGAAAACGCCATCTGGGGAAAATATCAGTGAAGGAGGCTCTTCAAGTTTCACTAAGCAACAAAGTAGGCAATAAGATAATGGCGGTATTAATAACCCCCTTATCGCCAGCGCAGATAAGGCCGAATTCCCGGCACTTCAAATATTGCCTCCTGCTGGAGTCCAACAAAGGCGGATTTTTGGACGGCACATTTTTAAGGAGCTAAATGAAGTTTATTGTTCCAAGGCTATACAAGCAAAACTTTATACATCAAGACAAGAGAACGATTTCCCGCACTTTCACGCGTATTCAAGTTACAAAACCCTCGGCCCAAAACCAGAAAAATCAAAACAAGCAGAACTCCAGGCACACGGTATATAGGAGTTTAAATAAAACAAATAGGTAAACTGTCCATAGCATGCATTGAACAGGCTCCGGGGTCTTCTCTCCCCCAGGGATGAGATTTCAGCATTGTAACTTGCAGGTCACAGCAAACTAACAAAAGAGCATTACCGCACTAATGAGGTCATCACTCCTCTCCTCTTCCTGTCAACAAGCTGCCTGCACAGTGCTATGCAGTAGAACCTGACTGCCAGTACTGACCCATTCCTGTGCCTTGTCCATTGACAATTTCTATATACCCTACTATTTCTTAGTCCTGAAAGGGGGGCACCAGTGAACACCTGAAACGCGTCAGTTTTTCGCCCTCCCAGAACTGGACAACTGCGCTATAGCCATCTATTGGCTAGAACACGGTCAGGAAGTTGTTAATGAATTTGATAAATGCCCTGTGCGCAAATTATCTATTTGTTTTAGATGGGCCCAGTAGAAACCCTGGCTCAGTAGTACTCAGTAGTAACCACCCCATCTCTACAGTAACCTCCCCCCAGCTCTGCTGATCCCTCGCTCAATAGTAACCCCTCCCCTGGCTCTGTTGATTAACCGCTCAATAGTAGTGGCCCTCACCCACTCAATAGTAGTGCCCCCCCAGCTCTGCTGATCCCCTGCTCAATAGTAGCCCCCTTCCCAGCTCTGCTGATCCCCTGCTCAATAGTAGCCCCCTCCCAGCTCTGCTGATCCCCTGCTCAATAGTAGCCCCCTCCCAGCTCTGCTGATCCCCTGCTCAATAGTAGCCCCCTCCCAGCTCTGCTGATCCCCCGCTCAATAGTAGCCCCCTCCCAGCTCTGCTGATCCCCCGCTCAATAGGAACCCCCGTCCCAGCTCTGCTGATCCCCCGCTCAATAGTAGCCCCGTCCCAGCTCTGCTGATCCCCCGCTCAATAGTAGCCCCGTCCCAGCTCTGCTGATCCCCCGCTCAATAGTAGCCAGCCCCAGCTCTGCTGATTCCCCCGCTCAATAGTAGCCAGTCCCAGCTCTGCTGATCCCCCGCTCAATAGTAGCCAATCCCAGCTCTGCTGATCCCCCGCTCAATAGTAGCCCCCCCCAAGTTCTGCTGATCCCCCACTCAATGGTAACCCCCAGCTCTACTGATCCCCAGCTCCATAATAACCCCACCAGCTCTGCTGATTCTTTGGTTCTCGCTCACCTCCAGCTATATTGTCCTTATGCTGCACACCACATGTGACATCTGTTAATTTCTCCTGCTCCGGTACCTCCTCTATGCTGATCCTCTGCCGCTCAGCTTCTGCTATAGCATTTCCATGTTGCACCACCCCAGTCCAGACCTTGTCCACCATCCTGCTGCTCCACACCAGATGTGATGTCTGAACCAGACACTCCCAGAATACACATAAAACGGAAAGTGACTGGTGAGGACATCTTTTCAGTTGACTTGTTGGGTTTCCCAGTGCATCCTGGGATCTCATATCTGCAATATTCCAAAACAACGTGAAGCCAACTCGGAATAAAAGCCTCTTAAAAGCTGCAGGTGCGGTTAGCGAGTTCCGTCATAGATTTCTATGGGGGCTTTGGAGAAGCTTTGAAGTACCAATAAATCGACATGGGGTATCATTTTTGCAGTGAAGCAAACAATGTGTAAACAGGACTGTAAGCTCACCATTTTAATTAAGGTACAGGGGCTTTGACTTGCATTCAGAGCGCTTAAAAAAAAAAAAAGAAAAAGTGTATTAAATGCCACATTTTGAAGCAAATCTGCCCCAAGAGTCTTATCCGTCCTGTTTTGGGTCCAGGACTATATGAATACTTCTATTCTTTATACAAAGGCCATCAGAAAGCTTATTTTGGCAGCAGAAAGCTGTAGTTGTGTTTTGAGGCATCCCTCAGACATGGACAGCAGTACCCATACTGAATGCAATATACATTCATCTCATTACAAACCCTGTAAAAGGTGGATAATGATCTCCTTATCCTGGGCGGAACATATGTCTCAGGCACACAGGCTATGCGGCAGCTAGTGATTTTAAACCTAAGAATAGCACGGAGCGGCGAGCACACTGCAGCGTGCCGGAGAGAATAAACTCAGAGCAGATGTTCCAGAGCTCCGTGCTGCATGGAATCCTGGGAATAGGACACAATGCGTCTCCTGGCGCAATCAAACTTTACACAGCCCATGACTTTGCCATTAAAGGACACCTGGAACCCCAAAGCAAAAATAAAAAAGGATATGAATTAGAAGTTAGTTTATATGAGAGCTGCTAAAACGTTCAAATATACACACTCACAAAAGTGGGTACATCCCTCACATTTTTGTAAATATTTTATTATATCTTTTCATGTGACAACACTGAAGAAATTACACTTTGCTACAATGTAAAGTATTGAGTGTACGGCTTGTATAACAGTGTACATTTTCTGTCCCCTCAAAATCTCACACAGTCAACGTCTAAACCGCTGGCAACAAAAAAAGTACACTCCTAAGTGAAAATGTCCAAAATGGGCCCAATTAGCCATTTTTCCTCCCCGGTGTCATGCGATTTGTTAGCATTACAAGGTCTCAGGTGTGAATAGGGAGCAGGTGTGTTAAATTTGGTTTTATTCTCACTCTCTTACTGGTTACTGGAAGTTCAACATGGAACCTCATAGCAAAGAACTCCGAGGTGAAAAATAAAAATAAACAATTGCCGCTCTACATAAAGATGGCAAACTTATTATAGCCTAGGCCAAGACCCTGAAACTGAGCTCCAGCAAGATGGCCAAGATCATACAGTGGTTGAACAGGACATGTTCCATTACGACCACATCTTTCACAGTATAGAAAAAATAAAAAAATTGGGCTACCTATACTGTTTTTTTTTTTATTAAAAAAACACGAGTATGCTTGCAAGACCACTGCACAAATATGGCGAGACAAAGTATTGCAACAACCGCCATTTTATTCACTAGGGCATTAGAAAAAATATATATAATTTTTTGGGGTTCCAAGTAATTTTCTAGCAAAAAAAACCTGATTAACTTGTAAACAAGTTTGAATAACAGGCCTATTCCGTCAGTGGTTAATGTGGCAATAAAGGCTAACAATTCTTAAAAATGTTGACTCCCATCTCCTACCTACCCTAACATAGCCTGTATTTAACCACTTAAGGACCGCCTAACACTGATCTACGTCTGCAGAATGGCACGGCTGGGCACAGAAGCATACCTGTATGTCCTCTTTAAGTGCCCAGCCGTGGGGCGCACGCCCGCGACCCGGTCTGAAGCTCCGTGACTGCGGCCGCGGGACCCGATTGCCGTCGGAGTCCCGCAATCGGTCACAGGAGCCGACATATCAATGACGTCACACGTCCAGCTCCACCCCCTACACAGTTAGAAACACATACGAGGTCACATTTAACCTATTAAGCGCCCCCTAGTGGTTAACTCCCAAACTGCAATTGTCATTTTCACAGAAAAAAAATGCATTTTTATAGCACTTTTTGCTGTGAAAATTACAATGGTCCCAAATGTGTCAAAATTGTACACCATAATGTCGCAGTCACGAAAAAAAAAAAAATTGCTGATCACCACCATTAGTAGTAAAAAAAAAAAAAATGATTAATAAAAATGCAAGAAAACTATTCCCTCTTTTGTAAAAGCTATAAATTTTGCGCAAACCAATCGATAAACGCTTATTGCGACTTTTTTTTACCAAAAATAGGTAGAATACGTATTGGCCTAAACTGAGGAAATATATAAAAAAAATATTTATTTTTGGGGGATATTATAGCAAAAAGTTAAAATATTGATTTTTTTCAAAATTGTCGCTCTATTTTTGTGTATAGTGCAAAAAATAAAAACCGCAGAGGTGATCAAATACTAGGGTTGTCCTGATACCCCTTTTTTAGGACCGAGTACAAGTACCGATACTTTTTTTAAATGTGTCCCCAAATGCAGCCATGCATGTGCCCCCCCCCCCCACAGATTGCAGCCATGCATGTGCCCCACATATTGCAGCCATGCATGTGCCCCACATATTGCAGCCATGCATGTCCCCCACATATTGCAGCCATGCATGTCCCCCACATATTGCAGCCATGCATGTCCCCCACATATTGCAGCCATGCATGTCCCCCACATATTGCAGCCATGCATGTCCCCCATACCTGTAGTAGTAGATATGACGGATCCGTCCAATCCCGAGAAGGGGAGTGTCTATATATGGCACGGCGGGCATTACAAGTATTCAAACGAAAGCTTGTAATGCGCGCTGTAATGCAGGGGGATTAATGCGGCGGCGGCTTTGCGGTATGCGGCAGGGGAAGTATTCTATTTAGGTATCGGGGGTATTTGCGGGAGTACAAGTACTCCCGCGAATACTCGGTATCGGTCCCGATACTGGTATCGGGACAACCCTATCAAATACCAGCAAACGAAAGCTCTATTTGTGAAAAAAAAAAAAGACCCCAATTTTGTTTGGGAGCCACATCGCACGACCGCGCAATTGTCTGTTAAAGCGACGCAGTGCCAAATCGCAAAAAGGGCCTGGTCCTTTACCTGCATATTGGTCCGGGTCTTAAGTAGTTAAAGAAAATAAAATATATAATTCCATGAGCCACAACGTCACCCATATGTTCCAATGGCCCAGCGGTGTCTGCACTCTCCCCTGCAGAAGCTGCTCCGACGACAGGGGAGCAGGAGGCACACATGACCGAAACGTATTAAAAAGGGAGGTGCACAGATTTTTTTTTTTGTATTTTTAGGTCTCACAGCGATTCTGTTTATAATGCCGCCGCCTACTTTAGGCTTTAGTGATCCCGTTTATAATGCCTTCTGCTTTCCTCTACAGAAGGATGGATCCATCTTTGCTTGGGCATAATCCAGGGCTCATCTTAAGATATCAACTCAATGGTGATGCCACTATCCTGTAAATATTGGTGCCTGTGCAGTTCTTTGCATTCACACATATATGACAGATCAGGCCCCACTGCAGCCTCTCATCCTATGACTTTGTAATCCAGGGAAGTTGCTAGAGTTGGAGGTTTTAATTAAATAAAACACACACACAGTAAAAGCCAGAAATCTCCACTAATTACTCAGTGACAGCAGCAAAAATATAAAAAGTAAAACTAACTTCTACTTTACAGCAAGAGGAGTTAAACATTTTATGGTGTCTGAAGGACCTCTCCAGATCTCTCCAACGGCCTGTCCTGCATGTGATCCCCTCCTTGATGTAACCATGGTTTATTATCCTCTTTTACCTGGAAGTTCTGCTTGATGCGTTTCGTCATCTATACATGACGTCCTTAGAACTCACGTATTGATGCTAAAACTCGTCAAGCAGAACATTCCGGTGCGTCACTTCCGGTCTATCGGTGGAATGCATGTTGGTTTCTAGGTGGCATCCATCTTGCTTAGACTTCAGACCAATGTTACCACTAGTATGTGGTTTTGAAGTTGATTTTGATTTATTTATTTATTTTTAAATTCCAAGCGGTTTTATACTAGGAGAGGACTTCTCCCCTTACTCATTTCATAAACCACTTCTGCCTATTGAATAAATAGGATAATAGACCAGGACTACAGTACATGGAGGGGAATCACACCCAGGACAGGGGCTCTTCAGTGAACATAAGTGTTTTTGGACTCCGTTTGCTGTACAGTTAGGGGGGGGGGGAGGGGGTCATTGGGATTTGGTGAGTGTGGAAGATCTCATGAGCACAGTGGAATAGTACCAAGAGGGTTATCTTTCTTTACATCTTTAAGGCCCCTTTCACACTGGGGCATTTTTCGAGCAAAGCCTCAGCTGCAATCCCAATGTGCTGGTAAAGCACCGGTAAGACCAAGGCCATTTGAAGGAATTTGGTGGCCCCAAGCAAAATGGGGGGCCCCCCCCAACCACCCCCCCCCCCCCCCCCGCACGCAATGCCTAGGTTAGTGCTACACTAATTTTTTACACCCATGTTCTTACTTCTCAACATCTCCTTAATGTTTTTCTAGTCTCACCTCCCCTTCTTCCCTGTAGGCAGCTACTCTTCCTTCTATCAGTCCGGTGTTCTATCATTATAGGTCCCCAGTCCCCTCAGTACCCGGGCAGGGCCAGGTACCAGGCGGTATAGGAGATTGTTTCCTGTGTTCCCGGCCAGACAAAGGAAGTGAGCACTCAGTGTGCACTTCCTGTCAGTCCGGCCGGGAACAGGAAATTCAATCTCCTTTACCATGCACGGTACCCGGCCGGACTGACAGGACTCCAGGAGGAAGGAAGAGGAGCTCGGCCACACTAAAGCCTGGGAAAGGGGAGCTTGGGGGCCCCAAGCAATTGTTTGTTTTGCCTGTCCTGTAGCGACTGACCTGGGTAAGACCCTAACGTTTTATGGCGTTTTTGCAGTGCCTCAGTGTGAAAGGGTAAGTCGTTTTTACAGCGCTTTCAATTCATTTCAATGAAGAGTGGCATTTTTGGAGTGTTTTTTTCAGCGCCCAAAAGCTGCTCCAAAGATGCTGCTTGCAGGACTCTGTGTAAAAGGGTTCATTGAGATGCATGGAGAGTGTTTTAATAGCGCAATTTAAAACGCTGTAAAAACACTTCAGTGTGAAAGGGGTCTAAAGGACTTTCAATTTTCTTTTTTTGCACTCTTTTCATATTTTTTATAAGAGATTCATACCATTAGTATTTGGCACTAGAAGGTTGTTTTTGTTTTGCATAGAACAGAAATTTGATAGGATTATTTAAATGAGCACATATATTATATAGCAGGCACCGTTTAGAATGATTATACAGTTTTGAGCTCTAGTTTAGAGGTATTAGACAGCAGCTGAAACTTCTAGTGAGACACAAGGGAGCGGGTGTGTTCATTTTGGAAATAACTTCTACTTTGTTTTAATAATTTCTCCATACCACAGAAAGCTACATATGTACCAGTTTTGCTTTAAAGGAAAAAATACTTCCAGTAAGTGCATATGAGCGTTGCATCCCGGGGTGGAACAGAGATGGGTGATTGACAGCTTGCAGCATCTGCAGTGCCTGATAGAGGATGAGAAGCCGTGCATTGCAGATAAGGCAGAAGGGAACAATGAGTCGGTGACATTCTACACAGCGGCAGCTAGGACAGATAGAGGGGAGGAAATCTGAACAGGGAGATCAGGAAATTAATTCATGTTCAGGTCCAACAACAAAATGTTCTGCATTAACTCGGATAATAAGGTACTTTAAAGTCTACAGGAAAAATTCAGTGCAAGTAAAATGCGCGCGTGCGTGTTATAGTTATATACCGATATATTATAACCCAATCAGCCTTAAAACTTTATAGCCACTGAGAAGTTAAGTGAACATTATATCCTTAAGGCCGGAGTCTCTTTCTGAGATTTGGTGTTTACAAGTTACACTGAGTAAATTGATACCCGACATGTCACACTTCAAAACTGCACCCGCTCGTGTTATGGCGACAAACTTTTACCCTTAAAAAAAAAATAATAAAAAAAAAATCTCCATTTGTAGATTCTACAGGTTGCACGTTTTGAGTTACATAGGAGGTCTAGGGCTAGAATTATTGCTCTCGCTCTACCTCACATGTGTGGTTTGAACGCGGTTTTCATAGCGGGCGCTACTCATGTATGGGGGCTCAGAGTTGGGCTGCAAGGCTGAAGTACACCGCAAGTAATCAGAAGTTGTTCTGATAGTTATAAGTCAGAGGCACAGGTTAACTGAAAAGGTCGGCAGGTCAGTCTTAAGGCCCATACACACGATCGCACTTTGACAACAACAGTCTGACGGATGTGTTTTAGCAGACAATCCGACCGGGTGTATGCTCCATCGGACAATTGTTGTCGGCTTTTCAAACGGACAAATGTGCATGCTCTCAAACTTTCCGTCAACAAATGTTGGAGGATCATCTGATCGTGTGTACACAAGTCCATCAGACTAAAATCCATTGAGGCCACGGCTTTGCAGCCTTCTGAAGGCCTGTGCTTTATTTCTGTGATCTGGCACCATCTTGTGGTGGCCGTTGGTATGACAAGACAGCCAGCAATGCCAATGGTGCTTCCACTGTCTGTTTTAGCCACCACCTTTCCAACACCCTAGAGAATAAAATGGAAGTCGTTGGAATACTTTGCACACCGTATTTGCCCAGCGGTCTTACAAGTGCAAGTTTTTGGGGAAAAATATACTTTTAATTAAAAAATGAGACACCAGTAAAAGTTAGCCCATTTTTTTTTTTTTTTAAATTGTAAAATAATGTTACGCCGAGTAAATTGATACCCAACATTAGGGTTGTCCCGATACCACTTTTAGGACCGAGTACAAGTACCGATACTTTTTTTAAATGTGTCCCCAAATGCAGCCATGTCCCCCACATATGCAGCCATGTCCCTCACATACGCAGCCATGTCCCTCCAGCCATTTCCCCCATACGCAGCCATGTCTCTCCAGCCATTTCCCCCATACGCAGCCATGTCTCTCCAGCCATTTCCCCCATACGCAACCATGTCTCTCCAGCCATTTCCCCCATACGCAGCCATGTCTCTCCAGCCATTTCCCCCATACGCAGCCATGTCTCTCCAGCCATTTCCCCCATACGCAGCCATGTCTCTCCAGCCATTTCCCCCATACGCAGCCATGTCTCTCCAGCCATTTCCCCCATACGCAGCCATGTCTCTCCAGCCATTTCCCCCATACGCAGCCATGTCTCTCCAGCCATTTCCCCCATACGCAGCCATGTCTCTCCAGCCATTTCCCCCATACGCAGCCATGTCTCTCCAGCCATTTCCCCCATACGCAGCCATGTCTCTCCAGCCATTTCCCCCATACGCAGCCATGTCTCTCCAGCCATTTCCCCCATACGCAGCCATGTCTCTCCAGCCATTTCCCCCATACGCAGCCATGTCTCTCCAGCCATTTCCCCCATACGCAGCCATGTCTCTCCAGCCATTTCCCCCATACGCAGCCATGTCTCTCCAGCCATTTCCCCCATACGTAGCCATGTCTCTCCAGCCATTTCCCCCATACGTAGCCATGTCTCTCCAGCCATTTCCCCCATACGCAGCCATGTCTCTCCAGCCATTTCCCCCATACGCAGCCATGTCTCTCCAGCCATTTCCCCCATACGCAGCCATGCCCCTCAAGCCATTTCCCCCATACCTTACCTTTGCCGCCGCACGGAGAACATCACAGCATTCATTTGAATAGCTGTAGTGTTCCCGCCCATACAGACACTCCCCCTTGCTCGGGATTGGACAGATCACCATCACCCATCCAATCCCGAGCAAGGGGGAGTGTCTATACGCGCGGGAAGACTACAGCTATTCAAATGAATGCTGTGATGTTCCCGCACGCCGTTTAATCCATGCGGCGGCTTTCGATGCGGCGGAGCCATGCGGCGGAGCCATGCGGCGGCTTTCGATGCCCCAACAGAACATGGCCTCAAAGTGGAGCTGAAGGGGTAAGAATTGAAAATAATTGGGACCAGGCAGGCTTTTTAATGGAGAGCCATGGATCAGCCCATTGGAGCTTAAATTAGTATTTAACTGCTTCTTACTCAAAAAAAAAAAAAAAAACACACGACTAAAATATGTAGTCAGGAGCTAAATGCAACAAGCCGAGCATTATATGTATCCTTTGAAAAGCTCCCTTTAGAAGGTAATTGTGCGATAATCAGTAAACATTTCCTCGGGAGACCATTGGCACATGACACTATTTAACCTCCCGCTGTGACAGCTACAGAGGGCAGCGTTTAAAGCTGCGGAGATTAGCCAACGCTCACATGGGTCCTAGTACTGATTCATGTGAAGTGCCATTTTTAATGACAGGTCCACTCTGCCATGTCACATGCAGGGCAGATCATTTTGGAAAGTCTAGAATATGCATGTGCCTTCACTCCTACACTGGGGTGTGCCAGAATATATTAACCTGTATAAGTGAAGAGTTGTTTGCACAGCTAATGCAAATGATTAGAGGTGGACAGCCACAGGGACAAGGAGCCATATCTTGGCCTGTAGACTGAATGGCATTTCTGCCACCAGTATCACCCTGGATGATGGATTTGGTTAACCACTTCAGCTTCGGAAGATTTGGCTGCTCAATAACCAGGCCATTTTTTGCAATACAGCACTGCGTTGCTTTAACCGACAATTGTGCGTTGTTGTACCCAAACAAAGTTGACGTCCCCCCCCCCCCCCACAAAATAGTCTCTGCAGGAGATTTTTTTATATACACATACATACATACATATATATAAATATCTCATTTTATATTATAAAAATACTACATGCAAGCATTTCTTCATTACTCATTTATACATAGGCTACCAACAAGTATGCATTGCTGGTTTTTCCAATTTGAATTTTTGTTTTTAAATCTTCCTGCATCTCTCAGACAGACACAGGTAGATATTATCCTCTCCATGTAATTTCGCGTTTACCAACTGCAGACCAAAAAAAACTGCACTGCTGTGAAACACACCTGACCAGCCGGAAAGATCAGATTACACCGACTGCTGAAACAAGAATACCCCCTCCTTCCTTTCCTATTGGGGCCTTTTTTTGCAAGGGCTGCCCAATCAGGCCAGCCCGTCAGTTTTTTAGGTGGACCTGATTGGACACTGCATGGAGAGTGGACAGTGGTCCAAATCCCCACCAGTCCAGTGGATCAGATGGAAACGCTCACTCGTCCGTTTCCATTAAGGATTTCCCAATAGAGGAGAACAGGACTGTGTCTGTGACCGCCTTGCACAGCAGACACGGACCCATTATCCGCCTGCTCAGCAAGGATCAGCAGAGCGATGCCCCTCTTAGCAAGCGGCTTCTGTTAAAGTGGTTGCAAACCTTTAAAGACCCCTTTAACCTACAGGTAAGGCTTACCTGTAGGTGCAACAAATATCTCCTAAACCTACAAGGTTTAGGAGATATTTGTAGAAAAGACTGCACTGATGTCTGCAGGTGCACGGAGCGTGCCATTACCGACGGCGCGGGAGTGATGTCATTGTGGCTCTGGCCAATCACAGCGCCGGAGCCACCATACCCAGAAGTCACTCGGGTATCATGGTGGCGGAGAGGAATGAGTCGCTTTGGGGACTTCAATCTCAGGTAAGTAATTCATAATGAGCTAGTATGCTATACCTACTGGCTCATTATGCCTTTCTCTTGCAGGTTTTTTTTTTTTTAAACGTCTTAGAAGGTTTATTCCTCTTTAAGTGGAGGAACCTGTGTCAAAGGGGCCTTAGAAATGGACCTGTCTGAATTACTGAATTTTTATAGAGGCAAAACAAAACATGCAGGCATTGCTGGTTACTCTTATAAAAAAGGTACTTCAATAATAATAATAAAAAAAAAAAAAAAGTAAAAAAAATTCAAAAAAAATATAAAAATTGTGTAATTTTGCGCACTTTGTGTTCTCACGCGGAACTCTGTTAGAGTCTTAGTAAAGGACACTGCGGATTGTACGGGGATAGGACACGCTCAGGTACAAAGGGTGAATATGCCATTAAAGTCGGATTTGTTAATTAACTTTAAACACCACTCAGCACGGAGGCCGGTTCCGGCAAGGACACAGAAAGTCACATTATCATACGACTTAAACATTCCATATACCTTACACAGCCTTCCTTCCCATGTCCTTTTATACAAAAAAATGAGTGTTAAAGCCGAATGAGTATCTAAAACCCAGAACAAAAAATGTCAGATTGCAGCTTACCAGGCAGTGGATGTGATGGCTGCATTTGTTTTTCCTCTTTTTAAAAAGAAATACAAATTTCACCTGGTAAGTCTGCCAGTTACACTTCCTGTCCTAGGGCAACAACCCTCACTGTACTCCTCACTGTACTGTTGTCACTCCAGAACAGGACTACAGAACCCCTTCCAGTGTCTGCACCATAGAAGGGAGTTGCTCTGTAGTCCTCTGAGATGGCCAGGAACAATGCAACAGAGTGCCGCAAAGGCAGTTTTCAGCTTACAAGATTTCTGGCAGGATCAGCAGATATTGACGTATCAGATATAACACTTTCATTGGGAAGGCTCCGTTCATACCAGAGCGTAGTGCAATGACAGTTGCTACACCATTTTTTTTTTTCTTTGTGGCACTTTTTGGCATTTGAATGGGCCTCCCTGCACTCTAAAAATATTTCAAAAAAGCTCATGTACCAAATCTTGGCACAGAACTATAAGTGTTTGGTGTTGCAACTTTTCCACGATTTTAGCGTGTTTTGTCGTTCGGCAATTACGGTAAAATCAAAACCGCGTTTGAGGGGCCATTAAGAAATCATGGCATCGCAAACACATACCGTGTTTTGTCGTGTTTCTGGTAATTGAGGACAGACTTGCACGATTCCAGTATGCTCACGTGTGAATAGAGCCTAAAGAAGGCCAGTGAGCTGAGCAGATAGATAAAAAAAAAAAAAAAAAAGGGAACAATTTTCCCATCCACACAAGCGACGTGGATGGAGGATTCCTCCCTGTTGTGCTGGTGTATTCTTGCAGCAGGGACGCCTCTGGTGTCCGAATATACAGGTCAGCGCTGCAGCCGATTGGCTGAAGGTGCTGATTGAAAGCAAGTTTTCCAACAGACCCCTTCAATAAAAAAAAATTAAAAATAATAATAATAATAATTTGGTAAATTTCGGTCATTGAATCAACTTCTTTTGAATAGGAATAGAAATAAATGGATTGAAATTCGGCCAGTCCCTGCAAAAAAACGACGGAATTGTGATCTATTCATCTATCAGACTAAAGGGTAGCAAATATGAGCAGATCAATAAAAAAAAAAAAGAAGAAAAGAAAAAAGAATCATGTGCACGAGGAATCAGTAACTGGATCATTCTCTCACCTTGTACGAATAAAGTTTGGGGAAATTGCAGACCGAGCAGAACCAGGCCCTTTGGATTCATCCAAGAGCAGATGATTAAGGTTTACATATCCGGACTACTAGGGTTAAAGATAGGCCCTTTTATACAGAAAAATAAAGTCCACAAATGTGAATTGTGCATTTTGAGTTTTGATGTTACTCTGGGTCAGAGAAGTACTAAAGCCAGAGATGGACAAGAAACTAGTATTTTCAGGTAAGCAGCGTTAGCCTCCATGTTTTAAAGTGGAAGGTTCCCTCAAAGTGGAAGGTTCCCTCAAAGTGGAAGGTTCCCTCAAAGTGGAAGGTTCCCTCAAAGTGGAAGGTTCCCTCAAAGTGGAAGGTTCCCTCAAAGTGGAAGGTTCCCTCAAAGTGGAAGGTTCCCTCAAAGTGGAAGGTTCCCTCAAAGTGGAAGGTTCCCTCAAAGTGGAAGGTTCCCTCAAAGTGGAAGGTTCCCTCAAAGTGGAAGGTTCCCTCAAAGTGGAAGGTTCCCTCAAAGTGGAAGGTTCCCTCAAAGTGGAAGGTTCCCTCAAAGTGGAAGGTTCCCTCAAAGTGGAAGGTTCCCTCAAAGTGGAAGGTTCCCTCAAAGTGGAAGGTTCCCTCAAAGTGGAAGGTTCCCTCAAAGTGGAAGGTTCCCTCAAAGTGGAAGGTTCCCTCAAAGTGGAAGGTTCCCTCAAAGTGGAAGGTTCCCTCAAAGTGGAAGGTTCCCTCAAAGTGGAAGGTTCCCTCAAAGTGGAAGGTTCCCTCAAAGTGGAAGGTTCCCTCAAAGTGGAAGGTTCCCTCAAAGTGGAAGGTTCCCTCAAAGTGGAAGGTTCCCTCAAAGTGGAAGGTTCCCTCAAAGTGGAAGGTTCCTCAAAGTGGAAGGTTCAAAGTGGAAGGTTCCTTCAAAGTGGAAGGTTCCCTCAAAGTGGAAGGTTCCCTCAAAGTGGAAGGTTCCCTCAAAGTGGAAGGTTCCCTCAAAGTGGAAGGTTCCCTCAAAGTGGAAGGTTCCCTCAAAGTGGAAGGTTCCCTCAAAGTGGAAGGTTCCTTCAAAGTGGAAGGTTCCCTCAAAGTGGAAGGTTCCCTCAAAGTGGAAGGTTCCCTCAAAGTGGAAGGTTCCCTCAAAGTGGAAGGTTCCTTCAAAGTGGAAGGTTCCTTCAAAGTGGAAGGTTCCCTCAAAGTGGAAGGTTCCCTCAAAGTGGAAGGTTCCCTCAAAGTGGAAGGTTCCTTCAAAGTGGAAGGTTCCTTCAAAGTGGAAGGTTCCTTCAAAGTGGAAGGTGTAAACCCTTCTTTCGTTTCCAGCCAAGGAAGATATAGCATCTTGGCCTCTGTTTAATTTTCAACTGCCATAGTGCTACACATGTGATCAGTTAGGAGACCAGCCATTGGATGGTTTAACAGTTTGGTTAAGAGAACATTGAATGTGCAGTTACATTGCTGGCCTGTGCTAGAAATGCAACTTTTTTGAAACCGTTAAATCTATGGGTTTACTTTTAGTTTTAAGAGAATTCAGTTACCTACGCAGAAAAGCGTCATCAGTAGCCACAACATATCTGATATTAACTATGAGGGGATGGAATTTTCCTACACAGATTATTTCTTGTCTCACACAACACTGTAGGGCAAAGTAGGCAGCCCTTTAATAAAGAGCAACTCCAGCCAAGAAGTATTCGTAGCAGTAATTATCTGCCATAAAAAAAAAAAAAAAAAAATGTAAAGCAATGCTCCCACCCACCCGGGAGTTCTCCTTTAAATACCCACAGACCCCGTAAAAGCAACCTGTTCCTCTTTCTTAAAGGATCAGTCTTAATACCTTGGCCAGCGGATGAGCCATCTGCCAGCTCGCACGCCGCCACAAGCTGTTAAGTCACCACCAGATGTAATTATTAAAAATACATTAGCAACCAAAAGCAGTTTTATTTTTGGTCTTGTTGGAGGTGGTCTGGGTCTCTGTGTCAAAAAAAAAAACATTTGGCAAGGTGGAGCTCTGCCCCCTTGGAAGAATGTTCTGTTGTCACAGAGTTTGATGGCTGGCAGAACGAACGGGAGAGGACCTGGGTTATAGAGGTGTAGACGGCTGGGGAAAACTTGAGGCTGGAAATGCTGACGGAAGATCAGAACAGACACTGAGCCACGCATAATGCAGCTACCTGTCACAAGAGACACTCCAGCGGGAGATGCGTCATTGTCCTTCAGTCCTCCACTCAAAAAAAAGACAGACAGAGATAGAGAGATATATACACACACACACACACACACACACACACACACACACACACACAGGCCCGTCGGAACCAGACAGGCCTGGGGCCCCAAACTGGACAGGGGCCTTGCCGCACCGCTGCGTCCTCCTGCAGTCCGGTCGGCCGTGTACCATAACCGCACGGTACAGGAGAATCGGGTTCCTGTCCCCGGCCGGACTGATAGGAAGTGCACACACCGAGTGTTCACTGCCTTTCAGTCCGGTGCACCGCCATACTCCGCTCCTCATCACAGACTGCTGCGGACGTGCTGTAGCGGCAAACTGCGCATGCGCGATGCGCTACAATGCATTTACGACAGTGAACACTAGCGAAACCTTGTTCGGCATCCAGGCTCTTTCCTTAACACCCCCTTGGATTGGAGGATGTTAAAAAAAAGAGCCACTTACCTCTAAGTCCACGTCGCCAAGAATGACGGCTTTGTTGGTGTGCACTGTCGTAAATCCATTGGAACGCATCGCGCATGCGCAGTTAGCCGCTACGTCACTTCCGTAGCATTGTGTGACGGGAACCCGAATACAACGCGTCACCGGCCCCCGGGAACAGCAAACTGAATCTCCTGTACTGCGCGGGTATGGTACACGGCCGACCGGACTGCAGGAGGTCGCAGCGATGCGGCAAGGGCCCTCCCTGCTGGGGCCCCTGTGGGGACACCAACATCTGCCGGCGTGTGCGGCGGAGGATAGAGGTAAGCCGCCATACCCCCTCCCCCCCAGCTTCGCAACTTGAAATGTCACTTTTTTTTGGGGCTTTTGGCCCCCAAATGTCTTCAAACGGTCAAACGGCCCTGCACACATACACACAAATGTATTCACAGTGGGGAAAGGTGTGTTTTCAGAGACAGAATATAAACTAAAAATCCATAAAAAAAAAAAACACACCACCCACACAATACAAATGTTAGAAATTGAGCTGCAGTTCAGCAAGTAAAGAACCAGTAAGTATTTGATCCCCTACCAACGATAATTCTGTCTCCCACAGACTGGCTACAGTATGTGCTCCTCTGGTACACAGATTGTCCCTGTCAAAGTAAGAAGGTGCTCCCAACGACAACGCGTTACGTGTAGAAAAGACACCGACTCTCTTACATTCAAACCTCACCATGGTGGGAAAGACCAAAGAGCTGTCAAAGGACGTCAGGGACAAGATTGTAGACCTGCACAGGGCTGAAATTGGCTACAAGACCATTAGCAAGAAGCTTGGCGAGGAGACAACTGATGGAGTGTTTATTTGCAAATGATAAAAAAAAAAAAAAAAAAAAAAAAAAAAAAAAAAAAATCGCCCTTGGTCTGGAGCTCCATGCAAGATTTTGCCTTATTGGGAAAGGATGATCATGAGAAAAGTGATGGATCAGCCCAGAACTACACAAAAGGAACTTGCGAATGATCTCACTGCAGTTGGGACCACAGTCACCACACAAACCATTGATGGCACAATAGGCCACCATGGACTGAAACACTGCAGCGCGTGCAAGGTCCCCCTCCTCAAGAAGACACATGTACAGGCCCCTCTGAAGTTTGCCAATGAACATCTAAATGATTCAGAGAATTGCCAGGATGGGATGTTTTTCTTAATTTTTCTTGCCACTCTACCCAATAGCCCAGACATATGAAGAATACAGGAGATTGTCGTCACATGTACCACACAGCCAGTACTTGCCAGATATTCCTGCAGCTCCTTTAATGTTGCTGTGAGCCTTTTGGCAGCCTCCCTGATCAGATTTATTTGCATCAATTTTGGAGGGACATCCAGTTTTTGGCAATGTCACTGATGTGCCATATTGTCTCCACTTGATGGGGACAGTCTTCACTTTGTTCTATGGTATATCTAATGCCTTGGAAAATGTGTACTCTTCTCCTGACTGATACCTTTTAATAATGAGATCCCTCTGATGCTTTGGAAGCTCTCTGCGGAACCTTTTTTTGCTGTAAGAAAATGTCAGGAAAGACCTACTAGAACAGCTGAACTTTGAGGTTAATCAGAGGCACTTTAAAAATGATGGCAGCTGTGTACTGACTCCTATGACTCCATGAGTTTGAATGTGATTTCTTAACACAGCTAAATCCCCAGTTATAAGAGGGTGTGTACACTTCTGCAACTCCATTTTATTTTTTAACTCCCCCTCCCTAAAAGAGGTTTGTTGTTCAACCAAGTTTATAAGTCACATTAAAAAAGGTGGGAACATTTCCAAAATTATTTTTGACTCTTTGACATCATAGAAACCTGACATTTTAACAGGGGTGTGTAGACTTTTTAGATCTGCTGAACATACATACACAAAAAAAAAAAAATATGGTGCTGCCTAACTCAGTAATCTCTTGTTTACACAAGGTGTCCCCAGTCTTCTGGGCTTAATGATGTCCAGAAGCATTCAACTTGAAAGACTGAGCACATACTGACAGTGCAGGGTCTCATGGACTCACCCGGAGGGGGCATCTCTATGGTGGCTTGCACACAGAGTGCAATAATGGAGAGTGCCACTATGCATCACAGAGCATCACTTAGCCTGTGGAAGAGGCAAGGACCTAACAGCATCACATAACTGGGAAAAAGACATCATGAAAAGGTAGGTACAAAAAAGTGTAAAATGCTGCCATGGGAAAGGGAGGAGAGTTGGACTTTAAGACATTTTCAAATGAAAAGTAGTTAAACATCAATACCAAGAGTACAGGAATTTAAACCCATAGCACAAGATTTGACATACAGAATAATAAAAAAAAACACAGAAGTCCCGAGTAATCTCAGTTTGCATTGGCGTAGCATTCCTTCCTATGTTGCAAGCGTTGGATGCCACGGTGGGAGAGGCAGCATGTGGAATGTTGAGAAACGCAGATGCTCACAGCCAAGTGGAAACTATTCACTTCAAATACAAGAAGCACTGGCACAGCCTCCACTGCCTCTTACCATACAATCTGTGTAATAAAAACATTCCTAGGGGCCTTAATAAGCGTTATTGCACGCTACACTTTCAAGAGGACCCATTTCCAAATGTATTTGTATTTTTTTTTACGGAAGAACACACCCATATAATGCCGTGCCCTAGACATCCAGATCATATGCCAAAAACAGCAAGACAGAACAGGCATGTGAAAGTCAATTCAAGACACCTGCCTAGTTTATACTCATTACTATGTCAGGATGGGGGTAATCAATGACCAATACACAGCTTGCAATTGTCCTACATTGTATCAATAGAGAACTATTGCAGTATTGGGGGAGAAGGAAAAAATAAAAAAGGGGAGGAAGGGGGAAAAAAAAAAAAGGGAGGAAAAAAAAAAAGGAGAGAAGGAAAAAAAAAAAGGGGAGAGAAGGGAAAAAAGGGGGGGGGGGGGGGGGGGGGGGGAGGAAAAAAAGGGGGAGAAGGGGGAGAAGGAAAAAAAAAAAAAAGGAGGGAGACAGAGGAGGAGGAGCAGCAAGACAGAAGAGGAGGAAAAAGGGAGAAGGAGTAAGACAGAAGACTAGGAGGAAAAAGGAGAAGGAAGGAGCAAGACAGGAGAGGAGAAGGGGAGAAGAAAAAAAGAAAAGCAGCAAAAGGGAAAAGGAGAAGAGCGGAGAGAAAATGTCCCGACAAGCTTGAGGTTGCATGCACAGGGAGACCCGATCACCAGACTAGCTCTGCAAATCAATAGAACACGTTACATTTTCTTTACAACACAAAGGTAAAGCACAGTAAAATGAAGAGGATTCAGAAGCTCCACCTGATGGCTAAAAATAGGAAATATGAAATGCATGCAAGACAAGGTTTTTTAGAGAAATGTTGGGAGAGAGCATGGCAGTAGCAGCATACATTGAAGCCGATTTTGCCTGAATAAAATCTCAGCCCGATGAGTCACTGGACCATTGAAATTTTACCTTGAGCTACTGAGATCTATAAACAGGACGTAAAGATATAGAAGAAAATCTGCAAAAAATAGCTTATGTCTTTCAGACATAGGTAAAGGTTAGGATAAGGTTAAAGTGTATGTATAAGCCAAAAACACAGCTAAAACTAGTGCCAGGTCGTTTTTGCTGTGTACCACTGAGGAAAGGACTCCTCACTTCCTGTTCATGAGACACAGATATTAGGCTGGCTTCACACTAGTGCAGATTGGATGTGGGGTTCTCCCCGTATTTAATTTGCAAGTCAGGAGACTGACCTCAAGGGAGCTGGTTCACCCTATGCATTAAGGTAAAAAACCTCCTGTGATCCAGCAGCCCCCCCAGAGCCCCCCCTTTTACTTACCTGAACCCATCCTTTCCAGCGACAGGGACTAGCACACCAGCTCCAGCCGGTGTCTCCGGTTCTGATTGGATTGATAGCAGTGCAGCCATTGGCTACCACTCCTGTCAATCAAATCCAATTATGCGGGAGCCAGGGCCAAGTCCTGCTGTCTATCAATGGACGCAGCAGGACATGGAAATGCGGCTCTCCAACGAGGCACTCAAGAGGAGAAGCCAGGAGTGCCACTGAGGGACCCAAGAGGAGGAGGAACGGGGCCACTCTCTAGAAAAACAGCACAGAGGTGGCAAATATGACATGTTTTTTTTAAAAACAAACCTTTACATATCCTTTAAGGCACCATTCACACGATCGGACCATTCAGGTCCATCTGTCAGTTTTGACGGCGGACCTGAACGGCCGCTCCATAAAGTCCTATGGTGCGTCAGATGTCAGTGGAGACATGTCCGCTGATATCCGACCCAATCCGCCAAAATCGGATGCATGGCGATACGTCCCCACCTGTCCATGGCGGATTGGATCGGGTAAGATCTGATGAAAACGGACATGCTGTCAGTTTTCATCAGATTGCTCCATAGGAGATGGCGGCGCTGCACAAGCCCCTCCCTGCTCAGTGAGCAGAGAGGGGCTTGTCATCCGCCGGCTCAGTGGGGATCAACGGACAGATCTCCCTATGAGCTAGCGGACTCCGTAGCAACGGAGTCTGTCTAGTGTGAAAGGAGCCCAAGGGTATATTTTTATTTAATTTTTTTTTTTTACGTAAATGTCAATCACTTTCAAGTACATTTTATGTCTTCACTTTTGAGGGATTTCCACCATTAAATAACACTCCTGTAATCTGGCATCCACCATAAACACATTTTGGGCATTCAAAATTCAGCCCAAAACACGTTTTAAGAAGAGGATTACTGAGGCAGGGTGCTGTGATGTTTTCAGGGAGCCATGTACAGCACTCTGCCGGCTCCCCCCCCCCCAGCCATGATCTGCATGCATTGCTTAGAGAAGCACAGGGACCCAATGATACTGTCACTAGGTCCAATATAAGTACAGAATACAAAGTTATATTTTAAAATCTCCTTAGCATAATAATGACTGGGGAAAATGCAAAATCCAAGCAACTTAAAGTTGAGGAATCCCCGCCATTACATGAACATATGTGCAGATTTATCACATGACAGACTTGGAGTTTCCTAACCCTTTCTCCCCTGCGCTGTGTATATATACACTGTGCGATAATGTACAATTCCTTAACTCGTACAGATTGGTAACTTGGAATCAGTCAGTGGGTGTCACGCTATGAACACAGCAAGGACGGGAAAATCTGGCCCAACCTGCTCTAAAGGCTACAAGTGTTATGTCTGCACATTGTTAGTAATAAGGTGTCCTATTAAACCTCAGAGAAGTTGTCAAGCAGTGCCTTCCTATCAGTGATCTCCGTTCTGTGCGAATACTTCCTTCTGTTAGTGTTGTCCTTCCCGAATTTCCCTCCTGACACATGCCTGAACTCTGTACGTCTGCCAAGTTCACATGTGTGACATTATAGGTGCCAAACAAAGTTAGTCCGGACTTTAGGAGAACAATTATTCAGTACTAAAGTCCCATTCATTACAATAAGTATTAACACAACCCATGAATGACCCACACAAAACAGTAAAATTAGTATTGTAAAAATCTTTTTTTCTTATTTTGAAGATGTGTGCATATCCTCAGTCCATCCCTGTAGCTGTATTTGCAGTATTTCGGCCCGTAATAAGTCAGCAGTGGGCGCAATACATCACCTTTCTGCTGATTGCAGAAGTGGGCACCTTTTATATATAAATTCCAGGGATGGAACTGGACACTGCATGCTGTAGATTAGCTATGCAATCTGCCCATCAGTTGCTGGATTACATTCTCAGACCTGCTTCTGAAGCAGTAATTAAGCAACCAATCAGAGCAGCTAAAGTCTACATAAGGCATCAACTTGCCGGACTGTGGTTCGGACCCAGACTGAGCCACTGTCCCACCTGGACCCGGGGGGTCACACAATTTAGGGGCCGCTTCTTTTCCCCTGACCTTCACTGCTGTCATTCTCAAGGCAGTTTGGAGAGTTAAAGCGGGGTTCCACCCACAATTTTTTTTTTTAAGTCAGCAGCTACAAACACTGTAGCTACTGACTTAATGAGTGAGTAACTTGTATAGCGCTACAAATGCAAACTAAAATCGCCTCAAGGACACTTACAAGTCCTAGGCGCCCGCGATGTCGGCCCCCCCGAGGCAGATCCCTCGATCGTGGCAGGTCCCGGCGCCGCCATCCTCACCAAGGGAAACATGCAGTGGAGCCTTGCGGCGTCGCTGTCCGCTTCCTACTGTGCATGCACGGGTCTCGCGGCACTTTGTGAATGGGCGGCTGCTCTCTGGGATACACACAGTTCCCTGAAGGCAGCGTGCCCATTGACCAGAAGACAATGCGAGGAGGATGAGGAAGAAGACCTGCCGTGGACTAGGAAGAGGCAGATTAGGAATATCCACATAGCAACCAACATTTCTGGCAAGTAAGATTTTTTGGGTGCATTTTGGTGTCTTTTTTAGGGTGGACCTCCACTTTAACTGCAGATTAAATAGCAAGTGATTGGTTGCTAGGACACCAGGCGTGTGTTTGTTGGCTGATATGAAGAGGGGACAAGAAACAAGTCCTGGGGGAGCAGGGTTGATATAAAAGGGGGGCAAGTTCTGTGGAAGGGAGATTTAAAAAGGGGCATTGCTGTGGGGGGGGGGGGGGGGGGGGAGTTGTGATATACAGAGAGCGGTAATGTGATGGGGAGGGTGGGGTTGATGTAAAGGGGCACTGGACACTACAGTAAATGGGAAACTTATGTGGGAGACTGATGTGCGGAGGACACTGATGTAAGAGCGGGACTGCGATATAAAATGAGGGGCTGTGATGGGAAGGATCGAGTCATCACAGAAGCATGGGATTCAGCCCTCTACTGGAAGAAAATTTTACTGATCAAACCTTCATGAATTTTAGTTTAATAACCCTGATCCAAGCCACCTATTGGCCAGGAGTGAGGAATATGCTCATCTAAAGGGTTGCCAGGGATGTGTTCTTTTACTCAGACTTATCACTTACACTTTCTGTAGTCAGTGAATCTGGCTGCAGAGAGGTACTGAAAGTAAAGAATGAACTGCAGACACTGCTTTAAAAGAAATGGATGTAGATTTGCATCTCTAGAAAGATTCTAAAGGTTTTTATGGGGACTATATGGCCAAAGAATTTTAAATGGATGAAAATTAAGAATTGAAATTGTAGAATATGTATTTTTTTTCACTTTAATTCTAATTCTGCTTCAAAGACTAATTCCACATGTAAGTGAACTTTAAAATTGTTTATTAGGACCAAACAAACCATTTCCTTCACCAATTCATGCAGCAGCTGTCAGTCCCACTCATAAAATCAAATCAGATCAGGCTGAGCACTCCTCAGCCATTCACAGGAGGCTTTGCATTTCCTGAATACAAAGCTTCCTCTGACTGGCTGTCATGGAGATTGTGATGTAATCTGTCCACCCTCAGCCAGAGGAGGCTTTGTATTAAATTCAGAAAACACAAAGTCTTTTGTGAATGGGTGAGCAGCGCTCAGCCCAACTCAAATTTTGTTCCACGAGTAGGACGGAAGGTTCCCATCCCGCAGCCAGAACAGAGCGCTGGACCAAGGCTACATACAGTTCATATAGCACCGGCTGCATGAGTTAGTGAAGTAAATTTGAACCAAAATGATTTAAAGTTCACAAAAACCTCACGCTAAGCTGGCTATGGATGAATTGAATCTCGGACAGTTTAGCGGGGACCGCCCAAGATTTGATCCATTTGTGGGCAGGCTGGTTTTACTTTAAAAAAAAAAAATTGTAATCCCCACCAGTGGCTATAGTAGCCAGCAGTGATCATTGTATTCTGCTGGTAGCGAAGGACCCCCACGTTCCCCACCAGAAACCTCTGGGGGGGCGGGAGGAAGCAAGCAATCTTTCCCTCCACTCAAGGTTGGTAGATTGACTTCTGTACAAACAGTCTGCCCATAAACGAATCGAAATTCGGCTGGTCCCCGCGGAATTTTGATCCATTTATGGCTGTCCTGAGGAAAATAACCCCCCCCCCCCCCCCCGAGGTGTTTGGTCCCCAGTTTCTGTAGAATTCTACATCACACCACTACAGAACTGACAGCCACATTGAACAGCAACCATTGTTCATTTCCTAAACAAAAGGCGGTGAGAGGCACTGGGGAGTAATCCAGGATTTGATCACTGCTGACCTCAGCACAGCTCCGGGGGGGAAACAAACAGGTCACACACAGCACTGCCACCACCATCCAGCAACTACGCAGCAACCTCAACACAACGCAAAACATTTCTGCTGAACTACAACTCCCACAGTGCTCCATCAGCACTTGGCGTGGTTGTTGCATGATAGTATATTGAAAACCAATCGGTTCCTAAAGTTTCGAAAATTCTCATAAAATGCAGAATACACCTTCGGAAGTGATAAAACGCATTCTTTCGAGTCCCAAGACTAAAACTAAATTGAAATTTGCTGCCAAAATTCACACAGGTAGGAGGCGCTTTGAGCTGCAGCGTGTATGAGCCCCAAGTGGAGACACACAGGAGCTGCCACTGGGGACTACTAATGCCTCGTTTCCACTGAGCGGATCGGTTCGGTACGGTACGCTATTTTGGGTGTTTCCATTATGAAAGCGTACCGTAAAACCGAACCGTACCGCACCGCACCAGCAAGGGTCCTGCTTCAGATGAGGGACCAGAGAGAGTGGAAACGCTCACGCGATTAGACCGGTCCCAACCGAACCGCTCCAAAATTGCTGACCCGACCCGTGCAGTGGAGTGGAAACGAGGCAATAGTGATCCGTAAGGCTGGCCATACATGGATCGAATTCCAAAATAATTTTAATGCAGATTTTACACCATTAGTGGGCGCCGTAGCAATGGGCGATTTTCATTGCATTCGAGTGACCATGCATGTTGAAAAAAAAACAATGCAAGGGTATGTCTTTCTGGTGCCTGGATTGGAGACATCCAATTACAGGAGGAGAGGAGACTGAGGAAATGATTCCACCTGCCTGCAGCAGACCGATGACATCTCAGCCTAGGCAATGTCACCGGATTGGAGCCGGGGATGGATTTTTAATAAGAAGGTGGAGCGTTTGTAGAAAATGTCACGTGTTATATAGTAAGTGTCAGGATGATATTCATAGAGTTACGTTTTCTCTCGGACAGGATTATAAGATGGCGAGGTGTGTGGCAGAGTCTGCAGATCCTGGCAAGTCGCGTTTTCGGCTGTAATCGAACAGACATCTGCGCCCTCAGTCCATCTGAATAATAAATCCTGTGAAGTCGTTGGTGGCTTCCAGCTGACGTACCAGACGCCGTCTCTCGCCATTGGCTCAGCACATATTTTGCTCCAGAGAGAATGAAACTGTGAAATGTTTCTATAATTCATATCGTACAACATGACTCACTGCAGGAGGAAAGGAGGGGGGAAGAGATCAGAGTCAGCGCAGGCAAGGCTGACGCACAATCTACCGCACATCACACGAAGGGTCCGCTCCCTGGTGCCTGAAAAGGTACAACCAAGAATTCAATGGTTACCTTTTCCCGGAGAAAATAATCTTTACACTTTTACAGAAGAGGGTGCATTGCAGAAACAGGCAGATGTTGTCAAAGTAAAAATCCCCTCGTCTATGATGGTGTCCACATGGTGCCCGGCCTCTAAACATCCATTCAAGAAATACTTTGTAGATGATCGATAATTATCCTTTGATCGAGCATCATCACGCAGGGTTCACCATCTGCTCCCTGGACCGATATGCAGGCTGAGGGCGAAGACAATGCTGTAAATTCTACCGTACAGCTTTTGGCCATAGTCACAAATGTGACACAAATCAGCTCCTGCTGCAACCTCTCATCTTGTGACTTGCTATTAAAGTTACAATTTTGCACTCGGATCACTGGGGGGAGAAGAAACTGAGAAAATGCTTCCACTGACCTGCAGCAGACTTGGAGTCAAGGGTGCCATGATAAAGGAGGAGCTTTTCAAAGGGGTGCCTTCAATGGTGGTATGTCATACCGTGTTTCCCCAAAAATAAGCCCGGGTCTTATATTAATTTTGGCAACAAAAGACACAGTAGGGCTTATTTTCAGGGTAGGTCTTACCATGTAATGTGCAGTCTTCTCTCCCCCTCTCTCTCCTTGCCTGCTAGGAATCCCGAGTGTGAACCAAGTTAAAATACTTGTAAAATCCTATAATCCACTCTATTACAGTATATATAATGTACAATGTGTGTTTCTGTAATTGTGCCAAATACCTTGGTTATAGCGCCACTCTGCACTTTTGTGACCTGCCGAGCCCTCTTCCCCGCATTTAAATTACAGAAACACACATATTGTACATTATATACTACTGTAGTAAAGTGGATTATAGGATTTTACAAGCATTTTAAACTAGGGCTTATTTTCGGGGTAGGGCCTACATTGCAGCCCTCCTGGAAAATGACGCTAGGTCTTATTTTCGGGGAAACACGGTATGTATAATAATGCAAAAGTTACAAAGTTTCAATGTTATCACTTGGGGGGGGGGGGGGGGATCACCAGAAGGATTTCAGCCCAGGCAATATCACTTTGCAGCTTTTTAATGACACAGTTGCTATACAATGTGACGTGTAGGGAATTAATTCACGCAGACTTGTAATGTTACTAAAAAGGTCCACCCTAGTTAAGCCACAGCCACCATGCACACAGGGAGTTTGCCAGCTCTCGTAAATGCCTTTCCTCCTGTCAACAGCGTTTTAGCAAAAAAAACACACACTTGACGCGTGTAAACTTGTCTAGACGCATTTAAGTGCATTAAGTGCTTGGGCATGAAATCATTTTATTGACCAGAATAAGAAATGTATTCTGCCCATTAAAATGAATTAACGCTTAAGTGCTTGACGCGTCCAGCGTGAACGCATGTTTAGACATGTTTACGTGTGTTGAGGACACTCACTGTTAGTGTTAGGACCACAGAATTATGGGGTGCCTTGGCGCGGCTCTGTGGCTCACGCATGCCTTTGCAAATGCGTGCGGACAAAACCCCTGTTTTTAACGCACATTGTTAGACAGGTTAATTGGTTGTTCTGCTAGCTGGTTGGTAAGTAGGCTTGGTTATTCCCTGGGCATTCCCCAGGTTCTTGTTGTTACGTGTGTCAAGCATTTTTTTTCTGCCAAAACGCTGCTGCTACTGGACACAGTGCTAATATGCAGAGGCGTTTTGAGGCAATAAATAAAAAAAAAAAAAAAAACATGCCGAATGCCCCTTAAGGGCCCTTTCATCCATCCGTTTGCAGATCAAAAAGGGACATACATTGGTCCCTATGTGATTGCGGGTGTCAGTGGATAAACACCTGCTGATACCCATAATCACCCGCCTCCGCAAAGATCCGATTTTGCAGACGGAAGAATGTCCTATTTTTTCTTCCGTCTGTGGATCAGATCGGATGAACACAGACACACGGTCTGTGTTCATCCGCTCCCCTATAGGGGAGAGTGGAGAAAAAAAAAAACAGGGCAGTCCCTGCACAGTGTGCGGAGACCGCCCTGTCATCCGACGGCTCAGCGGGATCTACGGAGCGATCCCCGCTGAGCTTACGGACACACGGAGGCAGATCATTACTGATCCGCCCCGTGTTCTCAGTCTGCATAAGGCCCCAACAAAAATCACAAAATTATATAAATTTATATATTTATTAATAATAATAATAAAAAAAAAAAAAACATAGCCCTTAGACCCCTTTCATGGTGGAGGCATTTTTCAGGCGCTAAAGTGTAAATAATGAAAAAAAAAAGTGCTTTCACACTGGGGCGCTGCGGTGGCAGGACGAAAAAAAATAAAAGAGAAGAAGAAAAGTCCTGCAAGCAGCATCTTTGGGGCGGTGGAGAAGTGCTGTATACACTGATCCTGTCAATTGAAATGCATGGGCACCGCTGCCCAAGCGCCTACGTATTTAACCCTTTCTTTGGCGTTAAAAGCGTCCCTCTAGCAGCCCAATAGTGCTGCTAAAATAGCGGTAAAGCGCCACTAAAACTAGTAGGGCGTTACCGCCAAACGCTGCCCCCTTGGGCAGTGTGAAAGGGCTCTTAAAACTACTCATCTAAAGTACTTATTGACCCAGCATGCCAGGTGACCAACCATCTCATTGTCACTACCGAAATTTGCCAAACACTAAAATGATCAGGTAACGCTTTTCCTATGAAGCAGAAGTATTACCACCAAAAACTAGTATGCTGCCCTTGGCTGGCATTCTGTGGTAGCAAACATTAGAATGCAGCTGGAAACCACTCAAGGTTAGGTTCACATATGTGCTAGTCGGGAACGCATGCATGTGCGTGTTTCAACTGGGGGGGAAATGCTCTTTAGGAAACGCATGGGGGTTGCCATTAGGCATATACGATTGTGCAGTAGCAGACGTGTGAAGGTGGCATTTATTCTTAAATCTCAACCGGAGTGGGTTTTTAGGAGTACAAAAACAGTGGCCACAGCACCATATGCTCCGTGCAGCGCCATTTTAAAAAGGAAAAAATAAAAAAGGGTTTGGGGCCTTTTCATTGTGTTTCTCATGGGCACAGCATCCCGTTCAAAATGATTAGGCTTCTGTACCCACAATGTGCAAAAACCGCACACTTGTGTGAACCTAGACTAAATCCTAAAGGAAACCCATATATCTGCCAAACGCCTGCGTTTTCACATGCATAAAACAGCATGGTGCCACAGCAATACACAGTTCCATGCAGCATATTTAAAAAAAAAGAAAGAAAAAAAAAAGGGGGGGGGGGGTCAAGGGTTTCTTTCCCCACATTACTCATGGGTATAACAGTTGATTCAAATAAATGGGCTGCTGTACCCGCAATGCGCGTGAGCGCAAACGTGCACGAACAAGTGTAAAACAATGGTAGACCACAGTACTAATGGACCCCATCAAGTCAAAACGATGGTCGCTGCCTAAATGCCCTGCAAAGCCTGCTGGGACTTGTAGTGCTATATCTACATCCCTAGGTAATATTTAAACTCCACACAGCTAGAAAATCCCCAGAAAGTACGACTAAGAAAGCCAAATCAAATGTGTTTTTGTATCTTTTCAGAAATGCATGTGGATTTTACATTGCAGTGTGCCCGGAGCTCTGCCTCATGTGAGCCCGCCTGACGAATGGTGATCTTAGAATTCCATTTCCAGCCAAGAACAATGAGGCTCGGAATTAGCACATAGCTGGCAACAAGACGTGGATCACCTTGTGAAACAGATTAGCCAGAAAAGACTGTGCAAAGTATACAGGACACTCCACTGCCATGGAAACACTAAATATAAAAGTACTGCTGCTGAGGAGTCCTTAAATAGAACAAACTTGACAGGCTCCAACTACAGCACTAAACATACAAGGGGGATAAAATGACAGTAAAACCTTAGTTTGAGAGCGTTTTGCAAGACAAGCACAATGTTTGAATACATTTTGCCTTGATATACAAGCAATGTCTTGATATAAGAGTAGCTTCATGACAACAGAGTATAAAAAGAAGAGAGGAGCCTCCAAGTGTAGCAATATGGTTACATTTAATGAAGGTACAACATTTAGCAACGTATTGCTACACTTAGAGGTGCGCCTCTCTTTTATACCCTGTAAAAAAATGCTTTGATATACAAGTGCTTTGGATTACAAGCATGTTTCTGGAACTAATAATACTCGCAAACCAAGGTTTTACTGTGTAAAAAAAACTATAAATCCGTACGCTTTTTCCCTTCACACAGGGCATTAAAAAAATCCTACCTGTACCTTTTGCGTTTCGCCCGCCTGCATCAAGATTTGTATTGATTGTGTAGTTTAATGGTGTCATTTGTCGCCCTGTACACACAGCCTATATTACAATAAATACATTCCTGTTTCAGAAGTTTGTGTAGAAAAATGAGCCATGCTGCAAATTGGTACACAGATTCTCTGTCTGCAGTCTAATAACTGACACTTCCTGTGAAAAAACTAAATACCCCACAATCCTGGAGTCTTTCACTCTAGTGCAGATGAGAGCTTAAAGCAGGGATCCTCAAACTACAGCCCTCCAGCTGTTGCGGAACTACACATCCCATGAGCCATTGTAGAACTCTGACATTCACAGACATGACTAGGCATTATGGGAATTGTAGTTCCTGAACAACTGGAGGGACGCAGTTTGAAGACCCATGGCTTAAAGGAACACTTTTTTTTTTTTTTTAATAACAAACATGTTATACTTACCTCCACTGTGCAGCTCGTTTTGCACAGAATGTCCCCGAACGCTGTCTTCTGGGGTCCCATGGCAGCTGTCTCGGCTCCTCCTGGCAAAAAAATTCTACCTTCATGCGAGCAAGCTCGCATGGTGGAAAGCTTTTGCGAGCGTGCTCCCGTGATACAGCGGCGGCCATAGCCCCCCGTCACGCCGTGTCACCTGCGGTGATTGACAGCAGCGCCAGCCAATGGCTGCGCTGCTATCAATCCGCCCAGCCTAGCCAATCATCGGCCAGGCTGGGAACCGAACAGGATGACAAGCACGCGCCTGGGAATTTCGAATGGTCAGGTAAGTAAAACGGGGGCTCGGTGCTGTCAGATGTTTTTTTACCTTAATGTATAGGATGCATTAAGGTAAAAAAAAACTTTTACCTTTACAACCCCTTTAAAGTGTTACAAAACCCACAACAGTAAAATCAGTCAGTATATGCAGTAATGCAGGGATCTCCAAGCTACGGCCCTCCAGTTGTTCAGGAACTACAATTCCCGTCATGTCTGAATTTTAGAAGTTTACGATGCCTCATGGGATGTGTAGTTCTGCAACAGCAGGAGGGCCGTAGTTTGAGGATCCCTGCAGTAAAGCATACTAGTTATACTTAATATGGAATCTAAGGGGTTAATTCTCTGCATTGTGCAATTGTGTAAAAAAGCTGCTTGATCCTGTATGCATAGATCCTCCTCTTTCACTGACTCCAGAACAAGTCCGGATAAGACGGAGTTACTGGAGTCAGGCTGCACATGCTCAGTTTGGTGTGTATTGTGTATTTTTTCCCTTGGAAGAATGCATGTGATCAGCACAGGGCCAATCTGCCATGACTAAGCACTGATCCATAGTGTAAAACACGTCGCAGGCTGCTATGCCTATTTTTGCTGCATTTTCCATGTGTTTTTACAATAAAGACAACCCAACGGTTTATTGGAGTGTGGCTGTCCATTTTTCCATCCTCTACTACAGGGCCAATCAGCACTGCCCAGAGGATCAGGGGTCCTGAATCCTGATAGGACAGCTCAGTGCAGTATAAAAACTACTCCTACAATCTTTACCAGGGAGAGGCTGATATAGGTCACTACACTGCTCTATACTGCAGATGAGAAAAAGGTATTTAGCCCTTTATATTTACTAAAATTATTGCATTTCCATGTTCTGTTGGAGACTTGATATAGTGAATGCAGGGTCCAGGAGTAACAGTAATTCAATCAAACCGGCAGACCCTGCTAGAAGGAATGCATTTTCACCATATTAGTACTTCTACATGTGTGATGCAACCAGGGCTTTTTTTCAGGGGGAACTTGGGGGAACTCAGTTCCACCACCTCTGGCTCAGACCCTTTGGTGCCTGCTCACCACAATCACTTGTAAACACAGAAGTCTGGTTTCTGTGTTTACAAGTGACAGCTCTACACTCTGTGTTTAACCCCCTGAACCCGACATTCTGTATGTAATGCAATCCTGGTCTTTAATGCCCCTTTAAGACCCTCCTACTGTTTGTGAAATATGAACGGGGTCGTGGTTGAGTTCCTGCACCTATTTTCTGAGAAAAAAAAAGCACTGGATGCAACACAGAGGAAATGGTGAGGCATGGCTTTAGGGAATGAGGACAATCTAGATCATGGGTCTTCAAACTACGGCCCTCCAGGTGTTCAGGAACTACAATTCCCATCATGCCTAGTCATGTCTGTGAATGTCAGAGTTTTACAATGCCTCATGGGAAGTGTAGTTCCGCCACAGCTGGTGGGCCGTAGTTTGAGGATCCCTGATCTAGATGAATGAATACATGGACCTGGGGGGAAATAATTAACTATGGCACTACAAACTGCAGCCACATGTGAGACCATCATTAGAAGGCAAACACAGGAAATAGAACTACACCAATACCTTGGAAAGGCAAAAACTAACCTTTTTTTTCAATTTTTTATTTATAATAAACAAAACACTTTTAACGATAAAAAAAAAAACACACACACACACACACACACACACACACACACACACACACACACACTTTAAGGTCTACAAACGATTTAAAAAGATGTTTTTTCTCTGTTCTGTCCAAAGATTTAGAAACAATACAAATCTATGAGTGATGGTTATGTACGGTATATAGCCAGAACACTCCATATCCTACTCTGTATTCCCTTTTTAGTACACAGGGATGCCTGGCTGGGACTAACAGAACCTGACCGAGGACGCGACTGTGCCAACCGGCTTGAATGTTGCTGAAACTGTTCCAGCTCACTAAGCTCTTGCCAAGACTCTTCCCGAGATGACACTGCTGCTGAACAGACCTACCTGGCCATGAAGAGGATGGATCCCGTCCTATAGATTGTGCTGAACGTCATTACTACAGCTCCCCAGACAACATATTTATCTGCTACCATAAAATCTGCCCTCCAGTCTCCTGGGAGGACTCCTTATCTGCAAATAAATATTTTTTGTACTACACTTAAGGCAGCCATAGACAGTTGGAATCTTGGCTAATTCAGCAACAACTGGCCAAGATTCAAACCACATATGAGCAGGCTAAATGTGCCCAAGTTGACTGATTGATCAACCTGGGTACAACCAGCCTGTCAGATTTTACATGCAATTATTGCATGCAGATGTTATAGCAATGATCACCATCTTCTCCCGCCAGGAGAACACCATGGCTCATGCAGAGCCATGGTGTTCTCCCAGGGGGGGGATTTTTCTAAAACCACAGCTTGAGGCTGGCCATACACCGAACACATTTTATCCAGTTCGGGAGGAACCTGAAAAATTTTGAACCAACCATGGGCAGGCTGGTTGTACTAAAGTTGATGGGTCAACTTTTTCGCAACCAGTCTGTTGGGCTCTTTGTATGATTACTGCCGGCAGCTACAGCCACTAGCAGTGACTACTGAATTATGACAGCTGGGAATCCACAGAATAGTGCAGCAGGAAGGATCCGCCCCCCCCCCCCCCCCAATCAACACTGTCTGCCCTCAACCCGTGGCTAAAGGAAAGAATCTATATGGCTTGCTTAAAAAGGTGGTTGTAAAGGCTGACTTTTTTTTTTTTTTACCTTCATGCATTCTAAGCATGAAGGTAAAAAAAATAAAATAAGACTCAAGTATGCAGCTTCCCCTAAGCCCAATACTTACCTGAGCCCCATCTCAATCCAGCGACGTGGAAATTTAACAACCTCTCTTTGGAATTAATAACGTTTTGTGTGCACAAAAGCCGAGGCTCTCTTGGCTCTCCCCCTCTTCAATGGCTCAGAGCCAGTAGCAGGAGATGGTGTTCTGTCAAGTTCTCCAACCCGTCAGAAACTCCAACTGCTTAACTCCAGTAATTGGAGTTTTTGACGAATTAGTGGTTGGACACAACACTGGCAACCAGATAGTCCAGTGCAGAATATTATGAGCAGAGATTCTTACTCCGCTCTGATATTAGCCAACAAAATGTCCGCCTCTGAGGCGGCGACAACTTTATCCTAGTTGTGCTGTCAAAACAGCTCAGTCTTCCTGTACCAGACTCTATTAGATTGTCCGTGTTGTGTCCAAACGCCAATTCGTGTTGTGTCCAAACGCCAATTCGTCAAAATCTCCGATTACTAAGGTTTTAAATAAACCAGAAGTGAAGTGGTTGGAGTTTCTGATGGGTTGGAGATATTGACAGAACACCGGTGCTGTCAATCTACGCTACAGAGAAGGGAGCAGAGCTGAGCCATGCACTGTGTTTTATGGACACACACAGTTTTTCTCAGGAGTGAGCACGCACGCACAAGTGCCCCCAAAGCAAGCAGGGTGGGAGGAGCCAGGAGCGCTGGTCCCTAGAGGAGGAGTTTTGGGGCTGCACAGAGCAGGTAATTAGAACAGGGTTTTCGGTTTGCAAAAAAGTTCACCGAAAATCACTGGATGTACAAACTTTTTAAGGGCCAGCTCCTCCTTCTGTCTGGAAAGGGTTAACCACCACTGATCAAAAGCCTAGGCTGAATCCATATCTCTGGGTTCTGGTAATAGGTTGTGGCTTATTACACATTATAGCAACAGAAATACAGCGTGCTGCATTGCTGTGCCATTAACATGCCCAACGCACAGCTCCAGCACACCACAATGCAGCAGCCTTTTAGCACAGCACATGGATTTGAGCCATCTAGGAGTCCTGGTGTTCTGAGGCACTGCCCAAGGGCCCCATGTCACTAGGGGGCCCCCTTCATCAGGGTTGCTAGCCTCAGTAAAACCAGGGACAGTATTTAAAAATCATTTGTTTTTAAAAATCCCCAAATTATAGCTGCCCCACATATCCAATACCTTTTCAGTGTGTGTGTATGTATATTGTGTGTGTGTGTGTGGCTCCATAATCTATTGCCAGGGGGCCCCATAATCTCCTATTACCCCGGGGGCCCCATGAGTTGTCAGTCTGCCCCTGGCTGCCTTACTAACTTTAAAGTTTCACATACACACGTACATACAGTATATAACCTTCAAACCAGCCTTTAGGTTTCTGCGTCTTACAGATATACATTATGTAAACCCGCAGGAGAAAATTTTATAAAATTAGTAAAATTGCTTTGATGGAATTTGTTTTCCACTGGGGATCTGCTGTGACTACGTAGCTTACACATACCCATTCATCAACACGCCCCAGGGAACAACGTTACAATGTTGTCACTTCTTCGCTATGGGATTACTACATGAAGGACGTCTTCTAGTGGGCTTGTGCGGATATACAGAGGATACAAAGCATTTCCTTAGAGGAACTGCCTAGAAGAGCATGAATGTCACAGGAAGAACATAGCAAGTAACCGCCGCAGGTCCACAGAACGCAATGAAGGACGAGGTACATGTATGTATCTGGGACCAGAAAAGGAGAAATCACGCTACTACAACAGAAGGTGGTCTGTCCTGTACACTTTGAGATATGTACATAATCAGGCAAATGCATATTTCTTTACCTCATTTTCATGTGAAAAAGTGACCAGAAATGGGCTTTAAAAAGGTCAGTCTTCTGAAAAAGCAATTTAGATATCTGAGGCGCAGAGTCAGCCCCCGTCATCTTATATATGAGATCACGGTTCCACTATTCCCGCCTCTCTTCCTGTCCATGGGGGAAGTGCCGTGTGTTCCAGCGCCTCCACTTACATTATACCTCATATAAAATTATATAAATAATAAAAAAAAAAACACAGCATAGATGGTGGGAGCCCCTCATAATGGACACATCAGGTATGCACAGCTGAGAATTCAACACAGAACAGAACTCCGCACAGTAATGGTGCCTCACAATGGGCACATCAAGTAGGCAGACCCAGTACTCTGTGGGGATGGTGGGAATCCCTCAAAATTGGACACAGCAGGTGTGCAGACACAGGTATCCAGCAAAGGGATGGAGGGAACCCCTTATAATGGACATGGCAGGAATACAGAGACAGAACACAGAAGAGGAATGGCGGGAACCCCTCATAATGGGCACAGCCGGAATACAGATCCAGAACTCGGCACAGGGATGGAGGGAACCCCTCATAATGGACACAGACTGTCACTGACTTCTACGTGTAAAGATTTTAGTTATCTGGCCGTCATGTTGACCTGCCTGCTTTCACACCTTTAGACATGCAGACATGGACCTCCATCCATATAAAAAGTGGTTCAAGTGGACCTGCCATTAGGTATATTGTTATGTTAAAGTGGAGTGCCAGACTCCTGAGGAGAAAATAAAGTCGGCAGCTTTAAAAAAAAGCCACCCCCGTCCCACAATCCCCCAGCCACCCCATGCCGTCACACCCACTGTCTTCTTTCCCTGGCACGAGATCTTTATTATGGCCATTTGGCTGTGACAGCTTGCCACTTCACAGCCAGGTGCCCACTGCATATTGTAAATGGTGGATGCAGTCTTCTGGTACCTGTTACATGTCCCAGAAGACTTCAGGGAGTAGAACTTCTGCACCAAATGCCTAGGAGGTCAGAGCGGAAATGGGAGTGGGTACCCGTCATAATCGGAAAGTGGCACTTCCCGTTGTGTAGCGCTCCACTTTAGCTTTAAGCATGTCAAGTAATGTGTAAACACTTCCTCTCCCAGAGATCACAGTACTCCCTCTGACAATGCTTTCATCTGCCTTTCTTTCCAGGATGGAGTGATTTTTCTTCAGGCATCATCTGAGGTCACCATTTACTTCCCGGACTGAGAGGTCGACTCAGATGACACACTCACATAAATCCTGGTGCTGTTCATTTCTTGCCCGTGTTCACCAATGTCTGATTCAGACCAGCCCCGGCATTATCTCACCGTGTGACTGGCTGCAAAAGTCACAATCAAGCTAGATCCCTGGCCCTGAAAATTGGTGCGACGGCAGTGAAAATAGCCTAGGATAGCAAAGGCTCTCAGTAGATACACAGGCCTTGCTGCCCTCCAAGGGTCAGGGACACCCAATGGAAAAACTGTAAAAAAAACAAAGAGGGCGCACCAACCGGGCGCTTTACCTAAGGCACTTCAGAGCCTCTGAGGAAGAGGGGGGATCTCCCTCAAAATGTGTCAGCCATCTGAAAGGTTCACCGGCATGCTACACATGGTCCCGGTGGCCTGGTTGCTCTGCGTCGTTTTGGACTTCGTCGTTTTCAGGGTAAAAAAAAAGTGAGTTTCAACGACAAAAAATTCAGTAAATATCACTTGGGAAGGTTGGTGTATTCTGTTTTACAGTGCAAAGTTACAATGTCGCTGTCTAATCACTGGGGAAATGAAACTGAGGAAATGATTCCTACTGCCTGCAGCAGACTGATGACATCAACTCAATCTAGACAATCTCTCTGGACTTCGGATCAAACATGGGATTTTATTGATAAAAAAAATAAAAAATAAAAAAAATATATTATATATAACACACACACACACACTTTTATGTGACAGTGGCTATATATTGCGACATGTCATACATGCAAGTTCTGCTTTAAAAAATCTTTTGGCCATACTGCTTTCAGGTCACATCAATGCACTTCTGCTATCTTTGTGACCCAAAGCTGCTCCAGATATCTGGAAGGATCCAGACAATAATGCTGAGATCTACTCAGATGCATGCGCTGCAGCTGGCTCAGCCTCTCAGAGCGCTGCCATGATCCTGAGCCAGTCGCTCTCATACCCTCCCGTGCCCAGTGCTCCAGTGAGTGCTGGAGGGCCAGAGTTTGGTGACTGATGGTGCTCAGAGTGGACTTGAGAAATGAGCAATCAGTGGTCACTCAATTGCTCAGTTCTCAGGTTTAGAGCCGGGGAGGGAAGCTGCAGCATCGGACTTAGGGAGTAGGTAGGCGAGGATAGATTATTATTTTTTTAGGATTCTGCTCCTTTAAGCTATAAGAGTATGGTCAGATTTATAGTACAGAACAATTTCAGGGCTTATCTGAATAAAACTGGCTAAAAAGCTTTCATAAAAAAAAAAGTAAAGTGCACAATGGTTAAAACAGACATAGCCCACCCCCCCTCCCCCAACTCAAAAAGTGAAAAACCTGTAAAGCGTGAGTGGAATCGATAACAGCAAGAAACACAACATTTACTGCCACGCCACAGACATTAAAACATTTTTTGGCTTGTGGTACTTTCCATCCTGCAATATCACTCAAAACTTTGTGGTGATACATTTCTGACCCACTTAGATCCCATGGCAGTAATCCATTTATAATTGGGAGAAATCGGACCCACCCGAATAGCTGAGGTCACACAGCCAGTTAAAGCCTTTTACGCAACCCCAATCCGTTTAGCGGTAGCTGAAAAAGTTTGGGGAAAAAATATTCTATTAAAAAAAAAAAAAAAAACCCTTCCTCTCTAAGGCCCGATCCACACCTACGCATTTTATTGTGCATTTTTCAGTTTTGCAGAACACCACTACAGTCCATTTAACATGGTTTCCTATGGGCCACATTCACATCTATGCATTTTATGGAAAGGGTCAGGGAGTTTTCTGGCCTTTGGTTCCATAGACTTCAATGGATCAAAAATCTGTATTGGAGAAAAAAAATAAAAAATCACAAACGATATGCACCTGGAATATGCAACCTTCATAAGCATGAACCAGGCCTTAAAGCTAAACTGGCTGAATTTGGGCATACATTTTAGCTGGCAAAAAATAAATAAAAATCACATTAAATAGTCCCTAAAACATTAATAGCTCCCCAATCATTCCAGAAATCATTGCTAACACTTGCCTTATATCCTCCAGCTCACGTTGTGGCCTTATCCATCATATGTGTGGGCATGTGAAGCCCAGCTCCTTTTTCTTCCTGGTTTTCAAGGAGAGGTGCATGCTGGGTGATTTTTAGGCACAGTAATGCCCAGAGACTCCTGGGAAATGAGTGTCATCACCAGGAGGCAATGGGGTCTTAGGACAGGAAGTTGAACCACCTAGAACCAGGAACTAGGCAGATTACGAAATCTGCCTAGTGGGAGTAAAAAGGCAAGCCGTTAATAGATATTTCAGTTTTAGGGTGGAACTCTGCTTTAAGAAAATCATCAGCTTGTTTTTAATTTGATATGTGTTCGATATTCTGGTTCATAGTTTAGGACAGGGCGAGAAAGAATTTGAATCCAAGTTTTTTTACGTGTCCACAATGGGTATTCGTTAGGTAACCTTTTTTGCCTTTACTACAGAAAAAGTCACCTGCACAGAAAGGGGACAAATCTTTAAAATGTAGTGACCTGTCCATTTAGGGAGACCCCCCCCCAGAGAGAAATAGAGAGGATTTCCTCCTACTTCTCTATTGTGTCTCTGGGACAGGAAGTAAAGGCAAATCTCCTTGACAGAACAAAAAAAATCCAATAATTAAATTCTGGCTTTACATACACTGACAGTGTAACATTCGCAGTCTTGTCAGAATGGATATAAAGTAAAAAAAAAAAAAAAAAAAAAAAAAAAAAAAAAGGGCCATTATACCTTTCCTGAAGAGAAAATGCTGCCCCCAGGCTCTCCTCAGTGCAGCTCACATGACCAATACTATAGACATTTCTTGCTATACACAGGTATCCATCTCAGCAAGACCACGCTGGTTAGATTTCAAAGGTTCAGTTCACCCAATACTGATATGTTTGGTTATGTGGGGGGATTACGGGGGAGGGGTTCGAAGCGGCACTTTGTCTATTCAAGCTGACCATAGTTGGATTGAAATTCAGCCAGTTTAGCAAGGACCAATGCATTTTGATCCATCTATGGCTGTTCTTGTGATTGAATGATTAACTTCTCGCAAACAGAATTTCTGGAAAAATGTTTGTCTGATCAGTGCTGTAGCACTGATCTCGGATTCTCCATCCACTTTGCTTGTGTGGATGGTGGAATCCATTGGTTATTCTTAGGGTTGTCCGGTTACCACTTTTTTTTAGGACCGATACTTTTTTTTAATGTGTCCCCAAATGCAGCCATGTCCCCCACAAAAGCAGCCATGTCCCTCCAGCCATGTCCCCCACATATGCAGCCATGTCCCCCCACATATGCAGCCATGTCCCTTCAGCCATGTCCCCCCTACATATGCAGCCATGTCCCTTCAGCCATGTCCCCCCACATATGCAGCCATGTCCCTTCAGCCATGTCCCCCCACATATGCAGCCATGTCCCCCCAGCCATGTCCCCCCAGGCATGTCCCCCACATATGCAGCCATGTCCCCCCAGCTATGTCCCCCACATATGCACCCATGTCCCTCCAGCCATGTCCCCCACGCTATTGTCCCCCACATATGCAGCCATGTCCGCCCAGCTATGTACCCCACATATGCAGCCATGTCCCTCCAGCCATTTCCCCCATACCGCCCGGGGAACATCACAGCTTTCATTTGAAAAGCTGTAGTGTTCCCGCGTGTATAGACACTCCCCCTTGCTTGGGATTGGACAGATCACGATCACCTATCCAATCCCGAGCAAGGGGGAGTGTCTATACGCGTGGGAACACTACAGCTATTCAAATGAAAGCTGTGATGTTCCCGCACGCTTTAACCATGCGGCGTGTGCGGCGGCTTTCATTGCGGCGGCGGTGGGACAAGTATTCTATTTAGGTATCGGGGGTACTCCTGCAAATACTCGGTATCGGTCCCAATACCGATACTGGTATCGGGACAACCCTAGTTATTTTTTTTTAATGTATGGGCAGCCCTCGATCATTTCAGGATTCCAGTATCGGAAATCAATTGGAAGCTCCCTGCTCTATCTCAACACACACACACACACAAACACACACACACACACACACACACACACACAAATCTCAATCCTCTTGCTGCAGTCTCTGCAAAGCTGGTTACACAGGGGATTATATAATTTATATACCGTATTTGCATGGTGTGACATATGGGCCTACCTAAACATGTCATCTATTCAGGCAGGCCCTTCTTATCGTCATTAATACAAATTAGACTATGTATGGCCAGGTATATGCAGCTCTTTAAAAAGTTCAATAGATAAATGGAGCTAGGGAATTAATATGCCAGGACTGACCTCAAAACTTTATAAGTACTGTACTATATATTGTACATAGTGTGTGTGTGTTGTAACAAGGTTGTTGACCATTTCTTTATCATACAAATGTTTTGTTAACCGTCCTGCCCGACGAGTATTACCGGTACACAATATCTAGAATTAGGTTGCTCTTCAACTGCACTATGGGTGTCATGTTGACGCGGTCTTTACATTTTAAAATGTAGCCTTTTTTGTGATAGATCTGGTCACTAACTTTATGGATATGTTAGAAGACTTGTCTTTTATGCCTTGTACACACGATCAGGCTTTTGCCCGGCCAAATCACATCGGAATTCCATCGAAGTAAAAGAGAACATGTTCTATATCTAAACTCGATGGAATTCATCGGAATATCTGATGAAAAAACTCAGATGGGGATACTCACGATCGAAATATCCGATGGAAAAAGTCTGTCTGACTTTTTACATTGGAAACTCTGATCGTGTGTACAAGGCATTACCCTTACATTCTAGGGAGGTCTGGAGTTTTTGAAATATTGAAGGCCAAATATAGAAGCATGTATGTATGTATGTATGTATGTATGTATGTATGTATGTATGTATGTATGTATGTATGTATGTATGTATGTATGTATGTATGTATGTATGTCCTTGGATTTCAACATAGAGGATAATAGACAAAAGTTTTCCAACATATCTATAAAGTTACTGACTAAATATAATAAAAAAAAAAAATAATTTTTTTTTTAAATTCAAATCTAAAAAAAAAAAGTAGTGTCAACATGACACCCATAGGACAGTTGAAGAGCAATCTCGTTCTAGATATGGTGTAATACTCGTTAGGCAGGACGGTCAACAAAACAATTGTGTGATAAAGCAATGGTCAACAACCTTGTACAACGCATGCATGCTCCTTAAGGCGTCACACACACACACACTAGAGGTGCGCCAAATTAAAATTTTGGCGCCGAAACCGAAAAAGCAGGATGCAACCGAAAATTTGTGATCGATAGAGATATATTTTTATATATAGGATTGTATTTAGATTCAACTTTTTAATTGATATCGTGAATTTAAAATGACTATATCGTCAGCCATTATTGGCACCTTTAGCGCAAGAACAGCTCAAGATAAATGTATCCTTTTAAATTCTATGCAAGTCTTCACACTGGTCTGTTGCGCATTAAAAAAAAGTAACAGTTACATTTTTGGTGCAGTTATTTTTACCGGACAAGATGGTGTTGGCATTTTCCCCGATAAGAGAAAAAGGTGCCCATAATGGCACAGAAAAAGACAGATTTTTTTGTGGCGTTTTCTGTACCATTATGGGCACCTTTTTCTGTTATTGGGAAAATGCCAACACCATTTTTGGCCGATAACTTTTGGCGGTCGAAATTTCACTGCATACCTATTACACACACACACACAAGAGATCAAAAGATTTTTCAACTAATCACTTTTGTACAGTAATTTCTTACATGATAATGCGACAACATACGTGACAACGCAATAAAAAAAATGTTTTTCAGCTGCCCAGAAGTGACACTTCCAGAGAAGTGGGGTTGGGTGAGGGTGTCCAGCCATGAATAAGCACTGTTTCTGATTGCCTTGCTTTGCTGTAGATTTTGTGGTGCATTTGTTTGCTGTTTTTACCAATAAAGACATCTCTACGAATTTTTCGGAGTGCGGCTGTCCATCCCTTCCATTCCTTCATCAGGGTGTCCAAGCAGGTTTCTCACAATATCCAATTTTTTTTTTTTTTTTTAGCCTTTATCTCTGGTTCTTATACAACCATATCTATATACAAAAAGTAGGTATTTTTACATATGTAACAATAATGCCAATAGACATTTGCTCTGTACTATATTGCAGCAACTATATATGTTCACTCTTTACCCTTTGTTACAGCTAGCACCCTATTCCTCTGAAGAAGACCCCACAAGCGGGTTGAAACGCATCAGTCCTATGTTTGACATTTTTTGTATACAATTCATGTTCTTTTATGTCATTCTTTTGGTGCTTATCCCTCTGTATGTATATAACTTGACTTTGTATAGAGTACCAGAGTTGTTTTTTATATTTTTTATGTTTTACGACTTTCAATGTAATAATAAATATCTTCTACTTTTTACATTTTTTTTTTTTTTCAATCAATTCAAATTCTTATACTTTACTAACCCTTCAATTACTTTGCTGCCTTAAAACCCCAATGGGGGAGTTCTTCCTATTTATTATTTTAGGGGTTTTCCATGATCTATACAAAAAATATGGCAATAAAAAATAAAATAAAAAATAATCTACTAAAACAGACTGGCAGATATGCTAACTCACATACAGCTTGATTTGTAAACTTCCCACATTTGGACAGTAGGGCTCCTTTAAGTACTTCCAGTAAATAAATCCTAAAAAAAATAAAAATAAAAAGCTTAGTCCCACCTACACAAACTAATATGTGTCTACGGTGACCAATTTCGGAGGCCTTTTAATTAAATGCCTGGCTGGCCCTATTTCACAAGCAAAATAACCTCATCAAAAAAGAAGAAACACACAAAAGGCGGGCTTGTTGACCTAATTATGCATCCCAGCCCTTTAAACTCCGTCCACCGTGCGGACTAGAAGGACTCGACGTGGCGATGGTGAAGACTAGCCGTGGAAAAAAAAAAAAAAAGAAACAGGAAAATCTGTGTTTTGAAGATTATAAGCTTGGCAGCTTTTTTTTCTGGCTTGGTACAACCTGCAATCCCCTCCGCCCAGACAAAGTCTGCTGCTTGCCTCTGCAGTATGGCAATCACATGAAAACCTTTCAGAGCCCCCTCTAATGATTCACATCCTCTGGATTATGATTCACACCTATTCCAGCACAATGCCCTCATCCCACATAACGGGACGCAGCAAATTCTGCGATTATTAGAAAATCGCAGTTATAAATCAGAGAAGAATGACAACTACAGAACTCTACAGAAAACGGAATCCTTGGACTCGTCTGAGCGGCGTTCGGCACAGATCAGGCTGTCCCTAAAGGGTTAAGGATCAGTCGATTAAATCCTCCTGCCCTGGGCAGATCGAGATTACCAGGACGGTGGATGGAAAGATTGCACTGCAGACAGCAGATGCCACAATCACGACATAAACAAACACAAATCCACTGCTGGGTGAAAGTTCCAAGCAGACAGCGCTGGAGAAAAACATTGTTCACAACGGCCGGGATAGCAATTCACCATTTCCTGCAGGGGAAGCAAAACAAACGGGCAGCGTGTAGGTTGTTAAAGGGACAGTACATCCAAAAGCGATAGGTGGAGTCTTGTGGATTAAGTTGCCCGCAGAGTTGTTAGATCTGGGACAGTATTTGCCTAGGCAAGAAACCAGGAAGGAACTGAAGAAATATTAAAATAATAAATAATAATAATAAATAAAAAAAAAGAAGTTTAACACAAGTAAAATACGATACACTTTCCCATCTGTTCACCAATTTTTGCAGGAGGATTGAGAGAGTGAAGTTCCACTTTAATGTACATGGCGGTAAAGCAGCCCACTTAATTTTAAATAGCTTGCCAAGGCACCAAAAAATAAATAAAGTATCTTAAGGGCTCATTTACACTTACAATGCTCTCTGAAGAGTGATCCACATTCCGATCGCTCATTAAATAGCATTTGACAGGCGGCAAGGAGGAGTTCCATCACCTCCTCCCTGCCTGTTTTAACCCTCTAAATTCCAGGCTACTGTGCGATTGCAGGGTGGTTGAAGTGCAGAGCCGTTCATGGGTCTGCTGAGCACTACAGAAGTACAAGAAATAAAATATTGGAGAGTACCAATCTTTCGATGCCATCATAGAGGCCCATTCGTTTTCAGATCAAGCACATACACCCGTTGACCCCGCTAGAAATCCAGTGTCCTTCCTACTTACTGAGCGGAAATCTCAATGATACCAGATTTTCTTCTGTGACCTACAAACCAACTCCCCTCTTTGTTATGGAGATGAGGAGAGGGGGAGGTGTTTGCAGTCCAAAGCAGGAGGACAATGCTTCTCCTTCAGCAGAGCAGTTGAGTGGTGCCATAACAGGATGGGAAGATTTGTTACTGGCAAGATAACCAGTTAAAAAGAAAAAAGGATCCTAAAAATATATATATATATATATATATATATATATATATATATATATATATATATATATATATATATATATAAAAACACACACACACACAACCACCACCACATCCAAGGACCAGTATGCTGAAATATACAGAATTGTTTTTTTTTCCCCCGGATTTAGATGCATTTTAAGGCTCTGTTCACATATATGCAAATCGGATGCATTTTTAACCACATCTGATTCGCATAACACGTGAAACGGACCAGTTTTCAATGGAGCCGGTTCACACACGGCCACGGTGCGTTTTTTTGAAAAGATTCCTGTGTGATTTTAGGTCCCACTCAGGATGCGAATTCAAGTAAAAATTTGCAACTAAACCGGTGAACAAAACCGCACTTTACTTGGGACTGCAAACCTCAGCTGGACATGTGTGCACCCAGTTGCACGAATTCTAAAATGAGAATTACAGTTTTTTCGCTTAGACGATAGATCACCATTCTCTCACGATTCTCGCGATGTAACATCTTTCACATTAAAACAAAAAAAAAATTCCCCAAAAAATTGCATTTGAAAGACCGCGGGGCAAATACAGTGTGACATAAAATATTGCAGTAATTGCCATTTTACTCTTTAGGGTCTCTGCTAAAATACATATAATGTTTGGGGGGGGTTTCAAGCAAGGCCGGCCTTGGGTGTTCAGGTGCCCTGTGAGAGCTAATCCTGTGGCGCCCCCCCCCCCCCCCCCATTTGTAACAAATAATTTGTTTTAACACTTAATTGCATGTGCAAAAAATTACAATAAATAACTTAACCCCTTCCCTGCCGATGACATTATTACTGTAAGTGCATATTTTAAGCACCGATTACTGTAGTAATGTCACTGGTACCCCCAAAAGTGTCAGTTCGGGGTCCGATCTGTCCACCGCAATGTCACAGTCCAGAAGAGGAAAAAAAAATTATATATATATATATATATATATATATATATATATATATATATATATATATATATATATATATATATATATATATATATATATATATATTCGCAGATCGCCGTCATTACCAGTAAAAAACAAACAAAAAAAAATGACATAAATCTTCCACGTAGTTTGTAGACGCAATAACTTATGCGCAAACCAATCAAAATACGCTTATTGCGATTTTTACCAAAAATGTGTATCAAAACATTGATCACTGCAAACAGGAGGGATAAAGATGACAGGGGGATGACAGGGGTGGGGTGGTAGGAAGCTGGCACCGGACCTGCTGCGACTCCAATTCTGCAAGCTGTTGCCCATGGCGCCCTGTGCGGCCGCACAGCTTGCACACCCCCCCAAAGGCTGGCCCTGGTTCAAAGTAATTTTCTAGTAAAAAATATTGATTTTAACTTAAACAAATGTCAGAAAAAGATTTAGACTTTAAGTGGTTAAACCTCCTGCATTTACACACAGATGTTTGATCTAAGAATGAAGTTAGTTACAATGTTTCATGTTAAAAACTTGGCAGACTGTGCAGATTTTCTCTTTACACACAGAAGTTTATCCCTTTGATCTAAGAAGGAAGTGTTAGTTACAATGTTTTATGTTAGAAACTTGGCAAACTTCCCGGATTGATATGAAAGAATCGGCAAACTCCGCATTGTAGATCGTCAGGCGGGTCGCATCGAGATCACGATTTTTTAACGATTACTTGTCTAGCTCCAGCACCCAGCCTAACTAGCATTTTCAAGAGGCCAACAATGTATTCCTTCCACTACTGGAAACATGGCCTGACCCATGGTGCAGGCGACACGTATGTAAAAGTGCCAACTGCCCACTATTTAAAGGTACAGTGACAAGCCCTAAAAAGTGTTCAGAAATGAGAAAACTCCAACTTTGCGCGTTGAATTATGAAGTTACTTTGTGGCTGAGTTGATAAGAATCGCACACCATATCTACAAATATATCCAAGTGGGAATGGTGTTTACATTCCAGTATAATGGGATCTAATATTGTTCACAGGAAGGTATTGGGGCTTTGAATGGACTCGGCAGCAGTGTCCCTGGAAGCGATACGTCTCCCGGCTATCTCTGCCTGGATGTTGTAGTAAGAAGACAATTATGTCCTTACAAGACAGCATAGAAATAGGAGAGTCACAGCTGTTACAAGGACAAGTTGGAATCTGCACACTGCTGGCTGGCACTTACAGTTCATTGGATGTCAAGGTGATCATGTCTGGTGGGCAAGACGGGACAAAGCCACAATCTGAGCCCAGAAATACACTAGATCACTATAAACATTCATTGCTGCCCCTGTAAATATCCCAAACACCCAATATATCACTATATAAAATGTACTGGGGCAATGGCAGGTCAGACTGGCACCTTCAAGGTACTACAAGTCCCAGCATGACCGCCTAGCTGCAGAAATGGCTATGTAGAGAATCAGCTTAAATGTGATTAGAAAGGATTAGTTGCTGTAACAAGGTTTATACACAATATTACTGGAAGGGATTCTCTGTACAGTCTGATTGTGAGGTCACTGTACTGTCTGCCCTCGTGTAAAGCGCTGTGCAAACTGTCGGAGCTTTATAAAGCCTGAATAATAAGACAGGTAGAGGAGCAAAATAGATCTAGATGAGCAGTCGTCAAACTATGGCGTTACGCTTGTTTTTACCCGGTCCTTGGGGCACCATTCCTCCATCTGACACCCACCACGGGGCACTACTCCTCCTCCCACCCACCACGGGGCACCCACAATGGGCCACTGCTCCTCCACCCACAACAGGCCACTGCTCCTCCACTGGCACCCACAACGGGGCACTACTACGCCTTCCACTGGCACCCACAACGGGGCACTACTACGCCTTCCACTGGCACCCACAACGGGGCACTACTACGCCTTCCACTGGCACCCACAACGGGCCACTACTACGCCTTCCACTGGCACCCACAACGGGCCACTACTACGCCTTCCACTGGCACCCACAACGGGCCACTACTACGCCTTCCACTGGCACCCACAACGGGCCACTACTACGCCTTCCACTGGCACCCACAACGGGCCACTACTACGCCTTCCACTGGCACCCACAACGGGCCACCACTACGCCTTCCACTGGCACCCACAACGGGCCACTACTACGCCTTCCACTGGCACCCACAACGGGCCACTACTACGCCTTCCACTGGCACCCACAACGGGCCACTACCCCTTCAACTGGCACCCACAACGGGCCACTACCCCTTCAACTGGCACCCACAACGGGCCACTACCCCTTCAACTGGCACCCACAACGGGCCACTACTCCTCCTACTGACCACAAGCACTATGTAATTGTATTTATTCCCGCTAATGCTGGAAGATTTTCTACACCCAATAGCCCCAGTCTGACCCCTCTAAGGGCTGAAGAGATCCTGGACTTTTGTTTAGGAAGTTTGGATTTCTGTTATTATAGACAAGTAGAGGTGTAGAATAGATCTAAATTATTATACAAAGGTAGATGAGAATAGATGGAAATGATGATGGGCTAGATACAGGGGTAGGCAACATGTGGCACTCCAGCTGTTGCAGAACTACAATTGTAACCTTGCAATGCCTCATGGGAATTGTAGTTCCACAACACCTGGAGCACCGAAGGTTGCCTACCCCATGGCTGAATGTATCTATACTATGGTGATTCTGCACTCTGAACATAATGTAGGTACCTGGTTACAAGGTGGGCACTTTATGCACTAGTCAGAAGATGTAGTCTAGACATGCTGGAGGAGGTAGTATGAAGCATACACTTTACTCACAATGCTTTTTACCTGGGAGTGAGAAAACATTGGGAGGAACTTATTAAGACTAGAGCAGCTGTGCATGGCAACCAATCAGCTTCCATCTTTCATTTTCGAAGTGTAACTGAACAAAGTAAAGATAGACACTGATTGGTTACGATGCAAAGCTGCTCCAGTTTCAGTAAATTGCACCCGTTGTTGTATGAGTGCAAAGAGCAAGAGTTCCCCCAAGATAAATTTGGTGGGGAGCTGTGGCAGCACAATGTAGGCCCCAGTTATGGGGTACAGTGAGAGAAGTATGGCTCATGTATAGGTCTGTTTGGTGGGGTACAGGGTAAGAGGTATTCATCTGTCTGTTGTGGGAGCAGCGAGGGGTATCGTTCAGCTACTCTACAGTGGGGGGGGGGGGGGTAAACAGCTCTTGCTCAGATTGGTGGGGTACAGGGCGAGAGGTATCGCTCTTGCTCAGCATAGTGGGGTACTATTCAGACTGTTGTGGGGTTCAGGGAGGGCAGTAAATTGTGGGTACAGCACAAAGAATATGGTCCAGGTAATCTGAATCCGGAACAAGAATACAGTTTTGGGGGTGCAGTCTCACACTGGGGTCTCACACACTGTGATGGAGAGACTTCTCTAGATTAGGGTGTCCAGATCTAGGATTGGACAGCAGAAGGATTTGGGGGTCCAATCAGGGCAGCAGAGACCAATGAGGAAGAGCAGAGGGACCGCTCACACATGTCACCCCGTGGAGTAGGAAGACACCGGATACTGGAGAACACACAGAATAACACAAAACTTGGGGACCCAGAAAAGTACAACCTGATAGTTGGGTTCAGTCACAGGAATTCCCCTGCAGCCAAACCCGGGGATACAGGCTGAGTGGGACACTGGGGGACTTCTTTGTGGCAACACCGTAGTGATAAATAGTTGCATTTGGATAATCAATGATACAATGTTACAGTGGGGTGAAGAGAGGTGCAGCAGTCCTGATACAATGTTGTTACATGTGTAGTAGTGATACAATGTTACACTGGGGGGGGAGTGTAGTAGTGATACAATGTTACACTGGGGGGGGAGTGTAGTAGTGATACAATGTTACACTGGGGTGGGGGGGGGGTGTAGTAGTGATACAATGTTACACGGGTGGGGGGGGGGGTGTAGTAGTGATACAATGTTACACGGGTGGGGGGTGTAGTAGTGATACAATGTTACACGGGTGGGGGGTGTAGTAGTGATACAATGTTACCCTGGTGGGGGGTGTAGTAGTGATACAATGTTACCCTGGTGGGGGGTGTAGTAGTGATACAATGTTACCCTGGTGGGGGGTGTAGTAGTGATACAATGTTACCCTGGTGGGGGGGGGGTGTAGTAGTGATACAATGTTACCCTGGGGGGGGGGGTGTAGTAGTGATACAATGTTACCCTGGGGGGGGGGGTGTAGTAGTGATACAATGTTACCCTGGGGGGGGGGGGGTAGTAGTGATACAATGTTACCCTGGGGGGGGGGGGTGTAGTAGTGATACAATGTTACCCTGGGGGGAGGGGGTGTAGTAGTGATACAATGTTACCCTGGGGGGAGGGGGTGTAGTAGTGATACAATGTTACCCTGGGGGGAGGGGGTGTAGTAGTGATACAATGTTACCCTGGGGGGAGGGGGTGTAGTAGTGATACAATGTTACCCTGGGGGGGGGGTATAGTAGTGATACAGTGTTACCCTTTGGGGGGAGTAGTGATACAATGTTATCCTTTGGGGGGGGGGGGGGGGTAGTAGATACAATGTTACACTGGGGGGGGGGGGGGGGGGGTAGCGATACAATGTTACACTGGGGGGGGGTATAGTAGTGATACAATGTTACCCTGGGGGGGGGGGGTGTAGTAGTGATACAATGTTACCCTGGGGGGGGGGGTGTAGTAGTGATACAATGTTACCCTGGGGGGGGTGTAGTAGTGATACAATGTTACCCTGGGGGGGGGGGTAGTAGTGATACAATGTTACCCTGGGGGGGGGGGGGTGTAGTAGTGATACAATGTTACCCTGGGGGGGGGGGGTGTAGTAGTGATACAATGTTACCCTGGGGGGGGGGGGGTAGTAGTGATACAATGTTACCCTGGGGGGGGGGGTGTAGTAGTGATACAATGTTACCCTGGGGGGGGGGGGGGTGTGTAGTAGTGATACAATGTTACACTGGGGGGGGGTGTAGTAGTGATACAATGTTGCACTGGGGGGGGGGGGGGGAGTAGTGATACAACAGTAGATTAGGGTGTGGGGGGGGGGGGTGTAGTAGTGATACAATGTTACCCTTTGGGGGGGGGGGGGAGTAGTGATACAATGTTACCCTTTGGGGGGGGGGAGTAGTGATACAATGTTACCCTTTGGGGGGGGGTGTAGTAGTGATACAATGTTACCACTGGGGGGGGGGGGTGTAGTAGTGATACAATGTTACACTGGGGGGGGAGTAGTGATACAACAGTATCCTGTGGGGGGGGGGGTGTAGTAGTGATACAATGTTACCCTTTGGGGGGGGGGGTGTAGTAGTGATACAATGTTACCCTTTGGGGGGGGGGGGGTGTAGTAGTGATACAATGTTACCCTGGGGGGGGGGGTGTAGTAGTGATACAATGTTACACTGGGGGGGGGGGTGTAGTAGTGATACAATGTTACACTGGGGGGGGTGTAGTAGTGATACAATGTTACACTGGGGGGGGGGGGTGTAGTAGTGATACAATGTTACACTGGGGGGGGGGTGTAGTAGTGATACAATGTTACACTGGGGGGGGTGTAGTAGTGATACAATGTTACACTGGGGGGGGGGGTGTAGTAGTGATACAATGTTACACTGGGGGGGGGGGTGTAGTAGTGATACAATGTTACCCTGGGGGAGGGGGTAGTAGTAGTGATACAATGTTACCCTGGGGGGGGGGTGTAGTAGTGATACAATGTTACCCTGGGGGGGGGGGGGTGTAGTAGTGATACAATGTTACCTGTGGGGGGGGGTGTGTAGTAGTGATACAATGTTACACTGGGGGGGGGGGGGGTGTAGTAGTGATACAATGTTACACTGGGGGGGTGTAGTAGTGATACAATGTTACACTGGGGGGGGGGTGTAGTAGTGTGATACAATGTTACACTGGGGGGGGGGGGGGTATTAGTGATACAATGTTACACTGGTACACTGGGGGGGGTGTAGGGTAGTGGGTTCTTGTACAATGTTACACTGGGGGGGGGGGTTAGTAGTGATACAATGGGTGGGGTTACACTTAGGGTGGTTTGGGGGGTTGGGTGTAGGTGGGGATACAATGGGGTTACACTGGGGTGGGGGTGTAGAGTATGCCTGGTACAATGTTGCACTGGGGGGGGGGGGGTGAGGTGGTGATACAATGTTGCACTGGGGGGGGGGGGGGGTAGTGGCTATACAACAGTATCTGTGTGTGTAGGGGGGTTGGTGTAGTAGGGTTTTTCGTGATACAATGTTACCCTTTGGGGGGGGGGTTTGTTGTTTGTAAGTGGGTACAATGTCATGTGTGGGGTGACCCTGGTGTAGCTTGGGGGGGTTGCGTAGTAGTGATACAATGTTACCCTGTGGGGGGGTGTAGTAGTGATACAATGTTACCCTTGGTGGTTGGGGGGTTTAGGGGGGGGTTAGTGATAGTGTTACCCTTTGGGGGGGGGGGGGGGGTTGTAGTAGTGATACAATGTTACCCTGGGGTGGGGGGGTGTGGTAGTAGTGATACAATGTTACCCTTTGGGGGGGGGTGGAGCGTAGTGATACAATGTTACCCTTTGGGGAAGTTGGGCGGTTTGTGATACAATGTTACACTGGGGGGGGGGGGGGGTGGGTAGGGGGGGTGTGATACAATGTTACCCTGGGGGGGGTGTAGTTTGTGATATACAATGTTACCCTGGGGGTTGGTGTAGTAGTGATACAATGTTACCCTGTGGGGGGTGTAGTAGTGATACAATGTTACTGCGGGGGGGGTTTAGTATAGTGGAGTGATGGTGTGGTTGGGACAATGTTACTGGGGGGGGGGGGGGTGGTAGTAGTGATACAATGTTACACTGGGGTTGGTCAGGGCTGGGGGGGGGGTGTAGTGGGAGATTGAGTCAGCACACTGGATCTCTGATCTCAGGCTGGGGCACAGTGCGGGGAGTACAGATTGGGGGGATGGAGTAGCTCACACACTATCACTCTCTCTCACACACACACGGCTCGGAGTTACTCACAGTTGTGGAATCCGCAGTCAGTCCGGATGCTGCTTTCGGCTCTCGGGCTCCACACTGTCGGGTCGGTGTAATCCTGGAGAGATCCCGGGGGCTGAGTGCGGGGAAAGTTACTTGTAGAAGTTGTTGTGTTTTCTCTCCCTATCTCCGGGCTGTGTGATGGAGGAGGAGATCACTGCGCTCTGTGCAGGACGCACTCTACAGTGTCAATGCGGGAGAGCTAAGCTCCGCCTCCTCTCCGCCCCTGTCACTTGGTGACCCCGCCCTTCCCATGAGACATTCCCGAGAGCGGACAGCCCCGCCTCCTGTAGGCTCGCAGCCCCGCCCACTCTCCCCTTCTCCTTCAGTCTGTAGTGTAGAAAGTTTGTTCTGCAGTCCGCACGGCTTCCAGTGTCCTGATTACCGGAGACTACGGACCCCCACCGTGTCCCCCCCCCCTATACTATCCTTTCTTCTCTATACCTTACATTACATGATGTGCTAGCTCTCTGCTCTTCGTTTTAAAGTGATTGCAGTGCAGAGATTTTCAGTAACATTTACACAAGACAAGAGTCTTTTTTTTTTTTTATGTGACTTTTACATGTTTACTTGTTTGCTGTTCCATATTTTGCATATTATGCAGCTCCAAAAATACCCCCTCTAGTGGTGATCAGCGATTGCGAGCAGAACCCTCCATACCGCCAGTAAGTAATGCAATGTAAAGCCTGGGGGGTCCTGATCAGTGATGGGACAAGATCTTCTGGTGCCCAGAGGCGTCCTTAGGAATATATATATATACCCACAGGAGATCGGCTCGCACACTCAGTACATTTTGAATGCAGTGTGGCAAACATGCATGGAAAAGGATTTCCCGCACCACCTTCCCGTGACCGATCCCTAAATTAATTCACGATTTATTTTAGTAATTCCAATGCTCCCATCATTTTCTCTTATTCCTGTTTTATTTATGCGGATGCCCAAAACAAAAAATGTCATTTTTTGCAGCAAGGCACGTTGAAATGAAAGCAGGAGAAATGCCCATTTGTTAATAGTAACCCCATCAGTGGATGCAATATTACCCCCCGCATTGGAACCAGTTGATGCAATATTACCCCCTGATTTGGTACCAGTGTCTGCAATATTACCCCCATCATTGGAACCAGTGGATGCAATATTACCCCCAGTATTGGAGTCAGTGAATGCAATAATAACCCCCAGCATTAACGTCAGTGCATGCAATATTACCCCCAGCATTGGAACAGTTGGTGCAATGTTACCCCCAGATTTGGTACCAGTGGATGCAATATTACCCCCAGTATTGGAGTCAGTGGATTCAGTAATAACCCCCAGTATTGGAACCAGTTGATGCAATATTACCCCCCAGGATTGGTAGCAATGTAAGCAATATTACCCCCAGTATTGTCATATCAGTTGATACAATAAAAACCCTCAGCATTGGAACCAGTGGATGCAATATTACCCCCAGTATTAAAGTCAGTGAATGCAATAATAACCCCCGGCATTGACATCAGTGCATGCAATATTACCCCCCCGCATTGGAACCAGTTGATGCAATATACCCACTGATTTGGTACCAGTGTATGCAATATTACCACCAGTATTGGAGTCAGCGGGTGCAGTAATAATCCCCAGCATTGGTACCAGTGGAGGCAATATTACCCCAAGTATTGGGGTCAGTGGATTCAGTAATAACCCCCAGCATTAGAACCAGTTGATGCAATAACCCCCCCCCCCCAGGATTGGTAACAATGTAAGAAATATTACCCCCAGTATTGGATGCAATAATAATCCCCAGCATTGGTACTAGTGGATGCAATATTACCCCAAGCATTGGGGTCAGCGGATTCAGTAATAACCCCCAGCATTGGAACCAGTTGATGCAATATTACCCCCAGGATTGGTAACAATGTAAGCAATATTACCCCCAGTATTGGCATATCAGTTGATACAATAAAAACCCTCAGCATTGGTACCAGTGGATGCAATATTACCCCCAGTATTAGAGTAATTGAATGCAATAATAACCCCCGGCATTGACATCAGTGCATGCAATATTACCCCCCGCATTGGAACCAGTTGATGCAATATACCCACTGATTTGGTACCAGTGTATGCAATATTACCCCCAGTATTGGTGTCAGTGGATGCAATAATAACCCCCAGCATTGGTACCAGTGGATGCAATATTACCCCCCAGTATTGAAGTCAATGGGTGCAGTAATAATCCTCAGCATTGGTACCAGTGGATGTAATGTTACCCCAAGCATTGGGGTCAGTGGATTCAGTAATAACCCCCAGCATTGGAACCATTTGATGCAATATTACCCCCTGATTTGGTACCAGTGGATGCAATATTACCCCCAGTATTGGAGTCAGTGGGTGCAGTAATAATCCTCAGCATTGGAACCAGTTGATGCAATATTACCCCCCAGGATTGGTAACAATGTAAGCAATATTACCCCCAGTATTGGCATATCAGTATATGCTGTCATTTTTATTATTTTTTTGTAACTAGTAATGCCGGTGATCAGCGACTTGTAATGGGACTGCGATAGTGCAGCGAGCTATATGACCCTAACTGACCACTTGGGGGGGACTGACTTACTGCCACTGACATCACCAGTGACACTAATACAATGATAACACTACACACTGTCGCTGTACTAATGACACCGGCTTGGAAGCGATTAACATCTAGGGTGATCAAGAGGTTAAATGTGGGCCTAAAAATGTGTAATGTTTTACTACAGATCTCTTTGTTTCTTATCCCTGCTTTGCAGATATAAGGAACAGAGAGCCAGCTCCTCTGTACTGAGCCCTGTGTTGATTGTCAAGCAGCCGATCAGCAGCCCGGCCATGAATCATTGCCCAGGATCTGCTGACAGACTCTGAATATGAACAATCACAGCGGGTGTTGGCAGGGGGATGGGGGGTATAACATGTTTGTTATTAAAAAAAAAAAAAAACAAGACTTTATAATCACTTCAATCTTTCAGTAACTTCACAAGTCTGCATAAATACATTCCTAATCATGTCCCAATATACAGCAACAGTGTGATTTAAAAAAAAAGATCCACCTTTAATCAATAAATATCCGTCCTTTATCCTCAGTCCAGTGACTCTGCCTAGGCTGAGATGAGGTCTTCAGTCTGCTGCAGGCAGACTTAAGCATCTCCTCAGTCTCTCCTCCCCCAGTGATCAGACTGCAATGCAATGATATCAAATCACAAGGGGAGAAGCTGCAGCAGGGGCTGATCTGTGTCAGACATTTTGGGACACAGCCAAAAACGACACAGGAACCAGGATTCCCAGCATCTAAGTCCAGAAAGTAAATGGTGACCCTGGATGATGCCTCAGCAAAGATGGTGCCATCCTCCGGAAAAGAAGAGCAGATGAAGATAATGTACTATATCTCTGTGGGAGAGAATAAATACCTTAAAGTGTTACACATTACTCAAAGTCAGCATGCATGGGCTAAGCATGGAAAATACAGCACTGTGCAAACGTTTCAGGTAGGTGTGAAGAAAGTCTGTAGAAAAAATATATTTTCATTGTTTATTTTTATCAGTTTATAAAATGAGTAAACAGAAAATAAAATCTTTATCAAATCAATATTTCATGTGACTGTCCTTTGGCTTCAAACCAACCTCAATTCCTAAGCCTCGTACACACGGTACGATTTTCAGAAGGGGATTATCTGTTGTCCTAAAATCTTCCCATTAGTACTGTACGCTCCTTTTGGCAATTGTTGTCCAATTTTCTGCCAACAAATGTTGGATGTCGGCTAGTAAATTTTGGCCAGACAACAGCTCCACATCTAATTTTCGTATGGAGAGTACACAAATCCGTCACACAAAGGTTGAAAGTACAAACACGCATGCTCGGAATCACTGCTCACCAAACACAAAATTTGCAGAAGGGACCCAAAGGGTGGAGCTCAAGAGCTGAAATTCTTCGTAGTATGTCACTACGTTCGTGTTTGTGGCACGACAATTTGTGTAACGTTAGTATGCAAGACAAGATCTTGGCACACGCCCTTTTGAAAAAATTCAGATGCTCAGTTGGCCAACAATCTTACCGTGTGTACGAGGATTTACACTTGCACACTGTGTACACTTGCACAATGTCAGGGATTTTGTAGGATTAGAGCAGTGGCGGCTGGTGCTCCAAATTTTTTGGGGGGGGGCGCAAACAAACTGAAAAAAAAAATCAATTGCCGCCACTGTGCCCATTAAATGCAGCCAATGTGCCCATCAAATGCAGCCAGTTTGTGCCCCCAAATGCCGCCAGTTTGTGCCCCCAATTTCCACCAGTTTGTGCCCCCAATTGCTGCCAGATTATGCCCCCAATTGCCACCAGTTTGTGCTCCCAATTGCCGCCAGTTTGTGCCCCCGATTGCCACCAGTTTGTGCCCCCAAATGTACCCAGTTTGTGCCCCCAATTTCTGCCAGTTTGTGCCCCCAAATGCAGCCAGTTTGTGCCCCCAAATGCAGCCAGTTTGTGCCCCCAAATGCAGCTAGTTTGTGCCCCCAATTTCTGCCAGTTTGTGCCCCCAATTTCTGCCAGTTTGTGCCCCCAAATGCAGCCAGTTTGTGCCCCCAAATGCAGCCAGTTTGTGGCCCCAATTTCCGCCAGTTTGTGCCCCCAAATGTAGCCAGTTACCCCCCAGACCAGCACTTACCTTCCTCGGGTCAGCGCCGTCCTCTTCAGGCCCTCTTAATATCTTCTTCACCCTCGATGTCGCTTCAGCCAATACGGGTGCCCGGTAACCAGACCCGATGCACCTGATTGGCTGAGAGGCGGGACAGTGTTAGTGAAGCGATTCAGTAAAACAGCACAGCCTGTGCGCCCTCTGGTTAACCATTTGGAAGTCGATTAGAACATCTCGCTCTAATGAGGCACTTCCAAAACACACCCACCGCTGTTAATTTAAATGGCCGGCACTCAACAGGGGGTTGGACATCTGAATAGTGGCCTGGCGGTGGCAACAATACATAGCTTCATGCAATACATGAAGCTATGTATTGTTGATAATGGGTGCAGAGGAGAGAGGGGGCGGCGCTTCTGTGCCCACTATGGACGCACCACCACTGGATTAGAATCAAGAGTATGATTAACCAATCATACCAAGCAGGTGCTAATGATCATCAATTTCAAATGTAGGTTGAAACACAGTCATTAACTGAAGAAGAAAAAGCTGTGTTGGAGGCTTAAAGCTGGGCGAGGAGCCGCTAAACTCTGCTACTAAGGCGAGGTTGTGGAAGACGGTTTCTTGTCACAGGTCATACACCACAGCAAGACTGAGAACATCAACAGAACACAAGGAACATCAGCAAAGTCTCTCCCAAGCAAAGATTTCAAAGCAGACTGGGATTTCCAGATGACTATAGACGCAGTGGTTACAGAAGATGAAGACACATCATGCTTACTTCCCTTCAACATCAGAAGATGTCCAGCAGTTCCTTCAGCACAGAACTGGTGGGACCCAGGTACACCCATCTACTGTCCAGAGAAGTCTGGCCAAAAGTGGTCTTGATTGAAGAACTGCAGCCAAAAGCCATAACTTTGATGTGGAAACAAGGCTTAACGACTCAACTATGCAAGAAAACATAGGTACTGGGGTGCAGAAAAATGTCAGCGGGTGCTCTGAGTGAAAATATGAAATATTTAGCTGTAACAGGACCGAGGCAGTTTATTCTCCAAAGAGTTGTAGCGTGGTACAATAATAAGCGTCTGCAGCCAACTGTGAAGCATGGTGGAGGTTCCTTGCAAGTTTGGGGCTGAATTTCTGCAAATGGAGTTGGAAATTTAGTCAGGATCAATGGTGTCCTCAATGCTGAGAAATACAGGCAGATACTTATCCATCATTCCATACCATCAGGGAGGCGTATGATTGCCTCCAACTTTATTCTGCATCGGGGCAACAAACCCAAACACACAACCAAGGTCTATCTTCATTGAAAAAAAATGTGTCAGGGCTCAGAAGCCATTATTACTGTGGTCAGTTTGCATAGGGGAGGGGAGGAACTGTCTGTATCAGCCAGGTATTTAAGGTGTTACAGGGGTCCCAATGAAACAGCTCAACTGTGTAACTGTGTAATATTACATGCTTTAAAGGAGCAGGATAAATTTTTTTTTGGGGGGGGGGGGGGGGGGTTAACATACGCTTTAATTTACAGCATCTTTTAAAACCTGGATAAAACTTTTGCACAGAACTGTATATCTCCTGATAGATCCACTTTACAGAGTGGTCATTTTTAAAGCGGATGTCCCATTAAAAAAGTATATTAAAAGCCAGCAGCTACAGATACTGCAGCTGCTGACTTTTAACCTCCCTGGCGGTATGATTCTTTAAGATTTTAGGTGCTAAAAGCGGTACCATTATTTGCAAGGGAATTTGGCGTTTTATACTGTAGGCTTGTAATTCTTAGGAATAACTCACTTAAATCTATTCAAACAAGAGTCTAATAGGCATCCCGGGTATGATTTTTTTTTTTTTTTTTAATTAAAAATTATAATATAATAAATAATTATAAAAAATGATCACAAATGATAATATAATTATAGTAAAAATTATTCAATAATGTAATCAAATCAAAATCACTGAAATTTGCTCAGTTGCAGAATTTTTGCTGTCATTTTTTTTTTTTTTTTATGACGAATTTCCCCATAAATCGCTATCGCTAAATTCTGCAAGTGATTCTGATTTATTATCGCTGTTTTTTAGCTGCTCTAAAACAATTTTTGCCATAAAGGGACACTTTTGGTTGCTATGGGCAATCTACAGTTTGCAGGGAGAAAGAAAAGTTTTTATTATACAAAATGACATGTAGTGTACAGGGCAGACCACTAGGGACATGGGGGGTGTGTATTTTTTACATACAGTACTGTAATCTATAAGATTACAGTGTACTGTATGTATAGTGTTTGTTTACTTTTTTAAATTTGGCGCCGTTCCCCCCCCTACGTCGCGACGCTCGCAGGGAAGGGAATCGGCGGAACACACAGCATCAGGCGGACATCCGCCCGCCGTGTACTGCGGGGATTCATCGCTGGATCGCAGAGAAAAGGTAAGTAAACTTTTTCTGCATCCAGCGAGGTAAGCGCGTGTGTGGCACGGGGTTACCGATATTAGCTTAAAAATCTCACCCCGTGCCACACACGTGAAGACCGCCAGGGAGGCTAGTCTGACCGGCGATCCAGCGGGAAACCCCCGCCGGATCGCCAGGAATTTTTGGGGGAAAAAAAAATGCACCCCGAGCGTGACTCGGGGTTACCGCTTCTGGCACTGAATGTTAACCCCGAGTCACGCTCGGGAATACCGCCAGGGAGGTTAATATTAGGACACTTACCTGTCCTGGAGTCCAGCGGCGTCCGCAGCAGAGGACGAGCGTTCGCTCGTCTGTCTGCTGTTCCCCCCTCCATCCACGGTGAGGGAACCAGGAAGTGAAGCGCTCCGGCTTCACTGCCCGGTTCCCTACGGCGCATGCGCGAGTCGCGCTGCGCCCGCCGATTGGCTCCCGCTGTGTGCTGGGAGCCGAAAGTTCCCAGCACACAACGGGGGGGCGACAGGATGTCGGAAAAAAAACAGACTTTTGCCCGAGACTGTGGGCCGAAAGTGGGTGCAGACACCTGTCTTTAGACAGGTATCTGCACCCCCCTCCCCCCTGAAAGGTGTCAATTGTGACACCGGAGGGGGGGAGGGTTCCGATCAGCGGATCTTCACTTTAGGGTGGAGATCCGCTTTAAATCCTCTCTGAGGCTGATGGATTTGTTAATAGAGACATCCCAGCTGAGCGGATTGCGTTGCACATCAAGTGACCGCTTTTCATCTGGTTGGATCTGCGTCTTAGAACACAAAAAAAATTCCCTCATCTATTCTAGGTACCGTCACCCTCCAGTGACTTTCACTTATTTTCCTGCTTTACCTGAAGACAAAAGGTAAATTCTGCGCTCACACAATGCTGGGGCAGGTCACTCCGAGGTTGCAGAAGTTTGCTTCATAGATGAACTTTAATCTGTTTATAATTTGTCTTTCCTGGTTCTTTTTCCCACCCTCGTCAACATACTAGTAATCTTTTTAAATATAATGGGCCAGATTCTCAAAGAAGTTACGTCGGCGTATCTCGAGATACGCCGCGTAACTTCTAGGATGCGCCGGCGTATCTTTTTTCTGTATTCAGAAAGCAAGATACGCCGGAATTTTGCTTAGAGCCGACCGGCGTAAGTCTCTTACACCGTTGTATCTTAGTTGCTTATTTTTGCTGGCCGCTAGGTGGCGCTTCGATTTACGCATCGAATATGCAAATGAGCTAGATGAGCTAGATTACGTCGTTTGCGTAAGCGTAAGTCCGGCGTAAAGCTACCCCTGCTATATGAGGCGTATGCAATGTTAAGTATGTTAGGGCTTTGCGTAAGTTACGTTCACGCCGAAACCAATGAGTATTTGCTGCGTAATTTTGAGCATGCGCACTGGGATACGTCCACGGACGGCGAAAGAGCGTCAATTACGTGGTGTCACGATTCATTTACATGGATCATGCCCCCTACCTGCCTATTTAGAATTAGGCGCGGTTACGCTGGCCCATTTACGATACGCCGCCGTAACTTTGGGTGCAACTTCTTTGTGAATACGGCACCTGCCTCTCAAAGTTACAGCGGCGTAGTGTAAATGAGATACGCTACGCCTGCACAAAGATACGTAGCTGTACGTGAATCTGGCCCAATATTTCCGTTTTCATTACATATGCTATTTTAGACTGATGATGTCATCACTGTGTCTCTGTGCTTCTCTATGTAATGGATAGCTAGTAGGAGGACCAACAGATTTATGTACATAGCCTCCTGAAAACATCACAGCACCCTGTCTCAGTAGTAGTACACAAACCCTCGGCTCTGATGCAAGCAGTGGGCTGACTCTGGAAGGAGTTAGGCAAATATCACAATGCCTTGATGGATGGATCCCAGTTTGGATTAGTGGGCACTGCCAGGCAGGCTGCACCCTAGGCAGTGCCAGGACAAGGTCATTCAGCACCCAGGGCAAAGATGCCAAACTGCTCCCCTCCCCCTGTTTCGTGATGTGCAGGCTTAGGGGATTCTATACTCAGCAGTCACTCACTTGTTAAAATCACTGCCGCTGTCACTGCTCCTGTCAGCTTTGCAACAGAAGGAAGGTGCCCCCATCCCTACAGTAAACCATTGCGCCCAGGGCAACCGTCTCTCCTGCCCACCCCTTGTCCTGGCCCTGATTCCAGGTCATGCTGATCCTCCATAATTGAAAGAACTAAAATCCAATTTATGAAAGGGGCAGGCCAGGAGCGGTTAGGCTGAGGAGGAAAGATTTAGATGATGCTGGAGGTCCTGCAGCCAAGAAAAGAGATGGGCTTTGTCTGATTAGTTGCAGCCTCTAATGCACATTGTGAGAAGCTCAGAGTATGCAGTGAAATCAAAGTAAACGATTTCAGTACAGATCAAGGGCCTGTACAACTGTGCAAGTCTAAAGGGAAGGCTGGAGGTCAGCTTCAACCCTTCACCAACCTATCCAAAAAGAAAATTGGCTTTAGATGCCCTTTAATCCTTTAAAAAATATATAAAATATTTATTAATATATTCTAAAAAAATATTTGATGCTAAAGCTAGAAATGGTCCTTTTCTAAAATCGCCCTTTCTGTTTGTCCGCTGTGGATGGAAGTCATATATCCTCCTCCACCTAACAAGACCTCCAGTTAAATCAATTCTTCACCTCTTTGATTGGAAAAGTCATCGCCAATTTCTTCTCCTCCGAGAGGCCGGGGCTGAAGAGGCCGCCAAGTGCCGTCTCTCCAATGCGCCTAATTTGTAGGTCCCGGCAGTCTGGGAGTTTGCGACTCCCCCCACCGAGCGGCAGATTGGATGACCGCTTTTTAGATAATTGAGGAGCTGACTGTCTTTCACGTATTGGCAAGCGGACGCTGAAAAGACTCTTCCTTTTATTTATTTTTTAATACTATTTTCTCTCTGCATCTTCTATAATTGGGTTACCTAGGGGAAAAAAGGCATTCACCTATTTAGAGCCCGGCGAGGGAATGGCGAGGAGCAAAAATCTTTTTCTACTAAGTAAGAAGAGACCAAATGGTTACCAGGTTTATTTCAAGTGAACCTGTCCTTGGGAAAGATAAAATGAAATTCATTAACCACTTCAGCCAATTCTGACACTCCTCATATATGTACAAATCTACATTGTTTTGCTAGAATATTGCTTAGAACTCCCAAACATTATATTTTTTTAAGCAGTCTACCTGACCTTGGCTCGTATAAAAAGAGCCCCTAATTTTCCACTACTTAATAAGTGATTAAACAGTACTCAAGGCTATGGATGTCTTTTTATATCCTTTTCCATCTTTGTAAAGTTTCATTACCTTGTTACGCAGGTCTTTTGACTGTTATTTTCTACCTCCTCATGGCTCAGTGTCTAGCCTGCTTAGTACATCTATGTGAGAGCTAACAAACTCATTGACAATTTATACACATACAGTAATTGTGATTTAAATAGCCACAAATGTGGGAAATAAACCTTTCATTTCCATCTTAACTTGTGTATGTCACCTTCTGTGTCTGTACCAAGGCTAAACATTCCAGGGTATGTAAACTTTTTATTAGGTCCATTTTGGTGATTTCTGTTATCATTATGATTTAAAAAGGATCCAAAAAACTGTGTTATATTCAGCCGAGTTGTGAGATAGAGATTACGACAATGAAATAAAAAAAAACAGCGTACATACCGTATTTTCACTGCGGCTTCCGGGTATGTTAACTGCGGCACTGGGCATTCCTAATTCATTGACATCCTTCCGACCGGCACATACAGCGCGTCACGAGTTGCCGAAAGAAGCCGAACGTCGGTGCGCAGGCGCCGTATAGAGCCGCACCGACGTTCGGCTTCTTTCGGCAACTCGTGACGCACTGTATGCGCCGGTCGGAAGGATGTCAATCAATGAGGAACGCCCAGTGCCGCAGTTAACCTACCCAGAAGCCGCGGTGAAAATACGGTATGTACGCTGTTTTTTTTTATTTCATTGCCGACTTGGCTGAATATAATGTTAAAAAATTTTTTTTGCAGTGAACCCCCGCTTTAAGATGTGATAAGAAATAGTTTCATGTGATGGCCATCCTTAAGTAAGAAAAAAAGTTTTTGGGCATGATCAGTCATATTTATAATATTAATGCCAACATTTCTAAATTTCTGCCAGGGTTTGCTAACTTTTGAGCATGACTGTGTGTGTGTGTATATATAAGAATCCATCAAGGAATTTGCACTTTTATACAATATATATATATATATATATATATATATATATATATATATATATATATATATATATATATATATATATATATATTGTATAAAAGTGCAAATTCCTTGATGGATTCTTATTAGACCAAAAAAAGGCATGTCATTGTATAACAAAAAATAAAAAAAAGTGGCAATAAAACAACACAAAAACAAGAAAAGCATTCTTGTGTTGAATCTGTTGTCTTAATAAGAACACATTTAGATTTTTTTTAAGACAACAAAAAACAACACAAGAACAAGAAAAAACTGTCCTTTCTTTTTTTTTTCTTGTTTTTGTGTTGTTTTGTTTTACTGCCTTAATAAGAACACATTTTTTTTTTTTTACACGTTTTAGTTCCAATATAAATGCATTTGTGTATATATCTATATCTATAGAGATAGATAGATAGGTAGATAGATTCCTTAAAATGTGTTAAAAGCTAAAAATATATATATATATATATATATATATATATATAGATATATCTATATCTATATAGATATATCTATATAGATATATATATATAGATATATATATGTTTTTTTTTTTAGCTTTTAACACATTTTAAGGAATTTTTGTACTTTATTGTCAGTTTTAGCCCAATTAAGGAGGAGTACTGAGTCCCTGAAACGCGTAGGCTGTTGCAAAAGAAAATCTTTTCAAAATGTTGATAGTCTCAGGAGAGAGCAAGAGAGTGTGTCTATGTTCCTACATACAGTGGGACCATGGAGAATTAACGTAGCCACCCTCTAACAGGAAGTCAATCACAGCATAGAAGAAAAAAAAATAGTTTGGGAATTTGGATGATACAGAGCAATAGAAGGGAATTTTTTGAGTTAAGGATACATACTTGAAAATATTTTAGTGTCCCTAAAGGGTCAAAAATAAAAGAGGGTGCAGCGCTAAATTATTAGGAAAGCTAATATGATACAACATTCATAAATAAATGAAGTAACTTCATTTATTTATGAATGTTGTATCATATTAACTTTCCTAATAATTTAGCGCTGCACCCTCTTTTATTTTTTATGCTTTGATTGTTGTACACGATTTTGTGCCAGCTGCTCACGCATTCACCTTATCATTGGTATTATTTTTTAGCGCAGCGTCAGCCCCTAGTGGGTTTTTTCTGTTGTTCCCTAAAGGGTCAGTCCACCTAAAACTGAAACAACAAAATATACATTTTTGGAAGATGCTGGAGAGTTAAGCTCATCACTGCTGCGTGTCCGATCGCTCCTTTCCCATGACAGTGGGCGGCGGTGTTATTAGGACACTCCCATACACATTACATAGTATCTGCCCATTCCATGTATGACTGTCCTGTCTGTATCCACCCAAAAGTGAGAAATCCATTGTGGGTGAAGGATGGTGAAGAAGCGGCTCTGGTGTGTGATGCACAATGTGACGTCCTCCGCACACTTTGCTTCCTCTTATCAGTCAGTTTTCAAAGCTTCTCTATTGTTGCCATTGGTGTAAAAAATACAATTTTGATTGTCGTGTGAAACAAATTTATTTGTAAATCTCTTATCATAAAAGGAATGAAGATCGAGTTTAGCGGAAGAAAACACATTTTGGGGTTTCTGTGGAAACAGGAAGACTTTTTTTTTTAAAGTATTGTAGGATTTTCTGCTGCGAGTGAAATGACTGCGGCGGTAACAAAAGACGGTGATTCACCAGGGCCGCGCAGTGCAGGAGAGGGGCGAGCGCCTGTGTCATTTATGAGAGCACGGCTACGCTCTGCCTTAACTCTTTCCTACAGACACGGCTGCTACACTCTATCTATCTGTCTGTCTATCTGTCTATCTATCTATCTATCTATCTATCTATCTATCTATCTATCTATCTGTCTCTCTATTATCTGTCTGTCTGTCTATCTGTCTATCTATCTATCTATCTATCTATCTATCTATCTATCTATCTATCTATCTATCTATCTATCTATCTGTCTATCTGTCTGTCTGTCTCTCTATTATCTATCTGTCTGTCTGTCTGTCTCTCTATTGTCTATCTGTCTGTCTGTCTCTCTATTGTCTATATGTCTGTCTGTCTCTCTATTATCTATCTGTCTGTCTGTCTCTCTATTATCTGTCTGTCTGTCTCTCTATTGTCTATCTGTCTGTCTGTCTCTCTATTGTCTATCTGTCTCTCTATTATCTATCTGTCTATCTATCTGTCTATCTGTCTCTCTATTATCTATCTGTCTATCTGTCTCTCTATTATCTATCTGTCTATCTGTCTCTCTGTCTCTCTATTATCTATCTGTCTATCTGTCTCTCTATTATCTATCTGTCTATCTGTCTCGCTATTATCTATCTGTCTATCTGTCTCTCTATTATCTATCTGTCTATCTGTCTCTCTATTATCTATCTGTCTATCTGTCTCTCTATTATCTATCTGTCTATCTGTCTATCTGTCTCTCTATTATCTGTCTATCTGTCTCTCTATTATCTATCTGTCTATCTGTCTATCTGTCTCTCTATTATCTATCTGTCTATCTGTCTCTCTATTATCTATCTGTCTATCTGTCTCGCTATTATCTATCTGTCTATCTGTCTCTCTATTATCTATCTGTTTCTCTATTATCTATCGATCTATCTACAGTTTCTCACAAAAGTGAGTACACCCTCACATTTTTGTAAATATGTTATTATATCTTTTCATGTGACAACACCGAAGAAATGACACTTTGCGACAATGTAAAAGTGTACAACTTGTATAAAGGCCGTTACACACGATCGGGTATTCCCACAACCACTGTCCAATGGACGTGTTTTGTCGGATGATCCAACCGTCTGTATGCTCCATCGAACAATTGTTGTCGGAAATTTTCGACAACAGATGTTGGATGGTCATGCTCTCAAATCGTCCGACAACAAATGTGTTCCGTTGAAATATCCGATCGTGTGTACATAAATCCGTCGGACAAAAATCCAAAGTACAAACACGCATGCTCCGAACCAATGCTAAACATCAGACAACAATAGAAGAAGTTGCCCAAAGCGTGGTGGTAAAGAGCTGAAAAACCGCATTGTTTCGTGAATGTTGGCTGAAAAAGTTCTGCTGTCTGTGTGCAGAACAAGTTCACGGCCAACGCCTTCGGACAAAAATCCACGGATTTGTTCCGATGGATGTCTGATCATGTGTATGAGGCTTTACAGTGTAAATTTGCGGTCCCTTCAAAAAAACTCAACACACAGCCATTAATGTCTAAACCGCTGGCAACAAAAGTGAGTACACCCCTAAGTGAAAATTTCTAAATTGGGCCCAAAGTGTCAATATTTTATGTTCCAGCACTGCCTTAACCCTCTTGGGCATGGAGTTCACCAGGTTGCCACTAAAGTCCTCTTCCACTCCTCCATGACAACATCACAAAGCTGGTGGATGTTAGAGACCTTGCGCTCAATATGATGCTCAATAGGGTTCTGGAGACATGCTTGACCAGTCCATCACCTTTTTTATAATTTTTTATTATTCTATAATTTTATTTAGGCTACTGAATATCATTAATTTTAAGTATTTTGATATTCTTAACTTTATTTAAAATAATTTTGAGCATTAGTTCATTTTAAATTGATCTACTACTAACTGCACAAGATGGTTTATTTTTAATTGATAAACCCTCTTTTGATGCTATCACTAACTGTTAATCCATGTTTATGATGGCTTATTTTTAATTTATTTAGAAAAAAAAACCCTTGATGCTAATAACCAGTGTGACATCCGACCATCTTTACTCTAGGTTTGATGACACTAACCTAGTTCAGTTCAGTTCACTTCTGATTTTTGTTCCATTTCGGGTTTATGTGTCAGCAGTGGCCCAATCACTACATCCGTATGTAGGGTCATGTTTTTTTGGCTACTGTGGTCGTTATGTGCCATCCTTTTGGCCACCCTAGAGCGCATGACGCCATATCCGGATCGCATTGCGGGCGGTGCGTTCCAGACTCTTAGTTTGTGTGGAACGCATGACGTCATATCCTGGTTGTATCCACAAGATGGAGCATTTCCGCCGTTATTACAGACGTTGTATACGTCACATTCTAGACGTTACACACGTCACGTCCAAGCCTCAGGAATTATTATGAGGCGTGGAGCGCATTGGACGGATATGTCTTAGGCGGTACGTTTCGACCAATTGTTTCAGAACGAGGCTTGGAACTCACGCCCATTCACATGCTAGCCGCGGACCGGAAGTAACCACTGAAAATGTTCTTCCGATACACTGGAGCCATAATTAAGATATGGGGGTATTTCTTATATAAAGAGGGTCTTCCAGCAGTGTGTCAGTGCCCCAGATGACGTTCTAAGGGAACGAAACGCGTCGGGAGACCCCACTGACCCCACTGCTGTATTGCTAAGCGCTTGTTTGTATTCTACTTAAATGTAAGTGCAACTTTTTATTAAAATTTTGATATATCTGTAATACAGAATCACGCTATGTGCACTTTTATTTTTTATTTTGGCTATCATTACCACATATGGTAATCACTTCACTCGAGTTTTTTTCACCTGCAACCAATCAAATGGTTCCCGTGGATTCATCACTTCACCTATGACAATATCCTAGGAGTTCTTAAACACACTTGGATCGAGGATATTGGTTGAAGCTTTGTAGATCTGATGAGTATATGCTTATTCAGATCCCCATCTTTTGGTAAGCCTTTAAAGGTTTCATTTCATTGGTGGCGGATCCTCTTATACTTACCACATTATCCATTGAGTCACTATCTGTGGTGAATAGAAGTTTCCGGATTGTTATTTTGAACTTTCTTTTTACACATTATGGACATTTTTTGTTAAAAGAGCTACATAATCAGTAGTCTTTGTCTAATTTTAGCGCTACACTTTTTCTTTGTTTTCCACAGTCCATCACCTTTACCCTCAGCTTCTTTAGCAAGGCAGTGGTCATCTCGGAGGTTTATTTGGGGTCGTTAATATGTTGTAATACTGCCCTGCGGCCCAGTCTCCAAAGGGAGGGGATCATGCCTTGTTTCAGTATGTCACAGTACATGTTGGCATTCATGGTTCCCTCAATGAACTGTAGCTCCCCAGTGCCGGCAGTACTCATGTAGCCCCAGACCATGACACTCCCACCACTATGCTTGACTGTAGGAAAGACACACTTGTCTTTGTACTCCTCACCTGGTTGCCACCACACACGTTTGACACCATCTGAAGCAAATACATTTATCTTGGTCTCATCAGACCACAGGACATGGTTCCAGTAATCCATGTCCTTAGTCTGCTTGTCTTCAGCAAACTGTTTGTGGGCTTTCTTGTAAATCACCTTTAGAAGAGGCTTTCTTCTGGGATGACAGCCATGCACACCAATTTAATGCAATGTGCGGCGTATGGTCTGAGCACTGACAGGCCCCACCCCTTCAACCTTTGCAGTAATGCTGACAACACCCATATGTCTATTTCCCAAAGACAACCTCTGGATATGATGCTGAGCACGTGCACTCAACTTCTTTGGTCGACCATGGTGAGGCCTGTTATGAGTGGAACCTGTCCTGTTAAAACGCTGTATTGTCTTGGCCACCGTGCTGCAGCTCAGTTTCAGGGTCTTGGCTATCTGCTTATAGCCTAGGCCATCTATATGTAGAGCAACAATTATTTTTTTCAGATACTGAGAAAGTTCTTTGCCATGAGGTGCCATGTTGAACTTCCAGTGACCAGTATGAGAGGGAGAGAGCGATAACACCAAATTTAACACACCTGCTCCCCATTCACACCTGAGACCCTGTAACACTAACGAGTCACATGACTCGGGGAGGGAAAATGACTAGTGACACGGGGAGGGAAAGTGTCTAATTGGGCCCAATTTGGACATTTTCACTTAGGGGGGTACTCACTTTTGTTGCCAGCAGTTTAGACATTAATGGCTGTGTGTTGAGTTATTTTGAAGGGACAGCCAATTTACACTGTTATACAGGCTGTACACTCACTACTTTACATTGTAGCAAAGTGTCATTTCTTCAGTGTTGACACATGAAGAGATATAATACAATATTTACAAAAATGTGAGGGGCGTACTCACTTTTGTTAGCTGCCAAAATTGGAGCACTCAGAATCTTGTGCAGTCAATCGATTTCTAACTTCAGCTTATTTAATTAAGCTTTCACAAACCTGGAAGCTGATTGGTTTCAATGCACAGCTGCACCATATTTCACACTCTCCAGGTTTAGTAAATCCCCCCCAAAGTCTGTTTGCCTTTAGTAAATCAACCCCACTGTATCTCTCTACCATGGATCTAACTTCCAGCCCCTCCCACCAGCCATAATCTGCCTGCACTGTATAGAGCAGGCATGTCCAAAGCTCCGGCCCCTGTTCCGGTGTAATGTGGCCCCCCTGGTAATTTGGATATGTATATCTTTTGTGGCCCCCAGGTCTGTATTTTTCCGGCGCTGCCTCGGAGGGGAAGACGAGTGCCATCAAATTATATACAGAAGAATCTCCTGTTTATGTGGCGGCATCGGTAATAGGAAGTCCTGTATCCGGGGCTGCCATTGGATGACTCTTTTGTCTATCATAGGAGGCGGGACATTGTATTAAAGAAGCTGCTATGTAAACATGAGATTCTCCTGTATGTAATCTGTTGGAACTTGTCCCGCCCTCCCCCCTCATCCCCTCCGAGGCTGCAGATGGGCATCGATCAGGCTGCACTGGTGGCAATGGTGAGGCTGCAGATGGGCATTGATCAGGCTGCACTGGTGGCAATGGTGAGGCTGCAGATGGGCATTGATCAGGCTGCACTGGTGGCAATGGTGAGGCTGCAGATGGGCATTGATCAGGCTGCACTGGTGGAAATGGTGAAGCTGCATTCGCGGCAATGGTGAGGCTGCAGATGGGCACTGACCCTTATTTTGTTTCACAGTTCTTTATTTAAAATGTAAGTTTTTTTCCTGAAACTTCACTCCTAAAGTGAAGGTGCGTGTTATATGCCGATAAATACGGTATATCAAAATAACACGCCCAAGCTCATCCATAGTCCTGAGCGGCACTCAGCGGCAGGGATTCGTTGGGGCCACAAAAGAGATTTTTTATATATACAGTTTATATATATATATATATCCAAATAACATGCCCGACCTCATCTCTTCACCACACACAGCCACAAAGGCAAGAGAATTCTTGTTGGGCAGTGTACAACACACTTAGACCAAATTTTAATGGTACAAAGAATGTCATGCAAAATGGTCGGCCCTCACGCATGGTCACTTCATCAAATCTGGCCCTCTTTAAAAGAAAGATTTGGGGTTTGAACACCCCTGGTATAGAGGACCACAAAGGCCCAGTGATGACATCTCTGGGCAAAAAATGTAGGCAATTAACTACTTGAGTCCCCGCATATAGTCAAATGACGGTGGCAAAGGGGATCTGAATATCACAGACACCGTCATTTGACGACATCATGTTCTTCGGCCACTGGGGGGTGCGCGCGCGCCGATGGCGGCGCGTGCGCGCACCCGGCACGTTCCCGAGATGCCGACGCGCGTGCCTGGCGGTCGCGATGTCCGTCAGGTACCCACCGATCGGCAGTTTTAGAGCAGGGACGTGGAGCTCTGTGTGTAAACACAGAGCTCCACGTCCTGTTAGGGAAAGGAGACTGATGCTGTGTCCTTTGTACATAGGGACACAGCATTGGTCACCTCCCCAGTCAGTCCCCTCCCCCCACACAGTTAGAACACACCCAGGATACACATTTAACCCCTTCCGCACCCCCTAGTGTTAACCCCTTCCCTGCCAGTCACATTTATACAGTAATTAGTGCGTTTTTATAGCACTGATCGCTGTATAAATGTGAATGGTCCCAAAAATGTGTCAAAAGTGTCCGATGTGTGCATCGCAATATCGCAGTCCTGACAAAATTCGCAGATCTCGGTATTACTAGTAAAAAAAAAAAAATAATAAAAAAATTGTCAGAATTCTATCACTTATTTTGTAGCCACTTTAACCTTTGCGCAAACCAATTACTATACGCTTATTGCGATATTTTTTTTTTTTTTACCAAAAATATGTAGAATACATATCGGTCTAAACTGAGAATTTTTTTTTTTTTTAAAATGGGATTTTTATTATAGCAAAATGTAAAAAATATTGGCCCAGATTCACAGAGCAATTACGCCTGTCTAACTGGTGTTAGACAGGAGTAATTTCAAATTTCGCGCGCCGTATCACTAGTTTGAATCCTCAAACCATGATACGGCGGCTTCGGGCTTCGATCCGAGAGGCTTACGTCTTCGTAAGCCTTCGGATCTACGCTGCGATATTTTTGCGGCCGCTGGGAGGAGTTTGCGTCGTTTTCATGCGTCGGGATATGCAAATGTGTTTTTACGGCGATCCACGAAGGTACGAGTCCCTCGCAATCGCCTACGTCATTTTTTGGCTACGTAATGTTAGAGGAGCTTTTTGCTGGTCTAACAGTGCGTAACCCATGTAAAGTATGTCCGTCGTTCCCGCGTCGATTTGAAATTATTATTTTTTTTTTTTAACGTAACTCGTTCGGGAATAGGAATGTACGTAAACGACGCTACTACGACGTGACGACGTGATTTCGCGCAATGCATGGCGGGAAATTTGTGCAGTTCGATCGCCGCGGGAACGCGCCTATTTTAAATGCTTCACGCCCCCTACTCGCGCAGATGGATTGCGACGGGAGAAATACACTACGCCGCCGTCGTTTACTGGACAAAATCTACCTGGATTCCACGTAGAGCCAGGTAAAAAACGGCGGCGTAGTGTATTTCTGATACGCTACGAGAATCTAATTCTCTATGAATCTGGGCCATTGTGTTTTTTTTTCAAAATTGTCGCTCTTTTTTGTTTATAGCGCAAAAAATAAAAACCACAGAGGTGATCAAATACCACCAAAAGAAAGCTCTGTCTGTGGGAAAAAAAGGACGTCAATTTTGTTGTGAGGCACGTCGCACGACCGCGCAATTTTAATTCAAAGCGACGCAATGCTGAAAGCTGAAATTTCGCCTGGGGAGGAAGGGGGTATATGTGCCCAGTAAGCAAGTGGTTAAAAGGGTTTTATTTAACCACTTAAGGACCGCCTAACGCCGATATACGTCAGCAGAATGTCACGGCTGGGCACAGGCACGTACCTGTACGCCGCCTTTAAGAGCCCAGCCATGGGTCGTGACCGCACACACGGAACCGATCACGGCCAGTGTCCCACGATCGGGTCACAGGAGCTGAAGAACGGGGAGAGGTGTGTGTAAACACACCTTCCCTGTTCTTCTCTGTGGCAGTGTCACTGATCGTCTGTTCCCTGATATAGGAAACGACGATCAGTGACATCACGCCTACAGCCACGCCCCTCTACAATAAGAATCACTCCCTTAGGGCACACTCAACCTCTTAGCGCCACCTGGTGGTTAACCCCTTCACTGCCATTGTCATTTTCACACTAATCAGTGCATTTTTATAGCACTTTTCGTTGTGAAAATGACAATGGTCCCAAAAATGTGTCAAAAGTGTCCGATGTTTCCGCCATTATGTCGCAGTCACAAAAAAAAAATCAATGATCGCCGCAATTACTAGTAAAAAAAAAATTATTAATAAAAATGCCATAAAACTATCCCCTATTTTGTAAACGCTATAACTTTTGCGCAAACCAATCAATAAGACTCTATTGCATTTTTTTTACCAAAAATAAGTGGAAGAATACGTATCGGCCTAAACTGAGGAAAAAAAAACTTTTTTTTATATATATATATTTTTGGGGGATATTTATTATAGCAAAAAGTATAAAAAAAATAGCATTTTTTTTTCAAAATTGTCGCTCTCGTTTTGTTTATATCACAAAAAATAAAAACTGCAGAGGTGATTAAATACCACCAAAAGAAATCTCTATTTGTGGAAAAAAAGGACGCCAATTTTGTTTGGGAGCCACGTCCCACGACCGCGCAATTGTCAGTTAAAGCAACGCAGTGCAGAATCGCAAAAAGGGGCAAGGTCCTTAACCTGCATAATGGTCCGGGTCTTAAGTGGTTAAAAATGTCACTAGTATGTTGATGAGGTGAAGGGAGGAACCAGGAAAGGAAAAGAATAAGCAGATTTTACTTTATGAGATGAAGTTTGGTGAACGGTCTTTACAAATACTAAACAGGCCGGGGGTTTTATCGAAATGTTGCAGAGAAATACCTTTTATTTTGTAGAGATTTATCATAAATTTGTGGTCTTCAAATAAAAATGAAATAATGTTGCCCAATGCTGGCAGTCAGTGATGCGCAGAACTTTTGTTTCATTGCCATGCAAAGCTAATCCTTTCCCTCAGTCAGTCAGTCAGCATTTCTGGAGGAGAGTTAATTATTATTTATCAAGTCAGAATCTGAGGAGGGAGCTGACAGCATAGAAATGGTTTGTGATTTTCCCAAACTGAAAATGCTGATACGACAGCGGAGGGTCTGAGATGTATTCCTGTATGATATCTACTAAGCGACTCCAGGCCTTTGTAATACAAGTGACTACTCCATCGTGGTGCTGAATCACACTGCTGACTGGGCTTTGATTTGGTAACAAGTGACGCTGAGCCCAGGTTCACACTGAGCTGCGTGAGTGAAGCCGTGCGAGTTCAGCTGATTTCACTCCCGCCTGTCAGTCACGATTTTAGCCGCGATTATAGAGACATCTGCACAGATATCAATGTAAATCGCAGGCCGAAATCGCAAAAAATAGTACAGAAACTACTTTTGGAAATCAGTGTAGTTTAGGATTAGGACGGTGCCATTGCTGGCAATTGCCGTAAAATCCCGCCGATTTGACATGTCAGATCGCATCTCAAAACGCACCAGTGTGAACCAGGGCTTAAAGCAGAAACTCAACCTTCCAACGATGGGGTGATTACACCCCCTGCCAGGCTCTGTCATCTTCCCACTGGGTATTGGGTTTTCCACCTCTTGATTGGCTGGCAGGGGATGATGTCATCCTGCACATGCGCACAAAAGTCAGTTGTTTCGGCAAAGCAAATGTGTGTCGGGAATGCGGCGGATAGGTGTGCATTCAGGAGAAATTTGCCAGCAGCATTGTTGCAGAAGAGGCATAATGGGGTTTAATTACTAAAGGCAAATGGACTGTACACTTTGCAAAGTTGCTGCAGAGGTAAATAAGGTTAAAGGAACACTAAAGGTTCGTTTTTTATTAGATCAATTGATTGCTGTAAGCTAGAGCATTTAAATATCACTTACCTCATTTTTCCTTTTGACCTCCAAAATACAGTAATCCAGGTTTGAAAATGCCATTTCCTGTCTCTCTTCTTCTTGCTTTCCACCAGCATCTGCATGGTGGAAATCAGAATGTGCTCACCCCCTCTCTATGGCTACAGCCTTGCGTGAAGATGCTCTCTTAACCCTCATAGGCATGGAGGCTAAGCCTAATGGGAACTGTAGTTCCCATTAGGCCGTGATGTAGCAAGAATGAATGCGCACCGCAAACCAGGAAGTCAGTGAGAATAACGATTCAGGAGTGACGGAGGTGAATAAAACAGCTCGATTTCAACAGGTATCAAACTAGTTATAATGCAAAACATTACTTTTTACTTTATCAGATACTGTTAGACTTTAATTTAAGAGAAAAATATTTTTGTCTTTACAACCCATTTAAGATTCCATTTGCAAAGAATATCCAATCACGTGCAAAGAAAAAAACAACTGAATTTTTTGCTTGCACATGATTGGATAATGGAAATCAGCAGAGCTTCTGCTCATTTACTAAGCTCTGAAGCAACTGCACTTTGCAAAGTGCACAGTCTGTTTGCCTTTAGTAAATCAACCCCTCTATGTCTGCAATAAAAAGCTGCTAGTTTGTAGTTTTTTGAATATTTAGATTTAGTTCCACTTTAAAGGGTCACTACAGGAAAACATTTTTTTTGCTGAAATGACTGTTTACAGGGTATAGAGACATAAAAGTTAACTGATTCCTTTTGAAAACGATTAAAAATAGATAAAAATCAATCATATAATGTGCCTGCAGTTAAGTTTCACTTTTAAACTGGTTTCATGTTTCTGTGAAGTAGAGAGACACGCAGAACAAAAACAAACAAATACAGGGCAGTGTTTTGTTTTTAAAATAAATCTGATTGGTTCTGAGGAGTTTTAGACACAAAGTAATGACAGCTTGGACCACAGTAAAAAGCTGCCATGAGATTTTTCATAAGGAGCCAGACAAGCAGGAAGTGTGGAGATCAGAGCAGAATTACAGCAACTTCAAAACAAAAACGAACAATGAGGACATGAAACCAGGACTGCCGTAAGGTAAAGGAAGCTATTTAGCATAATAAAAATTCCTTTAGTGATCCTTTAAGGCTGAACTGCTAAATAGTTTAAATGCACACATGTGAACTGTTTTATCTGCTAAAAGATTTGTGATTCCGCTTGGCCACTTTTGTAAATGCATACAACTCTCCCAGACAGCACAGCCAGGAACGTAACAGTTATGCCGCGTACAAACGCTCGGAATTTCCGACCACAAAAATTTGAGAGCAGGTTCAACAAGCAAGCGACAACATAATCAGTTCTCGTAAATTTCAATCGCGTGTGGACAATTCCGACGCACAAAATTCCACGCATGCTCTGAATCAAGTATGAGACGGAAGGCTCGAGATGGTAAAACTAGCGCTCGTAATGGAGATGGCACATTCGTCACGCTGTAATGGACTGAAAAGCAGGAGGCTGAAAAGCGCAAATTGTCTCTCACCAAACTTCTACTAACACGACTGGTATTGAACTTCCCTTTAATAGTGCTGTCGTACGCGTTGTACGTCACCGCGTTCTTGACGTTCGCAATTTTCGACAACATTTGTGTGACCGTGTGTATGCAAGACAAGTTTGAGCGAACATCCGTCAGAAAAAAATTGACGGTTTTGATGTCGGAGTGTCCGATCGTGTGTACGCGGCATTAGGATGAAAGTGATTGTAAACCCTTTCATATATCCAGTGAAGTGATTGGAATCAGGTGACACACAGAGATAAAACAAATCCTCCACAATAAGCTGTACCTGTTTAACTGCTGTCTTCTCTTCTCTACATCCAAGTGCAGAATTTATAAAGCTTGTCTGAGCTGTCAGAGAAAGGGTGTGGAGAGACAAAGTTATGAGTAATGCATGCTGTAACATTCAACTGTAGTGCCCATTGAAAGCCCATGTGACAGGGAGGGTGACAACAAAGAAGCACAGTTTGTAAACAGGAACAGAGCATTGTCGCTCCAACAACAGAATGTGCCTGAACAAGGACCTTCATCACAGGATCAGCAGGGATTCTTTTAATGAAAGCTAGATGACATTTTGCTTGCCCTGTGTGCTGTGTATACTGCTTTCAAAACTTTTCATCATTCATTGCATCTCAGTGATGCTGATCTCCTGTAGCCTGTTTGCAGCCACTCCATGTCCAAATGCACCCCATTGATGACTACCTGGCATTTCTCAGGGTGGGTTTTCTTATGCTGACCGTAGTGAATCATTCATGGAAATCGTGTATTGTAACATCTACTTAAAGCCCTTGTGACAGGTTGACAATGCAGGAGCATAACTCGGAGACAGGGAAAGAGTGTTGTCACCAATTACAGGAAATTCTTTCCACGAAATCCAATCAATGTTAATAGATTGCAGAAGGCGCTAGAATAATGCTAGAAATTCTAAGCATGAAGTGTTAAAAAAAACGCAGCTTTTTCTCATGAAAAAAACGACGTTTTTCAAACTTCATTTAAAAAAAACGACGTTGCCTACACACCATCGTTTTCTGAAAATGCTCTTGGAAAGCGTGGTTAGGTACAACACGTACAACGTTGTTCCATTCAAGCTTGCGTCATAACTTGCTTCTGAGCATGCGCGGGTTTAAAAACATCATTTTAAACGTTGTTGTAGCCCACACACGATAATTTTTTATGACACAAAAAACGACATAAAATATTGAAGCATGTTCAAATTTTGTTTTTGGTCGTTTTTCAGAAGACAAAAAACTACGTAAAGCCCACACACGATCATTTTAAATGACGTTTTTTTATAACGTCAATTTATTTCATCACAAAAAACTACCGTGTCTACGCGGCATTAAAGTTCATTAAAAAATCCATGCAGAAGTCCCACACATGATATAACTGCAAATAGCTGTGTTCCAATCGTGCAAGAAAGATGACGCGATTATCCAACTCCACAAGCAATATCTCAAGTGCTCACCATGTCAATCTCGCTCACCAAATGGTTATGCCCCACATATAAATGCTTGGCATAAATCACTCACAATGCACCACTCCCTCTGAAGAGTCTTCCCATACACTGGTATGAATGATAATCCAGTGGTTCCTCAGATATTGGGCAAAGAAAAGGAAACCCGCATAGTGTATTACCAAAACATTAAAATGTATTGAACATCCAATAACTACTCTCAAGTATAATGATGTTAAAGACCGTGGCAAGTGGTGGTAATTTTTTTGAGGGGGCAGCAAACAGTGTACCCGCAGCCGACACCCCCCTCCTCTGGTCGGGTCGGTCGGTGCACTTAAACCACTGTTGCCAACCGTCCGTATTTTTACGGGCACTTTTTTCCCCCTGTTCGTAAATGTCCGTGGTTGCGGGAATGTGCCAGTAAAAATAGCCAAGATCATTTCGGTTTGGAACTGCGCCTGAAGATTGGAAGCGGGGGGTGATGGTGGCCGCGGTGGCACCGCCGAGGGGGGTGGAGGCAGGGGGCAATGGAGGCAGGGGGAGATACTGGCAGGGGGTGATTGGAGGCAGGGGGTGTTGGTGGCACCGCAGAGGGGGATGGTGGCACTGCAGAGGGTGGGGGATGGAGACAGAGGTTGTTGGTGGCACCGCAGAGGGGGATAGAGGCAGGGGACAATGGAGGCAGGGGGCGATTGGAGGCAGGGGGCGATTGTGGCACTGCAGAGGGGGGTGAAGGCAGGGGGTGTTGGTGGCACAGGGGGGTGGAGGCAGGGAGTGTTGGTGGCACCGCAGAGGGGGATGGTGGCACCGCAGTGGGTGGGGGATGGAGACAGGGGTTGTTGGTGGCACCGCAGAGGGGGATAGAGGCAGGGGACAATGGAGGCAGGGGGAGATTGGAGGCAGGGGGCGATTGTGGCACTGCAGAGGGGGGTGGAGGCAGGGGGTGTTGGTGGCACAGGGGGGTGGAGGCAGGGAGTGTTGGTGGCACCGCAGAGGGGGATGGTGGCACCGCAGAGGGTGGGGGATAGGAGACAGGGGTTGTTGGTGGCACCGCAGAGGGGGATAGAGGCAGGGGACAATGGAGGCAGGGGGAGATTGGAGGCAGGGGGCGATTGTGGCACCACAGAGGGGAGTGGAGGCAGAGGGGGTTGGTGGCAGAGGGGGGTGGAGACAGGGAGTGTTGGTGGCACCGCAGAGGGGGATGGTGGCACCACAGAGGGTGGGGGATGGAGACAGGGGGTGTTGGTGGCAGAGGGGGATGGAGGCAGGAGGAGATTGGCGTCAGGGGGTGATTGGAGGCAGAGGGAGATTGTGGCACCACAGAGGGGGGTTAAAGCAGAGGGTGATGTGATTAAATAATTTGCCCTTATTATATCAAAAATAACAAAACATTTTTTTTACCTTAATATCTACCGTATTTGCCGGCGTATAAGACGACTTTTTGGATGCAAAAAAATGCATCCAAAGTCGGGAGTCGTCTTATACGCCGGTGACAGTCTCCGTCTGCTGCGAGCGTCCATGATTTGAAAGCCGCGCCTACTCCTCAGTCTGTCCTGTGATAGGCGGAACACAAATTTTCCCAGCAGGGCAACTGTTCTGTGTTCCGCCTATCATGGATGCCTTCTCATCCTCGGACGAGAGGACGTCCGTGATAGGCGGAACACTGAACAGAGGCCCTGCTGTGAAAATTTGTGTTCCGCCTATCACAGGACAGTCTGAGGAGAAGGCGCGGCTTTCAAATCATGGACGCTCGCAGCAGACGGAGAATGTCATCGGCCTGGAATCTGCAAAACGTGAGTGATGGCACAGTGTGGGGCAAGTGATGGCACAGTGTGGGGCAAGTGATGGCACAGTGTGGGGCAAGTGATGGCACAGTGTGGGGCAAGTGATGGCACAGTGTGGGGCAAGTGATGGCACAGTGTGGGGCAAGTGATGGCACAGTGTGGGGCAAGTGATGGCACAGTGTGGGGCAAGTGATGGCACAGTGGGGGCAAGTGATGGCACAGTGGGGACATGTAATGTAATGGCACAGCAAGGCATGTTATAATGGCACAGCAAGGCATGTAATAATGGCACAGTGAGGGGTCGTCTTATACAGTGAGTATATCCCAAAACCAAATTTTTTCCTGGAAAATTAGGGGGGTCATCTTATATGCCCAGTCGTCTTATACGCCGGCAAATACGGTACCTTAAATCACATTGCTATTTGCCTAGTGTACTTGTTTGTAGCCTAAAGACTGAAATTTGCACCTAAAAATGTAATTAAGTAACTTTTGTAAAATGCGTTGTGTCGTGCCAGTAGATTTCGGGTGTCGTGCCAGTAAATTTCAATCTGGTAGGTTGGCAACACTGACTTACACCATCCAAGGCAGGCGTCATGAGCGGCTTCCCCTGCTCTCCTCTGTGGGCATCACGGCGGAAGGCATCAAGAGCATATTGTCCTTCTCCTGCTTGGCGGCTTCTGTCTTCTCCATCTCAGACCCACGTCCTGATTGACAGAGAGGAGATTCAGTTGCGAAGTCCCGTACACAGGATCGGATTTTCCAACGGGACCTATGTGATGGCAGGCTGTTGTTGGAAAATCCGACCTTTTGTATGCTCCATCGGACAATTGTTGTCGGATTTTCCACCAACAAATGTTGGATACATGCTTTAAAATTTTCCAACAACAAATGTCGTGCCAATCCTGTGTACAGAAGTTCTTCGGAAAAAAATCCAAAGTACAAACACGCATGCTCAGAAGCAATGCTAACCATAACACAACATTAGCAGAAGTTGCCAAAAGGGTGGCGCTAAAGAGCTGAAAAACCATGTAGTTTTGTGTTTTTTGGCCGACAATTTTTTGCTGTTTGTATGCAAGACAAGATCCTGGCCAACGCCCTTCGGACAAAAGTCCTACGCTTTGTCTGCGGAAAATTTGATTGTGTGTACCAGGCTTGAGAACAGTGAATATTCATTTGCTATTCTCACACACCTGGGTGGGCTAATAATGTTAAAGTTTCTATGAGATTTATTGGTCGAGTTTATTTTTCTTCTAATAAATACATTTTTATAAAAATTTGCTCTTTTTAAAACCAACCGAGTAACAACAAATGCTTTGTGTTCCCTTTAAATCTGTAACCTCTAAACCACAGAAGATAAAATGCGTCGTTCCAATGTCACATTAAACTGTGTGATACATAAAAGGTCACCAGAGGGAGAGCAGGGAAATAACAAAGAATTCATGGAGCCGCTGAGTTCTCACACCAGAGTGGCACGCCGTTATTTCAAGGTAAATGTTACTTCGCCCCGGCTGCTAACATTTGCAACAAAGTAGCACTGAATGGGGAAAACAACGTGCAAAACTACCGGCCCGGCTCAGATAAGACTTCAGAATAAACCGAACAAAGAGTCACAATGTCACAACTCTTGTAACCTTCTAACACAATGACTCCTGAAGGTCAGAGATATTTACAGCTAAAGCTAAAGTCACACCTGCCCACCCAGGGCTGGGATAAGGGGTGGGCAGGTGTGGCATGGGCACTGTGGTATCATGTGAGGTGGAGGGGCACAACAAGGATATTAGGGGGAAGGGGGATTTATGTTGAGAGGGGAAATTTGTGGGGCGGCTGGGGGTAAGAATTGTTCTAGAAGGCCAAATTTGGGTAGGTGTGCTAGGAGTGGTGATTTGTGTGGCATTTGTGTTGGGAAGTGGAATGGGGAGAGAGGATTTGTGATTTAGGGGGGTTTGTGCTATAAAAGTAATATGGCAGAGGGAAATGTGGGGCGGGGGGGGGGGGGTGCTAGTAAGGATGATTTGTTTGTTTTTTTGCTAGAAAGGGACATTGGTGGGGAGGATTTGTGGTAGGATGGGAGATTGGAGGAGGGGGAATTCGTGCTGGAAGTGTGTGTGTGTGTGGTGGGGGGGGGGGGGGCTGGGGGCGGTCAAGGGGATTTTCGCTGACTTATGATGCTCATACATTTTGAGGGGAGGGGCACAATTTGGCATGTTTGCCTTGGGCTCTACATGACCTTGTCCCTGTGACTTGTCATACTTTGCTCCCTATAACAGAATGCTGCGGAAGTGCTGTGGCGGCCAACTGCGCATGCGCGATTTGTTCCAAACGCATCTGCGATGCGTTCCAATGGATTTACGACAGTACACACCAGCAAAACCTCGTTCGGCATCCAGGCTCTTTCCTTAACATCCCTGTGGATTGGAGGATGTTAAAAAAAGAGCCAGGAGGCCGAGTGAGTGGAGTGAGGCCGACTGGCCACTTTCCCCTAAGTCCACGTCGCCCTGAATGAAGGCTTCGCTGTTGTGTACTGTCGTAAATCCATTGGAACGCATCACAATTGCGTTTGGAATGCATCGCGCATGCGCAGTTGGCCGCTATGTCACTTCCGGAGCATTGTATGATAGGGAGCCGAATATGACCCGTCACCAACACTGCTTTAACCCCTTCCTGCACAGCCCTGGCATCTATTTATCATGATTCTTAAACTCGAAAGGACTGTCCAATCACGCAACCACTTTGATTGGCTGTCACAGTGGTCACATGATTGGGACCCGGTCCTGTCGGCTCCAACTCATTACTAGAGACTAGGAGTTTTTTTTATGACAGCTGGATCACTGTACTGGGAGCATGCAGTGAACAAGCTCTCAGCATATAAACCTTGGATGCCCATGAATGCATTTTTTCAAGTAGACGCATATTTATCTCAATTCAGTGGTCGAAATTCTGCTGTTTGTTTGTATCCAGCAGTGAAAGGTTGAGCTTGCATGGTACAAAACGACCATATGTTCCGGTTTCAGTGCACTTTCAAAATTGCTACATGCACATCTCTGATGCGGTGCGAATGGGCTCAAATTGCATTGCACTGAATCGCATGTGAATTAAACAGGCATACGGTGCGGTTCCTGTACAATTCACATAAGGTCCATAGTGGGAACCGAGCCTCAAATTCCTCTTCCCCATGTGAAGAATATAATTTGTCTGTATTGCCAACTGCTGATCGATTATTCCTATTGGGAGAGATCGATCAGAAAGAAATCAATAAATTATTCAAGCATGTGCAGCCACCATAAGCCTGTTGGGGGTATCAGATTGCAATTTAAACTGTATGTATGGGCAAATGTTTACTCTTATTTTTTAATAGGGGGGGAATCGCATTATTCTCAATGGGCCTGAGCGTTGTGTCGCATGTTTGGCTGTCATGTTCGAAAAGCGTCATGAGCTTCTTTGAGGCACGTTTTTTACCCCAGTTGACTTAAAGGGGTTGTAAAGGAATTAATTTTTTTCCCTAAATAGCTTCCTTTACCTTAGTGCAGTCCTCCTTCACTTACCTCATCCTTCCATTTTGCTTTTAAGGCCTGGTTCACACTGGTATGATTTGAGATGCGATTTGAGATGTCAAATCGCATCTCAAATCGGCGGAATTTGCCGGCAATCTGCGGCGCTGTACCGATTTCAAGAAGTAGTTTTTGTACTACTTTTTGCGATTTCGGGCCGCGATTTACATTGACATCTGTGCAGAAACCTGCACAGATGTCTCTGAAATCGTGGCCGAAATCGGGACTGCCAGCGGGAGTGAAATCGTGCAAGTTCAGCTGAACTCGCACGGCTTCACTCCCGCAGCAGCTAAATGTCCTTATTTCTTCAGAGAAATCCTCACTTTCTGTTCTTCTGTCTATAACTACACACCGTAATGCGAGGCTTTCTCCCTGGTGTGGAGAAAGCCTCTTCAGGCCGCGTACACACGATCAAATCTATCTGCTGGAAACGGTCTGCCCGACCGTCCCAGCGGACAGATTCGATCGTGTGTATGGGCGAGCAGACTGATTTGGCCAGCCGACAGATTTTAAAGCATGCTTTAAAATCTGTCGGCTGGGAATCCGTCCGCCCGATATGTCTGCTGGTTAGTACGCTAACCAGCAGACATATCTTCTCGCACATGCGTTGAATGGATTCGACGCATGCGCGGAAGTAATTTACTTCCTGGTGCGGTGACGTGGCGGCGTCAACGTCACCGCCACGTCACCGCCACGTCAGCGCGCTGTCTGCTGGCGGGGATTTTGGTTTGATCGTGTGTACAGCGATCAAACCAAAACGGCCAGCAGACAGATTTGTTTAAATCGGTCTATTCGACCGATTTGAACAAATCTATTTGCTCGTGTGTACGGGGCCTCAGGGGGAGGGGGCGAGCAGGAGGGTCAGGACACTCTTTACTTTGTAGATAAAAAAAGGAGCTGTGTGTTAGTGGGCTTCCTGACCCTCCTGCTTGCCCCTCCCCCCTCAAGAGGCTTTCTCCACACCAGGGAGAAAGCCTCGCATTACTGTGTGGAGTTACAGACAGAAGAACAGGAAGTGAGGATTTCTCAGAAGAAATAAGGACATTAAAAAGCAAAATGGAAGGATGAGGTGAGTAAAGGAAGACTGCACTAAGGTAAAGGAAGCTATTTAGGGATTTTTTTTTTTCCTTTACAACCCCTTTAAATGTGAGCGCCTTAAAAATGCGTGATTATGTGCGTTTCAGGATCTCTCATTTCTTTGCGGTCAGTCAAAGTCACTCTTGTCTTCAGTTGCACTGGAATGGAAAGTTTGATCGGTCTTTCAAGTTGTAATCATGTGTATCACCAGCTGAGGAGTTCTGGAAAAAAGGAAATAAAAATACAACAAATTGAGAAGTATGATTATAATGATAGTCTTGTGTGTTCACAGTCTTATTTATCTTCCCCATGTCCTGAACACACAGCCGACCAAATAATGAAAGTGATTGCTGACAGCTCGCCTGAAACCTGCACCTTTGTGTCACCGGCTCCGCCTCACATTGTAGCCTAAGGTCCCCCTGTCGCCAACGGCAACCGTCAACAAACCCTGGGTCCCGGGGAAACGGAGTGAAATGAGAGATCCCTAATCTGATTCACATATTACTGAGAGTTCCTAGAAACTAAAGTCACGCAGAATCAATCTGGGCATCTTCCACACAGTAAGTAATGTGTTCTGTTCTGTGTAACTGTAGGGTGCCGACAACTGGACAGCGACACGTGCGACTCAAAAATCATTGAAAAACAAACTTGATTTGTTAGGGGGGGTTTACATGGGTGTTGATGTTAAATGCTGGCTTTTAGATTGGAATGCGGCGGTGATCAAACGCAATGCTTTGGAAGGCAAATCAGGGTAAAAGGCTGCTTTGCCCTCAAAGCACATCATCTTAGGCCTCTTGAACACAAATGTAATAATTTATTGATGTTTATACTCAGGATCTGGTTGATAGAAAAGATTCTGGGTAAAATGTTCCATAAAGACCTTTCATATAGACACGTATAGGCGAGCAAACATGCGCATCATTGGTGTGCGCAGTCATTACGGTGCACCCCAGAGCATAGATCAGAAGAGCACTGGACGGTGCTAATAGAGCGGGTTTGGTGTCAGTCGTTTTTATTTTTATTATTTTCAATTTTTTTTTTTTTACAATTTTCTTAATAATTTTTTACAATATTATTTGTTAATTATAATTTTTACATCTTTTTGTAGCTTCATTGGGGGGTCTTTGGAAGAAAAAAATTAAGGGTCTAAACAAAGAAAGGAATTGGGGACAACGATTCCCCAGTTCTTTTATCTGCAGCCTCAGCTGCACTGGACAGTGAACGCATGGGAAGTGCTCTGTGCTGAGTGGCTTCCTGTTCATTCACAAACTGAAGCACAATAAAAATAGTTTACTGTGCTGCAGTTAAGAATGAACACAGGAGAAATTGGTACAGATCACTCACTGTGTTCATTCATTCATCCTCTCTGAATCTACCCCGCAACAGCAGGTGGGAGAGAAGAGGATGGGAGAGAAGAGGAGGGAAGCCGGTAGCACTGCAGGGGTGAGACAGGGGGCACCAAGAAGAAGGGTAAATTTGCACTGCACAGGGTGATTAGGGTGTGGCCAGGCACATCTGTCACACCCTGTGTGCAAGTCTATGGTGCGAATGCATGCGTTTGTTTCTTCTTCATGCGCTTTCCTATTTTGGATGTCGCATTGGGAGCCGCGCCTGTGCATCCCAATAAAAAGCAAAGGGACTGCCTGCATGAAATACCTGCATGCATTCCAGTGTAGGTAAAACACAGCCCTGCACAGGGCACAGATTTGGAGCCAGTTCATGTCACAATTTCTGCATTGCGTATGCATTTGCACATTTGCATTTTTGACGCGTCTTAGTGCGGTTTTGATGCGTTTTGTGCATTTTCCCCACTTTTTTTCATCTCAATTGAGGTCATGTGCATTCTGGTGCATCTACTTTTGTTGACTGCACTGGTGCAAATTAGGGCCATTGGAATCCATGGTAAACATTTTCCAATGCGCATTTGATGCAGTTTTAAAAGGCCTTTAAGGGTCCTTTCACAGGTCCGTTCCGTTCGTCCGTTTTTTGGACGTCCGGTAACGGACCTCAATGCTTCCCTATGGGAGCGGATCCGTTAGCGGATGATGCATCCGCTAACGTCCGCTAGATCCGCATCCGTTTTTGCGGACGGAAGAATGTCCTATTTTTCTTCCGTCCGCCCAAACAGATCGGATGAAGACGGACAGACGGTCCGTTTCCATCCGATTCCCCATAGGGGAGAGTGGAGGAGAGACGGGGCAGTCCCTGCACAGTGTGCGGGGACCGCCCCGTCCGCCGACAGCTGAGCGGAGACCCCCCGCTGAGCTGACGGACACACACGAAGCGGACCCAAAAAATGGTCCGCTCCGTGTGAAAGGACCCTTACTCAGAATTTTGTTGACAAAAAGATGCTGCACGTAAACCTGTGTATGCCTCCGATTACGTCAATTGTGATGAAATGCGTAGGGTGGAGCTTACGCTTGTGACGTCACCATGCACGCCTAAACCAGAATACTGTCGGATCTGATCTCAGGACCAGTATTTTTTTTTATCTGAGCACTTGTTTATGTTAAAGGGGTTGTAAAGGTACAATTTGTTTTCCCTAAATAGCTTCCTTTACCTTAGTGCAGTCCTCCTTCACTTACCTCATCCATCGATTTTGCATTTAAATGTCCTTATTTCTTCTGAGAAATCCTCACTTCCTGTTCTTCTGTCTGTAACTCCACACAGTAATGCAAGGCTTTCTCCCTGGTGTGGAGTGTCGTGCTCGCCCCTTCCCTTGAGGGGGCGAGCAGGAGAGTCAGGACGCCCACTAACACACAGCTCCTTTCTCTATCTGCAATGTAGAGAGTGGCCTGACTCTCCTGTAGTCCAAGGGAGGGAGACGAGCACGACACTCCACACCAGGGAGAAAGCCTCACATTACTGTGTGGAGTTACAGACAGAATGTAAAGGAAGCTATTTAGGGAAAATAAATTGTACCTTTACAACCCTTTTAATCTTGTGAGTGGCTACCTTTTTTTTATTTAATAGATTGGTGTACAGTTTTACACTATGCAGGTCCCCCCAGTTCAGTTCTTTTGTATGTCATGATGGAGCACCCTATGTTTTTGCTTGGGAGACTGCAGTGACCATTGACAATGGAGATTAGAGAAAGGTTCCCAACACAGGTGACACACCAGTTCATACAGCTTATTTGACTCTTTTTAAATTAAAGGTCCATGTGTTCTGGTAAGAGTTAATTTTGTCTTAATTTGGAGGTACAACTTGGGTGACTCACATTTTAGACTGGAACTTTTTCTTCACATCTGATTTTCCTGGATGAAATTGGGGCTTTGATATTTTTTCTAATTTTATCTACAGACTTTTTCACCATATTGGATTTATGTTGGGACTTATTATATAAGCTTTTTTGTTTTTCATTTTTAGGCTTCATTTCCATGGACGTTTTTACAGCCACTTTTCTGAGCTTTTTTTGCAGCTTAAAAACGGCTCTCCATGTTAGTCTATGGCCTCATGCCCACCATGAGCTGTAGATGGCTGAGACGTTTTTAGGCTGCAAAAAAAAACCCAGGACCAGTGCGTTCTAAAGCTTCAGCGTTAGAGCTGTAAAAACGGCAGACGTTAAAAAAAAAAAAAAAAAAAAAAACATGGACAGGCGTTTTTAACCACTTAAGACCCGGACCAATACGCTGGTAAATGACCCAAGGTGTTTTTGCGATTCGGCACTGCGTCGCTTTAACAGACAATTGCGCATTCGTGCGACGTGGCTCCCAAACAAAATTTGCGTCCTTTTCTTCCCACAAATAGAGCTTTCTTTTGGTGGTATTTGATCACCTCTGCGATTTTTATTTTTTGCGCTATATACAAAAATAGAGCGACATTTTTGAAAAAAAAAACACTATTTTTTACTTTTTGTTAAAAAAAAATCAAATAAACTAAATTTTAGTCAAACATTTAGGCCAAAATTTATTTAGCCACATGTCTTTAGTAAAAAAAAAAAATCGCAATAAAAAAAAATAGCTACCTAGCGGGAACAGCGACACTAATACAGCGATCAGAAAAATGATCGCTTAGTGACGCTGGCAATAGGGAGTGAAAGGGTTAACTAGGGCGGTGATCAGGGGGTTAAAACTTTATTAGGGGGGGTGGGGGGGCTATCCTGAACCTAACACTAACTGTTTTTTACACTGCCTGTCACACTGACACTAAATGCAGTGATTAGATCACTGCATTCAGTGACACTGTGACAGGGGGGTGGGGGAGGGCGATCACAAGGGGTTAATATGCCTATGTGAGTGTGTGTCAGTGTTGTGTTGGTGCACACTTACTTGTGATGTCTTCTCTCATCAGCAGCGCTGGGAAACAGCGCTGCGATGAGAGATTACATCATTTCCTCCTTCCTGTGTAAACACAGGAGGAGGAAGTGACAGGATGGGAGCGATCGCGGGGGGGCGGGTATTCGCCGACATCCGCCCGCAGATCCCGGATCGCTCCCGGAGCCAGGGGGACCCCCGCACGCCGCGGAGGGGGTCCCGATGGGACCCCCGAACCGCACTTAGGCGGGGACGTAAATTTACGCCCTTGTGCCTGTACGTGCCATTCTGTGGCCGTATATGTGCGTGCGGGGGTCCTTAAGTGGTTAAGCTGTAAAAAAGGCTAAAAAAGTGGCTGTAAAAATGTCCATGGAAATTAAGCCTTATTGTTCTCATGATGATCTATTGCACTATTAGTGGCAAAGACTTGTGTGTGTGTGTGTGTGTGTGTGTATGTATATATATATACACACACACACACATGACAGCTCCCAGCTGTATTGAAATAAATATCTTTATTCTATATATTAAAATACATAAATAGTACACATTTTTTTTTTTTTTTTTGCTGTCTGTGTCCCCACTGGGGAGATTAACCCTTTCTAGAAGTCCTGTTCACTGTTGCCATTGGGATAGAAAGTGATGGGAAATCTTCTAATACCTGTTCCAGTGACAGATGTTTAACAAGGGATTCTGTTAATCTCTCCTGGGATCCAGTACTGTGTCTTCTCTCTGGTGCACAGCCACCGACACTTCCAGTAATACCTGTAGCGCCAGGGCTGTGACCAGTGGGAGCCTGTCCAATGAGGGGCGCAGGTAGGGTTGCCACCTTTTCTTCAAGCCAAACCCAAACATTTTAGTGGCCTGGGACACCTTTGGATGCCCTCAAGGAGAGCAGTAATGCGGTGCGCAAAGCGTGCTGGAGCGAGCAGTGGGTGTGGCCAAATTGTTCTTGCTGACATCATCGGCCTGCCCCACAGTGATGCTGAACCTGCCCCCAGATAGCCGCCTACAGCTCCCGGATGGCAACAGATTTGTGTGTGACTACCTTGGTTAAATGGGGAGCCACAGCCTGGTCTGAGTAATGTGTCCGGGTTTCAGTCCGCCTGGAACCTGGACACATGATTCAAAACCTGGACTGTCCGGGTGAATGGCAACCCTAGGAGCTTCCCTTTTTGGGTGGAGCTCTGCTCTAAGCAGCTACAGCAACAGGTTTCTTTTCCTTTTGTGTTTGAACCATAGTAAAAGGCTGCTATGGACAGCTTGGTGAAAAAAAAAAAGAATAAGGCCTTGTTCATACGTAGTCTGGTCTGAATAAAGTGTCCGGGTTTCAGGCAGTCTGAAACCCAAACGCATGATTCCAAACCCGAACTGTCCGGGTGAATCCTGGACAGGTGGTAACCCTGGGCGCAGGGGGGCCGCACCCCCATCAATGCGTGCGCCCCCCAATCTACATGCAGGGTGCCGGACGCATGGATTCCAATTGGGGGGGGGGGTTTGATGCCACTGGATCTAATAGGCTTCTAAAATGGGTGCACTCTAAATTCACCCAGTTGTGTGACAATAGCAAATGATTATTCGCTATTGTCACACTGATCCTCCTCCCAGGCAGTCAGGAAGTGGGTCCTGAGACCTATCACCTAATTGACTATTGGACGCCTAGGAGGAGGAGGGAGGAGACACACAGTGAAAGCTGCCGTGATGCAGAGGAGGAGGGGACGCGATACAGCGTTTAGTGTATAGTATAGCGTTGAAATTGTCTAACCAGTGGCGTATCTAGGGTATGGCAGCCATAGCAAGTGCCATGGGCGCCATACGAAGGGGGCGCTGTTAAGTGGCAGGGTCTGAGGGTCTCTTTATCCCTCCTCCCGAGCATAGGCAGGATCTCCTTTTCCGCACCTTTGCTAATGGACAATGGCATCGCTATGCCTGCTGCGTTCAGCCACAGCCCTTCCCTGTTCTTCCAGGCTCTCCCATTCCATTTGGTCGGATTGGCAGCGTAGAAGGAGGAACATCAGTTTCTCCTTCTCCTCTGTGAAAACTGAGGCCTTAAGTGATGAAGATTTCATCACTTCCAGTATTGGTTCTGCATTTACCTGTCCTTGGAGGGCAGAGGAGGGATCAGGGGTCTAATAAACCCCAGATTTCTCCATAAAGCGGATATGTCACTACCCACTTCACAAGGGATGATAAATATCACTAGTTTTGTTAGCTGTTTTTTTTTGTCAAGGTTATCTGAAAGATGGGTTTCAAATGTTTCGACAGGGGCGCAGTTTCGGTGCTTGCCATAGGCGCTATTTTCACTAGATACGCCTCTGTGTCTAACAATGTGTTATTTTTTCAGGAAGACAAGAATGATTCCAACTGGCGGAGGGCCTTCGCCTGCTGCAGAAATGGCACGCCGCAGTTCGGAGAAGGCTCAAATCCAAGATATAAAAGAGAGATTTAGTAACTACATCCGCAATGTAAAGTCCATGAGAAATCAGATAAAACAGGTAACTGGTCAAACCTCCAAACTTGAAAACATTGAACATCACATGAATGAGTTGCCTATGCACATTTGTCGGGCCAAAGAAGCTCAGGAACCAAATTTTGGCCCTGAGCCAGGTGCTATATTACATGCGCATTTTGACACAATTATCACATATCGACAATCGTGGCAAAATTGCACTGTAATTCGGGTGGAATTCAGGGTGAATAGCATTGTAAAACATGCATAACACGTTTTACTGCAATTTGGAATCAAAGGCAGAATCAAGTGTATTCTGTCTGCGATTCCTAATCGCCTAAATGTGAACCAGGCCTGTTACCTGGAGTTGAGCTTTAAATTGTTAGTCAGTCATATAAAGTCTATCAAAATTTACTAGTCCACATAACACTACCCTATGCACTGGTTGACAATGATGCTGTCCAAGTGTGGCAACGTTCCTCCTCCATAGACACAGTGTAGGAATGAATGTAGCCACTCTAAAGCCTAGTACATATAGAAGCAGAAGCAGGCTTCTGTTAAGGGCTCATGACTGAAAAAGGTCTGCCAACTCATCCAATAACCGGAGTGCTCTGCGGGTAGCTGCCTCCTGTCAGAACACAATAGCACAGCAGGGCAGATTGCTGTATTAACATGGATTGTTAGTACAGCAGCTCCGACCTGAACTATCCGTTTTTCTTTTTTCGTTCAACCTGCTGGGATGAAAAAAAACTAGTGTTGTGTACGGGGCTCAAGACAAGAGGTGTGTTACTGGCTGATTACCTAATAAAAATATAGAAATAAACACGTGTTAAAAATTAAACTAATACAGCCACCGCATCCAAAGACTGGTAGCTACATTATATTATAAAAGAAAATACGGAAACTGCGCTGTAAACCAACATGAAAATAAAAACTAAAAAAAAAATGAGCTTAAATATAAACAATGGGCCAGATTCAGGTACATCTGCGCATTATTGGACCGGCGTAGCGCACCGCCTTTACGTTAGACTTGCGCAATGTAGCCGCGCAATCACCCTATTCTCGTCGCTTTTACGCACAAAATTGCGCATGTGTAACGTTATTTCAGAGGCGTAAGGCGGAGTATTACAAATTGGGAAGGACGTGGGCGTGTTACATTGAAATGAGCCATGACCCCATGCAAATGAAGGGCCGGCCGGCTCGCGCATGCGCGCTTGAAGCAGACCATGGTCAGCACCTCTGTGCGCATGCTCACAACTCGGGAACGGCGCAATCAGTGAAATTGGATATGGACTAGGGCAACTTAGTGAACTACGCAGACAGCATAAATAGACAGACACAAACGCACTTCCTTTGCAAAAGTACATCCCTTTGTATCCCTTCCTATACAGCAGTGTTTCTCAATTCCAGTCCTCACGCCCCCCCAACAGGTCATGTTTTCAGGATTTCCCTCAGATGAAAAGGCTGTGGGAATTACTAAGGCAGTGAAACTGATCAAATCACCTGTGCAAAATAATGGAAATCCTGAAAACCTGACCTGTTGGGGGGGCGTGAGGACTGGAATTGAGAAACACTGCTATACAGCAAGGTGCTTTTGTTCTATTAGCGTTTGTTTGTGACGTGTCTTTGAGATATTTGGGGACTGTTTTGCAGAGTGATTTTTGTCTTTAATGTGTTTTCTTTGTTGTTATTTTGTTTAAATTATATTTTTGCTGGGCATTTTTTATTTTTGCACGTCATTTATTTTATTTTTTTGGTTCTGTTTGTGTATGATTTTGGAATGTGGGGGTGATATTCCTGCGGGAAAAGGGGTGTCACCCTCATTTGTGGTGGAGAAGTGAAACCCAGGTCCGTGTGAATGGTGTATGAATGTACAGTGACATAATTGGAGCCGTGGCATGGCGTTGCTGCTCACAAGTCCTGCATGGTGGGCTTGTGCCAATCCAATGTGATGAGGATGTGGGGTGTGTGTGCTAGGGACCACAGTGGTGTGCATGCATGCATTCTCATTGTGCCATGATTAATGTGTGTGTTTAACGTGCAAAGATGCATAATGTGAGCTGGCATGAGATGGGGTCATTAGATGGGGTCCCAGTGCATATGCAGAGTCACCTTGAAGGGAAAAGACAGGAGGATGTTAGTCGTGCATGTGCCCCTTGTAATGTGTGCATCATGGGGGGGGGGGCAGTCATGCCTGCCACCCATGTCACTCACCAACCAGCCAGCTGTCCCCATACATGTTCTGTTCGCAATCTGTGGGGATGGGGCTCTGATTGTATATGTAGCTGTCATGGGTGTCATGGGTAGTGTCATGTGTTGGGCTGGTGATGATGGCATGAGGGGTGAATCTGAAGATGCGAGACGCCTCAGAATCACTCATGCCATAGATGTCTATGCATGTGTGATATATCAAGTGAAGAGTGAGGGGCTTGTATCAGATAAGAATATTGTATTAGATTAGATTAAATGGTAAAGTTTATATAAGCAAAAAAAAAGTTAAAAAATAAATAAAAATCCCGTGCCCTCCTCAGTGCCCTCCTCAGTGCCCCTCCTCAGTGCCCCTCCTCCTTCTTTGCTCATCTAAAGTCAGTAGTATAGCTATGCGCGACGATGCCCCTGGCATGTTGGCATACAGATTGTTGTGCAACACGTGTGACTGCTGAGCTCCTCACTAACAGTGTTGCTTTATCTGACATGTAGACGATTTTTCTTTTTTTAGACCAGCTTTTCTATGGTCTAATTTTAGACAGGACATTTTGCTGTTGCGCACACTGCGTAGCCTGCGCTGCCCCAACGTTCTTTTGTGGATCCCCGTAAGTCCCTCATTAGCATATTTGACTACGGACTTGCGTATCTCGTTTTGGGGATGCCGTGCATCGAAACGCACGTGCACAATTAGACTTACGCCGCGCATCTCCTGTTACGCTGGCGTAATCGCTCTGTGAATCTTGCCCAATATAAATACCACACTAAGTGCATAAGTGTAAATGTACCCAAATGATTATATATTAGATAGTGCAAAAGTCCAATTGCCAACAACTAAATGGCAGCAAAAAGGAAAAAGTCCTGATATGCTTCAAACAAAAGTGATTCCACAATCACAGAAACGTGAAGAAGACCCTATAATGGCACCAATATCAATATCACGTGTCTCTTCACCAGAAGTACAAGCCAGCTTACCAGAACACAGGCTAAATAAGCCTGGAAGTCAAACACACTCTGGACTGTAAGGCCGCGTACACACGATCGGACCAAACCGATGAAAATGGTCCGACGGAAAGTTTTCATCGGGTCACCGCTGAAGTGGCCTGATGGTCTGATGTGCGTACACACCATCAGTCCAAAATCCGATCGGGGCAGAACGCGGTGACGTAGAACACAACGACGTACTGAAAAAACGAAGTTCAATGCTTCCAAGCATGCGTCGACTTGATTCTGAGCATGCACAAGTTTTTGGTCCGATGCTTTTGCATACTAACCTTCGTTTTGGTCCGATGGTCAGGCGTCCATCGGACTGATTTTAAAGCGAGTTTTAAAACTTTGGTCCGATGGACAACGGTCCGATGGGCCTTACACACGATCAGACCGAACCGATCGTGTGTACGCGGCCTTATAGGTCGTTAAGAAAATGGACGCGGGAAATCCGAGCGGATCCAAAATCGATCTCCTCAATTTAGACAGCTGGAGAGTGGATGGAAGTAATCTGACCGAGTGGAAACAGTACCGAGGGAAGAAATACTCACATAGCATAATATTGTATGCACAAAGTTTAATGTAAAAAGAATCCGATATACTCACAAAAGCATCTGAATAAAATCACGTATAAAAACAAACAGCCGACTTGCAAGCAGACACCCGTCCTATGGGCGAAGACGTCAGCGCGTCAACTTGAAATAAGATACGCATGAATTTTGGCTTTATCCGACTGACGTAAGTCTCCTACACCATCGGATCTTGGGCGCATATTTACGCTGGCCGCAAGGGGCGCTTCCATAGATTTTAGCGTTGAATATGTAAATGAGCAAGATACGCCGATTCACGAACGTCCGGCGTAACGTTACCCCTGCTATATGAGGAGCAGGTCATGCAATGGTAAGGACCTCGGAACAGCCGTCAAATTTTACGTCATTTACGTAAGTCGTACGTGAATAGGGCTGTGCGTAGGTTACGTTCAGTGATTCGACGTATCTTAGGCGTTTGTCCCGACGTGATTCTGCGTTCGTTTTTTGAAGCTCAGCCCATCATTTGCATGAGGTCACGCTTCATTATAATATATCACGCCCACTTACAGCTAATTTGACTTACGTCGGCTTACGCCGACAACTGTACACTACGCCGGCACAACGTTGAGTGCATATTCTTTGTGAATAGCAGGCTTGCCTCTCAACGTAGCGTAAAGAAGATACATAAAGAAAAAAAAAAACTTAGGCTGGAGCTGGGGCTTATTAAAGACTTTAATTTAAAGTAGATGTAAACCCAACAACAAAAAAATGCTTTAATTTATTAATATCATTTCAAAATAAATTTTCAATATTTTGAAATCTGCAGCTTTCTCTAAAGTAATAGCTGGTGATCCTGCCATGGTGATCCTTGTTCAGGCACTTCTTGTTTTAGGGTGACAATGCTCTGTCTTTATCTTTTAATTGCATTCCTACATTGTCATCTGTCACACAGACTTCAGATGGAGAGTACAAAAAGCTGTACCAACATACATTACACAGGCATAGTCCACTACTGTCATCTTTGCATAGTACTAACAAGCTCCAATGCACATAATATGCACCTGTATTGTAGCGAGCCGCAAAGCACAGCAACACACAGCAGGGCAATAGGTTGCCAAAGAAAGGTTGCGTTCAAATTTCTGCACGTTGGCATCCCATTTTTTTTAATAGGCTGCCTTAACGCAATTAACATTAACATGTGACATGACGTACGCAAATACACTACAACTATTTAAACTAGGGTTGTCCCAATACCACTTTTTTAGGACCGAGTACAAGTACCGATACTTTTTTTCAAGTAGTCGCCGATACCGAATACCGATACTTTTTTTAAATGTCCCCCACAAATGCAGCCATGTCCCCCACAAAGGCAGCCATGTCACCCATATATGCAGCCATGTCACCCACAAATGCAACCATGTCACCCACAAATGCAACCATGTCACCCACAAATGCAGCCATGTCACCCACACATGCAGCAACCATGTCACCCACAAATGCAGCCATGTCACCCACACATGCAGCTATGTCACCCATATATGCAGCCATGTCACCCATATATGCAGCCATGTCACCCACAAATGCAGCTATGTCACCCACAAATGCAGCCATGTCACCCACACATGCAGCTATGTCACCCATATATGCAGCCATGTCACCCATATATGCAGCCATGTCACCCACAAATGCAGCTATGTCACCCACAAATGCAGCCATGTCACCCATATATGCAGCCATGTCACCCACAAATGCAGCCATGTCACCCACAAATGCAGCCATGTCACCCACAAATGCAGCCATGTCCCCCACATATGCAGCCATGTCCCCCACATATGCAGCCATGTCACCCACAAATGCAGCCATGTCACCCATATATGCAGCCATGTCACCCACAAATGCAGCCATGTCACCCACAAATGCAGCCATGTCACCCACAAATGCAGCCATGTCACCCATATATGCAGCCATGTCACCCATATATGCAGCCATGTCACCCCTACCTAGCCACCGCCGCCCGGGGAACATCACAGCATTCATTTGAATAGCTGTAGTGTTCCGCCCGTATAGACACACCCCCTTGCTCGGGATTGGACAGATCACGATCACTCATCCAATCCCGAGCAAGGGGGAGTGTCTATACGGGCGGGAACACTACAGCTATTCAAATGAATGCTGTGATGTTCCCGCACAATGTTTAACCCATGCGGCGGCGGGTTTTGATGCGGCGGCGGCGTTCGGCGGCAGCGGCGTGGGGGGATGGGGGGAGTATTCTATTCTGGTATTGGGGTTATTTGCGGGAGTACAAGTACTCCCGCAAATACTCAGTATCGGTCCCGATACCGATACTGGTATCGGGACAACCCTCTGATTTTCCTCATTGTTTCACGGCAAATCAGAACCAAAAAATGTGTACTTAAATTCTTATACGACAAAGGCTTTTTTTTTTGTTGTTGTTGTTAATTGTTTCTGATCATGCGCAGTCTTTCTTTTCTGATTTTTTTTGTGCGAAAATCGTACGAAAACAGTACACATTCATCGAAAATCGTTTGTTCTATTCCCATACGAGAAAAATTGGAAAGTTGGAATCGGCCGTCAAAGGTTGTGTACACACTATACGAAAATCGTACGAAAGATCTTTGGATGAAAATGTTTTACCCGATATTCTTATAGTGTGAACGAGCCAAGGACTGTTTTGTGGATCATGAGCTTTGCAGTCATTGGGAAAAGTTGTGAGTGGATTTGGAGTTTTTTGTTTTCTCGGATGCATGCGATTATCCTGTCATTGCAGTGATAGCTCTCACAATGCAAACACTATAAGCTTTTGTTTTAAGATCTCAAATCATTATCTGTTGAATTCAAAATGTGTTTAATTTCCTCACAGGACAAAACTCAGTTTCCTGTGACTGCTCTCATATAAACAGCGGCTTAGTCAGAAGACAATCACACATTGTAAATGGTATAGTCCAGGTCCTAAACAGCTTCCAGCACATAGATAGTATTGTTTACCAATTAAGGGTCTTTCTTTCTGTATATAAAAAAAACAATTACTAAAATCTCATACAAGCGTTAGTTTCAACACATTTGAGTGCTGTCCATGATACTTTTTTATTTGAGTTCACGGCTAAATTTTTTTAGACAAGCTTTAGTGGAAAAAATATTTGATCCCCTGCTGATTTTGTATGTTTGCCTGCTGACAAAGAGACGATCAGTCTATAATTTTAATGGTAGGTTTATTTTAACAGAGAGACAGAATAACAACAAACATATCCAGAAAAAGACATTTAAAAAAAGTTATAAATCGATTTACATTTTAATGAGTGAAATAAATATTTGATCCCCTATCAATCAGCAAGATTTCTGTCTCCCATGTGTCTTCTATACAGGTAACAAGCTGAGATTAGGAGCACTCTCTTAAAGGGAGTGTTCCTAATCCCAGCTTGTCATTACCTGTATAAAAGACACCTGTCCACAGAAGCAATCAATCAGGTTAAAATCTCTCCACCATGGCTGTCAGGGACAAGATTGTAGACCTACACAAGGCTGGAATGGGCTACATGACCATCGCCAAGCAGCTTAGTGAGAGGGTGACAACAGTTGGTGCGATTATTCGCAAATTCACAAGGCCCCCCTGCTCAAGAAAGCACATGTACAGGTCTTTCTGAAGCTTGCCAATGAACGACTGAATGATTCATAGGAGAACTGGGTGAAAGTGTCAGATGAGACCAAAATCTAGCTCTTTGGCATCACCTCAACTCGCCGTGTTTGGAGGAGGAATGCTGCCTATGACCGCAAAAACACCACCCCACCGTCAAACATGGAGGTGAAAACATTAAGCTTTGGGGGTGTTTTTCTGATAGGGAGACAGGACAACTTCACTGCATCAAAGGGTCGATGGCCATGTACCGTCAAATCTTGGGGCGAGAACCTCCTTTCTTTAGCCAGGGCATTGAAAATGGGTTGTGGATGAATATTCCAGCATGACAATGACCCAAAACACATGGCCAAGGCAACCAAGGAGTGGTTTAAGAAGAAGCACATTTAGATTCTGGAGTAGCCTAGCCAGTCTCCAGACCTTAATCCCATAGAATATATGCGGAGAAAGAAAAAGGTTTGAGTTGCCAAACGTCAGCCTCAATACCTTAATGACTTGGAGATGATCTGCAAAGAGGAGTGGGACAAAATGCCTCCTGAGATGTGTGCAAACCGGGTGGCCAACTACAAGAAATGTCTGACCTCTGTGATTGGCAACAAGGGTTTTGCCACCAAGTACTAATGCCACATACACGTCGGAAAAAGTCAGATGTGAGTTTTTGGACGGGAATTCCCGACCGTGTTTATGCTCCATCTGACTTTTTTTGTCGCAATTTCTGCCAGCAAAAGTTTGAGAGCAGGTTCTCTATTTTTCCCGATGGAAAAAATGCCTAGCGTAAAAAACGTTTGTCTGTATGGAATTGCAACGCGCAAAAAAACACACATGCTCAGAATCAATTCGACGCATGCTCGGAATCATTGAACGTAATTTTTCTTGGCTCGTTGTAGTATTGTACATCACCGCAATCTTGACGGGCGGAATTTGGTGTGATTGCGTGTATGCAAGACAAGCTTGAGCGGAATTCCGTCGGAAAAACCATCCAAGGTTTTTCCGACGGGAAAAACGATCGTGTGTACGCGGCATAAGTCATGTTTTGCAAAGGGGTCAAATACTTACTTCACTCATTAAAATGTAAATCCATTTATAACTTTTTTGAAATGCGTTTTTTCTGGATTTTTTTGTTGTTATTCTGTCTCTCATTGTTAAAATAAACCTACCTGAAGAGACAAAAATTTCTTGTTTGTAAAACTGTAAAACTTTTAATAAAAAATTTTGAAACATAAAATAAACTTACCATTAAAATTATAGACTGATCATTTCTTTGTCAGTGGGCAAACGTACAAAATCAGCAGGGGATCAAATACTTTTTTTCCTCACTGTAAATCCTTTAAATTGGTCCAAGCAGTACAGCATTAACTAAGAAGAAAGGGATATATCCGGAAAACTTGTCCTAAAAATGTAACAATAAAAAGTATCATGCACTGCATGTAATGGGAATGTATTTGCTACTTGTTTTTTATCAATAAAAAGCAGTAAAGTAAATCTATAAAATACTAAGGTTTTAGCTTTACTTATACTTTCCCTCAAAGGGCTTTGGGATGTTCATTCACTTCGCTGGAGACTGAAAAATGCTGCAAGATGAGCAGGAGAATTGTTCTCCATTGTGAAGAGTGTCTATTCTCCCTCCGGCCCTTTTCTATAATCCATCATAACCCGCCAATGTCATATCCCATTGTCGCATGAATCTATTTTACATTTGAAAATAGCAGTGCCGTGTTTTCTATGCACTGCAAGGTAATTACATTCACGCTAACGCTGTATAGAGTGATATTATTATTTTTACGGCAGTTTACTAATTGATGAGGAAGTAAATGCAGTATAACTACACCTTTGGGGTAAAAAAAACATGCTCAGAATTATAATTAGACCATGAATAAATCACAAATTGCAATTATTTATTTCTTCTGGAGTGCTTTTCAGCTGCTCATTATCAATCTGCCTGGCACCTGAGCAGCAGATTAAAAAAAAGGTCCTTATGTCTGCCCTTTAATGTATGCTTTCCCCAGACTGTGCTAGACAGATCAGTCACCCAGACAATCATACTTCTGGGTGCTTTGTTTCCCTAATTGATAAGGTCTGTACTGAAAGCTGCAAAAGTATATTGTGCATCAAAGCAGCCTTAAAGTCATTGTGAACTGTATTTTTTATTTTATACTTACCTGCTCTGTGCAATCAAATTACACAGAGCGGACCCGTTCCTCCTCTTCTTGGGTCCCCCACTGGAACTCCTGGCTTCTCCTCTTCCTGGTGTGCTACTATAGAAAGCTACTTCCAATTGTGGCACACCTACAGGCTCACTCCCAAGCCACGCTGCCTGTGTCTATAGAACTAAACAGTCCGGCTCGGCCCCATCCCCTGCTTCTTTATTACAGGATTTGAATGACAACATCAAGGGCCAATAGCGCCTGCTGCTCCCACCCACACCTGTGAGAGCAGGGAGTAGGGAGAGAGGCGATACAGATGGGCACTGTGCTGGATCAAGTTAGGGCTCAGTTAAGTAAAAAAAAAGGGGGGGGGGACTGGTAGATAAATATTTTTTACTTGACTCCTGTCACTGCTCCAGCGCTGTACTGGCTTTAACATGGCTCCCTAGTTTCACAACCGGAGCCATAAGCTCCTGCTGCTGTAACTCAAACTCATGTGAGGAGGGGGCTGGGGCATGGCTTTCCTTGAGTTGTGCATGTCTGTGCAGGCAAACAGCCCATCTAAGGAGCATGCCCGCATGGGTAGACCCAAAGCACATCCAAAAAAATCTCCTGCGCTCTGGTGTTTCCTGCTATAGGGCAACGTGATCCAGTTTCAAGGCAAAGTCTAAGATCTTGCAGCCCTCCTCAGAATCATGGGAATTCATAGGACTAAAAAAGAAAAGAAAAAGGAGGGCGCACCGACCTCTCGCATTACCGTTTCAAAGGATGTTATTAGATAAATTAAAACAATGATTGTACTCACAAAAGGAGTTATGGACAGCGCGTATCAGTCAATCACACCGGTACACAGCATCGCCAAACAAACACGATGGCAGCACAGATCAGATGGTATCAAGCCGGCAATATGGCTGACGCGTTTCAGAGGCGAACCTCCTTCATCAGAGCCTTGGTGGTCCGTACCTTGATTATGTGAATTCTTGAGAGAGGGATCCACATACTGTACATTACTGATGTCGATAGAATTATAATTCTTCATTTGACGAATGATCCCTTCACACATCACTGTTTTGAATTGAGGACCCTAGTGCTTCAGAACAGAAGTGCTCACCACTAGGCCACTGTACACTACATGGCCATAAGTTTTTGCACACCTGACCATTAAATCTATAGAAGCTTCTCATGAAAAAAGCATGGGAAACATATGGAGTTGCCCCCATTTCCCCAACACCCTCCTTGCGGTAATAACAGCCTCCACTCTTCTGCAAAGGCTTTCCAAAAAATTGTGGAGTGTATCTGGGGATTTGGGGATGTGGGAATGTTTGTGAAGTCAAGTACTGATGTTGGATGAGAAAACCTGGCTCACAAGCTGTATTCCAACTCATCCCAAAGGTGTTCAGTAGTAAGGTGACCAGATTTATAATATGAAATCCGGGGACATATTTTTTTTTTACTAGTAATGGCAGCAATCAGGAACTCTCTGCCTGTCGCCGCCGCCGCCCGCCTCACAGCCTCTCAAGTCTTATGCCGCGTACACATGGTCGTTTTTTGCGATGAAAAAAAACAACGTTTTTTAAAACGTCATTTAAATTGATGGTGTGTGGGCAAAACGTCGTTTTTTGTCTTAAAAAAAACGACCAAAAAAAAATTCCAACATGCTTGAATTTTTTGTGTCGTTTTTCAAAACGTCGTTTTTTGTTTCACAAAAAGTCACCGTGTATAGCAAAAACGTCGTTTAAAACGACGTTTTTCAACCTGCGCATGCCCAGAAGCTAGTTATGAAGCGAGCTTCAATGGAAAAGTGTGGTGAACGTAACCTCGCTTTTTGTGAAAAAAACGATGGTGTGTATGCAACATCGTCTTTGAAAGTGACGTTTCAAAAACGTCGTTTTTTACTTCACAAAAAAACATCGTTTTTTTTTCATCGCAAAAAACGACCGTGTGTATGCGGCATTACTCTCTGGGCCCCGGCTACTACTGGGTGGGGAGCGGAGGAAGATCACTCCACCAGGGAAGGCAAGGAGATAAAAAGGCAGGCTACTGGCTGGGACTTGAGTCAAGGCAGAAGAACATGCGAGCGGAGCTGAATGGGCATACACCCGAAACTGAAGAATTTTCCCTCCACTCTGACCAGCACATGATCATCAAAAAGGGGCTCAGATAATGGAAAAAAAAATAGACCCCTCCTAAACTAGTAGGAGCGGCGGAGCGGGGTGTGCAATTCAAATTTATTTTTATTAATTTTGCACTGACTGTCTTTGAAATTGCCCCAGCCCCTGTTCAAATCCAATCTGGGGACAAAACTGGGGACAGACTTGGTCCGGGAACAGTGTCCCCAATCCAGGGACTGTCCCCTGAAACCGGGGATGTCTGGTCACCCTACTAAGTAGGCTTGAAGTCAGGGCTCTCTGCAGGTTACTTGAGCTTCCCAGTGTCAAGTTCATCAAGCCATGTCTTTATAGAGCTGGCTTTGTACACAGGGCAAAGTCCTGCTGGAACAGAGAAGCCTTCCCTAAAATGTTACCACAAGGTTAGAAATGCACAATTGTCTAAAATGTCTTTGTAGGCTGTAGTATTAACAGTACTTGAAACCCCTGAACTCTATCATTTGAAGAGGAGACCACAAAGTTTTGGCCATATTGGAGGTGTGATGGTAAGGTGTCCAAAAATGTTTGGCCATGGTGTGGCTTTCCTCAATAGAGTTGATGGAACTCATTGTTCATGAAAATATTAAAGTTATCAACAGCAGATGCTGTAGTGACTATTAGTATTATAAATGTTAAAAAAACAAGTATTAGTTAGAGACACAAATTTCAGTTGTTTTTAACAGGGATTGGAAATGCTAAGATAATGATGGCAAAAGAGCCGGCCAGCTCACTGGTGAAATCTTTAAAAGTTCCAATGATCATTGTAAAAAAATACTTGGATTGCGAGCATAATTCGCTCCAGAAACATGCTTGTAATTCAAAGCACTTGTATATCAAAGCAAATTTCCCCATAAGAAATAATGGAAACTCAAATGATTCGTTCCACAAACATTTATTCATAAGTCCTTCAGTTTATATAGGCCATATAAAAAGATTATAGCAATGTGATAAGTTGTGTAACCATAAAATGTCCATCCACAAATGGAAGCCTCCACAAGGGGATTAGAAGCAAAATCCAGCAGGAGCTACAGAGTATAAAAAAGAAGAGAGGTGACTCTAAGTGTAGTAATATGGTCACATTTAGTAAAGGTACAACATTTAGAAACTCACATGGTTGATTATTAAGGGCCAGATTCTCGTACATCCTGCGGCGGCGTAGCGTAAGCCATTTACCCTACGCCACCGCAACTTACTAGAGCAAGTGCCGTATTCTCAAAGCACTTGCTCTGTAACTTGCGGCGGCGTAGTGTAAATGGCCTGGCGTTAGGCCGCGTAAATCGAAGGGGGCGGCTTGTATTTAAATTAAGCGTGCCCCGCGCCGAACGAACTGCGCATGTGACGGCCGAAAAAAAAAAACAGTGCGCATGCTCCAACTCACGTCGGAAAACGCAAATGAAACCGGCGTGAAAACGACGTGATCGTCACTTACACAATGCCCTATTCGCGAACGAGTTAAACGACGGAAAAAGACAACGCTGTCCCGACGCCATACTTAACATGGCATACGACGGACCTTCGTAAACATACCCCTCATATAGCAGGGGTAAGTTTACGCTTACGGAAACTACGTAAACGACGACGAGGCGGCGTAAAAACGTTCGGGAATCGGCGTATCTTGCTCATGCAAATGAGAAATCTACGTAAACGCCACCTAGAGGCCGGCGTAACATTACATTTAAGATCCAACGGTGTAAGATTATTACGCCAGTTGGATCTTAGCGTAATTCCGGCGTCTCATGTTTTCAGAATAGAAAACAATGATACGCCGGCGGGAAATTCGAATTACGCTGGTGTATCTGTAGAGTGCTTGAAGTGCTTATGGAGCGCAACATGGAAGGGACAATGTGGATGGCGGTGCACGGGATGGTCTATGTGGACAGCTTTACCCCGGATGCCTGCATACTTAGATGTGCCTGTTTTAATCATCAACCATGTGAGTTACTAAATGCTGTACCTTCATTAAATGTAGCCATATTGCTCCACTTAGATGCGCCTCTCTTCTCTTTTATAGTCAGTTGTGATGGTACTCTTAGACAAATTTTATTTACAAATTTTGCTTGTCTTTTCAAATCAAGTTACTCTCAAACCAAGGTTTTACTGTATTTGGAGAATTTATTATTCACAGGTCTATGAATATGCCCCAAAGTCTTTATTTCACGTGTTTGGATTGTGGCGGCGATGTACTGCATCTCACATGTATATTACATCTCTGCTAAAACCTTCTCCAGCAACCACTCACTCTCCTTAATTACAAACAAGTAACATTGGATTACTGCACAATGATGAGGTGAAGAGGGTCCCATTATCCCCCTGCTGCTAATGATATGCAAACACACAGCTAAGGAGCACAATGACTGTTGTAGTCACACCAGATGACAAGTAATTGTGTCTTTTTGTTAGCACAGGGTATTAAGCCAGATTTGGGAAGGATTAATGTTTTGCGTTGAGCACGTGCTTCAGCTTGCTGTGCATTAGTCTGTGTGTGACGGTGGGTGGGGGTCTGCCAGTGACCCCAGAACGCAGTCGGTTGACACTAATGCCGCGTACACACGGTCGTTTTTTGCGATGAAAAAAAACGTTGTTTTTTAAAACGTCATTTAAATTGATCGTGTGTGGGCAAAACGTTGTTTTTTGACTTAAAAAAACGACCAAAAAAAAATTCCAACATGCTTGAATTTTTTGTGTCGTTTTTCAAAACTTTGTTTTTTGTTTCACAAAAAGTCACCGTGTGTAGCAAAAACGTTGTTTAAAACAACGTTTTTCAACCCGCGCATGCCCAGAAGCTAGTTATGAAGCGAGCTTCAATGGAAAAGAGTGGTGAACGTAACCTCGCTTTTTGTGAAAAAAACGATGGTGTGTATGCAACATCGTCTTTGAAAAGTGACGTTTCAAAAACGTCGTTTTTTATTTCACAGAAAACGTCGTTTTTTTTCATCACAAAAAATGATCGTGTGTACGCGGCATAAGGCCCCATTATGCATCCCGCCATGTTTGCTTATGAAGCCAAGACACCCGGAGATTTAAAGACAAACTCCAATTTAAAAAGCCATTTTTTAAACCACAGATGATCATAGTCTCAATCATAGTCTCACAAGGCTGCTTAAAATCTATTTCCACTTTTGCTTTTGAGAACCCCTCACTGTGTCCTTGTTATGTGCTCCTATTTATACAACATACCTAAAAATGATATAAATGAAACCTTTCTAGTTGTTTCTTTGAGGCAAAATTATACAAAGGACTGCAAGCTATTCTGATTAATTTCAAAGTGCAATTACAGGGCCAAAATGAGGAACAGTGAATTACCATAGTGTACCATCCAAGTGTAGCACTACCCCCGAAGGAGCTGCTGGTTTAGATTTGGGTTTTGCACATTACCTCTAAGTTTGTTGTCAGGGGAAGAAAGTCTGTAGAAATTGCAATGTCCACACAAGATGTAAAACCTTCAATTGTTAGGTTTTATTTTAGATGCATAAAAGAAGCAGAAAGAATAGAGAGAAGGGGAAGGTTCAGGTACGTGGTACAGAATGCACAAAAAGTATTAAAAGTTTGATTGTTCACCACTCACTTTGGAGTGGGTATTGCTCACCCGGATAGACCCCTCTCACATAACCTAGTAGCCATGATGATGCACGGACAGTATAGAAACAGTCTCTGCCACAGACCATCTGAGAGCACAAGGTGAATAGTCAGGGAATCCTCTGCCACAGGATTTTAGTCCTGAACTTCATGTCTTACAGCAAAAGAGCCTTTAAGCAGATCTGGCGGACCGTAAGACAAATTTAGTAGTGGATCCTTTTAGTTAACAAGGTCACCAGGCCTTTTCCGAGAAATCCGCTTGCCTTGCTTGGTCTCCTCCAGGGCAGGTCCTCCCCCGGTTTCCTTCGTTAAAAAGCTTCCCTCACTTGGATGGACAGCTTGGGATTCCTTCTAGAGCCATAGGCCCCAGCCAGCATAGCTGGGCCTACCTGATAGGAGCACAGCCTCGGACCAACGTGGTCCCGGGGCTGAAATCACACACTCACCTCGCGCCAGGAGTGCCACGAGACGAAGGACCCCGAAAAACAGCATCTGCCCCTTAAGTATCCCTTCCCAGCATGCACAGCGGGGCACCACTCCCACTGGGCTGCTGCCGAGAAGGGTCACTTAACACACCATGGTTTAGTGTTGTGAGTAACTCTGCGCTGCTATTATACAAGAAAATTAAGCTGCTAACACGGCTAATTTAAAAATAGCAAAAGTGGAGAAAAAAATTGGAAAAGCGCTACACTATTACCCACAACACACCATGGTTTGCCCGAGTTCCAACATGGGCCTGAGGTGGTAATGCCACCTACAGGCAACAGGGGGAAATTTCTACCGAGCACAACCACAGCCAGAACAGAGGCTAATTTACATAGAATTAGTAGTAAAGTCTGAGCCCAACTATTGGCTCAGACACCCCTAAATTTACAATAGCGTCCGAATCATTGGGAGACCAGCGCTACATAAGTCATCCAAGATTGTTAACCCTTTGTTAGGACATGACAGTATGCACAAGCTAGGTAGGATTTTTAAGCAATAAAAAAGTAGCCCTTTTTTTTAAGATATGCTATGTGAATTGGAACATGTAACATAATGTAGGTGTTATCCCCAAAAGTAACACTAAATGATATCCTTAAAAAAAAAAAAAAAAAAAATACGAATTCCATTGTCCATAGTCCTTAAGAGGTTCTCTGGTTGTTTTTCTGAAAATTAAAAGTCAGCAGCTACAAAAGCTGTAGCTGCTGACTTTTAATAAACAGACACAAACCTGTTCCATGATCCAGCACTGAACTTACCCAAGGGGGCGCTGGGAGCATGGTGGCATCCTAACAATGGGAACCCAGCTGTGACAGCTTGCAGCTTCACAGCCGGATGCCCACTGCACATGCACGAGCCGCACTATGCATTGTGAATGGTCACGTGTCCCAGCAGAGAGGAAGGGGGGAAGGAGCCTAGGCGATATGAGCATAAGTGGGAGCGGGTACTTGTCAGAACAAGGTAATCCGACCCCCCCCCCCCCCCCGAAAAAAAATATATTTCAAAGAGAAGCAGGGGAAGAGGCCTTAAAACGGAGCTTCCCCTTTTGGGTAAAGTTCCACTTTAGTCAATCTCGGGAGCGAACAAGAGATGGGTATATAGAGAAAGAATGTAGCCATCCTTTAATAGGAAGTTGGATCAGAATAGCAAAAAAAAATGATGAAGAAATCGGCGGAGACTGAGAGCAATGGAGGGTACTTTTTTTAGTTCGATTCATTTATTTTTTAACACAGTTTAGTGTTACTTTAAGGTGTGTGTAGCCATACAATCACCTTAAGCCCAAATGCACTTTTTAACCACTTCAATACTGGGCATTTTCACCCCCTTCCTGCCCAGACCAATTTTTAGTTTTCAGCGCTGTCGCACTTTGAATGACAATTGCGCGGTCGTGCAACGTGGCTCCCAAACAAAATGTATGTCCTTTTTTCCCCACAAACAGAGCTTAGGTTTGGTGGTATTTGATCACCTCTGCAGTTTTTATTTTTTGCGCTATAAACAAAAGAAGAGCGATAATTTTGAAAAAATTATAATATTTTTTACTTTTTGATTTAATAAATATCACAATAAAAAAAAAAATGTTTTCCCCAGTTTAGGCCGATATATATTCTTCAACATATTTTTGGTAAAGTCTACAAAATAGGGGATAGATTTATTGCATTTTTTTTTACTAGAATTGGCGGCGATTATTATTGTGACCGTGACATTGCTACGGACATATCGGACACTTTTGACTCAATTTTGGGACCATTCACATTTATACAGCAATTAGTGCTATAAAACTGCACTGATTACTGTGTAAATGTGACTGGCAGGGAAGGGGTTAACACTAGGCAGCGCTGAAGGGGTTAAATATGTTCCCTAGGGAGTGATTCTAACTGTAGGAGGGGACTCTCAAGGGGTGGAAACTGATCTGTGTTCCTCTGTACTGGGAACACACATCAGTCTCCTCACCTCTGACAGGACGTGGATCAGTGTTTACACACACAGATCCACGGTCCTGCGGTAATCACAGGAAATCGCGGGTGCCTGGTGGACATCGCACACCGGGTTCTGAGCGATGGCGCGAGCGCCGCCTAGATGGGCAGGTTGTCATATTACGTCCACCCAAGATGAAAGATCCTATCTGTGGACGTCTTTTGACTATGGGCGTGTAGGGAAGTGGTTAAGGGCCTGTATTGATGTTTTTTTTTTGGGCTTCAGAAGTGCTCCTCTACCCAACCAAGTCTATGACAATGCAAAAGCAGTTGAATCAGGTCAACTGCACTTGCAATGAGTTCTGAATGGTCCCTGAAGCAACCCACACTGATGTCAAAAGCATGCTGCATTTGTACATCGAAGCCCATAGACCAGTGTTTGGGAACCTATGACCTAAAAGGGGCCTCAAATGTGGTCCCTGACATCATTAAAAGGTTGCAAATAATGTTCAATATATGTAACGCTTGAGGGGACTGTCAGAAACTGCAAACCTAATAAAGGAATCAAGGGTGACAGAGTGAGCGTGGACATGCTACATTTTTGCCTGGGGATATGCTGCAGAAGACAATATGAAACTGGAAACATGTTACGTGAGGCTAATAGAGATCAATGCTATTACCTACCCTAACCAATGTTCCCACTACAGACTACTGAGGTCTAAGGGCCACACATCATATAATAAAGGGCCGCATGTGGCCCTTGGGCTGCAGGTTGGGCACCAGGTCCATAAACACTGCTCCAATTACACCAATTTTTTAGTTTACAGATTTGGGTGTGGTCTGTACCCCTCCTCCTCATCAATGAATGCTGCCAAAACACATTCCCATACCCTTTTCAAAGCCTGAAACATGAGACTGTCAAGGTTTTTAGCCCATAAGTTGCTTCACTTTGATCGTTTAACAATTTTTTGTTCAAATGTGCAAGTTTGGCAAAAGAAGACAAATTTGTTCTGGGTGGACACCTTAAAACTTATCTGTTGCTTAAATAAAACTTGTAGTGCCTACAGAAGCCGGGAGCCATGGGATTGGCACACTGGAATTGTTGGCTTGATTGCAATTCCCCTTTTTCATCAGAGCAGCATTTGGTGGTGCATAAAACTGAAAAGGTATATGTTTTCTTTCTTTCTGGTACTTTCTAAATTACAATTTGTATTTATGCAACAGAGTCACTTTAAAGTGAACATGTCCTTTACCCATCAAGGTCAAAGCAACAAGTTAATTTTAATGGCGCCGCCATTAGCGTATACTTACCTTGCCTCTGTCTGTTTGGCTATTTAGCAAGTAGTGTCTGCTCTCACTTTAGCTAGCTCATTTTACTTCTAGAATCCTTTCTCATGTAAAAAAAAAAACCTCAGTTTAAAAACTCATAAACTCAAAGATTTTAATAAAATTCACTCAAAACGTTTCCCTTTAAAGTAAATTCAGGTCAATCCTGGGCACTGCAAGGTCCATGCTTAAATGTCTGGTGGCATGTTTTGGGCTTTTAAAAGTAAAGCACCAGAAAAAAAAGTCTACGTATATTGCCGTTCTTCCTGACAGCATTAACTCAGTTTGCAGAACCTCACTTTGGCCTTCATCCCTATTACAGCCATCGTAAAGAGCTCTTTGTCCATAAATGGCTATTAAAGTTATATAATGCTATAGCTTATATAAGAATATGGGTGTTTATTGACAGGCATGAAGTGTTCCTGGAAAAAGAGACATAAAACTCCTATGCCGCGTACACACGGTCGTTTTTTGCGATGAAAAAAAACAAAGTTTTCTGTGAAGTAAAAAACAACGTTTTTGAAACGTCACTTTTCAAAGACAATTTTGCATACACACTATCGTTTTTTCACAAAAAGCGAGGTTACGTTCACCACTCTTCCATTGAAGCTCGCTTCATAACTAGCTTCTGGGCATGCGCGGGTTGAAAAACGTCGTTTTGAACGACGTTTTTGCCACACACGGTGACTTTTTGTGAAACAAAAAAGACGTTTTGAAAAACGACACAAAAAATTCAAGCATGTTGGAATTTTTTTTTTGGTCGTTTTTTTTAAGACAAAAAACGACGTTTTGCCCACACACGATCAATTTAAATGACGTTTTAAAAAATGTCGTTTTTTTTTTCATCGCAAAAAACGACCGTGTGTACGCGGCATTACTTTCCCAGAATTTCATCAATCAATTTTAGATTAGTTGCTATCAAAATCGGCCTTTTATACTTCTAAAACAAAAAGACTGCTGTTTTTGTGAAATATGAGGTTGGAATGACAGGTCATGTGAACTTACGGTACTTAAGGTCCGCTCACCTTCCTGTTCTTATAAATGCACAAACGTTTTATTAGACTGCACATTTTTAATACACTATTTTGCTTTTTTACAATGCTTTTTTTGCATACATTTTCCAACAATGTGAACACTTCCCGCATTTTGTGTGCAGGACCATGCCCTAAAACTAGTGTAAAACACAAGTAGACTGTGTTTTATGTGTTGTAACATTCGTCAGGGTTGGCTATAAATTCAAAAAAAAGCAGTCTGATTAAATCTCTCTGAAATTCTGTAAAAAATGCTTGTTAAAAGTATTGATTTTTCCCCTTGAAATTAAAGTAGCTGTAATCCCTACCTAAATGACATTTAGTTTGCAACAACATTGTGTATCATAAGCTATTTTTTTAATGTTTTTGTTTATAAAATACTTGTTTTTACCTTTTTTCATTCTTTTGTTATATCTCAGCACTGCTGATCTCCTGTAGTGACTTCCTGTGTTCATGCACTCCAGTGATGGTATTTATTAGGTAGGGTTCCCTGATGTTGACAGTGAAGTTTGTGTGATAGGGTGACAACAAAGGAGCACAATTGCTAGACAGGGACAGTGTTGTCACCTTATAACAGAAAGTGCAAGATCTCTGGGCATTATTTTTATGAAGGTGGCAGATTTTTAAAGTATTGAAAAGTATTTGTTTAATGACAGTAATAAGCTTATATGAGATTTTGATGATGAAGTTTACATCTACTGTAAAGTAAACCTGTAAAAACAAAAAAACATAGGGCCAGATTCACAGAGCCCTTACTCCTGTCTAATTTGCGTTAGACTGGAGTACTTTCAAATTACGCGTGTTTTTTCACTACTCTGAAACCCCAAACCATGAAAATACGGCTGCGGGCTTCAATCCAACTGGCTTACGTGTTCGTAACGCCTTTGGATCTACGCTGCAATAAATTTGCGGCCGCTGGGTGGAGTTCCCATCGTTTTCCGCGTCGGGGTATGCAAATGAGCTTTTGCAGACGATCCACAAAGTTACGTACGTCAATCGCAATCTCTTGCGGCATCTTTAGTCATCTTTTTGCTGCGTAAAATTATACCAGCTTTTTGCTGGTCTAATATTAGACAGCCCATGTTAAGTATGGCCGTCGTTCCCGCGTCGAATGTCAACGTCTTTTTTTATTTTTTACGTAAGTCGTCTGGGAATAGAAATGTATGTAAACAACGCTACTCAAACAACAAATGACGTATCAATGTTATTTCGCGCAATGCACAGCGGTACATTTCTGAACGGAGCATGCGCAGTTCGATCGCCGCGGGGACGCGCCTGATTTAAATGCTTCACGCCCCCTAATCGCGTATTTCGATTACGCGGCGAGAAATACACTACGCCGCCGTACCGTAAGGGACAAAATCTACCAGAATTCGGCGGCGTAGTGTATCTCTGATACTCTGCGCCAATGTAATTGTATCTGAATCTGGCCCATAGTGCTCATCCTTTTTGTCATTCTGGCACTCTGTCACATATGACTTGGTGCTGGGGAAGAGCATGCCAAAGAATGTCAAATTATTAACAATGCAAGGTGTTGGATTAAAGTGAACCTGTAGCCAGTGTACCTGTTATGGATAATAAAGTCATTAGCTATTCCTAATACGCTCTACATGAGCTTTAAAACAGCCCTCACTCACCTATCTAGCTGCAGAAACTGTAGAGAAGTTAAAGTGTACAGCCAAAGCATTTTTTTAAGAAAGGGTTAATCTTCTTATCAGGTTACCTTTTCCTATCTGTGTCTCACTGAATATCTTTTCCTTTTTGGTGAGAGGAAATCTCACCAAAGTTAAAGGAGGTCCTCTGAGTTGTCACATAACATCTGTCCCCATTGGAAGATCAACCTCACCGCTTGCTCTGTGATAACTTGACATTTAGATTTTCCCTCTCTCTATCTCTCAGTGGTAATGGTCACCAGGACAGGGTGAATCTCCTCAGTGAAGACATAGACAGCAATACATAACAAAATAAAAATAAATCAGATATAAAATGTATTAAACTTTAACAAATACATACAACAGATAAAACCAATATACAAATCTGTAGTGGTGTTCCAAAGTTCCCATTAGTTTTATAAGGTGTGGTACATTCAGAGAGCAGAAATAACTCCTACAGCACAAATGCATTAAAAATGCAGACTTTGCAAAGTGCACATATATTGGGGAAGGATATAATAACAAAAGGTTAACCACTTGAGATCAAGACTACAACAGGATTATAAAAAATTGTTGTGTATATTAAAGGCAACACAGAGTTCCTAGAATTCCGGTGTAAGACCCGGAATTGCTAGCCAGTCCCCCCAGAGCCTATCAACTTTTCCTGCAAACCCCCGATGTTAAAAAATTACTTTTTCAAGCTTAGGGGTGTCACCCATGCTAACTATTCATTCTCTGTGGGTGGGGACCCTATCGGTCTTCCACTATGTAGAAGGAGTCTACGGGCCTGGACGAGAGCTCTACTAACAGCTGTCTTCTGGAGGTCAGTCAATGGGAGGTCATCCAAAATTCCTAAGATCAATCAGGACAGTAGTATGGAAGACCGTATTAATAGTCTTAACCACCTTCTCCCAATAGCGATGAAGTTTGGAGCAGTGCCACATAAGGTAAATAAGGACATACTCATTACATTTTACCATTAAATTAAAGGAGTTGTAAAGACAGAATTTATTTTATTTTAATGCATCTGTGCAAAACCAACTGCACAGAGGAGGTAAGTATAACATGTTTGTTTTTTTGTTTTTTAAACAAGCCTTTACAATCACTTTAAGGTTTAATATATCCTGAAAAAAATAAGGTATCTTCTCTTTTCATTTAAGGCACCTAGGATGCCCAAGGTTTTTGCATATTTGTAAAGGGCGCCATGAGGGTTGAGAAATGCTGCTCTAAGCTGTTCAAAAATTTACCTCAACATGACCTCTGTTATGATGTTTGAGGATGAGTTGCTCCACAGTACCTGCAGTTACAGATGTCAGTGAAGTTTACAGCTTGTTATGATATGTAAATACGTCACTGTCTAGACTAGAGTATGGTCAAATGTTAAATTTACATGCAAAGTTATGTCAGCTAAATAGCCTAATTACAAATTCCTGTTTAAATCTAAAAATAAGTGTTAAAGATTTACACATTTTCTTCAATAATATAAAATCCCTAAGCAGAAATCTGAACACATACACAAATAACTCTACTGCCTCCAGCAACTGTTTCTAAATTTTACCAGCAGCATAGAAAACCCCACAGGTGCCGTTTAAGTGAAGTGATGGCGGACACAGTTGTCAATTTGGTTTTCATACGAACTATAAACCATGATTGTTATTTCTCTCGTTTTTATAATCTGTCTTTGTAAAGCGCTGTAAGGGGAATACATAGTATTTTTGGTTTCTTTTTTTTCTAATATACCAGATACAAACTTATAATAAATAATCTGATGAATGAGTTTATTGCCCTAATCCAACCTAAACTTTCTATTCGATAAGAAAATATTTTATTGCTATGAGTAGATAAATGATGGCCAACTTGATTCAGGAGTTCACAAAGCTCTCTTTATCAGGCTACAGACAAAAATAAAATGCAATTGGTTTGTGTATACAACGTATATTGATTGTGCTTAACATTGTGTTTGTAGTCCCAATGAAGGGGACTTTCTGAACCACCTGAAATGTGTTGGAGTAATTTTAGAACTCTGACAATAATAAACCAGATCTGTGCTAATGACATGTTAAGGACAGATCCTTAGTCATAACCCCACCTGGTGGACATAACCTCCCCAACTCCCCCCAATTGCCCAATAAACCACATGACACAGTTGTGGAGTAAAATGGCCTTGCGGCCTATTTATTTAACAATTACTAAACTTAAAATAAATAACCATTTTAAATAACATCAGGCAAAACTTTTTCCCATATATTGGTGGTCTTAGAGGACAACGACACACACAACTTGGTCACTGGGACAAAACTTATTTAACTTAGGCCTCAGTTGCAAGACACCAAATCAGAGATGGTACACATATCCGCAGTGACCTACAATTTTACCGCTTCCTGGTTAAACCCTCGTTAACTGGAAGGTACCCGATAACCCCATACCACAGATGGGTACCACCATTTTAATATATATTTTAATATTTTAATACATATTCCAGCCTTGTTCTCCTCTTCCAGAGACCCAGCACTGCCACAAACAGTCCGGACCGCCCAACTGCATCCCCTCCCGCCTAAAACCTAGGGAGGGTGGGTGGGAAGCTTCTTCCTCTCCTACTGACTGGCTCTACATCACTTCTTCTCTACCAACTATTCCCCCAGGGACCACCTCCAGACCCTAGGACACCTCCCTTTTCTTAAAGGAACTACCTGTTTCTCCCCTATCCTGCACTGTCCCACCTTGTCATGCCGTCCCATTACCTATCTGTTCCTTTCTTTGTTCCAGGACTCCCTATACAAAAGGTCATGGCACTCTATTCTTTATTCATAGACTTTATCTCATTGATCTGGTTCAGAGAGCTGCCTGGATCAAACAATAAACAACTCAAACACCTAGTTCAAATACTCCTTTTCCATAGTATTTCCTTTTAGTATAGTTCAAATACTCATCCACAACAGAGTCCAGCACCCAAACACCTCCCTATTTTACCAGGTTTTTATTGCTGTCTATGTCCCTCACTCACCCTCTCAAATTTTTCTGGTGATGATTGACATTAGAATAGAAAGTTATGGGAGAATCCAACATTTTACAGTCATTACTGGATAAGTAGGTGAGGGGAAATCCTACATTTGGGACACCTGTTCTGGTGACAAGTGTCTCACAGGGGGTGTACCGTACTTTGGAGAGATAATCTCTCCCTTGTTGTGTTTCTGGGACAGAAAGGGAAGGTACAAGCATAAAACTTGATGGGGCCCAACAAAACTGGATGTGAGAAAGATTTGCCCGACAGAAACCTACATTAAAACAAATTAATTGGTAGAGGGTGGAGAGGGATAAAACCTCAATTACAGTAGGTGTTTCTTCCAAAACATAGCAGTATACTAGCAAGTGAAGCTGACAAGTACCCTTTATGGTTAGCATTTTCCAATATTCTTTACTAACAGGGTGACAACACATCTGCAGTTCAGTATCTCCAGGAAGAACTGATCACCATTCGCAATCTGTATGAGAAGGAAATTGGAGAGCTTCGGGAGAAGCTAGAGCAGAGCTATCACGAAGGAAACAGAGATGGGTACAGTGGTCCGCCGACCAATTTGATGGCTGATGAGTACCAAAGCAGGTGGGGTTTGTTACCTGTATCCCTTGCTTATGTCTACCTTAGGGCATAACTACCAGGGCCTATGGCACAAGATTTCAAGCATGTTCACATTTTGAGCTGTTAACCTCAATTTGTTGAAAGGAATTCTTGATGAAACATTCACATTTACAGTATGTATGCCTACTGTTTAACAATGTTTAAGATTGTATTTTATTTACACATTTGCTCCCCCTGGGGGCTAGATGTATGTCTGAAAATGTTGTTCACTACTCTTTGATTGGCAGTTGAGATGTTAGGATAAACCATCCTAATGATTGTAATGTCTTCCAACTGTTTGAATAGATTTGCTAAAGTTTCATTAAGGAACAGTAACGTGCAATTACTGTTACATTTTTACACAACATAAAGAAAATTTACACTTTTTGCGAACATACATTCATATTGGAGCAATACAATGCTGTGGAAAGAAGGGTAGGCACTTGGGAGGGCTGTAACTTAACATGGAACTGTATTCAGATTGTGCACATCAGCACTAACCCCCACAGGGGTCACTGAAATTAAACAGGTATCCTGTCAGGGTCTGGATCTGAACCTCTGCAGTATCTGGCTGTAGCTTGCTGTGCCACCAGAGATGCTGGACAGCTCCCTGCCTGTTCCCTTGTTGCTTGACTGTTCTTCAGCTTGATCCCAACCTCAAACCACTTGTTACTGACCTTTGGCTAGTTTACTGACTATGCTTCTGCTTGAGCCCTTTCTGTTACATCTGTTACTGGACCCCGACTTGCTCACCTGGTGGTCTCGAGGACCATGACCTGACAATAGCACACAGCAAAACCCTTCAATCTTCATTATCAGGAGCTCTGGTAAAGACCGTATTAGTGGTTAGACCCTGAACCTTGGGTGAACCTGCATCACCTGCCAGGGTTATCTGCTTGTATACTTATCCTGTTTGAACTTCTCTACTGCTATAGCTACTGATCTCCAAGCCTGACTCAACCATAAAATCTGACTTACCTGGTTTGTTCACCGCCCCCCCCCCCCCAAAAAAAAATGGTGCACCAGCCACCACTGGTACTTCTAGCTCAGCTTCCTAAAGTAGTGTCCTCCAGAAAATTATCTTTAATCCAGGTTTAATCCAGCTTTAATCCAAGTTCCTCCAAACCTTCAGACCTGCTCCAATGGCTGCAGGCTGCCTAACAACCAGCTTAAAGTGATTGTGAAGTCAGAAGTTTTTTTTTATCTTAATGCAATAAGATAAAAAAAACTTCCATGTACAGCAGCTTCTCTCAACCCCCTAATACTTCCCTGAGCCCATCTTGATCCAGCAATGTTGCAGGAGTGTCTCTGTTCCCCGGGACTCTCCCTCCTCATTGGCAGAGACGCAGCACGGCACCATTGGCTCCTGCTGCTGTCAAAGTCAGTGAGCCAATGAGGACAGAGAGAGGGTGGGGCCAAACCATGGCTCTGTGTCTGAATGGACATACAAAGCAGCGGCTCAGCTCAGGTGCCCCCATAGAAAGCTGCTTTCTGTGGGGGGCTCGACAGGGGGAGGAGCCAGGAGGGCCGGCGAGGGCTTTGAGAAGAGAAGGATCCAGACTGCTCTGTGCAAAACCACTGCACAGAGCAGGTAAGTATGACATGTTTGTTACTTTTAAACAATAAAAACTGATATTTATTATCACTTGAAGCAAGACGCTATCATGTTTAGCAGCGATAGTAATACCTCTGCTAAATCTTTTACTTCCCGCTACATGCAGCTGGAGGTTTGGCTCAGCCAAATATTTATTTAATTTAGCCATTCAGTAAACTCCAAACACATGCATTTTGGACCAAGCCTGAGTTCAGTCTGAACCCCTAGCTCATGCCTATCATGAAACCTTAATCCCATGCCCACATACTCACAACAATCTCAGGATCTAACCCATCACATCCCCCATCACAATAACCTAAGACAATATAAATCCCACATAACCACCCCAACACAAATCGCTTATCCCCCAAATAACCCCGACCCCCACCACCCATCCCCCCCACCAAAATTCCACGCCCCCACTACAAACCAACCACACACTTCTCAGTGGTGACATGGTGACCTGTGGCCCCAAACCACAAACCTCAGCAGGAGTCTACTTAACTACCCCCAACATAACTAGTCCAAAGCATCTTCCCTCTCCCCCACCCCACCATATAGTACACCATCCCAACCCTAACCTCCAACAATTATTCATAATTATGGGGCCAAACCCACCCCCAACTCCCATGCAAGCCAGCTTATAACCCTTACCAACCTTCAAAAAAACAACCAACAAATTCCCACCAACCAAAATTTAGGCCACTTCTACACATTTGGGGCCTCTTGCATATAATAAACCAGGCATCTAAAAACCAAAAACACGAACAACACATTCTACACCCCCCTGCTTCCATATGCCCCCTTTTCCCACTATGCCATAGCACTGGTTCATTTTATATTTATACTATTGAGGATACAAATACAGAACTCAAAGCAAACACCAAGAAACATCCCCCAACTGTCACCTCATTTGGAGGGACCAAACCCCCTATAACAAAACCCCTTACCCTCCAACACACCTCATTCACCTATCATCCTAATACCCCACCCCCCTCCATAACACCACTCCAAACCAATCTACAAACCTCCCCCAACCCCCCCACATCCCTCCCTCCCATAAATTCCTCCCCCCCCTTTATCTACAACCACCTCCAAATCACTACTACATTTTAATTCCAATACCTTCACCATACCCCTCGTAACATCTTACCAACCCCCCATTTTCTTCAATACAAACCTCAACCTATCCCCTTACTCCTCCCATTCCGTATCTCTTGCCCCCCCATCCCTATCTTCCATCCACCATCACCCCCTTCTCCTTACTACTCCCCCCTCCTACCCCCCCCCTCAATCACTACCACCCCCCCCCAACCAAAAACCCACACCCAACCCACCCAACAGCCCAACCCCCCCCACCCCCACAACCCCCCCCCCCCCCACCCCCCCCCCCCCCCAACCCCCAAACCCCCCACCACCCACCCTACCACAACCAACCAAACCCAACCACCCACAAAACCCCCACCACCAACCCCACCCCACACCCAACCCCCCCCAAACCCAACCCCCACCCCAACACAAACCCCAAAAACCCACACCCCCCCCACCCACAACCCACAACCCCACCCCCCCCCCCCCCCCCCCAACCCCCCCCCCCACAAAACAACAACCCCCCACCCCCACAACAAAAACCCAACCCCCCCCCACAACAAAACAACTACCCCCCCCCCCCACCCCCCACACCCCACCCCAACCCCCAACCACCCCCCACCCCCACCAACCCCCCCCCCCCCCCCCCCCCCCCAACCCCACCCCCACCACCCACAACACCCCCCCCAAAACACCACCCCCCAAAACCCCAACCACCCCCAACCCCACCACCCAACCCCACCACAACCCCCCCCCCCCCCCACCCCACCCACCCCCACCCACCCAAAAACCAACCCCCACCAACCCACCACACACAACCCCCCCACCCCCAACACCACACCCCCCCCCCACCCCCCCCCCACAACACCCCCCCCCCCCAAAAAACCCACCCCCACACCAAACCCAAAAAACCCCCCCCCCAAACCCCCCCCCCCCCACCCACCCCCCCAAACCACCCCCACCCCCAACACCCCCCCCACCCCCCCCCCCCCCCCCCCCCCCCCCCACCAACAACCCACCCCACCCCCACCCCCCACCCACCACCCCCCCCCCCCCCCACCACCCAACCCCCCCCCCCCCACCCCCCCCACACCCCCCCCCCCCCCCAACCCCAACCACCACAAACCCCCCCACCCAACCCCCCCCCACCCCCCCCCCCCCACCCAACCCCCACCCACCAACCAACACCCAAAAACCCCCCAACCCAACCACCCAAACAACCAACCCCCCCCCCCACAAAACACCACCCCCCCCACCCCACCCCCCCCCCCAACCCCCCAAAAACCCCAAACCCACCCCCACCCAAACCCCCAAACCCACCAAACCCCCCCACAACCACCACCCAACACCAAACCCCCACCCACCCCCCACAACCCCCAAAACCCCCCCACCAAACACCCACCCCCCCCAACCCCCAAAACCAACACCCCCAACCCAACCCCAACCAACACAAACCCCCAACCCAACAACCCCACCACCCCCAACCCCCCAACACCCCACACCCCCCCCCCCCCCCAACCACCCCCACCCCACCCCCCCCCAAACCCACCAACCCACCCCCCCAAACCCACCCCCCCCACCCCCCCCCCCCCCCATCCAACCCCCAACACCCAACACCCCAAACCCACCACAACACCCCCACCCAACCCCCCCACCCCCCCCACCCCCCACACCCACCCCCCCCACCCCACCCCACCCCCACCCCCACCCCAACCCCAACCCAACACAACAACCCCAAAAACACCCCCCACCCCCCCCCCCAACACCCCCCCCCCCCCCAAACCCCCCCACCCCCCCAACACCACCCCCCCCAACCCAAACCCCCCCCACACCAACAACCCCCCACCCCCCCCACCCACCCCCCCACACCCCCCCCCCCCAACAAACCAAAACCCCCCAACACCCAACCCCCCCCACACCCCCCCCACCCCACCCCCCCCAACCCCCCCACCCCCCCACCCCCAACCCCCCCCCCCCCCCCACCAAACACCCACCCCACCCCAACCCCCCCACCCCCCCCACACCCCACCCCCCCCACCACCCAACCACCCCAACCCCCCCAACCCCCCCCCCCCACACCCCCACCCCCCCCCCCCACCCCCCACCAACACCCCCCCCCCCCACCCCCCCCCCCCCCCCCCACCACCCCACAACCCCCCCCCACCCCCCCCCCACCCCCCCCAACCCCAACCACCCCCCCCCCCCCCCCCCCCCCCCCCCCCCCCCCCAAAACCACCACCACCCCCCCCCCCCCACCACCACCCCCCAAACACACCCCCAACCCCCACCAAACCCACCCACCCACCACCCCACCCACCCCCCAACCCCCCCCCACCCCAACCACCACCCCACACAACCCCCCCCCCCACCCCCCAAACCCCCCCCCCCAACCACCACCACCACACCCCCCACCCACCACCCCCACCCCCCAACCCCCCCCACCCCCCCCCCCCCACACCCCCCAACACCCCCCCCCAACCCAAACACCCCCCCCAACCCCCCACCACCCCCAACACACACCACAAACAACCCACCCCCCCCCCCCCCCCACCCCCCCACCCAACCACACACCCCCCCCCCCACACACCCCCCCCCCCCAAAACCCCCCCCACCCACCCCCCCCCCCCCACCCAACACCCCCCCCCACAACCCCCACACCCCCCCCCCCCCCCCCACCCCCAAACACCCCCAAACCCCCCCCCCACCCACCCCCCACCCCCAACCCCCCCCACCCCCACAACCCCCCCCCCCAACCCCAAACCCAAAAACCCACCCCCCCCCCCCCCCACCACACCCCCAACCCCCCCCACCCCCCACCCCCCAAACCCCCCCCCCCCACCCCCCCCCCCCCCCCACCACCCCCCCCCCCCAACCCCCCCACCACCCCACCCCCCCCCCCCCCCACCCCAACCCCCCCCCCCCCCCCCCCCCCCCCCCCCACCCACCCCCCCAACCCCCCCACAACACCACCCCCAACCCCCCCCCCCCCCACCACCACCCCACCCACCCCACACACCCCCCCCCAACCCCCCCCCACCCCACCCCCACAAAACCCCCACCCCCCCCCCAAACCCCCACCCACCCACCCCACCCCCCCCCACACCCCCACCCACCACCCACAAACCCAACCCCAAACCCCCCACCCCCAACCAACCCACCAACCCACCACACCCACCAACCCCACACCACACACCCCCCCCCACCCCACCCCCAAAACCCACCCCCCCAAACCCCAACCAACCACCCACAACCCCCCCCCACACCCCACCCCCCACCCACAACCCACCCACAACCCCCCCCCACCCCCCCACCCCCCCACAAAACCCACCCACCCCCCACCCCCACCCCCCCCCCCACCAACCACCCAACCACCACCCCCCAACACCCCCCCCAAACCCCACCCCACCCCCCCACCCCCACCCCCCCCACCCCCCAACACCCCCACCCCCACCCCCCCCCACCAACCCCACCCCCCCCCCCCCCCAACCCCCCCCCCCCCCCCAACACCCCCCAACCCCCCCCCCCCAACACCCCCCCAACCCCAACACCCAACACCCCACCCCCCCCCCCACCCACAACAAACCCCACCCCCCACACAACCCCCAACCCACCAAAACCCCCCACCCCAACCCCCCCCCCCCCAACACCCCCACCCCCCCCCCCCAACCCCCCCCAAACCCCCCCCACCCCACCCACCCCCCACCCCCCCCCCCACCCCCCCCCCCCCCCAACCCCCCCCCCCCCCCCCCCCCCCCACCCCCACCCCCCCCCCCCACCCCACCCCCCCACCCCACCACCCCCCCCAACCCCCCCAACCCCCCCCCCCCCCCCCCCCCCCACCCACCAAACAACACCCCCCCCCACCCCCCCCCAACCCACCCACCACACCCCCAACCCCCCCCCCACCCCCCACCCCCCCCCCCCCCCCACCCCCCCCCCCCCCCAAACCCAACCCACCACCCCAACACAAAACCCACCCCCACCCCCCCCAACCCCACCCCCCCCCCCACCACCCCCACCCCAACCCCCACCCCCCCCACCCCCCCCCCCCCACCCCCCACCAACCCCACACTACAACCCCCACCCCCCCCCCCCCCCCCCCACCACCAACACCCCCACACCCCCCCACACCCCCCCCCCCACCCACCCCCCCCACACCACAACACCACCACCACACCCCCCCCCCCCCCCACAAACACCCACCCCACCCCACCACCCCCCACCACCCCCCCCCCACACCCACAAAACCCCACCAACAACCCACCCACCCCCCCCCCACCCAACCAAAACCCCCCCCCCCAACCCCAACAACACCCCCCCAACAACCCCCACCCCCCCCCCCCCCCCCCCCCCCCCCCCCCCACCCACAACCCCCACCCCCACCCCCCCCCAAAACCCAAACCCACCCACCCACAACCCCAAACCACCCCCCCACCCCCACACAACCCCCCCCCACCCCCCCACCAAACCCCCCCCCCCCCCCCACCCCCCCCACAAAACCCCCCCCCAAACACCCCACCACCCCCCCACCCCCCCCCCCCCAACCCCCCACCCCCACCCAACCACCACCCCCACCAACCCAACACCCCCACCCCCCCCCCAACCCCCCCCCCCACCCCCCACCCCCCAACCACCAAACCACCCAAACCCCCACCCACCCCAACCCACCCCCCAACCCAACCAACCCAACACCCCCATTTCAAACCCCCCCCCCCCCCCAACCCCAAAAACCAAACGGCCACCCCCCCCGATCCCAAACACCCACCCAAGCCTTCGGATCTACGTTGCAATATTTTTGCGGCCGCTGGGTGGAGTCCGCGTTGTTTTCACCGTCGGGGTATGCAAATTAGTTTTTACGGCGATCCACGAAGGTACGAGTGTCCCTCGCAATCGCCTACGTCATTTTTTGGCTACGTAATGTTAGAGGAGCTTTTTGCTGGTCTAACAGTGCATAACCCATGTAAAGTATGGCCGTCGTTCCCGCGGCGAATTTTTTTAACGTAACTCGTTCGGGAATAGGAATGTACGTAAACGACGCTACTACGACGTAACGACGTGATTTCGCGCAATGCACGGCGGGAAATTTGGGAACGGAGCATGCGCAGTTCGATCGCCGCGGGAACGCGCCTATTTTAAATGCTTCACGCCCCCTACTCCCGCAGATGGATTGCGACGGGAGAAATACACTACGCCGCCGTCGTTTACTGGACAAAATCTACCTGAATTCCACGTAGAGCCAGGTAAAAAACGGCGGCGTAGTGTATTTCTGATACTCTACGATAATCTAATTCTCTCTGAATCTGGGCCAAAGTTTTTCCAACTTCATCATTAAAAACGATGTTGCCCACACACCATCGTTTTAAAAAAAATTATGAGAAAATCGCCGTGATGTACAACACGTTTGACGGCACTTTAAAGGGGAAGTTCCATTCAAGCTCCCATCTCCTAACTTGCTTCTGAGCATGCGCGGGTTTAAAACATTGTTTTTAACGTCGTTTTAGCCCACACACGATCATTTTTTACAACCCGAAAAACAACATTTTTAAAAACGACGTTAAAAAATGGAGCATGCTGGAATTTTTTTTGTTGTGTTTTTTCAGAAGATGAAAAACAAGCCCACACACGATCATTTTAAATGACGTTTTTAAAAACATTTTTTTTTCATGCTGAAAAACGATCGTGTGTACGGGGCATAATGCTTCCCACCACCCCCCCCCCCCCCCCCCCCCATTTACCTGAGCCAAATGTGATCCAGCGATGTGCATGAGCACAGCGGCTCCAGCCGCTGTTTACGCTCCTCATTGGATAGATTGATAGCATGCTGTCAATCAAATCATTGACATGGGGAGTGGGGGCGGGGCTGAGTTTGTACAGGTGCCCCCACAGAATGAATGAAAGAATGAATGAATGAAAGATTTATATAGCGCGGCGCATGCGAACAAAATCGCCTCTGGGAAAGCGTCTTTCCATGGGGGCACCCGGTGAAGAGGAGGATACAGGAGCGCCGGCAAGGTACACCAGGATAAGAGGATCAGGGCTGCTCTGTGCATGTTTGTATGTTTGTTATTTTAAATCAGGGTTTACAACCCCTTTAATCAATGATATGTCTGAAATAATCATTCAATGCCACAAAAAAAAAGGTAACTTCCATTTTTTCTAATGTCAACAGTTTATTTTAAAAAGTACACAAATTAATGTCTGAAGGGATATTTTGGTCTGATGTGTGTACACACCATAAGACCAAAATCCCCGCGGACAGAGAACACGGTGACGTAGAAGACACCGACGTGCTGACACACGGAAGTTCAATGCTTCCATGCATGCGTCGAATCAATTTCGGTCTGATGGTTGGGCGTACTAACCATCGGACATGTCCGACGGACAGGTTTCCAGCGAACAAGTTTCTAAGCATGCTGGGAAACCTATCCGCTAGGCTGTACACACGATCGAACATGTTCGCTGAAACTGGTCTGCGGACCAGTTTCAGTGGAAATGTCTCCTCGTGTGTACATGGCCTAAGGCACACAAGCAGCTTAAATGTGGTGAGAATTTCCTGATCCATTCAATTGCCATTATTTCTCTATTCAATATTGCAAAATCGTTTAAAATGATGGTGATAAATGACTGTTAAATTTCTAGTTGTCTCTTCCATTGCAGAATTTTGGAGATGAGCAGAGACATTCTAAAGAAAGATGAAGAAAACAGAGCCTTACAGCTGGTTGTGGCGCAGCAGGAGTCCGACGTCCAGTCCCTAAAAAGTTCTGCAATAGCTCCATCCATACAGCTGGACCTGGCCAAGCAAGAACTGAGGGAGCTGCAAGGGAGTATCATCATGGCCCAGACAAAGTAAGACACCCATCACCTCTCCAGCTAAGACTACCACAACAGGGCACACAACATAATATAGACGGAATAGATTTTGCTGAATATATTATCCGTATACAATTACAATATAATATACAGTAAAACCTTGGTTTGAGAGTAACTTGGTTTGAGAGCGCTTTGCAAGACAAGCAAAATGTTTTAATAAATTTTGCCTTGATATACACGCAATGTCTTGATATAAGAGTAGCGTCATGTTACAACTGAGTATAAAAAAGAAGAGAGGAGCCGCCAAGTGTAGCAATATGGTTACATTTAATGAAGGTGCAACATTTAGCAACTTATTTCTACACTTAGGTGCCTCTCTTCTCTTTTATACCCTGTAAAAAAATGCTTTGATATACAATTGCTTTGGATTACAAGCATGTTTCGGGAACAAATTATGCTCGCAAACCAAGGTTTTACTGTACAATAATATAAATATATATATAATAATATACTACAAAAAATATACATTTGTTCACATCATCCTTATAGGACTTATTCTCACTTAAAGCGGGGGTAGACCCTAAAAAAATAATTTTAACATTACATTAATCCGACTTAGCGTGTCACGACTTGCCGAACGTCGGTGTGGCTCTATACGACGCCTGCGCACCGACGTTCGGCTTCTTTCGGCAACTCGTGACGCGCAGTATGCGCCGGTCGGAAGAACGTCAATCACAGCCTGTGAATAGGAACGCCCAGTCCTGCGGGATTACCTACCCGGAAGCCGGAGGTGAAAATAGCCCTAAAAAGGTATGTATGGAAAAAATAAATAAACCACCAGCATACTGTCGGTCGGATAAGTTGGATCAATGTAATGTTAGAATTTTTTTTTAGGTTGAACCCCCGCTTTAATTATCCCCCAATTCTGAAACAGTTATCAAATCTGATGAAATCATGGTCCCATCTCCCGCTATCGTGGTTTGGACGATTTAACGCTGTCAAAATGACATTCTTGCCGAAACTTTTAGATTTATTTGGAGTCTTAGCAATTTCCATTCCAGCTTATTATTTGCGAATAATACAAAGAAAATCACTTCTAAAGTCATTTATAAGGGGATCCTCCAAACCACGGATACAAATGCATACACTCTATCTCCCCAAAATTAGAGGGGGTTTAGGATGCCCTTTTTTTGCCTATTACTATAGAGCAGCACACGTAGCTAGTCTTACTACATACCAGGCATACCAAGAAACCCCTTTATGGGTGTCTATAGAAGCTATTGAGTGTGATCCTTTCCCAATATCTAATGTATTATGGATGTCACCAAAAGACCGTAAAAAAACTAAGAATCCCCATAACTAAACATTTCATTTCCCTTTGGGATAGATTCAAGACAAATAATTCACTTCAATCCCTACACAACCCTTTACTGTCATTTTATAAAAACCCAGCTTTCTATCCTGCATGGATATCCCCTAAATCCTTTAAAGAATGGGCATCCAGGGGTGTAATTTATCACCTTCCCATCCCTATGTGAAAAATATGGTCTTCCGCAATCAGAGTTGTTTAGTAATTTACAAATTAAAAACTTTTTTACACCTCTATTGAACACTACAGGCCGGATTCAGATACAAAAATATATCTTTCCGGCGGCGTAGCGTTTCCTCTTTACGTTACGCCGCCGCAAATATTATGGGCAAGTGCCTTATTCAGAAAGCACTTGCTCCATAATATGCGGCGGCATATCGTAAAGTGCACAGGGTAAGGCCGCGCAAATTCAAATTGCTGAAGTGGGGGCGTGATTCATGTAAATGAATCATGACCCCACGTAATTGAAGTTTTTTCGGATGGCGCATGCGCCTTCTGTGGACGTTCCCAGTGCGCGTGCGTGAAATCTCGTCGCTATTTCTCAATGTAAACGACGTGAACGTAACTTACGTCGAGCACCATTCCCGAACAATTTACGCAAACGACGTAACCGACCTACAATTCGACGTGGTCCCGACGTCCATACTTAACATTGGCTGCGCCTGCTATAGCAGGGGTAACTTTACGCCAGTCTAACGCTTACGCAAACGACGTAAAATCCGACGCGCCGTAGCAAGTACGCTTGTGAATCGGCGTAAATAGCTAATTTGCATAATTTACGCGAAAAACGGAAGCGCCACCTAGTGGCCAGCGTAAATATGCAACTTAAGATACGACGGTGTAAGCGAATTACGCCGCTTGTATCGCCGACATAAATACTTTTTGAATCTGGCCCTACAACTTCACGGACACAGATACAAAGACATATGTCAAAAAGACCCCCATGCCAGAGGTGCAATATCAACTATATATTCTCATATGCTGATCCATTCCTGTAGAGATAAACCATCTTATGTTGGGAAGTAGGAGGAGGACTTGGAACGTACACTAGAGATTTCAGAATGGAACCAAATATGGTCAACAACTAAAACAGCTTCCTCCAACATAATGGCTAGTGAAGCCAACTACAAGGTACTGACTAGGTGGCACCCGGTACCAGCCAGGGTAGCCAAATATGTGCAGAACTATTCGTCTCTATGTTTTCGAGGGTGTACAGATTTGGGCACATATCTTCATATTTGGTGGTCTTGTCCTAAAGCACAAACATTTTGGAAAGGTATATTTAAAATTGTAACCAAATTACTAGGGAAAACAATCCTTCCTGATCCTGCAATGGCACTACTGAAAACCAGACTCTATTTCACATACTCAATTCAAATTGCTGGTGCAACTCTTCACAGCAGCCAAACAGACACTAGCAAAATCTTGGAAATCACCTAAATTGGTTTTACATGAAGCTATAGCTAAGATGAATTATACCATGACCCAAGCCAAGATGGCTGCTATTGAATTGGACATGATCCCCAAGTTTGATAGGATGTGGCAGCCCTGGATTGCATATATTATGCCAACCTTGGACATTAGAGTACTACTGCCATGGTAGCTGAATCAGTGTGTTATATATGCCATTGTTCAACATCTCTTGGATTGGAGCGGTGGCTCTTGGCTTGACCACGCGGACCCCTCTTTTGGTTCCAGTACTCTCTTTTTTCTCCATTTTATGTTCTTATAGTTATCGTTATTAATTTCTTTTTTAGTTTTTCTCTGTTATTTGTTATTTTACTATTATGATTTTGAAGCTCCCTCAATAACTCTTTGCTTCACAGAGGACAATATATAAATGTCAGTAGTTACTAATAATTACATAAAACCTCTAAACTTAATAATCTTAATGTCATTAGTGACTAAATAGTATACCATACTTTGTCCACAAATATTTACTTTCTATATTTACATATTGGAATAAGAAAATTTGAGCTTCTCTATTTTCAATGTATTCCCTGTAATGTGTTTTACACCTTTGTACTCAATAAAATATTTTTGACAAAAAAATATACATTTGTGAGGATATAATGTCCATAAAATACTGTACATGTCACAGAATGGCATTGCAGTAAACCCAATCCCTAAAATCTTCATTAAGCTTTAACATGTCATTTAACAGAATTTCAAAATTCATAATCAGTATTTTTTTTTCTAAATCTGCAGCCTTTATTATATCTTTCCTATAATGTCCCTTATTCAGGCCCTTCCTATAATAGGGAGACAATGTTCTGCCCCTGTATCCTCATTGTGCCCCCGCATTGTCACCCTAGCACACAGGCTTTCAATGGAGACTACAAGCAGTACAAGCTATCCAGTGCCCAGGGCAAAGATGCCAAACTGTGCCTCCCTTCCCTTAGGTTTAGTGTCAGGGTGCCCACATCCCTACAATAAACCGTTGCTGCCCACCCCTTGTCCCGGCCCTGACTACAAGTGTCCATTTCTGCACACTTTACGTGGGCACGCTTTTCTTTGTTGTCTCCATTAGGAAACATGCTCTGAGAAATGACATGCAGCCATTGTCCAGTCATTGTGCAGTTATAGCCATTGACAGGAGCAGATTAGCTGCTCTGCTATATTTGTGTGGGCCAGGAGATGAAGGTGACAGGAGATAACCCCACCACCCACTAGAAGGGGCATTGTCCAAGATAAGGAAGACACTCTGTGAACTGTCACATTAACCTGTCTCCCTCACAAGTGACCCTGTCTTGGCCCCAAATAAACAAATCTCAGTAACACAAATCCTCATTCTACCTTCGGTACCTACAATTATAATCTCATGTCTGTCTATAGTATTGATCTGACAAAAGTAAAGTTTCATACTGAACACACTGTCAGGAGATACAACGATCAAGCAGATGTCTAGCCAAACAGCTAAATACACCTATATAAACCGTATTACTTGTTTTTTTATTTGAAGTTCTGCTCAGCTAGTTCTTGGATTCACATGCCTTGCCAGATATCACTGCCACGAAGAAGGCACCACTTTTCACTATTGCCCTCCTTGTCTGTGTGGTGCCGGGGGGTGGGGGTGCTGGTCTTCTTCAAGTTCAGAAGGGGGGTTCCCGCCGTTCCCACGAGTAGAAAAGCAGGGGTGCCGCAAGCATCAGCAGGGTGTGCCCAGGCACAATTAGGGTGTGCCCACTCACGATTAGGGTGTGCCCAGGCACACCTGGCACACCCTGTGCGCGCATCTATGGTTGGAATATTTAGGACATATACTGAGCCAGGGGCTGACTCGGCCCATTAGGATCCACTTCTAACTAAAATATCACCTTAGGCTAGATTCACACCCATGTGGGCTGCAGTTTGATGTGTTTTTTCTTTTTTTTTATTACAAATGATTTTATTGAAAGATCAGAAACATTCATACAGCATATCAGACAGTCATTCATCTTAATAAAAGTTAGAGCCTATCAGACATGAGATATTGAAGTCGAGTTAATGAGAAACATCAGATAAAGGCCCAAATTAACGTGCCCAGGCGTATCTTATTTACGCTACGCCGCCGCAACTTAGAGAGGCAAGTGCTGTATTTACAAAGCACTTGCTCCCTAAGTTACGGCGGCGTAGCGTAAATGGGTCGACGTAAGTCCGCGTAATTCAAAGTAGCTAGGCAGTGGGCGTGTTTTAGTATAATGATCCGTGACCCCATGCAAATGATGGGCCAAACAAATGGCGCATGCGCCGTCCGTGGATGTATCCCAGTGCGCATGTTCAGAATCACCTCGGATAGAATGCCTAAGTGACGTCGGCGCGCAATGTTTACGACGTGTGAACGTAGCCTACGCCCAGCCCTATTCACGTACTATGTAAACGGCGTAAATGACGTAAAATTTGAGGGCGTTGTTCCCTGGCCCATACCTTAGCATGAGCTGCGCCTCATATAAGCTGGGGTAACTTTACGGCGGATGTAAGCCTTACGCAAAGCGCGTATATGAAGCGGCCCGGGCTTATCTACGTCTGCGAATCGGCGTATCTGGCTCTATTGCATATTTTACATGGGAACGCCAAATGCGTCCAGCGTAACTATGCGCCCACGATACGCCGGCATAGGCAAGTTACGCCGGACAAATGAAGCCATGTTTTTCGGCGTATCTCACTTTGTGAATCGGCGCAAAGATGCGACGCGCACATTTCAAATTACGGCGGCGTATCTGGGGATACGCCGACGTAAGTCTTTGTGAATCCGGGCCGATGTGTTTTTCCTGATGTGTTTTGTGTGTGTGTGTGTGTAGGGGGGGCGGGGGGTTGCCGCATTTTTTTATGTGTTTTAAATGTGTCTTGCGTTTTTGCAAGGTGTTTGTTGTCACACGGGAGAACAAGCAAAAACGCAGCGGAAATCCATCGAAAACACAAGCACTGCGTTTTTGATGTGTTTCAGCTACATTCCCGTTTAAATCTATAGAAGCAAAAATGCAACCTGCTGCGGGCAAACAAGTGTGACCCATAGGAAATCATGTTAAATGGACTGTAGTGTGTTTCTACAAAACTGAAAATGCACTAAAAAACGCATAGGTTTTAACCAGGCCTTAAGGTGGACCGATCCTTTAACTAGCACATTTCAGGAATAAATCATTTATGTGAGATGCCTGTGCTAAAAGCATGCTTTAATCACACTTGAACACACTTGTCTATCAGGAAACATATCCAGATTGTCAGCGTGTATGATCTGTAAGATAAAGGTTACTAGACCATACATGGAAAAACTATTGCGAACTGTATCAATAAAAGGAAAATTGAATTGAATAGAAGCACCTAGATCTTTTTGTATGATTGGCTACAAACTGAATCAGTAATTGCCTATTTATTGTTATGTGTATGGCCGCTTTAAGCCACTGGCAGAAAGCGAAGGACATGCATTGTACATCTTAGTAGCTTCTCAGGATAAAGAGGCCTATTCATGAAAGGCGCACAGTATTTCAGGAATTTGCAAATGTTTAGCTGTGTTCTCAGGCTGCACATTTCAGTGTTATTCTTAAAGCCCACGTGTGTGGGACTTCACACGCACAGATAATACTACGCAATTGTTCCACAACAAAGACCTATATTCCCCGAAAGCGGTAATGCAGAATGGTGCAAACAAACATCTGCAAAATAAACTCTCTGCGAAACTCCGCCAAGTTCCGTGTGACAAGTGACAGTATGATATAACAAGGGTCGAGACTTTATGGTCCTAATGCCTTACTCTGGGAAACGTGAAAATTCTCCCTTGCAGTAGGACTGCATCCACACTGCGTGGGTTAGCTGCTTGTCTTCTGTCTAGGGGACATAGAAAAGAAGATTTACATATCTGCTACTCCACCTGGAAGCAGGTGTATTAAAAGTCAGTTGAGATCTTTACTAACAGGTTAATATACAGTGACTCAGGTGTTGATGCACTGTGGTAATTCTGCTCTTCTTGGCCTGTGGTGCCTCCCCATAATGGAAAGATATATTTATAGTTGTTGGTGGTTTGTTGGTTCGTGGAGTTGGAAAGTCCATACATATGGACAGGGCCGCCATCAGGAATTATGGGGCTCTTTACACAGCTTCAGGCATGGGCCCCCTGGGGCAGAGAACTGGGGGGGTGCTGGCGCCTCAAATTGAGAAGCAGGGAGGGGGCGCTAATTGAGAAAATTGAGAAGCAGGGGGCCATAAAATGAAAATGTAATTACATAAAAAGGGGGGTAGCCATCAGAGGCCCTGGGGACCTCTGGGTCCTTTAATAAAAACAAAAAAAAAAATATATATATATATATATTATAAAAAAAAGGGGGGTTGCCATCCAGGGCCATGGGGACCTCCAGGCCCCTTAAAAAAAATGGGGTTGCCATCCGGGCCCCTTAGGCCGCGTACACACTGTGAGGGATTAACTCGGTAGCGGGTGTGTGTGACCCCCTCTATGGGTTCACTACACGCTGAACTTTACAAAAAGGCACTTGAGGATGACTGAAAACAAATGATATGGTTTATTTTTCCATTTGCGGGATACACGTGCAAGCATCAAAACAGTATAAACAAAACAAAACATAAAATAAACCCTTGCCACTTGGAGCGTCTACCTTCCCAACACAGGAACCTACCTATGGAGTCTGGCACAGCCTACTGCTGGGCAGACACTGCTGGTCCTACAGCAGAAAACAACAAAAAAGTCTCTCACACAGAAATATCCATCAGCACCTCACCTCTTCAGAAGTGCTTGTGACTGCTCCTTCACTCACAAAGCCCCAGGATCCAGCAATCAGTCGTTATCCTTAGGCTGTCTTTATAGGGGCTTTTAATTGCTTAATTCTGAACAGCTGAAACCTTTTAACACCCCAAGCGTCTCTGGCCATCTCTGCAGCCGACGCCCAATAGTAATTGGTGTATTGTCTACACAAGGTAGAAAAGTGTCTTCCGTCTGGGACAACACACACAGATTTACCTGACTTCCTGTCACAACACGATCAAATATATCTGCTGAAACTGGTCAGCAGACCAGTTCCAGCGGACATATCCGATCGTGTGTACGGGCTAGCAGACAGGTTTCCAGCAGACAAAAGTTTTAAAGCATGCTTTAAAACTTGTCTGCTGGAAAGCGGTCTGTCGGATATGTCCACTGGTTAGTACGCCTAACCAGCGGACTGAAATCCCCCACATGCGTCGGATGGATTCGACGCATGCGTGGAAGTATTTTACTTCCTGGTTTGGTGACGTAGCGGCGTCAACGTCACTGCCACGTCACCGCGCTGTCTGCCCGCAGAGATTTTGGTTTGATAGTGTGTACACACATACACCAAAACATCCCAGGAGACGGAATGGTCCGTCGGACCATTTTCATCGGATATATCTCCTCGTGTGTACACGGCCTCACAGGTGTACTGCCTGTACCCCCCCTGATGATGGCCCTGGACATGGAATTGTAGAGTCACTGAGGGTATTCCTTGGCAGAACCATAAAGTGGGACAGTATAGTTGGAGCCATGTCAATATCAGTTGGAAACTAGTAAACTAAGAGTATGAGCACCACAGCCTACATGCTGTCTGCTAGCCCGTTCCAGCATGTAGTGTACAGAAAAGAGAAGGGGTATCATTATATGTATGTGATAGCAATTTGTATTGTCCATGTCACTATTGGAGAACTGTAAATTAAAAAAGTTCTGCTTTGGTAACAATGTCTGGTCTGATTTACTTGAAGAGAATAAGAGTGTACTCCTATGGGGAATAAAGTGCTAACCTTCATGTTAACCTTCAGGGTGATGGAGAGTACAAAGTAGGGAAGGAGGAGCAGCCAGCTTTGGTAGGAGGTGGTGATGATTGATGAAGGAGGTTCCTTCAGAGGGGTGGACAGGGCAGGACTTAGGGTGGTGGGGGCCCCTGGGCTTGAGTCACTTCCGGGCCCTACCTTCTATACATTACTTTAAATAGAACAAAATTATACATACACAAGCTATGTTTTAGAGCTACACAATTCTGTATAAGCAACCCATAATGAAAAGTGGAGGGTACAGTTCAAAGGGGTATGCCTAGGGAAGCAAAACAGCATAAAATGAATGTGTGTATGGAGATAAATAACCCAATATCACTACCAAGAGCCTGGCAAGAAAAGAGCTTCCACTGTACCTGTCAGATGGAGAGGGATCATATAATTCCACCCTATTAGCCGTCACGTCTGTCTATTGGTAGCCACCGCAGCTATAAATAGTGTCATTTGGATGCCCGCACATGCGCAGAAGAATGACCGGGCCTAATGACGTAATCGCGACCTTGTCGCATAATGATGACTCGTAGTCATCAATAGTAAACATAGCCTTGTCGGGGGCGTGTCCAAGATGGCGACGGGAGAGGACGTGTAGTGACCGAGCTCCCGCTCTGAGAATCCTTCCTGCATTGATCCCTGTGTGGATTCCGGGCCACCTTCTCACAAATCCTTCCCCTGTCTCCTAGGGAATGCGCCGGAATAGCAGGGGCTGTCGGACGCGCCGCAACACCGCCGCAGGACCTACCCCGCCGAAGTCCGGGCCTAAACACACGCCTGCCCCTCTCCGGCCTCCCCCTCCTGTCCACATGGCATCCCATCCGGACGTTCCGCGGGACGATGCGATCCAGGCCGGGTCGGCGGCCTTTGAGGCACTTATGGCGGCGATCTCCACCTGCCAATCAGCCCTAACAATCAAGATCGATCATGTCCAGGCGGACACAGCGCTCATACGCCGCGACCTGGATGCGTTCAGGGACCGCGTGGCGGAAGCAGAGAGACGGGTCTCGGACCTGGAGGACACCCAGAGGGACCATCACACTGACATCCAGTCCCTGAAGGCCAGGGTGAGGGTCCTGGAGCATAGAGCGGAAGACGCCGAGAACAGGAATCGCCGCAATAATCTCCGTGTCCTTGGCCTCCCGGAGGGGGCAGAAGGTACCGATCCTGTGGCCTTCATGGAGCAAATCCTTCCCACTATCCTCCCGGCCGCCCGGTTCTCCCACTACTTCTCTATTGAGAGGGCCCATCGCATCCCGGCGACCAGAGGCCCTGTAGGAGCGCCGCCGCGCACCTTTATTTTTAAATTCCTCCACTACCGCGACAGGGACACTCTTCTCAGAGCAGCGCGTCTGCAAGGAGATCTCAAATACCAGAACGCCAGGCTCCTGATTTTCCCAGACTACTCGGTGGAGACACAGCGCCAGCGCAAGTCCTTTGACCACGTCCGTGCCATGCTGAGAGAACGGGGGATCAAATACAGCATGCTCTTCCCTGCCAGGCTCAGAGTTCAAGATGGTGAGAGAATCCATTTTTTCACCTCCCCGAGAGATGCAGCGGCCTGGGCCGAATCCCTCCCTGGCTGAGAGTCCGGTGATTCACCCCTTCTTCAACTTTGACAACTGACTGTGAGTACACTATTCAGGGGTCCCCCCCTGGGGTATTGGGGGTTCATTAAGGTCCTGGCGGGCCCGCTGCAGATATGAGGCCTACTGACTGCCATCATCACAACACCCCTACCTGACTAACGCTGCGGAGGCATTCCCCCTTTGCTCCTGGGGGGTTGGGGGGGCCGGACCCCACCCTGTCACCTTGTTTGGCTGCCGCCTTTCCCCCCCCCGCCTGCATCTCCCCAGCAGCGGACCAGAAGCCATAGCTGATCCTCCTCCCCATCCCCCTTTACCACCCCCATGTCCCCTGTCCTGCAGACATGCCTAGGGGGCCCCCCCCCCCCCTCCCATCTCCTCCCCCTGAAAGTTGACTCACACATGTCTTTCCCCCCTTTTTATTTTTATTTTTAGTTTTATTTTTTGACTCCCTGTTGGATGTCCTTGTTACTAGTACTCAAGAAATGCACCCCCGGGAATCCGGGTGATCCACACACCTCATCCTCCTCTGGATTCTCAGGACCACTAACTGTTTTGTTTACAGTAGCGGGTAACCGCTTGGACACTGCCCTCGTGTCCGGCCTTAGGGCTGGGGTTTGTTTTGGGATGCAAGTCCTCCTCCATGTTAGGGGGGGGGGCGGGGTGGGGGGGGGTTGGGAAGCCCGGTTGGCGCCCTGTTATGTTTGATTATGTTATACGTTATGACAGTACTGTTGATTTCTTGCATATTGATTGCTCTAGAGTTGGGCCGACGACTCTCCCTCGCCCCGGTGATGGGTCGGGTGATCGGTTGGAGGCTCCAGTGTAGCTCTACCCCTGTGGTTACCTGCCTAGTGGTCTGCAATGGCTGCTCTTGATGTCCTCTCCTGGAACACACGGGGCCTGAACTCCCCAGTCAAGAGGTCCCTAGTGTTCCAATTTATTAAAAAACATAGCCCGCATGTTTGTGTGTTACAGGAGACACATCTGATGGGTAGCAAAACCCTCAGCCTTAAAAGACCCTGGGTAGGTCACCACTACCATTCCACTTATTCTAACTATGCCAGAGGGGTTAGTGTTTTAGTGCTCAAATCCCTCCCCTTTAAGCTCCTTGATTTAGTTCTTGACCCCGATGGCAGATTTGTGTTGGTCCATGCTATGATCTACAATCTCCCCTGGGTACTGGTGGGCCTGTACCTGCCCCCTCCCGCCTCCCTGGCGGTCCTGGGAATACTCGCGGCCAAGTTGGCGCAGTTTCCCTGTGAAAATGTGGTCCTAATGGGTGACTTCAACCTAGTCCCAGACACTGGTATGGACAGGTTCACCCCATCGGGCACCACTCGCCAGGGACTGGCGGAATGGGCTGACACGTACGGGCTCACGGACGTTTGGCGCTGGAGGAACCCGGGGACTCGGGCCTTCACCTGCCACTCAGCCACCCATAAATCCTTCTCCCGAATTGACTTAGCATATGTGGGGACGCCAGTACTACCCCGGGTACGTGACATTACTATCCTCCCTCGCGGGATTTCGGACCACGCCCCACTCCTCCTCTCATTGACTTTGACGACGGACCCGGCCAGCAACCTCTGGCGGCTCTCCAGGTTCTGGATCTCGGATCCGGAGGTGGAGCCCAAAATTCATGACACTCTCCGGTCCTATTGGGCGGAAAACCCGGGTACGGCTGCGGAGAACACGGTGTGGGATGCCTTTAAGGCCTCCTCCCGGGGACACTATCAGTCCCTGATTGCGGGGGTTCGGAGGGAACGCAGGGCGGAACTCACCAGGGTGGAGGGGGAGGCGGTTAGACAGGAGGCCCTGTATGTCAACACCCGAGACCTGCAACACTACTCCTCCCTACAAGCCCTGACGCAACAGGCAGTCCTCCTCCGGACAGCCTTGACTCAGAAGAAGCTTCTTCATCAGACTCAGCGCATTTTCGAACAAGGGGAGCGGACGGGGAGGCTATTGGCCTGGCTGTCCAGGGAGCACTCAGGTGCCTCTGCTGTTGCCCAGGTGAGGGATGGGGAGGGAAACTTACACTCAACTCCGCAGGAAATCAACCGATGTTTTGCGGAGTATTACCAGCAACTGTACACCTCTAGAGTAGAATATCACCTCCCGAACCTAGTGGCCTATCTGGAGGAGGTGGACATCCCGGTCCTCACGTCCTCTGCGGCGCGTAAACTAGACGCGCCATTTCAGATCGAGGAGATACAAGCTGCCCTGAAAACGATGCAAGGGGGTAAGACGCCGGGCCCGGATGGGTTCCCGGTTGAATTTTACAAGACTTACGGAGAAGACCTGGCCCCCAGGCTGTTATCCTTGTTTGCGTCGGCCTCGGATCTGGGTGTACTCCCGGACTCGATGTGCGACGCGGTCATTGTGGTAATCCCCAAGGTCGGTAAAGATCCCACTTTATGCTCCTCATACCGTCCTATCTCCCTCCTCAATGTCGACGCGAAGCTCTTTGCGAAGATCCTTGCCAATAGGCTTAACACTGTTATTACAGCCCTGGTCCACCCAGACCAGACGGGCTTCATGCCGGGTCGGGGGACCGACATTAACCTTCGACGTCTACACACCCACCTCGCGGTGGCGGCCCCGGACGACGCAGGCGTGGTGGCCTCGCTCGACGCTGAGAAGGCCTTCGACTCGGTCGAGTGGGGCTACCTCTGGGCGGTTTTGTCGCGCTTCGGTTTTGGGCCCCGGTTTTTATCCTGGATACAAATGCTGTATGCTCACCCAAGGGCACGTATCCGCACTAATGGGACCCTGTCGCCCCCCTTCTCCTTGGAGCGGGGGACTAGGCAGGGTTGCCCACTTTCCCCGGCTCTATTTGCCTTGGCCCTGGAGCCCCTGGCCGCGCACATCAGGCGCGACCCGGGGGTCCGAGGGATCAAGGTGGGACCCATAGAGGAGAAACTATCACTCTATGCTGATGACGCCCTCCTGTACCTGGCAGATGCGTCTGCCTCACTTGGTGAGGCACTGTCCCACTTTGAAAAATTTGCATCATTTTCGGGGGTGAAAATCAACTGGGACAAATCAGTGCTCCTTCCCCTCCACCCATCGCTCCCTCGCTCCGACTCACACACCTCCCTGCGCTGGGTGGACGAGTTCACGTATCTGGGGGTTAGAGTGGGCCTCGAGCCGAGGTCCTACATGGAGAAAAATGTTCTCCCGGCGTTAGAACACCTGTCCGGACGTTGTGCGGTCTGGCGTACACTTCCCCTTTCGCCGGTCGGACGGGGTAACCTCATAAAGATGGTGATACTCCCCAAGTTGCTCTATTTCTTTCGCCAGACCCCTGTCACTATCCCGAAATCCTTCTTCCGACGACTTGACAGCATAGTGACGGCGTTCATATGGGCGAACAGCCCTCCCCGGGTTGCCAGGCGCTTCCTCTATCTCCCCCTATCCCAGGGGGGTCTGGCCTTCCCAAACTTCCTTGCCTACTACTGGGCGGCGGTCCTGGTGACGGCCCGTTGGTGGTTTTCCCAGGCGCGTCGGAACCCAGCGGTGTCCCTCGAGGCGGCTATCCTAGGCTCGTACGCTGCTTTATCTAACCTTCTGTTTCGGGGGCGTAGGGCACATCCATCGGTCACGGGTCCTATGGCTACTGTGATTCAGGTGTGGCGGTCCTCCAGGGCGCGTATGCTGAAGCCCAATACTATATCCCCACACACCCCGATTTGGGGGAATCCCTTCCTTCCCCACCTGAACATGGTCCCTGACCCGGGGGTCTGGGCGCGGCGGGGCATCCTAGCCCTCCGGCATATTATGCCGGACGGGGTGGTGTTGTCCTTCCGAGACCTAGCCCTTCGCTACAGGCTTCCCCCCTCCCTGGGATTTAGATATGCACAACTGAGACACGCGCTTGCGGCCCAATTCCCGGATCCGGTTGCGCTCGAGTCGGACTCGGTCGAGCGCCTCCTGATCTCGGGTGTTATGGGGAAACCTCTCTCATCCCTTTACCTGCGATTTACGGTGGCGTATGACGCGGACACAGTGGGAATCCTGGCCAAATGGAACGCTGACATACCTGACCTGGACGAGGAGATCTGGGAGGAGTGCGTCTCTTCATTCCTCCCGTCCATGATTGCCTCTAGAGACCGATTTATCCAACTAAAATTTTTACACAGGGCCTATTACACCCCGCAGAGACTGGCGAGGATCTACCCCTCCAGGAGCTCCTTGTGCACTAGATGTTCGGGGGATACTGGGTCGTTCATTCATATGGTTTGGTCCTGTCCCAAATTGGACGCGTACTGGAGAGAGGTGGCGGATACTCTGTCGGACCGCTACGGGGTGGAGCTCACGATGGACCCGAAGTTGTTCCTCCTTAGCTACCTGGGTGAGATTGAATGTGACAGATATACCAAACTGGGCATCACCTTTGCCCTGTTCTACGCCAGGAGGGAAATCCTACTCCGTTGGCGGGGCACTGACCTCCCAACTGTGTCCTCCTGGCTGGGGACGATCAACAGAGTCCTCCCATTATACAGACTAACGTATGAAAGCAGAAACTGCCCGGCAAAATTTGACAAGATCTGGTCAAACTGGATAGATGCGTCTAGCTGAGTAATTGACGGGTCCCCTGTGGCGCATCCTATTTGTAAAGTGTGGTGGGTGGCTGTTCTCCCCCTCCCCCTCCCTCCTCACCTTCCCCTTACCCCCCCCCCTCCCCCTCTCCTCCCTCCCCCCTCTCCTCGCTCCCCCCCCTCTCCTCGCTCCCCCCTTTCCTCGCCCCCTCCTTGGAGTCACCCCCCCCTCTGTTCCTCCCCCCCTCGTCCTCCCCTTTCTTGGGGGGCGGGGGTCGGCGGTGCTGGAGGGGTTGCCCTGATGGTTCTCCAGGGGACCTCACGAGTGGCGACTAATATTTATAACTATGGGGTAGAGTTGTCTGTGTCCCCTTAGCTTATGTATCACCGGCTATGTGTGTAATTTATGTTCTTTTTTGATATGCCCTGGTGCAATCACTTTGTTACCTCTGTTATCTATGTACTGTCATTGGTTTGTGTGTATGTTTGTTGTTTGTTTGAAAAAACAATAAAAACTTTTTCTGTTAAAAAAAAACATAGCCTTGTCCCGAAGGACATGATGTATACTGCGCATGGGCACAAAAAAGCACTAACACAAGTCAGAGTGCAATGTATTCAAAGAGCAAATCCAGCAATTGGAGCCAAAGTGACATGCCACATCCAGCAAAAGGACAGACACTGGGCATAATATTGCAAAAATAGCTTCACAAGGGTAATAATGAAAGACAGTTTGTCTACTTGGATGGAGGACAAAAATGATCGATGCCCCTAGAACAGGTAAAAATGCTAGACAAATCAACACACTTTAAATGAAAAATTCAATGACTGGCAAATTAAACGTAAACGAGCGGGGCCCCCTATTGGGTGGGGCCCATGGGCTTGAGCTCAGTCAAGCCCATTGGTAAGTCTGGCACGGGGGGCAGATGAGTGACTGTATGGTCTATCCTTCTAAGCAGCAGAGTCCCTGTAGTAGGGCCTGCTGCATAACAGAACCTTCTGAGGGACTGGGCCTGGACCACAGGTGTGTGAGGCCTTGCAAAGTACACTGTATATAGCAGCTTCCCTCAATGCCTTCAGGCTAAAGCAAGTAAAGTGTCACATTTGATGTGAACAAAAGAGCTGGTGAAGGGAAAATTTGTGTTCTACACTATGGGGGTTATTTAGGAAAGGCAAATTCACTTTACACTACAAGTGCAAACTACAAGTGCAAATTGCACTTGAAAGTGCACTGAAAATGCACTTGGAAGTGCAGTTGCTGTAGATCCGAGGGGGACAGCATTTTAGATTGCACATGATTGGATGATAAAATCAGCAGAGCCTCCCATCATTTCAGATCTTCCCCTTAGATTTACAGCGACTGCACTTCCAAGTGCACTTTCAGTGCAATTTCAAGTGCACTTTGCACTTGTAGTGCAAAGTGGATTTGCCTTTTTCGTAAATAAGCCCCAATGTCCCTTATAATGACTTTGTAGTCAGTGCTATACAGGTGTAACTGGCAAGTGGAAAGATGTTATCCTTCTGCTGTGGGACCTAGTGAAGTAATTTGGCCTCCGACCTTCAGGGGCACTAATTCTGTAATAGGCATTACAATTATGTTAACACTTGCTTAAAGTGTAAGCAAACCCACCTATCATTTTCAGCCAAGGAAGCTGCCATCTTGGCCTATGTTTAACCTTCAACTGCCATGGTGCTGCACATGTGATCAGTTATGACACCAGTCATTGGATGGTTTGACAGTTTGGTTGAGAGCACAACCAATGTGACAGTTAGAAATCCTGGCATGCCAGAAATGTAACTGCTTTTTGAAACTGTTAAATTGATGGGTTTACTTCCGCTTTAAATTAAAACTGAGAGCATGCAGTTCCCATTTGCTGCCAGTACACACTCCTAGACTGGTCCCCACAGCATCTTCTTCTGTATGCTCTGGGGCTCTAGAGTCATGATGTTGTGTCAGGGGGATGGAGTATTGGGTAAGTAAATGTGCTTTTACTCTCCTCTAGAACAAATAAGCAATTGACCCTTACCATACAGACGCAACTTTACTACAAGGGAACATTTCTGGAGATTGCCTATAAGCTGCCTATACATGGCTCACATTTTAGTTGACTTCTTCTGCATTAATTTGGCACCAGCCAACAGGGTAAACTGTCACTCAAATGCAGTCACTATCAATGCAGTAGGAATTACTGCCGGTCTAAAAGAGCCCTAAAACAGCGCAATATGTCATGGCACGTGACTTTGTCAGGGGAGGATGAAGTCACGTGCCGTGACGTAACGCGTAGGGAGTGGGGGGAAGTAGACGTACACCGGAAGTCACGTGAGAAGGCGCTGAAAACGCAGTTTTTATTTGATTTGCTTGTTTGTACTATTTTTAATGTAAGAGTTCACCTATATGTTTTTTAATAAACCAGTCTTTCGTTTTTTGAACATACTGCACCATTGGAGGCATTCTTTCTTTTTCTTCTCACCTTGTATTCCAACATTACCGCAGTATATAAGGTTGGTTCGGTGGATGGAATATGCTCGCTGAGGATTATTCCAGCAGACCATGACAGCCATTTAGAGCCAGAGAAGCCCCAATAAGATGCTGTGGAATTGTTCTATATGAGGGTTGAATGTCTTCTTTATAAATTGATGTGCTTTTTTTTAATATATATGAGGTGAGAGTTCGGTAAAACTATTTCTATTGGATATTAAGAAACCTATATCGCAGATGTTCTATGGAGGATTATATGGATTTACACCACTATATTCTAGTTTTCTCTTCTTATTATTTTTCTTGAATACTGATATAGATTTTTTCTTGAAGAGTTATATATGCATTTTTCTGGACTTTTTTATATTACATTTTTTGGACTATATTTTGATTATTTATTGGCATAAGTGATATTACATTACTGCGTAAGATAACCCTTTTTATTTATATAAAATGCATTGTTTATCTTTCAGAAAGTGTTTCCCAGCGTTAAATCTTTCATCCAATTTCTAAATATAAATCCAATATAAATGAATAATAGGGATTAAAAAAAGCACTTGTAGGTTTAACCAACCTTTTTTTTTTTTTTATAATTCTCCTTTAACGGGCAGGGGGTGTGTCCTATGCCTACATCATTTTTCTAATAGGTGTCCCTCATTTGTGTCCCTCATTTCCGTCTAAAAAAGCTGAGAGGTATGTGCATAGATAGTAATATTATCACAGACTACAGTGATCAATGACTTCATGTCTACGGGGGCCCCAAACCTGCTGATTGAACAGATTAGAACAATTATCCCCATGGCTGTTACCTCCTAATATGCTAGGGCAGCCTTCCCCGTTTCGGCTCCCCGCCCCTCCAGTCTCCTCTCACATAAATTTGTTTTTATGGATTACTAGTGTTTTGGTGAGATCTTGGCATGTGCTGCTGCAGGGTTAAGCCCCATACACACTATTCGATTTTATGCAGATTTTTGTCTTCAGATTTACCAAAACCATGTAGTGGAAGGGCCTGTCTGGTTGCATACAAATTGAAGCTCTTAAGGTTTGACCTCATATTACTGTCCATGGTTTTGGTAAATCTAAAGGCAAAATTCTGCAGAAAATCTAATAGTGTGTATGGGGTCTATAAGGCAAGGCTAGTGCTGGGTCAAGTGCTCAATGGTAGGGCTCAGGTGGTTAAAGAGAACCTTTCAGTAACTTATGCATGCATTTATGACATTGTTACTTTTTTCAGAAATGCTTCGCCTTTTCTCATTAAAAAGCTACTGTACCCTTCGTCTCCTGCCCAGTGACTTTACCTAGGCTCAGATTATGTCATCTGCAACATTGTAACTCTGTTGCAAGTAGTCACAGTGTGAGAGGCTGGGGTTGTTCTGTGTCAGACATATGTGAACACGAAATGCACAGTCACCAGGATTTACATGAATGTGCAATCTCTAAACTGGCATCTCAATCCAGGAAGTAGATGGTAATTCTGAAGGATGCCTGAACAGAGACAGCTCCATTCTTCTGCAGAGAAAAGCGAGAGTACTATGATCTCCCGGAAGTATTGCATTGACACATTACTGAGCATGCGGCTCTTAAAACGGAACATTGTTTGTTTGAATCTTGGTGTACTTCTCACGGATCTGTGCAGTAATCCAGTGTGAAACTTTCCCTCTGAGCAGGAACTTCCTGTAATAAAGACCGGTCACTGCTGCTCTCTCTATGTGCAGTGTGACTGGTCTTGTCTCCACCCCCTCCTGTAGTTTTCTGCAGGCAGCCTGTTGTGGGTGGAGCCTGCTGAGTCCCTCCTACAAACTCTGCTCTCTGCACAGCCTATGTACAGCACAGTGATGATGTCCGTGCTACTTTTACAAGGCAATATCTGGGGCTATATAGGCATTTGGTGTACACAAAGTAGAATTGTATCTTTAGTGTCTCTTCAATAATATATTTGAATGAAAGTTTTTTGTGTTGCCTGGACTTCTGCTTTAAAAAATAAATAAATAAATCTGATGCTACGTGCAGATGTTTTGATATTATTATTGTGAATAAAATTATATAACTGTTTTTATCGTTATAGATATGAACAGGAGTTTTCTCATCGTTTAGCCCTGCAGGACCAGTTGCGGGAACTGACACATCACGTAGAGGATATAAAACAGATACACGTGAAGGTGAGGAGTCATGTGACACTTTTTTTATTCTGTAAGGTAGTTACAGATTGGCTTCGGTGCCTAAAGCCTCGTACATACCACATTTTTTTTCCGGTTGAATGAAAAAAAAAAAAAAACTAATAATTTTATGTTAGTACAGTGATCTTCCCTGCTTTGTTATTGTGTTCTGACAGGCCCCCCTCCCCCCCTGCCGGAACACTCTGGTCAGTGCTCTCAGCCATTGAGAATGTTGTCCAGGTGACCAAACAAGGACTTTCATGGTAGAATCAGAAAGTTTTATTTTTAATGGATGCTGCAGATTTAAAATATAAAGAATTAGCTTTGAAATGACATTGTAAACTTGAGATGAGATTTTTGTGATTGGGTTTACATATATTTAAAGCGCCACATTACGAACAACCGGTAGTACTACTACTGAGATCCTTCCTATACCGGTACAATGTATGTACATATACGTATACTGTAGGTCATCTGCAAGAGCAGTGATTATGAATTCATAGAAGAGACTTCCCCCTAGAACCTCATCTCACAGCAGCATTAGACAAATTACATGTTTTGGGCACATTTCGGATGTCTTATCGCTTTGCTTTGCCAATAATCATACTCATGGTGCTCATTTTGTGCAAATAACCCTCTCCGTTGCTTGCTGTGGGCCCAGCGCGTTTCAGCATCTCCGCATATAAATAGAAAAGGCTGACACTGGAACTCACATTATCCTTCGTGTAATAGAACTGCTTATCCCATAATGAGAACATTTTTCTTTAATTCCAATATTTCTTGTAGTCGCATTTCTATTTCTGCAGCTGATTTAACTCTCTCTCTCTCTCGCTCTCTTTCTTTCTCTCTTAAATAACACGCTAAACGCCGTGCATGAGCAAAAGGTGGATTCACTTTAAATGTGAACTAGTACTATATGACCAAAAACATTGAGGATAACTGAGCATTATACTATATCAGCTTGTCGGATATCCCCTTCCAAAATAATGGACAGTAATATAAAGCTGCCCCCCATTTGTAGCTATAAGATCCTTCACTTTTCTGGGAAGGCTTTCCACAAGATTTTGGAGTGGCCTGTGCAGATTTGTGGCCATTCACTTCACCACCTTTTGTGATGTCAGGTACTGATCTTGGGTGAGAAGACCTGGCTCTTATTTGGCTTTCCAATTCATCCCAAAGGTGTTCTGTAGAGTTGAGGTCATGGCTCTGTGCAGAGCTGTATCCTGGCCTAGGCCAACAAGGCCCAGGCCTAGGGCAGCACGTTGCAGGGGGGCAGCACGGAAAGAGTCTCCGCCGGCTTGCATTATTAGTGTAGCACTGTTAGTGTAGCGCCAGTCTTATGGGGCGGACTGGGCAGAGAGGCAAGCATTCCGCAACTGTAGGGGGGCGGAGCTTCTAATTTTGACTGTCCTATCATCCTGGACCACAAACCTTCCTCACTGTGCTATATGTTTTCTGCTGTACCATTGGCATGGTTATATCTTTTTAGTCCTCTCCATAAAATTATCAGAATTTTGGGCCTAAAGTAGAACTTTAGGAACACTTTTTTATTTAATTTTGGATAGGGTAAGGTAATGGAAGGGCAGGTCTTTAACAGCAAGGGGTGTGGCCTTGACAGTAAGGGGTGGGTCATATTTAAATTAGGGGTGCATGAGTTTAGTCAGGCCTAGGGCAGCACAAAACCTAAATACATCCCTGGCTTTGTGAAGGCCACTCAAGTTCCTCCACACCAAACTGGTCAAACCATGTCCATTGTGAAGGCCACTCAAGTTCCTCCACACCAAACTGGTCAAACCATGTCCACTGTGATGGCCACTCAAGTTCCTCCACACCAAACTGGTCAAACCATGTCCACTGTGAAGGCCACTCAAGTTCCTCCACACCAAACTGGTCAAACCATGTCTTTGTGGAGCTGGCTTTGTAAACAGGGACACAAAACCACGAGTTTGAATTGCACAATTATCCAAAATGTCTTTGTATGCTGTAGAATTGACAGTCCCTTTTACTGGGTAGACCTGAATTCAATAATGTGAAAGAGTAACCACATACTATTGGTACTATAATAGGGGAGGTAGTCAAGTACCCTTTTTTTTCTTTTTTTTACTTATAAAACTGGGGTGTCCAACCTTTCGACCTTCATTGGCTACTAGACATGTGCACACTGTTTTGTTTTTTTTCGGAATTTAGTTTTCATCCAAAAAATGTATAAAATGAGTTACTCCCAAAATTGGTTTTCATTTATTTTGTTTCGTAAAAAAAAATACATTCTTCCAAAATTCCAAATTAAGGTCAATTGAAGGCTTATGGCGTCTGTCGAATGTTCTAAGAAGATTTGACAAAGCAGATAAACTGTACAATCGTACATTTCCGGTTGAATGCTCTGCCCGCAAGCCATAGTAGAATTCTAATGTTGTATGACTAATAATAACTATATTTATTAATTATTATTACTAGTCAACCAACGTTAGAATTCTTCTATAGCCTATGGGAGGAGCATTTGAACATAAATGTCTGCTCGCGGCGATCGTATGTTTTTAGCTGCTTCGTCAAATCTTTTCTCTCTGTGTCGAATCTTTTCTCTCTATGTCAAATCTTTTTTCTCTATGTCGAATAATATTGGACTAATAGAGTTAGGTTAGGCACATTCAACCACAGGTTCGATTGACACAGATCTCTATTGTCACCGTCATCCTGAATCTTCAATCGATATCCAACTGTTGTCGCAACAAAACGAAAATAAAGCATTTTTTACGTCAGATCTTTTGGATTTCGGATTCTGCACGTTCGTTATCGTTTGTTAAAACGAACGCGAAAATCCCAGAAATGTTGACGAAAATGCATTTGGACGAAAACGAATGCACATGTTTATTGGCTACATTGGAAGAAGAGAAATTGTCTTGGGCCACACATAAAATATACTAACAATAAGGATATCTGATGAATGGAAAAAGTGGGGCAGAACACAAGTTACGGTAACGATCACTGATATAGATAATTTACCTATCTGAGTTTTTCTTTGTAATATTTTATTATTATGAAAGTAAAAAAGGGGAATATTAAACTAGTGCGATATCTGACAGTTTTTGATAAACAAACACATCAATATCTGGTTGGATGGATGGAGTAGCAATTCTCAATGAATTCTCAAGGTGCTCTTTAGATATTTTGGTTCTAATTTTGGTGCTGCCGAAAACTGATGACATGAATAAGGCGTGATTGTGAAGAGTGGGATATTTTTGTTTGGGAAGATAAAACGTATAAAACTCAAAGGCCAGTAACAAGACACTGTCATATTTTTTTTTCTTCGGCCGCACGTGTTCGATAAGTGTAAACACATTTTTACAAAAAATTCAATAAAAAAATCAATAATTTTAAGTTTATTTACGATTTTGTGTTGGGCCATTTGGGCTGCATGTGGCCCACTGGACGCAGGTTGACACCTCTGCTGTAAAGTGTTCATTAAGTCATTGTGCCCAAAAAACTTCCCTATTATTCTTGTATGCAACTTGTATATCATGTTGCACTTTAAACAAGGATTTTCCCAAACAGTCCCCGATGTCGCACAGCTACCACATGAGATTGAAAAAGACGGCATATTAGTTCCCACTGGGCTAATATTCTCAGATGCATTCATTTAAAAGCTTTTAAGAATTTATTCTCCTAGCGGAGAAATTAGTTCAGACATAATTAAGACCTTCAATATGGAATAAGAATGGACTACAGACGGATGAAGGATTTACCATGTATCAAACCAGCAAACAATTTTGTCTGTGCACATCTGAGAATGTTTTTAATGCACGGTTCCATTACAGTGTGAAAAGGGAGTGCGTGGTTCTTGGCATATTAAAGCATATCTAAACCCACAAACAAAATTGTCATATAATACAGCTCGCCTGAGCTTAGTGGCTGCATTTTTTCCCTTTCTCAGACTTATTTTTAACTTTATTTTCATCTGGTGATTCTGTGAACAATATCCCCAATCAAGGGTGACAACACTAAAGCCCTGTACTCACGATGGTTTTGTCTGATAAAAAACGGACCGATGGACCGTTTTCATCGGACGAACCGATCGTGTGTGGGCCCCATCGTTTTTTTTATCCATCGGTGAAAAAAAAAAAAACCTGTTTTAAATTTTTCGTATGGTTAACAAACCGATAGAAAAAAAAGGATTGTCTGTGGGGAAATCCATCAGTCAAAAATCCACGCATTCTCAGAATCAAGTCGACGCATGCTCGGAAGCATTGAACTTTATTTTTCTCAGCACGTCGTAGTGTTTTACGTCACTGCGTTGGACACGATCGGATTTTTAACCGATGGTGTGTAGGCAAGACTGATCAAGGTCAGCTTCATCGGATATCAGCCGAAAAAATCCATTGGATTAGATTCCATCAGATATCCGATCGTGTGTACAGGGCTTAATTTTTTCCTTTATTTTCATCTGGTGATTCTGTGAATAATACACCCCATTCTAGGGTGACAGCACTAACTCTCCCCTGTCTATGGAGAAGCAGCGTTGTATTTATAGTGTTAGTACTACAGAACACATTCTTGGATACTGATTGGATTTCTGTGAGAATTCAACGTTTTTTTTGTTTTTTCTTTGCACCTTCCTGAGAGAGCTGGGACAGGGCCAAGACATGTTCCATGTGGGAATGGGCTGCTTTCTATAGGGGGAGGGGCCAGGAGCCCTGGCGGGGGACCTGAGAAAAGGAGGACTGGGGCTGCTCAGTGCAAAACCACTGCACAGAGCAGGTAAGTATGGCATGTTTGTTATTTGAAGAGATAAAAAATCTGCCTTTAAAGCGGAGGTTCACCCTCAAAATCAACTATTTACCATTAGATCCAGCATACTGCTGACATCTGCAGTATGCTGTTTTTTTTTTTTGCTGTACTTACCGTGTTATCCATAGTTCTAATATGGCTCTGAGCTGATTCCCTGCGGGGAGTAGACATTCCTAAGACGATGCATAGATGATTGACGTGCGCGTACAGCGCGCCACGCCTTCTGAAAATAGCCGACGTGAGACTCGGCTGTTTACGGCGCTATACGCCGCCTGTGCCTGCAGTGTAGAGCTGACTGCGCAGGCGCCGTTAAAAAAGACGAGTCCCGCTTCTAATTTTGACTGTCCTATCATCCTGGACCACAAACCTTCCTCACTGTGCTATATGTTTTCTGCTGTACCATTGGCATGGTTATATCTTTTTAGTCCTCTCCATAAAATTATCAGAATTTTGGGCCTAAAGTAGAACTTTAGGAACACTTTTTTATTTAATTTTGGATAGGGTAAGGTAATGGAAGGGCAGGTCTTTAACAGCAAGGGGTGTGGCCTTGACAGTAAGGGGTGGGTCATATTTAAATTAGGGGTGCATGAGTTTAGTCAGGCCTAGGGCAGCACAAAACCTAAATACATCCCTGGCTTTGTGAAGGCCACTCAAGTTCCTCCACACCAAACTGGTCAAACCATGTCCATTGTGAAGGCCACTCAAGTTCCTCCACACCAAACTGGTCAAACCATGTCCACTGTGATGGCCACTCAAGTTCCTCCACACCAAACTGGTCAAACCATGTCCACTGTGAAGGCCACTCAAGTTCCTCCACACCAAACTGGTCAAACCATGTCTTTGTGGAGCTGGCTTTGTAAACAGGGACACAAAACCACGAGTTTGAATTGCACAATTATCCAAAATGTCTTTGTATGCTGTAGAATTGACAGTCCCTTTTACTGGGTAGACCTGAATTCAATAATGTGAAAGAGTAACCACATACTATTGGTACTATAATAGGGGAGGTAGTCAAGTACCCTTTTTTTTCTTTTTTTTACTTATAAAACTGGGGTGTCCAACCTTTCGACCTTCATTGGCTACTAGACATGTGCACACTGTTTTGTTTTTTTTCGGAATTTAGTTTTCATCCAAAAAATGTATAAAATGAGTTACTCCCAAAATTGGTTTTCATTTATTTTGTTTCGTAAAAAAAAATACATTCTTCCAAAATTCCAAATTAAGGTCAATTGAAGGCTTATGGCGTCTGTCGAATGTTCTAAGAAGATTTGACAAAGCAGATAAACTGTACAATCGTACATTTCCGGTTGAATGCTCTGCCCGCAAGCCATAGTAGAATTCTAATGTTGTATGACTAATAATAACTATATTTATTAATTATTATTACTAGTCAACCAACGTTAGAATTCTTCTATAGCCTATGGGAGGAGCATTTGAACATAAATGTCTGCTCGCGGCGATCGTATGTTTTTAGCTGCTTCGTCAAATCTTTTCTCTCTGTGTCGAATCTTTTCTCTCTATGTCAAATCTTTTTTCTCTATGTCGAATAATATTGGACTAATAGAGTTAGGTTAGGCACATTCAACCACAGGTTCGATTGACACAGATCTCTATTGTCACCGTCATCCTGAATCTTCAATCGATATCCAACTGTTGTCGCAACAAAACGAAAATAAAGCATTTTTTACGTCAGATCTTTTGGATTTCGGATTCTGCACGTTCGTTATCGTTTGTTAAAACGAACGCGAAAATCCCAGAAATGTTGACGAAAATGCATTTGGACGAAAACGAATGCACATGTTTATTGGCTACATTGGAAGAAGAGAAATTGTCTTGGGCCACACATAAAATATACTAACAATAAGGATATCTGATGAATGGAAAAAGTGGGGCAGAACACAAGTTACGGTAACGATCACTGATATAGATAATTTACCTATCTGAGTTTTTCTTTGTAATATTTTATTATTATGAAAGTAAAAAAGGGGAATATTAAACTAGTGCGATATCTGACAGTTTTTGATAAACAAACACATCAATATCTGGTTGGATGGATGGAGTAGCAATTCTCAATGAATTCTCAAGGTGCTCTTTAGATATTTTGGTTCTAATTTTGGTGCTGCCGAAAACTGATGACATGAATAAGGCGTGATTGTGAAGAGTGGGATATTTTTGTTTGGGAAGATAAAACGTATAAAACTCAAAGGCCAGTAACAAGACACTGTCATATTTTTTTTTCTTCGGCCGCACGTGTTCGATAAGTGTAAACACATTTTTACAAAAAATTCAATAAAAAAATCAATAATTTTAAGTTTATTTACGATTTTGTGTTGGGCCATTTGGGCTGCATGTGGCCCACTGGACGCAGGTTGACACCTCTGCTGTAAAGTGTTCATTAAGTCATTGTGCCCAAAAAACTTCCCTATTATTCTTGTATGCAACTTGTATATCATGTTGCACTTTAAACAAGGATTTTCCCAAACAGTCCCCGATGTCGCACAGCTACCACATGAGATTGAAAAAGACGGCATATTAGTTCCCACTGGGCTAATATTCTCAGATGCATTCATTTAAAAGCTTTTAAGAATTTATTCTCCTAGCGGAGAAATTAGTTCAGACATAATTAAGACCTTCAATATGGAATAAGAATGGACTACAGACGGATGAAGGATTTACCATGTATCAAACCAGCAAACAATTTTGTCTGTGCACATCTGAGAATGTTTTTAATGCACGGTTCCATTACAGTGTGAAAAGGGAGTGCGTGGTTCTTGGCATATTAAAGCATATCTAAACCCACAAACAAAATTGTCATATAATACAGCTCGCCTGAGCTTAGTGGCTGCATTTTTTCCCTTTCTCAGACTTATTTTTAACTTTATTTTCATCTGGTGATTCTGTGAACAATATCCCCAATCAAGGGTGACAACACTAAAGCCCTGTACTCACGATGGTTTTGTCTGATAAAAAACGGACCGATGGACCGTTTTCATCGGACGAACCGATCGTGTGTGGGCCCCATCGTTTTTTTTATCCATCGGTGAAAAAAAAAAAACCTGTTTTAAATTTTTCGTATGGTTAACAAACCGATAGAAAAAAAAGGATTGTCTGTGGGGAAATCCATCAGTCAAAAATCCACGCATTCTCAGAATCAAGTCGACGCATGCTCGGAAGCATTGAACTTTATTTTTCTCAGCACGTCGTAGTGTTTTACGTCACTGCGTTGGACACGATCGGATTTTTAACCGATGGTGTGTAGGCAAGACTGATCAAGGTCAGCTTCATCGGATATCAGCCGAAAAAATCCATTGGATTAGATTCCATCAGATATCCGATCGTGTGTACAGGGCTTAATTTTTTCCTTTATTTTCATCTGGTGATTCTGTGAATAATACACCCCATTCTAGGGTGACAGCACTAACTCTCCCCTGTCTATGGAGAAGCAGCGTTGTATTTATAGTGTTAGTACTACAGAACACATTCTTGGATACTGATTGGATTTCTGTGAGAATTCAACGTTTTTTTTGTTTTTTCTTTGCACCTTCCTGAGAGAGCTGGGACAGGGCCAAGACATGTTCCATGTGGGAATGGGCTGCTTTCTATAGGGGGAGGGGCCAGGAGCCCTGGCGGGGGACCTGAGAAAAGGAGGACTGGGGCTGCTCAGTGCAAAACCACTGCACAGAGCAGGTAAGTATGGCATGTTTGTTATTTGAAGAGATAAAAAATCTGCCTTTAAAGCGGAGGTTCACCCTCAAAATCAACTATTTACCATTAGATCCAGCATACTGCTGACATCTGCAGTATGCTGTTTTTTTTTTTTGCTGTACTTACCGTGTTATCCATAGTTCTAATATGGCTCTGAGCTGATTCCCTGCGGGGAGTAGACATTCCTAAGACGATGCATAGATGATTGACGTGCGCGTACAGCGCGCCACGCCTTCTGAAAATAGCCGACGTGAGACTCGGCTGTTTACGGCGCTATACGCCGCCTGTGCCTGCAGTGTAGAGCTGACTGCGCAGGCGCCGTTAAAAAAGACGAGTCCCACTTCGGGTATTTTCTGAAGGCGTGACACGCTGTACGCACACGTCAATCATCTATGCCTGGTCTTAGGAACGCCTATTCCCCGGGGCAGAGAGAACCCGGAAGCCGGTTTAAAACTACGATAATACGGGAAGTACAGCTGGGGGGGAAAAAAATACCAGCATACTGCAGATGTCAGCAGTATGCTGGATCTAATGATATATATTTTGTATAGGGTGAACCCCGCTTTAATATCACTTTAACATAAGGTGACCAGATTTTTTAAATGAAATCTGGGGACATATTATTTTTTTTTACTAGTAATGGCAGCAATCAGAGAGACTCTGCCAATCGCCGCTCGCCTCACAGCCTATCAAGTCTTACTCTCCAGACCCCGGCTACTACTGGGTGGGGGAGCGGAGGAAGATCACTCCGCCAGGGGAAGGAGATAAGCAGGCAGGCGGCTGGCCGGGACTTGAGCCAAGGCAGAAGTACATGCTAGCGGAGATGAATGGGCATGCACCCGAAACTGAAGAAATATTCCCTTCGCTCCGACCAGCATATGATCATCAGAAAGGGGCACAGATAATAGAAAAAAAATACACTCCCTAAGCAAGTAGAGGTGCGGTGGAGCAGGGGCGTGCAATTCAGATTTTTGTTTTTAATCCTGCACTGACTGTCTTTGAAATTGCCCCAGCCTCTGTTCAAATCCAATCCAGGGACAAAAGCCGGGGACAGACTTAGTCCGGGGAGAGTGTCCTCAATCCGGGGACTGTCCCCAGAAACTGGGGATGTCTGGTCACCCTACTTTAACACCTACATGTCTCTCTCCACAGCCTGTGACTGGACAGTAAAAGGAGAAGTAGCAGACTAATGAGTTCATATCTCTGTCACTCTGCTCTCTTCTCCTATACATGTGTCCAGGGCAGGACTTAGGGTGGTGGGGCCCCTGGGCTTGAGTGTTGAAGGGGCCCCCTGGAGCGAGGGGGGGGGGATCATAGTTGTTGAGCGGGGGGGTGCGCATTAAAGTTGTTGAGGGGGGCGAAATTGAAGTTGTTGAGCGGAGGGGGCATTAAAGTTGTTGAGTGGGGGGGCATTAAAGTTGTTGAGCAGGGGGGGTGACTCTCATCTGTGCACGGAATGTGTCGGCTCTCTTCCCCACAACGCTCTGGTTCCTCCTGGGGGGAGGTTTTGCAGTTGTTCAGCGGAGGGGGAGTGCCTCTCACCTGTGCCGACAGCCAGGGCCACAGTCATTAGCCCGGCAGTCCTCCACACACCGCTCCAGTTCCTCCTGCTTCTGTGCTGCCTCCTTATTGCAGTGCGGGAAAATTAACCCTTTCGCGGGACTGCGGGAAGAAGCAGAAAGTCCCGCAGATTCTGTGCGTGTTGGGAGGTATGCGCAGGGCCGCCATCAGGCATGGGCCCCCTGGAGCAGAGAACCGGGGGGGGGGGGGGTGCTGCCTCCTGAGATTGAGAAGCGGGGGGGCTGCCGCAAATTGAGAAGCAGGGGGGGACTTTACAAAAAAAAGAATAAATAAATAAAAAAAAAAAAAAAAATATATATATATATATATATATATATATATATAAAGGGGGTAGCCATCCGGGGCCCTGGGGATCTCTGGGCCCTTTAATAAAAAGAAAAAAAAACTCTGGGCCCTTTAATAAAAAAAATAAAAATAAACATTTATAAAAAATATAAAGAAAATGTAAATTTATATATAAAAATATATAAAAAACATATTTCTTTTATAAAAAAAAAAGTGGGGGTTGCTGTCCGGGGGCCTCCGGGCCCCTGGGGACTTCCAGACCCTTAAAAAATAAAAAAATAAACATTTATAAAAAAGGGAGTTTGCCATCCGGGGGCCCTGGGGACCTCTGGGCCTTTAAATAAAAAATAAAAAAATATAAACAAAAATAAAAAAATAAACATTTATTAAAAAAAAGGGGGGGTTGCCACATGGGGCCCTGTGGACCTCTGAGCCCTTTAATAAAAAAAAAAAAAAAAAAAAATATATATATATATATATATATATATATATATATATATATATATATAACATGTATTTTTTTTTTATAAAAAATGGGGGGGTTGCCATCCAGGGGCCCTGGAGACCTCTGGGCCCTTTAATAATAATAATATAAATATATATATATATATATATATATATATATATATATATATATATATATATATATATATATATAAAAAAACATATTTTTTTATAAAAAATAAATAAAAAAAGTATGGGTTGCTGTCCGGGGCCCTGGGGGCCTCCGGGCCCCTGGGGACCTCCGGACCCCTAAAAAATGTTTTCTTTAGAGGGGCCCCCTATTGTGCGGGGCCCATGGGCTTGAGCCCAGTCAAGCCCAATGGTAAGTCCGGCCCTGCATGTGTCCCTTATGTGTCCCACATCTGACTGGCTGCTTTTTCTGCTTCTTTCCCCTTCCCCCTCTGACTGAAAAAGGCAGACAAGCCAAAATCAAAGACTTACCTTGCTTGTATTAACAAATGATATATATATTGAATGATATATTAATAAATACATAGCTGTGTTCATTTGTATCTGGAGCTCAGCTGTGAATTTCATTTCTCATTCTTTTGACCACATTTGCAGGAGACACAAGAGCTGCGAGCCCAGGTTGCCCAGTCACAAGTACTTGTGTTGCAGTTGGAAGATAAGTTGCGCTCTATTAGCCGAGGAGGCCCGGCGCTGGTGGAGGCAGTACAGAGAATACAAGAGGCCAGCGAGGCTGAAGTAAAGCGACTACACAGTGAAACAGAAAGTGTTTATAACCAGAATGTAAGTGTGTATTAAAAGCCTGTAGAGTGGGAAGGTATGTAATGAATGTATAATGATGCATGATTTGCATAGAAATATGTGATATAGTGCTGGGATAGATCCTGCCATCTGTCCGCACTTCAATCTAGAATGGTAAGGCTATAAATGGTTCTTCATATAAAGATGCTTTGCGTTTTTGATTAGTGGGGGTGGGGTTACTGTGCTAGAAGCAATGAGCTCCTCAGGATGTCAGTTATGATATTCGGAATATCTCCCTTCGCCTGGAGCTGAAATTTCTGTTTTCTGTGAAGGAAAGGATGGAGTATCGTGTATGGACTCAGAAAAACGGTGTGTGTCCCATTGTTCTAAGATTAAACAAATATCCTCTGTTAGATATATACTCATCTATGGCTAGCCTAAAGCCCAGTACACACAATGGGCCAGATTCTGGTAGAATCCGCGGCGGCGTAGCGTAAGCCATTTACACTACGCCACCGCAACTTACTGGAGCAAGTGCTCCGTAGTTTGCGGCGGCGTAGTGTAAATGGCCCGGCGTATCCCGGCGTAATTCAAAGGGGGCGGCTTGTATTTAAATTAAGCGCGCCCCCGTGTCGATCGAACTGTGCATGTGCCGGCCGGGAAAAAAGCCCAGCTCACGTCGGAAAACGCCTTTGAAACCGACGTGAAAACGACGTGATCGCCACTTGCGCAATGCCCTATTCGCGAACGACTTAGTAAAACGACGTAACCGACGGAAAAAGACGACGCTGACCTGACGCCATACTTAACATTGCATACGACGGAACTTCGTAAGCCTACCCCTCATAAAGCAGGGGTAGGTTTACGCTTACGGAAACGACGTAAACGACGACAAGGCGGCGTAAAAACGTTCGGTGTATTAGGCTCATTTGCATAGGCAAATGAGAAATCAACATAAAGGCCACCTAGCGGCCAGCGAAGTAATTACATCTAAGATCCGACGGTGTAAGTGTTTTACACCTGTCGAATCTTCGCTGTATCTATGCGTAAATGATTCTATGAATCAGACGCATAGATACCCGGGGGAAAAAACAGAGATACGACAGTGTTTCCTGCGATACACCGTCGTATCTCTTTTGAGAATCTGGCCCAATGAGATTATTGGACAAATGAACATCCGTTTTTTTGCACGCGTTTTGTGCATAGATTACTAAAGTCCAAAAATTCTCGTAGAACACAAAAAAAATTGGTAGTGATGTAATGTATTTGTATTGTATTTTCGAACGTAAACTGTACTACTTAAACGAATATCGGACAATCTGGTATCGTACAAGCAAAATTTTCACGTTTGTCTTTTTGGAAAATTTCGAAAAGCTGTGTACTAACGATCAGATTATTGCACGATCGCGTCAAAAACTTAATTTTTTGTCCGCTTTCCTCATCGTGTGTTCCAGGCTTTAGATCAGGGATCCTCAAACTACGGCCCTCCAGCTGTTGCGGAACTACACTTCCCATGAGGCATTGTAAAACTCTGACATTCACAGACATGACTAGGCATGATGGGAATTGTAGTTCCTGAACACCTGGAGGGCCATAGTTTGAAGACCCATGCTTTAGATATATATTTAAAGCCCTTTCACACTGAGGCGGTTTTCAGGCGTTTTAGCCCTAGAAATATCCTCTAAATAACGCCTGAAAACCACCTCCTATTCATTTCATTGTGTCTTTTACCACTGGGGCGGTGCGCTTGCAGGGCATTTTGGTTTAAAGCGCTCCCAAAATGCCCTGCCCATTGAAATTCATTTATTTAAGCTCTTCCGAAGCACCGCAACATAGGCATTTTTAACTCCTTCTTACGCCATTAGCGGGGGTTAAAAGTGCTCTGAAAAGCCTTAAGTTCAGTGTAAAAGGGGAGGGAGGGGGTACATGTCAACCTGAACCTGCAGTCTTCTTCATCGCTGTTGTCATATCCACCATGGCAGAAGGGGAGCAGGGCATGACAGATCTCAAAAGGATGGTTGGAAAGCACTTGTTACACACGGTGGAGGAGCCACAAGAGATGAGGACGTCTACTTTTACACCTCCCGCTCAGCACCCCTGGTAAAGGGAATAGGTGGCGCAAGGGTACGGATTGGCACAAGTGCCTCGTAGTTCTTGCCAGAAACTGGTACAGGTAGACATGTGTATCTGAACCAGTAGCTTCCCCTCAGAAGATAACAAAGAGAAGCCTGGACACAAGGATAACAGGCCAGAACTCCCCAACAGAGCGGTTACAAGCACAGGAATAGTGGTCAGGTGGTAGACTGCCGCAAAGACTGTGACCTGTGTGTAGACAGGAGTGTTGTCTGAGAGAATGCAGGGTTGAGATGACTGTGACAGAAAGTCAAGACTGGTCCCACGCCAAGTAAGCTTGAGTCAGCAACTGCCAACCAGATCAAGTGCAATAATGTAGGCAGAAGCATAGTCAGGGTTCAGATCAGGGTCAGTAACAGATGAGTAGGCAAAAGAATATCTACTGTATGTGCAAGCTGGGGTGTGTAGAGTGGCGGATATCAGAAACAAGTTAAGGCAAGCCAGGTTGGTAATGGGTAGTCAGGTACAGTGTCACAAATTTCACAGGAACACTGCAGACAAGACAGCAATGTCTATATACAGTTGTTAAAAAAATAGCCTACTTGGCAATAGCATTAGTGACTGGTGCACATGCACGTTCTTGTACACACGTACGTGCACTCTCTTAAAGAGCACTACAGAACTGTAAAAAACAATAATGATTTTTTTTTAAATCAGTATTGAACCCAAAAGCAAACATTTATTATATTGAAGCTTAGAAAGTTCTTAGATATGATGGCTGTATTAGATTTCTTTTTTTAGACTATTTTCATCTGTTGATCTGGCCAGTATGTTGTTTTTCAAAAAACAAGCTCTCTTGCAGATGCAGATCAGTTACAGGGATGAGACAAACCATTTACCAATGACAGGGGTGCTTACAGTGATCATATTTTATTCATTTATTTAAAACCTTTATCACAAAATGAAAAATGCTGTTAAAGTATTAGCTTGGGTTTGGCTTCAAATTGTTAGCGCATTTAAATCTGCCAGTACATCTGACACTCCCCTCCCCCCATACTGACAATGCTGCTGTTCAAAGGCATCTGTTGCTTCTTCATCCATGGTGGGGGCACTCTAATACAGGATGTGTGTTACTGGTTATATTACCAGGTGGAAACAAAGGGAAAATGTCTAAAAATAATGCAGCCAATGATTAATAAGCTGCAAAATATTGCATTTTTGATTTCGGGTTTAATACTGCTTAGGTAACTTTACAAGTCTGCATGTAAAATAAATTGAAAATAGTCAATACTATTTTAGATGTAACGACTATTTTAATGTCCAACGTGATAATACAATTAATTTATATATTATTTTGTTGTATGGTTGTAACCCTGATAAAGGGACAGATTTCTGGAGCCTGAAACACATTTGCTCTGTTTTAAAATCATCTTTACTATCATACATCAGAATAAATTTACCTATGGAGTGGCACTTGAATATTAAATTTCGCTAACTACAATACAAACCAAGGAAACTCTAACTATATTGGTGTGTAGAAGCTGCCAGCCAACAATCCAAATACTCAGTCAAAACACCACTGGATAAGAAGCATCAACATTTTAGGGGTCCAGCGCTACGGATCCATTATCTTAAGGCAGATCCGTTGCCACTAGTCCGCCAGCTCAGCGGGAGATCCCTCTGTTGATCTCTACTGAGCCGGCGGATGACCGCCCCCCCCTGCTCACTGAGCAGGAGAGGCTTGTCGAGCGCCTCTGCTTGTCTATGGAGAGATCGGATGAAAATGGACAGCGGATTGGACATGGTCATCGCTGAAATCCGACGCTCCATAGACTTGCATGGAGAGCCCGTTTCAGGTCCACCGGGAAAACTGACAGGTGGACCTAAATGGTCCGTCCGTGTGAAAGGGGCCTGAAGCAGAAAAAAAAGCAAACAAGCTATTTATTACAGAAGAGACATGCAATGTGTCTTCTTCAATAAAATAACTATACCTGCCTGCTTGTGGTGTTCTGTAGAATGTACACTGATCTGCGTGTACACAGTTCAATTTACATTCTCTGCCATGGTGACTGACATCATCCCATGCTACATCATCCAGCAATACGGCCAAATCCTGGCACCTGAAAGAAGATGGGGAGGAGATCCTGTTGAGTAGGAATGAGCCAAACTGCCCTGGGTTCAAATGCCAAACCTCTTTGAAATTATTGGGAGCCAAATCTATCAAATTAAAAATTCCCAAATTACTGTCTAATTGCAAATGGTTGTCATAAAAAGAGCATGGAGGGTGGGCACTGCCCTGTGGAACATGTACAAATGCAAAGTACGTCTTTCAAAATGCTATTTGGCTGGGAACAGTAATATTATTTAAGCACTGATGTTTCAAAGGAATAAAAAGTGTTTTACTTTCCTTGCTCACCTCTTTTAAAAAAAAAAAAAAAAAAAAAGAAGATGCACACAGACCCCTGCAAAGGTCCCCGAAAAAATATCTCTGAGCTGTCATTGGCAGTTGATGGGAAGGGACAGGGATAGTGGTGGCCATGTGCCCATATTTAGGCAATGATGTCACCCTCTATTCCCACCCCTTTGTTTACATTGTTGGTTGAGGATTCCTGCCCATATAAGTCATGGAGTGGGTGATATCAGTGGTTGGTAGGGACGCGGCGGGTGCAAGCAACTGCTGCTTCCTTAGCAATCATTAACAGCCTGAAGCTGTGTTGTTCGTCCACACCATTTACAGTTCTGTTGAACATCCAAACAGCACTTATGTGTTCTTGATTATGTTCAGGCCCAACACTCATCTCTACCAGCATGGGACCTCGTGGATGTTGGACTGTTGGAGAGGAGGTAAGTACAAGTATTGTGGAATGTATTCCACTAAAAGTTGGTAATGCTCTTGACAGACTGCATCGTATATGTAATTTTATTTTTACCCATACTTTAGAGGAGAATTCCAGCCTAAGCTTTTTAGGCTAGGCTTTTCCTCTGGGTCACAGGAGTGCAATCCCTTTTGCACTCCTGTTACCCGTTTTCTGCAGAGAACGGTCTGAAGTTCGCTCTCCGCTGACATCACCAGGATCAGTCAAGGCAGGGCATCATCCCGATTTCCGAAGTCTGGATCCGCAACCTGCCTCCACTAATGGTAGTCTCAGCGCCTCAGCAAGCCACTGAGACAGCTGCTCCCTGCCCCTCCGCAGCTCAGCACTCCAATGAGTGTGGAAGAGAGGAGAGCTGCTGACTGACAGCTAGCAGCTCTCTTCTCGGGGAGGAGTGAGAACCGAGGCATGGGCGATGTTTGATGGCTTGGTTCTCGCCGGAGGAGAGCTGCAGCATCGGTCTGATGCTGCATCCACCTAGGTAAGTATGGTTAGAGAGAAAAAAATAAAAAACATACTTCTCTTTTAAACCTATTTTTCTGCATGCTACTTTTCACACACCTTGGCAGAAATACATTTCACAATGACAGGTACATAGGTCGGCATATGAATGACCATTTTGATAGGTTCATGGATTGCATTGGACTCCCCTCTGGAGGAGAGTCAATTATTTATATATGTCAGCATATGAACAGCCCTTCCCTATAGACAGACAGCTGAGCTGCTAATTTTAGCTTTCTTTTCCTTTCCTATGAAGCTGAGTTATGTAATCGGGTTTGTGTCACAGCAAGGCAGGGTTGGCACTTACTAACAGGAGATAAAATGTGCAACTTTATTGTGCGCTCTGCTGCTGCTTAATAGATGGAGACCATTGAGGAAGAGAATAGGGAAATGGAAAAGGATGCCAATCTCATCAACACACCTCCCTTACTGTGCAAATGTATCTATTAGGGGTGAAGATTTAACCATCTGAAGGACAGTATGTCTGTTTTTAGACAGCATATTCACCTTTTATTCAATCTGTGTCCCATTGGAAAGACTTCCCTTCATTTCCTGTCCTGTAGGCACAACATAAAGTGAGCAGAAATCAATCTAATATCTACTAAGAAAAATCCTGCTGCTAGAACAGGTGTTCTCATTGGAAGATTTCTCCTTTATTCCTTTATTGGGAAATAAATAGAAACCCTGGTGACAAAGTCCTTCAATGGAAAAAAACAAGTCCTTTATTAAAAAAAAGTCCCTAAGGGCCCGTTAAGGTCCACCTGGCAGTTTTTTAGGCGGACCTGAACGGGCGCTACGTGCACCTCTATGGAGCCGCGGATGACATCGGTGACATGCCCGCCGACATCCGACCCGCTCCGATCTGCCAAAGTGTGATGGAGGAAAACCCTACTTTTCCATCCATCTGACGGATCAGATCGGATGAAGACGGACTCTATTGTCCATCGTCATCCGATCCCCCATAGGGGAGAGACCTGTCATATGCCTGCTCAGCGGGGATCGACGGAGCGATCCCCACTGAGCAAAGTGCAGGCCGCACATGGACAGCCTCGTGAAAGGGCCCTTAGGCCTCGTACACACGATCAAATCTGTCTGCTGGAAACGGTCTGCAGACAGATTCGATCGTGTGTACGGGCAAACAGACGGATTTGGCCACCCGACAGATTTCAAAGCATGCTTTGAAATCTGTCGGCTGGGAACCCGTCCGCCCGACATGTCTGCTGGTTAGTATGCTAACCAGCAGACATGTCTTCTCGCACACGCGCCGAATGGTTTCGACGCATGCGCGGAAGTGTTTTACTTCCTGGTGCGGTGACGTGGCGGCGTCAACGTCACCGCCACGTCACCGCCACGTCAGCGCGCTGTCTGCTGGCGGGGATTTTGGTTTGCTCGCGTGTACACGCGAGCAAACCAAAATCCCAGCAGACAGATCTGTTCAAGTCTGTCGGACAGACAGATTTGAACAAATCTGTCTGCTTGTGTGTACGAGGCCTATGACTAATGATGTGTACACACAAGAAAACCGTGGATTTGCATACAGACGATCTGAATTTCCGACAAGAACTTTTCCCGTCGGAAAATTTGAGAACCAGCCCTCAAATTTTTTGCTGTTGGAAATTCCATCAGAAAAAGTCTGATAGTGAATACACACGGTTGGAATTTTGTGTGTAAGCGGCATTATAGGTGTTCCATCTCACCCCTCTTAATCACAGTGGCAAAAATCTGCATCCCGCTTTTTTGGAAACGGGCACAGGCTCCACCCATAGTCATATGGTTGAAAAGAGTGTCTGAAATGAATGGGATGGAGGACTTGGCGGCCACTGAGAGGGGCCTCTGAGATAAATTCCTCAAGAATAGGCAAGTATCTGATGAGTACAAAGCCTTGCTGAATTAATTTAGCCTAAATGGAGATTGTACCAATGAGCGTCTGCTGAGTTGGTGTTTTGACTGGACAATCCCCCCCCCCCCCCCCCACCATTTTTTTTTCTTCCCATGTCGTTATTTTTCCAGGTTACAAAAAAAAAAGAAAACCCTTACAGGGTACAGATACTCTTAAGTGCCGGGCCTCCTGGAATGTTCTTTTCCTTTTCCATGTATTGTTTATGACCTCACTTGTTTCTCAGTGCTGTGATTTTTTTTAATGAGTGATATATTTTGAAATGAGTATCATCAGTCTCTGTATTTTCTATGAGTTGTCTTAACTACTTGCCGACCAGCCGCCGTCATTATACTGCGTCAGGTCAGCAAGATCCCGCAAACCATCGTAGCTGTACGTCAGTCCCTTTAAGCAGGACAGCAGGCAGGCGCGCGTGCCGTCGGAGGGGGTGCTGATGCTTGTGACCAGCGATCGCAATGACCGTCGGCCGTGAGGCAGAACAGGGGCGTGTGTGTGTGTGTGTGTGTGTAAACACACACATCCCTGTTCTGTTCTGTGAGGAGAGAGATCATGAGTTCCTAAAAGCTAGGAACCATGATCTGTCTTTTCCCCAAGTCAGTCCCTTCCCCTCACAGTTAGCACACACTAGGGGACACAATTAACCCCTTGATCACTCCCCCTTCCCTGACAGTGAGATTTTTACATTAATCAGTGCATTTTTATAGCACAGATCGCTGTATACATGCCAATGGTCCCAAAAATTTGTCAAAAGTGTCCGATGTGTCCGCCATAATTTCACAGTCCTGATAAAAAATGCAGATCGCCCCTATTTCTAGTAAAAAAAATATATATAATAAAAATACTATAAATCTATCCCCTATTTTGTAAACGCTTTAACTTTTGCACAAGCCAATCAATATACACTTATTATGAAAGAAATAAGACTAATGCGGGTCAGGATAGGCACAATAAAAATCTTAATGGCTTTTGTATGAATACATTTCATAATTTTGAACATACTACACCATATCAAGCCCTTTATTTTAAGAACTATTTCACCTCATTGGGGAAAGAAAGCAGCAGGAGAGCTGCGGAAAGAGGAGAAGCTTCTCAGATCTGGGAAACTACATGCTGATACCCCTATAGGCAATGATTACAGCTTGTTCCGGTAAGCGTATATTTTGTAAAAAGGTGGTGGTAACACAACGAGTGGAAGAGTCACTAATATTTGGTCGATTTAATACATGGAATTTGCAATAGTTTCACTCTGAAGAGAAAAAGGACTTTTTCTTTGCACTTTTCACCTATTGAACTTTATTCTTTTTATTGACATTTTTTGGGTTGGAGCACTTGTTTGTTTTGGCGCACATTGGTTATTTATTTGTTATTCATTTGATTTATTTTGGTTATGCATATTATCTGGTGGATTTGATTTATATTTGTGTGTGTATATATATATATATATATATATATATATATATATATATACACATTTTTTGGGACATATATAAATCTGTTGGTGTATCATATTCACATTTACCAATCTACAGGATCAGCGCATATATAATTTTTTCTTTCATAATTCTACACTCCTTTTTAGAAGTGTTCACTAAAACTGCAGCAGAACACTTGATAAAAACAATATTGATGAGCGCCGGTGACACAACACACACAATATACACTTATTGCGATTTTTATTAACAAAAGTATCTATGTAGAAGAATACATATCGGCCTAAACTTAGAAAAATGACCTTTTTGTAAAAAATAAATAAAAAAATTGGGGATATTTATTATAGCAAAAATTGTCGCTCTTTGTTTGTTTATAGCGTAAAAAGTAAAAATTGCAGAGATGATTAAATACCACCAAAAAAAAGTCGATCGATTGATCAACTTGATACATTAATCCTGCCTTACACTGCACAGCTTAATGAGAGTTCTGAGCCCTGATTGGTGGGAAGGGACACACCCCCTCCTTACAGTACACAGGGAACATACACAGGTGTTAATCACAGGCTGTGTGCTGGAGCTATCCTCCCCCATCACCAATTATCTCTTGAACTCAGGAAAATATGTCAGAAGTGACACATGCAGAGAAATAAGGCAGTGGAGAGAAAACACACTTGGTGCATTGAATAGAAACAATAACACAGTATGCCATGTTTCCCCAAAAATAAGCCTGGGTCTTATATTAATGTTGGCAACCAAAAACACAGTAGGGCTTATTTTTAGGGTAGGGCTTGCCAATTAATGTGCTATCTTCTCCCCCCTCTCCCTCCCTCCCTGCGTGTTAGGAATCCTCTCTATTACAGTAGTATATAATGTAAAAGGTGTATGTTTTTGTAATCTAATTGTCTCAAATACCTTCTTATAGCGACATTCAGTGCGTCTGTGACCCGCTAAAGCTGTTTTCTCCTCTCGGAGCACTGCAAAAAGAGGGGGCCCGAGTGCTTGGATTGGGGATGAGAGCTCCGGCAGGCTATGGAAGCACAGAGTGGAGCTCAGCTAATGCCCAGCTACTCTCCTCGTCTCCCAGCTGTCAGCGGGGCATTAGCTGAGCTCCGCTTGGTGCTTCCATGGCCCGCCGGAGCTCTCTTCCCTGATCCGAACACTGCAGAAGGGGATCCCCCACTGACAGCTGGGAAAGGAGTTAAAGAGGAGAGCAGCGGGAGATCAGCTGAGCACCACTCGGTGCTTCTGTGACCCATTGAAGCTCTCTTTCCCGAACCAAGCACTGCGGGAGGGGGGGGGGCGAGATACCCCCCGCTGACAGCTGAGAGAAGAGGAGAGCAGCGGGAGATCAGCTTTTGATTTTGCCACAATTAGATTACAAAAACACAAACCTTTTACATTATTTACTACTGTAAAAGAGAGGATTCTATCAGTTTACAACTACTTTAAACTAGGGCTTATTTTTGGGGTAGGGCTTATATTCCGACCATGTGTATGCTCCATCCAACATTTTCTGTCAGAATTTCCACCAGCAAAAGCCAGCAAAAGATTGAGAGCAGGTTCTCTATTTTTCCAACGGAAAAAGTTCTTGTTGGAAAATCCGCTTGTCTATATGCAATTTCGATGCGCAAATAAACACGCATGCTCAGAATCAAGCAGAAAAGCCAAACTGCCTATTGAAGTTCATTGATCTCGGCTCGTCGTACGTGTTTTACGTCACCGCGTTCTTGAAGATTTGTGTGACCGTGTGTATGCAACACAAGTTTGAGCCAACATTCCGTCAGAAAAAATCCACGGTTTTCTTGTCGGAATTTCCGATCGTGTGTACGGGCCATATGTCTTATTTTCAGGGTAGGTCCTACTTTTGGGGAAACACAGTAAAAGGTTATGCTTTGTTCATATTTCATGTCTGAGGTCTACAACCATTTTGAGTTAGTTAAAAATAAAAGTTTATGGCAATGTGTGAGGCCCCGTACACACGACCGAGCTTCTCGGCAGAATCCAGCGAGAAGCTCTCTGGGAGACATATTCTGCAGAGGTTCTCGGTCGTGTGTACACTTCCGACGAGCGTCCCGTCAGGAAGCTCGTCGAGCCAAAAAAGAGAGCACGCTCTCTTTTTCCTCGTTGTTCAATGAGGACTTTGGCTTGACGAGCTTTTCCGACCGCTCATCGGGAACCTTGTCGGGCGGAACGATGAGTTTAGCCCGACGAAGTTCTCGTACGTGTGTACGCGGCCTAAGAACAACACATTGTACCACCCCTATTAGCGTTCAGGTTAGTCTGAGAAAACACCAATGCTATTCTGTCCCAATGCTGGATGGAATATGACAAAAGGTGTATTTTCAATGAAACCATGTGGTCATATATTAGTATTGTATGTTTAATCTGCCTGCATATTATACTGTACAGCCTGCAATAGAACAATGTAATGTAGGCAGAGCTTTTTTTCTCAGAAAATAGGTACAGGAACTCAACCACAACCCGGTCAGATTTCACAAACAGTAGAAGGGTCTTAACCACTTGACCACTGGGCACTTAAACCCCCTTAATAACCAGACCAATTTTCAGCTTTCGGTGCTCTCACAGTTTGAATGACAATAACTCAGTCATACAACACTCTAACCAAATGAAATTTTTGTCCTTTTTTTCCCACAAATAGAGCTTTCTTTTGGTGGTATTTGATCACCTCTGCGGTTTTTATTTGTTTCGCTATGAATGAAAAAAGAACGTAAATTTTGTAAAAAAATGAATTTTTCTTCATTTCTATTATAAAATTTTGCAAAAAAGTAATTTTTCTTCATAAATTTGGCCTAAAATGTATACTGCTACATATCTTTGGTAACAAAAAAAAAAAAAATTGGATAATATTTAGTCTGGGTGAAAGTTATGGGGTCTACAAGCTATGGTACCAATTACTGAAAATTGATCAATTTGATCACATCTGATGTACTGACAGCCTCTCTCATTTCTTGAGACCCTAACATGCCAGAAAAGTACAAATACCCCCCAAATGACCCCTTTTTGGAAAGAAGACATTCCAAGGTATTCAGAAAGAGGCATCGTGAGTTTTTTGAAGTTGTCATTTTTTCCCCACAATTCTTTGCAAAATCAAGATTTTTTTATTTTAATTTTTTTTCCACAAAATGTTCATATTATTAGGTTATTTCTCACACACAGCATATGCATACCACAAATTACACCCCAAAACACATTCTGCTATTCCTCCCGAGTATGGCGATACCCCATGTGTGAGACTTTTACACAGCGTGGCCACATACAGAGGCCCAACATGCAGGGAACGCCATCAGGCGTTCTGGAACACCCAGACCAATTCTGACATTTCTCTCCTACATGGAAAAATCATCATTTATTTGCTAGAAAATTACATAGAACCCCAAAACATTATATATGCTTTTTTAGCAAAGACCCTAGAGAATACAATGGCGGCCGTTACAACTTTTTATCTCGCATTGTATTTGCACAGCAATTTTTCGAACGCGTTTTTTTTTGGAAACAAAACAGTTTTGTGCTTAAAAAAAAAAAAAACAGTAAAGTTAGCCCAATGTTTTTGCATAATATGAAAGATGAAGTTACGCCGAGTAAATAGATACCCAACATGTCACCCTTCAATATTGCACACGCTTGTGGAATGGCGCCAAACTACGCGACTTAAAAATCCCCATAGGCGACGCTTTAAATGTTTTTCCTGGTTACATCTTTTTAGTTGGAGAGGAGGTCTAGGGCCAAAATTATTGCTCTCGCTCTAACGTTCGCAGCGATACCTCACATGTGTGGTTTGAACACCGTTTTCATATGTGGGCGGGACTTACGTGTGCGGTCGCGTCTGTATACGAGCACACGGGTACAGGGGCGCTGTAATTTTTTTTTTTTTTTTTTATTGTTCATTTTACTTTATTTATTTTAGTTTGACACCTTTTTCCCCAAAAATAAATGTTTTGGTTACTTTTATTCCTATTACAAGGAATGTAAACATCCCTTGTAATAGGAATATAGCATGACAGGTCCTCTTTACAGTGAGATATGGGGTCAATAAGACCCCACATCTCCCCTCTAGGCTGGGAAGCCTAAAAAAAAAACGATTGCAGAGTATTGCGCGGGGGAGTATTGCGCGGGGGAGTATTGCGCGGGGGTACTGCAGAGTATTGTGCGGGAGTATTGTGCGGGAGTATTGTGCGGGAGTATTGTGCGGGGTACTGCGGGGTATTGCGGAGTACTGCGGAGTATTGCGGGGTACTGCGGAGTATTGCGGGGTACTGCGGAGTATTGCGGGGTATTGCAGAGTATTGCGGGGTATTGCGGAGTATTGCGGGGTACTGCGGAGTATTGCAGAGTATTGCGGGGTACTGCGGAGTATTGCGGGGTACTGCGGAGTATTGCGGAGTATTGCGGGGTACTGCGGAGTATTGCGGGGTACTGCGGAGTATTGCGGGGTATTGCAGAGTATTGCGGGGTATTGCGGAGTATTGCGGGGTACTGCGGAGTATTGCGGGGTACTGCGGAGTATTGCGGGGTACTGCGGAGTATTGCGGAGTATTGCGGGGTACTGCGGAGTATTGCGGGGTACTGCGGAGTATTGCGGGGTATTGCAGAGTATTGCGGGGTATTGCGGAGTATTGCGGGGTACTGCGGAGTATTGCGGGGTACTGCGGAGTATTGCGGGGTACTGCGGAGTATTGCGGGGTATTGCAGAGTATTGCGGGGTATTGCGGAGTATTGCGGGGTACTGCGGAGTATTGCGGGGTACTGCGGAGTATTGCGGAGTATTGCGGGGTATTGCAGAGTATTGAGGAGTATTGGGGGTATGCAGAGTATTGAGGAGTATTGGGGGTATGCAGAGTATTGGGGGGGGGTATGCAGAGTATTGGGGGGGGGTATGCAGAGTATTGGGGGGGGTTATGCAGAGTATTGGGGGGGGTATGCAGAGTATTGGGGGGGTATGCAGAGTATTGGGGGGGGTATGCAGAGTATTGGGGGGGGTATGCAGAGTTTTGGGGGAGGTATGCAGAGTTTTGCGCAGGGAAGGAAGGAGTTAATGCAGGGATGGCTGAGCAGGGATGGATGGATCTGTGACTGCAATAGTCACAGATCCATCCCACACTGCTGCAGCCATCCGCGCTCTCCTCTCACGCTGTACCGATCGGTACAGCGAGAGGAGGGAAGAACCGGCGTCAGCAAGTGACGCGGTTTGTTTACATGTGATCACGCCGTCATTGGACGGCGCGATCACGTGGTAAGGAGCCGCCACCATTGGCTCCTTACCGAGATCACTGACGCTGCGGGTCCCGTGGACCCGCCGAGCGCCGTGACCGCGTGTGCGCGCCCGCTCGGGCGCGCGGATCTGACGCACGTCAGATTTGTTTACACACGTGGTCGCGCCGTCATTGGACGGCGCGATCACGTGGTAAGGAGCCGCCGCCATTGGCTCCTTACCGCGATCATCGGTGCTGCGGGTCCCGTGGACCCGGTGAGCACCGGTGATCGCGTGTGCGCGCCCGGTTGGGCGCGCACACCTGACTCTAACGGAGGACGTCCATGGACGTCCTGTTAGAGTACAGGAACCGCCCTATAGCCGTATTTCGGCTATAGGGCGGTGATTAAGTGGTTAAAGGGGCATTAAATACCAGAATTGCATTACATACAGAGTGCAGAGTTCAGGGGGTTACAAAGCTGTCACTTGTAAACACAGAAACCAGACTTCTGTGTTTACAAGTGATTGTGGTGAGCAGGCACCAAAGGGTCTGAGCCAAAGGTGGTGGAACTGAGTTCCCCCAAGTTCCCCCAGAAAAAAAGCCCTGAATGTAGGGCTCTGTGCCATTGTATAGAAATTGATTTGATTATATAGGTTTTCCTCACTTTATATAGCTTTGGTAAATGTAAATTAGATTTTACAGGGATTGTACATTCAGGTTGTAGTGTGTATGGCAAACATTATGCTCCATGGACACAGAAGCTGATAAACTGTAGTTTATTGGTGTTTTGGCGTTTTTTTTAAAAAAGCCCATAAACTGAACACATGGGTATTTTTTAGCGTTAATAAACTTTGGAGTTTATTGGCCTTTATGTGAACGGCCGAAATTTGCGTTCGAAGTGCCGTTTTTTAGCGAAAAAAATAAAAATAAACGATCAAAAACGCTGCTCGTCAGCGTTTTTTCTAGCGTTTTTTTTTATCCATTGAAAAAAATGCTAATAAACGCTATTGCAAAAACGCTAAAACATGTTAAAGGCTCCCTGCAAAGCTACTGGCGTTTTTTATAGCTTTTTTTAGCTTCCAGTGTGCATGGAGCCTTATGCCGCGTACACAAGGTCGTTTTTTGCAATGAAAAAAAAAACGTTGTTTCTTAAAACGTCATTTAAATTGATCGTGTGTGGGCAAAAAAAAATTCCAACATGCTTGAATTTTTTGTGTCGTTTTTCAAAACGTTGTTTTTTGTGTCATAAAAAGTGATGGTGTGTGGGCAAAACGATGTTGAAAACTACGTTTTTAAACCTGCGCATGCTCAGAAGCAGAGTGCCGTTGAACGTGGTGTACGTCACCACACTTTGCTAGAGCTTTTTGGAAAAACTATGGTGTGTACGCAACGTCGTTTTGGAAAATGAAGTTTGAAAAACTTCGTTTTTTTTCATGATTGAAAACGTCGGTTTTTTTCATCACAAAAAATGATCGTGTGTACGCGGCATTACACTGACATTACCGAGCATTAAAAAATGACGCTAGGTCCACTTTGATTTAAAAAACTTTTATTAATGTGTTCTTACAAAATCAAAACATGTTTCTACATATACTTTTACAATTAGATATGTCCATGGGGGCAGCTATTATTGCTCCTTACATATTCAGACTAGTTTTCCTGTTTTGTATTGCAGCGCAGCGTTTTGCTCTTGCAGTGCTTTTCTTTTCTTCTGCTCAGGCTGACTGCAAACAACATAATCTTTATGCGGCTTGTCGTGTCATTGACATAAAAATTAATCGGATGCGCTCTTGCATCGTCAGCTGGGAAAACCTGCATTTGCATTGAACGGCAGCAGCTCCCTGTTTTATACGAGGTATTGTGCTCTTCACAAGGTGCTGCAACAGATGGTGTCACAGTCGGAGAGAGAGACTGCAGTCTGATGGCGTGAAACAGCAAAATCTGAACCCAGTTCAAGAGAAAATAAAAATAGGAATGGGCTATAGTCGCCGGCATTCCACTATGGTATTAGCAAATGGAAAAAGATCCTGTTCCCTTATAGCAGATTAAATAGTGTAGTGCTTGTGTTGTCCCTCTCTAAGCTGTAGAAAACCTGGTTGATCCTGCCTGTTCCTGTGTCCTCCTTAAGCCGGGTACACACTATTAGGTTTTTTTCGTTCAACCCCACGAGTTGAACAAAAAATACTGTCAGCGAGGTTAGTTCAGCAACCTCCCCCACTGAGCTATTGTTTTCTGATAAGGTATTTACAGGCATAATTTTACTTTACAACCACTATAAAGTAGAGTTCCACCCAAAAAATTTAATTTCTGCGGATTGGAACCCCCTTCCGGTGCCACATTTGGCACCTTTCAGGGGGGAACAGATGCATGTCAAATTCAGGTATCCACTACCCAATGTCTGGCCCTTCTCCCCGCTACGTTCTGGGAGACACACAGGTCCCAGAACACAGCAGGGACCATTCAGAACGTGCAGCGTGACTTGCGCATGCACAGTAGGAAAAGGCTTCACTTCCTGTTTCCCTTGCATCAGGAGCCGAAGGACGGTTCGGCTTTGGTTGCCGGCATCACGGGCTCCCTGGACAGGTAAGTGAGTGTCCTTATATTAAAATTCAGCAGCTTCAGTATTTGTAGCTGCTGACTTTTTTAATTTATCTAAAATTAGACAATTGTTTTAACGGACACAGGTGGCCATCACGAACAGAGATACATGCCTCTCAAGAATCATGCAGGGATAGGTATCTTGATACAGTCCTAGTGCAAAAGTCATAGCATAAGCGCAGTGGACACTCCATTAAAAGTATGCCAACCTAGGTAGTTGCCAGTACAGAGAGTTCATGCATTTGGCTCCATTCGGGTGAACTGGCACTGGAGGGAGGGCAAGGGGACGCTCATTCTTTCTTTCTTTCTTGACGATGCTTTGAATGTGTTCACCAGCCCTGACTTTGAGTTGTCTCTTAGTCTTGCCCACGTAGATCTTACCACATGGGCAAGTTAACATGTAGACAACCCGAGTGGTAGAGCAATTAATGAAGTTGTTCATTTTAACGCTTTAAATAAGGGCTAACCCAATGATAATTGCCCACACGTGGCTATCTCTGTTCTCGGTTATTTTCGCGTATTACTTATTGTTGGTCAAATTAAATTTTCTGATATGTGCCAGATCAGTGTTGCCAACCTACCAGATTGAATTTACTGACACGACACCCAAAATTTACTGGCACAGCCACGTTTTTACTGTCATTTGCAAAAGTTACAAATTACAGTCAGTATTTGGGCTACAAACACGTACAATATGCACTTAGCAATTGGATTTAAGTTAGATATTAAGGCAAAAAAACATATTTCTTATTTTATTGTAAATATAGTAAGTAAGTAGCTCAGGGATATGACTCAGGAGTGCAAGAAATTAGAATGGGCGGCATACACACATGAAATTGACTCTCACAGTGACACTGACAGCATTGTGCAGCAGCACAGATAATGATGACACCTCACCGACATGACACGTCCCCTCCTGAGTCACAGTGACAGTCTTTCTCAATGCCACGTAGTGCCTCCAGTCCAAACAGCACTGACAGTCCCGCTCCCGTCTTGCCTTGCTCCCGTCCTGCAGACCCACACACGAGGCTCTGGCTGCTATACTCGGCACTCTTGGACTATGACATCACATGCCACGCTCAGACTCCACCCCCCCCTCGTCAGCACTACCTGAAAACACTCTAGCAGACAATCCGATGGTCTTGCACAGTTCTGAACCCAGTGTAACAGCCATATTTTTTACTGGCAACGTTTTCCTGTCACTGGCTGCCAGTACAAATACTGCCGATTGACAACATTGTGCCAGATGATGTTATGTGTTCTCAGGGCTTATTTAGGTGCACAAAACACAGGCATGCTGGTGTGAGTTGTGAACATGCTACGATTCATTGTTAACGCGCAATGCAGTACTTTTAAACTTCTATGGAACTCAATGCATGAAAGAGCATATTGGAACACTGCAAAAAATGAACCATGTCCTATTTTTTTTTCTTAGCACACACAAATGAAGGGTGTTGGTGTCAACAGAACTAATAGGACATAAGGACATACAGTAAATTGCCTCGTCTATGCGTGGGGTCATGTGCGTCCCAACAGAGCTCCAGTCTTAAGTGATTAAGATTGAAGATTGCTACGTTTTCTTGCCTTGTACTGGATAATCCTTAATTGATTCAATAAGATTCTGTTTTCATGGGAAAAAATAAGTGAAGGACAGGGGAAAATATAACTGATTGAATTAAAGGAAAATACTTTATAATTTTTGTAAAAGTGCTGTGTAAATTGACATTAAATATATTGATTATCTCACCCTTTACAAAAGTCTTAGGGCCAATTCATACCACATGGAGTCCAGTGTGGTTTTTTTTCTGCATGGATAGTAGGTTATATGATTTCCAATGACATAGTTCACACCAGTGCAGTCAGTTCCAGGGCTTTTGAGTTCAAGAAAAAAAAGTAGAACATACTGCATTTTACCTATACTGGACTGTACTGGAATGCCGTAAAACACATCAAAAACACACCAGAATGCACTGGAACGCATCAAAAACGCAAAAAAAGCACTTGGAATGCATCTGGAAATGCATCTAAAACGCACCAGAACGTGCCAAAAACTTGTTAAAAACGGGCATGGAAAAATACATCTGGAAAAGTGTAATTCCATTGAAACTGAACAAACAAGGTGGTTGGAGGAATCCATGTCCCCATTAATCGGTACTGATCAGAATCACTGGCGTAGCGGGGGGGGGGGCAGGGGGGGCTCCTGCACCGGGCGAAAGATTGCTGGGGGCGAAATCTTGGCGTCCGCGGAATGCGCCGCCGCCGCCTTAGGAAAGGCCGCGGCTTTGGCCTAGCTCTGGAGCTGTCGGCCATCTTGGTACACCCGGCGGCGGCGCGCCTGGTTGGCTGGTTGAACTGTCTGTCTCCCTTGATGTGGGAGTGGCGGGAAACACCAGCCAACCAGGCAGAAGGGCGCGCTGATTGGCCTGGAACATTTGTTTACAGCGCGGCGTCGGCAAGTTTCTCCATCTCCAGCAAGGTAAGGGGGGAGTGGTGTAAATCTAAAGGGGTGCTCTGCCTGATCCCCACCTATCCACCTCAGAGCCTGTCATTTTAGTAAGACTGCTGGGACTTGTAGTTCTTCATCTTCTCCTGGGGCTCATGGAGATTGGAGAACTACAAGTCCCAGCAGGTTATACATACAATAAGGCTCTGCACTGGCGTAGCGGGGGGGGGCAGGGGGGGCTCCTGCAACGGGCGAAAGATTGCTGGGGGCGAAATCTTGGCGTCCGCGGAATGCGCCGCCGCCGCCGCCTTAGGAAAGGCCGCGGCTTTGGCCTAGCTCTGGAGCTGTCGGCCATCTTGTTACACCCGGCGGCGGCGCGCCTGGTTGGCTGGTGGAACTGTCTGTCTCCCTTGATGTGGGAGTGGCGGGAAACACCAGCCAACCAGGCAGAAGGGCGCGCTGATTGGCCTGGAACATGTGTTTACAGCGCGGCGTCGGCAAGTTTCTCCATCTCCAGCAAGGTAAGGGGGGGGGGGGGGTGGTGTAAATCTAAAGGGGTGCTCTGCCTGATCCCCACCTATCCACCTCAGAGCCTGTCATTTTAGTAAGACTGCTGGGACTTGTAGTTCTTCATCTTCTTCTGGGGCTCATGGAGATTGGAGAACTACAAGTCCCAGCAGGTTATACATACAATAAGGCTCTGAGGTGGATGGGTGTGGATTGCATGCACCTGAGCCCCAGGAGAAGATGGAAAACTACAAGTCCCAGCAGGTTATAATATTAGACTCCGAGGTGGATGGATGTCCGGACACCCATCCATCTCGGAGCCTTATATTATAACCTGCTGGGACTTGTAGTTCTCCATCGTCTCCTGGGGCTCAGGTGCATGCAATCCACCATCTTTGTTCAGTTTTTCTTACTGCTGGGACTTGTAGTCCCATAGATGGTGGATCGCATGCACCTGAGCCCCAGGAGAAGATGGAGAACTACAAGTCCCAGCAGGTTATAATATAAGACTCCGAGGTGGATGGATGTCCGGACACCCATCCACCTAGGAGCCTTATATTATAATCTGCTGGGTCTTGTAGTTCTCCATCGTCTCCTGGGGCTCAGGTGCATGCGATCCACCATCTATTGGACTACAAGTCCCAGCAGTAAGAAAAACTGAACAAAGATGGTGGATTGCATGCACCTGAGCCCCAAGAGACGATGGAGAACTACAAGTCCCAGCAGGTTATAATATAAAGCTCCGAGGTGGATAGATGTCTGGACAGTGACAATTGGTGGCACAGTGGTGAGGATTGGTGGCACAGTGGTGACAATTGGTGGCACAGTGGTGACGATTGATGGCACAGTGGTGACGATTGATGGCACAGTGGTGATGATTGGTGGCACAATGGTGAGGATTGGTGGCACAGTGGTGACGATTGGTGGCACAGTGGTGACGATTGATGGCACAGTGGTGACAATTGGTGGCACAGTGGTGACGATTGATGGCACAGTGGTGACAATTGATGGCATGGCACAGTGGTGACAATTGATGGCACAGTGGCTGCATTTGATGGCATGGCGCCCTGTGATTGGGCGTATGTGGTCATGCGCTAGCGCCGGGGGGGGGGGGGGGGGGGGGCGAAAAAAAAAGTTCTGCCCCGGGCGCCCATAACTCTGGTTACGCCACAGAATACAGTGCTGCAGCCAACGATCGACAAAAAATTTCTAGTTTATCCATTCGACAGAAGCCTGTCGAACAATTGACTCCTATCGAATGGGGATAGCCACAAATAGATTGAAATTCGGCAGGTCCCTGCTGAGCCAGTTGAATTTCGGTGCGTCTATAGCCAGCTTTACACAGCAATGGAAGAATTTTAAAAATAAACAGCTTTTTCTCACTCTGTTCTATGATCTTTAATCATATGTGACAGACTTGTTTTCAGGAGGATAATGTTCTTATTTATAAATGATAGGGTATCCAAGAGCAAAAATATAAAATATGAAATTTACTGTATTTTCCAGCGTATAAGATGACTTTTTAACCCATGAAATTCTTCTTAAAAGTCGGGGGTCGTCTTATACGCCGGTAACCTAACATGCAGACTCTCGGTAAGACCGCGGCCATCCAGTTTTCAAAAGCCACGCCTCCTCCTTCTGCTGTTCCGTTATGGGCGGAACACTCAGCTTCCCAGCACAGCCTGTGTTCAGTGTTCCGCTTATCACGGATGCCCTCTCATCCTCGGACGAGAGGGCAACCGTGACAGATGGAACACTGAACACAGTGTCTCCTGGGAAGCTGAGTGTTCCGCCTATCATGGAACAGCACAAGGAGGAGGCGCGTCTTTTTGAAAAATGGACGGCCGCGGTCTGATAGATTCTCCATGTCAGGGATAAGGTAAGGGATCGTCGAGACATGCAATGGCACAGTAAGGCATGTAATGGAGGCACATTGAGGCATGTAATGGCACAGTGAGGCATGTAATGGCACAGTGAGGCATGCAATGGCACAGTGAGGCATGTAATGGTGGCACAGTGAGGCATGTAATGGTGGCACAGTGAGGCATGTAATGGTGGCAGAGTCTGGCATGTAATGGTGGCACAGTCTAGCATGTAAGGGCATAGTGAGGCATGTAATGGCACAGTGAGGCGAGGCATGACTAGTAGGGAGGGGGTCGTCTTATACGGTGAGTATATCCCAAAACCAACATTTTAGCTGGAAAATTTGGGGGTCGTCTTATACGCCCAGTCATCTTATACCCTGGCAAATACGGTACCCGTTTACCAACCAAGTTGATTGTACAATCCTCTTTAGATCTACCATCAACGTATTGCACAGATGTTTCTAAACCTCGTTTGGCTGTACTTTTCCAGGTCCTTCTGCACTCCTGTGACCGTTTTCAGCAGACAACCAGCTAAAGGGTCAGCATGCCTCAAAAGCTTACACTATGTTTTATTTAGTTAGCAAATAAACTGTATTACTCTAAATATCAACTTCTACTATAGCACCAGTACCGTAAAGAGTCAGTGATCAGGATTAGTTAAAACAAAAAGTTACCTTTGCCACCTGGGACAGTTCAAAGTATTTTTCATCCACCATTAAAAAAAAGTTGTATCGCGTGTTTATGTTGTGTTTTGTTGTGCATCTAATCTAATCTGTCCACTGATAACCCCTAATAGAATATCCCTTTTAACCCAGTTTAGCCCACCAGTGACACAAACCAGCCATGTTTTATCAAAGTCATCAAAGAGGTGGCTTACATCTTGCTGATAAGTAAACAAGCCAAAATTGGGCTCAGAGGGGATGTTTGCCTCTTTTGCTTACTGTTATCATTTCAAATTCTTATTTTTAGTTCAGTTCCCACGAGAGACTATGTCTATGGAGCGTGTCTTCCCGTTATTGTGCAAGTTCCCTTTAGCTGGCTCTTTCCTTAACGCAAAGACATATCTGGTAGGTTAACTGACCTTGGACCATGTGATATTGTATAGGTGTATAAAATTAGTGGGGACTCATGTCAATACCTGACATACTCAGAATGGAATTTTCGACATTATAAAAAACAATATGATAAATAATAGGGCCATTACGGGTTAAATATAACAAATATTGCAAGATTTTTTGGTAGAGTTAAACAAATGTTGATCCGTCTAGGAAGTATTTATTAGGTGGAAGACCTTATTTCATCTGGGAAAACTTTTCACTTGGGTTGACATTTTTTATCACTAACACTGAGAGAAAATGGTATCTGAAGGGCCCACAGAAGCAAAGCCAATGTCTAAGGGTGATCATAGATGGGCAGATATTGCTGCAAAACTACAAGTAAAGATATTTGTTCATCCCTGGAAGGGCTTTTGCAGTGATGTGGCTAAATTCTCACCCAACCTTGATAGACATGCATGTGAGATATTTTGCCTCTGCCCTTATCTACATGGAAGAGGGACGTTTTCAAATCCTGGCCATCCACCTCCCTAATATTCTCCTAATTATTTTATGTTTTCTTTGGCAGCTCCTGGAGTTACAAATGCGGCTGAATAATGACCAGATCCTGCTGGGACAGGCGCAGGAGGACAACCTGTGTTTACACCGAAGGGTAGAAGAATTGACAACTGAGATGACAACTATGGAGAAAAAGGTAAGAACACTGCGACTGTGTGTGTATAAATATATATTAGTCAGCCATGGGGTCTTAAGTCTAATGGCAGTCCCAGATCTTGGTGGGCTCAGGAGAAAATGTCCCTTTTCCCCACTTTATTAGCACATAAATGTTTCGGCTCCTCCGACCTTCAGGAAGAAATGGAAAAATAAAGATTTGAAGAATAAAGACGTTGAGGTCTGTTGTCTACAAATCTGATGCGTTAGCCACGTTCAGCTAATTTGGGAGAAAAACATTTAATGGAGTGCGAATTGAATGTGCAAGATGTTCTTGGAGATCAGCACATAATGTTCCGGCAGCCTGTCCTTCTGGGAGAGTACTGCTTCTTTGATCTGCGAAAAAGAAGGAATTGTCTAAGGGGCCGGTTTGTTATTGAGGTTGTAGAAATGTCAGAAAGCGTTTTTTTAACCTTAATTCCAAATTCAATGTTTTTGGCCATAATTCACAACGTGAGTTGTATTGGAAGGTAAATAATAAACTTAGTTAATACTAATTGGTACTTTTAGTTTCCTAAGGGCAATGCTTTTTGATTTTGCTGGAGCATGCAGTATGGCTCCTTCTCAGATTCAGACTTGATACACAGGATCACACAATAAGCATTGTAACTGTCCCCTCCTACAAGGTCTTGAAGTAAATCTTTCACTTTAATGGCAGCCAATGCCATTAAAGTGAGATGCTGCTTTTGGACACATCGCTGGATCGTGATTGTGGCTCAGGTAAGTATAAGGATGGGCTGGGAGGACACAGAAGGTTTATTACTTTAATGCAGAGAATGCATTAGGGTACAAAAACCCTTAAGGATTTAGAACCACTTTACTACCTACTCCCACCCTCATTGATAGCCCTATGCTAACTACCCTGTAAAGGAGAGATAGTTACCTAATCTAAGGTCCTGGTCATGTGGTCCCCCTAGCGGTTGTCTTCAGGGGAGGGAAGCTATCAGCGACTACGGCTGCAGAGCCTGTGTGGTGATATCAGCCATAGACCTATTATGGGGCATCTGTTCTCCATGGTCCCTCCTCTCCCATAAAATTGGCGCTGGGACCTGATCACGTGACCAGACTTGAGCGCCCTTAGATTAGGTAAATGTACACATCTTTTTTGTACAGAGTAGTTGGCATACAGCTTAAAATTGAGGTTGAAAAAGGTCTAAGTTTAGAGAGGCAGGCCATACACAATGCAAATTTCTTTCCTGCAACCACAGGCACCCCCTCCTTCAGACTCAGCTGATCACAGATCAGAATAAAGGGCCAATCACAGGGACGCTTTACCATGTGATCAGCTGTCAGCCAATGACAGCTGATCACAGGATTTAAACACAAACCAGTTATTGGCTTCTCTTTCCTCACCCTGACAGTGTCATGAGAAAAGAAGAAAGCTGATAACTGGCTTTTGTTAAAGGGACGTCGGCACTGATAATCAGGGCACTGATTATCAGTGCAGCCCCAACAGTGCCCATAAGTGCTGCCAATCAGTGTCCACTAGTGCTGCTGATCAGTTCCCACCAGTGCTGCTGATCAGTTCCCACCAGTGCTGCTGATCAGTTCCCACCAGTGCTGCTGATCAGTTCCCACCAGTGCTGCTGATCAGTTCCCACCAGTACCACCAATCAGTGTCCATCAGTGCTGCCCATCAGTGCCTCATCATCAGTGTCACCTATCAGAGCCCAACAGTGCCACCTATCAGTGTTCATCAGTACCACCTATTAGTGAAGCCTCATCAGTACCTCTTCATCAGTGCCCATCAGTGCCACCCCATCACTGCCATCTCATCAGTACTGCCTCATTAGTGCTGCCTATCAGAGCCCATCTGTGCCACTTATCAGTGCCAATCAGTGCCGCCTATCAGTGCAACCTCATTAGTGCCTTCTCATCAGTGCAGCCTATCAGTGCCCATCAGTGAGGGAGAAAGATTACCCGTTTGCAAAATTTTCTAACAAACTAAATTTTTATTTAATTTTTTTAACATTTTCAGTAGTTTTTTGTTTGTTTAGCAAAAAATAAAAAAACCTAGTGGTGATTAAATACCACCAAAAGAAAGCTCTATTTGTGTGAAAAAATTATAAACATTTGAATAACCACGCAATTGTGTGACAGCGCTGATAGCTGAAAATTGGTCTGGGCAGGAAGTAGGTAAAAGTGCCCAGTAATCAAGTGGTTAAAGTTAGTTTTTTGGCCCTTTCTTAAAAAATGTGTGTGTGTGTTATTTAAATGGAAATAGTTGATTTTGTAAGTGACTATAGGGAGTATTGATAAAAGTTTAGTATCCATTTAAAATTGAAAAGTGATTTCAGTTGTGCATCATGGCTCACAGTCATTTGTAATCAGTATAAATTACAAGAATGATCAAATCTGCTAATGCATTATGTTGCCAAGCATACAGTAAAGCCCTGTACACAAACGCTCGGTTTTCTCGGCGGTAAAAAGTCCACCGAGAAAACCGAGGGGAAAGCCGAGAACCCGGAAGGAAAACTGCCATGGAGCTTTGGCCTGGGAATCCCGGCCGTATGTATGCTCCATCGGCACTGCCTTGCAGTGTTTCCCATAGATAAGTAGTAGATCTGACGAAAAAAAAAAAACACGCTGGGAATCCTGATGGGAAAATAGAGAGGAGGTTCTCTATTTTCCCACCGGGATTCCCGGCTGTTTTCCTGACGGGAAAACTGCGAGGAAGCATACACATGTCCGGTTTTCCCGGCCAAAAGCTCTCCTGGCAGTATCCTGCCGGGAAAATCGGTCGTGTGTACGAGGCTTAAAGGATCACTAAAGGAATTTTTTTTTTTAGCTAAATAGCTTCCTTTACCTTACTGCAGTACTGGTTTCATGTCCTTGTTGTTCATTTTTGCTTTGAAGTTGCTGTAATCCTGCTCTGTTCTCCACACTTCCTGCTTGTCTGTTTCCTTATAACCACAGTGCTGGGAGCTTTCTCACGGTGGTCTAAGCTGTCATTACTGTGTGTCTAAAACTTCCCAGAATCAGATTAATTTTAAAAACAAAACACTGCCCTGGATTTGTTTGTTTTTGTTCTGTGTGTCTATTTCTACTTCACAGAAACATGAAGCCAGTTCAAAAGTGAAACTAACCTGCAGGCACATTATATGATTGATTTTTAATCATTTTGAAAAGTAATCAGTTAACTTTTATGTCTCTATACCCTGTAAACAGTCATTTCAGCAAAAAATGTTTTTCCTTTAGTGACCCTTTAAGCCTCTACTGGAAGCTGCATGCAATTCACAGCTTGGACATTGCTTTGTGTAATTACTCAAAAAGGACGCATCCAGGATTGATTTTTTATTACATTATAACATTATCCCAGACAATGACAAATGGAGCAAAATGTTACGTTATCCAATTATATATATATATATATATATTAGACAGATTCCCTTTAAGCAAATCAATTATTTTAGTTTGAGATTTGCAAATTCTCAGATCTAAGCCCCTACCATGGTAAGCTGGGTTGTTATATTTGGCAGCTATTGAATGATGATGACAAAGCTTTTATCTTCGAATCTAGGACAACTCGTATTTTTAGAACGGCAACAAGAGCAAAAGTTTGCAGAGTAACTTTTTAATGAAATGCGCAATGCAGATTCATTTAGGTCATTCTGATAATATGCAGCAGGTTTGTAAACCAGGACAACCTTGAGGGGTGCACCTGCCCTGCCCAGCCCGAGTACTATAGAAGAAAGTCTCTTCTTGAAAGGGGACACAGAATCTAAATTCGGGGTCTGTAACAGTTGAAAAGTTTTGTAAGTGGGGTTTGTTAAAGTTGGCCATACGCTAGTAGATTTTCATACATTTACTGACTTGTAACATTTGATTTTAGAATACATGTCATTTTGTAAATAAAAACCACATTGAAGCCGCGTACACACGGCAGAGAACCTCGACGGGCAGAACACATCGTTCCGCCCGTCGAGGTTCTCTGCCGGCTGTCGAAATCGGCGACCCGCCCGTCGGGAATGGCAACCAGCCATTCAGGCGGGCCGTCGAGCAAAAAGAGAGCGTGTTCTCTTTTTGCTCGACGGGATTCCCGACGGGCGGGGCGAGCCAGGAGCGTACACACGGCCGAGGTCCTCGCTGGAATGCAGCTCCCAGCGAGGTTCTCACTGGTTTCCAGCGAGAACCTCTGTCGTGTGTACGCCGCCTAAGAGCTCTTTCACACTGCCAGGGCCCGAAAAACACTGGTAAAGGGCAAAGTAGTGGCGCTTAACCAGTGTTTTTCGACGCTAACGGGATGCTTTTAAACCCAGCTAGTGGCCGAATAAAGGGTTAAAAGTGCCCACAAAGTGCCGCTGCCGCTTTGTAGGCGCTTTGGCGGCGCTTTGGCGGCGCTTCCCATTGAATTCAATGGGAAGGGGCGCTTTAGGATCGCCTCAAAGAAGCTTGCAGGACTTTATTTGAAAGCACTCAGGCTTTCACACTGGGATTGCAAATGATACTTTTTTCAGGCACTTTACATGTGTTATTTTTAGCGCTGAAAAACGCCTCCAGTGTGAAAGGGGTCTTACTATTATAAATTTGCTTGTTCGAGAATTTTTTTTTTTCCTGTTTCTCTGAATTTTCTCATCACTGTGGTCAAAAACGATCATCAGTTTGACCACAGTTATGATTTGCAAACCAAACAAATGTAAGGCCATCTCTTTGAGGAGGCGGAAGACTCCCTAAAAAACAATTGCAAAGGCGATCTCTACTCCTCCCCGGATAAGCCACTATTGGAATGGTACCTTGTGGGATGACAATGACATATGCTGCTATATAGAGGAGTGACAGATTGCTGGAAGATCGTCCCACAAGCAGGAAAATGTATGTATAATGGGTACTTATGCTCACCCCAAAAACATGGGGGGAGGGGGGCAATCATACAGTCAATGATTGATAAATGAGCAATGGCACGTAAATGTGTTAAATAATGCTCATCTCGTGGTAGATTTTATAAAAATATATATTCTTGTCCTAGCAGCAGAGTTTTTTTTCTCAGAAAATAGGTGCAGGAACTCAACCACGACCCGTTCAGATTTCACAAACAGTAGACGGGTCTTAAAGGGACATTAAATACCAGAATTGCATTACATACAGTGTGCAGAGTTCAGGGGGTTACAAAGCAGTCACTTGTAAACACAGAAACCAGACTTCTGTGTTCACAAGTGATTGTGGTGAGCGGGCACCAAAGGGTCTGAGCCAAAGGTGGTGGAACTGAGTTCCACCAAGTTCCCCCAGAAAAAAAGCCCTGCCTAGCAGTATAGGTCTAAAGGTAAAAAGTATAGCATACAAATATGATGGGGCTTTCAGGGGTCGAGGGGGGTCAGTTGCGGAGGAAAATAACATAGGATAATATTGTCTCAGAGGCTACTTTAATATGGTTTCAGCATAGTATAATAAGTTATCTTAAAGTATATCTAAACCAAATGGGTATATACTGTATGTGTGTGTATATGTGTGTGTGTGTGTATCTATATATATTTATTTATATAGATTGTCAAAAGTATTGGGACACCTGCATTTACACGCACATGAACTTTAATGGCACCCCAGTCTTAGTCCGTAGGGTTCAATATTGAGTTGGCCCACCCTTTGCAGCTATAACAGCTTACACTCTTCTGGGAATACTGTCCACAAGGTTTAGGAGTGTCTATGGGAATGTTTGACCATTTTCCCAGAAGAGCATTTGTGAGGTCAGGCACTAATGTTGAACGAGAAGTCCTGGCTCGCAGTCTCTGCTCTATTTGATTCCAAATGTGTTCTATTTGGTTGTGGTCAGGACTCTTTGTGCAGGCCAGTCAAGTTCCTCCACCCCAGAATCGCTCATCCATGTCTTTATGGACCTTGCTTTTACCATCTGTAAAATTATATAAAATTACAGAAAAAAATAATAATTATATGACTAATAACTCCTAATAGCTTCTAGTGCAGCAGCGCTATTGATGTAGGCTGTATCAAAAACGTTCTGTTCGGGAAGAAAAAAGTCTACTGGTTCTTCCAGCTGTGTATCAGCCTGAAAGTGAAATGTTCTTTTGAATTGTCTGGGTTCAGCGCTTTTCTTATTGTGGCTAATCAATTAATAGAGCGGTCTGCCTCATGTCTAGTCTGGTAGGAAAACAAATTTTCATTTGGTTTGCAACGTTGGACAGGGTACGCGGCGTACAGAAGTCCTGATATCTGCATTGATCGCAGCAGAAATTCAGAGATAACTTAACTGCGGGAGATTGATCTACATACAGTTATTGATCATCTCTATAAACACCAGATGCTTTATGAGTCTAGCACAGTACGTACACATTTCTGGATTTTTTTTAGATAGACGCAACAGATCACTTAAAGGGGTTGTAAAGGTCCGTTTTGTATTTTCTAAATAGGTTCCTTTAACCCCCCTGGCGGTATTCCAGAGTCTGACTCGGGGTGAAATTTTCATGCTGCGATCGGACGGTAACCCTGAGTCCGACTCGGGCTCGCCTCGCATTGTCCACAGGCAAGGTTTACTTACCTTATTCCTGGATCCAGCGATGCATCTATGCTGCGTGAGCGAGCTAGTGCTCGCTCGATTCACACAGTGTCCCCGTGTGCCGCCGAGCTCCGTTCCCTGCGACGTTACGACGCACAGGGGCGGAGATCGGCGCCAAATTCAAAAAAGTAAACAAACACTATACATACAGTATACTGTAATCTTATAGATTACAGTACTGTATGTAAAAAATACACCCCCCCCTTGTCCCTAGTGGTCTGCCCAGTGCACTACATGTTCTTTTACAGTATAAAATAAAAACGGTTCTTTCTGCCTGCAAACTGTAGATTGCCCATAGCAACCAAAAGTGTCCCTTTATGTCAAAAGTGGTTTTAGAGCAGCTAGAAAACAGCGATAATAAATGTTAATCACTTGCAGAATAGAGCGATATCAATTTGCGGGGAAATTCATCATAAAAAAAAAAAGTAATGACAGCGAGAATTCTGCAACTGAGGAAATTTCAGTGATTTTGAGTTGCTTACATTATTGAATAATTTTTATTATAATTATATTATTATTTGTTATAATTATTTATTATATTATAATTTATAATTTTATATAAAAAAAAAAAGTCATACCCAGGATGCCTATTAGACTCTTGTTTGGTCAGATTTAAGTGAGTTATTCCTAAGAATTACAAGCCTACAGTATAAAACGCCAAATTTCCTTGCAAATAATGGTACCGCTTTCATCACTTAAAATTAGAAAGAATCATACTGCCAGGGAGGTTAAGCTAGTGCATTTGGTTGGTTCCCTTACCCTTTTCTTCAATTTCCCTTCTAAATGTTTTTTGTCTTTGTCTGAATTTCTCACTTCCTGTTTCTCCTCCGTAAGCTTGCCCCCGTCATCCATGGGGGTTAGTCAGCTAGAACAGCTTACTGAGGAGGAACAGTAAGTGAGAAATTCAGACAACAAAAAAAACATTTAGAAGGCAAATCGAAGGAAAAGGTAAGTGAACCAACAATGCACTAGCTTAAAGGAACCTATTTAGAAAATAAAAAACAAACCTTTATAACCCCTGTGTCATGGTAGAGATAAGGGTCACTGACAGACTTTTTGCTGTTGCTAGTTCCATGACTCTCATGTTCATCATATGGCTTCGCTGCTTAGTAAGAGGCTAAACCAAAAAAAAGCATGCAGACATTTTCAAGGAGACCGAGGCTGAAATAATAATAATGCAGGCAGCCATTACTTACTTCCTTTACTTCTTAACATTCAGTATTTTTTCTGCAAATCAGGAATTCTGACCTAGGACAAGTATGAATATTAACACAATAAGGCAAATGTCCTTATCTGTGTAATTCTGAGCATTGAAGCAAGAGGGTCAGTATGATAGTCAGTAAACTAGTATCTTCAGTAGTAGTCATCAGCAATAGAAGCCTACATGTTGTCACAGGTTTTCTTTAAAGTGATTGTATAGTCATTTTTTTAACTTTTTTTTATTTTTTTGCTATTTTTTTTCCCCCACGAAAGTGGAGTTACCCTTTAACCACTAGAGGCCCGCTGGCCTGAAAATCCTAAAAATCCGAAAATTCGTCAATAGACGTCCTCCCCTTTGCATGCTGTCCCGGCCCCTTACCGTGTGATCAGCTGTCAGCCATTGACAGCTGATCACATGATGTAAACAGAGGATCAGTAATCGTTTTTTTTTCTCCTCACGCTGACAGCGTGAGGAGAAAAAAAAGCCGATCACCAGCTTGTTTACAAGGGACATAAGTCCCGAAGAGGAAGGAGGCACATCTGCCTCCTCTGTGCCAAAAATATCGCCTGATAAAGTGCAACCTGCCATTGCCACCTGCCAGTGTCCACAGTGCCACCTATCAATGCCCGTAGTGCCACCTATCAATGCCCACAGTGCCACCTATCGATGCCCACCTGTGATGCCAATCAGTGCCACCTAGTAATGCTGCCTATCAGTGTAACTGATCAGTACCCATTATTACCACTCATCAGTGCCCATCACTAGCACTCATCAGTGCCCGTCATGCCAACCATCCATGCCCATCACTGACAGCTATCAGTACCACCTATCAATGCCACCTATTAGTGCCACTTCTCAGTGCCCACCAGTGTCACCTATCAATGCCCTTCAGTGCCACCTATCAGTGCCCACCAGTGCCACCTATCAATGCCCTTCAGTGCCACCTCTCAGTGCCGCCTATCAGTGCACACCAGTGCTGCCTATCAGTGCCCACCAGTGCCGCATATCAGTGCCCACCAGTGCCTCCGTATCGCTGCCCACAGTACCGCCTTATCGGTGCCCATCAATGCAGCCCATCGGTGCCCATCAGTGCAGCCCATCAGTGCCCATCAGTACAGCCTCTTCAGCGTACATAAATGAAGGAGAAAAATTACCTGTTTGCAAAATTTTATAACAAAATATATATATATATTTTTTCTAATTCTGTATTTTTAATTTTTTTTTAACAAAAACAAAACAAAACGCAGAGATGATCAAATACCATTTGGGTACACTGTAGCATGACCGCGCAATTGTCATTGAAAGCTGAAAATTGGTCTGGACAGGAGGGGGGTTTAGGTGCCCAGTAAGCAAGTGGTTAAAGATTGGCCACACCCCTGAGTAAGATTATTGTACATATGCAAGTTCAATCTGCTGCTATTAGGTAGAGATGACCAAAACTTTCAATGCCCTTCAATGCCCTCAAATTGTGATGAAAATTTTAAGATTTCACCAATTTTGCCACACTACTCAAAAAAAGTTTTGGCTTTACTCATACTTTAACAAAAACATTGCAATCGTAAATCCAAATTGACTCTCACTACTGCGCTCTACTCTCAATTTCAGTTTATTTTAGGAGTCTCTAATATGAAAATGACTTCCCTGTCTGTTCAAGCTGGATGCGTCTTTCCTCCCATCATGCGCCATCTGATTATTGATGTCGGCGGGACAGCAGTTTTTTTTTTGCCTAACCCAAACCGTCCATGAATTGCAACATCCAGTTACTAAAATTAGCCCATTAAATTCTCCCCCATGCAATGTACACACAATTCATTATATAAGCAAATATTAATAGGCAGAATAAAGGTATGACTCATGGACTCACGCCGGCCAATTAGCAGAATGAAAACGAAGCCAAGAAGAATAGAACACCGAGACAAGGCTCGGATTGTTCCTGTGCTCTGCATATCAATGTACATATAAAGTGCTCCGGGGTGATGACTGTGCCGTGCACCTCAGATGTACAAAATAATTTTTTATATTTATAATAGGTATTTATATACAGCACTTTACATATTGTACATTTACATAAGTCCCCGCCCTCAAGGAGTTTACAATCTAAGATCCCAACCTCACATGCATCCATACAGGCACATGTATACTAGGGCCAGTTTACTTATTAGCATGTCTTTGGAGTGTGGAAGGACACCAGAGCACCCTGGGAAAGCCCACACAAGCACACGGAGAGCATGCAAACTCCATGTAGATAGCATCCTAGCCGGGATTTGAACAAAGGACCCAAGTGCTGTAAGGCCACTGTGCTGCCCTTTGTACCTAAATATTTGATTGGCATGGTACAGTATAATCATACCTAAATCACATAGTTCTGTTCTGATTGTTTCATCCTCTTTTTACATCTACTTGTTCTGGTTTTACAGCCTTATACAGTAAAACCTTGGATTGCAAACATTATTTGTTCCGGAAACATGCTTGTAATCCAAAGCACTTGTATATCAAAGCGAATTTCCCCATAAGAAATAATGGAAACCGCAACCATTTTTTCATAAATTCTTCAGTTTATAGTCCATATAAAAAGATTATAGCAATGTGATAGGTTATGTAACCATAAAATATCCATCCACAAATGGAAGCCTCCACAAGGGGATTAGAAGCAAAATCCAGCAGGAGCTACAGAGTATAAAAAAGAAGAGAAGCACCTCTAAGTGTAGCAATATGTTGCTAAATACCTTCATTTAATGTAACCATATTGCTACACTTATGCCCTGTACACGCGATCGGTTTGTCTGATGAAAATGGATCCATGGACCGTTTTAATCGGACAAACCGATCGTGTGTGGGCCCCATCAGTTTTTTTTCCCATCGGTGAAAAAAAATAGAACCTATTTTAAAATTTTCGTATGGTTAAAAAACCGATAGAAAAAAACGATCGTCTGTGGGGAAAAAATCCGCGCATGCTCAAAATCAAGTCGATGCATGCTCGGAAGCATTGAACTTCATTTTTCTCTGCATATCGTTGTGTTTTACATCACCGCGTTCTGACACGATCGGATATTTAACCAATGGTGTATAGGCACGACTGATGAAAGTCCGCTTTATCGGATATCTGATGAAAAAATCACTAAAACAAAGCACTAAAATCTCATAGAAGCTTTAACATGTCAATGTAATTTCAAATATGATTTTCAATATTTTTAATCTGCATATTTTTATTTGAATAATACCTGATGATCCTGCCACAAAAAAAATCCTGTTAAAGGGTGACAACACCCTGTGCTTTTTTACAATTGTGCTCATTTATTGCCCTGCAGGTTTCTGAAGAAGACTACAAGTAGCCATTTTAACACTTGCATGCAGGCATGGTCCACTGTTGTCTATGGGATGTAGGGCAACCCCCACAAGGGCTGCTGAGGTACTTCTCCCACTAGTACAGCAGTAGCCAGGAAAACAGTAATGCCCCTTACACACGATCGGAAATTCCCACAGCAAAAGTCCGATGTGGGCTTTTGAACGGAAATTCTGACCGTGTGTATGCTCCATCAGACTTTTGCTGCTGGAATTTCCACCAACAAAAGATTGAGAGCTGGTTCTCAAATTTTCAAAAATTCCTATTGGAAAAATCCGATCGTCTGTAGCAATTCAGACGCGCAAAATTCAGGCGCTTGTTCGTAAACAATTTGACGCATGCTCAGAAGCTTTGAACTTTATTTTCTCGGCTCATCGTAATGTTGTACGTCACTGCGTTCTTAAGCCTCGTACACACGGTCAGACATCCAACAAACTTTCCCTTGGATTTTTGTCCGAAGGGAGTTGTCCGGTCACACCCATAGCATACACACGCTCAGACTTTTCTGCAAACTTTTCTATAACTTTCCCAACATCGCATGTTTTTTCGGCTCTTTTCTGCTCTTTACCGCAACCCTTTGGTTAACTTCTGCTATTGTCAGTTGATTTTAACATTGGTTCTGAGCATTCGTATTTGCACTTTGCCGAAAACTTTGTCCGTTTGCAGACCAAACTTTTTGTCCGATGAAACCAGAAAAAAAAATGTAAACATCCCTTGTAAGAGAAAAAAAAAGCATGACAGGACCTCTTTAATGTGAGATCTTGGGTCAAAAAGACCTTAGATCTCATATTTAGACTTATTTTTTAGACATATTTAGACTTTTTTTTCAATATTTTTTCCCCCTTTAAGACCATTGGATGGAAGTGACATTCCGTCATCCAATGATATAGAGCTGAGTGGGGGCCATCTTTTCCTCCACACGACCGACCGATCATCTTCGCCATCAAGGAGTGGAGGGACCTCGAAGAGACAAGCATATTATTCAGCTAGACTGCTAGGAAGGGCTAGAGGCTCTTTGGGGGGTGGGGGGAGAGGGGAGAACACAGCTCTCCCAGGCTCCAGACTATTTATACACTCTGTCAACCACCATCTGGTCACCCTCACCCAGAGATTTCCATAAATATATTTTCACTCTCCCACCCACTATATTCTAGAAGTCTCCAGAAGACAGGGGGGAGCAGTCAAACTTGCAGCCTGTAACTGGCCTGCCCCAGCTACTTAGGTTTCTCGCCACAGACTCCGCTGTGGGGAACCTCAAGCTGCCGCACTTTTATTCCATCCCAGACCTGATGGTGTGGGTAGTTAAAGGCATTAAGCTTCTTACTACATAACTAGGGATGGGATATTACTCACTTTTGATCAGCTTAAGGTCAGACATGATCTTCCCAACTCGTACTTTTTCAGGTTTATACAGCTCAGACATGTTTTCCAGGCTCAGTTTCGGGAAAGGGCGGTTGAGTCAATACCGTCGGCTTTGGAGAATTTACTCATGGTGGATGATCTCCCTAAAACGTTGTTGCTGTGTTCGGTAAGGACAGTCAAGCCCCGTACACACGGCCAAGGTTCTCGGCAGAAACCAGCGAGAACCTCGCTGGCATCCTGATTCTGCCGAGAACCTCGGCCGTGTGTACGGATTCGGCGAGCATCCCGTCGGGAATGCCGTCGAGCAGAAATAGAGAGCAGGTTCTCTATTTGCTTGATGGCCCGTCGGGATGAATGGCTCGCCGCCCTTCCTGACGGGCTGGTCGCCGAATCTGACGGCCAGGCAAGAACCTCGACGGGCGGAACGATGTGTTCCGCCCGTCGAGGTTCTCTGCCGTGTGTACGGGGCCTCAGAAGCTTATGTTAGGTAGACTGCCTATGTGGTTGACCATGTTGGTCGCGGAGGGGCTGGGTGTTTTGCCATGGCACTGTTTGTATGTCTTGTTTAAAAATCTTTAATAAAAATAATAATAAAAAAAAAAAAACTTGCAGCCTGGAGCACCAAAATAGACCAATACAGCAAAGCCATGAAGCTAAATTTGCCTCACCTAACTAGCAGCCCATCTAGGAGGGTGCTACAGGGATATGAGAGATGAGCTCCCCGTTTGGCTTGGACCAATGTATGCTTGTTTGGTTATTTGTCTGAACACTGGACTTTTAGTCCATTCTTCGGAAGCTGAACACCATATATACTATACTGTACAGTTTATGATAGCTTCCTTCTTCTGCTGTCAATGGTTGTAAAGGGGCGGCTACTGACACCCTTATTTTAAAAGAGGGTTTCCAGGATTTTATAAACCCTATGCCCACAGACCCCCACAACCACAGGGCCAGGGTTGTGGGAAAGAGGTCCTTGTCCTCATTAACTTGGTATGTCCAATCATGAGTGCTTGGTATGGTCGCGTGCTATTCCCCCCCCCCCCCCCTTTCCTGGCCTGCCAGGCTACATGATCGAGTAAGGGTCTAGTATAAACTTTGGGTGGGGGGCACACTTCTTCTGTTTTTTTTTTTTGCATGCGGTTCCCCATGAAAATGCATATCAGAAAATTAACGTCTGGTATAGAATTATATAGAATTTACCTTTTTTTGGACTGGGGTCCACCTTGACATCCATACCAGACCAGAAGGATTAGGGTCTGTTATAAATGTTTAGGGGTAATCACACATCAATTTTTTGCATGAGGTCCCTCATTAACCTCTGTACCAGAATCTCAATTAGGAAAATGCCAGTTTTGCTGTAGTAGTTTGTATACATCATACTGATGTGCAACTTCTTAGACAGATTAAGGGTTACCCTCCAATCATAGTAGTTAAATACATTTTGCATTGTTAAAGTTACACTGTAAGCATCATAAAAAAGAACAAAAAAAAAAACACTTCTCTCAGCCAAACTGTTTGCCTTTGTTACCCAGGCCCAATGCTGTATCCTGGCCTAGGCCAACAAGGCCCAGGCCTAGGGCAGCACTTTGCAGGGGGGCAGCACGGAAAGAGTCCCCGCCGGCTTGTGCTACACTTTATGTGGCAGACTGGGCTGAAGGCAGAGGCGTATCTAGTGTAAATAGCGCCTATGGCAAGCACTAAAACTGCGCCCCCATCGAAACATTTGAAACCCATCTTTCAGATAACCTTAACAAAAAAAAACAGTTAACAAAACTAGTGATATTTATTATCCCTTATAATACCTTGGGTAGTGACATGTCCTCTTTATGGAGAAATCTGGGATTTATTAGACCCCTGATACCCACTCTGCCCTCCAAGGCCAGGTAAATGCAGAACCAATACTGAATATGATGAAATCTTCATCACTTAAGGCCTCAGTTTTCACAGAGGAGAGGGAGAAACTGATGTTCCTTCTTCTACTTTATGCGCTGCCAATCTGACCAGATGGAATGGGAGAGCCTGGGAGAACAGGGGAGGGCTGTGGCTGAATGCAGCAGCGATAGTGCTGCCATTGTCCATTAGTAAAGGTGCTGAAAAGGAGATCCTGCCTATGCTCGGGAGGAGAGATGAAAAGACCATCAGACCCTGGTAAGTGCCTTGCTGCCCAGCCACTCAACAGCGCCCCTTTCATATGGTGCCACTGGCTGAAGGGCAAATTAGTCTAGCGCCTCCATAAAGTGGCTGCACTGCTTCCGGTATGCGGGCGGTCGGCATGTCGCAACTGTGGGGGGAGGGAGAGTACCGCTTCTAATTTTGACTGTCCTATCATCCTGGACCACAAACCTTCCTCATTGTGCTATATGTTTTCTGCTGTACCATTGGCATGGTTATATCTTCTTAGTCCTCTCCATAAAATTATCAGAAATTTGTGCTTAAAGTAGAACTATAGACAACACTTTTTTTTTACATTTTGGATAGAGTAAAGGAGGGTTATAGCCCCTTTCAGTTTTTTTCCATCCCTGTCCCATTGCAGAGATTTCCCTTCACTTCCTGTTCCAGAGCCAAACAGGAAGTGAGAGGAAATCTATGCAAATAAAGGGAATTCATTGCCTGCCTCCCTCCCCAGGCCCTCAGAACTAGTGTCCCCACTTGGAAATTTCAGGGCGGGTCCTAAACAGAAAGGGGTGTGGCCTCAACAGGAAGGGGTGGATCATATTTAAATTAGGGGGTGCACGAGTTTAGTCAGGCCTAGGGCAGCACAAAACCTAAATACACTACCTCCCAGGCCCCATGCCATTCGTTTGATGATCCTAAGCATCTTAGCATAGAAAATGGCCATAACAGTTTTTTTTTTCTTTTTTACATTCGGCTCCCATTTTATTTCAGTAGGGTTCCTAAACTGTAGTAATGTTTGGACTGATCCTAGGTATGTTTGGCAATTTTTTTAGCTAATTTTTACTGTTGTGACCATCAGGAAAATCGCCCTCAGAAATGCCATTCAGCAATCACTGCAGTAATGTAGACACAATTATTTCACATCGCTCTACCCAGCAGTGTTGCCAAACGTCAGTATTTTTACTGACAGCCAGTAAAAAATGGGCACTTTTCTCCTGCCGGTAAATGCCAGTAATAGGAAAAGGTTGGCAGTAAAAAATATGGCTGCAACGCTCGGACAGGACCATCCGAGTGCCTGCCACAGTGTGCCCAGGCAGTGCCGGTGGGGGGCTGGTCTGGCGGAGGCTGTGCCTGAGCACGTCATATGATGCCATGGTGCAAAGAAAGCTGAGTGTATCGACCAGAGCCTCGTGTGCAGATCTGCGGAACGGGAGCAAGGCAAGCTGCCTTACTATATCAAAAATAAAATAAGATATGTTTTTTTGCCATAAATCACATTGCTAATTGCATATTGTACTTGCAAATATGCACTTAAAACTATAATTTTTGAACTTTTGGAAATGCTAGTAAAAATTTGGCTGTGCCAGTATAGTTTGGGTGTAGTTTGGGTGTCGTGTCAGTAAATTCGAATCTGATAGGTTGGCAACACTGCTACCCAGATGTACAATATGTTGAATTAATGAGGTGGGTTCTTGCTACGGCTAAAGCTCCTGTAAGCCATGTGCATGAAGTGTAAGATGAAAGTTGGCACTCCACCGTGGGACTGTACAGAACACTTTATTAGACATAGGGTAAAACATCCATCAGTACACATTTCTGTCCGTAAGGGCCTCAATCATCAGCTATGATTAAGTCCCTTACGGGCAGAAACTGCATTGATGATTCTTTTACTCTATGTCAAATAAAGCCTTCTGTACAGTCCTGCAGTGGATTGCTGGCTTTTATCTTACACTTCAGGCAATCACCGGAGTGCATGTAGATAGAAAGTTGCTGAAGGAGATCAGCAGCACCGAGCATTGCTCTAGCAAGCAAAATGTCATTCAGTTAGGGGTTCCATGTACTATAAACACGACATATCAGCATCTCTTTGGATGTGCATGATTCAGTCTGCAGCTTGTCTCCTCTGTGTTTGTGTTTTTGTTTGTGAACACTTGCTGTTTTAACAGTTTGCCGAAGGTGTTTGCTGTATATAAATCATCATTTTATGGTTCCAGCTAATAAAGTGTGTCTAAGCTCACAACAGTAAAATGAGTCTGTATATGCAGTAAAGCATACTTGTTAGACTCACTGTGGAACATAAGGGGTTAATACTCTGAATTGTGTAAAAAAGACTGTTTGATCCTGTCTTCTATGATCCTCATCTTCTTCCACAGTCCCCAGACCATCTCCTGATAGAACAGAGCCCTGGGGACAAGCTGCACATGCTCAGTTTGATGTGTATTGCTAGAGAGTTTTTTTTTTCCTTGGGAAGGTGCATGTGGTCAGCACAGGACCAATCAGCAATGTCTAAACAGAGGGTCAGGGGTCCTGCAGCCTCATAGACCAATCAGTGGAGAATGAAAACTCCCCCTACAAGCTTTGATCAGTGCTCTGCTGGACACTGATAGAAGTCACAAGACCACTATATACTGCTGATGAGAAAAGGTATTTTTCAGTTTATATTTACTAAAACTATTGCATTCAATGTTCTGTCTACTGTGGGAGAACATATAGAGTGAATGCAGGGTCCTGGGTTTAGTAACACTTTAAAGGCATGACATTGGTCGGGTATTGAGGGCAAAAGAACATTATGGCCTGGATTCAGAAACAAAGTAAATTGGCGTATCTCCTGATACGCCACCGTAAATTCAAATGTGCGCCGTCGCATCTTTACACCGATTCAGAAAGCAAGATACACCGAAAAACATGGCTTCAGCCGTCCGACATAACTTGCCTACGCCAGCGTATGGTGTGCGCATAGTTACGCTGGACGCATTCGGAGTTCCCATTACAAATATGCAAATGAACTAGATACGCCGATTCACGAACGTATTGATATACGTCGTTTACGTAAGGCATATGACCAGTGTAAAGTTACCCCTGGCGCAGCCAATGTTAAGTATGAACGTCGGAACAGCGTCGAATTGTACATTGTTTACGTCGTTTGTGTAAGTCGTACACAAATAGGGCATTGACTATTTGCGACCCGATTTTGGAGAATGCGCACTGGGATACGTCCACGGACGGCGCATGCGCCGTTCATTCGGACCCTCATTTGCATGGGGTCATGGCTAATTTTAATACAACACGCCCACTACAAGGCTACTTTGAATTACGCGCACTTACGTCCGCACATTTACGCTACGCCGCCGTAACTTAGTGCTTTGTAAATACAGCCCTTGTGTTCAATTTTAATTATAAAACATTTTATTCCAAAAAATACCCTCTAATAATTGGGACTATTGTAGGCACAACATACATGTGAACTCATGTATATAGAAATAATATAAATAGCTTTAATGATACAAACACATAAAAAAGTTAATTTAAAATATAATGTGGCTACGTCATACATGTGTAGATTACCTAGTAGTGATTACAGACATCATTTTAACTTTATAACTTTTTATGTGTTTGTATCAATAAAGCTATTTACATTATTTTTATATACATGATATATATTTTTGTTCCGTTTCGTCTCGTTCTGTAGATTCTTAATTTCGTAAGACTTCCTATTCGGACCCATTCGTATTTCGTAAGACGGAAGTTTTCCTATTCAGACCCGTTCGTATTTTCGTAACATTTTTTTTTACGTTTATACTGAATGATTTGTAATTCTGTCTAATTTATTTTCGTTGATTCGAAATTCGTAATTTTGTTAGATAATAATTTTTGTTTAATGGATTCGTATTTTGTACTTTCGTAAATACATAGCAACACGTGACTAATCCATATTAAGATAAACGTCAAATTGAGCATTTTCCAAAAAATCTGACCGCGTGTACGCTCTATCGCACAAACTTTTTCGGTTTCAAAAGTCTGGCCAACTCCCTTCAGACAAAAATCCACGGAAAAGTTTGTTTGAAGTCCGATCGCGTGTACGAGGCTTTACACTGTACAATGTGACTCAGCACAAAAGAGATAAGCTGATTGGCTAAGATATTAAGTAAGATACATCACTCACTAACTACACTGCCCAGTGCCCATTCTAAAGAACCATACAAGTACACAAATTTACGAACAGACAATGAAACAGATTTACAAAACACACAAATAAAAATACAACATACGAATGAAAATACGAACAGACACATGATTTAAAATACGGAATGCAAATCATTCGTTATAGATGGCATTTTCGTTCTTTTGCTTTTTCGGTGTTTCGTATTTTAGTAAGATTGTCCAATCATACGTTCGTATTTTCGCTTGTTCGTTATTTTGCTTATTCGTAATTCCGTAATTTTCGTATTTTGGTTCTTTCAGCTTTTCGGATGTTCGTATTGACCCGAATGTACGAATACTAACAAATTCGTACGAAAATCCATTTGTTACGAACGGATACATGAGTTAACATGTATGTATCCGGAGAACCTCCAGAGTTAGCAAGACACCACATCTGCATGTGTAGGATCGCTGTCTCCTATGGCAACAGTCTTATAACAGTTTCTAACACAAGTTGTAACGGACTTCTGTACTTCCTCTACAATCACCTCTTGTAGATCTTCACTCCGACAAGCTCCCAGGCCCAGATTCAGGTACATCTGCGCATTATTGGACCGGCGTAGCGCACCGCCTTTACGTTAGACTTGCGCAATTTTGCCGCGTAATCACCCTATTCTCGTAGCTTTTGCGCAGCAAATTGCGCATGCGTAACGTTTTTTCAGAGGCGTAAGGCGGAGTAATACAAATTGGGAAGGAAGTGGGCGTGTTACATTGAAATGAGCCGCCCGTGACCCCATGCAAATGAAGGGCCGGCCAGCTCGCGCATGCGCGCTTGAAGGAGACCATGGTCAGCTCCGCTGTGCGCATGCTCACAACTCGGGAGCGGCGCAATCAGTGAAATTGGAAATGGACTAGGGCAACGTTGTGAACTACGCAAACAGCATAAATAGACACACACAAACGCACTTGCATTGCAAAAGTACATCCCTTTGTCCCTTCCCATTTAACCAAGTGATTTTGTCCTGTTGTTCGTTACGGTGTGTTTTGTAGTTGTCAGATTAGTGTTCGTGTGATCAAGTGTTTGTTAGTAGATCTTTGAAAGTGTTTTTTGATAAGTGTTTGAGAGACTGTTTGTTTGATTGATATATTTCTGTTCGTTTGTTTTCCTGCTGTTTTTTTGCTGTTTGTTTTTGTGACTGTTTCTTGCTGAGTAGTTTTCTCTTTGTGTGTGTTCTTGCTTGATTGATTGGTTGTGCTTGTTTTTGTGAGTGTTTTTGTTTTTGTGAGTGATTGGGAGTGAGTTTTTTTGGAAGTATGACAGAGAGAAAGCGAAAGCTCAATTTTTCTTTGGGGGAAAAAATAATTCTTGCCCGGGCCATTAGCAAATATGGGCGTTTCCTCCACGGCCCGGACAGTGCCAACACCACCCCGGCCAGGAGGAGGGAGATTTTGGATATGATCACTGAGCAGGTCAATTCAGCGGGGGAGGGGGAGACACGGACCCGGTCTGGGATTGACAAAAAAATCAATGACCTCCGGCGTCTGGTCAAACAGAAGCTGGCCAGAATGCATGCCCATGCCAGGGGCACAGGAGGGGGCCCACCATGCCGTATTAGGCTGACAGCGGAGGAGCGTGCGGTGGCCCTGACCTTTCATCGGCATGAAGTTGAGGGCCTGCCCGGCTTTGACTTAAGTCCGGAGCCCGTGGTGCCAGGTAAGTATTTTTTTTAATATCAGGTGTGTAGCATGTGTGGGGGAGGGGGTGAAAGGGAATATGTGGCAAGTGTGTGGATCCTCCAACCTGTGAATGTTTTGTGTCATCCACAGATGTGCAGGAGGGTGCAGGGCCATTTGGCCTGACCGCACCAACCCCAGGACAGCAGCCTAATGAGGCCCCCCCAACAAGGCCGGAGTCCGCGGAGGAGGTTCAAGAGGAGGAGGAGAATCATGAGGAGGAGGAGTCCATGTCAGGCACTGGACGTTTGGTTTTTGAGGACTCTTCCCCTCTGGCTGGCAGCAGGCAGCCCTCCCTAAGGGGGAGCCCCCCCCCTCCTCCCCCAACATGGCTCCCCTCCCAAGGGCCTCCCCTTCTCCCCGGCCACAAGCATCAGCTGGAGGCAGGATTTCATCCCAGAACACCAGGGGGTTGGCCGATCTCCTGCCCGCCACTCTGAGAAGGGACCAGTTCCTCCAGACCCGCCATCTGGGACAGGTCAGCCAGACATTGGTGCGGATGGAGGAGAGCCTGTCCTCCATCAAGGATACGCTGGGGAACCTGGACTCCCGGGCTTTCACAACCTGCCTAAACGAACTGCAGACGACATCAGCAGGCGTTGGGCAGGATGTGAGGGCCCTTACCCAGGCTATCCAGGCCAACACGGCAACACTTGGTGCTGCCCTGGACAGAATAGCCGTGGCCTTGGAGGGCAGGCCGCCAGGTGGGCAGAGATTAGGGGCTGCTCCTCCTTCCCCTGGTTTTACCCCTCCCCCATGAGTCTCCCCTGAGAAGCCGGGGCCGTGGCCAGGCGTGGCTCACGTAAAGGGCAATAATTATTTTTTTCCCCCTTTTTTTTTTTTTGCTGGAAAATTTTTGCTTTTGCAGGTTTTTTTGGGGTTGTGAATGCTGTTTGAATGTGGGGGTGACATTCCTGCCGGAAAAGGGATGTCACCCTCAATTTTGGTGGAGAAGGGTTCCCCAGGACCAGGGAGAAGTGATCCCCAGGTCCGTGTGAATTGTGTATGAATGTACAGTGACATAATTGGAGCCTTGGCGTGGCGTTGCTACTCACAAGTCCTGCATGGTGGACTGGTGCCAATCCAATTTGATGTGGATGTGGGGTGTGTGTGCTAGGGACCACAGTGGTGTGCATGCATGCATTCTCATTGTGCCATGATTAATGTGTGTGTTTAACGTGCAAAGATGCCCAATGTGAGTTGTCTCCTGGCTGCTCTTCCCTCAGAAGACGGGGTAGCCTCGGTTAGGGGGGGATTGTCTGGTTCAGGGGTCAGGTCATCACGTAGGCCAATCTGCAGGCCCTTTCTTTCTGCGAAGTTGTGCAGCATGCAACATGCACCGATGATCTGGCACACAAAGTTTGGGGAATACAAGAGGGTACCCCCAGACTTATCCAGGCATCGGAAACGTGACTTTAGGACGCCAAAGGTGCGCTCCACCACTGCTCGTGTTTGGGCATGTGCTTGATTGTATCTTTCCTCTCCTGGGGTTTGGGGGTTCCGGGTAGGAGTCATGAGATGGGGTCCCAGTGGATATGCAGAGTCACCTGTAAGGGAAAAGACAGGAGGATGTTAGTCATGCATGTGCCCCTTGTGATGTGTGCATCATGGGAGGGGATAGTCATGCCTGACTCCCATGTCACTTACCAACCAGCCAGGTGTCCCCATACACGTTCTGATCAAATTCCATTCGGATGTGGCATTGATTGTATATGTAGCTGTCATGGCTGGACCCTGGGTGTTTGGCACGGACGTGCCATATGAGGCCTTGGGCATCGACTATCACCTGTACGTTGATGGAATGCCAATGCTTCCGATTGCGGTACATGTGCTCTGTCTCCTGGGGGGGCTGGAGTGCCACATGTGTGCAATCAATGGCCCCCACAGTGCGTGGGAATCTGGCAATTCTGTAGAAATCTGTCATTGCCTTCAGCCGCAGCTCCTCAGTGGTGGGTTTGATGATTTGGTTGGCCATGCTTCTGAGGATTGCAGGGACAACCTGGTGCACACATCTGCTCATGGAGGATTGTGACATCCCAGCCACCACTCCACTTGTACGCTGAAAAGAGCCACTGGCAAGGACATGGAGTGTTGCCATGACCTTGACCAGTGGCTGCACTGCATGTGAGCGGTGTGTTGGGCTGGTGATGTCCTCCTGCAGGGTTGTGGTTAATTCCAGGATGACATGAGGGGTGAATCTGAAGATGCGATACACCTCAGAATCACTCATGCCAAACAGGTCTATGCGGGTGCGGTATATCCTCTCCCGTGCCATCCTCCGTGCCCTCATCCTTCTTTGTTCATCTAAAGTCAGTAGTATAGCTATGTGGGACGATGCCCCTGGCATGCCCATGTGGAAGAAAAATATATTTTAAATATATTTTAAAAAAACATTCCTAATATATTTTTCCCAAATATATTGCAATATATTTGAAATGCTACAATTTTGGCCAGATTCAATATATTTCAAAAATATATTTCAATATATTTGTGAATATATTATTGAATATATTGGGAAATGCATTGTGAAATATGTTGCAAATATACTCATAAATATATGTTAAATGTACTTCTGAATGCATTTAGCAATATATTTATGCAGCCATAAATATATTGCAACATGCATTTTGGAATGCATTGTGAATATATTCAGACATATATTGCTAAATGCATTCAGAAGTACATTTAACATATATTTCTGAATACATTCACAATGCATTCCAAAATGCACTTTGCAATATATTTATGGCTGCAAAAATATATTGCTAAATGCATTTAGAAGTGCATTTAACATATATTTATGAATATATTTGCAACATATTTCACAATGCATTACCCAATATATTCACAAATATATTGAAATATATTTTTGAAATATATTGAATCTGGCCAAAATTGTAGCATTTCAAATATATGGCAATATATTTGGGAAAAAATATATTAAGAATGTTTTTTAAAATATATTTTAAATATAAATGTACTGAATGTAAAATAAAAAAAATACATTCCTATTACATTTTGAAAGGCTGTGCATTTATATATTGTATTTTATATATTGTAGGCCTATAAAACCAGCAAATATTTGGAAATAAAAACGATAACACAGTACAATACACACAACTTTATTAGCATGTAAATATACAAAAACTACAACACAGAGAATAGAAAGTGGTGTTAACTGTGGTAAATGACATAAAAGTTTATTTGTGGTATTCTGATGGTTCCCCATGTTTCCCTTCAGGTGATATTTCAACACCGGAATTGTTCTCGTAAGAGCGTCACTGATCACACCATTTGAAGTCCCAGGAAACTTTGCCAAAGTGGCAGCTTTAAAAAGTAAATGGAAAATATTAGACTTATTCGATTTTCCCTGTGAATCAAAAGCCATATAAGACCCTTTTCACACTGTAGCGCTGCTAAAGCTCCAGCGGTTTTTGCAACACTTTTTAGGCGTTTTTTTTTAAAGGGAAAAAGTACAGTTTTAATGCGCTTTTAAAGTGCTTTGAAAGCGCTGCCCATTAATTTCAATAGGCAGGTGCGTTTTAGGAGCGCTATTTATAGCGCTCCCAACCCGTCCCAGATGCTGCTTGCAGGACTCTTTCTAATGTTCCGCAAGCGCATCGCCCCAGTGTGAAAGTACTCATTGCACTGAAAGGGATGCAGTTTCATGAGCTTTTTAGAGGCTATTTCTAGTGCTAAAACGCCTTGAAAACTGCCTCAGTGTGAAAGGGGTCTAACAGATGCAGCTGAGTAAATAAAACTAACCAAATTAAGCATGTATAAAAACATCAAAATATTGTAGACTTTTCAAAAATCTGTATAATAATCAACATCTTGCCTACAACTTGTCTTATTAGTTCAGACTACTACCAGACTGAGCAAGATATCTTATTTTGAAACAAAAGTCAAATTGGCTTACAGTCTACATGTCAAAGCTGATGTTTACATAGGGTCTAACTGTACCCGCTTCTCTCCATCTGTCAGCCGCTTGGAGGCACCGCCTTGAAAGTTACTTTTTATTGAAGTGGTTGAAAAGGTACAAAGGTTTTTACCTTCATGTATTTTATGCATTAAGGTAAAAAAAAAAAAAACTTCTGTGTGCAGCAGCCCCCCTATACTTACATGAGCCCCCTCTCGATCCAGCGATGACCACGAGTGCCTTGTCTCTCCAGGGACTTGCACTGCTGATTGGCTTTCTGTAGTGGTGGGAGCTATTGGCTCCCGATGCCATCAATCACAGTCAGTGAGCTAATTAGGAGATGGGGCCAAGGAGCAGCTCAGTGTGTGTGTGTTGAAAAAACAGAGCTGTGGTTTAGGAGCACTGGCATGGGACCTGAGAAGAGAAGGATCTGGGCTGCTCTGTACAAAAACCCTTACACAGAGCAGGTAAAATATGTCATATTTGATATTTACAAAAAAGACAACGTTTTAATGTTTCGGTACCAAAAGAAATCCTACCTGTTTAGGCCTTGAGTACAACACTTGACAAGGAGATGAGCTCAAGTCTTTAGATGGGACAGAAGGTGATGCACACGATACACCCACACAGGATGAACTTCCACCATCATTCTTCAGTGCTATTAGCTGCGCTCTTGTTGTTTTCAAAGTATCCATTACGCCAGGTAACTCTATGGAAATGCATAAAAACATTTTAAATAACATAATGGCCTATTTTCTCACCATATCCATTAATTTCATTTGTTAGAAATTGATGACTTGTGGAAAAATGTACTTTTACATGATTAGAGGGTTTCCTCCAGTCTGCTGCTGACCCATCCCCTCCACCAGATCAAAAATATTCCAGGAGGGTTTCTCCCAAGGTATAAGTAAAGATGTTCCACAAAACAAAAATCTTACTTGTGCATATAGTATGTAGTTACCTCAGTGCACTCACTGATACTATAATGAATGTAGTACAGTAAACTCCCAGTTACTGTTATTTCTGGTTGCTTGAGATCTAATAGTAACTCTCAAGCATCCACCTCCCATGGCACCCTACCCCCTCCCACTTAGCAGCTAAAGGGGGTAGGGATTGGGGGCATTTTTTTACCACCCCCAAATTCACATGCGATGAGCCTAAAAAGTGCTATTGCCAAATGCAACTAAGGGCTCATTCATAATGCGTTATGCAATGCTCCAATGGGCCTCTGAGAAATTATACAAGGTGGTCAGGAGGCAAAATGTTAACACCAATAATTGCAGTGAAAGGCACAGGATTGCAGTGCGGTAGTACGGCAATTATAGGTTTTAGTCAGGTGTGATGAGGCAACATTGGAGGACACTTTGCCCTGTGATTAGGGTTGTCCCGATACCGATACTAGTATCGGTATCGGGACCGATGCCGAGTATTTGCGGGAGTACTTGTACTCCCGCAAATACCCCCGATACCAAAATAGAATAATTCATATTGCAGCCATGTCCTGTCCCTCATACCTGTAGCTATGATATGTCCCCCACGTATGCCGCCGCCGCATACCGCCGTTAATCCCCCTGCATTATAGCGTAGCGTGCATTACAAGCTTTCGTTTTGAATACTTGTAAATGCCCGCGCCGCCATGTATAGACACTCCCCTTCTCGGGGATCCGTCCAATACCGAGCAAGGGGGAGTGGTGATGTTACGGGCGTGGGACACTCCCCCTTGCTCGGTATTGGACAGATCCCCGAGAAGGGGAGTGTCTATACATGGCGGCGCGGGCATTTACAAGTATTCAAAACAAAAGCTTGTAATGCACGCTACGCTATAATGCAGGGGGATTAACGGCGGTATGCGGCGGCGGCATCATAGCTACGGGTATGGGGGACATACATGGCTTGCAATATGGGGGACATACATGGCTTGCAATATGTGGGGGACATACATGGCTGCAATATGTGGGGGACAGGACATGGCTGCAATATGTGGGGGACAGGACATGGCTGCAATATGTGGGGGACAGGACATGGCTGCAATATGTGGGGGACATGGCTGCATTTGGGGACATATTTAAAAAAAGTATCGGTATCGACGACTACTTGAAAAAACATATCGGTACTTGTACTCGGTCCTAAAAAAGTGGTATCGGGTAGATCTCCACCTCTCGAAGGTTGCCTACCTCTGCCCTAAAACACTGTAGAATGAAAAGGCAAATGATTGGTCAAACAGAAAATAAAGATAAAAATAACAAAGGCAGCAGAACTGGTGGAATAATAGACAATAAATAGATAAAAAATGAAAAGACTGCACCAATATAAAACATTCTATGAACATTAAAATTGAAAATTTCACCAATACCAATTCACATTGAAAGACTGGCATCCAGGGGCTGATATGCCAAAAACGGTGCACAATAATTAACTAATACAAAAAAATCAGAGTGCAAGGAAAAATTTGTATATAAATTCACAAAATTAATGTCAAATTATATGTATAAACAATGAGAGGTTAATACGTCAAATCGGTGATCCCAAAAATTGTATGCCAACAGCACACAATTGGCAAACCAAACCTCTAAAATTCTTAATGATATCACCACAAAACTCAAACACTGATGACCAAATGAATAATGAAGGATGATGCAATATGATGATCAGATACAGTGCCGGTTGAATGTGGCGATATAAAAAAAAAGGGAAGGTGCCCACCACCATAATTAAGTTGTCCGCTTACCAAAGGCAAGTTGTCTCAGCTGTTGGTTTTCTTCTTCCAAGTGCTTATTCCGGTTTTATATTCACCAGTTGTCAGTCAGTCTTGGTCAGGTGCTTTGACAGCGGCTGGCGCCCCATCTGTCAGAATCCGCCAAAAAAAAAAAAAAAATTAGCTTTCCATCTCCACACAACACACACACACACACACACCCCAGACACCGCTAACCTCCTTCTGCACAATTTATTTGATGGTAGCTGAATGTAAACAGCAGGCAGTGGGGGAACCATAGCCAGACTGCCATTGGCTGTTTCAATTTTAAAATTAGGCTGACTATTGTGCCCCCTTCCCACTGCCTGCTGTCAATCAGCAGAGGAAGACCTGAAGAAGAATGTTCTCCTTCAAATCCTCTCCTTTGCTGATTGACAACAGGCAGTGGGCGGGTGCAATAGCCCACTATTGGCTACTGCAAATTAAAATAGTCAATAGCAACCTAGCTATTGATTCCCCTGCTATCTGCTCTTTTTTCCTGTGTTCTGCCAGTGGCCAGTGGCTGTAAGAATACAAAAAAAAGGCCTAGGTGTCAACTGATATCAGGCTACTTCTGGGGCAGCTGGATGTAATATTAGTACCTCATAATGTTATCGGCCTGAAAGGTGGCCCATAATTGGTACCTGTATGGAAAAATCCATATCTAATGGCACCTAGTAGCAGGGCAGATAATAATATGCAAAAGGGGAGGGAGACATAAAACATTGGTAGCACCGTGCCCTGACATTATGGGGTATATTTACTAAAGGCAAATCCACTTTGCAGTACAAGTGCACTTGGAAGTGCAGTCACTATAGATCTGAAGGGGACAAAAAAAAAAACATTTTTTCCTGTACATGATTGGATGATAAAATCAGCAGAGCTTCCCCTCATTTCAGATCTCTCTCTCAGATCTACAGTGACTGCATGTCCAAGTGCACTTGTAGTGCAAAATAGATTTTCCTTTAGTAAATCAACCCCTATGCTGCATGGCGAGTGGATATAGAATGGAAGCCGTATATTATATGCAGCAATGTGCACTGAAGTATGCTACACAGTTACTGGATATAACATGGAAGACATACATATTATATGCAGCAGGGTGACATGCTGTGCAAGAGGAGCTCTATAATATACATTACTGTGCACATGCTGTATGGTAACTGGGAAGGTAAATGCACACAGAATGAGAACTTTTCAGCAGGAAATAGACAAATACAACTTTAACTCATACACCAAACTTTCACAATTCTAATATTATTTGATAGAAGGCTTACCTTTCATCCAGGAGAATACATCCAGGGGAATACATCCAAGACATTACAGAGAACTTCTCCACCATGCCATGCTTTCCTTTTCAGAGGCCTTACCAGGAACAGGAAGTGAGAGGTGAAAGTTCACCCCTCTGGTTCCCACAGCTCACTTCCTGTAACAGACCTCCTGTATTATGATTGCAGTCTCTCTGTTTAAAGAGTTTTCCCCAGGGCTGGATTTACATATTAGAAGATCGAAGGCACAGAAATCAGACCCATATCCCAATAAAAAAGAATGAGATAAAAGAAATTAGAAAAATATTTATACATGTAAGTAAGTTATGGAAGATGCATTCTATATATATATTTTGTATCTTCATTCTGGTATATATGTGTGTGTGTGTGTATATATCAGATATACTCTATATGTATATATATATATGTGTGTATATATATATATATATATATATATATATATATATATATATACACACAGTATATACACACACACATATATATACTGTATATACACACACACACACACACACAAGAATGCAGCTCTCATCACTTACATATATATCTTCCAGCCCAGCCTAGTATTGGCACATGACAACAGTGCAGCTTGGGCAAGGATATGACATTTAACCACTTCCTTACTGGGCATGTATACCCCCTTCCTGACCAGGTGAAATTTCAGCTTGCGGCACTGCGTCGCTTTAACTGACAATTGCGCGGTCGTGCGACGTGGCTCCCAAACAAAATTGGCGTCCTTTTTTCCCCACAAATAGAGCTTTCTTTTGGTGGTATTTGGTCACCTCTGCAGTTTTTATTTTTTGCGCTATAAAAAAAAAAGGACGACAATTTTGAAAAAAAAAATACAATATTTTTTACTTGTTGCTATAAAAAATAGCCCAATTTAAAAAAAAAAAAATTCAGTTTAGGCTGATACGTATTCTTCTACATATTTTTGGTAAAAAAAAAATCGCAATAAGCGACTGGTTTGCGCAAAAGTTATAGCGCCTACAAAATAAGGGACAGAATTATTATTTTTTATTATTTATTTTTTACTAGTAATGGCGGCGATCTGCGATTTTTATTGCGACTGCGACATCATGGCGGACACATCGGACACTTTTGACACATTTTTGGCGCCATTCACATTAATACAGCGATCAGTGCTATAAATATGCACTAATTACTGTATAAATGTGACTGGCAGGGAAGGGGTTAACACTAGGGGGTGAGGAAGGGGTTAAATGTATTCCCTGCATAGTGTTCTAACTGTGGGGGGAGGGGGGGTTACTGGGGGGTGACCGATCTGTGTCCCTATGTAAAAGGGACACAGATCGATCTCCTCCTCTCCAGAGACAGGACGCTGTCTCTGTGTAAAACGGCAATGAGAGATGATCTCATATGTTTACATATGAGATCATCTCTCATTCGCCCACAGATCGCATCGCAAACGGCCACTCTGATTGGCCATGTCCAAGGGACACGGGCAGTACACAAGTTCCCCGCTGCACGCTCTGGAGCGTGCGCTGGGAACAAAGAAAGGGGCTGCCGTGAAAACGCGGCAGCCCGGAGAATTAGAACCACCCTGCGGCCGCATATAGTCGTACGGCCGTAGGGAAGTGGTTAAAGCGGAGTTCCACCCAAAAGTGGAAGCTCCACGTATTTGCCTCTCCCCCCTCCCCCTACTTTGCCACATTTGCCACCTTTCGGGGGAGGGGAGCAGGTTCCTGTTTTTGGATCTGCCGCGGATGCGTTCCCGATGATTTTCTGCATGCGTGTTTTTGATGCATTCCAGGGCATGTTTGGTGTGTTTTTAAAGCATTCCAGTGCATTTTCCTCTCTTTTTTCCTCAACCTTAGATAAGGACATGTGTGTTGCAGTGCGTTCAGGTGCATTCTAGTGCGTTTTTGATGTGATTTACAGTGTTCCATTACAGTCCAGTGCAGGAAAAATGCAGCATGCTCTACTTTTTATCTGGAACTGCAAGCACTGGTGTAAATTATGCCATTGAAAACCATATAACTTACTTTCCATGCAAAAAAAAATAAACGCACTGGACTGCATGTGGTGTGAATTGGCCCCTATAGGCAATGGAGGCAGCAGCACCCGAGAGCCAATGGAAACATTGGCTGGGATACCAACATCGCCGGATTCCAGGACAGGTAAGTGTCCTAATATTAAAAGTCAGTAGCTGCAGTATGTGTACAGTATAGGGGGTTATTTACTAAAGGCAAATCCACTTTGCACTACAAGCGCAAACTACAAGTGCAAAGTACACTTGAAATTGCATTGAAAGTGCACTTGTAAGTGCAGTCGCTGTAAATCTGAGGGGTAGATCTGAAATGAGGGGAAACTCTGCTGGTTTTATCATCCAATCATGTGCAAGCTAAAATGCTGTTTTTTTTAATTTTCCTTGCCCACTCAGATCTACAGCGACTGCACTTCCAAGTGCACTTTCCTTGCAATTTCAAGTGCACTTTGCATTTGTAGTTTGCACTTGTAGTGCAAAGTGGATTTTCCTTTAGTAAATAACCCCCTTTGTGTAGCTGCTGAGTTTTAATTTTGTGCTGGGGAGAACTGTAATATCCCAATTCCTTTTAATTGGCTGCTGGAATTACCCTTCGGCAGGTACTAAGTCCAAACAATGGACTGGACTTAGTATAAAAAGAATATACAGTATATATACTATATATATTATATTGCCAAAAGTTTTGGGACGCCTGCCTTTACACGCACATGAGTTTTAATAGCATGCCAGTCTATAACAGCTTCAATTCCTCTGAGAAGGCTGTCCTATGGGAATGTTTGACCATTCTTCCAGAAGCACATTTGTCAGTTCAGGCACTGATGTTGGATGAGAAGACCTGGCTCACAGTCTCCACACAAATTCATCCCAAAGGTGTTCTATCAGGTTGAGGTCAGGACTCTGTGCAGGCCAGTCAAGTTTCTCCACCCCAACCCACTCATCCATGTCTTTATGGACCTTGCTTTGTGCACTGGTCCAAATCATTTGGTGGATTATGGTGTGTGGGGGGGGGGGGATTATGGTGTGGGGTTGTTTTTCAGGGGTTGGGTTTGGCTCCTTAGTTCCAGTGAAGGGAATTCTTAAGGCCTCAGCATACCAAGACATTTTGGGAAAATGTTATGCCCCCAACTTTGTGCGAACAGTTTGGGGACGGCCCCTTCCTGTTCCAACATGTCTGATCATCAGTGCACAAAGCAAGGTCCATAAAGACACTGATGAGCGAGTTTGGTAATAATAGTGCAACTTCTGATTCATGGATTAAACAGAACATTGAAGATTTATATCCAGAGTTTCTCTTGGTACCGTGTAAGCAGACAAGACCCTTGGACTGTGGAGGTGGATGTCTGTGAATGTTCTCATTCATTCAGGTCAATCAATATAACTGGACTTGCTGTATCTTATGACGTTTTGCTGGTCCGCCGACAAGCGTTCTCAATTCAGAATGACTTATACAAAAATTCTTTGGGAATGGAAAGTGGATGCGAGAGGTTTATCTGGATTATGTGCTTAAAATCTTATTAAAAATGTTTATATTTTATTTAAATCTTTTGGTTTTTATTTTTTTTTTATTTTAAAAGAGTAAAATACAAAACAAAATGGGAGTGGGTCTCTTATAAATGTATTCAGAATGTTATCTATGACATAGTTACAAAAATATCAGACAAAATATATGTTGAAATGTCTTTATTAGACATTAAATATTTTCAGAAAAACATATTTTAAAAATATATTTTCTAATATATATCTTTGTAAAATACATTTAAATTATATTTTTGGAATGCATTTACAAGTATATTTAAAGATATATGTTTAAATGCATTTTTTTAATATGTTCAAAAATATCTGGACAATATATTTACAAACATATATTTTCACATATATGCCTTTGGAAAATATATTAAAATTATATTTTTGGAACGCATTTACAAATATATGTACAAATATATGTTGAAAAAAATCTGAAGAATATATTTAAAAAATATATTTTCGAATATATGTCTTTGGAAAATGCATTTAAATTATATTTTGGAATGCCTTTACAAGTATATTTAAAAATATATTTTTAAATGCATTTTTTTAGATGCTCAAAAATATCTGTCAAATATATTGAAAAAAATATATTTTAAAATATATGCCTTTGGAAAATATATTTGAATTTACATTTTTGGAATAGATGTAAAAATATATTCGCGTAGGCCAATATATTGTAAATATATTTAAAATATATATATTTTTTTAATAAATATATTGGAAATATATTTTTCTTCCGTATGGGTGTTGGCATACAGATTGTTGTCCAACACGTGTGACTGCTGAGCTCCTCACTAACAGTGTTGCTTTATCTAACAAGTAGACTTTTTTTCTCTTTTTAGACCAGCTTTTATATGCTCTAATTTTAGACAGGACATTTTGCTGTTGCGCACACTGCGTAGCCTGCGCTGCCCCAATGTTCTTTTGTGGATCCCCGTAAGTCCCTCATTAGCATATTTGACTAGCAAATCAATGGTCTGTCTAGCGCACTTTTGCGCGGACGGATGCGCCAGTCTAACGAAATTACGCGGGCCAAAAAAAAGTCGATTTTTTGCGTTCTGGAGATGCCGTGCATCGAAACGCACGCGCACATTTCGACTTACGCACGCGCATCTCCTGTTGCGCAGGCGTAATCACTCTGTGAATCTGGGCCCCAGTCTCTATCACTAGACTTGCTGATCCACGGCCACTGGATTTCCTGAGCTCTTCCAACCTTCTCACTGAGTATCTTGCTCAAGCGCCACACCACTGGCCTGCTCGGTCCCTAGCTTGGCACACAAAGCTGCTCTGCAAACATCACCTCTGCAGGCTGGGTCCCTAGCTTGGCACTCACAGATACTCCTCAAGCTTCACCCCACTGGCCTGCTTGGTCCCTGGCTTGGCACACAAGGCTGCTCTGCAAGCGTCATCTCTGCTGGCTGGGTCCCTGGACACCTGTTGGTGAGAATACTGCCCCGGTACTTGCTTCAGCTACTCACTGTGGCCCCAGGTAATAAAGTGGATGGTCCCTTAGTGGCGACAGCTTCCCTTCTACCTCTGACCACAACCTTCACTTATGAGTGGACTGCAAGCTGCAGTCCATACCCTATGCTGCTTCTGCTTCTGGATAGGCCCTCAGACAGCCTAGCTGCCAGATGTCCCCGGGATAGGTCTAAGCTCTGGCCTAGCAGCCCGTGGCAACACAACACACGTCCACACAGACAGCCGTCCAGGTGGCACAGGACCCAGATCACCCTACCACACCCAAATAAATTGGCTCTCCCAGCAGGCCAAGGCACTCAAGAAGATCCCTGCCCATTGGCTGAGATAACCTATCTATTCCTAATCTGTCCTTGCAATGCCCTTGTCTTATCTAATGTCACCAGATACCTGGCCATCTAGTGACAGAAGAGAGAAGGCAAGCAATTCCAGAATTAAGGTGGAATCAATTGATGCCTTAACAATTGGCCAAGGCAACTATTCCTGGCAGGTAAATGTACTAGCGGAAAAAGAAGAAGACACATGCATGGGGGACCTTGGCGCTGCGAACCCCGAGTGTGAAGTGAAAGAGAAAGAGGGTTTCCCCATGGGGCTTTTAACAGCATAATGGTAAAGGTCAAAACATGAATGGAACAGTGATACTGTAAAACATCATTTAATCGACAGTTGACAAAGGTCACATGGTTATTAAAATCATACAATAGAAGTTGGAACAACATTGCTGATCACACAAAAAGATTCCACAATGGATGAAAGCATATAAACAGGGTACATGATAGTGTTACGTTGCAAAATGATTCAACACGATCTGGGTTCCCCGATGCGTTTCGACCTGTTATAGGTCTCTTCAGGGGGATAATGCATTCTAAAAAATATATACAATACATGCTTTAGAATTCAACATATTATTAGGTGAAACATAAATGTACCAAACACAGGGAACATTTACCGTAAAAATCGCAGATGGATAGTAGTGTGATCAGGGATGAAGCAAACCATAAAAACAATCCAAAGTGGGACCCCGTGGTTGACGCACCAACGCCATAAGGGGGGGGGGGATGATTCGCCCAAGGAGGCTTACAAGGAGCCAAAAAGTACACACCCTCCGGGGAACAGGGAAGTGGATGCCTGTAATAGATGCCCAAAAATTGTCATATTAAGAGATCATAGTATTAGCAGCATATGGTGCTGAGTAAATAGGTATAAGTATTTAGGCATATAGAAGGTTGCTGGCGACTAGTAGTAGAATAAATAATCAATATTATATAGTAATAAAATTAAATGGTTGATGATAAGGGCAGACATACATAAAGGCCTCCCATAAACATCTAATATGTAGAAGTATGTAAAATCAATATAGTGAAATCATAAATATTGAAGTAAAGAGAAATAGTGTGTGAATGCTGAAAATATCAAGTTGGGAGGTAGAAGGTGATGGCGAACTGCCTGCGTGTGTGTGTGTATGTGTGAGAAAGGGGAAAAAAGGGGAGTGAGTTAATAAATAAAAAAGATGCAAAATATAAGAATGATTGAGTATGTGTGTGTATGTGTGCATGTGCGTGCAGAGGAATAGTGAAGAATCAAAGTATAAAATGTGATAGATTATTAAGATAAGAGTCCCACTGGGGAAAAGAGTGGGAATAGTGATAAAGTGGAATGAATCTGTGAAAGAGATGAAGGAGATATGCTATGGGGATCAAAGGTGTAGATGGAAGGTATGGCAGTAAAGTATGTTGGTATACAAAAAGGGGGGGGGGGGGATAAACCCAGTTAAAAAAGTACATATAGTAAGGTAAATGTACTAGCAACCCTGCCTAAACATCAGGGTGCTACATGTATTTTGTGCCTACAATAGTCCCAATTAATAAATAATACATGAAATCACATTGTCAGGTTAAAGCATTGTTGAAAAGAACACATTCAAATGTTTGTCATCTTTTCCTTTAGCTTGTAAATATCAATATATTTAAAGGTCTGCTTAACTGCCAGCCCCCTGTCACCCAAACAAAATTAGCAGCAAAAGATAAACATTAATAACAAAGATTTTTCAAAAAAAGATAAAAAATATCTCACCTTGGTCCTGGCTTCTGGAAGGCAAGGCTGAGGTGGCGTACACACGACCGAGAAACTCGTTGGGCGAAACTCATCGTTCCGCCCGTCGAGTTCCTAGTTCGGCAGTCAAAAAGCTTGTCAAGCCAAATTTTCCCATTGAACAACAAGGAAATAGAGAACATGCTCTCTTTTTGGCTCGACGAGTTTCCCGACGGGTTGCTCGGTGAAAAGTGTACACGCGACCGGTTTCCTCTGCAGAATACGTCTCCCATCGAGGTTCTTGCTGGATTCTGCCGAGAAACTCGGTCGTGTGTACGCCACCTGATGCCACCATGCCTGACTGCTGCCTTCTGGAATAGCTGGGCACTTGAAATCTCTCTGAAGAAGAGCATTATCACAGTCTTTGGAGTGACCAGGAAGCAGAAGTGATGGTAGAAGTAAGTTTTATTTACAGCTTATTTGTTTGGGTGGTGGGGGGCTGGCAGGGAATCTGACTTTTTATTTTCATGGAAGATACTCTTAAAATACAGGTTATTATTTTATAGAGTAAAAAAGGAAAAAGTAATATGGTGGAGCAGCCATTCTCAACTAGGGTTCTATGGAACCTTGGAGTACTTCCAGATATTGCCAGGGGTTCCTTGAGCTGAGCTGTGTCTGTTTGAACTCCCATTTGATGGTATTTGGATAGTTCCAGGGCCAATGCCACTTGGTGGAGTCTGTGGCATCACACCAACAATCTTTTTAGCTAACTCTTTCCACTGATCCTTGATCAATTGGTTTTAGGAGGTTCCTGGGAGACCTCAACATTGTTTTAAGGATTCCTCTAGGTTAAAAAGGTCTACCACAGATCAGTCCCTGCTGCAGCCTCTCACATTGAGACTTGCTGCAAAGTTACAACGTTGCATTGTGATCACTGTGAAAGGAGGCAGAGGAAATGCTTCCTCCTGCCTGCAGCAGACTCATGACATCATGTCAGCCTAGGCAAAGTCACTGGACTGAACCTCAAGGATTTTTGTTTTTATTTTATTGTTGTATATTCCCCAAAAAAAAAAAAAATGCTGCAATAGTGGCTCAAAATGTGTGTGAACTAAACTTATAATATTCTTTCCCTTTAACTGTCCTGAAATGTGTACACTTCCTGTATGTACCCAATGTATCTCACCCATTTCCAAAATGAGGTTCACAGGGGCCAGCCCAGGTCTACCCAACCATCTTCAACACATTTTCACAAATGTTTGTTGATTTCTCTCCGTGCAGGCAAACCAGTTTCTCTAAAAAGAGACTTGAATGCAAATCTGCCGTGAACTGTAAGTTGTTACAGGTGCTCCTTATGTAATGTTGGCACAACGTCAAGTCGGTTTTGAGAAAACACATTCCTGGGAACGTGAGCCGCTAACACCGTCTTCAAGTTTGGCACAAACTTTACAGGGAGTCCAGAGTGCACAGCAGAGGCAACAGGCAGAGCTGCAGGAAGGAACAAGTGCAACTGGGCCTGGAGGAGCAAATTAGGGGGAGCTGAACTTCTGGGGAACTGCAAGCTCCAGAATGTTCTGCCAGCTAGCAGCCAAAAGCTAACAGCAATAGCAGGGCTTGCTGGGATTTGTAGTTCTATGAAACTATTCATTCGTAATATTAACTATTATGAAACTATTCTATGAAAATCCTAACTCAATAACATAATATTTCCTTAATAAAATACAATTTTTAACCTTTTCCCAAACTTTTCTCATCTCAGTGCAGAAGAACTCCTCCAGACTTTTTCAGCCAATTGCTATCTGCATGCATTCTCTTCAGAGTTTACTTCACATAGTTGCTCTGAAACGGCTTTCTAATGATGTCAACGGTGAACCATGTCTGTGCAATATGTGGCAACATGGCCGCTAATAATTTCTACCAGGTGCACATATGACAGGGTGACAATTCAGGGGCACATTTAGTAGACAGTTATCTCCCCATAACAGAAAGAGCCTGAACAAGGATTCCCAGGAGTTATTTTAATGAAAGCTGCAGAGAATGATTAAAAACAAATGAAAGCGTATATGTGCCTTTAGTGATTGGGTTTAGCGCTACTTTAACCACTTCCATACCAAGCCTATTCTGGCACTTCTCTCCTTCATGTAAAAATCATAATGTTTTTGCTAGAAAATTACTTAGAACCCCCAAACATTATATATATATATATATATATATATATATATATATATATATATATATATATATATATATTGTTTTAGCAGACAGCCTAGGGAATAAAGTGGCGGTCATTGCAACTTTTTATCTCGCATGGTATTTGCGCAATCATTTTCAAAAGCCTTTTTTTGGGGGGAAAAAGAACAGTTTCATGAATTAAAAAATAACAAAGCAGTAAAGTCAGCCCAATGTTTTTGTATAATGTGAAAGATGATGTTACGCCGAGTAAATAGATACCTAACTTGTCACGCTTTAAAATTGCACAGACTCATGGAATGGTGCCAAACTTCAGTGCTTAAAAATCTCCATAGGCAACGCTTAATTTTTTTTTACAGGTTACCAGTTTAGAGTAATAGAGGAGGTCTAGTGCTAGAATTATTGCTCTCGCTCTAATGCATGCGGCGATACCTCACATGTGTGGTTTAAACAGTATTTACATATGTGGACGGGACTTAAGTGTGCGTTCGCTTCTGAGCGCAAGCTACTGGGGACAGGGGTGTTTTTATTATTTTATTTTTATTTTACTTATTTATTTTTCTCAACCTTTTTTTTTAAACTTTTTTTTTGATCACTTTTATTCCTATTACAAGGAATGTAAACATCCCTTGCCATAGGAATCATTGTGACAGGTCCTCTTTATGGAGAGATGCAGGGTCAATAAGACCCCACATCTCTCATCCAGGCTGGAAAGCATGAGATCTGGGAAAAAAATCACCGATCTAATGCTTTTAGCCACGATTGCGGCTTTGTTCACTTTCGGGTACCCGGGAGTGACGTCATAACGTCGTGCCCGGGCCTCCTACAGTCATAGAGATGACCATCTGGTCACCGGAAATCTCTATCCTCCTCATCGGGCGCTGGCCAATTCATTCTCTAGGCTCCCAATGGCACAAGAGAGCCTAGAGAAGCATCGGATAGCGGCGGGAGGGGGGGGACGTCCCCTTGCGCTGCCTATAAGAGCCGATATGATTGTTCTTATGGTGCGCAGAATTGCCGGCTGGAAAGAAGGATAGCTGCAGACATCATTCAGATATCCCCCCTAAAGTCCAGGACGTCAAATAACGTCTTACGGTAGGGAAGTGCTTGGCTTTGTTTCATTCAAGGGCTCCAGTTTTGTTCAATTAAAGGGAATATTTCATGAAGCAAAACACTTTTGTGAGAACCATCAGATAGAAGCTGCTACATCTATTTGAGAAAGTGGTTAAGAGGTGCTGAAAACCTAGGATTTTTTTATATGTTTTTTTTTTTTTTATTATTGTTGACATCCAATAATACTGCTTTCATGTAAATGTAGAGAATGTGAATATTGAACTGGAAGCATCTATACCCCAAATGACTTCTATGATCACTTATATTATAACCTCGGGCTGTGATCGGAATCAGTGAATAATTGAAGTGTCACACCATAATATTTACATCAGTGTTTATTCGAATGATTGTTTACAAAGCCAACAGGAGTTGGGGGTCCTAGCTCTAACCCTTCATCTGGGCATGAGAAAAAAGAACAACGATATAGTGTAGTCCAAACAAGAAGCACACACACTGCATCAGGCAACAATGCAACAAAGTTCTAGGTGCAAACCTTGGCTCACCACCGTCCACAATGCAAAGAAAACAGAAGAAATTGGTTGTACACCAGACCATCAAAATGCTTGAGAAGAAGTTCTTTATTATCGTATGCTAGTCAAACATGCAGGAATACAGATAGTTGACTTACAGTACTATCGTGTGAAACGCGTCAACTATCTGTATTCCTACTATTGACTGGCATACGACAATAAAGAACTATATAGTGTATGTGGACTCAACGATCAGTAAGTAGATGGATGTTGTTGGATGGTTTTGATCACATCCATCACTTGCATCAATCATTTATTTCTGCATATTTTAGTGGAGTAAAGTGTTTGTCCCCAGCAACCTTTCTAGCACTCTGTCATATGCTATATCAAGTGATGCAGAGCTTGAGGCTGGGTTTACACCTATGCGAATTGAGTGCGGCTTGAACCGCATTTAATACGCAGAATATTTCTAAATACATTGTTTTCAATGAGGCTGGTTCACATATGTGCGATGCATTCGCACTGCGCATTGCAGAAAAAACGTGTGCAGATTTTATGCCTTGCGGTGCGGCTCAGGTGCGAATTCAGTCCCATTATCTTCTATGGGTACACAGCTGATTCGCAGATGTGTTCAGTTCTCTTCAGGAATTTCTCTCATTCAGCTCAATACACTTCTCCCCCACTCTCCTCTCACCCGGAACTTCTCCCAGGTCTCCAAAATCGCAGCAAAAACGGAGCTAATCTGCTGAACACTTCCCTTATCTATCTGCAGAGATAAAAGAGCTGAATTTCACACCCACAAGTGTGAACCCAGCTTCAAGGTAAGTCGTAGATGGATGGCTTCTGTTAAGCATGGTACATACGATCAGATTTACCGCGGACAAATCGTAGGACTTTTGTCCAAAGGGTGTTGGACATTAACTTGTCTTGCATACAACCAGCAAAGAATTATCGGCCAACAAAGACAAAGCAACGTGTTTTTGTAGCTCTTTAGCGCCACTCTTTGGCCAACGTCTGCTAATGTTGTGTTATGGTTAGAATTGCGTCTGAGCATGCGTGTTTGTACTTTGGAGTTTTGTCTGAAGGACTTTTGTACACACGATCGGATAATCTGACAACACACATTTGTTGGCGTAAAATTTTAAAGCATGCTATCCAACATTTGTTGACACTGGCAGGGAAGGGGTTAATACTAAGGGACGATCAAGGGGTTTAATGTGTTCCCTGGGAGGTGTTTCTAACTGTGGGGGGAGTGTACTGACTGGAGGAGAGAGATCAATGTTCTTGATCACTAGGAACAGATGATATCCCTCTTCTCTCCTGTCAGAACAGGGATCGGTTTGTTTACATTGGCAGATCCCAGTTCTGGCTCTCTGTGGAGTAATCACGCACATTGACTCTGGCGCCACCCACTGTATCTATTACACAAACTGACGTACAGCTATGGCAATTCACGCAATAGAGCCAACCTGCCGCAGTATAATGACGGCGGCTGTTCGGCAAGTGGTTAAAAAGTACTTTAACATTTTATTTGCTTTTAACATTGGATTTAGGAATAAATTGAATTTCTTGAAGGAAAACCACATACACTTAGAAATTTGTGAAAAAAATTCTATCGTGCTCTTTCAAATTTTCTTTTACTTAAGTTAAAAATTAAAACCCATTTGATCCCACAAATGTTCTGAAAATAAAAATGTTCAAACACAAAACTACCATTGTATTGTGAGCTTAACGCCTACCTAAGCATCAACTCTAATCCTAACCCAGACCCAGGTCCTAACCCTTTTTTTACCAGCAAAGCTACTCGATTATCATGCGCTGATCTTATGCCACGTACACACGATCGGTTCATCTGATGAAAACGGTCTGATGGGTTTTTTCATCAGATATCCGATGAAGCTGACTTTCATCAGTCTTGCCTACACACCATGGCCGCGTACACACGATCAGACCGGTCCGATCAAACTGGCCTGAAGACCAGTTTCATCGGACCAAATTGATCGTGTGTACGGCCCATCGGACAGTTGTCCATCGGACCAAAGTTTTAAAACTTGCTTTAAAATCTGTGCGATGGACACCTGTCAGTGGACCAAAACGATGGTTAGTACACAAAAGCATCGGACCAAAAACCTGCGCATGCTCAGAATCAAGTCGACGCATGCTTGGAAGCATTGAACTTCGTTTTTTCAGCACGTCGTTGTGTTCTATGTCACCACTTTCTGGCCCGATGGGATTTTGGACTGATGGTCTGTACGCACATCAGACCATCAGACCACTTCAGCGGTGGTCCGATGGAAACGGTCCATTGGACCAGTCTCATCGGTTTGGTCTGATCGTGTGTAAGTGGCCCATGAGTTAAAAATCTGATCGTGTCCAACGCGGTGACATAAAACACTACGACGTGCTGAAAAAAATGAAGTTCAATGCTTTCGAGCTTGCGTCGACTTGATTCTAAACATGCGCGGATTTTTGACTGATGGATTTCCCCACAGACGATCGTTTTTTTCTATCGGTTTTTTAACCATCAGAAAATTTTAAAACAGATTCTATTTTTTTTCACCGATGGGAAAACAAATGATGGGGCCCACACACGATCGGTTCGTCCGATGAAAACGGTCCATTGGACTGTTTTCATCAGACGAACCGATCTTGTGTACAGGGCATAAGAAAACAAAGCTATGTAAATCTTTTTCAAACATGTTTCACCTAAGCAGTCCGCATAGGTGAATGTAAAGTCAATATTTTTTCACCATAACAACTCCTTTCATCTGTATGGAAAAAAAAAAAAAGAATCAATTCTAGTTGAAAGTGATATCAATATTATAATTGATTCAATCATTCCATAGAACTAAACGTATTCAATCGATTCAGTAAGCTAAATAAGCTCTTGATCAATTTTTACTCTGCCAAAACAAACGCCCGTGGTGGAATTTAGTTAATCGCTCTTGATCTATTGAACAAATATCAAGCTGTGTGTCAGAGGGATGATTGTAATTCAGATAAATGAATCTATCATTTTTATTTGATCATTTACATTTATAACTGATAGATCGATGTTTTGAGTTGATTTGAATTGTGGAACAATATTGTGCGTGCTGCACTGATTGATATTTAAATCAAAGATAGATCACTTGTTTACAATTGCTTATATCGAAATCGATCACAAATCTGTACTTATTGTTTGTACACCATAACCAAAGATGCATCATGGCATTTTACCCAAAGCATTTTTACTTGTATGATAATCTCTGCCCCGTACCGCAGACTTGAATTTCAGATCTATAAATGAATTACGCAGTCATTAACGCACAGGAAAAGTGATTGGTTTGCGCTTTCCTTATCACCTGCCCACTCTGCTTACACGGGGTTAATAGTGCCCTTACATTTTCAGTAATTGTATAAGGAATTGAAATGAAGGGCAATCATAAGTGGGGAAGGCCAGACAAAGGATCCATCCCGCTGATTATTATGTCTTGATTACAGCGTTTTGTGAAAACGGGAAAACAAGATTTCGGAGTTCTCACTTACAGGGAAATCACTGGCAGGGAGCAATCATGTTGTGTGTATTTAAAGGGGTCAGCCTCAAAACTGCTTATTCCCCTTCCAAATATACAGTAAGACTGCTCAGACAATTAGGAGAGCATAAAAGAAATGAAATTTGTTACAATTTGAATTGCTCAGATGTTACTTTTTTATATTCCATGAAGTTTATAGCTAGCATGGTCACCGCGCCAGAAAGTGATAAGAAATCTAAAACTTGATGTCGCAGGAATAAGAAATGGAGTGGGAAATCTTCCAATAGGGCCCCTTTTCTGGGGACAATTCTCTAGATTTGATTTCATCTTACTTTATTTCACAAATCATTTATTGAGTTTCTTAAAGGGTCACTAAAGGAAACAATTTTTTTTGCTGAAATGACTGTTTACAGGGTATAAAGACATAAAAGTTAACTGATTCCTTTTCAAAATGAATAAAAATAGATACAAATCAATCATATAATGTGCCTGCAGGTTAGTTAGTTCATGGTTCTGTGAAAAAGAGAGAGACACACAGAACAAAAACAAACAAATCCAGGGCAGTGTTTTGTTTTTAAAATGAATCTGATTGGTTCTGGGAAGTTTTAGACACACGGTAATGACAGCTTAGACCACCGTGAGAAAGCTCCCAGTACTGTGGTTATAAGGAAACAGACAAGCAGGAAGTGTGGAGAACAGAGCAGGATTACAGCAACTTCAAAGCAAAAACAAACAAACAATGAGGACATGAAAACAGTACTGCAGTAAGGTAAAGGAAGCTATTTAGCTAAAAAAAAAATAATCCTTTAGTGATCCTTTAAGGAACAATACAGAGGAGGACATGTTCAGCACAGAATATAACAGAATGCAGAGAGGTGAAGTCATTAAAAGATTATTCCAAAACACAATAGTACAAGGTTAGTGCCAGTGCTAATCAACAAAAAGTAAAGGATCCTTGGCTGGAGCAACTGGAGTCTGGAGTTATACCAGAGAGGAGTGCTCTGTGTTTCCACTCATGGCCACCTCTGCAAAGACAAAAAATTGGGAGAGTACCAAGAAATTCGTAGGAAAGGCACTTGGAGAAAGAAGAGAACAGGAAGAAACTGCAAATGTAGAGGAGGAGATCAGAAAGAGAAAGGAGGAAAGCAGAGGCATACAGTGAATGGATGCGCAGAAACAGGAAGAGGGGGAAATAGAAAGGGAAGGGGGTCAGGGGATGGTCCAACGTGGGCCAACGACCAGAGTGCTAAGAGGCAATGTCCAGTCTATATTCAGGTGAACATTCTAAGATATCCAGGGGTTGCAAACCTTCAAGAACTAATGCCATGTACACACGATCTGAGTTTCAGACGTGTTTTTCCGATGGAATTCGGTTCGAGCTGTCTTGCATACACACAGACACACCAAATTCTGATCGTCAAAAACGATCACACTACAACGAGCCTAGAAAAATGAAGTTCAATGCTTCCGAGCATGCATCCATACAGATGAACATAATTTAATCAGAATTTCCGAAAGGAAAAAGTCCGATGGGGCATACACACGGTCGGAATATTCGATGAAAAAATTCCGTCTGACTTTCTCCATCGGAAATTCCGATCGTGTGTACAAGACATTAGAATGCATTAAAAAATATATAGGTAGATGGCGCACGACTTAAAAAATGCAATCAAAAGAATTAATAGTATAATTAGCACTTAGTGAATCAAAAGGTCCATGTCAATATCAAAAGGGAAAAAAATAAATGAATAAAATAATAAGTGACCATATAATGATAGTCCAAATAAATGATCATACAAAAGATGGTTAAAATAAAAATAAAAATAAAAATAAAAATAATAATAAAAAGTCCCAAAGGTACAATGTATAGTCCAACAACACTAGTGGCAGCACAGTCCTGAGGCAGAAGCAAAACTCTGAAAAACATATAAAGACAAGAAGGACATGCGCCAAACTAAGTGTAGTAAATTAGGGATTTAATGAAGTGAAAATAATAGTGAACAGTAGAATAGTGAACGTCGAATCTCGGGCCAGTAGAATAGTGAACGTCGAATCTCGGGCCAGCCAATGGGATTATCCCATTGGCTGGCCCGAGATTCGACGTCACTTCCGGTCGTACGGCGATAGACTGCGCTTCATGCTGGAACGCATAGCGCGTCCTTTCCAGGAAACACAGCTTCTGGATCTCCTGTCGCTCCTTCCAGGCTTCCCCAGGATGGGTCTCCATAACTCCCAAGACTTGGCCAAGTCAGCCTGCCTGCAGATGTAAACGATCGCTGTGACCCTCGACCAGCCATTAACCCCTGATGTGCCCTTGCTCTCAATTGTTTTGTGAGTAGCCAATCTACTGTTCACTATTATTTTCACTTCATTAAATCCCTAATTTACTACACTTAGTTTGGCGCATGTCCTTCTTGTCTTTATTAGAATGCATTAGACTGCATAGAATGAATTACGATAAAAAAAAAGTCTGCCTTTACACCGCCTTATATATAACAAAAAGCAAACTTTTTTTTTTAGTTTTGGATGGAGTGGACATGGAGTGGACTGTGACGTGGAATCAGCTGTATCACCAAATTGACTGCACTGCGCACGCGCAACGTGTCATGCATCCCTTCAGTGGCTGACGTCGGTGCACAGAGCAATGTGCGCGACAAAATGCTTGACCGACTACTGCGCGTGCGCACGTCATAAGTCAATGAGCACTCATGATATTTACGTTGCTAAGAATCTAGTCATCTACTCTGCCAAGTAAATAAAGTAACTGCGCATGCGTGCACTGAACCGAATGATTGTCTCCATTGTCTGCATATCACATTCACAAACAACAATGATTTTATATGTTTGACAAAATGAAAATTTGTGAAATATATATAAAATCATTGTTGTTTGTGAATGCAGACAATCATTCTGTACAGTGCACACATGCGCAGTTACTTTGTTTGCTTGCGCAGTAGTCAGTCTAGAATTTTGTCAGGCAAATTCCTCTGTGCACCTACTGAAGAGATGTATGATGCGTTGCGCGTGCGCAGTGCGGTCGGTTTGGAGATACAGCCGATTCCACATTACAGGAAGTGACACAGGTTGCACATTCTGCCAGGTTGGTCATTTCGTCAGAACACCCATGTTTATCATTGAAAGTGAAAGTGAAAGAAAATCACAAATTTTGGGTTGTCCCCGGAAATGTAATAGAGGCAAAATCTTACAATGGGGACACTAGTTCTGGTGACCTGGGGGTCCCCAAGGAATTCCTTTTATTTGCAGGGATTTTCTCTCACTTCGTGATTTATTTATTTTTCTTGGTTTGTGGAGCTCAGATTTAGTTATAGATTTTCTTTAACCCCTTCCATACCGGGCCATAGGGGATTGACGTCTGCAGCAACCCCTCGCCGATGAGAGTGGACGTCATATGACGTCCTTTGTTCCCGGTGTTCTAGGCGATCCCGCGCGCGTGCCCGACGGCTGCGATTGCCGCCGGGCACCCGTGATTACCGCTGATCACGGCAGGAGTGTGGATCTGTGTGTAAACACACAGATCCACCTCCTGTCAGCGGTGAGGAGACTGATGTGTGTTCCCAGTACAGAGGAACACACATCGGTCTCCTCCACTTGTGAGTCCCCCTCCCCCTACAGTTAGAACTTACTTTAGGGAACATTTTAACCCCTTCAGCGCCCCCTAGTGTTAACCCCTTCCCTGCCAGTCACATTTACACAGTAATCAGTGCAGTTTTATAGCACTAATCGCTGTGTAAATGTGAATGGTCCCAAAAACGTGTCAAAAGTGTCCGATATGTCCGCCGCAATATCACGGTCACAAAAAAAAACGCAGATCGCCGCCATTACTAGTAAAAAAAAAAAAATGCCATAAATCTATCGCCTATTTTGTAGACGCTATAACTTTTGCGCAAACCAATCGATATACGATTATTGCGTTTTTTTAACCAAAAATACGTAGAAGAATACGTATCGGTCTAAACTGAGAAAAACATTTTTTTTTTGAAAAAATTGTGATATTTATTGAATAAAAAAGTAAAAAATATTGTGGTTTTTTTTTTTGTCACTCTTCTTTTGTTTATAGCGCAAAAAATAAAAACCGCAGAGACGATTAAATACCACCAAAAGAAAGCTCTATTTGTGTGGGGGAAAAAACATAACGATTTAATTTGGGTACAGTGTTGCATGACCGCGCAATTGTCATTCAAAGTGCAACAGCGCTGAACTAAAAATTGGTCTGGGCAGGAAGGGGGTAAAAATGCCCAGTATGGAAGGGGTTAGAATCCCTTTTGTAAAAGCAATTGCTGCAAAAAGCATGCAGCCTGTCTATAGTCTTCGTATTGCACATTCCTAAATCTATAACAAAATGGCTTTTGTGTAAACCTGGTGCAAAAAAAAAAAAAAAAAAACGCAAAGCCAGTACATGAGATCTGTGAACCCTGACCAACCTGGAATTAATTATATACATACTCTGCTACCTGTAACTGAGAGTATTATTCCTTCTCTGCTGCTTTGATATCTCACAACAGTTACTGATTAAAGTATGGCTCAATCGTCCTCCTCTTTGGTACTGACCCTCTGACCCGCTCCTTCCTCCATCCCTCTGCCACACTTCACTAACAATAGCTACTTGTGAAAGGAAAGCCACATACATACACACACGAGTTTATGTGTAAGACGGTCTGTTTGTCAGATGCGATTCTGATTCCCCCTGCTGTATACAGTCTTATACAAGCGATCATTCCATAAACACCTAGCAGATATAAAAGACACCATCAATGCAGCTCCTTAATCATGAATACTTCATTAAATGCATGTTTTAAATGCAAGAACCTGAATTTGACCTCAGCCTCTTGCAGTGCCTTTACAGCAGGGCTGGGGTGTGAGAGAAAGAAGCTACACAAGGAGCCAATCAGTGTATGTATGCACTGAAAAGAAGCATGCTGATGGGCTATTTATTTGTACCTTGTTATTTTTGGCTGTGGTTGTACTAATGCCCTGTACACATCGTCGGAAAAAAAACCCCAGTGATTTTCCAGACGGAAGCCCACTTTGACTTTTGACTTGATTCTGAGCATGCACGTTTTTTTTTCCCGTCGCAAAAGCATACAGACGAATGGTTTTCCCACTAGGATTTTTTACTGACAGGAAAAAAGAGATCCTGCTCTCTTTTTTTTCCCGGCAGTACATGTGACAGAGCACACACACAGTGGGGATTCCCGATGAAAATCTCTCATTGCAGTTTTTCCGACGGGAAAACCGGTCGTGTGGATGGGACATGGGACTCTGTACTGCAGAACATAATGCCAAAGTATAACGGGTCTTTAAAATATTTCCGCACTTTTCTATTTTCGATGGAAGCGGTGATGGCGGGAGGAGTAGTAATTGGTCGTGTCTGAGAGTGTCATGTGACTAGTCTGTCTAGCAAGCCAGCTGACCTTACTGCTAAATATGAGTTCTTACGCTGTGGTGAAGATGGCTGCGAAACTTTATAAAAAAGGGCAGAAACGTTTTGAAGAACCCTTGTATAGGTAAACTATCTGTATTATGTAAGCCTCATACACACGATCTGATTTTGCGAAGAAAATTGTGTGATGGCAGCCTGTTGTCAGAAAATCTGACAGTTTGTATGCTCCATCGGACAATTGTTGTCGGATTTTCCGCAGACAAATGTGGGATAGCATGCTTTAAAATGTTCCGCCCAACAATTGTGTGTTGTCGGATTTTCCAAGTGTGTGTACACAAGTCTGTCGGACAAAACACCAAAGTACAAACACGCATGCTCGGAATCAATGCTCACCAAACACGACATTACCAGAAGGTGCCCAACGGGTGGCTTTAAAGAGCTAAAACACACATAGTTTTGTGTTTGTTGGCCGACAATTGTGTGGCGTTTGTATACAAGACACATTTCTGGCCAGCGCCCTTTGGACAAAAGTCCTACGCTTTGTCCTTGGAGAATCTGTTTGTGTGTACCAGGCTTTAGATTTAGTTCTCTAAAATAGTGTTTTTTTAACCTTTTTTCAGTCAAGTCACGCTTTAAAATCCTATGACATTCTCGAGGCACCCTTTAAAAATTATAGACAGTCTTGAGGCTCCCCATTCTAAAATGTAAAAACTATTCTAATACATGTACATAATGCAGCAACATCTACACAAAGTGGGACACCCAATGGGAGAGGTGATTTATTCTTCCAAAGAAAATATACTTTTGCAAACTGGTACTGACAAGTATTCCAATGTTTCTCTTCTCCCTTTCTCCATCAGTCAGTCATCTAATGTGACCCCAGTGCTGATGGAGAGGGGCAGGCGAGGGGCAAACAAGGATGCTGTGCAGGCGACTGACATCCTCCTTATCAACTAATGTCGCCATTGGTTGTTAGGACGCCGGCAGCGTTCTAACAAGGTTAGAAATGAAACAAGGTTACAAGGTTGTAATGAAAACTTGTGGCTTTGTGTAACTAAAAGGAAGACTTCATCCAAACGCAGGCTTGTATATACATTTTTGTGCAATTTTAAGGCATTTTGCCAAGGCACCCCTGAAGAAACCTCAAGGCACCCCAGAATGCCTGGGCACCTTGGTTGAAAAAGGCTGATCTAAAGCACTGTGGGGTAGATTTACTAAAACTGGAGAGGGCAAAACCGGATGCAACTCTGCATAGAAACTAATCAACTTCCATTTTTTTTTGTCAAAGTTTAATTGAACAAGCTGAAGTTAGAAGCTGATTGGTTGGTTCAGCTGCACCAGATTTTGCACTCTTCGGTTTTAGTAAAGCACCCCCTGTGTATCATAAAGAATTGTCATATTAGTTTTCACATGCTTGTTGCATCTCAGTGCTGATCTTTTGCAGCCTATTTTCAGCACCTACCTGTCCACATATACTTCAGCAACAGCTGCATAGTACATCTCATGGGTGGGCAGTTGGTGACAACAGTGGACATGCCTTTGTAATGTGTGCTGCATTACTGACAATGCAGGTGTGCAGTTGGTAGACCAGGACAGTGTGTTGCCACCCAATATTAGGATGTGTCTGTACAAGGTCCATTATGTGAGATTTAAATCCCACAAACTCTCCACCATCTTGCTGGTTTCCACTTCCTCATCTAAGCTGTCATCCAACCTGACGTCCGGACTTTCCATGCTACAAGTTGTAGGGAGAGGCTCCGCATCCCAGATGCATGAGCCGACCCCTCATGGATTACATACAAAAAGTGCCATCTCTTCTTCCCATTACTAATTTACAAGTATTTCTCAGTACTACTTTTAATGCTGCACTCAGTTTGGTGCCCCCTTTCGAAAATCTTTTCTCTCGAAAATCGTATGAAAGAATTTTCGTTCTTATTTCGCACCGTTAGTGGGCTGCAGCAACAGCCGATTTTCGTGCGGCAAACAAAATTGAGAAATCCGACATGTTGGAAATTTTTTGAAAAACAAAAGATTTTCTGATCAATGATGGGAGAATTGTGCGAGAAATGTTATAGAAAAAAAAATGCGCTTGTGCAAGAAAAAAATATTTCCGGAGAGAAACGAATATTCCTGGAGAGAAGCAAATATTCCCGGAGAGAAGCAAATATTCCCGGAGAGAAACAAATATTCCCGGAGAGAAACAAATATTCCCGGAGAGAAACAAATATTCCTGGAGAGAAGCAAATATTCCCGGAGAGAAACGAATATTCCCGGAGAGAAACGAATATTCCCGGAGAGAAACGAATATTCCCGGAGAGAAACGAATATTCCCGGCAACATGAACATGAAAAAAAACAAAACTTTATGATTTTGAAAAGAAAATTTGTTCGAAATTCGACCGTGTATAGCCTGCTTTAGACTGTACACTGTTGTTCTTATCTGTTTGCTTAGAGATACTTCAGTCTCTTCAGAGGTGCTGCATCTGGTGCATTGAGATCAACAGAAAGTTACCCTGAACATTTCAAGTGGACTCCATGAACCTTTTTCTGTTCTGCATAGACATTTATATACACACAATTACTTACACATATACCAAATTACTACTTTAGTACCACTTTTAGACTACTTTGCACTGTAAATCTTGTTCAGCTCTGTCCCCAAAGAGAAGTCTATGCCCAAGAGTAGTCCCTTATACCTCATTACTACTTTAGTACCACTTTTAGACTAATTTACACTGTAAATCTTGTTCAGCTCTGTTTCCTAAAGAGAAGTCTATCCCCAAGAGTAGTCCCTTATACCCCTTTACTACTTTAGTACCACTTTTAGACTACTTTACACTGTAAATCTTGTTCAGCTCTATCCCCAAAGAGAAGTCTATGCCCAAGAGTAGTCCCTTATAAGTTCCGATAAGGGTCCACCCTTGGATCGACTACCCTTTCCCATCGTTACATCCGGCTAGCTTTGGTCTCCTATGACTGAAGAGTGAGGTGGTTCCCACTCCTCCCCCCTTCTACACACACTTTCCCCTCTCTTTACTTCCTTTCTTACACTTCTCGGGCCTCTAACTATTTGTTCCTGTTTTGGGTTGCACCACTCTTTGGTGTCTATAGATTTACATTATGGGGTATCCTACTTGATCTTCCTATTTACTTGTTCATACTTTATATTTGTCTGGCTTTATTTGTCACCTTACAATGTTTTGCACTATGGGATGTTTTTTTATTGGCTCCTGCGTGGGCAAAATCGGTGCTCATAATCGGTGCTCACCATATAAGGTAATAACATTATTGAAGGACGATGGTAGAACATTCAGTCCTACAGGTTACAGAAGTACATACCAAGTGGAGAGAGAGAGAGAGCTATATACATGCTTATAGTCGAACATTGTCCTGGTGTTCCTCAAGACAATGGAGGTTATCAGTCCTACCTTCCCAATTTGGGAGAAGTCCTAGTGCTCACCCTGAAGGGGATCTCACATTGAGTTTGAACCAGGTTACATTGGCCCTGCTGGTGATGTCCAGACAATAAAAAAAATCAATTCACAGTTTTTCAACAAATACCACTACTTTATTTAAAAAAATCCTTTATAAAAGTTGAACCAAAGTCAGTATTGTTATTCAACAACCAACCCAAGGAGCCACCCTATTTTATATAATCCATAGTGCCATGGACAGATGCGAGGAGGCCTAAGAGGGAGCCAGGGAGGCTAATCCTAAAGAGGCTATACCCTGTAAAAAGCCATGATTGTCATTTGCACTGTACAGCCAGTGTGAGCTTAGACGAGTGAGATGCTCCTTACATGGAAATGTTAATTAAATAACTATCTTGCCATTTGAAAGTGGCAATGTTTAAAAGTGCTGCTAATGTAACACTTGCTGGAACTTTCCAGCAAGGAAAAGCAGTAAACATTCAAAAATATGATGATTTGCCCCTTTCAAATGCCCGTTATTGCTCTATGAATGTTGCTGTTATCCTTGCTTTGACCTCGGGGGGCAGCAGCAAGGCGCAGATGTAAAAGTCAAATTTGATTCAATCTGTATGTAAATATTTGTGTTTAGCTCCTATCCAAGTAATTAATAGTCAGCTGTTAGGATACAGCATGTTATTCTGAAAGAATCGCAGTCATCTGAGTGTGGCGAATAGCCAGTCCCAAGGCTGCTCATTGATGAGCTGGAGGAGAGTCAAGTGTTAGGCTATATAGGAAATCATAATTGCTCGCTCTGAAGTGTGGCTCTCCCAGGCCTGTTTGGGTTCTCATCAACAGCTGACGCTCCTGTCAATGTGCCCCCCCCCCCCCAGAAACCATTTCATCCTTGTGTGAATAATAATGGGTCCTATAGCAAGTTATGCTCTTCCTTTGATTTACTGTTGTATCAAGAACAATGAGATGCAGAAACCGAGCACCTGTGTTAGTGGGGGTGACGGGGGGCACTACATAATACATTTTCTCTACATAAAAGAGTGTTCATCTGTGAAGCCACAGGTGTGCGCCTATTGCCTACAACAAACGTGGCCTAATGCACTAGGACTGGAAATTATGACTTTATTAAAGGGAACATGTAGCCAGTTTTTAGCTATACATTGGGGTTTATTTACTAAAGCTGGAGAGCGCAAAATCAGGCTCACGTCTGAATAGAAACCAATTCAGGTTTTATTGCCAAAGCTTAATTGAACAAGCTGAGGTTAGAAACTGATTGGCTCTTATGCAGAATTGAGCTGATTTTACACTCTCCAGGCTCCAGCTTTAGTAAATAAACCCCATACTCAATTATCATTATAATGATTACCTGAGGCTGTCGTATTCCCTTCATCTTAGCTGTTCCATTATTTTTATCATTTGTATTTTCTAAAGAGATCTGTGGACTCTCACTAGTGGCTATCTACAGTATTTTACAGGCTCTGTGGCCACTTTTTAACTTTTTTAACTGGTCTCACCAGCAATTTATCCAATTGGCGTGTTAAATAGGGACAAGGTTTGGATGGAACTCATGGTCATATTATAAAAAGGGCATCCAGATTCTGATAAATCTTCTCCACAGCAAATCCCTGGGTGATATCATTGACCAAATATGGTCATGACCATATTTGGTCAATGATGTCACATAAAATCCCTGGCCGATTTTATATATATATATATATATATATATATATATATATATATATATACACACACACCATATATATATATATATATATATATATATATATATATACTGTAAAATCTAAACTGAAAAATTACGTCAACGCTTTCCTCCTTGCTTGCATCATCAAGGACAATTTTATCAGTGCACAATGCATGCGTACTAGATGTTTAAACATCCACTTGTACAGTAGTCTCCATCGGAAGTCATGTGACAGGGTGACAACTCAGGAGCACAATTGGGAGACAGGGACAGAGCATCGCCACCCTATCACAGGACGATCCTGAAGACCTTTATGGGAGGGTCAGGAGGCATTATTTTATTAATACAGTAAAACCTTGGTTTGAGAGTAACTTGGTTTGAGAGCGTTTTGCAAGACAAGCAAAATGTTTTAATACATTTTGCCTTGATATACAAGCGTCATGCCACAACTGAGTATAAAAAAGAAGAGCGGAGCCTCTAAGTGTAGCAATTTGGTTACATTTAATAAAGGTGCAACATTTAGCAACGTATTGCTACACTTAAAGGTGCCTCTCTTCTCTTGTATACTCTGTAAAAAAATGCTTTGATATACAAGTGCTTTGGATTACAAGCATGTTTTGGGAACAAATTATGCTTGCAAAACAAGATTTTACTGTAAAACAAGCATTTCCAAAGTCCAGTCCACAGGCCAATTGCGGCCCCCGTTCCGGTGTAATGTGGCCCCCCCTAGTAATTTGTATGTATGTGTGTATATATATATATATATATATACACAGTATATATATATCTTGTGTGGCCCCCAGGGCTGTATTTTTCGGCGTTGCCTCGGAGGGGATGACGAGTGCTTTCAGATTACATACAGGAGAATCTCCTGTTTATGTGGTGGCATCGGTAATAGGAAGTCCCGTCTCCTGGGCTGCCATTGGACGACTCTTCTGTCTATCATAGGAGGTGGGACATTGTATTAAAGAAGCTGCTATGTAAACAGGAGATTCTCCTGTATGTAATCTGTTGGAACTTGTTCCGCCCTCCCACCTCATACCCTCAGAGGCTGCAAATGGGCATCGATCAGGCTGCACTATTGGCAAAGATGAGGCTGCAGATGGGCATTGATCAGGCTGCACTGGTGGCAATGGTGAGGCTGCAATTATGGCAATAGTGAGGCTGCAGTTGTGGCAATGGTAAGGCTGCATTTGTGGCAATGGTGAGGCTGCATTCGTGGCAATGGTAAGGCTGCATTCGTGGCAATGGTTATGCTGCATTTGTGGCAATGGTAAGGCTGCATTCGCGGCAATGGAGAGGCTGCAGATGGGCACTGACTCTTATTTTGCTTCACAGTTCTTTATTTAAAATGTTTTTTTCCTGAAACTTCACTCCTAAAGTCAAGGTGTGTGTTATACGCCGATAAATACGGTATATCCAAATAACACGCCCAAGCTCATCCTTAGTCCTGAGCGGCACTCGGGGATTTGTTGGGGCCACAATTTTTTTTTTATATATATATATTTATCTCCAAATAACATGCCCGACCTCATCTCTTTACCACACACAGCCACAAAGGCAAAATAATTCATGTTGGTCAGTGTAGTGCTCGGATGAACACACTTAGACCTACTTTTAATGGTTCAAAAAAATGTCATGCAAAATAGTCGGCCCTCATGCATGTTTACTTCATCAAATCTGGCCCTCTTACAAAAAAAAGTTTGGACCCCCCTGCTGTATAATATTAAAAATTTCTTTTGAAATGACATTAACCTGTTAAGGCTTGTATAGAATTTTAATGATGGGTTTACAGATACTTTAAAGGGAATTTCATAGGATTTTGTTGCAAGTGTTAAAAATTAGGGCCATTTCTGGGAACAGGTCTCCAAACCTTTTACTTGTCTGTAACATAAGTACAATTTTTTGGTAGTCATGTTTATTGCAATTGAGAATTTATTTTTTGTTTGCTTTTGCTGCATTTTGGATGCTCATAATTCAAATCTCCAAACCATCTCCCCATACAGCTCTTCGAGGAAGGAACCAACAGCCGGACTTTTATTGTGAAGCTGGAAGCAGAGCATATGAAGGGCCTGCAGCACATTCGGGCCCTGGAGGCCAGGCTGGAGGTCAGTGTGTCTTTCAATTCCAAATAATTACACCAGCCCCCCCCCCCCCCTACTCCCTCTCACAACGAGGAACATTTCAGCTGCAGATGGACTTTGTCATTTAATTTGCCATTACATTAAATAATATGCCCAATTGTCGTTCCCAAGAGCAGAGCGTGTTCTGCCCAACAATGGGACCCATTCAGGGCGATCGTCAAGAGTTCACAGAGCTTCCTGTCTCCATTATGAGATATTAAAGAACATAGACTGCCAGTCTCCCTTGCTGGCTCTTGATACTGATGTAACAAAACTGTTAATTGTGCCGCATTTAAGTACGGAAACGTAGAAATGCAAAAATGGCTTTTTTAATAAGCGTTACGGGCAACGTTCACACTTGTGCAGTTTTCAGCGGTTGCCTTTCCACTTCCACTTTCAACAAAAAAGCTATGCAGACCATTTTTATAGCTGGTGTTTACATTACTGGGCCTTAGTGTAGTGCGTTATAGCTGACCCCCCCGAAGCACGTCAGTTTGTCCTGGTTTAACATCAATGCAGAAAAAAATTGAATATCGTGGAAGGCAATAATGGTTAACCATGGACAACTGAGTATTATGTAAAGCACATTATGTTTTTTTTTTGCATATATATATACATACATACACACACACAAATACCAGGTGTGTAATTTTATAATGTTTTATTCTTTCTGTACCTTAACCACTTGCCGACTGCCGCACGCCGATATAGATCGGCAGAATGGCACGGGCAGGCAAATGGGCGTACCTGTACGTCCCTTTGAATTTGCTGCCCAGCGCGCATGCCTTGTGAGTGCGCTCACGGGTCCAGGGAACTTGATTGTGGTCGGCAAAGGCAGAACACGGGATGCCTTTGTAAACAAGGCACTTCCCTGTTCTGCCTAGTGACATGTTAGGGATCTTCTGTTCCCTGTGATTGGGAGCAGTGATCGCTGACGTGTCACTGGTAGCTCCTTACCCTCACAGTTAGAATCACTCCCTAGGACACACTTAACTTCAGCGCCCCCTAGTGGATAACCCCTTCACTGCCAGTGGCATTTTTACAGTAATCAGTGCATTTTTATAGCACGGATCGCTGTATAAATGACAGTGGCCCCAAAAATGTGTCAAAAGTGTCTGATGTGTTCATAAAGTCGCAGTCACGATAAAAATTGCAGATCGCTGCCATTGCTAGTAAAAAAAATAACAATAAAATTGCCATAAATCTATCCCGTATTTTGTAGACGCTATAACTTTTGCGCAACCCAATCAATATACGCTTATTGTGATTTTTTTTTTTTTTACCAAAAATATGTAGAAGAATACATATCGGCCTAAACTGAGAGGAAAAAAAATGGGGATATTTATTATAGCAAAAAGTAAAAAATATTGTGTTTTTTTTTAAATGGGCGCTTTTTTTGTTTATAGCGCAAAAAATAAAAATCGCAGAGATAATCAAATACCACCAAAAGAAAGCTCCATTTGTGGGAAAAAAAGGGCGTTAATATTGTTCGAGTACAATGTCGCATGACTGCGCAATTGTCAGTTAAAGCGAAGCAGTGCAAAATCGCAAAAAGTGGCCCAGTCATTTGGCTGCCAAATGGTCCTGGGCTGAAGTGGTTAATAAAGATTGACATATCTTGCCTTTTATCATAAGTTTTGTATATTGCCTATAAAGTCCCTAGGGGTAAATAATACACTTTGTTGCATTCAATATAAGGGATTATGGCAATATGCTGAGTATTTCACACTCTCGTTTTCAAACACAAGAGTCATGTATATTTTTACATGAATCTAGGTGAGCTTTTATATTTTTTACAGACCTGTGCAATAATCCAGTGTAAAGCTTTGCCTCTATGCAGGAGCTTCCTGTAATAAAGACCGATCACTGTTGCTCTCTCTCCTTGTGCAGGGTGACTGGTCTTGTCTCCGCCCCTTCTTGTAGTTTTCTTTTTTTTAAATCAGAAAAGTTTTTATTGCTCACATAACATACAGGAAAAGAAAACCAATATGACATAACAGCCGTAGCATATATAGTACACTTCACATATACTTCTCCATCCAGCATCTAGCACATTCTAGCAATATCCAGTAACATGCCCTCTAATCCCACCGCCCCTTAACTGGCAAGTCTAATTACCACCCAGCAACCTCCCCTGAACAAGTTCCATAGGGCTCAAGCCAGGCGTGGCCAGCCATGCATCCCAAAGCCTGTCAAATTTGTCCACATTTCCCCTGTGCTGATATATGTACTTCTCCATGACAAGCATCCTGCCCATATGCATCACCCAGGATTTAAGCGTGGGGGGGTCCTCCAGTTTCCAATTCAGGAGAATAGCCCTCCTGGCCTGGAACAGTGCCCTGTTTAATGCCATTCGAGTCAATTCCTCTGGTACCACTCCCTCCAACACTCCAAGCAGGCAGTATATCGGCTCCAGGGGCACGGCTACCTGGAACACAGAGTTAAGTGTGTCCACAACTCCCTTCCAGAACCTGTGGAGCTTGGGGCAGCGCCAGAGCAGAGGTTTCTGAAACCGCTGGGCCTCAAGACCCTCCGGTATCGACGCAGCCCCCGAGCCAAGCAGTAATAGCCTGGCCGAGGAGCCGGCCGGGGCCGGGGACATGGCACTGATCAGGTGCTGTAACTGTGCAGCCAGGTAGTAGATCCACGGGTTAGGGAGAGCCAGCCCCCCACCCTCCTTGGGGCGCTGCAATTGTTCCAGTTTTATCCTGGGAGCTTTAATGTGCCAGAGCAGTTGCCTAAAAAGCGAGTTGACCACTCTAAGGCCGCGTACACACGATCGGACATATCCGATGAAAACGGTCCGCGGACCATTTCCATCGGATATGTCCGATCGGGAGTTTGATCCGATGGCGTGTACACACCATCGGATCAAATTCCCCGCCGCCGGACGGCGCGGTGACGTAGTGGTGACGCGGCGGTGACGTTGACGCCGCCGCGTCACCGCCACGTCACCGCACCAGGAAGTAAAACACTTCCGCGCATGCGCCGAATCCATTCGGCAGCGGCGCGGCGGTGGTGGGAGCCGACATGTCTGCTGGTAAGTGTACTAACCAGCAGACATGTCGGGCGGACAGATTCCCACCGGATAGATTTCAAAGCTTGCTTTGAAATCTGTCGGGTGGAGAAATCTGTCCGCTAGCCCATACACACGAGCGGAGATGTCTGCTGAAACGGTCCATCGGACCGTTTTCAGCGGACATATCCCCTCGTGTGTACGCGGCCTAAAAGTCTTGAGGGTGATGACTACCGGGGAGTTGTGAAGTAGGTAGAGTAACTGCGGCATCAGAATCATCTTGATGAGATTGGTTTTTGCCCGCTAGGGACATTTTTAACCTATTCCTCTTGTAGTTTTCTACAGGCAGCCTGTAGTGAGTGGGTGACTCCCACAGCATCTGCTCTCTGCAGACTATTTATAGCACAGTGATGATGTCACTGATACTTTTACAAGAAAATATCTGGGTTTGCAAAAGCATTTGGTAAACACAAAGTACATTTAGATTTATAATCTTAGTAGCTATTAAGGGATATATTTAAAGCAGAGCTCCACTCATAAAGGTCTGCTTGTCTGCAACCTGTTAAAACCAGGTACCCGTTCCACTTCTGGGTAAGATCGCCGCACAACGATGTGGCAATCTACAAAATTTCTGGCCCCTCCTCCTTCCCCCCCCGCTGCCTTCTGGGAGAAACACAGGTCCCAAAAGACAGCGGGACCATTCTGAAAGTGCTGAGGGACTAGAGGACGACCGATATATCAACCATTTTTTGATAAATCGGCATCGGCCAATTATTATCCAAATTAAGCCGATATTTAACACTGACCGCACCCACAAGTGTTCCTTCTCCCTTCTCCATACTCAGAGCGACGCTTGATGCTTGTCAATGGGATGGGATCTGGGCGGCCCGCTACATGTATGCAGCCCGATCATTGCCTGGTGTTTGATAGCTGCACCCCCAACATCAAGTTCAATTTGACAGCCCCTTTCTCTCCTCTCTCAGTTACCCAGTGCCAATAGTGCCATCTGTCAGTGCCAGCCAGTGCCAACCAGTGCCACCTGCCAGTGCCAACCAGTGCCATCTGTCAGTTCCACCTGCTAGTGCCACCTGCCAATGCCAACCAGTACCACCTGTCAGTGCCAATCAGTGCCATCTGCCAGTGCCAACCAGTGCCACTGCCAATCAGTGCCACATGCCATCTGCCAATAGTGCCACCTGTCAGTGCCATTCAGTGCCACCTGCCAGTTCCAAACCATATATCAGCCAATTTCTAAATATCGGCATCAGCATCGGCTAGAGAAAAACCTATATCAGTCAACCTCTCATTTAGATGCACTTAGATGCTTTCTGATGTATTTTCGATGCATTTAGATGCATTCTGGAGTATCCGGAAGAAACCCACACAAACACAGGGAGAACATGCAAACTCCATGCAGATAGTGTCCTGGTCAGGATTTGAACCAAGGACCCAGTGCTGCAAGGCTTACCACTAAGCCTCTGTGCTGCCCATATGTAGCCTCTGTTCTCTAAGGCCCCCCCCTGCAGAGCGGGTTACATCAGTTATGTCCACTTAAAGCGCCTAAAGAACAAATCCAAACTTAACCTAAACTACATTCCATATATATAACACTCCAACACACCCAAGCTGGAAAGACTCCTCCCACCTCTGAAGACAAGATGAGTTCCAACCTCCCCTCATAGCCGGTTCAACACAAGCCTGAAACACATACTGGCCTCCAACCTCCCCTCATAGCCAGTCCAACACACGCCTGAAAAGCCTACTAGCCTTCAACCTCACCTCACAGCCGGCCCAACATACGCCTCAAAAACATACTGACCTCCAACCTCCCCTTATAGCCGGCCCAACACACGCCTCCAAAAAATACAGGCCTCCAACTTCCCCTTATAGCCAACACATGCCCAAAAAAATCTACTGGACTCCAAACTTCACAACATAATCAACTATTTAATGTTGATCGACAATACATCAATCAAATATAATCACCTATAAAAAAGTGCCTGAGATGTTGGTGGTAAACAGCCTGCTAGGATGAACCAAACCAAAGCCTCCAAAAGCTGCCTCATATCCAAGAGCTGCCAAGAGTATAAATGTAGATATTAAGATTTAAGGTTAATCAAAAATATCACCTTGGAAAGGGCAAGGTAGAATGGGGGGTGTGGAAGAGAGATGGAGGAAAGGAGGGGGAGGGGGGTTGGGGGAAAGGAAGGGATGTGGGGGTTCCCCCCAACCCTCACCCCTTTCTTTCTTTCAACCTCCCCTTCTTCTGCTCCTCCCCTGCCTCAGTCCCTCTTCCCTGGTGTCTCAACATGAATGTCACATTCTGGAGGATTTTTTACGTGAACGTCACATTCTGGAGGAGTCTCATTGTGAATGTCACATTCTGGAGGAGTCTCATAGTGAATGTCACATGCTGGTGGAATCTCCCTGTGAATGTCACATGCTGGTGGAGCCTCCGTGTGAACATCACTTGCTGGTGGAGTAGCCATGTGAAAGATACATGCTGGTGGCATCTCTGTGTGAACGTCAAATGCCTCCATATGAATATCACATAATGGTGAAGCCTCAGTGTGAACATTACATGCTGGTGGAGTCGCCGTGTGAATGTCACATGCTGGTAGAGTTGCCATGTGAACGTCACATGCTGGTGGAGTCGCCATGTGAACGTCACATGCTGGTGGAGTCGCCATGTGAACGTCACATGCTGGTGGAGTCGCCATGTGAACGTCACATGCTGGTGGAGTCGCCATGTGAACATCACAAGCTGATGGAGTTGCCATGTGAATGTCACATGCTGGTGAAGTCTTCATGTGGATGTCACATAATGGTGGAGCCTCAGTGTGAACATCACATGCTGGTGGAGTCGCTGTGTGAATGTCACATCCTGGTTGAAGTCGCCATGTGAACATCACATGCTGATAGAGTTGCCCTGTGAATGTTACACTTCCGGGAGTCAATTCCCAGAAAAGGGTGCAAATACCTGTATTATACAGGTATCTGCACCCCCTCCCCTTGAAGGATGCCAAATGTGACACTGGAGGGGGGAGAGTTCCAAAAAGCGAAGGTTCACTTTTTCTGTGGACCTCCGCTTGAATGTGTTTCTTCCTAAGCCATTCCTTTGTTGCCTTGGTATGTTTTGGGTTATTGTCAAAGACCCTTCCAGGACCCATCTTCAGTGTTCTGGCTGAAGGAAGAAGGTTCTCGTCCAAGATTTTTTACAATGAATGGCCCCGTCCACTGGCCCCTCAATGCGGTAAATTCGGCTTGTAACTTTAGCAGAGAAACAGCCCAAAGCATAATGTTTTCACCTCTGTGTTTGACTGTAGGGATGGTTTTCTTAGGGATGTAGTCAACATTTTTCTTTCTCCAAATAAGGTGAGTTGAGTTAATGGTCTCATCTGACCACAGCACTTTCTCCCAAACCTTCGGCGTATTATGTTACCAATGGTTTGTTAGGTGACTGTGGTCCCAACTGCCTTGAGATCATTGGTGTGGTGTAAATTACTGCGCTGCTGAAAAGTGTATATATCTAGCTGCTGAACACGGCTACTGAAAATAAGAAGCGAAAACAAAATGTGGGAAAAATAGTGCAGCGCTCAGATACATTAAAATACAAAATATAACATTAAAGTCAAAATCGCATAAACAATGTGAAAAGTGTGTGTTACACAGGTGATGGTAACCAATACATTAAACACCGAAGTCCAAAATGAGCCCCATAGTAAATAAAAATCACAAAGTTCAAAATCAAAAGTTGCATGGGGAAAAAGAATAATCTTGACTTCCAGTGACAGAATGGGGTGAATTGAAGTTTGGTTTTTCAAACGTGAAGAGATATCCCACCACCAGTAAATATGCAGGCTTACCAGAAAGGGTGGACTCTAAGAAAATTCAATTTCCAGAGTCAATCAGGCTTAGTAAATGCTCAGAACTTGGTGTAAAATTTCTTCAGAGAGAGGATCTACAAAAAGCTGTGATGCAAAATTCAGTAACCCGGAGACTGGCTGAAAAATCTGTCGCTCATGGAGTACAGGAGATGGTCATCCGTATAAATGGTTACATATATAAATAGAGAGGAAAAGAGGGGACGCCATAGTGTAATACGTAAAATCAATATAAAATTTATTAAAGGTTGCACTTACATATTAGATGAAAATACAGCGCATATCAATAAAATGGTGGCAGCGATGGAGTCATCACTGACGCGTTTCGTGTCAATACACGTTGTCAAAAGGGTATGCCTTGAGATCATTCACAAGCTCCTGTGTAGTTCTGGGCTGATCCCTCACTTTTCTCATGATTATCCTTATCCCATGAGGCAAAATCTTGCATGGAGCTCCAGACCAAGGGCGATTGATTATTTTGTATTTCTTCCATTTGCAAATAATCACTCCAACATTTGTCTTCTTCTCACCAAGCTTCTTTCTGATGGTCTTGTAGCCCATTCAGCCTTGAGCAGGTCTACAATCTTGTCCCTGATGTCCTTTGACACCTCTTAGGTCTTGCCCATTATGTTGAGGTTTGAGCCCTGGTTCACACTGGGCTGCGGGAGTGAAATCGCGCGATTTCAGCTGAACTTGCGATTTCACTCCCTCTGGCAGTCCCGATTTCGGCACGATTTAGCAGACATCTGTGCAGGTTTCTGCACAGATGTCAATGTAAAACGCGTCCTGAAATCGCAAAAAGTAGTACAGGAACTACTTTTTGAAATCGGTGCAGCGCCGCAGATGCGGCGTCGCACCGATTAGGACGGTGTCATTGCCGGCAATTGCCGCCGATTTGAGATGCGATTTCACATGTGTCACAATCGAACTAAATCGTACCCAGTGTGAACCTGGGCTTAGTGGAAGAAAGAGATTCTGTGGACAGGTGTGTTTTATACACATAACGAGTTGTCGTTAGAAACACCTTTTTAAGGTGGAGTTCCACTCAAAATCAGAACTTCCGCTTATCTGTCTCTTCACCCCCTCCGGTGCCACAATTGGCACCTTTCAGGGAGTGGGGAAAAAGGTACCGTTCCTCACTTCTGGGAGATGGGCCTGTGGCCTCATCTCTCGGAAGTTCGGCCCCCTCCTCCTTCCTCCGCAGCCAGATCAATTAGAAAGCGCAGCGCACTTGTGCAGGTGGAAACCACCTGTGAAGCCGGGCTCCCTTACCAGGAATGGGGGCAGCTGCACCAGACGTAAGTGTCCATATATTAAAAGTCAGCAGCTGCAGTATTTGTAGCTGCTGACTTTTTTTTATTTTTCGTGGGGGGGCTGGACCTCCTCTTTAAGTTAATAGGACTAATCTGTGTACCACATGAGCACATACTGTAGCCAGTCTGTGGGCGTCAGAATTATTGTTGGTTGGTAGGTGATCAAATATTTATTTTACTCACTGAACTACAACTCAATTTATAACATTTGTATTATGTGTTTTTTCAGCATTTTTGGTTGATATTCTGTCTCTATCATTAAATAATACATTTATGATAACAATTATAGACCCTTCATTTCTTTGTAAGTGGGCAAACTTTCAGAATCTGCAGGGGATCAAATATATATTTCCCCCACTGTACCTGATAGTTGTCAATCAGAAGGTTCACATTCCCCTGGCCTTGCCATGGGCAGTGAGCTCCATAAATACAGCACAGTGAGTGAGCGTTGTCACCCGTGGACAGGAAGTGTGTTACTGGCAAGATCACCAGGTAAACATAAAGAAAAGAACACATAATGAAACAAAACGAATGCAGCCATCACATCTATAGACTGGTGAGCTGCAAAATATAAAATTTTTGCTCTTGAAATTAGAAACACTTTAAATTAATAAAGCTCCCGTCTCTTATTGTGAAATTCTACAGCGACTGCCCTAGTTAATCTGGTGAAAAGCAGAGCTGTACCGCAGTGCAGTTTGATACTGCAGAGCAGAGAGCGTCGCGACTGCATTCAGCTTGGTACACGTCTCTTGTTTTATTTTATCTCTCTGCAATTTCAGTGCAGCAAAACACAATGCAGTGTCAGGTTCTATTATCATGTGTTAATAATAGTTATTATTATGTGATTATATTAAAGTACTGTATATTAAGCCAATACCTTCCATTGTACAAAATGAAGGTATGCACATGTTTATCATAATGATATTAAAGGCCAATTCAAACTACCGGTATATCCAGTGGCAGACATTTTACCACATTGTAAAACGTCTGTCACCGCAGGGACACACAGTAAACAATTGTTTCCTGGGTGTCCCATTGACACTGCAATACAGCCTAAGGCTGCACTGCAGCATGCTGCGGTAAAATGCAGACTTGCTGCATTTTATTGTAGTGCACTGGGCCAAATCGCACTGCAATATCTGTCAGCGCAGCGCAATGCGCTGCCCGATGTTGCAATGAATAAAGTGTATGTTTTGTACACTTCACATAAAGCTTGTTCAAAAGAAAAAAAAAGGGAGCCATGTGATGCACTAAATCACGCAATGCAGACCGGCCGGGACTGTGAAATTCTGCAGCTGGCTCCCTAAAGCCACGTTCACACTTCGTGCAGCAAGATTTTTTTTGTACAATTTACACGCATTTCCACATCAAAGAACCGCATTTACCAAATTTTAGCACTGAGCCAGGCATGTTTTTTTTTTTTTTAAGGTTTTTTGTTAGTTTTTGACACAGGCATCAACAATATTATTCTCACAGGCAAACTATTAACCTATAGCGCTGTCAATTTACGCAGCGCTTTTACATATACATTGTACATTCACATTGGTCCTTACCCTCAAGGAGCTTACAATCTAAGGCCCTAACTCACATTCATATACTAGGGCCAATTTTAGACAGAAGCCAATTAACCTATCAGCATGTCTTTGGAGGGTTGGAGGAAACCAGACCACCTGGAGGAAACCCACGCAGGCACAGGGAGAACATGCAAACTCCAGGCAGGTAGTGTCGTGGTTGGGATTTGAACCAGCGACCCTTTTTACTGCTAGGCGACAGTGCTACCCACTGCTAGGGATGATGGCGAACACCCCCGCGTTCGGTTCGCACCAGAACGTTCGAACAGACCGGCCGAACATTTAGAACCCCATTAAAGTGTATGGAGTGTATGGAAGAAAACGTCTTTGAGAACCCAGGTCTTGCCCCAGGGAACATGTATTAATGGAAAAAAAGGAGCAGTGATTTTAATGATGCTTAAATAAAAAAAAAAAAATGTAAATATTGTACCTGCTGGGTGTCTATAGTTTGCCTGTGAAAACGTCTTTGAGAACCCGTGTCTTGCCCGAGGGAACATGTATCAATGGAAAAAAAGTTTAAAAAATGAACTCCTGAAAAAACGACAGTTTTTAAAACTTTTTTCCATTGATACATGTTCCCTCGGGCAAGACCCGGGTTCTCAAAGACGATTTCACAGGAAAACTATAGACACCCAGCAGGTACAATATTTAAAGGAATTTTTATTTTTATTTTAATTTAAGCATCATTAAAATCACTGCTCCAGGAGCAGTGATTTTAATAAAGCTTAAATAAATAAAAAAATATGAAACATTCCTTTAAATATTGTACCTGCTGGGTGTCTATACGTGTGATAATGTCTTTAAATAGCACAATCACCTGCCAGTAAATTAGGAAGAACTGATCTAGCTAAGCTATACAATGTATAAATATATGAACTCCTAGGGATGTATATATATCCTCTACACACTGTAAATTAAAGGGGTGTTCCAGCCCAAAAATGTGTTTATTAAAAGTCAGCAGCTACAAAACGTGTAGCTGCTGGCTTTTAATAAACACTGACTTACCTGCTCCTGCGTTCCAGCGACGCGCCGACCGGGGCTCCGCTCCTCTCCCCCCCTCCCCGGCCGGCGTCTCCATCCCGACTGTGGGCACCCAGCCGTGACAGCCTTCGGCTTCACGGCCGGGCACCCACTGCGCATGCGCGAGCCGCACTGCGCATGCGCGCGCGGCTCGCCGCTGATTGGAGAGGCGATTGCCTAGGACCTGTCAGTGTCCTAGGCCATCGCCTCCAGGGAGGGGCTGAAAAAAGGCGATTACGCCTCTCGCCTATTCAGCCCCTCGGCGGAAGCAGGAAGTGGGACAGGAAGTCCCACTCCTACTGAAGCCCCCACTCCCCCCCCAAAAAAATTACATGCCAAATGTGGCATGTAAGGGGGTGTGGAGTGGGATAAGAGGAAGTTCCAAATTTGGGTGGAACTCCTCTTTAAGCTAAACTGACTAGCCTGCCTGCTCTATCTAGCTATATAAAAAGACTGTCTCTCTGACTGATCTCTGTTCAGCGCTGGAACACACTACACGAGGCTGCCCAGCAGGCGGCCTTATATAGTGTGGGGCGTGTGCTAAAGCCCTGAGCAATAATTGGCCAAAGCCACCCTGGCTTTGGCCAATTATGGCTCTCCGTTTTTTGATCGCTGTGATTGGCCAAGCATGCAGGGTCATAGTGCATGTTTGGCCAATCATCAGCGCGCAATTATGGGCCGTTGTGCGTTACTCGAATTTGGCGCAAACGACCCGTCTTGTTCGAATTTCTTCGAATGTACGAACATACGAACGCGGAGCTCATCCCTACCCACTCTACCACTGTGCCACTCTATTCTAAAAGAAACGGTATCTATCATTCAATATGCAATGTCAACAAATGAAATACAGACATGCGGACAGGGCCAGAGTCTTGTAAAGCCCCTGGCTCTCTTTGTGGAAGCAGTGGTCTCTGTAGAAGTTTGACACATGCCTGCTGAATCAGATTTAGAACTCTCTAATCAGCAGACCCAGTAGAGGTTTATCAGACCTCTGCAGAGAGACCACAGCTTCTATACAAGGAGCAGGCATCCTTTTCTGCAGAATGCTGACAGGGGACAGGCTTTTTTAGTCAGGCTGTTGCAGCTTTCTAAAGAACATGGACTATAACTTGGCACACCTCTTGTTTGATGCACCTGGAACTGTAAGAACAATTGGGCTTTACCATGAATAGGCTCATCAGTGAATGTTAATGTTTAAATAACCTTTTTTCTATGTATAGCTTACAATTTGTTTGTTGATTTGTTTCTTCACAATTACGATTCTGTACATACGTATCCGCAAACAACCCCTTCTTTCTTTCATGTGATCTGAATTTTTTTTTACTTGTTGCTGTTTTGGGTGCAGGTTATTTTGTATTCTACAATTATTTTGGGCAGCGCCCAAAAAAAGAGACTGCTTTTCGGCAAGCTTTAATTACATGCTAGTTGTGGTTTCCTGCTACTAAATCGCCCCACTTATTTCTCCTCTAAGAGGGCCCCTAGTCATGGAGAATTCACCAAGCAGGGTCTAATTGTCTTGAGTGAATATAGCCCATGTTGGAGGAGATCCAGTTCATATCCAGAGTCACATGATGCGTCCTCCACACACTGGACTTGAAAAGAAATTGTCTGAGATTTAATTAGAGGCCTTGAAGCAGAGTCCTTGAATGCCCATCATTACAATCAGTAAGAAGAAGGGAAAGGCGGGATAACCAGCAAAGAAGCGCTAATGGAGCAAAAGTGAAAATCTATTACTCATTGCTGCAAAGATCACATATGTTACTAATAACTGTATACTATACATGTACTATATATACATAGCTCCCAATTTTCCCTGATTTCAAGGGGCTGTCCCTGATTTGGAACAAAGTCCCTCTTTCCTCCTCATTTGTCGTTTATTTTGATCTATATAATTGTATATACCTGTAAATGCACTTTTTATCTTTCAAAAAGTGTTTCCCAGTGCTAAACCTTTCCAATTTCTAAAGCCCTGTACATACGATCGGTTTGTCTTATGAGAACGGACCGATGGACCGTTTTCATCGGACGAACCGATCGGTGAAAAAAAATAGAACCTGTTTTACATTTTTCATATGGATAAAAAAAACGATAGAAAAAAACTATCGTCTGTGGAGAGGCCCATGCATGCTCAGAATCAGAATCAAGTCAACGCATGCTCAGAAGCATTGAACTTAATTTTTCTCAGCACGTCGTTGTGTTTTACGTCACTGAGTTGGACACGGTGGGATTTTTAACCAATGATTCCATCAGATATCTGATCGTGTGTATAGGGCTTAAGTTGTTGCATTTCCAAATTTCAAAAGCCAGTATAAAGGAATATTAGTGTTAAAAAAAAGCACATTATAGGTTTAACTATTCATTTTTGTTGTATAATTCCCCTTTAAGGGGGCTTGGCAGGGGGGGTGTCCTATGTGCCTCCATAATTTTTCTAATAGGTCTCCCTCATTCCCATCTAAAAAAGTTAAAAGGTATGTATATATATATATATATATATATATATATATAATATAGCACCCTGGTCATAAACAGGGCTACTAATAAATCTAGTTGTGCTAGGTGGTACTTAGCCTGAACAATTGGTAGGTTGATCCACTGATTCCTGTACTAAGTCTGAACTCTCTTTGTTAATTTTTTTAAAAAGTGACTGGCGCCTAATTTTTTCACCCTGCAGTACACCCACTATGCCTAGGTCTTTTGTCACTTTATGCCAGTGCTGCAGGGGTAAGGGCAGGCTCCATGATAGTTTTGGCACACTGCTGGAGAAAAGAGGTGGGCGCTGAAGTTTCTGAAGAACATGTGAACCAATCCCCTGGCACGGGGAGTAGCTATTGTTCTGCAGAGGAGAAGAAGGAGATGCTCTGCATGCACCTCCATTGTTGATACAGGTGTTGCGTCACTGCTACTCAGAGGAGGATATGGCAGATTGGGAAAATCATGTTCTGGGCATCAGCCCTGGCCTGAGTGGACCAAAGGGTGTCATTACTGATACCGGAGTGCGGTATGAACCGAAAGGTAGCCTTGCGCTCTACACTGCGGGAGGCTATGAAACGATTGGGCTGGTATGTGCCAAATGTTCTAGCCTAGCAACAAATGTTCATCCTGGATTATCACTACTAGAGGTAGTTTCGCCAGCCTTACCCCCATGGGCACCACAGGTAAACTGGAACAAGAATGTCGCCATTTCGGCTCAGGAAGTGCCTGAGAACCCTACTGCTGTCGCTCGGCTTACTAAAATGGCTGCTCCTTCAACTATTGTAGCTGCTCCAAAGTCAGGTATCCCAGTTATCTCCCGGGCCCATGGTCGGGCCCACCTACGTGCCGTGATGATGGAACCTCTTGGGGAGAAGACAACTGAACCTGGTAAGCCTGATGTGAGTGAGGGCAGTGTGCCTGTGAAATCTGAGGCCACCAAGGGAGTAGTGTTTGGACAGTCTGTTTCTACCCGTGTGCATCCCCTTACATTAGATGTCAAGAGCCACCCCACCATCAGAAGTTGAGTCCCCCACTCTCCCTTACATTGCAGTGCACACCCCTTATCTTAAGCTGCTGCTGGGATGAAGCTGGATGCATTGCTTGAAAGCAGAAAGTAAGTAGGAGGACCAGAGGAGGGCTGGAGCTCTCTGGCAGCTGCAGAAGAGGTGCGAGGGCCACATGAAATGGACTGGAGGGCTGGATTCAGCCTGTGGGCCCTGTGTTTGACACCTGTGATTTAGATCATCAAACACATTTTAATATTACACAAAGATAACCAGTAAATCCAAGATGCAGTTTTTAAATGATTATTTCATTTATTAAGGGAAAAAAGCTGTTTAAACCTGCCTGGCCCTATGTGAAAAAGTAATTGCCCCCTCCCATGCTGAATCATGAATGAACCACAATTTTTTGGAAAGCTGAGTTTAATTTCACTTGCCACACCCAGGCCTGATTACTACCAGACCTGTTGAATAAAGAAATCACATACATAGAAGCTGTCTGACAAAGTGAAGCACCCTAACAGATCACAAAAAGACACACATCATGCCACAATCTAAAAAAAATCAAGAACAGATTAGAAACAAAGTAATGTAAATGAATCGGTCTACGAAGGGTTTCAAAGCCATTTCTAAGGCTTTGGTACTTCAGTAAACCACAGGGAGAGACATTATCCACAGATTGAGATAACATGGAACAGTGGTGAACCTTCCCATTATTGGCTGGCCTACAAAAATGACTCCAAGAGCATGACTCATCGAGGAGGTCATAAAAAGAACCCAGAACAGCATCTAAAGAACTGCAGGCCTCACTTGCCTCAGGTAAGATTGGTGTTAATGATTCAACAATAAGAAAGAGACTTGGCAAAAATGACTTCCATGGCAGAGTTTCAAGGCCAAAGCAATTGCTGACCAAAAAGAACACAAAGTCTCATCTCACATTTACCAAAAAACATCTTGATTATCCAAAAGGCGTTTAGGCAAATATTCTGTGGACTGATGAGACAAATTTAACTTTTTGTAAGGTGTGCATCCCGTTACATCTGGCATTAAAATAATATAGCATTTCATAACAAGAACATGATACCAACAGTCAGACACGGTGGTAGCGTGATGGTCTGGGGCTGTTTTGCAGCTTCGGGACCTTAATGGCTTACCATAATTGATGGAACCATGAATTCTGAGGCGGCGTACACACGACCGAGGTTCTCGCTGGAAACCAGCAAAAACCTCGCTGGAAGCTGCATTCCAGCGAGGACCTCGGCCGTGTGTACACTCTCGGCGAGCTTCCCGTCGGGAAGCCCGTCGAGCAGAAATAGAGAGCACGCTCTCTATTTGCTCGACGGCCCGCCTGGAGGAATGGCTGGTTGCCATTCCCGACGGGCGGGTCGCCGATTTCGACGGCCGGCAGAGAACCTCGACGGGCGGAACGATGTGTTCTGCTCGTCGAGGTTCTCTGCAGTGTGTACACGGCCTGAGAGTAAATAACCGTTAATTCATGTACATACTGCACTGGTAATGATAGAATAGTAGGTTGTATTTCTATATTGCCTGTTTTTTCTCTTTCAGGTGTTCCTGCACCCCTCTCGCGTCTTCCCTGGGAGTCTTCCAATGTCTTCAATTTGTATAATAATGCTAATCTTTTATCTCCTATTGTGTGACTATTAGATGGTTAGGATGTAAGGTTATTGTTCATTGCATTCCCCTCTTTTATTTAAATGTGGTACGTCACACTTTAACTGTCCTTGTGTGAAATGCCACGTTTCTTTTGGTGGTTCTTAAGGCAAGGGCCAGGGGTGGGGTTAAAGGGGGCCCTGTCAGGAAGGCTGTACAGGGCCCCACGACTTCTATCGGCAGACCAACACAAATCATCATGTTTCTGTCTCATCAGGAGCTGCAGGATCTTCTCCTAGCCAAAATGAAGGATTTGAATACTTTTCAGGAAAGCAACATGTCCCTACGGAGTGAACTGGATGCTCTGAAGTCTATGCTGGAGGAAGAGGAACACCAGTAAGTAAAGTTTGATAACCAAGGTCACAAGATAAATCCAACTTTTAGCTCAAACCAGCCATGCTTAATCTCAACATGTCTATCTCTGCTTGGGCACAGAATGCATGCATGTTGCCTGCTTCTGTCTAATTGAGAATCCACATGTGTTACTTCTCCTTTAGAAGATAGAGAGGAGTATGTCCTTCTTCTCACCTGTGTGTAATCTGATCTTTTCTTCTATTCTGGTCTCTCCATTACATAGACTACTCAGGTTATTCAAAACATAACAGCAAATCCACCATCAGGCTGAAAAAGAAAATGGTTCTAGGCCTCAAGCTTGTTATTTGAAAATAAGTTATTAAATATAAAATAATCATATAAAATACTTAATAGTTGTTTTCCTAAAATAAAACCTTTTTTGTCCTTAACATACTTAATAAATACCCAAATACAAAGGTAAATTCACTGGTAAATAAAAAAAAAAACCATAATATATATATATATATATATATATATATATCTCAACGTCTTTAACCTCTTCCAGCCTAATGAGGACCTTCAAGAACGAAGACAGCTGACATACTTCAATATGTATTGGTTTGTAAGGCATAGTGGGTTCAAATATGGTAAAAGTCATTGGGCACCAGACGCTTCATGGATGCAAGAGAGGTTTTATTTCTTTGATAGTCCTTTTATATTTTGAAGGGAAAGAGGGTTTAGGCCAGGACACCCTAAAGTAGTTGCAATTTCAATTAGCAGACTCTGAGACTTCAATAGGAGGACAGCCGTACAGGGAAAGGCAAGGCATGTGCAGGATTGCTGTCTCCTTTGGCAACAGTACTTAACAGTTCCTAACACAAAGTTCAACAGTTCACTCAGCTTCAGTACAATTTCTAATTGTAGTTCTTCAGCCCCTTGAGCTCCTAGTCTCTCACTGGACTCTCTGATTCACTGAATCCCGTGGGCTCCTCAAGGCTTTTGCAACGGTATCTCCCTCAAGCATCTTCCCTCTTCCTTGCTGGGTCCCTAGCTTGGCACTCCAGATACATTTCAAGCTTCACCCCTACTAACCGCTCGGCCCCTGACTTGACAAACAAGGCTGCTCTGCAAGCATCACCTCCGCTGGTTGATCACCACCTGAAGTTTCCCAATTCTCCACCGTGCCTGTTCGGTGAAAGTACTGCTCCGGTACTTGCTTCAGTTGCTCACTGTGGTCCCTGGTAAAGGTGGTTGGTCCCTTATTGGCGACAGCTTCCCTTCTACCTTTGACCATGACAGGTTCTCCGGACGGCAGAACCGTTACTTTTGCGTGTACTGCAAGCCGCAACCCTGCGCTGCCCTGTCACTTCTTGAAAAGTCTTCAGAAAGCCTGGCAGTCAGATGCCCCCGCCAGGATAGGCCCAATCTCCGGCCTAGCAAACCAGGGTGTATGACACATGTCCACCCAGACAGCGGTCTGGGTGGCACAGAACATGACTCCACCCAAATATATCGTTTCTCCCAGCAGGCCAAGGGATTCAAGACAACCCCTGCTCCTTGGCTGAGATACCCCATATACCCATAAGCTGCTGACCTTGGGTTACCCTTCTCAAATCTAGTGCCACCAAGTTTTGGGCCACCTAGTGGTAGAAGAGAAAAGTGCAACAAAGCCAAACTTAGGGAGAAATCAATAGATCTCTATCAATTAACTGCAGAAGCTACTCCTGACAAGGAATTTGATGAGGAGCTCCCTGACTAAATCCCAGGGCGCTACATATATATGGGGCGTATGTGTATATATATATATATATATATATATATATATATACAAATAATGTACAGTATAACCATTCTGTGTAATTGAAATTACTTTTTTTTGGTGTTTCTGGTGGATTGAAACGTAACTAATTTTATCAAGATGCTGAGTCATTTTGATATTATTCATACTGCTTATAGGAAATTATGCATTTGTATGTTGATATATAAGAACAACAAAAAGCATGTAATAGGGTAGTAAGATACTCCAAAATTCATTTTTTTTTAATTTAATAGAATAATAGAAACAGGTCGACTTATTTCGGGGGATTTTGAGACTCCTTCAAGGCTACAAGTAAGATATCAAAGTAGGATAAACTCATATCAGTCTTACTCATATATTTGTATGAGATTGTGTTCTGTATCCTTTAAAAACCTAAATAAAACTAACTGTGGGAGAAATCAAAGTAGGATAAATAAAAATGATTACCAAGGTTAGTAAATCACAATCAGAAATAAATCTGACAAAAAATGCATCTAGCTTCTAAAATAATAATAGTTTACTGCATATTGCAATAAAAATGTGTGAATATGTATGGATATCAAATAGATCAAAATAATTTGAAGATGTTTAGTAAGTAAAAAAAGTCAGCCAACCCTTTTGACACAATGCATTCCCTGTGTGGCTAATATCTTATCTCAACAGTTGTTAGGAGAGAAATAGGACAGAATAGTTGAACTGACACACTGAGAGCTCCCTCTGGGGCAGGTGTGCCCAAGCAGAGCCCCGGGGGCCACATGTGGCCTGCGGAGCCCTCTGATGTGGCCCACGACCTCCTGCTCTGGGATGGAATAAATTAGAATAGAATACTGTTATTAAAAGTACGTTTTTATTAATAAAATCACAGTGTGCATACAGTATATGGGCATATATGTTCGGCAGTGGTTACTGGGCTGCTTTCAAACTGATCCGCAGGTACAGAAAAGTGCACCTGTGGGGGACCTGCACTGAGCCATAGACTTCTATTACATGCGAGTTTGGTGTGCCGAAAGTAGAGTGGGCTCTATAGAGCCGAGTGGGCTGCCATCCACCCACTCCACTCATTGTGGCCCACGACTGGTTACCAAGTCACTTAGGTGGCCCTTGCTCTTCAAAAGGTTTGGGCCCCTCTGCTCTAGGGCAGTGTTTTTCAACTCCAGTCCTCAAGGCAGACCAACAGGTCATGTTTTCAGGCTTTCCATTATTTTTCACAGGTGATTTGATCAGTTTCACTGCCTTAGTAAACACCACAGTCATTTCATCTGAGGGAAATCCTGAAAACTTGACCTGTTGGTGTGCCTTGAGGACTGGAGTTGAAAAACACTGCTCTAGGGGATAGTCTACAAATTTCTATGTTTTATTAAAATAAAAATAAAATATTTTGCTTCTTCTTTTTTTCTAGGATGAATGTCAGTAACTGGCACTTACCACAGACCACCTCATCCTCCAATCTACTGACTGATTCCTTCCCATCGTCTATACCCAACTTTATTCCTGAGTACTACAGGACGACTGAAGTCCTTCCACGGATGACTACATCTAACTTCACTGAGCTGCCTGCTGCTAGGGAGGAAAGTTCCCATAAAGGAGAAAACATTGGTAAATATAAGAAAACTATATTCTTTGTCATATATTTTTTTTTCGGTTAGCAGTGTATAGCAAATACAATTCTAAATGTAAATACAAGCAATGCTTATATCGTTTTAAATACATTTTTGGGTGCAGTTATCTCAACGAAAATCTTCCAGGTAGGGTCTGAAAACATTGGAATCTCTACAGTTCCAAATGACATGAAATCCACATAATGCGGGTGTCATTTGATTTAAGTTTCCTAGGTTTTGGGTCACATGAAGAAGCTCAGAAGTTTTGGATTTCTGATCAACAATAACTTAGTATGCTGACATGTTTTCTACCAATACGAGCAAAAATCTAACATTTACTAAAATACATGCTATAACGCTCAACTCCAGGAAAAATAAAAAATAAATTAAAAAATCCACCCTTGCCGTGGGACCCCCTTGTTATGTCTAGGGGGTTTCATAAAAGGGCTTTATCACTTACCTGATTTCTCACTTTGGCAGCGTTCTCCTCCACCGGTCTGTGGGTGCAACCTCAGCGTTATCACGCACAATATAGGGATATAAACTCTATATGGTATGTTAAGGAGACTGGAGTGTGACCGGAGCCAGTCACAGCTTACTGAGAACATGTGGAGGACCTGTCACAATGATTGAGGGAGCCTGCTAAAGCAAGGAGTTGGGTAAGGATTTACTCCTTAAAGTGATAATAAAAAGCTTGGTTTAAAATGAATAAATAAATAAACCTACTTAAAGTAGTAGTAAACCGCTTGTGTTTTTTTTTTTAAAGCTGCAAGGCAAAGTTATAATGTACTAGTATGTGAAGCGATACTCCCTCAGGAGCCGCTGGTAGATATGGGATCGGCGTATTAAGTTACCTTCTTGCACTGGCCAAGGCCGAAGCCAGTGAGTAGAGCAGTAAGCGAATGTCCAGCCAGTAGATAAGGTTTTCCAAATGCTTTATTTCTTGGGTCCAACACGACCAACATCAACAGGAGGTAAACAGAACAGGTTGATGAAGTAGAAAAAACCTTGCAGTATCAGGCTTGGATAAACAGAAGAGCAAGCCTGCTCTCAGTAACAATGTAATGCATCGCCACTTTAGCCAGAGTGGGTGAAGTGATCCCCGGACAGACTCCTGCCACAAGCCTGGCAGCCGGAGTTCTACTTTAAGGTTGCTGAAAGGAACAGGCCCTTGCAATGGACCTGGCTCTGATTGGATTTAAGATGCCAGATGAGGCCTCTGCCACAGGCTCTATGCTGACACTGAACAGCAAAGCGAATCCTTCCAGTGCGCATGCAATAGACCCCGGCGCTTCCAGTTAATCACAATTGGGTGACCGATTGACAGTTGAAGTGTACCTGTCAGTGTGTTGGTCACTAGATTCCCTATGGTTCGTTCAAGTCTCTCAGATAACCTGCCTCCGGGTTCTCCTTGAGCCGACTCCCCACCGCACAGCCAGCGGCCTAGGATCTCTCTCTGGGTGGTGAGTGGACCCAGCATGTCACTGGGGCCCCTCGGCAGCATCCGCCAGGAACTCCGCATAACCTTCGACCCCGGGGTCTGTTGGATGCACACGGGGTCTGTTGGATGCACACACCCTGAAGGTGGGTGCCGCACCTGGAACCAGGAACCCACGAAGAACCCCCCAAAATTGGCGGCTGCCACAGATATACCCTCCCCCAGCAAGCCCGCGAGAGAAAAACTCCTCCGATTGGCTGCTGGGGAAAAGTGGCTCTGTTAGAACCCCTCTGGTGCCATCTATCGTCCGGGGGTGAGATTTACACCCCCGGAGCGCAGACTGACAGTTCTAAAATAATAGCAGCCAAAATTTAACAAAATTGAGAGTGAGAGCAACATAACTCTCTCACTCCCCCACTAACTTTAGTGTAGTGCCCATACTGAAAGTAAGGGGGCGCTACATATGCATCACATACTAGCAGATAATGTGAAACTTACCTTAAAACAAAGCCCTCCCGCGGCGCGCTATCACCCCTAACAGGGCATCCATCTTCACCCTGTCTTCCTTCTGGGTCGGTGGGCTCCGATCCTTTGATTGGACGAGCCGCATTGATGTCACTCCCGCACATGCACGTGGGAGCCACTATTCGTGGCACAGGGCTCTGAAGGAACGGCACGGTATGCCGTTACTTCAGAGTGCATTCGCGCCAGCCGGAGACGTCCCTGGCAGCTTTACAAATAAATATCTCCTAAACGGTGCAAGTTTAAGGCCTCGTACACACGATCAAATCTGTCTGCTGGAAACGGTCTGCTAGACCGTTTCAGCAGACAGATTCGATCGTGTGTACGGGCAAACAGACGGATTTGGCCACCCGACAGATTTCAAAGCATGCTTTGAAATCTGTCGGCTGGGAACCCGTCCGCCCGACATGTCTGCTGGTTAGTACGCTAACCAGCAGACATGTCTTCTCGCACACGCGCCGAATAGTTTTGACGCATGCGCGGAAGTGTTTTACTTCCTGGTGCGGTGACGTGGCGGCGTCAACGTCACCGCCACGTCACCGACACGTCAGCGCGCTGTCTGCTGGCGGGGATTTTGGTTTGCTCGTGTGTACACGCGAGCAAACCAAAATGCCAGCAGACAGATTTGTTCAAATCGGTCGGACAGACCGTTTTGAACAAATCTATTTACTCGTGTGTACGAGGCCTAAGAGATATTTACTGTACCTATAGGAAAGTCTTACTAAAGGTAAAAATCGTTCATGGGAGTTTACTTCCTCTTTAACTGCTCTGTGCAACAGTTTTGTCTCTAAGCCAATAAGGAGGTAGAGAGCCAAGACAGCAGCTGCTCTTGTGCACATCGCTGGATCACGATCAAACTTAGGTAAGTATTGGGGACTGGGGGGAGAACTGCATAGTGAAAGTTTTTTATCTTTATGGTCTTAACAACCACTTTAATCCTTTGCCCCTAGATTTAACAAGCAATTAAAGCCACACTCTGGGCAACTAAAAAGTTATCCTTTGCAGTGGTGTTTTGCTTGTTTTGTCTAGGGCAGAGTAGAAAGTTTTACTTGATCCTCTACTCCCCCAGCAGATGGCGCTTCCCCACGTTCCGCTGGTGGACTGTCTCTTGGCATCATCACATTGTTTTGGTCTTGATGACGTCAAGAACCTAGACTGCTGGAGCACGGGGGAGAAAAAGCTGCAGGGAACTATCTAGCTGCAGCTGTTGGGAAAATGGATCTTTAAGGCTTCATTTCCATGGACGTTTTTACAGCCAGGTTTTTAGCGTTTTTGTGCATTTTTGCGCGTTTTTAACGTCTGGCGTTTTTACAGCTCTAACGCTGGAGCTTCAGAACGCACTGGTCCTGTTTTTTTTTTTGCAGCTTCAAAACGGCTCAGCCATCTACAGCTCAAAAATGTCATGGTGGGCATGAGGCCATAGACTAAAATGGAGAGCCGTTTTTAAGCTGCAAAAAATGCTCAGAAAAGTGGCTGTAAAAACGTCCATCGAAATGAAGCCTTATTGTTCCCCTATAACAAAGCGAGCAATTACCCCCTTGCAGTGTGGGCACAGTTTACTGCATGGGGATTGTTTTTTAGTTGCCCGGAGTTGCTGAATGCCAGGGAGGAGGATGGCACAAGGCAGTGGGGACGTGGGGGGGGGGGGGGGATGAAGACAGGGAGGAGCCGCAAGGTTTTCCAGGTTTTCTCATGTCCCATCAAAGTACTTCACACATTATGAAATATGTATCTTGCTGAGATTGCGATTCACTGTGTCACTCATCATGAGTTGAGTTATACTCACCAGTAAATCAGCCTCAGTTCAACAGTTCGCCATAAAGTCAGTAAGTTCATATTATGCAACTTGGGTTGCTGCTACTGTATATTCTTCAGCCTTCAGGGCATAATAGACTGTTGAAATCTGTCCTCTGTAGGGTTGGAATTGTCTCCAGAAAAGATAACCCCAAATATATACAAGGGTTAGCAAAAAGCATAGGTTCTCTTCATTAGTTCATCAGGAGACTTGCTAGAGGGCGATGTTGGGATTCACTGAGAGGCATTTTGGATTTCATCTTTTAACATAGGTGTGCGTAGTCTATTGAATTAGGGTGTGCACCCCAAAGCTCAAACACACGTGTGTAAATAAATATATATATAAAATATATATATATATATATATATATATATAAAACAATGGACAGTGCCAGTAAAGCAGTGGACGATGTCAGTAGAGCAGAGATTGGTGTCAGTAGTTTATTTTAATAATTTTTTATTTTTGTTCTTTTACAATTTTTTTTATTATAATTCCTTAGGAGCCCCATGGGGCGGGGGGGCCTTGGTGAAATATCAGGGATTTAAACAGACTTAACAGACCCCTGATGTCTCACTTTTGACATAGGGAAAGGGTCTGAGGACAGATATTTAGCAGTCTCTTTCTCTGCAGCCAAGCAGCAGGAGGAATCTGCTCAGCACAGGGTAATTAGGGTGTGCCCAGGCACATCTGGCACACCCTGTGCGCACGCCTATGTCTTTTTAATAATGTTGTAATTTTAGGTGTAATTTGACTAAGGTTTTCTTTTGTACTTGCTCAGTTCCAGTGGAAGATATTCAAGACCAAAAGGATCATTTTAAAAGGTCAGCATCTGCCCCTCTTCTGGATGTTCAGACGCCAGACCTCGGAAAAAGACAAGACTCGTTCGGTTCAGTGATGGACAACGTGAACCCTAAACGCATCAGCAAAACTCCACCACTGACCATAAATGACAGGAAAACTGCTGTCTCCAGGTCAGTTCAGCAAAGCACACGTTAAAGTTTAAGACAATAAAGATCACCTGTCACATCAAATGAGGCAGCGATTTCGTGATCATCTGTAGCTGCCATACAAAAAACATACATAAAAAACGAAAGAATTCCTCCATTTAAACTACATGATGGGGTTGGATGAATCTCCTGCTGCAGCTTTTGTATTTTGACAGCCATATCCACCACCTGTCAATATACCCAAACAGTGCATAGATTTATATAAAAACAAATCAAACAAGGCAGCGCTACATATAAATTGACACTTATCAACTTAAAAATATGCTTATCAGTAATAAAGAGCATGTGCAAATAGCAGTAGTTCTAATGAATGGGAAAGAATAGGTGATTAACCCACGCCGGCGTAGAGTGGGCGCATATTAACGCTGGACGCATGTGGCTTTCCCATTGTTTTTCTATTCAAATATGCAAATGAGGGAGATATGCTGATTCACAAACGTACTTGCGCCTGGCGCATGATTTACGCTGTTTGCGTAAGTTTTACGTTCGACGTAAAGTTATTCCCCATAGATGAGGCGCAACCCATGCAAAGGTATGGACCAGGGAACACAAGCCTACGTATTTTACGTTGGACGTCTGTGAATATGTGACGACGTGGGTCTGGCTGGGCGTAGGTTACGTTCACGGCGTACACAGTGATCCGGCGTATCTTAGGCAGTTGTTCCGACGTGGTTGTACGCATGTGCACGGGGATACGTCACATGCGCAGTTCATTTTAAGTGCTTGTCTGGTGCCCGGCCCATCATTTGCATGGGGTCACGCTTCATTAACATGGCCCACTTCCAGCCCACTTCTACCTACTTTCACTTACGCCGGCTTACGCCTACGAAATATATGATTCGCAGGCGCAGAGTTGGGAGCATTTGCTTTGTGAATTCCATGCTTGCCTCTCCGAGCTGCGCCGGCATAGCGTAAAAGAGATGCGCTACGGCGGCATAAATATGCGCCGATGTATGTGAATCCTGGCCAATGTCAAGTGAAAATCCAGTGCATAGATTTAGTTGGATGCAGGCATTGTTCAGCCGACAATTTTCTGCCTGACTTCTTCAATTTTTCAGTCAATGTTAGCAGGAGCTGGCAAACAAGGTCACCCACTGAACAAAATTTGTTCCACATGTGGCCAGCTTTAGAGGAAATTTCTTCTCAGTTTATAGAGATGCCCCCCCCCCCCCCCGCCATCTCCTGCTGTACCTCGGGGACAGGAAGTGGAAGGAAATCTCCCCAATCTCTTACTACTCTATCCAAAACTAAAAAATAACATTTCGCTAAAGATAAGCATGGGAGCTAACCAAGGTCCCTGATAGGTGACCACAAGAGAACACTTACAACATAAATATAAATTAGTATACCCAAAATACGGAACAGTAGGCAGATAAACATAGAAAAATCACATCATCCAAGTAGCAGTTACAGGAAATGTGTAATCACTGAATACTGTATATGTTATAGTTTGTTTTAAGCAGGAAAAACCTACTCATTGTTTTCCCCTTGAAGCATTGAAAGCGCATGGAAACGCATTAAGATGTATGTGAATGCACATTTTTATTGTGCATTGCAATGCACTTTGTATTGAATAATATCATACATCATACTATGCATTCACGTGTGTTTACTTGCATTATGACGCACGTTGATGTACACCTTAATGGATCAAAAAGCAAGTCTATTAATTTCAGTAGAAAATGCATTAAACAAAAAAAAGGATTTTTAATAAACAGCTTACCTGTAAAATCCTTTTCTTGAAGTACATCACGGGACACAGAGCGCATAGCCATTACACTTGGGTTATATGGGTACCTTCAGGTGTGGACACTGGTGTAATCAATTTCACAGGAAGTTTCCTCCCTATATAACCCCCTCCCACTGGGAGTGCTTCAGTTTTGTAGCAAGCAATTCTCCCGAGGTTACACAATGTTCCCCAAAAGAGGGGTGGGAGCTCTGTGTCCCGTGATGTACTTCAAGAAAAGGATTTTACAGGTAAGCTGTTTATTAAAAATCCTTTTTTCTTTATCGTACATCACGGGACACAGAGCGCATAGCCATTACACTTGGGATGTCCTAAAGCAATGCTCTATGAAGGGAGGGAGACCGTAAGGCCAAGAATAGCCAAATAAAAACATTGTCAGGAGAAAAAATAGCTCCACCAACAGAAAAACAAGGGGGCGTGAACCGGGCCAGAGGATTCTATACTGCTGCCCGTAGGACCGCCTGCCCAAAAGCTGCGTCCGTACCCTTTGCAACGTCCAACTTATAAAATTTAGTAAACGTATGTACGGAAGACCAGGTTGCCGCCTTGCAAACCTGTGCCATAGAGATCTGATGGTGTGCCGCCCAGGAGGCACTCATAGCCCTCGTAGAATGGGCTTTAACTGATAAGGGAGGTGGAACGCGCTTCAGACCATATGCCTGAAAAATCAGCTGCTTAATCCACCTAGCCAAGGAAAACTTGGCAGCCGGCTGACCCTTCTTGGGGCCATCCGGAAGAACAAAAAGCACATCCGTTTTCCGAATCTTCTCTGTAGCCTTGAGATAGACCCTCATGGCTCGAACCACGTCCAAAGTATGAAGCCGTCTTTCCTCTCTGGACTGGGGAGTAGGAAAGAAGGATGGTAGGACTAGGTCCTGATTCAAGTGAAAACTGGATATGACCTTAGGAAGGAAAGAAGGTTGAGGCCGCAGAACCACTCTGTCCTTATGCAGAATAAGGTATGGCTCCCTGCATGACAAGGCTGCCAGCTCGGAAACCCTTCTGGCTGAAGCCATAGCCACCAAGAAAACCAACTTTCGGGTTAGTAGCACAAGAGGGATTTCTGTCAGAGGTTCAAACGGCTGCCTTTGTAAAGCTGACAAGACCAGATTTAAATTCCAGGGGCAGAGGGGAGCTCTAATAGGGGGATTCACATGCAAGACCCCCTGCAAGAAGGTTTTCATAAGCGAATGGGTGGCCAAGGGTCTTTGAAACCATATTGATAAAGCCGACACCTGCCCCTTTAGAGTACTAAGAGCCAACCCTTTGTCAACGCCAACCTGGAGGAATCGCAAGATCCTGTCAATAAAAAACTTTCGAGGATGCCATTTTTGAGACTCGCACCACTCCACATAGGTTCTCCAGACTCTGTAATAAATATTTCTGGAGACCGGTTTCCTAGCCTGAATCAACGTAGATATGACCTGATCTGAGAGGCCTCTGCCCTTAAGAATTAGGGATTCAGCCGCCAAGCCGTCAAATTTAGCTGCTGTGAAGCAGGATGGCAGATTGGGCCCTGAGACAGCAGATCTGGGCGCAGGGGGAGCGGCCACGGCGCCCCGACTGACATCTTCACGATGAGTGCGTACCAAGCCCTCCTGGGCCAGGCTGGGGCCACCAGGATCACAGGCCTGCGCTCCACCCGGATCCTCCGTAGAAGGCGGGGAATCATCTGCAGTGGAGGGAACGCATACAGAAGAGAAAACTGGTGCCAAGGACAAACCAAGGCATCGGTCCCGTAGGCCGAGGGATCCCTGGCTCGGGATATGAATTTGTCCAACTTTTTGTTGGATCTCGTTGCCATAATGTCCACATCTGGGACTCCGAAATCTTTGGCAAATCTCTTGGAATACCTGGGGGTGAAGAGACCATTCCCCCGGGAGCAACTGTTGACGACTCAAAAAATCTGCTTGAGAATTGTCTATCCCTGGGATGAACACCGCCGAGATGCAGGGTACATGGGCTTCGGCCCATGAGAAAATCAGGTTTACTTCTCTTTGGGCTGCTGGGCTCTTCGTGCCCCCCTGGTGGTTTATGTATGCCACCGCAGTGGCGTTGTCGGACTGTATCCTTACTGGCAGACCCTGAAGGGGGAGAGTCCAGGCGATCAGGGCCAGCCGAGCAGCTCTGATCTCCAATATATTGATGGGAAGCAGTTTTTCTGCCTCCGACCACTGCCCTTGCTGGGTCTGTTCTTCTAGAACTGCCCCCCAACCTGACAGGCTGGCATCCGTGGATACTATCTTCCACGTGATGGGGCAAAAGGATTTCCCTTTTGACAAATTTTGAGAGACCAGCCACCAAGACAGGCTGCGCCGGACCTTCGGGGAGAGCACTAACGGACGATCTAACGCCTGAATGGACTTGTTCCAAGCAGAGAGAATGGCTGCCTGAAGATATCTGGTATGGATCTGGGCGTAGGGCACAGCCTCGAAGGCGGCCACCATCTTCCCCAGCAGCCGCATACATAGGCGAATAGTCGGCCTCTTCTTGCCTAAGATCACTTGAACTGCTTGAGCTATTGATCTGATCTTTGCTTGAGGTAAAATTATCCTCTGGCAGTCTGTATCTAGCCGAAGGCCTAGATATTCCAACGGCTTTGTGGGTTTCAATACCGATTTTTCTAGGTTTACAATCCACCCGAATTCCTCTAGATGCTGAACTGTGCGACCTACTGCCTGATTGAGGTTGAAAGCTGAGCTGTCGATAACCAGAAGATCGTCCAAGTATGCCAAGACTAAAATGCCTTCTGTCCTTAGGACGGCTAGCACCGGGGCTAACACCTTTGTGAATACCCGCGGAGCTGTTGCCAACCCGAAAGGGAGGGCTACGAACTGGTAATGGCGGTGATCTATCATAAAACGAAGAAACCTGTGATGTGCCGGGTAGATCGGCACGTGCAGATACGCATCTTTTATGTCTATAGATGCTAGCAAGTCGTCTTGATGTAGGCTGGCTGCCACCGAACGTATGGCCTCCATACGAAAGGTCTGAATGTTTAGAAAGCGATTTAGGCGTTTGAGGTCCAAGATAGGCCTGACGTCGCCATTGGGCTTTGGTATTATGAAAAGGTTGGAGTAGAATCCCAGACCCCATTCCTGGGTTGGTACTTCTACAATTACCCCTTGGAGCAAGAGACGATCCAATGCTTTTTTTGTCGACTGGATCTTTAAACACCTGGACATTTTCCACCGGACAGGTCAGGGATTTATTTATGCAGGAAATGGCTGCGTCCACGGTAGGGAGTGCCCATTTCTTTGCAAATTCTTCTTCCATAGGATAGAGAATGGTGAACCTTTTAGGAGGGATAAAAATCCTATCAGGTCGAGCCCAATCCTGAAAAATCACGCTCTCCAGAAGGGGGTGAACCGGGAAAGACGCACCACTCAATGGTGCCTTCAAGGAACCTAAAGAGGATACCGCGGGGGCTAATTGTTCTGACACTGGAAGTTTAAAAGCAGTGCGAACCATATCCGTCAGAGACTGGATCCACAGACTCTCTGCTTGAGAAGCCGAAAAAATTTCATCTATAGTGGAATCTTCAATGTCTGACCCGTCAGGACTCAGGTCCGCTTGGTCCCCCTGTGGGTCCAATTCCTCCGAAGAGAGGACCTCTGCATCCGAACACCCCGTTCTAGGTGACGGGGATCTAGCCCGTTTGCCACCCGGCAAAGAGCGGGCAATTAAAGCAGTTAACCTTTTCTCTAGCCCACCCAGGGTGGATTCTAGCATTTCTTCCGTAACATAAACGGGAATGGGTTGGTTGGGGGCTGCCTCTGCCCCTAGCACCCTCAATGGCTCCTGCACGATGCTGTTCGGTGGTCTATCTGGTGAGGGTGGGACCACTGGAGCCTGGCCCAAATCCTCTGACCCCGTTGGAGACTTCTTTACTTTTTTGGCACATTTTGCAGCCTTAGCTGGTCCTGATCCCTTGGGAGCCATTGCACAACCTTGAGACACCCCTACAGCCAACACCCAACTGTTGTAGCTAGAAGTGAAACATTAATAAGGACAGGCTATGGTAAAAAAAAATCTAAATGTTCATACGCCTGAGAAGGCGGCAATACCGAGGAAAGTCCTGTGAGTATTGCCACACCAATGCCCGTTAGCTGGAGTCCAAGGTTGCACCGACTCAGATACTGCCAGATCTAAGGCTGAGTCCCTTTAAGAAAAAAATCTTTTTTTTTTGGTCAGTGTGGACTTAAGTCCAGACCTGAAGATCCACAAACCACCACTGGGTGTCACTGTTAGCCAGAACTGGCTCAGCTGCGCGCTCTATGTCCTCACTCTCCACTGCTCTCAGGAGGGAATGACCAGCCAGGAAATGCTTTTTTGCTTTATCTGAGACCTGACGCTGCTGGCCCGCGCCCCCCACGCACGCTGACGCTGTAAAAGGCGGCGCGCACGCGCGCCCCCGCCCCCCCCCACGCTGAAACCAGCATGGAGGAAGCAGAGAGCAGAGGAGAAGCCTGGACCAGCGCTAGTAACACAGACACCCGGTAAGCCACTAATCTTTGTAGTGCACACATAGAGGAAGCTGTCCCCCTAGGCTTCCTAGGAAACAGGAGTTTTGTCAGCACTTCCTCTCTATACACGTGGGGCTGCAGTATCATGCTAACAGGCAAATCTGGGGGGAGTAGCAAAATACATATCTTTAAAAGAATATATATATCTACATGTTATCTGGGTAAACATTAGTACATCCCATCCTGCCTCAAAAGACATAGTGGAGATAGTGGCTGATGCACAAGCATACCATTAGCCAACCCAGAAACCCCAGGGGGATACCTACTGTCGAACCAAGTCCCGCAGGTTCCCTCTTACCTGCTCCACGCCGCAGGGTATTGCAAAATGCAAGAGGCCCAGCCTTCCCCCATCTCCGTGGGTATTGTCTTGGACCTTCAGGGACCGGGGTCCTGTGTTAAGGAACCCACACCCCTGGACCTATATAGCATCCTGGCATCAGTAGCGTTTAGTTCTTGGAAGAGACTAAGGCACTGGAGCCCAGAATCCAGCCCTCCAAGGAGAGGCATTATAGGCAAAACCCCACTCCAGCAGGGCCCGGGTACCGTACACCTTGGCTTTGAAGCACTTCGGACGGATCCGGCTAGCTATCCTGGGTCCCGAGACCTCCGAGGGACAGCTAGACGTGACCAACACCTAAGACACTGGCGAAAAAACTGAAGCACTCCCAGTGGGAGGGGGTTATATAGGGAGGAAACTTCCTGTGAAATTGATTACACCAGTGTCCACACCTGAAGGTACCCATATAACCCAAGTGTAATGGCTATGCGCTCTGTGTCCCGTGATGTACGATAAAGAAATGCAGTGGTGTGATTCTAGTATATGTAAGCCCAATACCAAAATATTAGATAATTCTTAACATGTTAATGTACTTTTAAAAATCATTTTTACAGGAGGTGTGCCAGGATACACCCTAATCACTGCGTGCATTGCCGATCCCCCCTATTACCTGGGCTTCCCCCTGTGTTGCATTCCTCCTGCAGTGCTGCTGGCTTCCCTCCTCTCATCTACCCCTGACTGCTGAAGGGGATGTTTTAAAATGGAGAGTGGGGAAAGGGGCTAATAAATATGTCATTTACTGGCCCCTTTCTTTTCTAACACACTTACTCTCTGTGTTCAATAATAACTGAAGCATAGTAAACTAGTAAATAGTTTACTATGCTTCGGTTTGTGAATAAACAGGAAGCCGCTTAGCTCACAGCACTATCTCATTCATTCAACGTCCAGCTAGGGCTGCAGAGAAAGACATGTGCTTGAGTTTTGAGGTGCACACCCAGTGCTTTAAGTGGGCCGGAACGCGGCGGTACTCAGTACCGCCACTTCCAAAAATGGCCCTGTAGAGTACCAGCACCTCTCCGTGCGCCCAGTACGTGGGTTTCCCGTACCGGAACGCACTGGCGTAGCGGGGGGGGGGGGGCTCCTGCACCGGGTGAAAAATTGCGGGGGGGCAAAATCCTGGCGTCCGCGGAATGCGCCGCCGCCGCCGCCGCTCTGGAGCTATCGGCCATCTTGGTACACCCGGCAGCGGCGCGCGATGAGTTTTTTTTTCAGCCCTTCCGCCTGGTTGGCTGGTGGAACTGTCTGTCTCCTTTGATGTGGGAGTGGCGGGAAACACCAGCCAACTAGGCAGAAGGGCTAAAAAAAAACAGATAACGGCGCAGGAGATTGGCGGGCGGTGGAGTGGGAGGCGCTGTACCTCTGTGCTGCGCTGATTGGCCTGGAAGTTGGAACATGTGTTTACAGCGCGGTGGCAAGTTTCTCCATCTCCAGCAAGGTAAGCAAAACACTCTCCTGTACCACAGGGGAGAAAGAGAAGGGGGGGTCGGTGTAAATCTAAAGGGGTGCACTGCCTGATCCCCACCTATCCACCTCAGAGCCTGTCATTTTAGTAAGACTGCTGGGACTTGTAGTTCTCCATCTTCTCCTGGGGCTCATGGAGATTGGAGAACTACAAGTCCCAGCAGGTTATACATACAATAAGGCTCTGAGGTGGATGGGTGTGGATTGCATGCACCTGAGCCCCAGGAGAAGATGGAGAACTACAAGTCCCAGCAGGTTATAATATAAGGCTCCGAGGTGGATGGATGTCCGGACACCCATCCATCTCGGAGCCTTATATTATAACCTGCTGGGACTTGTAGTTCTCCATCTCCTGGGGCTCAGGTGCATGCGATCCACCATCTATGGGACTACAAGTCCCAGCAGTAAGAAAAACTGAACAAAGATAGTGGATCGCATGCACCTGAGCCCCAGGAGACGATGGAGAACTACAAGTCCCAGCAGGTTATAATATAAAGCTCCGAGGTGGATAGATGTCTGGACAGTGACAATTGGTGGCACAGTGGTGACGATTGATGGCACAGTGGTGACAATTGATGGCATGGTACAGTGACTGCATTTGATGGCATGGCACAGTGGTTGCGTTTGTTGGCATGGCACAGTGGTGACAATTGATGGCACAGTGGCTGCATTTGATGGCATGGCACAGTGGTTGCGTTTGGCGTGGCACAGTGGTGACAATTGATGGCACAGTGGTTGCGTGTGTTGGCATGGCACAGTGGTGACAATTGATGGTACAGTGGCTGCATTTGATGGCATGACACAGTGGCTGCGTTTGATGGCATGGCACAGTGGTGACAATTGATGACACAGTGGCTGCATTTGATGGCATGGCGCCCTGTGATTGGGCGTATGTGGTCATGCGCTAGCCCCGGGGGTGGGGGGGGGGGGGGCACCAGCGCCTAATAGAGTACCGGCACCTCTTTTGGCCCACTTAAAGCACTGTGCACACCCTAATGCAATAGGCTGCGCACACCAATGCACTTTCAGTATTTTTAACTCAGTAGCTTTAGTTAAAATAACCCCAAAGGATCCAGCCATAACGGTCCTTGTTCAGAACCTTTCTGGTATAGGGTGACAACACTCCAAACTTGTCTCCTAATTGTGCTCCAGCGTTGTCATCCTGCCCCAAGGGCTTACAATTAACAAGTGGCTATGGTAACACAGGTATGATCCACAGTTGTTGGCATCAGGAAACCTGCCCTGAGAAATGCCAAGCAGCCTTTGCTGGAGTGCATGTAGACTGGAAGTAGCAGGGAAGAGCCTGCAGGAGACCATTGCCACTGAGATGTAGAAAGGATGAAAAAAAATGGGAAAACAAGATTTCATGGCAATTGTTTATGATACACTATGCTTTAGGTAGCATTTACATCTACTTTAAATGTTGTGGAAGATTCCATGTGGATTTTATTCATTCTAAGCAGATACCTTTTTTTTTTCTTCCAGTGGTTATCTCAATAATCCTTGGAATCTGCATGAATAGTTGTTTAGGGGTTGACAGTCTGGATTTAATGCTGATACAGGAATTTATTTTCTCACAAACAGCAAAATAAGCAATATTATTTGACACTAATTTCATATTCGTTTTAAAGTGTGAGCTTGGCGTTGTCAGGAGACGATCACTTAATAATGTATAGAATTCTATGCTCGATTAGCATGTGAGGGAGTCTGGGTACGTCAGCTCTGCAAATGAGATGTTTCTCCAAGCAGCCGGATTTTTCAGAGTTGCACAAGAGCTGTTGGGCAATGAAAAGCATGGAAAATTCTGATGAATAGTAATTCTGTATCTCAATTATCTTGAGCAAGTTAGATGAATCAATATTCACATTTTTTAAGACAGTATAATTAGACAGGCTATGGTGTGAGGAAAGGCAAAAGGAACCAAAAAATGCTGAAATACTGATAATACTTTTCAAGTGGACCTGTCATTATGTAACCCTGTCTTTTATTCGCCTGGCTAATCTATAAATGCATACCACTGCCCCAGGATCCAGTAGAATGGCATAGACTAGGGGTGTCAAACTCAATTTCATTGTGGGCCGCATCAGCATTATGATTGCCCTCAAAAGGGCCGGTTGTATCTGTAAGATTAGATGTCCAGCGCATCCCCTCCCCTTACATTAGATGTTAAGAGCCAATCCACTATCAGAAGTTGAGTCCCCCACTCTCCCTTACATCACAGTGCACCCCCTTTCCTTATGTTGCTGCTGGGAAGAAGCTGGATCCATTGCTTAAAAGCAGGACCAGAGGAGGGCTGGAGCTCTCCTGCAGGAGAGGTGGGAGGGCCACATCAAATGGCCTGGAGGGTCGGATTCGGCCCGCGGGCCTTGTGTTTGACACCTGTGGCATAGACTGTAGTGTGGGAAATGTTATTACTATCAGGTTTCTATTGCTGTTAGGCTTGAGCATTGGGTTGGACATGAGTTCAGCCAACAGTCAAACAAACTAGCCATACTTGCCCATTTATGTACCCACCCAAGCCTCCGCCATTTATTAGAAGTATCACTTCTGCTTCGAAAAATTACAGATCCCCTCAAGTTGGTAGTGATCCATATTTGTTCAATGAAATTACCCAGCTGTCATTTGTGGTGGGAGTAGCGTCGGGGAAGTATTGTCGTGGTGGGTTGTCATGGGGGTAGATCTACATTATCAGGTGTTACTCATTGTGACTGTTGTTGAATATACATTGGGGGACATTTTCTAGTGTAAGTGTTCTTATTTACTATTTCCTTTTTGTTATGAGTGTTAAGGGTCAATATATGCCCCAAAATCATTCACATATAGTGATATCTGGGGGCCCCCTTAATTTAAATAGGGGACAGGATTGTCTTTGCCTTCCCAGCACTGTTTATTCTTTTCTTTCTGAATATATGTGTCTTGTTTATAATTTTGGTGCCACTACTGTATGCTACAGGATATACATGTTTTATTGTGATTTTCTTTATGACGGTCTGTATTCTGTACTTTCTTTTGTTGGCACAATGGAACATTTTTCTGATTTAAAAAAAAATAGGTGACAAGATGTGGGGATGAAGTCCTTGAAATGAGGACAAAGTGCCCTGCAGGGGGGGGGGGGGGGGTTGATAGTTTGCCAATCAATGGAAACGAAAATAATTTGTTCCGCATTGATTTCAATTGCACTGGAGAGCCTCAGAAACGTCCGAAAAGGCCAGAGGACACTTGGCTGATCTCGGCAAACCTCGGAAAGTTCCTGAGCTGTTCTCTGGCCTTTCCGTGCATTTCTGAACAGAGCCGATCGGCTCCGCTCTGCTCCGGTGCCCCCCCACCTCAGGCCAAATGCAGTACTGCACACTGCTTTGGCCTGAATCCTGTTCATTTTGCGAGATGACACTGAGTTAGGATTTTTTTAAATACAGGGCTCGTATTGTGAAAGGCTCGTTAACCGCGTTACTCGCAATCTGAGGTTCCACTGTAATTTGCGGCCTTCGAACTCTTTTTTACCAGGATAGGAAGTGAGAACAAAATCTCCTCTATACGAAACTAAAAGTTGTGGCTGAAACTGGAGTTTAAACTGATTGATTTAACCTCCTCATCTTAAAACTGGTCTGCTTTTAAATCGGACTGGAGTTCTCCTTGAAGACGAAGATAGATTATTTGTTTTTTCAAGCAGCTTTCCTCTGTAGCACTCCACATCCAGGGCCTCTGCCTTGAAGCTGACCTAATATCAGGAGACTCTCCTGGACCCAGCACCACTGGCCAAGCAGTCAAAATAATCCACCCTCTCTCCTGCAGCCCGGGGCAAACACACATTTGCTTTTTGCAGGGTAGACGTGTGTCTCAACATGGGGAGAAAATAACTGTATAAAATTCACGTTAATAAATAATAAGGGTTTAGAATTTGCAGCACAGTTCTTGATGTTCCATAGGAAAACCGCTGCAGGCTGGCTCCTCTGAGATGTACACAGCATTTTACATGTACTATCAGCCACAACAATGACTATTTACTCATTATTTACTGTATCACTATATGGATAAGCTGCTTGGAAAAGCTTAAAAAAAAAAAAAAACGTGCACAGGTCAAAAAAAATGTACAACAAGAAGTAACTTAAAGCTACTAATCAGAATTCAGTACATTGTAGTGCAAAGTGGAATTCCGAGTGGCTGGTTTGGTTTATTTCATTTACACAGTTTTTTATGTCGTATTGCTCCAGAATCATCTTTAAAGTAAACATGTTATGAAAGTCCTATGGGAGTTACCATCGTTGACTTGACTATGAAAATGCTCAAAACTCAGCTGCCATCCTGGTCCCACTGTAAACCCATGAGGGCCCTGATCAATGCCCAACAGATGGATTGGCATTGGCAGGAGGCAGGCTGCCTCCAACACTCAGGGTCAGCCCAGCTGGGCAGGGGAGTTCAGGTGAAAGTTGGAGATGGAGTGCTAGGAGGCTGCCGGTGGGCCCTTGAGGGTAAACCCCTAGTCTGGGGGGGGGGGGGGGTGACCTCAGGCCTGGAAGCTCAGGTACAGGAGGGATCCTCTGATATTCCAAGAAGGAATCCTGTCCAATGGCACAGGAGCAGGTGTGAGGACAGCAGGAGTCCATAAGCACATCCGGGAGATCTCCATGAAGACAGCCAGATGGGCTGGTGAGTGATACAGTCGGGGAGAACTGAGAGGCAGCCTGAGAGGACTGGGTGACAGCAGCCTGAGATGGATGCATAGTGAGTCTGGACGGACTGTGGAAGATTAGCCAGGAGGGCTAGAAAAAGGGGCAGCTGCAGCCAGGTAGACTGAAAAGGTGATGCTGGGATCAGTAGCCACAGAAGGACAACTGGGCATTAGGACTTTGCTACACAACCAAGGGGCTTGTGGTCCCTGCCTGAAAATGGCATTTGCTCAAATCTGACTGAGCCCAATTTTTTAGATCACGTAACAGTGTGCCAGCTGGTCCTGGGAGTTTTGTGCTTCAAGCAAGTGTTGTGCTGAAGGAGCTGAGGAGTGTGTAAATAGACTGTACAGAAGATATTGTCCATGAAAAGTTCTGCTAAAGTCAAGTTGGCATCCCATAATACCCTTAACCCCATCCAAGATCAATATCCGTAACAAAACATAGCAAAAAACAAAGCTGCAAAGAATTGTTTCTTGACTCCAGAGTGCTGTGAAAACGCTGTGTGTCTGGCTGTGCGGGGGGGGGGGGGGGGGGGGTTCCTATTCACCAGTGGCTCCTGCGGATGTAGCGATACACAATAAACATTTTATTTTGCTTAATAAAAATGATTTAAAACAAAGTTAATTGCTTCACCAAAATTTAAAGCTGATATTTAACCTGGTCATATCTCGCCTTCCCTTGTCCCTCATTAACATGCTAATGAAATATTAAAATAAAACCTTTCTGTTTTAATTACATACCTTATTTTAGACCCAGTGATAAAATGATGAACTTATGTAGATAATGTGTTTGGGCTTCCCTAGTGCTGTTGGCAATCTGGAAATCTCTGAAGTGGACCCCAGTGGCAGTTTTGTAAGAATCATTAACCAGTCACAAGATAAAGAGGAAGACATTGGAGGGTGTCTTCTCCAGCAGAACATTCGTGGTCACCCCACGTCAATCTATCGATTCCCACCAAAAACCAGAGTGATGGCACGCTGCGTGGTCACTGTGAGTACAACACCTTCCAAAAATACATGCTTCTGATTTTTCAGCTTAGAGAACAAGCCCATCCAAACCTTCATTTTGGGAAAGTTAAAAAAATGGATTTCCTTCTACTGCATGGAAGTAATATTTGGTGCAGCTTCAGATCTCTTGGCTTGTGTTATTTACTTTATAAATAGACCAAAGAAATAGTCGCTGGTAACTGGAATCTTGAAGTCAGTTTAGCATTGTTCCCAGAACATAGGCCTTCGTCATACTGTATGAGTAACCCAGTATTACAGAAATTCAATTAATGTTCCTTTACACCAGGGATCTACAAACTTTCAAAACAAAGGGCCTCTTTATTATCCCTTAGACTTTAGTGGGGCTGTAATATGGCCAGTTGGAGTGGAAAATGTTTCTGGCATCAGTGGGAGTAAACATCACCACATTTGGTATTAGGTGGAGGAACAGTGCCCCAAATTTTATTGAGAATGGGAGAAAATGTGCCCCGTTATTGGTGTCAATGGGAGAAAGGTTACCCCATTGTTGATGTCAGTTGGCAGAATAGTATCTCGTATCAGTGGGAGGAATAGTGCCCCAAGGGCCTGGATAAAGACAAGCAAAGCTTGCTACAGACAAAAGAGAAAGGCCCTTAACCTCCTTGGCGGTACTCGGGTGGTTTTTCAATGCTAGGATCGGTATCCCCGAGTCACGCTCTGGGTAGATGTGCAGAGCGTGCAGCGGCACGGCTTACCTTCTCGCTGAATCCACAGGCTTGGTTTACTTACCTTGTCCCTGGATCCAGCGATGCATCCCCGCTGTGTGAGCGAGCGGGTCCTCGCTCGATTCACAGTGTCCCCGTGTGCCGCCGATCTCCGTTCCCTGCGACGTTACGACGCACAGGGGTGGAGAACGGCGCCAAATTCAAAAAAAGTAAACAAACACATTACATACAGTATACTGTAATCTTATAGATTACAGTACTGTATGTAAAAAATACACACACCCCTTGCCCCTAGTGGTCTGCCCAGTGCCCTGCATGTCCTTTTATATAATAAAAACTGTTCTTTCTGCCTGCAAACTGTAGATTGTCCATTGCAACCGAAAGTGTCCCTTTATGTCAAAAACAGCGATAATAAATTATAATCACTTGCAGAACTGAGCGAAAGCGATTTGTGGGGAAATTCGTCATAAAAAATAAAAGTAATGACAGCGACAATTCTGCAACTGAGCAAATTTCAGTGATTTTGAGTTGATAACATTATTGAATAATTTTTATTATAATTATATTATTATTTGTTATAATTATTTATAATTATTTATTATATTATAATTTATAATTTTGTTTTTAAAAAACAAATCATACCCGGGATGCCCATTAGACTCTTGTTTGGTCAGATTTAAATGAGTTATTCCTAAGAATTGCAGGCCTACAGTATAAAACGCATAATTTCCTTGCAAATAATTGTACCGATTTTGGTACGTAATTCCAGACAGAATCATACCGCCAGGGAGGTTAACCAGTGGCGGTGCGTCCATAAAGGGCACAGGAGCACCGCCCCCTCCCCCCCCTCCTGTCACTCTCTAATTACCATAGATAGATTCATGCATTGCATGAATCTATCTATGGTCGCTGCTGACACCCCCTATTCAGGTGCCTGACCCCTTTTCGGTCACCAGGCACCTGGCATAGGCTCTAATAAGCGTCCAAAAAAGTGAGAAGCGAGCGCAACGCTGTGCGTTCGCTTCTCACTCAGCTGCATGTTAGGAAAGCAAAGGAATCTGCTTATCTAACATTGAACCACCTCACAGCCAATCAGGTGCACCTGGTCTGTGTTACCCATCACCTGATTGGCTGAAGCGACAGGCGCTGTGATTGGAAATATATATGGGGGCGTCCAATCACAGCACAGGACGAGACGAGGAGCGGGCGGGAGAAGTAATCAGGGTTTGGGGAAGATGTAGGACACAGACACCACTCGCTGCCCACTCAAGACAAGGTAAGTGCCGGGCAGATGACGGGGGGCACAGTGGCAGCACTTGCGGCACAGTGGCAGCACTTGTGGCACAGTGGCAATATTTTGGGCACAGTGGCAGCATTTTGGGCACAGTGGCAGCACATGGGGCATAGTGGCAGCACATGGGGCATAGTGGCAGCACATGGGGTACAGTGGCAGCTTTTAGGGCACAGTGGCAGCATTTGATGGGCACAGTGGGAGCGTTTGATGGGCACAGTGGGAGCGTTTGATGGGCACAGTGGGAGCGTTTAATGGGCACAGTGGCTGCGTTTGGTATAGTGGCTGCTATTGATGTTTTTTTTCCCCATAATTTTTCAGTTTGTTTGCGCCCCCCCAAAAATTTGGAGCACCAGCCCCCACTGCCCTTAACAATCTTATTGTGGACCAAATACATTTCTGTAAGGCCTCACTGACACAGGCCAGCATCCTCAAGTTTTCCTCAAGAAAGTCAATTGGGTAGATTGAAGTTTCATGGATATATGGGTAGCCAGGTTCAGGATCCAACTTTCATGTCCTCCACTAACGTTTGCTATTCAACTCCCCCTTGTCCCTGCTCCATTTTTGAGCTTTGCAGCTGGAACACCATTAGGTTAGTCCAGTGTTTTTCAACTCCAGTCCTCAAGGCACACCAACAGGTCATGTTTTCAGGCTTTCCATTATTTTGCACAGGTGATTTGATCAGTTTCACTGCCTTAGTAATCACCACAGCCATTTCATCTGAGGGAAATCCTGAAAACTTGACCTGTTGGTGTGCCTTGAGGACTGGAGTTGAAAAACACTGGGTTAGTCAGTCTGCAGATCTTATGCCGCGTACACACCATCACTTTATGTGATGAAAAAAAACGAATTTTTTTGTGAAGTAAAAAACAACGTTTTTGAAACGTCAATTTACATCGTTTTTTCAGAATGCTCTAGCAAAGCGAGGTTACGTTCACCACTCTTTTCCATTGAAGCTCGCTTTATAAATAGCTTCTGGGCATGCGCGGGTTGAAAAACGTTGTTTTAAACGTCGTATTTTGCTACACACGGTGATTTTTTTGTGAAACAAAAAACGACGTTTTGAAAAACGACACAAAAAATTGAAGCATGCTTCAATTTTTTTTGTCGTTTTTCACAAGACATAAAACAACGTTTTCCCCCACACACGGTCATTTAAATTGACGTTTTTGAAAACGGTGTTTTTTTCCATCACATAAAGTGATGGTGTGTACGCGGCATTAGACTTAGGACCAGTCCAAAGTCACACAACCATCTGACAGTTGTCATTCGTTTAGGGCAGGGGTCTTCAAACTATGGCCCTCCAGTTGTTCAGAAACTACAATTCTAGTCATTTCTGTTAATGTCAGAGTTTTACAATGCCTCATGGGATTAGGGTTGCCACCTTTTCCTCAAGCCAAACCCGAACACGCCACTACATATGGTGGGTGTGGCCATATTGAGGGAGGGGCCTCACGAGGCATGATTAAATTAAACAAAATAATTATTTTACCTATAAAATATGCTTACTTTGCTGTGCCACAAGTAAGAGTCTCACTGACATGAATAAACCTTAGCACAATCATTTAAAAAAAATAAAACTCTTCCATTACTACAGAGGTAAGTGCAGTGGAGATCAGGGGCATTAGTTCACCTTTTAATTTTCATTAAGTACAGAGGGTATTACAGTATGTGCAGGGAGGGAGTGCAGAATTTACAACAGTATATACAAGAGTGTGGCGCGTATGTTGGTATGTGTAGGAAAGGAGTGCAAAGTGTAAGACATTATGTACAGGAAATGAGTGCAGAGGGTAGGTATTACTTGCAGGAAAGGAGTGAAGAGGGTGTAACAGTGACCAGTATATGCAGTAGAGGAGTGTGGAGGGTATGATGGGAGCACTATGTACAGGAGAGGAGTGCGAGGGTATGATGGGGGCAGTATGAACAGGAGAGGAGTGTGGAGGGTATGACAGTGGGCAGTATGTACAGGAGAGGAGTGTGGAGGGTATGACAGTGGGCAGTATGTACAGGAGAGGAGTGTGGAGGGTATGACAGTGGGCAGTATGTACAGGAGAGGAGTGTGGAGGGTATGACAGTGGGCAGTATGTACAGGAGAGGAGTATGGAGGGTATGACAGTGGGCAGTATGTACAGGAGAGGAGTGTGGAGGGTATGACAGTGGGCAGTATGTACAGGAGAGGAGTGTGGAGGGTATGACAGTGGGCAGTATGTACAGTAGAGGAGTGTGGAGGGTATGACAGTGGGCAGTATGTACAGGAGAGGAGTGTGGAGGGTATGATGGGGGCAGTATGAACAGGAGAGGAGTGTGGAGGGTATGACAGGGGGCAGTATGAACAGGAGAGGAGTGTGGAGGGTATGACAGTGGGCACTATGTACAGGAGAGGAGTGTGGAGGGTATGATAGTGGGCAGTATGTACAGGAGAGGAGTGTATGATAGTGGGCACTATGTACAGGAGAGGAGTGTGGAGGGTATGATAGTGGGCAGTATGTACAGGAGAGGAGTGTGGAGGGTATGACAGTGGGCAGTATGTACAGGAGAGGAGTGTGGAGGGTATGACAGTGGGCAGTATGTACAGGAGAGGAGTGTGGAGGGTATGATGGGGGCAGTATGAACAGGAGAGGAGTGTGGAGGGTATGACAGTGGGCACTATGTACAGGAGAGGAGTGTGGAGGGTATGACAGTGGGCACAATGTATAGGAGTGGAATGATGTTTAGGGACTGCGTAGTGGTTAAGCGGGTCATACATGAATTGAAATTACACCAATTATGCCGAGACAAGCCATAGTCGATCTATGTATGGGCTAGCTGGTTTTACACAAGTCAATCTATTAATTGACTTGAGTACAACTAGCCTGTTTTTCCAAAAACAATCAGTGCTGCCAGCTATAGATAGCAACACTGATCATTGTACACACTGGCAGAACACAACAACACTACAGGAGTGATTCCCCCATCCACAGGTCAGCAGGTGAGAGGGTGTGTGGGGAGAGATACCAGTCAGTGGCTGGGTAGGCACTGGCTAGTATCAGAGCCAGATACACACAGGTTACATACGTCACGATCGTTAGAGTGAGAGCAATAATTCTAGCACTAGATCTCCTCTGTAGCTCTAAACATGTAACCTAAAAAAATGAACAGTTTATTTCCAAAAAAAAAAACACGTTTGAAAAATTGCTGCGCAAATACAGTACCGTGCTAGAGCTGCACAATTAATCGTTAAAAAATTGTGATGTCGATTCAACCCCCCTGACATCTCCAATGCAGAGTTTGCTGATTATTTCATATAACAAGTGGAGAGACTTTCAGCTGTCAAAAGAAAATATCTGGACAGTCTGCTAAGTTATCAGGAAACATTGTAACTAACACTTTCTTCATAGATCAAAGGGATAAACTTCTGTGTGTAAAGAAAATATCCGGGCAGTCTGCCAAGTTTGTAAACAACATGAAACACTGTAACCAACTTCCTTTTTAGATCAAACTTCTGTGTGTAAATGCAAGAAATGTAACCACTTAAAGTCCAACACTTGTTAAAAAGCAATATTTTTTGCTAGAAAATTACTTGGAACCACCAAACATTATATATATATATTAGCAGAGACAAAAATGGGAATTGCTGCAATATTTTATGTCACGCTGCATTTGCCCACTTCATTGAATAATAAAAACCATAAAAACAAAACAGTAAAGTTAGTCCATTTTTTTTTTCATTTTAATGTGAAAGATGATGTTATGCCGCACGAATCATGAGAGAATCGTCATCTATCTTCTAAGCAAAAAAATGTCGTTTTAAGCTGAATCGTGCAGCTCTATACCGTGCAACATAAAAAGTTGCAAAGACCACCATAGAGTAATTTTCTAGCAAAAAATTAATGATGATTTTTTTTTCTCAGTCTGCTGCAGTGTGTCAGCTTGTATTTATAATGGCCGCTCTGTATGTAGCTTCTGACAGGCTGTGCAAGCAGCCCCGTATCTCCAGAACCATAAATGATAGCCATCCCATATTTTGACCAGTTGTGGGGTAGGTCTTCAACTGACTACCCCCCAAATGTGGGGTTTCTGTGACCTCTGGTCATCGAGCTACAACCCCCGCTCCATCAGCCCCTCTGTTAATCCGGCCCTGTATGGAGGGGGGGGCAGGACTGTATGTATGGCTGTGGATGGTATATGCAGGGGGGCAGGACTGTATGTATGGCTGTGGATGGTATGGAGGGGGGGCAGGACTGTATGTATGGCTGTGGATGGTATATGGAGGGGGGCAGGACTGTATGTATGGCTGTTGATGGTATATGCAGGGGGGGCAGGACTGTATGTATGGCTGTGGATGGTATGGAGGGGGGGCAGAACTGTATATACGGCTGTGGATGGTAATGGTATATGCAGGGGGGGCAGAACTGTATGTTTAGTGTATGGTGGGGGTAGTGTATGGTCCGCCCATCCACCCACCTCCATGTGTATTCTGTAGCCAGTCAGAGAAGAGCTGAGCACTCTGTGTCCCATGTGTCCTCTTCCACTCTGCAGCACACAATGCAGACGGAGGCGCGACGGAGGGAGGGAGGGGGAGGGGCTAGCACAGTGAGAAGTTGCACACATGTTTACAGCCCGGCCGGGGGGCTAACAGAGAGCACTGCTGCGGGCGGCACACCTTCTACTAACACTCAGGCAAGCTGGTGGAGCCGGGGATGTGCAGCTCTGTTGCGGCCAGGCCAGGATGGACAGCTAAAAAAAAAAAAAATGTTTTTTTTATTTTTTTATTTTTTTAAATGTGCCCGGGTTTCAGGAGGCTTCAAAACCGGGCACATGTGTCCAAACCCGGACTGTCCGGGTCAAAACCGGACAGGTGGCAACCCTACATGGGATGTGTAGTTCCACAACAGCTGCAGGGCCATAGTTTGAGAATCCTTTATTTAGGGTTTACCAGCTTAGAAAAATTGACATTTTGCCATAACTCAACTGTACTGCACATTTTAGCATTCATTTGCAGCTTAGTTGTACTTTGTTTTGCCATCAAGCTGGTGACATTTACTGCGTCTCTTTGTTGCTTGTGTACTGCACCTTTAAACCACCATTCAAAATTCATTATTATTATTATTGTTATAATACAGGATTTATATAGTGCCAACAGTTTGCGCAGTGCTTTACAGCATGAGGGCAGACAGTACAGTTACAATACAATTTATTACAATAGGAATCAGAGAGCCCAGCTCATTAGAGCTTACAATCTAAGAAGAAGGGATTTTAATATTCTTTTTCTTCATTGCAGGTTTGGGCCTCATCAGCTGGTGCAGCTCACAATCCCCCAACAGATTTCTTGTGGAAGGAACAGAGCAAGTTTGTCACTGAACCACGCTGTACCACCATCTTGTGTACCCCAAATGGACAAGTATGTTCCAGTGAATACCTTGTTTTATGGAACTGGCTGAACCTTCTTAGTCAGAAGCAGGTTTATAGACAGGCTAGATGTTGAGATTTTACTGTTTTGGATATGGTGGGGAGGGGAATCTCTGTCAGGTTTTCATAACTCCTTCCAAGAGCCAGCTCACTGCTTGCATCAGGACTGCGGGTGAGAAATACCAAGACAGGGTGCTGTAATGTTTTCATGAAGCTATGTGCTTCCTGCTCATATTCGATGATGTCATAAAGCCCCGCCCAATGCATTTTGTCACTCGTCACATGACTTCCTCAAGGAGTATCTATTTTTTTTTACTTTATGGACTTTGGTCACATTGTATTTTATATAAATATATATAATGTAGCGCTACCCCATTCAGGAGCCGCTGATTAGATTGGGATTGGCGGATTAAGTTACCTCTGTGTGGTGTCTAGGGGTAAATGTAGTGAGCAAAGCAGTAACAAATGTCCAACCTGTAGCTGAAGTTTTCTGAATGCTTTATTTTCCTGCTCCAATACGACCAACAAATAAACTTGAGGTAGATAGGAAAAGGTTGATGAAAGTAGAGTAACTTTGCAGAGTCAGGCTTGGATAAAGAAAGCAGTCCTGCCTTCTGTAATTAAATCAGTCACGTCGCCACTCCAGCCGGAGTGGGTGCAGTGCACCTGGACAGGCCTCTCACACAGGTCTGGCAGCCAGGGTGTCACTGAGAATGCTGAGAAGGAACAAGTCGCTGCCACCGACTTGGCTTTAGAAGATTAGTAGAGTCCTCTGCCACAGGTCCGGTACTTAAGAGCAATAGAGCATATCCTCTCAATCCTGTCCTCTTGAGATGCGGAACCCCAGTAAGTCACTGAGGCCCCTCAGTCACTTCAGTGTCTCTGAGCCATGAGGGCCCAGAGTTGGGAACTCCACGTAGAACGGGCCCCCGGCCAGGTAGGCCATAGTGGTGGGGCCCGTGATGTGCGCACACCCTGAAGGTGGGTGCCGCACCTGGAACCAGGAACCCGCATAGAACCCCCAAATATGGCGTCTGCCACAGATATACCCCTCCCCAGCAGGGCCGTCTTAATAGCATCATGGGCCCCTGGGCAAAGTAATGCTCTGGGGCCCCTACAATGATGACAGTGCAGGTAAACAGACTTCAAGTAGGTAGGAGACAGACCCCCCCCCTGTGTATCTATCACTCTCAGTGCCATCACGGAGCCCCCAATTTCGGGTAGCCCTGGCTTAAGGACCAGCTGCTTTGGGGAAAGTGCAGGGGCCCCCCATGCATCTGGGACCCCTGGGCAGTGCCCAGGTGTGCCCTCTCATTAAGACAGCCCTGCTCCCCAGCATGCCCTGCGAGGGAAACGCTCCTCCAATTGGCTGCTGGGGAAAAGCGGCTCTGCCTGAACCCCTCTGGCGCCACCTGCTGCCCAGAGATAGGACCACATCTCTGGAACGTAGAATGACCCACAGGACAATTTAAGATTGACAGCTGCCTAATTTGAACATATCAACTTGGGTGAGAGCAAGTAATGCCGCGTACACACGGTCGTTTTTTGTCTTGTAAAAAAACAACGTTTTTCAAACTTCATTTTAAAGAATGACGTTGCCTACACACCATCGTTTCCTGAAAATGCTCTTGCAAAGCGCGGTTACGTACAACACGTACAACGGCACTCTGTTCCATTTAAGCTTGCATCATAACTTGCTTCTGAGCATGCGCGGGTTTAAAAACTTAGTTTTAAACGTTGTTTTAGCCCACACAAGATCATTTTTTATGACACAAAAAACAACATTTTGAAAAACGACATAAAAAATTGAAGCAGGTTCGAATTTTTTTTTGGTAGTTTTTCAGAAGACAAAAAACAACGTGAAGCCCACACACAATCATTTTAAATGACGTTTTTTAAAACGTCGTTTTATTTCATCACAAAAAATGACCGTGTGTACGCGGCATAAGTCTCTCACCCTACTAACGTCCGCAAAGATCCGTCTGGATCCGGTTTTTCTGACGGAAGAAAACCCTATTTTTCTTCCGTCCGGCGGAACGGATCGGATGAAGACGGACAAACGGTCCGTTTTCATCCGACTCCCCATAGGGGAGAGAGGAGGAGAGACAGGGCGGTCCCTGCACAGTGTGCGGGGACCGCCCTGTCCGCCGACAGCTGAGCGGAGACCCCCTGCTGAGCTGACGGACACACACGGAGCGGACCGAAAAACGGTCCGCTCCGTGTGGAAGGACCCTTATAGTTCGTTTTTTTTTGTTTAAAAGATTTTATTGATAGTTTTTTTATAAGGTACAGTACATATATACTAAGCACTGTATGTTAGAGGGGTAGCACTTCCCTATTATTAATATTTAAACTACATTGTAGTCTGTGACTGAGGTCAGGGATAATGCTGTGCTTTCTGGCTTGGATCACAGAACTGATTGAACAAAATTAAAAATATATTTATCCTTTCACAGGTAAATCTGTTAACATATATACATTTACCAATGTAGTTAGAGTGTATCTAAACCTAAAAATAAAAACATACTATATTGCAACATACCAGTCTCTAGATGCGCTGGCTGCACTAGTTTTCTAACTTTCTTTTGTGCGGGGTGTTATTTCCCTTATTACTGGTAATCCTGTGAATAAGACACGTCTGCTGTCCTATGGTAGTTACACTCACTCACTTTCCTATACTGTATATATAAAGACAGCTATAGCCGTCACACAGGCTGGGCTTCAGACGTGTCTGCTTTTGTTCATCTCATTACACATGGATTGGCGGATAAGTAGTTTATGAAAGAAAGAAAAGGTTGTTTGTGCTTCCAATTCATCTCACAGAAGGTGGCGGTGCCAAGGACAATGTTACCCTTTCTGACACCCAGATGTAGCAAATGCGTGTCACTGTGCATTATGTAGTAGAGGTGTTTCTGCCCTGGAATTTGGGCAGTGTCTCCCTCCACCATTGGATGAGAACCTTGGTTGTAACAGATAACAACTGTTTAGATTAACTGGATTGTTTTCATATCTTTTATTTCTCTAGGCATTGGCATGGTTCACCCCCCTAAAAAACAAAATGAGAAGATCAGTGGAGAAAAATCTTGAATCAGAACCCAGTTCACTGGCACACACCCCCGAGGAGCAGAAAGATAACGAAGAACCTATAACAGAAGGAGATGTACAGTCATCAAAATCCCAACAAACCCATCGCAGGCTAGAAAAAGTGCCAGCCTTACTAAATAGGTGCCCATACAGAAATGTAACCTTTTGTATGTCTGCGGCATTAAAATGTCAGTACAGAGAAGTCCCTTACAGCTTTCAGTCCGATTCATATCTGTTTACTGTCACATCAATCACATTTAAGCAGGGGGAGACTGCGATCTTCCGAGTGCTGTCTGCCCTCCTGCATAATAACCACATCGATCCGTTTGCTTTGCACGACTATTATTTGCATTTTTCTCAATAAAAGCAAAGCATTTTTTGATTGGACGAGGTGGAGTGCCCCACCTCTTTACTTCATCCAATCAGAAAAAACGTTGTAATTGGGAAAATGCAAGACATTCTCTGAGTGGGGGTCATGCAAAGTGAACGACCCCCTGTGGTTACTATGCATAAGGGCAGCCACTCGGCACAGCGCTTGGAAGATCGTGACCAACACTGTAGTAGCTCAGGTTGCCACAGTGATTTACAGCTTCCACAGATGACTGATCAGGTATTACATATGCGTACTTACATTGTGACAAGCTACCACAATGTATATATTCTAAGTATATCATCCCTGGAGTCCAGCTTTAATATATTGCATCTGACCAGTCTTTAGATGCAGTGGCTGTGTTCATGCCCGTAACACATTTCCTGTTTAAGGCTTGGTTCACACCTATGCATTTTTTTTGTGCATTTTTAGTTTTGCAGAAACACACTACAGTCCATTTAACATGGTTTCCTATGGGTGTAGTTCACATCTGTGCATTTTATGGAAAGGGCCAGAGACTTTTTGCTGTTTTTTCGTTCCATAGACTTCCAAGGATCAAAAGCGTGTATTGAAAAATGTAAAATGCACCTGTAATATGCAAACTGCAACCTGCATAGGTGTGAATCAGGCCTTAAGATGGTTAACGCTCACTCAGTGCACTGTATCTATGGAGGAGCAGCATTGTCACCCTAGGACAGAAAATGTGTTAGGACTACAAAACACCCTTCTCCCTCTGCCCATCTCCATAACATTGGAAGGAGATGGGCAGATCTCCGATCGGCAGGAGGGTTCTGTAATTGGCCCTCCTGATTACATGACGACCATGTCCAATCACAGCCATCATGTGATGTAAATAGAGAGTCGGTTGCTAGGTGATCGGATCACTGCAGCTGGCTGGTGATCGGTGAGTATGAACTGTTTTTTACAGCTATTTACACACTGATCACCAGCCTAGTGTCCCCACACACATGTCCCCACCAGTGGCAGTTCGTCCATAGAGGGCGCTGGAGCGCCGCCCCCTCTGGCTCTCATCGCCACTGAGTCTAATAACATAAATTAATGCATTGCACGAATCTATGTTATTATCGCCGCTGCCGCTGTTCTATTCAGATGGTCGGTGCTCATGTCCGGCCATCTGAATTACGGCAGCTGGTTGGCTGTACGGAAGTGCCTATCAGAGCCAGCGGCTCAGATAGGCTTTCCGAGTACAGCCCTCGGGTCCCGGGAAGCTTATCCTCGGAATGCACGGGGGGTGCGTTCCTTGGATAAGACTGACAGGCATCTCAGCCAATCAGGTTGGCCGGTTCTGGCTACCGGTAACCTGATTGGCTGAGACGCCTGTCAGTCATCGAGGGCGGCAGAGGACATCGAGGGACGTGGATGGCTGTCTCCAGTAAAGGTAAGTGCTGGGCGGGGGGGGGAGGGGCACTTTACAGGGCACAGCGGCGACGAAGGGCACAGTCAGCGACATGAATGGGCACAGTGGCGACAATAGGCACAGTGAGGACAATGGGGACAATTGACACAGCGGCATGAATGGGCACAGTGGCGACAATTAAAGGGCACAGTGACATCAACAGTGGGGACAATGGCACAGTGGCTGTGTTTGATGGCATGGCACAGTGGCTGTGTTTGATGGCATGGCACAGTGGCTGCGTTTGATGGCATGGCACAGTGTTGACAATTGATGGCACAGTGGCTGCGTTTGATGGCATGGCACAGTGGCTGCGTTTAATGGCATGACACAGTGGTGCTAATTGATGGCACAGTGGCTGCGTTTGATGGCATGGCACAGTGACTGAATTTGATGGCATGGCACAGTGACAATTGATGGCACAGTGGCTGCATTTGATGGGCACAGTGAGGCTGCAATTTTTTTTTCCGTTTGCGCCCCCCCACCAAAAAAAATTTGAGCACCAGCCGCCACTGGTCCACACACAGTAAAAACACCTGTCCCCCACATATGTAACAGTAAAATCATATGTCCCAATGATCATCTGCACACATATGTCCATGATCATCTGTGCACATCTGTACATGATCATCTGCGTACATCTATCCATGATCACACAAACCAATTATTATACACTTAACAGGATTTTTTTACCAAAAACATGTAGCAGAATACATTTTGGCTTAAAGCGGGATTCCACTCGCAAATTATTATAATTTTTTTAAAGTCAGCAGCCTATAACACAGTAGCTGCTGACTTTTAATAAGGACACTTACCTGTCCATCTCGTCTGCGCTGATGGCCCCCCCGATGCCGATCCCTCGATCGGTGCAGGTCCTGCGCCGCCATCCACACTAAGGGTAACAGGCAGTGAAGCCGTAACATGCGCGAGTCTTACGCCGACTTGTGAATGGGCAGTTGCTCTCTGTGATTACACACAGTTCCCAGTAAGCAGTGCCCCCATTCACTAGAAGAGGATGAAGAAGACAGACCACGGTTATGGAAGAGGCAAATTACAGACTTCCGCATAGCAACAGGTATTTCGGGTGAGTATAAAAAAAATGTGTTTCTATTTTTTTTGGATTTCTTTTAAAATAGAAAGAAGAAAATATTGTTTTTTTACACATTTCCGCTCTTTTTTCCGCTTATATTGCAAAAAAAAAAAAAAAAAACGGAGTCGTGAATCAATACCACCAAAAGAAAGCTCTATTTAGTCGAACCAAATTTTCATTTGGGTGCAGCGTAGCATGATCACGCCATTAAAAGTGCTGAAAATTGGCCTGGAAAGGTAGGGGTGAAAGTGCCCAGTATTGAAGGGGTTAAACAGATGTAACAAAACATTTTTAATTGTATACTTGACAGACCAAAAGGGAACAAATAAAAGAATATCATTACAAGGGTTTACATACACTTTAAGTCTTGCAATTTTAAATCTCCTATGATCAATTGCATCATTTACATCATATTAGCCTGTACAAAAGCTGCCCACAAGAAATACGCAATCATGCTGAACAATCACTTTCCCTCTATTGCCCAATCTTGTGGTAGAAATTAATAATGTTTAATCTCCTATGTAGACTAGAATAGAGGAGGAGATAAAACATTCAATTATAAGGCTCCGCTATTGATCAATAGGCACAGCAAGTAGAATGAAACCAAAGATTTATTTATTTTTGTCTGCCAGAAGATGTTAGAATTATGGAGCTTAGTGGTTCACACACTTTGCAGCCCAACTGTCCAGTCAACAATATTTTGGACATTTTATGAATACAAGAAGAAAAAGGAAAAGAAACCAGGAATACTGCCAAAAATACTTCAATACTTCATGTGGTATAAGAAAAAATAAATCGCGCTACCTTAAATGCAATAACAAACACAAATAAATGAATAAACACAGATATGTGTAGAGGTTGGCTGGTAAATCGAGAAGTAACCTAAATGACCACTAAACAATAGGCAGTCACCTTAATCGTTCTAATATTGGTGATGGTAATGAACCAAAAACAAAAACCAAAACACAAAAAATTCAAAAAAATATGATGGTATACAAATGTATAACCATCCACTGGATATATCTTTAGCTCTCAATTGATACACAGTCCAGAGAATTAACAGAAAAAAGTCAGTAAAAAGAGGTTAGATAAACACCCGTGCTTCTGAATCGTGACAGATTGATGAACGTGACCAATGGCAAAAAAGTGTATCCTCCACCAAACGTATGGATTGGTCTGTTACCGGAAACCCACGATCCCTTATGACAGGGGATCGGAAACAGCATATACCGGGTCCCAATCTCGTGATGTCAGGTGATGTCAGGTCTGCAATCCTAGTGAACTCGTAACCGAAAGTGTTGCAGCAATTTGGATGCCCACCATGCAAAAAAAACATCAATGGCTCCACATAGTGTGTTAAACGTATAAAAATTTATTAAACGAACTAAAAATGCACTTACAGTCATGCAATATTGTAAACGCCTTGAATCTTAATGTGCCGGCCGGAACATAAAAATCCTCAGGCACTCGTCCACTGGGGGAACATACAGGAACTTGGGTGACAACAGCACGTCGCTCGCCCTACGTCCGTTTCGAAATAACTTTCGTCTTCCAGGGGCACGTGCCCCCTGTGATTGCACACCTGACATCACGAGATTGGGACCCGGTATATGCTGTTTCCGATCCCCTGTCATAAGGGATCGTGGGTTTCCGGTAAGAGACCAATCCATAAGTTTGGTGGAGAATACACTTTTTTGCCTTTGGTCACGTTCATCAATCTGTCACGATTCAGAAGCACGGGTGTTTATCTAACCTCTTTTTACTGACTTTTTTCTCTTAGTACTCTGGACTGTGTATCAATTGAGAGCTAAAGATATATCCAGTGGATGGTTATACATTTGTATACCATCATATTTTTTTGCATTTTTTTGTGTTTTGTTTTTTGTTTTTGGTTCATTACCATCACCAATATTAGAACGATTAAGGTGACTGCCTATTGTTTAGTGGCCATTTAGGTTACTTCTCGATTTACCAGCCAACCTCTACACATATCTGTGTTTATTCATTTATTTGTGTTTGTTATTGCATTTATTTTTTCTTATGTTTATTTCTTGTATTTATTGTTTACATGCAAATCGCAGCACCTGGGGTGAGCACATTGTTACTATGTTATAGCTCCCCTTTCTTTTCCTTTGTTAATTTTAGCGCAGTTTCTTTCCTTTTTTCACTTCATGTGGTATAAAAAGCTTGAATGTAATTCTCCATCCAAGAATATGCCATTGCGTAGATTTAAACATGATGACAACGTTGTCAACCAACAAGATGTCAACACCCTTCTGCATTAATGAATCCCAGTCATAAAACTGCAATGACGTATACCATGGATGAATGAAGTCCTATTCAATAGGAAACTTGTATGGAGAAGTGGTTTGATCACCGAATATATGTGTCATATGAAGGCAAAATGTGCAATCATTAATTCAGTGACGGAATGCACAGTATCTAGCACGGTCCTCCAAGTTTATTATAATACCATATTTAGTAACAGGGTATTTGTAGAACCTAGTGCAGAGATCGTGTATATGAATCATAGTTTTGCATCATGAACGTAACTGCTATATCTAGGCTATAATATGCCCTATTGTCATCGTGTTTTCATTTATGTAATGGGATATTTTTGGATACGATGTATACCTGCTAATATTGCGTGATTTTATAACGTTTTGGCAATATTCTCAATTTCCCTTTTCTTATTTCTTCAAAAATGTTTTATATATATATATATTATATATATATATATATATATATATATATATATATATACACATGTAGCGGTACCCCCCAAGGGGCCGCTGAGAAATGAAGGGATGGCATGTTACCTCGTTAGCTTGTTACCTCGTTAGCTCGTTAGCTCTGATGAAGTGTCTTGGGTAAACGATGTACACGGCAGCAATGAAGGAATGTCCGCAAGGAGAATGTACTCTTTATTATCCAGCCGGGTAAAACAGTTAACAGGTGATGGAAAAGGATAGACGAAGGTTGGAAAGGGAACAGCAGATTCAGGCCTTCAATGGGAAACAGTCCTGCTTCCGACAACACTTAGATTTCTTTCGCCACTCCTGCTTGATTGGGAATAGCGTACTTGGACAGGTCTCTCTCACCGACCTGGCAGCCAGAGTATCACTCGGAAATTAGAAGGATGTCTCTGTCACAGACTCTTCTAGGATGAACTCAAGGAAGCGCCTCTGCCACAGGCCTTCTCCGATTGCAGATATGGAGGAGCCCCTCCTAAGTAAAGTTTCGCCTGAACCTTCTTCTCAACGTCGCCCAGGTACCGACTGAGAAAGGAGTCAATCCCTCAGTGTCCAGTACCTCGATCCCCGATGGTTACTTTTGGACCGCCAGCGTCTCAATGGTGCTCCTCAACTGGACTCCCAACTGAACAGCCACACTTGCTTGGGATCTTCAAAAGAGAGAACCCAGTCAATCACTGGGTTCCCCTCCTGCTTGGATGTTCCGGGCCCACATGGCCCAGGAACCAGAAACACTGCGTAGCACCCACGCCCTGGCCAGGTAGGCCATAACGCTAGGGGGGCAGTGATGCGGTCACCCCAAAGGTGGGTGCCACACTCCGAGAATAAGAACCACCTGCTGGGAAAAGCACCCAAGTCCCGACTCAACTGCTGACACCTGTCGCCCCAGGGTGGAACAACACCCCAGGCACGACAGAATGAGCCCACAGCACAGCCAAGCCGACCCCATATAAAACAATTAGAATTTAGATCAGAGTCACTTACACTCTGACCATCCCTTAAACTTTTAAAAGCACCTGTACTTGGAAGTACACAAGCGCTACATATATATATATATATATATCTTGTTTTGTGTGGAAACTTTTTGAAGAACCCTCATATTACCAACCTCATCTCAAAATATCACCCAAGCCATCCTCTTTACTCCTACCAAGACCTCCTGCTCTTAACCCCCTCGTCACCTTCTCTCATGCTCATCTCCAGAACTTTTCTACCATCTCTCCCACCCTCTGGAACCCCTTACCCTAATTCACCCAGTCTCCTACTCTGTCCACCCTTAGGTGATTCCTGAAAACTCTACTATTCAGGAAGGCCTAATTCTGCCCAACAGTACTCTTAGGGCCAATTCACAATATATGCAGTGACAGACGTTTTACCGCATGCCTCAAAACCCAACGATATGTCTGGCAGAAATCCAATACAGCTCACCATCCAAATAGCATCATTCCTACAGTAAAGCGTGGAGGTGGTAATATCCTGTTATGGGGGTGTTTCTCTGCAGCAGGAACTGGAGCACCCGTCAGGATAGGAGAAAAATTACTATCAAATTTCTTGAGGAATATCTGCTGTCCTCTGCCAGAAAGTTGTAAATGGGAAGACGGTTTACCTTCCAACATGACAACGACACAGAGAGGTTGAATGAAAAAAATGTGAATGTCCTTGCATGGCTTAGTCTGAGGCCAGACTTTATCCCCATTGAATATCTGTGGAAGACTGCAGTCCACAAACAGTCACTATCAAAGTTAGTAGAGACATACAGTACCTCAACAGACTTAAAGGCTGTAGTTAAAGCAAGATGTGGCCCATCAAATTACTGACATAAGGGGAGGGGTCCTTTTTCCAACTCATAAATTCTGTTTTTAAATTTTCTGTTTTTTTTTATTCCTGACATTTTAGTGGTATATCTATAATTTGGATGTTATAAATTGCATTAGTAAATACAGCTGATGAAAACAAAAACAATGTCTTTATTTCAGGCTGCAAAGTAACAAAATGTGATTATTTTAATGGGGCGTGATTCTTTTCTATACCCACTGTAGTTTTCTTTGGTGATAACTCTCTAAGTGGGGGCTTTCACTCACTCTGGAGAGATTTCCTATCACAACCTGTTGTATCTTTCTAGACAGAACACATACAGTAAATAACTGCGCCCAAAACAACCATTACAAATTTACTATCCTGGAAGCTAATGTACAGAAATGAATTCATGTATAATATCTGGCCATAGGTTTGTATTTGTCCAACTTTTCTTCTGTTATCTGTAGAGAGAAGATCACCCCTGCTGTCCTCCCAATGTCTTCCAGCCCATGGACACAGAGTACTGCTTCCCAGACTCACCCTGATTTCACTCCCAGCCGATTCATACCCCTGGGAAGTGAAGGCAACAGTCAATGTCGTCAGACAAGATTATCAACGCCCTCTTCAGGTAAAAAGTGGTAGTGACATACTTTGCTTGTGAAGTATTTCCTAGTGACCGGTACACTTGAGGATTCATAAGAGGTCAATCTTCAGTACCCTATACTTCCAGGCTTGTTGGATGACTAACTTCCTGGCTGTGCGCTGTAGGTCAACACACTGGCTGCTACGCCACTATGATTTCGAAGTGACACACTGCCAAAGTAGTGGACGATAAGTGGAACCACAACAAGCAGCAATGCCTGGGGCCTTCAAGCATTACAAAAAGGAGGTTGCAGATGCTAAAGATTTGCAGCTCATTCTGGGTGGTTCTGCAAGAGATTAAAGATCAAAGTCCTCCTCCCAAAGTCCATTCTGGCAACCAACACTGTTTGGCCCCCTTCCACAGGCACATTATATTTTTTTTGGGATGTCCTAAGCTGTTGATACTTGGGTCTGTTTTCTATTCTCCAGATGGGTAGTGTGTTCCTTTGGTCCTTGGTAAGAGTTGAGTCATAACTATGCATGGTAATAATTCAAGCATGAACCCTTGATAAATAATAACAATTATTGCAACCCAGTCCCATCGGCCATCACAAATAATCACTGTATTATATGTAATATGTTTTATTTCCTATGATCTTCAGCACCATCTAGTGACTATAATGTATTTTTCCTTTTTGAGGAATTTCAGGAAACTACTCCATTATGACCACTTGATGGCGCTGGCGATCATAGGAAATAAACATATTAGCACAATAATGGGAATATGTTGTGCCATCTATACAGCATTTTTTTTTTTTTTATAAAATAAACCCCTAATTCTTTTGAACGATTTACCTTACAATAGGTTGTTGTCTGAAAACATACATGGATTTGGCACTGTACCCTTTTGGAGTTTTCATGAGTGGTATATGTAATCACAATCTTTTATGTGATATGCTAATGGACTTTTGGCATCTTTTATTATAACTGATATTCTCTCAATGCTATATTTAAGGTCACATTCATTTTTCTGGTGAAAATTTAGCTATGTATGGGTTAGTGCTATTTGAGAGGCTATAAATATGATTTTACCAAAGCGTGGTCAATTCCCCCTTATTTCTCATTGTAGAATTACGCTTCTTTTACAAACTGGCTGTTTTTTTTATTTATCTTTTCAAAGCAATAGTCATATTAGTTGTGGCTGGTCTAGTATTGAATTAGAAGTTCACAGATTTAACTCCTTGCCCTTTGTTTGCTCAGTAGATCCCTGTAAATATTATGTCTTGATTTCCACAAAGAACGGAAATAAGGCTCAATTTTGCATTGATCGGTAAGGCAACACAAAAAAGGCTCCACTAACAAGTCTGTGCCTTTGTCCTCGTCAGGTGTCCCCAGCGCTGGATCCAGACATGGCAGGGAACAAGCCATTATCCCAGTAAGCAAGAAGAGCTGTGGGCCAACCCGGTCAGCGGGGGTGAGTAGTTATTTATTTTTTTCGGGCACAGGTTTATAGAGCTCCCTGCCAGGAGGAAACACAGCGTCTGTCTGATAACGGTTCAGCTAGTCTGGTATACAGGGACGGTCTCCGATACCGAATTTTAGGATCTGCTGTGTGGGCCACAAAACATTTTGGACAGATTTTGTGGTGTATTTTATTTTGATGCAGACAAGGTTTCATGTGATAATGTCAAATTAATACCACTGTGATAATTTTCATGATAATGGTGGGGTGCAGGTTTAGGTTTATGGATTAGGCTGAGTGTAGAACAAATCTGTACTTAGGGCTTTTTTCCCCAAAAAAATAGGTGTAGGAACTTGCGATACACACACACACACACACACTTACACACTCTCCAAACTGCATTAAATAGTGGGTGTGGTCAAATTTCACTAACAGTAACAGGATCTTAACCATTTGCTTATTGGCACATAAACCCCCTTTGTGCCCAGGCGAAATTTCAGCTTGCGGCACTGCGTCGCTTTAACTGACAATTGCGCGGTCGTGCGACATGGCACCCAAACAAAATTGGCGTCCTTTTTTTCCCACAAATAGAGCTTTCTTTTGGTGGTATTTGATCGCCCGTGCGGTTTTTATTTTTTGCGTTATAAACAAAAAAAGAGCGACAATTTAAAAAAATATATATATTTTTTACTTGTTGCTATAATAAATATCCCAATTAAAAAAAAAAAAAAAAAATGTTCTCAGTTAAGGCCGATACTTATTCTTCTACGTATTTTTTGTAAAAAAAAAAAAAATATATCACAATAAGTGACTGCTTTGCGCAAAAGTTATAGCACCTACAAAATAGGGGACAGAATTATGATTTTTTTTTTTATATTTTTTTTTTACTAGTAATGGCAGCGATCTGCGATTTTTATTTTGACTGCGATATTGCGGCGGACACTTTTGACACATTTTTGGCGCCATTCACATTTATACAGCGACCAGTGCTATAAATATGCACTAATTACTGAATAAATGTGACTGGCATTGAAGGGGTTAACACTAGGGGGTGAGGAAGGGGTTAAATGTATTGCCTGGGTGTGTTCTAACTGTGTGGGGGGAGGGGGGTGACTGGGGGAGGTGATCGATGCTGTCTCCCTATGTACAAGAGAAACAGCATCTGTCACCTCTCCCTGACAGGACGTGGAGCTCTGTGTTTACACACAGAGCTCCACGTCCCTGCTCTGTCACCGACTATCGCGTGTACCTGACGGACATCGCGGACGCCGGGTACACGCATCGAATCCTCGGTGATGCGTCAGGACTGTTTTTCCCCGCCGCGCGCCACCCTGTGGCTCGCGTGGGGAATTACAAGTAAATCACGTCCAAAGACGTGACCCCGGCGCCTCAGGTCCGCGCTGTTGACGTATTCTGTCAATAGCGCGGACCCAAAGTGGTTAAAGGGGCACTAAATACCAGGAGTGCATTGAGTACCAAGTGCAGAGTTCGGGGGCGGTTTACACACAGAGTGCAGAGTTCAGGGGTGCGCTATGTACAGAGTGCAGAGTTAAGCCATCTTCCACAGCTGCTTATACCTGTATCCTCCATCCACCATCCACATCTCACTTTTACTCCTCTTCAGCTCTGACCTCTAAATGCAACCCCCTCCCCCTATCCACTGCCCCCATTTTCTTTCTTCACTTGCAGAGAGATCATCTAGTAGGAGTGTAGGCATCCGCACCTGGGCATCTGCATCTCCCTTGTCCCCGTCCTACACTAAGTGGGTCATGAGATCAGATCTGTGGGAGAAGTTGGGAGGACGAGCTGTCACTTGCAAACACAACAGCCGGACTTCTGTGTTTAGAAGAGATAGTGGTGAGCAGGAGCCAGAGGTGGTGGAACTGAGTTCCACCAAGCTCCAGCTGAAAACATGCCCTGCCTATACTGAGAAAAAAAATCAAGGTTACCTATTCCTGACATCTCTTTATTAAGAGGTGATTGGCTTTCACGATGATCCTCTGACTTTGATACTTTCTGAATCTCTGACCAGGAACATGTCTGCTAAGTAAGGAGTTTGATTTCACTTGGGTCGTTTTTTTTTTTCTTGGTTAGCTTAGGGAATGGTTATTACCCCATGTTTTTTTTCTTCATATAACTGAATTTAGAATAGAAGCTTACACCACAATATCGAAGTTAAAATACAAGTTTGTTCCAGTAACAGTTTGTCAATCCAATGCATTTTGGAGTCTATAACTCCTCCCCTTCATCGGAGATAACACAAAAGATAGAAAATAAAAAGTTTATATTATACAGGACTCCAGGGATGGGAAATATACAGTAGTTCCATACTATTTGGGTTGTGGTCCCTTTACAGGAGAGTTAAAGGGACATTTTTAGTACTCAGGGGTACTCACCTATGCAGGATGAGGGGTTCCGGGGAAGTCTGGTTGGAGAGGAGAAGACTGATTTTAGTAATCCCTGGATTGGTAAGTCCTCATTTGAGACCCAGAATTTGAAGGCTCAGAGAGACTTGGGTGGAATTGAGCCTCCAAACCCTGATTATAAGGATTTGGGTCCTGAAAGGGTTAACCCAACTTGCAAGAGAGGCTTGAAAAGCAGCAGGAAGGAGGTAGTTTGGAGTGGTTCGCAGCTGTTAATCAAAGTATAGAGTAGTTGGAGATTCAGACTCTGTTTGCTGAATTCCTGGGGCTTTTCTTGGACCCTACAGCAGACAGGAACCCTAAACTTAAGCATGGAACTGTTAAATTGTCAGTGAGCCATTATGTTGCCTTCATTACAGAAAGCTTTTTTTGTTTGCTTGTTTTGAGAATCCAATAAATGCTGGCTTGTGATCTCGGGCACTCTCGCACTTGATTTAGAAGTTAGCAGTTTTAGTTCTGTCTGAATAACGTATTACAATAATTTATTTGTGACTTTTTATTATGTATTCATCTTTTGTGTTATATGTTAACCCTGATGAAGAAGGCAGAGTTAAGCGGGCCGTACATGGATTGAAATTAATCCAGTGCAGCCAGAACTGGCCAGATTTTAATCCATGTATGTGCAAGGAGGTTCTACAGAAGTCAATCGACTGATCAACTTCTGTACAACCTCCTTGTCAGATTTTTTACATTTGAGCAGTGCTGCAGGCTATAACCTACAAAAGCCCTCAAAATTTACACTCGCCTGCTCGCATTATGCAAGTACATTTTTGAGGGCTGGCGAGTGTGGGCTGCCTGGGAGCAGGGGGGGACGAGCAAGGAGAGGAGAGTCGAGCCACCGCCGCTGCCATCTGGTTGTTCAGAGCGTGGGGAACATTACAGCTTTCAATTCAATAGTTGTGTTCCCCCCGCGCGCATTATATACAGCCCCTCCCCCTTTTCCAGGCACTTTGATAGACAGATCACCCATCCCAGGATTGGATGGGTGATCTGTCTATCAAAGTTTCCCAGACAAGGGAGAGGGGCTGTATATGACGCGCGCGGTGGGAAACACAGCTATTAAATTGAAAGCTGTTATGTTCCCCACGGTTTGAACAACCAGATGGCGGTGGCTCCTCTCCTACCCAGCACAGGTAGGCTGCAATGTGGATGAACTCTGGCTGTAATGTGGGGGGAATCTTGGCTGCAATGTGCGGGGACTCTTGGCTGCAATGTGCGGGGACTCTTGGCTGCAATGTGGGGGGACTCTTGGCTGCAATGTGGAGGGACTCTTGGCTGCAATGTGGAGGGACTCCTGCCTGCAATGTGGGGACTCTGGCTGCAAAATGGGGACGTTTTGCTGAATCAGTGACATTTTGCTGCACTGGGGACACATGTTGCATTGGTAGACATGTTCAGGCTGAATTTTTGGGCACGGATAAAGTTGTTGTTAATATTTATTTTTATAACTTAATTCTGCATAGAACATTTACGTGTAATTTCATGACATTTATGAGGGCGTGTCTGGGGGTGGGATTAGGGGAGGGACATGGTAGGGGTTGGGCGGGACAAGTGGTGGCGAGTACGCCTTGAGGCCTGGCTAGTAGCTCAGGACTTGAAATTTTGAGCCCAGACCTACAACACTGATCAATGTATTCTGACAGCGCAGAAGTCTTCCTGCTGTCAGAATACAATAGCTTAGTGGGGATGAATGTGGATGGGGAAATGGAGTCAGTTTTATTTTTCATTCAACCTGCCGGTTATCTTTGGGCTGCTTTACAGTCTCCGAAGCATGTTGGCTTTGCAAACACTTTAACATTGGAATAAACTTGTATTTGGACTTGAATATCATGTGGTGCTTCAATTCAAAATTCACTCTTATCCCATCCCAAGGTAATCATAGAAGCCATTAAGTATGCAGAAACTGCCAGCAAAATATTTTTCATTTTATACTTATACCATTGCCATACTATTGGATGCACAATAAAAGAAAAGGAACATATAAAGTAATGTGAATGTTTCAGTGCTTTTTATGCACTTTCCCAAGCATTGTTTTTTTTTTTCTTTTGCTGTGTCCCAAAGACACAGCGGTAAGTGAAAGGAAATGTCTCCAAAGTGAGTGGAAATTCCCTCTTAGATGTGTGTCCCTATTGTCAGATTTCCCTTCACTTCTTGTTCCAATGACAACTGTGTAAAATTTGCATTTCCCATCACTTTCTCTACTGCTGATACTAATACAAAGGTTGAATATCTCCCCTGCTGGGTACAGAGAGTAATAAAAATCCCGCAACGGCCGTAACCATACTTTATCCGAAACAAAATACTTTTTATTTGTTTTTACCTGTATTTTCAGGGTGTCCTCAGCTGTGCTAAAATGAATGTACAGTGTAGATTTGTCCCCTGGCATGTCCCTTATATTGCACATTGGTCAACTTGAATCGTAAGAAATGTGCACACGCCTACTGCTTTAATGTAAAAGGCTCCTGCATGCTACAGGATCCCCTCTGCCTGAGTATATGTGACAAGAAAATAAAGGTGGCAGAATTATTTTGACTCCATTGGTTTGCACACTGTTGAAACACATATAAATAAAGACACTAGAGAGGACTGTAGGCTTGGTGTTATGAATGCCACTACTGACATCTAGTGTTCTGAAAAGGAATAGCTCAGCTATAATTATTTTGAAAGTGTTCACTTTTATATATATATATATATATATATATATATATATATATATATATATATATATATATATATATATATATAGACACACACACACACACACACGGTGGCTTCAAAAAGTATTCATGCCCCTTGAAATTTTCTGCATTTTGTCATGTTACAACCAAAAACGTTAATGTATTTATGGGGATTTTTATGATAGACCAACACAAAGTGGCACATAATTGTAAAGTGGAAGCAAAATCATAAATGGTTTTAATTTTTTTTTTTTACAAATAAATATCTGAAAATTGTGGCGTGCATTTGTACAGTATTCACCCCCCTCAGCTGAAAGTCTTTTTTAGTATGTCTCTACCTACCAGCTTTGCACATCTAGAGAGTAACATTTTTGCCTATTCTTCTTTGCAAAATAGCTTAAACTCTGTCAGATTGGATGGAGAGCGTCTGTGAACAGAAATGTATAAGTCTTGCCACGGATTCTCAATTTAGGATTTAGGTCTGCACTTTGGGCCATTCTAACACAATAATATGCTTTGATCTAAACCATTCCATTTTAGCTCTGGCTGTATGTTTAGGGTCATTATCCTGCTGGAAGGTGAACCTCCGCCCCAGTCTCAAGTCTTTTGCAGACTCTAATAAGATTTCTTCTAAAATTGCCCTGTATTATGCTCCATTCATCTTTCCACGGTGGGGATGGTGTGTTCAGGTTGATGTGCCACAGTTTTCCTCCACAAATAGCGTTTTGCTTTTAGGCCAAAAAGTAAAATTTTGGTCCCATCTGACCAGAGCACCTTCTTCCACATGTTTGCTGTGTCCACCACGTGGATTCTTGCAAGTTGAAAACTGGACTTCTTATGGCTTTCTTTCAACAATGGCTTTCTTCTTGCCACTCTTCCATAAAGGCCATATTTGTGGAGTGCACGACTAATAGTTGTCCTGTGGACAGATTCTTCCACCTGAGCTGTGTATCTCTGCAGCTCCTCTTGTTTTGCCATGGGCCTCTTGGCTGCTTCTCTGATCAATGCTTTGCCCGGCCTGTCAGTTTAGGTGGACGGCCATGTCTTGGTAGGTTTACATTTGTGCCATACTCTTTCCATTTTCAAATGATGGATTGAACAGTGCTCTGCGAGATGTTGAAAGCTTGGGATATTTTTTATAACCTGACCCTGCTTTAAACTTCTCCACAACTTTATCCATGACCTGTCTGGTGCATTCCTTGGCCTTCATGATGATAGTTGTTCATCAAGGTTCTCTAACAAACCTCTGAGGGCTTCACAGAACAGCTGTGTTTATATTGAGATTCAATTGTGCACAGGTGGACTCTATTTACTAATTAGGTGACTTCTGAAGGCAATTGCTTCCACTAGATTTTAGTTAGGGGTATCAGAGTAAAGAAGCTGAATACAAATGTACGCTACACTTTTCAGAGATTTATTTGTAAACAAATTTATAAACCATTTATTATTTTCCATCCACTTCACAAATGATATGCCACTTAGTGTTGGTGGATCACATAAAATCCCAATAAAATAAATTTACGTTTCTGGTTGTAAGAAAAATGTGCAAATCTGCTTATAACAAACTAATAGGTATCTGTTTGTACAGCAGGCAGTAAGAGGAACTCTAGGAACTCTTAAACTTCTCCTCCCAGGAAGCTTTGCCCCTCTCTCTGCTCAGCACCAAGCAGGGTTACAGATACTGCAGTCAGTGCAAAACCTTGACTTCCAACCTCCGATGCCTCAGCCTCCAGCTCCTACCTCATGGTGATTGGACAGGTCAGGAATACCCCAGTTTTACAGTTTTTATTATTATAATTCCATTAATTCCTATGGAGTACGGCCTTTTGCAGGCTCTGTGATCTTGTAAGCAATAATGGTAGGCAGGGGGTCTACCATGTACATGTAACTGTCCAAAAGTAGTTAAAGTGGTAGTATACTCTGAGTCTATACTACCACTTTTACCTGCAGGTAAGCCTATAATAAGGCTTACCTGTAGTTATAAAGGATATCTCCTAAACCTGTACGGTTTAGGAGATATTCCCCTCACAATGCGCAGGGGGGATCCTCGGCTAAAGGGCCGGTGACTTGTCGTTATGGTTCCCCTAACGACCTGGTTCCTTTAAGGACTGCGCAGGCGCAATCCTTGCCAACAGAGATCTCCGAACCTCGGCCGGCATCCAGGCTCATTCTTTAACATGCCCGTGGATTGGAGGATGTTAAAAAAAACTTTCCTCAAATTCCACGTCGCCCTGGATGCCGGCCGAGGTTCGGAGATTTCCGTCGGCAAGGATTGCTCCTGCGCAGAAGCAGCTCGTTAGCCGGAACCAGATCGTCAGATCAGATTGCGCCTGCGCAGTCCTTAATGGAACCAGCTCGTAAGCCGGAACCAGATCGGCAGATCACTGGCAGCTGCCGGACCTTGCCAGGATGAAATTTGCATGCGCGGGAGTGATGACATTGCCGCTCCAGCCACTCACAGCGTTGGAGCGGGGATACCCAGAAGATACGCCAGGCAAGATGATATCTCGCTCGGCGTGGACCAGGTAAGTTCCTTACACCTCGTTTTAAGGTAAGTATGGAGTAAGGAGTGAGGTTTCGCCTAGAGCCAGAGAAAGAGCAGAGGAGCCAATATTACCAGCGGCCCCTGCAGGGTAGTGCTACACAAGGATGGGGGAAAGGGAGTAAACAGAGCGACAAGACATGTGCCATTCCACATGATACAGCTGAAACAGTTTAAGTACAATGAAATTTCAACTGCAAAAATTTGAGTACCAATAATACATTCAATAAATCGGTCATGACAAGGCCTGCCCAGGCGGTCCAACTTTTTAGTTTATGTACATGAAAATGTACAGCCTATCAAGGTGAAGCCCCACCACTATCTAAATGCAAGAGGTCAGTAAACAGTAATGGTCATGTAGTGCAAGTCTCCATTGTTATCCTCCTTAAAAAAAAAAAAAAAAGTTATCAACACATTTCACATTATATCACAATGATTGAAGTGTTATCTTGGCAAGAAAAAAAAAACCTTCATGCAGTAAAAACGTTACCATTCCATAAGCCTAGGATACAGCATATGTTAAAGTTAAAGGGGTTGTAAAGGAATTTATTTTTTTCCCTAAATAGCTTCCTTTACCCTAGTCCTTCTCCACCTACCTCATCCTTCCATTTTGCTTTTAAATGTCCTTATTTCTTCTGAGAAATCCTCACTTCCTGTTCTTCTGCCTGTAACTACACACCGTAATGCAAGGCTTTCTTCCTGGTGTGGAGAAAGCCTCTTGAGGCAGAGGAGGCGAGCAGGAGTGTCAGGACGCCCACTAACACACAGCAACTTTTCTCTATCCGCAAAGTAGAGAGTGTCCTGACACTCCTGCGCGTCCCCTCCCCCTCAAGAGGCTTTCTCCACACCAGGGAGAAAGCCTTGCATTATGGTGTGTAGTTACAGACAGAAGAACAGGAAGTGAGGATTTCTCAGAAGAAATAAGGACATTTAAAAGCAAAATTGAAGGATGAGGTAAGTGAAGGAGGACTGCACTAAGGTAAAGGAAGCTTTTTAGGGGAAAAAATGTTTTCTTTTACAACCCCTTTAAAATGTATGCTGCAAGTGCAACACCAACTAATGGCCAAATCACTGAATTTCCCTAAGGGGCTTAAATGTAAACACGGGGCCAATGTCAAATACAGCCAATGTACAGTTAACTGTTTTTGACACATGTACTTCTAGGTCCCTGGAATAAAACCGAAAGATACATCCTAACTATCTCCAAAAAAACTGATATATTCTTCTCAACTGTATATATGCAAATATGCAACTTTTCACATCTATTATGTACAGGTACATTTACAGTATGAATTTCAGCCGGATACTGACACTACAAAGTCTAATGGCCTAATGTTTTTGAAAGAGCTGTCATAGAATTTTATTTTTTTAAAGAGGTACCCGCAATCATCTCGTCTCTTTTGTTTTCTTCTAGCAGCTTGGGTGTAAGTGCAGAGGACTCCCTTCCTCTGCTACTGTAACTCCAAAGGGTTTTCCTAATGGGTTGCCCCCTATTTAGGGCAACAGTTAATTTCTACTTCAACTGAACATGCCAGCAATAACAGAACAGAAACAGAGGATTTTCCCCTGCCAGCAGCAACGACTGCCCTGGAGGGGAGATGTAGAAACAAGGAAAAGATAACCTCAGCTTCAGTAATAAAAGTCTTCGGCAAAGCTTCTTAGTAGCAGCTTGGGGAATGAATAACTCTAGAGACACAGTAGGAACTGTCCCAGTTAAAGCAAACTCTGGCACTGATGCACAAGGGATTGTAGCAGGCAGTCACTAAGATCCCTGGATACTTGGATTCCTCGTTTCAATACCATCCAGACATTTCTCCTGTAAACTCTTCAGACCAGATCCTCAGTGAAATCCCTTAATCAGTTCCAGCAGCGTCAGCAAACAGGCCCCCTACCTCTAGCATAGGTAGGACCTTGATGAGCACATGTAGAAGCACACCCAGGCTGGAAACCTATTCTCCTTGACAAGAACAGAGTTGCCTGAGGACCCAGACTATTTATTTACTCCCAGCCACCTACTGGGCATCCCTCCCAATTGGCTAAGACCACAAGAATATTCAGACTGTGGTTTTGGCTCTTCCTAGAATTCTCCAGAAGGCTGGGGGAAGCAGGCAACTCCTCAGACAGTGAAGCCTAGAACAGCCCAAACCAATCGCAAACTGCTTTATCAATTACATGGGGGACAAAAAGAATACATTTACCTAACATTTCTAGCAACCTATCTAGGAGGGCACTATATTAAAATGTCTTTATTTTTACTTTGAATCTGCTTTAATTAACTGTCATGGTTTGGTGTGTAACACGTGATCTTTTCAGTTAGGATGGTGTTTTGCACTTAGCAGCAAAGTATCACAAGACTCTTTTTCAAAATGTTGCCAACAGTGATATAATAGAATTCCTAGTACTGATACATTTGTGGTTTTCTTTTTTTTTTGCAGGCAAACTCCCGGGGAGTCATGTATTTGGGATATTCTGCACCCTCCGGATCAGCTCTACACAAGTTCTTTGCAAACTCCTCCTACAACATCCGTCTGGCCAGTCATGTGTCACTCACTCCAACAATCTTATCCAGCTACTAATAAACTCAGAATGGCTCGGTGTCTCTTTGTCTCTATTATTTATACTGTTTTTGTGTATATACAGAGGTGATGTGGTATTTTCAGTCTAGTAATTATAAGAACATCATATATTGGAGCTCCAAAGGAAAGTAATGCGTTGTTTGGATGATAGGATGAAAGAAAAACTCATTGGGCCAGGTTCTCAAAAGAATTACGCCGGTGTAGCTACAGATACACCGGCGTAATTCGTATTTCCCGCTGCCGTATCATTGTTTTGTATTCACAAAACATGATACGCCGGATTTACGCTAAGATCCGACTGGCGTAAGTCACTTACACCTTCGGATCTTAAATGTAATAATACGGCGGCCGCTAGGTGGCGTTTACGTCGATTTCTGCGCCACATATGCAAATGAGCCTATACGCCGATTCCCGAACGTTTTTGCGCCGCTTCACCGTAGTTTGCGTTGTTTCTGTAAGCGTAAGGTTACCCCTGCTATATGAGGGGTAACCTTACGTCGGTCCGCCGTATGCCATGTTAAGTATGGCCGTTGGGACAGCGTCGGGTTTTTCCGTTATTTACGTCGTTTACGTAACTCGTCGCGAATAGGGCTGTGCGTAATATATGTTCACGTCGCAACCAATGTATTTGCGGCATACTACGGAGCATGCGCAGTGGCCTACATTTAAGGCCAGCGCATGCGCAGTTCGTTCGGCACGGGGGCGCGCTTAATTTAAATACAAGCCGCCCCCTTTGAATTAAGCGGCCTTACCCCGGGCCATTTAGACTACGCCGCCGCAAATTACGGAGCAAGTGCTTTGAAAATACGGCACTTGCTCCAGTAAGTTGCGGCGGCGTAGTGTAAATGGCATACGCTACGCCCCGCTCGTAGATACGCGGATCTACGAGAATCTGGCCCATTATATTTAAAATTGTTAAACAATGTGTTTCGGGGATTATATCTATCCTGCTTCTTCATGGCTTTTGAGCATGATGTTATGTACAAGGTGATGTCTCAGTGATGGTGCTTTTCTGTACGTATATGAAAGAGGGTTTCCTTGGGAGAACTTTTGAGAGAATGTTGTCCTATTTTAGGATTAGCCAATACTTCTTCAGTATACGTTCAAATTCTTTATATTGGGTGTTGTATCCCGTAATAAAAGCCACACTTCGTTGTTTTTTGCTAGTATTGTTTTTCTGTGCCAGCAAGTTTTCCCAGTCTATCTGTGTGACTTCTGCTCTAATTTTGGCCAGGCCTTCTGACGGGTACCCTTTTTCTTCAAACCTGTTGATAATCGTATCAGCTTGTTTTTGGAAGTCTTCATTTGAGTCACAATTTCTCCTTAGCCTCATAGGAAATAAAAATGAAGTGGTGATACGCCCCGCGGATAAGGGGGGAGGACTGGTTATTCTGAACCAGAAAGATTACGAACAAGAAATGAATAATCTACTCTCAGGCCCCGTACACACGCCCGAGAACCTCGTCGGGCTAAACGCATCGTTCCGCCCGACGAGGTTCCTGATGAGCGGTTGAAAAGCTCATCGAGCCAAATTTCCTCGTTGAACAACGAGGAAAAAGATAGCATGCTCTATTTTTGGCTCGACGAGCTTCCCGACGGGATGCTCGTCGAAAGGTGTACATACGATCGAGCTTCTCGCCAGAATATGTCTCCCAGCGAGCTTCTCGCTGGATTCTGCCAAGAAGCTCGGTCGTGTGTACGCCGCCTTAGTCGAAAATACATATCAGAAATTGAGGGGAAATCCCAAAGAGAAATTTCAAAAATGACTTGAGAAATTCGTAAAGAAGGGAAGAAACTTGGGGATACTTAGTAAAAACGAATCGGAATATCTGGTGTTCAACTACCAAGACACCTGTAATCTACTAAACCCCCAAAATCTATAAACGATTGGATAAACCACCCGGAGAACAATTATTAGTGGTATTAACTCTGTGTTTTCCAGGTTAGGAGAATACCTAGACATTTACCTCAAACCCTTGGTTAAACAAGGTCGATCATATTTCAGGATAGTCTACAGCTTATACAGTAGCTTAAAACGATTAAGGGGCGGAAAATTTCATACTAGTCACAATAGATGTTAATTCATTATATACCAGTATTGTATAAAAGGACCGTTTCATGGGGGTAGCCACAGCCTTACATGAAAAAACTGAGTTAAAGCAAACACAGATAGGATATATCTTAGAGGGGCTGAAAATGGAAATTGGAATGTAATTACTTTTGGTATGACAAAAAGTACTTCGTTCAAACCAAAGGAGTTGCCATGGGGGCTCGGTATGCCTCCAGTGTGGCTAACCTGACGATGAACCTCTGGGAAGATGACGAGTACATCTACAACGAACAGCACCCAGAGATCAAACTGTACCGGAGGTACAGTGCCTTGCGAAAGTATTCGGCCCCCTTGAACTTTGCGACCTTTTGCCACATTTCAGGCTTCAAACATAAAGATTTAAAACTGTAATTTTCTGTAAAGAATCAACAACAAGTGGGACACAATCATTAAATGGAACAAAATTTATTGGACATTTCAAACTTTTTTTAACAATTAATAAACTGAAAAATTGGGCGTGCAAAATTATTCAGCCCCCTTAAGTTAATACTTTGTAGCGCCACCTTTTGCTGCGATTACAGCTGTATGTCGCTTGGGGAATGTCTCTAAGTTTTGCACATCGAGAGACTGAAATTTTTGCCCATTTCTCCTTGCAAAACAGCATGAGCTCAGTGAGGTTGGATAGAGAGCGTTTATGAACAGCAGTTTTCAGTTCTTTCCACAGATTCTTGATTGGATTCAGGTCTGGACTTTGACTTGGCCATTCTAACACCTGGATATGTTTATTTGTGAACCATTCCATTGTAGATTTTGCTTTATGTTTTGGATCATTGTCTTGTTGGAAGACAAATCTCTGTCCCAGTCTCAGGTCTTTTGCAGACTCCATCAGGTTTTCTTCCAGAATGGTCCTGGATTTGGCTCCATCCATCTTCCCATCAATTTTAACCATCTTCCCTGTCCCTGCTGAAGAAAAGCTGGCCCAAACCATGATGCTGCCACCACTATGTTTGACAGTGGGGATGGTGTGTTCAGGGTGATGAGCTGTGTTGCTTTTACGCCAAACATAACATTTTGCATTGTTGCCAAAAAGTTCGATTTTGGTTTCATCTGACCAAAGCACCTTCTTCCACATGTTTGGTGTGTCTCCCAGGTGGCTTGAGGCAAACTTTTTTTTAAATCATTTTTTCTTTTATTCAATGTTTACAATTAACATACATTGTGTGCGCATATTCAAATATAGGATACAGTTCATATTAAATAGTTAATAAAATGTGTAAAACTCTAGTTCCCAAACTTGCTCCCTTTTCTTATCTATATCCCTTTTGTGCGTTATTTTGTGCGTGCCACCCTCCCTTCCCTACCCATACCACCGTATCATGATCATTTAATTTTACCTCTCATTTATTTTCCTGTTTCTAGACACTACTCCTCTCTATTCCGTAGTCTATCCCTTATCGACTGTGGCGGGGAAAGTCTGTCATCGCCCAGCCATGTTTGCCATATCTGATCAAATTTCCCAGTGTCCCCCCTACAGCTATATGTTAATTTTTTTTTAAGAAGTAAAAGTTCACTAGTAGAATCCACTGTCTTCCCTTGGGAACCTCTGGTGCCATCCAGTATAGTGCTATAAGTTTTCTTGCTAGATATAATACTCTAGTTAACATTATATAAATTCATTTTGGGAATATTTCCACCTCTATGGCCCCCAATATATATACCAGGGGGTCCAATGGAATGGGTGTCTGTTCAAGTCTACTTATGCATTGGGAGATCTACTCCCAATACCGGTGTAGATTTGGACATCTCCAGATCAGATGTATTAAATCGCCCTGATGTATTTTGCACTTCGGGCATAGCGGGGAGTCTCTTCCTCCCCACTTGTGCATCTGCTCTGGTGTTCTATATGCCCGGTGCAAAATAAATAGCTGTGACAATCTATGTGATGCTGATATCGATACTACGGGAATACATTCTACGGCCCTTTTCCAGAGGCTTTCGTCTATATTCCCTACGTCTTCAGCCCATTTCCTGCGACATTTTAAGGATGTATAATCCTGAGCACTGGATAGTAGTTCCCTATATATTTTGGATATTAGTCCTTTCCGATCCTCTATTCCAAGCACTGCCTTGAATAGGGGGGCTGCCGATATTTTTAGAGATTGTGTTTTTTGTTGTACCTGTAACGCATGTCGAAGTGGGAGGTATTGATAAAATCCCTTTGGGTTTAACTGGAATTCCCGACACAACTGTCGTATGTATGTTTTCAGTACCTCCCCTTCTTACAACTGCTCGACAAAATGTATCTCTTTCTCCCTCCACACAGTGAATCCCTTTAGTTAATGTATTTCCGGGTATCTTGTGTTATGCCATATTGGGGTAAAGGGCAGCAGTCCCCTTATTCCCAAGGCTTTCCTGACCTCCCCCCAAACCCTTTTAGGCCAAATACCTGTCGGGGCAGAGCATGGTATACTAGGGAGGTCCATTTCCAGGTGAGATGCTGCCACTAATGTGGGGGCACAAGTCGTTATAATATTACAAATAGAGTCCTCATTCTTTTCCTGTCCCCATCCCGCAAGGTGTTGAGTCTGAGCAGCCAAAAAATAAGTTTTAGGATGTGGGACTGCAAGGCCTCCCTTATCCTTTCTGTACTGAAGGGTGGCTAGGCTAATCCTGGCTGCCTTCTTCTTCCATATCAGGCCTCTCATCAATGTTTCAATTTGTTTGAACCATTTATTCGTGATCCACATAGGGGAATTGTGGAAGACGTACAGGAGCTGTGGTGCCCATATCATTTTAATTAGGTTTGCCCGTCCTACCACCGATATTGGAAGTTTGCACCAACTGTTGCATTTCTCCTTCTGTCTGGCCAATAGTGGGCCCAGATTTAGCTGAAGATACTCCGCCGGATCTGGAGATACCACCACTCATAAATATTTAAAACTGTTACTTATAACAATCTGCTCTGCTCCAGGTGAAAGTGGTCCCTCCATTTTGTCCATAGGCATCAGGATTGACTTTGACCAGTTAATGGCAAACCCTGAGAAGCAACCGAACTTCCCAATGATCTGCATCACTGCCTGCAGCGATGCAGATGAGTCACCTAAATAAATTAGCGCATCGTCTGCATACATTGATATCTTATCTTCCCTCTGGCCCCTACGGAATTCCACCACCTCTGTGGAATTGCGAATAGAGATGGTCAGGGGCTCAGCCGCCAATGCAAACAACAATGGGGACAATGGGCACCCTTGCCGGGTACCTCTATAGAGCTTGAATGCAGATGAGAGATTGTTGTTGATACAGAGTCTGGCTCTGGGTTCAGAATACAGCACCTTCACCCATTCTATAAACCTATCTCCCATTCTGAATCTTGCCAAGGTCTCCAGGAGGTAGGGCCACTCCACACTGTCAAATGCTTTGGCAGCGTCCAGTGACAGAATGGCCCTACCTCCCGGGTTGTCCACCGGCATCTGTAAATTCAAATAAAGTCGCCGGATATTATTCCCCATGGAGCGAGATAGTATAAAGCCACATTGATCTCTTTGTATCAGCTTTCCTATCACCCGTGATAGCCTTAAGGCCAATACCTTGGCCAATAGCTTGACATCTGCATTTAGCAGGGATATTGGGCGGTAGGAGTCCAGCAACAGTTTGTCCTTTCCTGGCTTTAATATAACTATAATTATGGCTTCCTGCATGCTCTCTGGTAGAATACCTGTTAGGCCGCATACACACGATCAAATTTATCTGCTGGAAATGGTCCGACGGACCATTTCAGCAGACAAATTCGATCGTGTGTACAGGCGGACAGACAGGTTTTTCCAGCAGACAAATTTTAAAGCATGCTTTAAAATCTGTCTGCTGGGAACCCGTCTGTCCGACATGTCCAGCGAACATATCTGACGTGGCGGCTTCAACGTCACCGCCACGTCACCGCGCTGTCTGCCGGCGAGGACTTTGGTTTGATCGTGTGTACACGATCAAACCAATATATCCCTGCAGACAAATCCGATCAAAACGGTCTGTCAGACTGATTTGATCGGATTAATATAGTGGTGTGTACGCGGCCTTACAGTTACCTCCTGCAAAGTCTGTAGCAAGGGCGGCAGAAGCATCTCTTCATACTGAGAGTATACCTCTGCCGGTATGCCATCTGGTCCTGGAACTTATGTAGAGGAGCCTCGTGTAAGGCGTTCTTCAGCTCTAGCATGGTGATGGGCGAGTTCAACATTTCCCTATCTGCTTCAGACAGCTGTGGAAAGGTGCATGATTGCAAGAAATCAGCCATATCTGGTGGACTGTATCTAGCTTTAGAAGAGTATAGGTCCTCATAGAAGTTTTGGAAATCCTTCAGGATATCGGGCCCTGTGGTATGCAACTCCCCTGTATTCGCCTTTATTGCTGTAATATTTGAATATTATGGATATCTTTAAGAAATATCTTTCTTCTTGCCACTCTTCTATAAAGGCCAGTATACGACTGATTGTTGTCCTATGGACAGAGTCTCCCACCTCAGCTGCAGATCTCTGCAGTTCATCCAGAGTGATCATGGGCCTCTTGGTTTAGAGGGACGGCCAGGTCTTCGTAGATTTGCAGTGGTCTGACACGCCTTCCATTTCAATATTATCGCGTGCTTCTTGGGATGTTTAAAGCTTGGGAAATCTTTTTGTATCTAAATCTGGCTTTAAACTTCTCCACAACAGTATCTCGGACCTGCCTGGTGTGTTCCTTGTTCTTCATGATGCTCTCTGTGCTTTAAACGGACCTCTGAGACTATCACAGTGCAGGTGCATTTATACGGAGACTTGATTACACACAGGTGGATTCTATTTATCATCATTAGTCATTTAGGTCAACATTGGATCATTCAGAGATCCTCACTGAACTTCTGGAGAGAGTTTGCTGCACTGATAGTAAAGGGGCTGAATAATTTTGCACGCCCAATTTTTCAGTTTTTTATTTGTTAACAAAGTTTGAAATATCCAATAAATTTCGTTCCACTTCATGATTGTGTCCCACTTGTTGTTGATTCTTCACAAAAAATTACAGTTTTATATCTTTATGTTTGAAGCCTGAAATGTGGCAAAAGGTCGCAAAGTTCAAGGGGGCCGAATACTTTCGCAAGGCACTGTATATAGACGACCTTATAATACTTTGGGATGGTACAGCTGAAGACCTTCAACTATTCCTGTCCGAATTGAATAACAACAGATTTTGGCCTTTCATTCACTGGGAAATACAATCTGGAATGTGTTGAGTACTAAGATCTGGAAATCTATAAAAGTGGAACACCATTGCACACCAGGACTTTCTTTAAGGGTACAGACAGGAACGTATATATCCCCATCTCAAGCTGCCATCACCCAAGATGGAAGACGAATATCCCCAAGGGCCAAATACTGAGGCTAAGGAGAAATTGTGACTCAAATGAAGACTTCCAAAAACAAGCTGATACGATTATCAACAGGTTTGAAGAAAAAGGGTACCCGTCAGAAGGCCTGGCCAAAATTAGAGCAGAAGTCACACAGATAGAACGGAAAAACTTGCTAGCACAGAAAAACAATACTAGCAACAACCAACGGAGTGTGGATTTTATTACGGGATACAACACCCAATATAAAGAATTTGAACGTATACTGAAGAAGTATTGGCCCATCCTAAAAAAGGACAACATTCCCCCAAAAGTTCTCCCAAGGAAACCCTCTTTCATATACAGAAAAGCACCATCACTGAGACATCACCTTGTACATAACATCATTAATCCACCGAAGAAAGTAGAAATCTGCCCTGAACTAAAAGGGTTTTATAAGTGTCAGAGATGTCTGGCCTGTAGAGTCAGCAAAAAGCAACCACGTAGAAAAATGGAATTTAAATCCAGAACGGATCACAAAGTGTATAAAATCAGGGACCTTATTACCTGCAATACAACCCATGTCACATGTGGTAGACTAGGCCATTGTGTATTCGTATACACGAACATATTAAGAACATTCGCAACGGAATCCCCAAACACAATTTATCCCGACACTTCAATGAGATTCATCAGAAAGATCCATCTGGACTCATATTTTACGGGATTGATATGGTGAAAGATAACTGGAGAGGGGGCAACAAGCAGACGGCTATATCACAAAATGAGACTAGCTGGATATACCGCCTAGGAAGCTTGATGCCACACTGCCTTAAAGTTGACATAGTCCTTAACTGCTTTTTGGCCAACCCATGAATCTTTACTGACAGCCTCTAATATTAGGTATAGTGGTAGGTGGGACACCCCTACTTCACACATATTTACATACTATATATGTATTTATATATATAATTTTTTCATTGGGGCCCCTGGCCCCAGGGCATACCCCCTCTATGTGAGAATATATCAGCCCTCTACAACTTATCTCTTATGAGTATTTCTCCTTGAACATCCAGCTTCCATAATATACAACCTACCCACTCTCATTCATTAGGGTGGTGGGGGATAGAGGGTATGGGCACTCCTCAACACCTTATTCAATGATTATATATATAGTTTATTTTCATTTTATATATATAGCATATTTTCTAACGGTCCGGACTCTGGGTTTGTTTCTGTCTTTGTATAAATGGGCCCATTTGAGGGCATGTGGGATCATCTATGAGGTGAAGTAGCCCACATTTATGGGTGGAACTCAACACATATTATTACTCTTAGATGGACCCAGATCCTAGTATTTATGTATATATGTTTAACTATAGTCTACATACAAACCCTACTCTTTCCTTTTTCCTGTAGTCAGCATTATCCCCATATTGCCATACTTATGGTATAACACACCTTAGGGAAGTGCTCCGAGTGTGTTATATATATATATGTATCTTACACATTATTCCTGTAGCACTTTATTTTATAATGCTGGTTTAAGATCCTAATAATATTTTGCAATATGTACCCCATGGTAAATTACACCCATTTGCGCATATCGATGGTGGTGATCACACGGGGATAATAACATTAAAATATCTTTTGGACATTATATTTTGTGCATTAATGTCGGGGCAATTATAGCATGTCCCAACGACAGGCGGAGTAGCATCATGCTGCGTTAATATTTAGCTCCAAGGGTTAATCCTCATCCCTATCCTACCCTCTAGCAATGAGGAAGGGGCGGACTAGTAACTATCTGGTCCATCGATTGGCTGATTACCATGGGGAGGGCGTTTCACGCAGCGCGGTGGATTCTCCATATATATCGGGTAATGACCAATGAGAAGTTACGACTTTGAAAACGACATCACGAAACGCGTGTCAGGCATAACTTGCACATTACGTAATTTCTGGGTCGGCGTCAGATGGACTGCAGCTGGAGCACAAGCTGCAACCACCCGGTGAGCTAACCAGTGCTTATGCACCCTTAGCTCGGTTTTATTATTTTATTCTGTTAGATACTTTTTGTTTTTTTATAATTCTGGCTCTTATTGTTGGTTATTAGCCACTCCACTGCGTGGAGAGCGGTATATGTTTTTTTCACTGCTGGCTATAATAAATTAGAATTTCTTGTTATACTACTACACCATTGGAGCAATTCTTTTTTCCTGATGGACCATTGGAATCTGCAGGCTTGTATATACATTGAACAAGAAAAGAACAAGAAAAAAATTGCGCAAATCTGAGTAAATAAACAATTGTGAGCAGCGTCTCAAAGGTGTTATACAACACCAAGAAATATACAGAAAAAATTGGAGTCGCGCTACAAAATGACATGCGGTGTATCACTAAAATGAATAAAATGGTGTCATTAGCACCAAATGTGCAGAAATATCACATAAAAAAACATTTAGTGAGCACAATAATAGTGAACAGTGAGCATAAATTAATAGAAGTCCATGTGGTGATCATACAGTCCATCAAGGAAGATTCTTAAATAAACAAAAGGTTCCCAGTGTAGATAAATCCACGGACAGGTGTGAGTAATGACAAACAAAGACCTCCACCGCACAGAAAACACTGACCCTTACCAGAGTCTCTGATCTCACTGAGATCAATAACAGCAAATATTAGTATCCACAATCAGCAAGGAGCAAAGGGAACATCCATTCATTTCAGCCAGTTGATGTATTCAGCTCAAAACGATCATGTGTCAACCAGTGGTCCCATATAGAAAATCAAAAGAGATCCACATAGTGTAAAACCATACATTTATTGGATTAAAAAAAAAAAATGATTGTGCGCACTTACATCAATCCAAATTAAAACAGCATGTAAAACAAGTAAGCCGGCCGGCGTATGGAGCGTGTACCCGTCTTCCGGGTCCTCACACGTGATGCGGTGACGTCAGAGCGTCGCCTCCCGACGTTTCGTCTCAATAGGGACTGTGATCCATTGGAGTGGATCACAGGGAACCCTCTAAGGACATCATTGGAGCTGTGGCTGGGAACTTATACTACATGCTCGTGACCCCTGTCGGGGAGCTGCGTCTGGTGAGTAGGGACCCATGAGGGGAGCACCGGGACCACCGCGTATTGTGTATATGAGCACATCTCCCACCGCAAGCAATCCTATTTAAATCCTGTGGCCTGGATCCACTAGAATACCTAGAGACTTTTGCATATGGTTCTCCTTTGTGCATATTCCTCCATATCGTTTTGGACTATACTTATATACTTATATTAATTGCCACTTAATTTGGAAACTAGATCTTACAATATACACACACAGGTTGAACCTGATAATATTTTTGCACAGGTGTATTTGATTACACTTTGACCTAATAGTGGTATTTATTGTTTGATATGTATATTGATCGCACTGATTTTGGTTATTACTAACCTCACTGGTCGAACTTTATTTGCACTTATTTCTTTATTTGTGAAGGGGTACTTAAGTTAATCACCACTGGGTTTTTTGCTAAGGAAACAAAAACATTTTTTTCCCCTCTTCACTGATGTACACTGATGGGGTTTCACTGATAGGCTGCACTGATGAGCACTAATAGGTGGTACTAATGGGCTTGGATAGACGGCACTGAAGGGCACTGAGAGGTGGTACTGATGGGCACTGATTGACAGCACTGGTGGGCACCAGTGGGACAGTTATCCCTGTAACAGAAACTGGTTATCGGCTTTCTTCTTTTCTCCTCATGCTGTCAGCATGAGAAGAAAAAAGCTGATAACCGGCTTGTGTTTACTGTGATCAGCTGTCATTGGCTGACAGCTGATCTCGTGGTAAAGGGCCACTGTAATTGGCTCTTTGTACCAATCTGTGATCAGCCGTGTCCGAAAGAACTTGGCGATCACTTAGCGTGCCGCAAGGGGTGCGCGAGGAGCGTGATCACAGGAGGACGTCTATGGATGCCGTCCCGGCACTGGAAGCCTACGTTGTAACCGTCTTTTGGCTATAACACAGGTGGAAAGTGGTTGTAAACCTCTACAATGGAAATTGTACAGAGCATGTCCTACTATAGTGTACTGACGTCAATACAAATACTGCCTTCTCTGACATTCCTCTACTGCCTGCATGACTCACTTCTGACAGGTCATGCCCACTCGACAAAAACTCAGGAGATCCCCACTCCCTCCAGCTCACAGCAGGTGATTGACAGCATCAGCTATGAATGTTTTCCTATGAGAATATGTGGAGGGGGGTTTGTCCTTTCCCTCAACTCAGGTCTCAGATTACACTCAGCTCTCTGCTCTTTGCTGTGCAGTGTGTCCTCAGATCCCTGCCGCCTGCCTACTGGAGTTGAGAAATAGCCATTAATCTGTGTGTTTTGAAAGGCTGTAGAGAGGGCTGCAGATAAACAGGTACAACCTATGTACAACCTATGTAGGAGGCTTTGTTTCATTTCTGTGTATCACCTGAGGCAAGTCACTTAAAGTCCACTTTTCAACTTGTACCTACAGGTAAGCCTATAATAAGGCTTACCTTGAGGTACAGTGAATGCACACAGCATGCAGCCAATGACCTCACAGATGCATACGCTTTGAAGGGATGGCATACCCCTGCTGTACCTTTAGAGCATTGTGCCAGAGCTCCTGCGTGCATGTTCAGGAATGATGTCATCAAGGCCCCGGCCATTTATACTGTAGAGCCGGAGTCCCTAAACCTGGAAAGGAAGACCAGGTGAAAATGGAAGTACTCAGAGTCAGCTTTTCTCCCAATTGGACTTGGTAAATCCCTAGCAATGTTATGATTCCAGTTTGTTGGACTACAGAACACCTCTCCTCTCCTCACATTGGAAGAATCGACACCTCAGCACACTGCTGGGGATTCCAACACAGCAGAAGCACTGTGTTGTCAGTTTAAACAGGATGTTAGGAGCCCACTGGCAGATCAGCAGGTATTTTTCTGTTTTCATATTTGCAACAAGACAAACATGGGGAAAGGTGCACATATTGCAGAGATGTACTGAATATTTTCTCCCCTTTTCTGTCCAGACACTTACAGTACTATAATTAATTTCTCCCCTTCTTTTCTTTTTTTTTTTTCATTTAAATTTAAGTTTATTATAATAAAATAAAGAGCATACAGAGTAATAAACGTAATACAATAAATGCATCAGGAAACATCGTGTTGACAATTATAGTAGTAAACAATAGATTACATTTCTTAACTAGATTTCCCCTTCTCCCCCCCCCCCCCCCCCCCCAATGTCCCAACTATATACCTGGTAAGTTTAACATGGGAGTGTAAACGTGTATAATCAGGAGGGATGGGAATCAGTAGAGGTAGCGACAACATTTTAGGGCTAAGATTCCCTGTTTACTAAGCAATCTATAAAACTTTTATTAAAAGCTGAGATCATAAAACTAAAATATATGTAAGGAATAAATCATACTGAACCGTGGATAGGATAGGTTTCCGGGGACATCCCCTCCCCCCGACACCCCTACCGGGAGCAATCTGTGTCGAGGAGGGGGGGCAGCCCCCCCTGATGACAAAAAAATTGGATCCAAATGTTGTCCAGAGAAACATCTCTCAATCAACTCTTAACCTCCCTGGCGGTATGATTCTTTAAGATTTTAGGTGCTAAAAGCGGTACCATTATTTGCAAGGGAATTTGGCGTTTTATACTGTAGGCTTGTAATTCTTAGGAATAACTCACTTAAATCTATTCAAACAAGAGTCTAATAGGCATCCCGGGTATGATTTTTTTTTTTTTTTTTAATTAAAAATTATAATATAATAAATAATTATAAAAAATGATCACAAATGATAATATAATTATAGTAAAAATTATTCAATAATGTAATCAAATCAAAATCACTGAAATTTGCTCAGTTGCAGAATTTTTGCTGTCATTTTTTTTTTTTTTTTATGACGAATTTCCCCATAAATCGCTATCGCTAAATTCTGCAAGTGATTCTGATTTATTATCGCTGTTTTTTAGCTGCTCTAAAACAATTTTTGCCATAAAGGGACACTTTTGGTTGCTATGGGCAATCTACAGTTTGCAGGGAGAAAGAAAAGTTTTTATTATACAAAATGACATGTAGTGTACAGGGCAGACCACTAGGGACATGGGGGGTGTGTATTTTTTACATACAGTACTGTAATCTATAAGATTACAGTGTACTGTATGTATAGTGTTTGTTTACTTTTTTAAATTTGGCGCCGTTCCCCCCCCTACGTCGCGACGCTCGCAGGGAAGGGAATCGGCGGAACACACAGCATCAGGCGGACATCCGCCCGCCGTGTACTGCGGGGATTCATCGCTGGATCGCAGAGAAAAGGTAAGTAAACTTTTTCTGCATCCAGCGAGGTAAGCGCGTGTGTGGCACGGGGTTACCGATATTAGCTTAAAAATCTCACCCCGTGCCACACACGTGAAGACCGCCAGGGAGGCTAGTCTGACCGGCGATCCAGCGGGAAACCCCCGCCGGATCGCCAGGAATTTTTGGGGGAAAAAAAAATGCACCCCGAGCGTGACTCGGGGTTACCGCTTCTGGCACTGAATGTTAACCCCGAGTCACGCTCGGGAATACCGCCAGGGAGGTTAACTTATAAACCTAAAAGGAGACAAGGAATTTAATACATACATCCAGTTAAACTAAATCAGCACTACCTGAGACCAGTGGAGAATATGATATGTAATGAATATCTCCTGTTCAAGAGACAGAATAAAAATAAAAAAAAAGAGAGGGGGAGAAGGAGGAAAGAGGAAGGAGAGGAAAGGCAAAGGGAGGGTGGGCCTATCTGCCATAGGATTACATCAGTCTGAGTCCAGAGCCAAAACTAAACTTACATGTTGTGGAAGATTCCCATGTAAATCAACCAAGGTTCCCAAATTTCAGTGAACTGGTTAGAGGTATCTAACATAGAGTTAATTCTTTTTTCTTGTTCCATAATCCATGTAACCTTTCTCTTCATGTGTAAAATGGAAACCGACGGCTTCTTCCATGCAGCCGCTAAAGTGATTCTGGCGCCAGTCAGTATAAATAGGATCAGCTGTCTAATGGCCTTGGAGCTCTGTGGTATTAGTCCATTCAATAAGGCTATTGCAGGAGATTGATGGAGGTTACAACCGGTAACTCTCCTGATAATCTGGAATACCCTGTTCCAGAATCCCCGTATCCTAGGGCACTCCCACCAAGTATGGATCATGGTGCCTATTCCTTGACAACCTCTAAAGCATAGTGGTGAGGATGACGGATACATGGTGGCCAATTTAAATGGGACCAAGTACCATCTAGTGAAAATTTTTATATTAGCTTCAATGAGGGATGGACTCTTAAAACCCTTAAGAGATCTAGAGTAGTTTTTTTGCCAGTCCACCAAGTCCCAGTCCTCTTGAAGCTCTCTTTCCCAAGCTAGCATATGAGGTAATTTTATGTTATTTGATGCAAGAGATTTGTAGATGATAGAGATATTACCTTTTCTATTCTGAGCTTGTTCGCATTTGTGTTCATATGGGGTCAAAAGGCCAGAAATTGTTTTATCGTTCCAAAGTTTCTGAGCAAAGGTATGTATTTGGTGTAATCTGGATCTTTCAGAGGGGGGGCAAAGGTTGTCTATAAGGAATTGCTCAGGAAGAGGACCTGTATGTTGAAATGAACGTCCAATGCGGTACACCCCCCTATCAAGCCACCATTTGAAGGAGTCCACTTCCGTTTTGGGGCAGAAAGATGGGTCGAGAAAGATACTTGACAAAGGTTTGCCTCTAGAAATTAAGAGTGGATTGCTTTTAAGTGAATCCCATAATACCAATGCTTGTGATAGGGTGGGGGATAGTATAGGGGGTCTACTTTTAGGAGTGCGCCACATGAGTTCTTCCATTGTGGACAATGGGGAAGCCTGTTCTTCTATTTCTATCCAATCTGGGCGATCATTTTTAAGGTAAACCTCCGATAATTGCGCTAACCTCGCGGATTGATAATACTATAACAAGTTTGGCACTCCTAGACCTCCCTGTTCAGGTAAGTTAAACAGACTACGAGAGGGAAGACGGGGTCCCTTTTTGTTCCAGATAAACTTGGTGATTTTACCTTGAAAGGATTTTAGATGGCTTTTTATTATCGGGATCGGAAGGGATCGAAAAAGATATAGGAGTTTCGGGAGGAGAGTCATCTTGGTAGAATTAATTCTGCCGATCCAGCCTATTTTCTGCGCTCCCCATTCGGTAAGGTCCTTCTCAAGTTTCCTATACATAGGAGGGTAATTGGCTAAGTATAAATTCTGGAAATTTGGGGTCAGGTTGATACCTAAATAGTTAGTAGACGTAGAGTCCCATTTGAAAGTATATTTGTTTCTCAAGAGGGACACTGTGGGTTCTGAAAGAGAAATATTAAGGGCCCTAGATTTAGGCATGTTTACCGTGAGACCCGAGACTTTAGAGAACTCGTCTAGCAGGGAGAAAATTTCCGTTCTTTTTTATTACAATGAACTCCCCTGATATTCGAGTTATCTCGGATGGCTATGGCCAGAGATTCAATAACAATAGCGAATATCAGAGGAGATAAAGGGCAGCCCTGTCTTGTGCCTCTTTGGATATTTATAGATTCCGAGAATATGCCTTGTAACCGGATTTTAGCTTCAGGGAAGGAATAGAGAGCGGAGATGATTCCTAAAAATTTAGAACCAAACCCCCAACGATTCAAAACAGAAAACAAAAATGGCCAAGATACTGAATCAAAGGCTTTCTGGAGATCAAGTGAGAGAAGCATACCTCTTGGTCTAGTGCTTCCAGACCACCCCGAGTACATTAAAGAGATAAGATCAATAGCTCTCCTGATCTGGTCCGGGCCTTGTCTCCCTGTGATAAAACCTACTTGATCTTTGGATATGTATTGACCTAAGAAGGCAGACATCCTATTAGCTATTATTTTAGTAAGTATTTTTAGGTCATTATTAATGAGGGATATCGGTCTATAGTTCTCCACTAGGCTATGATCTTTATCGGGTTTCGGTATCAACGAAATATAGGCCAAATTAAGTTGTTTATCTATAGGGGAGCCCTCAGTCAAATGATTGTAAAATCGTGCTAGGTAGGGTGATAGAATGATAGGAAATGTTTTGTAATAAGACCCTGAGAATCCATCAGGGCCAGGAGCTGTGTTTAATTTTAAGTTTTTGATCACTGACATAACTTCCTCAGCTGAAATGGGTGCCTCCATCAACTCCTTGTGAACCTTTGTCAACCTGGGAAGATTCAGGCTGTTCAAATATTCACCTATTTTGTCCGAAGAAAAGTTACTATCCTTAGCGTAGAGCTTGGAATAGAAGTCGTGGAAGGCCCCCATCGCCCGCCGAGGATTTAGGGTAAGGGTACCATCTGCCATTTTTATCTTAGGGATGGTTCTCGATTTAAATCTGGGAGATAGTTTGCGTGCTAGCATTGGACCTATTTTATCCTTTAAATGTTAGAACCTGGCACCTGTCCATTTTAGATCATTTTCTGATTTTGCTGTCAGAGCTAGGTTTAAGGCCGATCTAGCAGCGTCAAGATCGTGGGTGGGAACACTGAGGGGGTCTAATTTATGTTTTCTACGTAACTCTAAATAGGTCTCTTCCAATTTCTCTATGGTCAATTTCTTTTGTCTTCTAAGTTTGGCTGCAATTTGTATTATTTTTCCCCTAACTGTAGCTTTATGGGCAGCCCATAAGGTTTCGGGGGATATATCTTTAGTATCGTTAATTTCAAAATATTCCTTTATGGATTGTTAAATTTCTGCCATGAGAGTGGGATCTTTTAAGATCGACTGGTTAAGTGTCCAGTGAGACATTTTATGAGTTGTGTCCTCTTTTCTCAAGGTTAATAGAACCATGGAGTGGTCTGACCAAGGGACATCCTTTATAGTGGATTTAGAGGCTGCTGGGACATGATGGTTGGATATTAATATATGGTCTATGCGGGAGTACGATATGTGAGGATTAGAATAGTGAGTGTAATCTTTAGTTTTCGGATTTAATTCTCTCCAAATATCGGTCAATCGGGATTGATGAAGCATGCGAGCTACTTGTGTGCTAATTTTGGTTGGCCTTATGAGTTTATTATTATTTGGTTTGGATTTATCTAAACCCGAATCGAAAGCCAGGTTGGAGTCTCCTCCCATAATAATGATGCCCTCCATAAGAGGATGGAGGACTTCAAGCATCTGAGAGAAAAACTTCTTCTGTCCCCTATTGGGGGCGTAATAGGAGACAAACGTGTATACAGTAGCTTCTCGTCTAGAGTTCCTTTTACCAAAATAAATCTGCCTTCCGGGTCTCCATATTCCTTTAGTAAATTAAAATTACAAAATTTGGATAACAAGATAGCCACTCCTTTCGTCTTGTTTTCCGCGTTGGATAAGTAGAATACTGGGAAGTGGGAGTGTAGGAATGAGGGGGAGTACCGCCTTGGGAAGTGTGTCTCCTGCAGGAGCACTATATCTACATGAAGCGCCTTGTATGCCTGGAGGGGTTTTCGTCTTTTAATAGGAGAGTTCAACCCCTGGGTGTTGTGTGTCACAACACGCAGGGGTTTAGTAGTGTTATTTGAGCCAGCCATGGGTCGTAAAGAGTGTTATGGACAGATCATGTCTTGAAGACTGAGTCCATAGCTCAGAAGACACCTGTGATGGCAGGTAGGCCGGGAGGGAGGGTGGGAAGGTAAAGGGGGAAAAGAAGGGGAGAATAGATACATGGAAATAAAGGCAAAAATGGTAACAACAAAGCAAGATGTAGTATTGCAAAAGGTCAAACCATGACCCAAATTGAAGGAAGGGAAGTTTGCTCCTTCCTTCAATCAAACAGAATTTATTAGAGTAGTCCATTTAGAGGACTAACTTCCTACTTGTCAGGGCGACAAAGTGTCGCTCCAAGAAGTAGGTTGAGGCTCAGGGCCTCACCGCCGACTGTCAGCGACAATCAAAAAGTTCATGAATTAAATTTTGAAAAACAAAGGGTTGATCCCCCAAAAATAACAATTGAAGAGATGGTACCTTCCCCCCCCCCCAAAAAAAAAAAAAAAGAAGATATATATATATTTTTTAATACCATAGGAAAAAATAAAAATTGTAGAACCATATGGGTAAGTAGATATTGAAAAAACACAAGAATAAATAAATAAATTATATAAGTGAGCCAGTAAATATTAACTCTTACTCTACCAGAAATCCTTATAAGTAATTTGATCAAGAATTGAGAAACAATTCATATTAAAAGAAGGCCTATTGGGGAGAAAAAAAAAAAAAAAGAACACAACAACTTATATGAATGGGGGATGGACACCACCGGAGCTAAGATTAAATCATTTCAGTTGATGTTTAGTAGAGTTATTTCAGACTTTCCTGTGTTTGACTCTATTCCAGGGATTTGAGGTTGAACTATTGGGTGTATTTCTTTTAGCTGAGGTTTGTTGCGGTGGTAAAGTGTCCATGGCTGGTTCATGTGAAATAATTTTCAGGTCTAGTAATAGTCTTTCACCTTCTTGAAAGTTGTGTACTACGTGGAGTCTGCCGTTATAGTTGAATTTTAAGGCGAATGGGAAGGCCCATTTGTATTTAATGTCTTTTTTCATGAGGGCAGAAAGTAGTGGTTTCATCGCTCTCCTCTTCTGAATGGTGTAGGGAGATATGTCTGAAAATATTTGAATCGTTGCACCTTGATATTGAAGGTTTTCTTGTTGTCGAGATTTTTTCATCACCTCGTCTTTGGTGGAGTAATAGTGAGGCTTTACTATCACATCTCTCGGTAAGCCGTCTTTTCTTGGTGGGCCTAGGGATCTATGTGCTCTGTCTAATTCCATTTTGTGAATAGGCATGGATGGGATCAGGATTTTTATGATGTCCTGTATAGCTGAGTGTACATCTGTGATGGACTCAGGTAGCCCCCTGAGCCTGAAATTATCCCTCCTTGATCTGTTCTCCAAATCATCTATTCTGGCCTGGGCCACCTCCAGTTGTTCTTGCAGGTGTTGTATGTGGTCAGTATTTTGTTCGATTCTAGAGACATTAATATCCAGTTTCCGTTCTATGGATTCGATCCTGTTTCCAAGACTTTGGAAGTCGGCTCTGATGTCCTTAGTGATTTTTTCAGCGTTCTGGGCGAGGCCCCTATCTAGCATTTCCGATATCCTGTTGAATAAGTCAGTAACATTGAAGGGGGCTTCAGGGGAGCGTTCAGTATTAGAATGGATGTAGATAGGGTTTTGAGAAGGGGCCTCAGAAGGGGTTAATTGACCCGACATTGTGGATATTATTCCTTCTTTAACAACAGACGAGTATAGCGCTGTATGTGATATAGAGTCTGATGAAGGGGGTGGTGAGATGGCTAACAGGTGAGATGAGATTTGTTTGACAGACATAGAATTTTCGGTAATTTCCAGTGTATGTGTCTGGAGTTTGGAGTCCATGTTTTTAAGAGATTCCTTGACGGCTAAAGTTTTAATAGTATTCTTGTTCTTCTTGTTTCGCTTTCCCTTCATGTATTGAATGTGTAGCAGAATATTTGCACCCACATGAGTCAAAGCTAAGTGAATATTAGGGTCGTCAGATTTATTAAGTATCCTGAATCAACCATTGGGAGGAGCATGATATTTTAGTGCTCAGTTCATACCTGGGTACCAGGGCTTGTAGTCAAACTGTGAAAACTGACAAAATCTGTTATAGGTGGAGTCCCTGTTTAATATAATAAGTGGGTGTCATTACTGTAGATGGGGGGGGGATCTAAGATCTTCAAAAAAAAATTGTCATCAGACACCCGACGGTGAGTGGTGGGTCTTCCCTAAGTCGCCACCTTAAAAGTATCCCTGAAATGAATTATAGTAAATGACTTGCGATTATTGCAGATTAAGTAAGATATTGTTGAATGAAAGTTTTCCTCTTAAGGTTGCAGCCTTAAAATTATCTGGTGTATATTTCTTCAGGTGGTAGACTTAATCTGAGAGGCTGTAATGTACTCTGACAGGGGGGAGGGGATATGGACTGAGGGTCTTGAGGAGCGATGCTGAGGTAACCACTAGTCCCCTGTCTCTGTGTATTGTATCCACTCAGATTGAATTGCTGGGGAGGCCTCAGACAAGGAATGAATCCTGTTGTGTAAAGTCTATTGATGAAAGATAAAATATCAGATGATATTAATCCTTTATGCTGTCACCTTAATCTAGCCAGGTGTGAGGGCTAGTCAGGGGTTCTCAGTGTGAAAGAGTGTCCTGAGGAGATTTGACAGAGACTAGTGGTATCCCCCCTGGTAGGGATCTGCAGTATGTGGTTATCTCCAGTGGAAATTACCTCACATATGATCTGCTGTATTTGCAGATACCCCAGAGTATTTTTCCCCTTTTCTTTTTCTTTTTTTTTTTCTTTCCCCTTCTTCCTCTCCCCTCTTAGGTTAGTTATTAAATAGTACTGTCTAGGTCACTTGCTGTGCTGACAGGGTGAGACAGAAATGACAATGGGGTTTGAGAGCAGGTATAGAGAGGGAGGGGGGAGGAGGCTGCTAGAGGGCTGAGAGTGTAGCAAAATGGATGCAGCTCACCTCCACAGTTATGGCTCAGTCCATACAGTGCGCTCTGGATGGTCCCACGAACCCCTCCGCTTCCTCTGCTGGTGTTGATGGGTCGCCTTAGGAGGAATTCTCCCCTTCTTTTCTTATGCTCCATTCGCACCTTCACACCTAAATGTTTTGTATCTCAAAGCATCAAAATGCTCAAAATAAAAAAAATCGCATGATTTTCTATTGTACCTGGTCACACCTGAGCATAGTGTCACTTAAAGCGGTGTTTCATCCACATTGTGATCTTTGCGCCTTCTTATGGCTTTAGAAATCCACATTGGCCTTTTTTTTCTGTAGTCTGATTACCTTATTTCTACAGGGTAATTGCTTCTCTTCCAGTGTACTTTGCCGCAGCGAGGTCCATCATTTCCGTATCATTTTCAACCCAGGATGTCAATGGGCATACTGCGCTGGCAGCATTGCGTTATTTCCAAACAGGCGCAGTAATTGATGATGCATACATTGAGGGACACTATTTTTTATTTTATTTGTAATAAAGGACTTGTCAAAAACGTTGTTCCTTACTTTATGACACTTTGTGCCTGATACCCATTCTCATAGGGGGGGGGGGGGCTTTCAGATTCTGATAAGCCCCCCATCCACAGACCCTGACAACCACAGTCCAGGGTTGTCCGGAAGAGACCCTTGTCCCCATCAACATGGTGCAAGGTGCTTTGGAGTCGCCACAAAGCACCCTCCCCATGTTGAGGGCAAGTGACCTGGTATGGTTCAGGAGGGGGAGGCGTCCGCTCCCTCCCCCCTCTTTCCTGCTCGGATAAGGGTTGGCATGGATTTTGGGGAGTTCCAACTGCACTGTATCATATATTCTGTACACTACACTGTATTATATACTGTATTCTCTGCACTGCACTGTATTATATATTCTCAACACTACACTGTAGTGCAGGCCCGGAGTGGCTAATCGGGAGAACCGGGATAAATCCCGGTGGGCTGGTCGGGTTGCGGGCCGGTGGCGTAGCCAGTATGTGTGACCATCGATTTAATCAATGTAATTTTAATTTCTGTGACCCCCGTCCGGCCGCCATATTTAGGTTCAGGCCGGCCCCTGGTGCCCTGTGATTGGGTACAGTGGACATGTGCGGCGGGCGGGGCTGGCCTGACCTATTCTCAATCGTGGGGGAGCAGGGCTGGCCTGGCCTATCCTCATCCTCGGGGAGCGTGGCTGGCCTGGCCTATCCTGCGAGCTGTGGACGCTTGCTGTCTCTTCCTCCTCCTCTCTGAGTGGATCCGTCATGTCCCCGTTGGGGCGGCCAGGCAGTGTAACAGGCAGCGGCGCAGACCGCAGAGGCAGAGCAGGAAGAAAAAAAGGTGAGAGATTCCCTTGTAAGTTTTGCTGCTGACAGGGGGGGGGGGGGGGGGGAGTACGTATTTGTCTGGGGAGAGGGAGAAGCCAGAAAGTCTTTGTACTGTAACACGTAGTGCATTGTGTATTGGTCAGTGTGTGTGTGTGTGTATTGGTCTGTGTGTGTGTGCATTGCGTATTGATCAGTGTGTGTGTGTATTGTGTATTGGTCAGTGAGTGTGTGTGTGTGTGTTTGCATTGCGTATTGATCAGTGTCTGTGTGCATTGGTCAGTGCGTGTGCATTGCGTATTGATCAGTGTGTGTATTGCGTATTGATCAGTGTGTGTGTGTGCATTGCGTATTGATCAGTGTGTGTGTGTATTGCGTATTGATCAGTGTGTGTGTGTATTGTGTATTGGTCAGTGTGTGTGTGTGTGTGTTTGCATTGCGTATTGATCAGTGTCTGTGTGCATTGGTCAGTGCGTGTGCATTGCGTATTGATCAGTGTGTGTGTGTATTGTGTGTGTGCATTGCGTATTGATCAGTGTGTGTGTGTGTGTGTATTGCGTATTGATCAGTGTGTGTGTGTGTGTGTGTATTGTGTATTGGTCAGTGTGTGTGTGTTTGCATTGCGTATTGATCAGTGTCTGTGTGTATTGGTCAGTGCGTGTGTGTGTGCATTGCGTATTGATCAGTGTATTGTGTATTGGTCAGTGTGTATTGCGTATTGATCAGTGTGTGTGTGTATTGTGTATTGATCAGTGTGTGTGTGTGTGCATTGCGTATTGATCAGTGTGTGTGTGTGCGCATTGCGTATTGATCAGTGTGTGTGTGTGTGTGTATTTATCAGTGTGTGTGCATTGCGTATTGATCAGTGTGTGTGTGCGCATTGCGTATTGATCACTGTGTGTGTGTGTGCATTGTGTATTGGTCAGTGTGTGTGTGTGTTTGCATTGCGTATTGATCAGTGTCTGTGTGTATTGGTCAGTGCGTGTGTGTGTGCATTGCGTATTGATCAGTGTGTGTGTGTATTGTGTATTGGTCAGTGTGTGTGTGCATTGCGTATTGATCAGTGTGTGTGTGTGTGTGCGCATTGCGTATTGATCAGTGTATGTGTGTATTGTGTATTGATCAGTGTGTGTGCATTGCGTATTGATCAGTGTGTGTGTGTGCGCATTGCGTATTGATCACTGTGTGTGTGTGTGCATTGTGTATTGGTCAGTGTGTGTGTGTGTGTGTGCATTGCGTATTGATCAGTGTGTGTGTGTATTGGTCAGTGTGTGTGTGTATTGTGTATTGGTCAGTGTGTGTGTGTATTGCATATTGATCAGTGTGTGTGTGTGTGTATTGGTCAGTGTGTGTGTGCGCATTGCGTATTGATCAGTGTGTGTGTGTGTGTGTGTGTATTGGTCAGTGTGTGTGTGTGTATTGGTCAGTGTGTGTGTGTGTGCATTGTGTATTGGTCAGTGTGTGTGTGTGTATTGTGTATTGGTTAGTGTGTGTGTGTATTGGTCAGTGTGTGTGTGCATTGCGTATTGATCAGTGTGTGTGTGTATTGTGTATTGATCAGTGTGTGTGTGTGTGTGCATTGCGTATTGATCAGTGTGTGTGTGTGCGCATTGCGTATTGATCAGTGTGTGTGTGTGTATTGATCAGTGTGTGTGCATTGCGTATTGATCAGTGTGTGTGTGCGCATTGCGTATTGATCAGTGTGTGTGTGTGTGTGTGTATTGGTCAGTGTGTGTGTGTGTGTATTGGTCAGTGTGTGTGTGTGTGTGCATTGTGTATTGGTCAGTGTGTATTGTGTATTGGTTAGTGTGTGTGTGCGTATTGATCAGTGTGTGTGTGTATTCTGTATTGATCAGTGTGTGTGTGTGTGCATTGCGTATTGATCAGTGTGTGTGTGTGCGCATTGCGTATTGATCAGTGTGTGTGTGTGTATTGATCAGTGTGTGTGCATTGCGTATTGATCAGTGTGTGTGTGTGTGTGTGTGTGCGCATTGCGTATTGATCACTGTGTGTGTGTGTGCATTGTGTATTGGTCAGTGTGTGTGTGTGTTTGCATTGCGTATTGATCAGTGTCTGTGTGTATTGGTCAGTGCGTGTGTGTGTGCATTGCGTATTGATCAGTGTGTGTGTGTATTGTGTATTGGTCAGTGTGTGTGTGCATTGCGTATTGATCAGTGTGTGTGTGTGTGTGCACATTGCGTATTGATCAGTGTATGTGTGTATTGTGTATTGATCAGTGTGTGTGCATTGCGTATTGATCAGTGTGTGTGTGTGTGTGCGCATTGCGTATTGATCACTGTGTGTGTGTGCATTGTGTATTGGTCAGTGTGTGTTTGCATTGCGTATTGATCAGTGTCTGTGTGTATTGGTCAGTGCGTGAGTGTGTGTGCATTGCGTATTGATCAGTGTGTGTGTGTATTGTGTATTGGTCAGTGTGTGTGTGGGTGTGTGTGCATTGCGTATTGATCAGTGTGTGTGTGGGTGTGTGTGCATTGCGTTTTGATCAGTGTGTGTGTGTATTGGTCGGTGTGTGTGTGTGCATTGTGTATTGGTCAGTGTGTGCATTGTGTATTGGTCAGTGTGTGTATTGGTCAGTGTGTGTGTGTGTATTGCGTATTGATCAGTGTGTGTGTGTATTGGTCAGTGTGTGTGTGTATTGTGTATTGGTCAGTGTGTGTGTGTGTGTATTGCATATTGATCAGTGTGTGTGTGTGTGCATTGTGTATTGGTCAGTGTGTGTGTGTGTGTATTGGTCAGTGTGTGTGTGCGCATTGCATATTGATCAGTGTGTGTGTGTGTGTGTATTGGTCAGTGTGTGTGTGTGTATTGGTCAGTGTGTGGGTGTGCATTGTGTATTGGTCAGTGTGTGTGTGTGCATTGTGTATTGGTCAGTGTGTGTGTGCATTGTGTATTGGTCAGTGTGTGTGTGTGTGTATTGTGTATTGGTCAGTGTGTGTGTGTGCATTGTGTATTGGTCAGTGTGTGTGTGTGTGTGTGTGTGCATTGTGTATTGGTCAGTGTGTGTGTGTGTATTGTGTATTGGTCAGTGTGTGTGTGTATTGGTCAGTGTGTGTGTGTGTGTGTGCATTGTGTATTGGTCAGTGTGTGTGTGTATTGTGTATTGGTCAGTGTGTGTGTGTGTATTGTGTATTGGTCAGTGTGTGTGTGTGTGTATTGGTCAGTGTGTGTGTGTGTGCATTGTGTATTGGTCAGTGTGTGTGTGTATTGTGTATTGGTCAGTGTGTGTGTGTGTATTGTGTATTGGTCAGTGTGTGTGTGTGTGTATTGGTCAGTGTGTGTGTGTGTGCATTGTGTATTGGTCAGTGTGTGTGTATTGTGTATTGGTCAGTGTGTGTATTGTGTATTGGTCAGTGTGTGTGTGTGCATTGTGTATTGGTCAGTGTGTGTGTGTGCATTGTGTATTGGTCAGTGTGTGTGTGTATTGGTCAGTGTGTGTGTGTGTGTGCATTGTGTATTGGTCAGTGTGTGTGTGTATTGTGTATTGGTCAGTGTGTGTGTGTGTATTGTGTATTGGTCAGTGTGTGTGTGTGTGTATTGGTCAGTGTGTGTGTGTGCATTGTGTATTGGTCAGTGTGTGTGTATTGTGTATTGGTCAGTGTGTGTATTGTGTATTGGTCAGTGTGTGTGTGTGCATTGTGTATTGGTCAGTGTGTGTGTGTGCATTGTGTATTCAGTGTGTGTGTGTATTGCGTAGCGGTCTGTATGTGCAGGGCAATGCGGAGCAGTCTGTGTGAATACTAATTCTTAAAGCGGAGATTCACCCAAAAATCAACTTTCTACCACTAGATCCAGCATACTGCTGACATTTGCAGTATGCTGATTTTTTTTTTTTTTGTACTTATCGTTCTCGCGGTCTTTCTTTTCTGGCACAGAGCAGGGAATCCTGTGGGGAATAGGCGTTCCTAAAACAAGCGTAGTTGATTGACGGGCTTGGATAGCGCATCATGCCTTCCAAAAGTAGCCAAAGTGACATTCGGCTGTTTATGGCGCTATACGGCACCTGCGCCTGCCGTGTAGAGCTGAGTGCGCAGGCGCCGTAAACACCCGAGTGTCAAATGTCAGAAGTATGCTGGATCTAGTGGCAGAAAGTTGATTTTTGGGTGAACCTCCGCTTTAAAGAAAATAGATTTTGATACTGTCCTGTTATTTATTGTTCTAAGGGTCCTTTCAGACGTCCGCATCCAGTTACGGACTTTTAATGCATCCCTATGGGATCGCGTCTGTTAGCGGATGATGCATCCGCTAACGTCCGCAAAGATCCGCGTCCGTAAAGATCCGATTTTTCGTACGGAAGAAAACACTATTTTTCTTCCATCTGGCGGATCGGATCGGATGAATACAGACAGACGGTCCGTATTCATCCGATTCCCCATAGGGGAGAGTGGAGGAAAGACAGGGCGGTCTCTGCACAGTGTGCGGGGACCGCCCTGTCCGCCGACAGCTCAGCGGGGATTTACGGATGATCCCCGCTGAGCCACGGACACACACGGGGCGGACCAAAAAACAGTCCGCTCCGTGAGAAAGGACCCTTAGAAATCTTCACTGTGAAGCAAAACTTAGGTTACTGTATTTGCACTGAATCGGAAATATTTTTTTGAAAAATTCAATGAATTACAAGTTGTAGAGAACAGTGCGCCATTGCAAGCTTATATTTTGAGTTTTTAATTACATTATTTTAATAGTCGTGAACTAAAGTGGGCTGGTCTAAGGCATGAAACTCCAGGGCTGAAAATGAGTCCCACTCCGGCCCTGCTGTAGTGTATTATATATTCTACACTGACTGACCGCACATTACACTAACTACCCTGCCTAATCTCCATTCATATATTATTATACAGGATTTATATAGCACCAACAGTGTACGCAGTGCTTTACATCAGGGAAGACTGTTCAGCCACAATACAAATCAATACAGGAGGGATCAGAGGGCCCTGCTCGTTAGAGCTTACAATCTAGAAGGGAGAGTCAAGTGGAACAAAGTGTAGTTAGCTGTGGGGCCATGTATATACACTATACATGGCTGCTGTGTAAGTAGCCTTATGTAGTATGGGGTGTGGACTTAGCCCCTGAGCCATTATTGGCCAAAGGCACCCTGCACCCGATGTTTGAGTCGAACTTACATTCTAACATCGGCCCATCCCTAACTGTAATATATGGATGAGCGTGAAGTCTGCAGAAGACTGATGAGATCATCTCTCACTTCTCTCCTCCTACCAGCATGTTTCTTTGTAGCACATGAGCACTACAAAACAAATGTCTTAAATAAAGGATAGGAAGATTGCTAACTGTCGCTCATTTGGAAACAAATCCCTCTGTCACTTTTTTTTTCATCCCTATCCCTTTTTTTGATCTGATATAGAGGCTGCTATAAAAAAAATATTATAAGGTGGCATCTGTCCTGGCATGGCCTTGTGTTTAACCATCATCTTATTACCTATTAAAGGAACACTAAAGGTTAGTTTTTTATTAGATCAATTGATTGCTGTAAGTTAGAGCATTTAAATATCACTTACCCCGTTTTACCCTTTGACCTCCAAAATACAGTAATCCAGGTTTGAAAATGCCATTTCCTGTCTCTCCTCTTCTTGCTTTCCACCAGCATCTAAGCTGTTTTGCATGGTGGAAAGCAGAATGTGCTTACCCCCTCCCTATGACTACAGCCCTGCGTGAAGATGCTCTCTTATCCCTCACAGGCATGGAGGCTAAGCCTAATGGGAACTGTAGTTCCCATTAGGCCGTGATGTAGCAAGAATGAATGTGCACCGCAAACCAGGAAGTCAGTGAGAATAACGATTCAGGAGTGACCGAGGTGAATAAAACAGCTTGATTTTAACAGGTATCAAACTAGTTATAATGCAAAACATTACTTTTTACTTTATCAGCTACTGTCAGGCGGCGTACACACGACCGAGGTTCTCGCTAGAAACCAGCGAGAACCTCGCTGGAAGCTGCATTCCAGCGAGAACCTCGGCCGTGTGTAAGCTCTCGGCGAGCATCCCGTCGGGAATGCCGTCGAGCAGAAATAGAGAGCATGTTCTCTATTTGCTCGACGGCCCGTCGGGATGAACGGCTGGTTGCCATTCCCGACCGGCGGGTCGCCGAATCTGACGGCCGGCAGAGAACCTCGACGGGCGGAACGATGTGTTCTGCAGGTCGAGGTTCTCTGCCGTGTGTACGCAGCTTCAGACTTTAATTTAAGAGGAAAATATTTTTGTCTTTACAACCCCTTTAATTCTTTGTGATTAGTATAACTGGGGATGTGGATAAAAGGTGTCCCTCTTCCTAATTTAAGAAAATTAAAGGTATGAGCACCACGCTTTTTATTGTAGTTGAGTGGTAACGGCAGAAGGTTTTTTATCTTAATGCATTCTATGCGTTAAGATAAAAAGCCTTCTGTGCGCAGCAGCCCCCTCAGCCCCCCAACACTTACCTGTGTCCCTCTTTGTCCAGCGTTATTCACAAGTGTCTTAGCAATCTGAGATTCTCCTTCCTGATTGGCTGAGACACAGTTAAAGTCAGCTTGTCAATCAGGGGAGAGAGTGGGCAGGCCGGGTTCTGTGTCTGAATGGATACAGAGATCTGTGACTCGGCTTGGGTGCCCCCATAGCAAGCTGCTTGCTATGGGGGCACTGAACAAAAGAATCCGGGCTGCTTTGTGCAAATCCACTGCAACAGAGCAGGTAAGTATAACATATTTATTCTTTTTATAGGGAAAAAAAAGAAAAAAAAATCTTTAAAATGACTCTAATGCTTAATCAACAGTCAAATTCTTTTTTTTTTTGCTGTAGTGGAGATTTCAGAGCATTTTTCAATGTAATGCACATACCAATTAACCACTTAAGGACCATAAAACTATCCCCTATTTTGTAAACGCTATAACTTTTGTGCAAACCAATCAATAAATGCGTATTGCAATTCTTTTGACCAAAAATAAGTAGAAGAATATGTAGAGGCCTAAACTGAGGAATATATATATATATATATTTTGGGGATATTTATTATAGCAAACAGTAAAAAATATTGCATTTTTTTCAAAATTGTCGCTCTATTTTTGTTTATAGCGCAAAAAATAGGATTTTTTGTACTCACCGTAAAATCCTTTTCTCTGTCGTCCATGGACGGACACATTTTCTTAAATCTTGACAAGTGGATTATGTTCCCTGTTTACAGGGGAGGACTAGGCAGAAACATGTTAGATAATTAAATACATGTTACATTAACAGAGTTAAACAGCTCTAACCCTCCTCACTGCAGCATGCAGCCTCAGTTTGTAACAAGCAGTACAAACCTAAAAAGGAGGGGTGGGTGCTGTGTCCGTCCATGAACGACAGAGAAAAGGATTTTACGGTGAGTACAAAAAATCCTATTTTCTCTTATCGCCCATGGACGAACACAGCTCCTTAAATCTTGACAATTGGGACGTCCTCAAGCAGTGTCAAAAACGAGGGGTGGGAAATATATCAGTAAAACCAATTTTAACTTCACCCCAAAACAAGCAGAGCTCCTCAATGGAGGAGGTGCAACTTTAAACAGCCGCCGGCAAAAACTAGTGGCCGAAAAAAGCATCAGAAGATGCACTCACAGCAACCATGTAAATTCTGGAAAAAGCGTGAACGGACGAGCAAGTTGCCGACTCACACACCTGTGAGACCGACGCATGATGTCGGAAAAAACCCCAGGAAGAACCAATTGCCCTGGTCGAAAGTGCCGTGACCGGAAAAGGGGGGACTGCCCCTTAAGAGCATAGGCCTGTATGACAGCCTGCCTGATCCACCGAGAAATGGTGGTCGACGGGACCACCAGGCCCTTTTGTGGACCAGACACCGACACAAAAGACAGTCAGAACTCTGAAATGGAGCCGTAGCAGGCTGATATACCCACAAAGCGCGTACCACGCCTAAAGTATGAAAGTCAACCTCCATAGGATGCGCCGGCCGAGGACAGAAGGATAGAAGAACAATGTCCTTATTCTGGCGAAAGGCCGAAACCACCTTCGGAAGAAGGGAAGGTCGCGGGCGTACCACCACCTAATCCTTATGGAGGATCAAGCTTGCAAGACAAGACCGCCAACTCAGAAACCCCTCTAACAGCGGTAAAGGCCACAAAAGGGGCCACCTTCTGAGATGTCAAGAGAAAATCTCTCTGATGTTTCCAAAAGGAAGGTTTCTGAAGAACCGAGAGCACCAGAGTCTAAACTAATGGGGGAAGAGATGGGCCAAGAGGGGAAAGTATATGACAAACCCCCATCACACAAAAAGGGACCCACCAGGGAACAGGCCGCAAAAAGGCCACTAAAAAGAACACAGCCAAGGCTGAAATCTGCCCCCAAATGGTGCTTTAAGCAATTTTTAGATCCACTCCAAGCTGTTAAAACAGCAGGACCCTGGACACAGAGTATGTCCGTGAATGTCACTCCATCCCTTCGCACCAAGAGATGTAGGCCTGCCGGGTGTGACGGTAGATTCTCTGGAAGAAGACTACTGTGCCCACAGCATTGTTGAGATGACCGAGTCGGACAGACCCCGGTCACTTAAAGTCTGGCTTCCAATAGCCAAGTTGAGTAAGTCAGTGACTGTACAACAGGAGGAAGTATGGGACCTTGAGACAGAGGGACCTCCCGCCCTGGCAACCGCCAGGGTACCTCCGCTACCAGGCGCCCGATATCGGCGTACCAAGGACGCGGAGGTCAATCTGGAGCGATTAGAATCATCAGAATCTCCTCAGCCTGCACTCTGTGCAGCAGCCGAGGAAGCAACTACAATGGACGAACGGCAAAAAGTCGACGATACAGACCCCACAGGGCCACCAGCACAACGCGTCTGTACCAGATCACTAGACCTGGCCACTAACTTCAACACCCTTGCGGTGGATACGAGTGGATACGAGTGGCCAGGAGATCCATGCCCTGTGAGGCTCACCTCCTGCAAGGGAGCCGAAACACCCCAAGCACAAAGACCAGTCACCCTGGTCCAGCATCTGGCGACTCCAGTAGTCCGCCTGTCGGTATACCTGATGGTAGAGCCGTGGCGTTGTCTGGCTCAAACCAGATTGGACGAGCTTGCAACCTCCTCGACCACGAGGAGAAGCATAGCCTGATCGCCTAAAATAGTTGGACAATGAACGGTAGACAGCACCTGGTTTTCCCAGGCGGTCTCCCACCCAGGCACTAGCCAGGCCCGACCCTGGGTAGCTACCAAGACCAGACGAGAGCGGGCAAATTCAGGGAGGTGTGGCCGTAGGTCCACGCAAGTCCAGCGACTCAGGGCCGACTGGACCCCCCAGGTTCACAACCCGTGATGCTGGCATCCATCGTAAACACCGACCACTGGAAGAAAGAAACAACTTCCCGGACCGAAGAGTCGGGGATCTCCGTCACCAACTCAGAGAGACGCTGACTAGCTGGTGCACCGGAATCTGAAGATTTCAGAGACAAGAGATTTTTACCACCTAGACAGTATTTCCCCTGGAAAACCCAAGTGTGGAACTGGGCCTACAGTACCGCCTCGAAGGAGGCTACCCACAGGCACCGGACCAGCAGGCGCCGGGAGAGAAGACCGATTGCGTGATGCCAATACCTTCACCGCAGACTGAAGAGTCTGCAATTTCTCCAGGGGAAGAAGGACCTTTGCCACGAGGAGTCCGGATCAACCCTAGATACCCTAGATACTCGGAACCTAGCATGCCCAGGATTTTAACCCTGGGTCGTACACATGGAGGGCAGGCTTGCTGCCACTGAGCTACACCTTCTGGCTTAAACGTTTAACACCCACCCGAATCTTTGGAGGGTCTAAATGGGAAAAACACATCCACTAATAAAGTCGTCCAAGTAGCCAATGAGGCAAAGCCTCGCTGTCCCAACAAAGTTAGGATAAGTGCGAGCTCCCAGCTGAAAACCCATGGTGCTTACGCTAGATCAAAAGGGAGGGCCACAGGCTGACAGAGACCCTCTCTCATTATGAAGCACAGAAAAAAACACTGTAACATGCGCAAAACAGGACATGCATGTATGCGTCCCTGATGTCCGAGGATGCCAGGACGTCCCCCGGATGGAGCGCAGCTACTACTGAACAGATGGATTCCATGCTGAACTACCCGACGTTCACAAAACTTATTTAGGGCCTGAGCCCCATAGAAAACCCCAAACCTCTCATCCTGCAGGAAAGGTAAAATTACTCCGCAGCTTAGCAAGTCCCACACTGCACAAGACAGACCGACAGCCTGGGAGAGGAAGACACAAGGAAAGAACTTTGTTCTGTGGATAGGAGGAAACCCTATCTAGTACTCCGAAGAGACCACCTCACAGACCCACTGGTCGGAGAGCAGGGAGGTTTCACCGAATTGTGAACCTGCAAGCCACCCCTCCCACCTAGAGACAGGGAGGGAGGGCTACATACATTTGCAGGATTTAGATGCCCGCGTGATCGGCTTACGCACCCAGGGACGGATTAGTCCCCCAGCTGGGCCTGAGAGGGTGGCCCCTAAATAATACACACACATAGGACCAGATTCTCATACAAATTCGCCGGCGTAGCGTAAGCTATTTACACTACGCCGCCTCAACGTAACAGAGCAAGTGCCGTATTCTCCATGCACTTGCTCCGTAGTTTGCGGAGGCGTAGAGTTAATCGCCCAGCGTAAGCCAGCGTAATTCAAAGGGGGCGGCTTGTATTTTTTTTTTTATATTTAAGCGTTTTATTTGGGTAAGTACTGTACATACAGAGCATAAACATCCACTACTTAATACTATACAAACAATATCTTAATGGCACACACTTTCCATTTCGAGTAAAATTAACCTTTCATTGCATGGAAAAAATAAACATTGTCATAATTGACTTATAGTCTCCCCCGCTACTGGAGGGAAATATAGGAAGAGGAAAATTAGGGCAAGAAAAAGAAAAACCCATAAACCAACCTAGGTTCCTATCCTGGACCAGGTTTCACTACTTATTTATCTAAGGCTCATCTTCCGGGTCTGGATAGGTTCCTTCTGGGCCGACAGTATCCCAATTCCCCAATCCTCTTTTAGCCCCACCATGTAACTATAGCTTATATACTCTATCTTGCCTGTACTCCCTTCCTATATCTATTCCTATGTAATGACCCCTTGTGTTCTATTTAGAATACCTACCCCATTTTGACCCTAGTCACCTCCCCACCCACCCCTCCAACCCATCAAAAGAGAGAGAAAGAAATAAAAAAATAAACCCCAACCCAGGGGGGGGGGGGGCTCGCAAATATAAACCAGTAGTATGGTTAAATGGTTAATTACCCCCTCTCACCTCCTCCTCTAGATCCCCCCTATCCTCCTCCTCTCCTCCGGTATTGCCTTCCCTCCCGTTGACCTGGGCGCGTGGTCCCTCCTGTTCTCCATCCCCTTTCCCCATTAATTCCTTCCCTTCCTCTGAGTATATGAATACATTCCATGCTCCCCAGGTTTCATTATATTGCTCCTTTCTGTCTTGTGCGGATAGCACCAGGTCTTCTATCGCACCCACCTTTCTGACTCTATTCAGCCAGTCCCTTATCATTGGCACTTTAGTCCTTTTCCAATTTAATGTTATACCCGTCTTAGCTTCGTTCATCATATGACAGGTGCGGCTTTGTTTACTTATGGGGACCCGGGCGTGACGTCATCAGATCGATTTTTTATATGTTTTTATTGGAATCTGTGATAGATGTAGCAGGCAAAGAGCTGGATCATCTTGTATTTGGTAAGTTGTAAATTTTTGAGATATCTTTTGGACTTCCAGACAATATTTCCTGATTTTAGGACATGCCCAGAATATATGATACAGAGTTCCCTTACTCTTCTTACATCTCCAACAGGAGTCTAATGTCCCCGGGAACACCCTACTCAGCTTCTCCGGTGTATAATACCATCTATTTAAAATTTTATAGTTTAATTCCTGTAGCCTGGTGCAAGTTGATGTTTTCATAGCTAAGTAGATTATCTTTTGCTGCTGGGTTGGGGTGAAATTCCTCTCCATATCTTTTGCCCATTCTTTCATTGGTGGTAGTTCCTGAACTTCTGGGGGTGATCTTGCCGGGGGTTCCTGATCCTCACAGTATCTTTCAAATTGTGTTAACTCCCTTTTGAATCTACTCGTTGGACCTAGGGAGTTCAAATGTGGCATAATTGTATCGCCTGCCAATAGTTAACCCCAAATTGTCCTTCTATGGATACCAATGAGGTCACTGTCGGCCATCCTTCTAATTCTACAAAGTGTGCTGCCTGTGTAAAGCCCATTTCCCTGAGGTTTATATATGCTCCTTTCTCCAATCCTGGATGAAAGTTTGGATTTCCCAGTATTGGGTATAGAGGAGAGTATCTTGATGTGTGTTTACCCAACTGGCATATCTTATGGCCTATAGATAAAGTCGCACCTATAGTTGGATGTTTTTTTAACTGGGCCAGAAGTATTTGAAAGCACCAAATTGCTCTTTTTAACGGGACTTGACTTATTTCCTGTTCGAGGTCTACCCATAATTTGGTTCCTTTACTCCTACCCCATTCTATGACCCTTCATAAGTGTACTGCCTGATAATATTTATTTACATCCGGTACCGCCAGTCCTCCATTGCCCTTAGGTAGGAACATCCTGTTCCTACCGATCCTTGGTCTTTTATTAGACCAGATCAAATTAAAGAGCAGCCTGTTTACTCGGTTTAGAAAAGCCAGGGAGATTTTGATTGGTATTGCTTGGTATACGTACAATAGTTTGGGGAGTATACTCATCTTAATTGCATTGCATCTCCCGAACCAAGAATGGAATCCCTTCTGCCATTTCTCCAGAGTTCCCTTGATTGTACTTACCAATGGGGGGAAATTTACTTCAAAGATGTTCCCTATTCTTAATGGGATATGGATCCCCAGATACTTTAAGGCTGTCTATACCCATTTAAATTTACAATTAGGTTCTAGAATCTGTTGTAGTGTACCTGAAATTTTCACCCCCATTGCTTCAGATTTCCCATTTTAAATTTGTTAATTTCCCATATTCCTCTATTTCTTTCATCAAATTTTGTAGTGATTTCTGGGGGTTGGATATAGTAAACAACATGTCGTCCGCAAAGGCAGAGATTTTATATTCCCTGTCTCCTACCTCCAACCCCCCGGATCTCAGAATTCTGTCTTATCCTGTTCAGCAGAGGTTCCAATGTTAAGACATATAGTAGCGGGGACAATGGACATCCCTGTCTTGTTCCATTCCTTATTTTAATTGGCTCTGAAAAAATCCTGTTTACCTTAACTAGAGCTTGGGGGGTGGTATATACCCCCATAATCCATCTACACATATGTTCTCCTAGTCCGATATGTCTTAACATCCCTGCCATAAACTTCCAGCTAACTCTATCAAAGGCTTTTTCCGCGTCTGTGCTTAGGAAAATAGCGGGTGTTTTAGTTCCCCTTGTCCAATGCACCAGATTCAGCATTTTGATAGTGTTATCTCTCGCCTCTCTAGTCGGGACAAAGCCTACCTGATCTGGGTGGATCAACTGTCCCAAAAGGGGTTGTATTCGAGAGGCTATTAATTTAGTAAATAATTTTAGGTCTGTGTTTAATAATGAGATCGGGCGATAGCTACCGCACTCCGCCGGGTCTTTCCCCTCTTTCGGAATTACTGCAATGTGTGCCGTAAGGGCTTCCAGGCGGAATGTGGTAGATCGGCCGATCCCATCAAACATCCTGGTCATATGTGGTCCAAGTATAGGGAAGAAATATTGATAATACTGGATGGAGAACCCATCCGGTCCTGGGGCTTTCCCTGGTTTTACCATTTTCATCACTCCTTGGAGTTCCTCTATTTAAATTATTTAAATTAAGCGCGCCTCCGCGTCGAACGAACTGCGCATGTGCCGGCCGGGGAAAAAGCCCAGTGCGCATGCTCCAGCTCACGTCGGAAAGCGTCGTGGAAACCAACGTCAAACCGACGTGATCGGCACTACGCAATGCCCTATTCGCGAACGAGTTAGTAAAACGACGTAAGCGACGGAAAAAGCTGACGCTGACCCGACGCCATACTTAACATGGCATCCGACGGCACCCGACGGCATCCGACGGTACTGCGTAAGGTTAACCCTCATATTAGCAGGGGTAACCTTACGCGGACGAAAACGACGTATGCGACGACGGGGCGGCGTAAAATCGATCGGGAATCGGCGTAGTAGCCTCATTTGCATAGGCAAATGAGAAAACAACGTAAAGGCCACCTAGTGGCCGGAGTTGTCATTACAACTACGATCCGCAAGTGTAATGGTATTACACTTGTCGGATCTTCAGCCGTATTCATGCCAAAGTGATTCTAGGAATCACTCGCATAGATACGAGGCAAAAAAAAAACGGCGATACGACGGGGTATCTGAGATACTCCGCCGTAGCGCCGCTGAGAATCTGGCCCATAGTGTGTATGTATATTATGTAGGTGTTTACACATATGCCTTTGGAGGAAACCGGAGTACACGGAGGAACCCACGCAGACACAGGGAGCGACAATGCAAGCTCCAGGCAGATTGGCGTCAGTGTCCAGATTTGAACCAATGACTCTCTTGTTGCCAAGTAATGGAGTTAACCACTACACCACCGTGTAAATAAAACCATTCTAAAACAGAAGCCCTGGATAACAAGGGCGCAGCATTCAATGAAGCATCACAGACCTATGAGGCCCTGGACCAGCTGGTCCGCTAGCCTAATAACTTCAGGAGAGAGTTGGTGCTCCTCCACTGTCTGGTGCAAAATGCTCACTCTGTGAGTTGTATAAAGCACTAGGGGTCAGGACTACTCCAAGATGGACGCCGAGCGGTCAGAACGCGGCCACAGGAAAATGGCTGACCGCAATGTAAGCTGCGCCATAGCTCGGCTACGTCCAAATGGCCGCCAATGGGAGTTTTCAATGTAATTGAAAAACCTACCATAAAATGGCGACAGCGCCGACTGAGACCCCAGAGTAGTGGCCAAAATAGGCCGCAAGTCAGACCCCAGCATGGCAAACATGGAATGGGTCAGTACTTCAGATCTTCTATCAGTCAGATCCATACAAGCGGGGGTTCCCGCAATAGGGAGAGTGGTCACCTATACATGACACCCGGAGGGTCCACCATCGGAGAAGAAGCCCACCTTTTGAAAAGGCTCTCCTCAAAGGGGCACTGATCTGCCCGGCGGTGAGGGACTACAAAAGCCCTCAGCGGCTGTTCTCATTCCACCTCTTAGAAATGATCAAAGAAGGGCACAGAAGGATAAAACCTACACAGAGCGGTCTGATTTGTGTGATCCAAAAAAAAAGCCCTCGGCGGAAACCCAGCTGCACTATCCAGCTTAACCACTTCAATACCCAGCCATATACAATTGACGGCCTGGGATGGGATTTACCATCCTAAGTGGCCGTCAATTGACGGCCTGGGCATTGCAGGCAAATATCTGGATGATGCCTGTAGCTAGAGGCATCATCCAGATATCCTCTTCTTTAGCCGACGATTCTGCACAATGTAAGAACGATCATAGCGGCGGTTCCGCCGCTTGATCGTTCTTACAGGCCGCGGGAGGGGACACCCCCCCTCCCGCCGCCATCCGGTGCTTCTCCGGGCTCACCTGTGCCTTCGGGGGCCCGGAGAACGAATCGTCGGCGGCGGCAGGAAGCATAGAGATGACTGGTGACCAGATGGTCACCAGTCATCTCTATGACCGTTGGAGGACCCGGGCGCGATCTGATGACGTCACGCCCGGGTCCCCATAAGTAAACAAAGCCGCAATTGCGGCTGTAAGCCCCCATTCATGAGATCGTGATTTTTTTTTCACCGATCTCATGGTTTCCAGCCTGGAGGAGAGATGTGAGGTCTTATTGACCCCACATCTCTCCATAAAGAGGACCTGTCACACACATTTCCTATTACAAGGGATGTTTACATTCCTTGTAAAAGGAATAAAAGTGGAAAAAAATAAAAAAAAATGAAAAAAAGTGTAAAAATAAATGAAAAATAAGTCAAAAAAATAAATAAAAGATAAAAAAAAAATTAAAACGCCCCTGTCCCCGATAGCTCGCGTGCAGAAGCGAACGCACACGCAAGTCCCGCCGACATATGTAAACGCCGCTTAAACCACATAAGTGAGGTATCGCCGCGTGCGTTAGAGTGCCAGCAACGAATCTAGCACTAGATCTCCTCTGTAAATCTAAACTGTAACCTGTAAAAAATAAATAAAGCGTTGCCTATGGAGATTTTTAAGTACCGAAGTTTGGCGCCATTCCATGAGTGTGCGCATAATTAAAGCGTGACATGTTGAGTATCTATTTACTCGGTGTAACATAATCTTTCACATAATACAAAAAAATTGGGCTAACTTTACTGTTTTGTTATTTTTTTAATTCATAAAACAATTTTTTTTACAAAAAAAAGGCGTTTAAAAAATAATTGCGTAAATACCGTGCAAGATAAAACTTTGGAATGACCGCCATTTTATTCCCTAGGGTGTCTGCTAAAAAAACATATATAATGTTTGGGGGTACTGTGTAATTTTCTAGCAAAAGAATGATGATTATTACATGTAGGAGAGAAGTGTCAGAATAGGCCCGGTATGGAGGTGGTATAAAAGCCTGGTATTGAAGCGGTTAAGAGAGTCCCTTGCAGCAGTGAGAAGCGCACACATAAATGCCTTATCCTGCTTTTTTTTTACTACCCAGGTACCTGGTCCATGGATCCATAACACTGCATTCCCCAGGGGATAACGGGGGAAGGGGGCACCCTTTTACCGCCCGTCCGCAGTCCACCCCCACCCTGGCACATACGTGTCCAGGCCTAACAATAAAACCTCATCCCAGGTACTAACACCTGCTGCCACCACCAACATGTTGGGGAAGGACCCAGACACTGACTCCAAATATTAATAATATTTACATAGTGTGTATGTATAATATGCACACCTGTCCTTACAAATAAACAAAAGCTCCTAGAGCCCTATTCAGGGCCTCTCACCCACTTACTGCGCTGATCAGGGGACTCACCTCAGGAGGAGACTGCCCAGCACTGCCGTCCGCTCTCAGCACATAGCGTGTGAGAGGAAAAGAACCGTGAGGTAACTGTGTGGCATCTGCAGGGACCTGTGTGCCAAATGCTGTGTTTAAACAGGAAAAGCCTCCTAGGGCTTTTTAACAGTGAAAAACCCCTCAAAGGAAAGCCACACACAAAAAAGAAAACACACATGCCAGATAACACAGGCCCCTCAGGAAGGCCCCCTCCCCCTGACAGTGGCAATGTTAGCTATGCAGCAAGGGAAAAGGAGCAGGGAAGGGAGGAGAAGAGGACCCCCCGAACCCCAGGAATGCCCAGCCGTACCAACCCACCGAAGCGGGAGGGACTGTCCGAACGAGGACTCGCTGGACGCATTCCTGACAGAACTACAACCGCAATGGAGGTAGCTTTTCGGCCCGGTCCACTGTGAGTGAGACAACACCACAGCCCAGTCATTTGTGGACCTCGGAGCAAAGCTCACTGGCCACCCCAGGAGTCATGGGGTATGGCGTGGCAGACCCAGCCTCTTTGCAAATGTGTGCTCACGCTTGCTGGTCGGACTGAGTAGACTACAAGGATCTATATTATCCAGCCTGTCTCTCAACTGACAGTTAAAAGAAGAATCTTCAAGAAAAAGTAAAATAAAATTTCTCCTCAGGGCGCTGGGCCCAAAGGGAGTCATACGTCCCTCTTCTTGCTAGGCAGAACGAAACTGAGGCTGCATGCTGCAGTGAGGAGGGTTATGTCTGGAGGGACCGCCCCCTGGGCAGGGCTGTTGAACTCTGTTAATGTAACATGTATTAAATTATCTAACATGTTTCTGCATAGTCCTCTCCTGTAAACAGGAAACATAATCCACTTGTCAAGATTTAAGGAGCTGTGTCCGTCCATGGACGATAAGAGAAAATAAAAACTGCTGAGGTGATCAAATACCACCAAAAGAAAGCTCTATTTGTGGGAAAAAAGGACGCCAATTTTGTTTGGGATCCACGTCGCACGATCGCGCAATGGTCAGTTAAAGTGACGCAGTGCGAAATCGCAAAAAGGGGCCTGGTCCTTAACCGGCATAATGGTCCGGGTCTTTAGTGGTTGAAGTGTATTGAAACCCAAAAAACTAAAATGTAATATATTACAGCTTACTAGTTCTTAGGCTCGGTTCACATTCGTGTGATGCAGGAACACAAGTGAAAATGCATGCCTTGTAATTGCATCACAGCCCTATTATGGCAATGGGTTGGGGTGCCATTCATTCTTAACCCCAAAGAATCGCACTCCAAAACATATGTAACAAATGATCGTTCATTTTGGTACAGCGCGATTAAAAATGTTTTTTCCCTTAATTTTTTGCCATTTTCACACGTTTGGCTGCTCACTGAAATAAATGGGTATTCCCTAAATGCATGCATGGGCACGTAGCTATTAACAGAGCCATTGATGTGGTGGCTCCATTCTTTTTCTTTTTTGAAGCTTTTTTTCCTTTATTTTCCGTTTAAATATTTTTTATTGGTTTTGAGAATAAACACAACAATACAAAGGCAAGCTTATAAATCGCCCACGCCAGTGTTAGATAGGGTTACCAGGTATTTTCTTTACTCGCTAAATTTTTTATATCCTGAAAAAAGAAAACAAATGCATCCATCACATCTAAGGAGTGGTAAGCTACAATGTAATGCGATTTTGTTTTTAGGTTTACTTATCCTTTAGGTCTGCCAACAGGGGGGAGATTCCAATTCTTTTCTACTAGTGATGATAGAAAGCCATTGTCCACATTGGAATTCAGTTTCAGTTTCGTTTCTCTGCTCTCTTCCCTTCAAGCCTTTTTGTTTCTTCTGTCATTCTCTCCACCCTGCTATATAAGTCACCTCTTGAAGCCGGAGCTCCCACTCCTAATCACTCCCAAGCAAGACAGCAGTAAGTCCTTTTCAGCATTCAAATCTTTCTAGCAGTTGTGAATGTTTTGTCATCTGTCCATTGTTAAAGCAAGCCTGTGTCTTATCCACTTTACTGTGCTGACAAGAAGATAAGTGCAGCATGGGGGTGTGGAGGGTGTAAGGTGAACTTAAAGGGGTTGTAAAGGAAACTTTTTTTCCCCCTAAATAGCTTCCTTTACCTTAGTGTAGTCCTCCTTCACTTACCTCATCCTTCCATTTTTCTTTTAAATATCCTTTTTTCTTCTGAGAAATCCTCACTTCCTGTTCTTCTGTCTGTAACTCCACACAGTAATGCAAGGCTTTCTCCCTGGTGTGAAGAAAGCCTCTTGAGGGGGAAGGGGGCAAGCAGGAGTGTCAGGACACTCTGTACTTTGCAGATAGAGAAAATAGCTGTGTGTTAGTGGGCGTCCTGACACCCCTGCTCGCCCCTCCCCCCTCAAGGGGCCTTTTCCACACCAAGGAGAAAGCCTTGCATTACGGTGTGTAGTTACAGACAGAAGAACAGGAAGTGAGCATTTCTCAGAAGAAATAAGGACATTTAAAAGCAAAATGCAAGGATGAGGTAAGGGAAGCTATTTAGGGAAAAATGTTTTTTATTTACAACCCCTTTAAGATGCGATCCACAAATTGGGCAAAATGTATTCTTGCAGTGGGGCACCCAGCAATGTAAAGGTTGAATGTTCATTAACCCCTTTATGACCACACACATGTGCGGTGGCAAAATGGTTTGCTTTAACTTCCACACACCACTCATATACTGTACATTTATGAGTGGGCAAAGTTTACATGTTGGAAGCGTTCACTGCTCACTCCCTTCACAAACACTGAGCTGTCAAAGACAGTAGCTGTCGGACCAGCTTCTGATCATGTAACCCTTGTGAATAGTGGCATTAGGGTGTGCACCCCAAAGCTCAAACACACATGCCTTTCTCTGCAGCCTCAGCAGTGAATGAATGGGAGAATCTATGCGCTAAGTGGCTTCCTGTTTATTCCCAAACTGAAGCATAGTAAACACAGCTTACTATTCTTCAGTTATGAGTGGACACAGTAAGCGAGTGTGTTCAATGTGTTAATTTAGAAAAAAGAAGGGGCCGGTAAATTACATATTTATTAGCTCCCTTCCTCTGCTCTGCATCCTGAATATCCTATGCAGCAGCTGGGGAAAAAGGAGAGGAGAGTGTATATTATCACTGATTACTGTATAGGTGTCACTGGAGATGTCAGTGACAGTTAGTCCGTATCCCCCCCAGCTTCTGTTAGTGTCAGATTGCTCGCCACACTATTGCAGTCCCAGCTAAAAAAAATTAATCAGGTCCTCCCTGTAATAAGGTGATAACTGTCTCACAATCGTACTTTTATGTTTTCACCTTGTCACGTGTGCCTCTATTGGAGGCTGTGTGGATGTTGGATAAGTGTATGTAGACAGGAAGTTGCTGGAATAGGTTAACAGCACTGAGATGTAACAAAGTATGAAAAAAAAAATGAAACATTTAAAAAAAAAAAAAACATGGTTTGGCAAACAAAAAACAAAAAGCAACAGTTAGGTACAAAGTGTTTTATAAAAATAAAAGCTTCCTTCAGACTGGCACTGATACCCACCCTACATGTTGGCTGCCTTTGTTTTGGTGCCCCTGCATCCACCCCGAGCTGTGTGCAAGGCAGCCTACAGATTTGGCTGTATGGACACTGCCATACCGTCTGTCAAAATGTTACCTTTGGGTAGGAGCGGCTGCACGGCCCCGAATACAGACAGTGTGCGGTCAGGACCTTGCCGCTTCTGTGTCTGCATCCACTTCTCTAGGCTGCATGCATGCAGTTGGAGGGGGATGCACATACCAAAACAAAAACAGTCTGCATGCAAGATAGTTGCCAGCATCATCTGAAGGTTAAATGTCATCCAGTGCACATGGGTTGCGTCCGGTCTTTTTGGCAGGAGGTCTGTGAACTGAGATTTGTGACAAGTTTAGGTGTGACATGTTTAGGTGCAATCAAAAACTGAAGCTTTCTGAGCGGCCAGATCTAAATTGACTTGCGTCTTTTATATCAAGTTACTGTACATCAGATCCGTCACAATTAAATCCGTAAAAAAAGGACGGAGACCTTTTCCTTTTTTTGAGGGGGTCTGGATGGACTCAGGGCTAAGTCAATGTAAATGTTCTTTTACACCCCTCTTACCATAAACCTGCATGTAGTTACCTATAAAAATCTGACAGGTGGACCTGATTGGAAAGCCCACATAAAAGGGTCTACTCCAACTAGATCTTGGAGACAGTGGTGGGACAAGGCCATCAAAAGCCCAGGGCGAACATGCCAAACTGTGCCCCCCAACCCCAAGATGTATGAGCAAAATGTGCCAGTAAAAATCCCCCCCCCCCCAAAAAAAAAGAAAAATTGCATGCTTACCACTAAGCTTAAATCCCCTTCCTAGAACAAATCCACCCCCTGCTGCATTCCCCTTTCCAGGACATATCTTTCCAAACCCATCCCCCAAATCCCCCCAGCACAAAAGCACCCCACCCCTTCTAGCACAAATCCTCTACTCCTAAAATTTCCCCTCCAAGTACACATCCTCTATCTATCTCCAAATCCTCCCCCTATCCCTCCTACAGGGCCAAAAAACAGCCAAACATCCCTACTAGCACAGATTCCCCCCCCCCCCTCAGCATGATACCCCCCCATCCCTCCTACAGGGCTAAGAAACACCCAATAATCCCATACTAGCACAAATCCCCCCCCCCCCACAAAAAAATGTCCCCCTCCTAGCACAATTCCCCTACCCCCTTTACCATATCACTTCTCCTAGCACAAACTCCCCAAAATCCCCATCCCAACACAAATCCCCCTACATCACCACTCCAAGCACCCCCCCCCCCAAATGTCCCTTCCTATAAAAATTCTTATCTCCTGTTGCCTCCCAAATTTCCCCTCCAAACTCAAATCTCCTTCATTCCAGTCTCCTCATGACACCCCCCCCCCACCTCACATGATACCACGGTGCCCAGGGCAGCCTTCCCTCCTGCCCACCCTTTGTCCCAGCCCTGCTTGGAGATCTACTTCTACTGTAATTATTTTGATTTTGTCTTCACAGCTGTCAATCCACATCCCAAAGACAATGGCAAATATCAAGTCTCAACTGTGGACCCTGTGGACCAGACAGAGAGATAAAAAAGACAAGATATCGGTGATTTATTTTACCACACCAAAGAGTGTGAGAATGACGGCTGATCAAATCCTCCAAAACTTGAATCAGATGTTAATGTCTGTGTTTGATCTCCTCTTATCCTTCAGCGACATATTTCTAATACTGGTCGGTGTTCTCGGGGTGTTGTGCGAGGGGCTCGGGGCGGTTGTTCTTTTTGTCTTCTCGGCATTGAACATAATATGGCTCGTAGTGTTGAGTGCTGTAATTATTTTAAGGAAAGTATGGGAACTTCTGTTCTCTAATGGAGGGCTGGCTTTTCATAACACATGACCTGTTCTTTTCCATATTGTCCTCTTTAATCAGGGCATGCTATTTGGTACTGTTATTTATATTGCATATGTTTGGCTTTTTTCTAATTATTTTAATTATATCTTGGACTAGGGAAAGACAACAAAGTATGACAGCTGGCTCACATTTCATAGAAAATTAATGAGGAAATTTTTGTTTATACCGAGCATACATATTTAGGGCTGGACAAATAAGTAGAAATAAGCTCTAAGGCCACGTCCAGCGGACATGTCTCCTCGAATATTTGGTCTGATGGCGTGTACACCATCGGACCAAAATCCCTTCGGACGGATAACGCGGTGACGTGGCGGTGTCAGTGACGGCGCCACGTCACCACTCCAGGAAGTAAAATACTTCCCCGCATGCGTCGAATTCATTCGACGCATGCGGGAGATTTCTGTCCGCTGTTTAGGCGTACTAACCAGCGGACATGTCCGACGGACAGGTTTCCAGCGGACAAATTTCAAAGCATGCTTTGAAAAACCTGTCCGCTAGGTCGTACACATGATCGGATATGTCCGCTGAAACTGGCCTAACAGGGAATAACTTATTTTATTGCATAAAGTGGACCTAGAATTGAATAAACTTTTCCTCCTCTGATGGACAGCACCATCTTTGTTCAGGCACCATCCAGGGTCACAATTTGCTTCCAGTACTGAGATGCTGATTCACAAGTGACACAGACATATAAATCCCAGTGCCTGTGCAGTTCTTGGTTGTGTTCACAAATGTCTGACACAGATCCACCTCTGCTGAAGCCTCTCACCTTGTAACCTGCTAGAAAGTTCTTTTCACCTTTTAATTTGCTACAAAGTTACAACATGCAGTTTAAATGATCATCGGTGGAGATAATAAAATAAATGCTTCCGTCTGCTCGATGCTGACTGATGACATCTCGCCAACCACAGAAAAGTCACCGGACTGGATTTTCATTTACAGAAGGTGGATTGTTACTTGATATTGTAACATTTCAAGAATGTATTTACGCAGACTTATAAACAGTCTATTTTTATAATTTCATTAAATACAATAGGGCGCCTGTAAAAGAAATCAGGTACTACTACAAATAAGAAGGAGGTTGAAAGATGTGCCAAAGGTTTGTTTTTGTATAACAGCCATGACATACGTTTGCGTTTTTTTGAGTGATCAATATGTATAGGCACATATATGGTGGCGTACACACGACTGAGAAACTCGTCGGGCGAAACTCATCATTCTGCCCGTCGAGTTCCTAGTTCGGCAGTCAAAAAGCTTGTCGAGCCAAATTTTCCCATTGAACAACGAGGAAATAGAGAACATGCTCTCTTTTTGGCTCGACAAGTTTCCCGACAGGTTGCTTGGCGAAAAGTGTACACACGACCGGTTTTCTCGGCAGAATACGTCTCCCATCGAGGTTCTTGCTGGATTCTGACGAGAAACTCGGTCGTGTGTACGCCGCCTAAGTTTGATGATTTGACTATAACCTGCTAGATCAGACAATGTTCATGTTGGGATGTTTTTATATATTTTGATTGCTAGGGCTGCCAGTAAGAGGGTAGAGCCAGTGCTTCTGTTTGGGGCCTAGGCCTCACAAATTCAGCATTGGGCCTGGGGGCCAGGGAGGGACTCTTTATTTCAGGGCACTGTGGTATAATAAAAAGAAAAAGGCTAAAGTTGCGCTGTGTGAAAAATAATAAAATCTAAAAAACACATATAAAATAATATTAGTGAATAATGCACTTATATGATGTTAGTCCAATGCTAAGACAAAGTACAGATTGCTCGAGCAAGTCCATAAAGTACAATAATTTGTGCAAAAAATCAGTCGTGCATCATAAACGTTGGGAACAATCCTGATGATATGAAAGTCCAACAAACAGTGTGAATTCAAGTGCCACCACCAACAAGACACCTTAGAAAAATGGAGGCTTACCAGAAGGCAAGCATAACCAGCTTGCAGCTGTAAACCCCAGCCAGGACCTTTAATGAAACAGCAGCAGGTACAAATAAGCTGGAGATCTTACAAATGGGGCATCGACAGTTGATCAAAAAAAAAAAAAAAAACTCACATAGTGAAGTTCAGCATACAGCGAGTATAAATACATGCAATCGTGATATGAATATAAATAACCACCACCACGAGAACACCCAATAGGATGGAGGCTTACCAGAAGGAAAGTGTAACCAACTTGTGGCTATAAACCCTAGCCTGGGCCTTTGAAACCAGCAGCTGACTTGGATGCCCTATGAGTCCTCCGAATATTCCGTCATCGATGGTATACAAAAAAGGAATAATGGGCCCAAATAGTGAAGTACGTAGAGTATTGCCAAGTTTAATATATAAAATTGCACTTACAAGAAAGTAGATGGATAAAAACAAGGATAGTGTAAAGCCGGCCGGCTTACTCGAACGCCCGTTCCACTCGGATCGTCACGTCATACGTCAGCACGTCACCTTCCGATCCCAAGACTGCTTACCTCAGACAACGTGTGGTGCTTTGGACCAGGGGCCTCCTAGAAACATCCACCCCAGGAACTGTGGGACCAATACTCGTGCACATCAGGTAGTAATGTGAGGATGTTTAGAAGACATTGAATTGGACCTCAAATGCAGCAACAAGATGGTGAATTCAGAGTCCTTTGCAGGATGCAAATCACTCTAGACCTGGTGACACACACAGGTTGTCATCCACTTAAAACCAGCGTGGGGCCACATGGCCATCTACAGTTGTTTGTGGATTTCCCGAGACAGGATAAAGGCTGATGAAAAGCACAGGTTGGTTATCAGCAGCAGCCCTGTGCTGTCACGTGCACAAACCAATTCCTCCCACCCACCTGCAACATGGGGTTATTTCCAAATTTTTCACACAGCGCAACTTTAGCCTTTTTCTTGTATTTTTGGTGTGTATAACACTTGTTGTTGCAGCTTATGTTATTTTAGTTTTATTTGCATTCCTAGCGCGGTAACTTTTCTCCTTTACACACTGTGGTATAATCTCTTCAGAATTAAATGAAAATTACAGTCAAAGCTTCCTTTTGGTTGTACTTTTCCTGTGGATCACAGGAGTGCAGTTCATTCTGTGACCTGTCCTGTGACCCGTTTCCGGCTGACATCACAGAGCCAGTCCAGGCTCGGGAAAGATCGCAACCATATAGTTGGATCCACCCACATGCCTGGACCGGTGACTTGTCAGCCTTGTTCCACTATGAGATTTGTTCCAGAACTAACTGCGCATGAGCAGTTACCAACTGCGCATGCGCAGTGATAGTCTACGGAAATAGCCGAACTCAACAGCTGATCGTCAGATGTCTATGCTCTCGGCCACGGCGGCTGTTTAACAGATTAGTTAGCAATAAAAATAAAAAAAATACATTCCTCCCCTTTCTGCCGAGCGGCAGCGTGCATTACCTGCCATCCGAACGATCGGGAGCGAACGCATCTGGCAGCTAACACACGCGCTCGGCAGTTTCCGTCGGATGGGCGTGCTCAGCTGGAACAAAACAGATAGATGGAACCAGACTGGCAGATCACCGGCACCCTACTCAGCCTCTCAGCGAGCCGCTCCCGCCCCCTCCAAAGCCCAGGGATCCAGTGAGCAAGGAGGGGGCAGAGCAGAGAGCGGTGACTGATATTTACCAGCTCTCTGCTCAGGGAGCTCTGAGAACTGAGCAATCAGCAGTGTTTGATCACTCGGTTCTCAGCCTTAGAGCCGGCTGCGTCCACCTAGGTAAGCATGATTAAGAAAAAAATAAATAAATCTATACTTCTCCTTAAAACAAAAAAAAACACCTTCCCCAGACCCCGTTTGTGCAGTGGGACCCATGGCAGAAATTGAACTATTTAATGTTTTTATGGGTGCGGAATAATCCTTGCACCACAGTTCTTGACAATTAAATTAAAGATGATCTCCAAGTTCACTGTCCCTTTAACTAGTTTGTTTGGGCCAAGCTGGTGCAAACACACTATTTTATACATTAACAAGTGTGCCCGCTCTATAAAGCCGCATAAGCTACATATAGGGATTCATTTACTAAGAAAAATGGAAAGTAATGGTCGCTCAATTTTAGACTTCAACTAGGTGAACGTGCGAATGAAACAACATGCTAATGCCATCGAACATGGCTTTGTTAATGTCAAATCAGCATATCCGCAAATTTGCAAGTGCCAGTTTGCTATTGAGTTTATTATATGGAACTGCACTGCAGCCATGATCACATGAATGTAAATAAAGCATTTTTATGTGAGATGTCCTCTAACTTGTGTGCATCTATTTATGTTATGTATATTCCAATTAGTATTCCTTATTTTGCTAACAAATGCAGTTATGAATGAGTATTACAGAGTCTGCTATTCTGTAAAGTCACATGTATTGAACATTTACAATTATATATCTGTTATATGTTTTTTCATGTTAATTTCATTTTTTTATGAGACTATAAAGCAGTAATTATTTACTATTATGTTCAATCTTTAATCATACTACACTATGCCGGTCTCAGCGTACTTAGCAGAATGACTTGGTGGTGTGCACTGATGTCTACAAATCCCAGCCAACCTACCACCAACCTAAGGCAGTCGTGTTGATTTTTCCAGTGAACAAGCAAATAAAAAAAAAAAACTCAACTAACTTGTTAACTTGTGTGTGATTTTTGGAATTCCACACCATAATTTAAAGAAAACGTGCATGCCATTGAATGCATTTGAAGCATTAATGTTATGGAATTAACCAAACTGATGTGGATTTGGCTACTAGGCATTTTCTGCTGAGCACAATGCAAGCTTTAAGTTGGTGATACCATGTGTAGGATTTGAACCCATGGCCTGAGTCGTTAAAGGTAAGAGTGCAGACAACTAGGCTACTGAGCTCAGCATAATACATAGAAAACACATTTAATAATGCTTGATTCTTTTAATTCTATACAATAATGTTTTGCATTTGAGGCATTAATATTATGGAAACTAGGGTTGTCCAGATACCGATACTAGTATCGGTATCGGGACCGATACCGAGTATTTGCGGGAGTACTTGTACTCGCACAAATGCTCCCGATACCTAAATAGAATACTTTTTTTGTATTTATCAACATGTTCTGTGAAAATTCTTTCAGTTTTTTACTACTGCGTGACAAGAAAATAAAATATTTTTATTTATTTTTACAAATTTTTATTCTTTTATAATGTCTTGAGTTAGAGTTCTTCATAATTCTAAAGAAAATATCCTTAGTCTGTATTGTGGCTTGAAAACACATAAGTCACATGACATTTTAAAAAAGTATCGGTATTCGGTATCGGCAAGTACATGAAAACAAGTATCGGTACTTGTACTCGGTCCTAAAAAAGTGGTATCGGGACAACCCTAATGGAAACAATCATGCCCATGCTAATGTGGCATTGGCTATTAGGCATTCGCCTATTGCAGGGAAGGAAAAAAAAAAGTTCTAGCGAAGATACGAACACCATTAAAGTCATGGGACACGAACATGAAAAATCCAAAGTCCTAATTTTAAAGGCTTTCATGCAAGTTATTGCCATTAAAAGTATTCGGGGACCCGGGTACTGCCCTAGGGGACATGTATCAATGCAAAAAAAAGATTTTAAAATTATCGCTTTTAAAGCAGTGATTTTAATGATGCTTAAAGTGAAATAATAAAAATGAAATATTCCTTTTAATACTGTGCCTGAGGGGTCCACTTAGTCTGCCTGTAAAGTGGCGCATCTGTGCAATGTATAGAACAAGTCGCAGCAATAATGAAATTTCTAAAGCAAAAAATGTAATTTCAAACATTCTCACGGCTGTAATGTATTGCCGACTCCTGGCAAGATAGAGGGGAAAAAATTTCGAAATTTGATATTCTTTTAGGCAATCATGGGCGTGCCGCCGTGTCCTCCAGACTAAAAAGGAGAGGGACTTTCTGGTTTGTTATCAGCGTTCAGTTTAAAAGCCTGCATCTCTGATGCATCTCTGATGGTATGGGGGTGCATTATGTGTGTATGGAATGGGCAGCTTGCATATCTGGAAAGACTTCATCACTGCTGAAAGATATATACAGGTTTTAGAGCAGCATATGCTCCCATCCAGACAATGGGCCTGATTCTCATAGAATTTCGCTTGCGTATCGTAAGCCATTTACACTACGCCGTCGCATCGTACTAGAGCAAGTGCCGTATTCTCTAACCATTTGCTCTGTAGTTTGCATTGGCGTAGCGAAAATGGCCCAGCGTAAGCCCGTGTAATTCAAATGAGGCGGCTTGTATTTAAATGAAGCGCGCCCCCGCCTCGAACGAACTGCGCATGCGCCGGCCGGGGAAAAAGCCCAGTGCGCATGCTCCAGCTCACGTCGGAAAGCGTCATTGAAACCGACGTCAAAACTACGTGAGCGTCACTACGCAATGCCCCTATTCGCGAACGAGTTAGTAAAACTACGTAAGTGACGGAAAAAGCCGACGCTGACCCGACGCCATACTTAACATGGCATCCAACGGCACCCGACGGCATCCGACGGTACTTCGTAAGGTTACTCCACATAGAAGCTGGGGTAACCTTACGCGGACGAAAACGACGTACGCAACGACGGGGCGGCGTAAAAGCGATCGGGAATCGGCGTACTAGCCTCATTTGCATATGCAAAGGAGAAAACAACGTAAAGGCCACCTAGTGGCCGGAGTTGTCACTACAACTACGATCCGCAAGTGTAATAGTTTTACACTTGTCGGATGTTGAAGCGTATCTATGCAAAAGTGATGCGCTGCGTTGATAAACATTCAGCGTATACCCCTCCTGGTCAGGAGAGCCACAGATCAACCGCTCTTCCTGTTTACATGGTGATCAGCCGTGATTGGACGCAGCTGATCTCGTGGTAAAGAGCCTCCATTGGAGGCTCTTTATCGAGATCAGTGTAGCGGTGTGTCAGACTGACACGCCGCACCACCATTCGCCGCAATGCGCGCCCCCACAGGCTGGACGTCAATAGACATCCAGTCAGGATAACAGAACCATAACAGACGTCAGTCTGCTATTGACCGGGCGGGAAGTGGTTAAATAGCCAGAAGGGGCTGGCTGTAGGCTGGACTGACGAGCAGGAAATGATCACCAGGTGAGCTGCTGTGGAAGATGAGTGCTGGCAATTAACCGACAGCTGAGCAACCTGAGCACTGGGAATGGAGAGCAGAGAGCTCAGCCCTGACATAAACATGGCCCTATCCCAACTTTTCGAGGTGTGTTGCTGCCGTCACTTTTAAAATTACCTTATTTTTTCTTAAAATGGTACATTTTCTCAGTGTAATTATTTGATATGTTTTGTATTTTCTATTGTGAACAAAATCTATGTTTCTGAGATTTGCAACAGCGTCCCAACTTTTTTTAAATTGGGATTGTAAAATGCAAGTGACGTTCCATGGCTAGGTAACAATGTTCAGGGACAATCTTTAGTGATATATTTTGTATGACCATTATTTACATGTAACATGATACATTTACATGTCTGGTGCAGACAAATAAATAAAAGTATCCTATAGTTCACAACATAGAAGTTGTATACAAATATGGGAAGATGTGGGGACATAAGCGTGCACAGCCTATTACATTAGGGTGTGCACCCCAAAGCTGAAAGACACATGTATGTGATATATATATATATATATATATAATATATATTTCAAGTCCTGAGCTACTAGCCAGGCCTCAAGAGTTACTCGCTACCAGTTTCCCCACCTAATTCATACACTGCCCTGCGCCTAATTGCACCCGTAAACACTCCCTCTTAGATTATCTCATGGAATGACACTGTTAAATGTTTTATGCAGAATCAAGTTACAAAATTGAATATTACCAACAACAACTTTAACAAAATAGGACAGGGCACTGGGGGTAGACCAGAGGGACAGGGCACTGGGGGCAGACCAGAGGGACAGGGCACTGGGGGCAGACCAGAGGGACAGGGCACTGGGGTCAGACCAGAGGGACAGGGCACTGGGGGCAGACCAGAGGGACAGGGCACTGGGGGCAGACCAGAGGGACAGGGCACCTTTCCTCTTCGGCCGCCAATCTCATCGGGACAAGTGTAGGCACAAATTGGAGGGAGATTGGTCATGCAGCCCTGTCATCACTCGCCCCCAGCTTAAATCCACTCGCCAAATGCTAGTAGGCGAGTGGAAAGTTTGAGGGCTGTATATATATATATATATATATATATATATATATATACACATATACACATACACACACACAAGCGCACACACTTTTAGAAAAAAAATTGGTACATGTGCACAGGTTTTTTTGTTCAGTTTGCTGGTTGGAGAGGTGTAGGAGGGAGGGCTGAGAGAGAGAGAGAGGTGTAGGAGAGAGGGCTGAGAGAGAGGTGTAGAAAGGAGGGCTGAGAGAGAGAGAGGTGTAGGAGAGAGGGCTGAGAGTGAGAGAGAGAGAGAGAGAGAGGTGTAGGAGAGAGGGCTGAGAGAGAGAGAGGTGTAGGAGGGAGGGCTGATAGAGAGAGGTGTAGGAGAGAGGGCTGAGAGTGAGAGAGAGAGAGAGAGAGGTGTAGGAGAGAGGGCTGAGAGAGAGGTGTAGAAAGGAGGGCTGAGAGAGAGAGAGGTGTAGGAGAGAGGGCTGAGAGTGAGAGAGAGAGAGAGAGAGGTGTAGGAGAGAGGGCTGAGAGAGAGAGGTGTAGGAGAGAGGGCTGAGAGAGAGAGGTGTAGGAGAGAGGGCTGATAGAGAGAGAGAGGTGTAGGAGGGAGGGCTGAGAGAGAGAGGTGTAGGAGAGAGGTCTAATAGAGAGAGAGGTCTAAGAGAGAGAGAGGTGTAGGAGAGAGGGCTGAGAGAGAGAGAGAGAGGTGTAGGAGGGAGGGCTGAGAGAGAGGTGTAGGAGGGAGGGCTGAGAGAGAGACAGACTAGAGGGCTGAGAGAGAGGAGGGAGGGCTGGGAGAGAGAGGTGTAAGAGGAAGGGCTGAAAGAGAGAGAGAGGTGTAGAAGGGAGGGCTGAGCGAGAGAGGTGTAGGAGGGAGGGCGGAGAGAGAGGGAGGGCTGAGAAAGAAGGAGGGCTAGGAAAGAGGGAAGGCTGAAAGAGAGGGAGGGCTGAGAGAGAGGGGGGTTGAGAGAGGGAGGGCTAAGAATGGAGGGAGGGCTAAGAGAGGGGGCTGAAAGAGATGGGTGGGCTGAGAGAGAAGGGAGGGGCTTAGAGAGAGGGGGGTTGAGAGAATAGGGTGGGCTCATAGAGAAGGGGGGGCTGAGAGAATAGGGAGGGCTAAGAGAAAAGGGAGAGGGTTTAGAGAGGGGGGCTGAGAGAATAGGGAGGGCTGAGAGAGGTGAGATGGCTGAGAGACAGGGGGGCTAAGAGAGAAGGGAGGGGAGCTTAGAGAGAGAGAGATGGCTGTAAGTATAGGGATGGCTAAGAGGGGGGATGGCTGAGAAAGAATGGAGGGGTCTGATCGAAAGGGGAGGCCTGAGGGGGGAAGGGGCTGAGAGGGAGGGGAGGGGACTTAGAGAGAAGGGTCTGAGAAAGAAGGGGTGGGGACTTAGAGAGAGGGGGCTGAGAGAGAAGGGAGGGGGGCTTAGAGAGAGGGGAGGGCTGAGCTGAGAGAGAAGGGAGGGGGCTAAGAGAGAGGGAAGGGCTAAGAGAGAAGGGAGAGGGGCTTAGAGAGAGGGGTCTGAGAGAGCAGGGAGGGGGGCTTGGAGAGAAGAGAGGGGACTAAGAGAGAAGCAAGGGGGCTTAGAGGGAAGAGAGGGGGGCTTGGAGAGAGGGGGCTGAGAGAGAAGGGAGGGTGTCTGAGAGATGGGGGAGGGGGCTTGGAGAGAAGAGAGGGTGGCTAAGAGAGAAGGGAGGGGGCTAAGAGAGAAGGGAGGGGGGCTTAGAGAGAGGGGGCTGAAAGAGAAGGGAGGGTGGCTGAGAGAGAGGGAGGGGGGCTTGAAGAGAAGGGAGGGGGGCTGAGAGAGAAGGGAGGGTGGCTGAGAGAGTGGGAGGGGGCTTGAAGAGAAGGGAGGGGGGCTGAGAGAGAAGAGATGGGGCGGAGAGAGAAGAAATGGGGGCTTAGAGAGAGGGGGCTAAGAGAGAAGGGAGGGTAGTTGAGAGAGGGGGAGGGGGGCTTGAAGAGAAGGTAGGGGGCTGAGAGAAAAGGGAGGGGGGCTTAGAGAGCAGAGAGGGGGCTTAGATAGAAGGGAGGGTGGCTGAGAGAGGGGGAGTGGGCTTGGAGAGAGGGAGGGGGAGTTGAGGTGAGATAAGAGACCCCTAGCCCTGTTCCTGCAGTCCCACCTCTGTCCCAGTCTCTGTCTGCAGGTGTGTATGATGGTACCCTCCATACCATGATGCCAGTCTGTCTCATGCTTCGATCCGTCCAATTCCAGCGGCTCCCACAGCAGCCTGCGCCTCCTGCCCATCCTCGGTGACAGCTCTGTGCCCCCAGTGAGCGGCGAGCCTGTTTGTCCTCCAGCTTCGGGCCTCACATCAGAGCGCAGAGAGGAACTTGGAGCAGTTCATGCTCTGCAAACAAGGGGTACGATGTTTGCAGGGGACAAGGTCAAGGAGGAGGCGGTGCCCGAGTCTCGGGCTCTCAGGGATAGCGATGGATGCCCAGCCACCCACATCTCCCCAGGGGTGCTGCGGATTGCTGCCCACTGCCGCGCCGCCACACACATTTTCTGGTGCTACACAGCCAGGTAGAGGACGAGGCGCATTGACAAGTTCCAGACGCCCTCTCCTCTCAGAAGAGAGCGCCATCCTTATAGTTCTACTTTAAGTAGATGGTGCAGCAGAAACATATAGCACAGTGAGGAAGGTTTGTGGTCCAGGATGACAAAACAGTCAAAATTGGAAGCACCCCCCCCCTACAGTTGCGGAATGCCGGCCGCCCGCATACTAGAAGCAGCGTGGCCACTTTATGGGGGCGCTAGACTAATTTTCCTAACAGTGTAGCGCAAGCCGGCGGGGACTCTTTTCGTGCTGCCCCCCTGCAAGGCGCTGCCCTAGGCCTGGGCCTTGTTGGCCTAGGCCAGGATACAGCTCTGTGTATAGCATCATCATGGAAACTCTTAGGGGTCTATGTATAGAATGTTCGCTGTACAAATGTGACAAATCTACACAGTCAGAAAAAATAAATAACCATATTTCCTTTAATATATGTAGTACCCATATCGTCAGCACCATCTTAGAACCATAATTCATGTGTTTTCCAAAATATCTCAATCAGGAAACCTGTGTGTCTCCTTGGGGGGTGGCCATTACACACAATGTATGGCGATCTTTCCCCAGAAGTGGAAGCAGATACCTGGATTTGACAGGTATCTGCTTCCTCCTCCCCCTGAAAGAGGGGGGGGGGGGAATCCGATTAGAGGAAGTTGCATTTATGAGTGGATCAGTGCCGCCTATCAGTAACGCCTTATCAGTGCTCATCAATGCAGCCTATCGGTGCAGCCCATCAGTGCAACCTCTTCAGCGTACATCAATGAAGTTTGCAAAATGTTATAACAAATTATTTATAACAAAAAAAAAATATTCTGTATTTTTTTTTATTAAACAAAAAAATAAAAAAAACGCAGAGGTAATCAAATACCACCAAAAGAAAGCTCTCTTTGTGGGAAAAAAAAAATATAAAAATGTCATTTGGGTACAGTGTTGTATGACCGCGCAATTGTCATTCAAATTCTATTATAGAAGTTGCCAAAAGCTACAGAAAGCCAGCAGCTGAATCATCTTGCCAGCTACCACACAAAATTGAAAACTGAATTTTGGGCTGAGTTGGTCTTTAAATTGTAGACTGAAGGAGCTTGGAATTGAATCTGATCTTTGGAACATTGTGCAGGTATATGATCCTTGTCTGCACTCTGGACTTTCTTCACACGCGTGTGTTTTCATTAGGAGACCAACACCCTGGTAAGTAATATTTATTACTAATATCATTGTAATATTTTACACACTGTAAATACTATTTGTCAGTGTTTACTGATAGTTTACCAATACTCAGTCCTTCTTTTTATATAAGTGCTGAACAATTGGATTGCTCCAAATTGAGAGAATGTGTGCTGTAGGCTTTCACTGCCATTACTTGTTGTTTAGCCTGTTTGGTATTGATTGGTTTACTGAGCACACTTTGTACTTTTTCAACTTGGCACTTTAGCTAAGTATACAAATACACAATGTGTGCTGTATGCAATGTATAGAGACAAATATTAATCAAAAAACACGATACAAATGTTATAAATGGAGTTGCAGTTCAGTGAGTAAAATAAGTATTTGATCCTCAAGAAAAACATGACTTATTACTTGGTGGAGAAACCCTTGTTGTGAAGCACAGAGGCAAGATGTTTCTTGTAGTTGGTTACCAGGTTTGCACTCACCTCAAGAGGGAATTTGGTCCACTCTTCTTTACAGATATTCTTTAAATCCTGAGGGTTTCTTGGCTGTTTGGCAACTCGAAGTTTTAGCTCCTTCCATAAATTTTCTATAGGATTAAGGTCTGGAGACTGGCTAGGCCACCTGTGACCTTAAAGGGGTTGTAAAAGGTACAATTTTTTTCCCTAAATAGCTTCCTTTACCTTAGTGCAGTCCTCCTTCACTTACCTCATCCTTCGATTATGCTTTTAAGGCCTCGTACACACGAGGGGATATGTCCGCTGAAAACGGTCCGATGGACCGTTTCAGCAGACATCTCCGCTCGTGTGTATGGGCTAGCGGACAGATTTGTCCATCGGACAAATTTCAAAAGCATGCTTTGAAATTTGTCCGCTACATACCTGTCCGTCGGATATGTCCGCTGGTTAGTACGGTAAACCAGCGGACATATCCTCCCACACATGCGTCGTATCCTGTGAATGGATCCGACGCATGCGCGCGGAAGTGTTTACTTCCTGGTGCGTGACGTAGCGGTGACGTGGCGGCGTCAACATCACCGCCGCGTCACCGACACGTCACCGCGCCGTCCGCCGGCGGGGAATTTGATCCGATGGTGTGTACACGCCATCGGATCAAACTCCAGATCGGACATATCCGATGGAAATGGTCCGCGGACCGTTTTCATCGGATATGTCCGATCGTGTGTACGAGGCCTAAATGTCCTTATTTCTTCTGAGAAATCCTCACTTCCTGTTCTTCTGTCTGTAACTACACACCGTAATGCAAGGCTTTCTCCCTGGTTTGGAGTGTCGTGCTCGCCCCCTCCCTACAGGAGAGTCAGGACACCCACTAACACACAGCTCCTTTCTCTATCTGCAATGTAGAGAGCTTCCTGACTCTCCTGTAGTCCACAGGAGGGGGCAAGCACGACACTCCACACAGGGTAGAAAGCCCTACATTACTATGTGGAGTCTCCAGCGATGCTCTCCAGCGAGGAACGACACACAAACCCAGCCGAATGACGTGCAAGTTGTTTGACAGCTATTTTATAACTGAGTGCGGGGCCACCCGTGACGTGGACAGGTGACACCACCTCCTCTGACGCAAGGGGGGTTTCCGGTGGCCCCAGGACGTCTCCTGTCATTTTTAACATTTTCACACTTTTTTTGTGAAATGGTACCAATTCACATGGGGGGGGGGGGCGGGATCTGGAGTTCCCCTTCGTTTCCCCCCCCCACCCGCAGACCTCCACAACCACCGGGCAAGGGTTGCGTGGGATGAGGCCCTTGTCCCCATCAACATGGGGACATCCTCTTTTCCTGCGGCCTGCCAGGTTGTGTGCTCGGATAAGGGTCTTGTATGGATTTTTGGGGGGAACCCCACGCCATTTTTTTTTTATTTGGCGTTGGGTTCCCCTTAATATCCACACCAGATCTGAAGGGCCTGGTAATGGAATTTAGAGGGACCCCCATGCATTTTTTATTTTTCAATGACTTTCATCATCTGTTTTGCCGGGACCCGACAATTCATTATAGTAGTTTTAAATTACTTTTTTTTCTTTAGAAATGCCATTTTGTGCAGAGACTGTTATAAACACGGGAAACATGCGCTACTTTACAGGCATACTATAGACACCCCCCAGGTATGAAATCATTAAAGGAATATTTCATTTTTATTGTTTGACTTTAAGCATTATTAAAAATCACTGCTCCTGAAAAAACGCATTGATTTTTGCATTGATACATGTCCCCTGGGACAGGACCCAGGTCCCCAAACACTTTTTATGACAATAACTTGCATATTAACCTTTAAAATTAGCACTTTTGATTTTTCATGTTTGTGACCTATAGACTTCAACGGTGTTCGAACAAATTTTTTGCCTGTTTGCATGTTCTGTGGCGAACCAAACCGGAGGGGGGGGGGGGGGGGTCGTTCGGCTCATCCCTAATGGGAAGGAGAGATAAAGAGGGGTCGGGTAAAAGAATGGCAGAAAACAAAAGAGAAAATGACAGAGAGAGAGAGAAAGGGAAGAGAGAGAGGTGGTAACCTTGATCTTAGCTAAGTTAATAGTTAATTAAACTGTACTAAAAATTCCTTTTTTGTATTAAATCATTTTGGCATCATTGAATTTTTCAGCTTCCTGATATACGTTCAACCTCTCCACTGTGCTCTCTAAACCATGAATTCCGGGGACCATAGAAGCTTCAGAAAAATCAAAATAAAATATTTCACTCCCCCGAGCACATTTGAAGCTCTCTGGCTGGAATTTTATCAAAGCCCCAATCACATGAAAATTCTTATCCTGGACTTTTTCATGGCACTGAGCAAACTATTCCAAACCATCTCCCATGTTCTGGCAGCTCTGTGGGAGGCCTTTGAGGTGGTGGTCCATTTCTTGCTGACTATACTCAATGTGATTTGGCTGGTTTTGAAAATCATCTTGGTCCTTGGGGAACAAATAAAGGCGTTGGGTCCAAACCAGCTAACACAGCAGCACACACCAAAAAAGAACTACTGCAAAGAAGATTCTGCTAAATTTGACTCCATTAACAAGAGCTTGACAGACTCTCAGACCTGCAAAAAACAATATATAGAGTATAATGACATCACAAAGGAAGCCATACACCATAATAACACTAGGAAGAAGCCTGTCTATTCTGCATACACTGAAAGGGAAACAATTTCTTCTAATTACATCAGTAAGGAAACTGAAGACTTTGATTTCAACAAAGGTGAACAAACAAATTCTTATAGGAAGGAGGTTTCACAACCTGATTTCACCAAGGAGAAGCCTTTCCACCATTCCATCACAAAAAACGTTGTCAATTTAAAATACACCAGTAAGGATAATGAATTCCCTGCATTCAATAAGAACAAGGTTTCACAATCTAATTCCTACAGGAAGGAGTTTACACAGCTTGAGTCCACCAAGGAGAAACCTTACCAATATTCCGTTACAAAGGGCTTTGTTCATTCAAAATATATCAGTAAAGATAATGATCCTGCATCCAATAGGCATGAGCATTCACAATCTAATTACTACAGGAAGGAGTTTGCACACTCTGACACCTCCAACGATAAGCCTGTATACTATTCCACCTCTAAGGCGTTTGTGCATTCGAAATACATAGCTAAAGAAGGTGACCACTCAGATACAGGCAAGAATTAACCTCCCTGGCGGTATGATTCTTTCAGATTTTAGGTGCTGAAAGCGGTACCATTATTTTGCATGGAAATAACTCACTCAAATCTGTCCAAACAAGAGTCTAGTAGACCTCCCCGGGTATAATAAAATTTGAAACACAAAATCATAAATTATAATATAAATAATTATAACAAATAATAATAAAAAGTATTACTTTCAGTGTTTGATGACGAATCTGAGGGGGTTAAATTGCTTAATCTCTTGGCTACAGGGAAGAGTTTGCACATTCATATACCACCAAGAAGGAACATTTACAATACTCAATCACTAGAGAATATGTGCATTCAAAATACATGAGAAACAAAGCTTTAGAATCTGGTCCTGACAAGAATGAGATTGCACAAGTTTATTTCTACAGGAAAAAAAGTTTCACAGTCTAATTACTACATAAAAGCACAATTTTATTCCTACAAGAACAAGTTTATGCACTATAACTTCTACAAGATACTGGATGTACGATCTGATTTCTAAAAAAATCAAGTTTGTACAACCTCGCTCTTGTAGTAATTAATTAAAACAATTAAAACAATCTAATACAGTAAAACCTTGGTTTGAGAGTAACTTGGTTTGAGAGAGTTTTGCAAGAGAAGCAAAATATTTTAATAAACTTTGACTTGATGTACAGCGTCATGTCACAACTGAGTATAAAAGAGAAGAGAGGAGCCTCTAAGTGTAGCAATATGGTTACATTTAATGCAGGTACAACATTTAGCAACATATTGCTACACTTGCTATACTCCTTTCTTTTATACTTTGTAGATCCTGCTGGATTTTGCTTCTAATCCCCTTGTGGATGGACATTTTATGGTTACACAACCTATCATATTGCTATAATCTTTTTATATGGACTAAAAACGGAAGGATTTATGAATAAATGGTTGTGCAACGAATCATTTAAATTTTCCATTATTTCCCTTGGGGAAATTTCCTTTGATATACAAGTGCTTTGGATTACAAGCATGTTTCTGGAACAAATTATGCTTGCAATCCAAGGCTTTACTGTATCTACAAGACTGAGGTTGTACAATCTAATATTTTCAAGAACAAGGTTGTACAATCTAATGCCGTGTACACACGATCTGGCTCTTTTTTGCCCGGCCAAATCACATCGGAGAAACTAACATCTAAACTCCGATGGAATTCATAGGAATTTTCGATGAAAAATCTCAGATAAGGTTACACATGATAGGAATATCCAATGGAAAAAGTCCGTCTGACTTTTTCCATCGGAAATTCCGATCCTGTCTACACGGCATCACACCTACAAGAGCGGGCTTTCACAATCGAATATATAAGGTTGTACTGTATAATCCAATTCCTACAACTTACATAAGATGGGAAGTTTATTACGGTGGTTGTACCAAGACCATTTGTGATTTTGTATAAAAGAAAAGTCGCCTCATCCGCTTGCTGAGGAGTTCTACATTTTCAGATCCAAACAAGGATATTCCTGTACATTCTAGTTCAAATGAGAATGAATTTAGGCTTTGTGATGTAAGAGTTTTACAAAATTCGATTAACGCAATGAGTACTTTGTTAACTGTGATTGAAACGTGACTCGCAATGACAGATTCATTAGGACAAGAAGAGGATTTTATTACATTAATCAAACTTTAGAAAAGAGTAAGACAACCTGGAAAATAGGTAAGCTAAACAATGAAGGTGCTTTCAATAGAAATTATGTTTAAAGGACAAAGAAATGAAATAAAATACAATGCATTTACAACATTTTCATAATATAATTTGAATATGTATTGGTCTATTTTGATTTAAAAAGAAACTGTAGTTACTGGGTAATACATTATAATGATTAAACCATCAGACAGCAGACTCTTACCTCCTAACTCTTATTTTCTTCCACAAAAATCCAGTTTCCATCCAACGCTTTCCTTTAACCACTTGCCTACTGTGCACCTACATTCCTGCCCAGACAAAATTTTAGCTTCCGGCAATGCGTCGCTTTAACTGACAATTGCGCGGTCGTGCGACGTGGCTCCCAAACAAAATTGGCGTCCTTTTTTCCCCACAAATAGAGCTTTCTTTTGGTGGTATTTAATCGCCCGTGCGGTTTTTATTTTTTGCGCTATAAACAAAAAAAGAGCGACAATTTTGAAAAAAGACACAATGGGCCAGATTCAGAGAGCCGTAACTCCTGTCTAACTGGTGTTAGACTGGAGTACTTTCAAATTACGCGCGTTTTTTAGCTAGTCTGAAACCTCAAAACATGAATAGACGGCTGCGGGCTTCAATTCGACTAGTTTACGTGTTCGTACGCCTTCGGATCTATGCTGCAATAAAATTGCAGCCACTGGGTGGACTTCCCGTCGTTTTCCGCGTCGGGGTATGCTAATGAGCTTTTGCCGTCAACCCCCGAAATTACGATCTTCAATCGCAATCTCTTACGGCATCTTTAGTCATCTTTTTTTGCGTAACACTATACCAGCTTTTTGCTGCTCTAATATTAGACAGCCCATGTTAAGTATGGCCGTCATTCCCGCGTCTAATTTCTCTTTTATTATTTTTTACGTAAGTCGTCCGGGAATAGGAATGTCCGTAAAGGACGCTACTCAAACAACGAATGACGTAACAATGACGTAACAACGCAATGCACGGCGGTAAATTTCTGAACGAATCATGCGCAGTTCGATCGCCGCGGGGACGCGCCTAATTTAAATACTTCATGCCCCCTAAAGGCGTATTTCGATTACGCGGCAAGAAATAGACTACGCCGCCGTAGCGTACGGGCAAAAATCTACCAGAATTGGATGTAGAGCCTGGTAAAATACGGCAGCGTAGAGTATTTCGATTACGCAGTGCAAATTTAAGTCTACCTGAATCTGGCCCAATATTTTTTGCTTTTTGCTATAATAAATATCCCATTTAAAAAAAAAAAAAAAAAAAATGATCTCAGTTTAGGCCGATACGTATTCTTCTACATATTTTTGGTAAAAAAATCTAAAAAATTAAATCGCAATAACCGTATAGTGACTGCTTTGTGCAAAAGTTATATTGCCTACAAAATACGGGACATAATTATGATTTTTTTTAATTTATTTTTTTACTAGGATCTGCGATTTTTTTTCCAGGACTGGGACATTATAGCGGACACATCGGACACTTTTGACACATTTTTGGGACCATTTACATTTATACAGTGAACAATGCTATAAATATGCATTGATAACTGTATAAATGTAACTGGCAGGGAAGGGGTTAACCGCTAGGGGGCGGGGAAGGGGTTAAATGTTTCTCCTAGTTTGTGTTCTAACTGTGGGGGAGGGGGGGTGACTGGGGAGGTGACCGATTGTGTCCCTATGTACAAGGGACACAATCGGTCTCCTCTCTCCCTGACAGGGACGTGCAGCTCTGTGTTTACATACAGAGCTGCACGTCCCAGCTCAGTTACTGGGCAATCGCGTGTGCCCGGCGGCTATCGCGGCCGCCGGGCACACGCACGGGGGTCCCAGTGATGCGACGGGTTTCCTAGCAACTTTCTATGACTGCACGTCATATGACCTTAAAATGGATGTAAACCCGATTCATGAAATTTGAGCTGGGCCCATATATCTGCAGTATTTTGTTATCTCTTTTTAATGAGCTAAGTCTTATGTTGCGTACACACGATCGATTTTCGGCATGAAAAAAAACAACGTTGCCCACACACGGTCGTATTTAAAAAATGCTCTAGCAAAGCGTGGTGACGTACAACACGTACGACGGCACTACAAAGGGGAAGTTCCATGTGGATGGCGCCACCCTTTGGGCTGCTTTAGCTGATTTTGTGTTAGTAAAAGTCAATTTGCACTTTTCTGTCTGTTACAGCGTGATGAATGTGCTTACTCCATTACCAATGGTAGTTTTACCAGAACGAGCGCTCCCATCTCAAAACTTGCTTCTGAGCATGCGCGGGTTTTTAACGTCGTTTTAGCCCACACAAGATCATTTTTACAACCAGAAAAATGACATTGTTTAAAACGTCGTTAAAAAATGCAGCACGATCGGAAAAAAAATTGTCGTTTTTCAGAACACAAAAAATTATGTGAAGCCCATACACAGTCATTTTAAATTACTTTTTTTTTTAAACGTTTTTTTTTTTTTTAATGCCGAAAAACAATCGTGTGTGTACGCAGCATTATAGCTCTCGCCTGTTGGGTTTTAGGAATGTTGGTACTCCTGGATAAATACAATTCCACGGATAAGAGCCCTGGATCGTGTGGTATACATGTATACAGGGCTGCATCATCTGCAGTTACTTGTTCTAAAAGACTAATAGTGTCCTTGGTGTCTTTAAGATATGAAGGGATGGATTTCACCAAAAGTTGTAAGGGGAAATCGATATAGCGCCCTATACGGGAAGTCATTGAATCAATTCCACTTATTATAGGGCATCCTGGGGGATGAGTAGTGTCTTTATGGACTTTTGGGAGGTAGTATATTGTGGGTATACGTGGGGCCAGAGGTCGCCATTGACTGTTTGCATTTATATTCACACCTTTCCTGGTGTGCTCATCCATATAACTGCTTATTGGGCAGAAGTAGGACTCTGATATTTTTCCCAATGCTACAAATGTCCCAGCTTAATGCAACCAGACTTTTTTGGTTGTTGTTATGTTTAAAACATTGATAAAGTAGGTTTTACCTGCCATTCAAATTTCAAACCATCCCATTGAAACATTTGATAACTGCAAAACCTGTTATTGAGCAAGGCAGTATTCAGATTCACCACTAGATGTCAGCATTGCAGCATGACATTCACAATACACCACAGGGAGAAATTTACTAATGTCCTGAAAGCAAAGAGATGCCTCTGCCTTCAATGGCAACTACACAAAATTCATATTTGTAACACATTTTTTAAAAGATATTGCCAAAAACGAAACTAGATTCTTTAGAAATTGCAAGACACTTTAAATAAGGGCAGGTTTAAGTGTGATAAATGTATAATGAGAAATTATACTTTAAAAGTATAACTAAAGGCGAAAGATTATTTATTTTTTATTTTTTATGGATGGAGTGAAGAGGGATTAGGTTACCTGTCAATTTTTATTGCTGTCTGTACCCCTGCTAGGGAGATTCACCATCCTTACTGGATAATTTTCAATAATAGTGGTAAACAGGATGTTTACCACTATTATTGAAAATGAAAGTAAAAGAAAATCCCAAATTTTGGGTTGTCCCCAGTAAAGTAATAGAGTAACATCTTCTAATGGGGACACTAGTTCTGGTGACCTGAGGGTCCCCAAGAGAATCCCTTAATTTGCAGGAATTTTCTCTCACTTCCTGCTTGTTTAAAAATATACATTTTACAAGGGTTATAACTAGAGGTTGAGCGACATATCAGCCGATATTTGGCAATTTTTGAGAAATCGGCACCGGCCGATTATTATTCAAAATTAGGCCAATATTTAACACTTCTCCACACTCTGTTGGCAGAGCAGCGCGGCGCTTGCCAGAGCCACCGAGTGTGTAAAACTGACATGTAACTGAATGCAGAGAGAGAGGAGCTGTCAGAATTCAGCACTGATGTCAGGGTGGGTGGTCAACCAGTGCTATGCAGTGTCACCTGCCAGTGCCAATCAGTGTCACTTACCAGTGCCACCTGTCAGTGCCAATTAGTGCCATCTGCCAGTACCAACCAGTGCCAGTGGGAGACAGTTTTGGACAATTCCTTTATTTAAAAAAAAAAGTGTCCCACGATGTCCATCCATCTTCAATCACAGCACCGACGACCAAAAAAATTAACTGCAGCCTTTATCCAAATAGCTGAGAAAGGGGCCATCCAGTGATGTAAATGGGTGACCCCACCCCTCTGATGTCACGTGATGTCAGAATGGGGGGGGTCACCCGATTGCATCACCGGGTGGCCCTGTCCGTGCCTATACAAAAGCTGTCATCGCAAAAAGGCTGCCTTTTGGTGGGACGCCTCCCATTTTTTTTTGTTTTCGGTCGGCGCTGTGATTAAAAATGGATTTACATTGCGAGAGACTGTGGGAGTTGTGGGGATGAGGCCCCTGTCCCCATCAACATGGGGACAATGTGTTTTGGGGGGACCCCAAAGCACTCACTCCATTTTGAGGGCATGTGGCCTGGTATGGTTCAAAAGGGAGGGGGGCTCCCTTGTCCTTCCCACTCGTGCTCGGGTCACTTTTCCCCATGTACACACCAGAGGTTTTCCCGTCTGGAAAACTGTGGTGAGAGCTTTGGCCAGGAATCACGGATGTGTGTATGCTTCACCACAGTGTTTCCCATAGGGAAACTGCTGGGAAAAAGACCGCCAGGAATCGCACCTGGCCTGCATGCTTTGGTCAATCACAGCATGCCCTGCTGTGAAAGCCATGATTGCCCAAAGGCAGGGGGCCTTTGGCCAATCATGGCTCACACTATGTAAGGCTACTTACATAGCGACCGTACATAGGGGGTTATTTACAAAAGGCAAATCCACTTTGTACTACAAGTGTAAACTACAAGTACAAAGTGCACTTGAAATTGTACTGAAAGTGCACTTGGAAGTGCAGTCGCTGTCGATCCGAGGGGGACATGCAAGGAAAATAAAAAACAGCATTTTAGCTTGCAGATGATTGGATAACAAAAATCAACAGATGCTGGAGGTGAAGACATGGGGGCATCTTTCCTCTATTTGCCCCATGGCACCAATCCCCCTCCCTGTCCTTCACAGCGCCCACATCTGATTCCTCCTGCAGGCTGCTGTGCCCCCCCCCCCAAAGCACTGCCAGCTTTCCTCTCCTGTCGTCTGCTGCAGGCATACAGGGGGATGTGTCATTTATCGGCCCCTTCCTTTAGTGAATGAACACAGTGAGTGATCAATCACTCACTGTGTTCATTCATAAGTGAAGTCTAGTAAATTGTTTACTATGCTTCAGCTTATGAATGAACAGGTGCTTCTGTCTCCTGTTCATTCATCTGCAGTGTAGCTAAGCCTGCAGAGAAAGACATTGAAGAATACGTGTGCTCAATTCCTTTATCTGTTTCTCTTTAGACCCTTGATATTTCATAATCTCCCCCCCCCCCCCCGAACATCATATAAAAAATAAAATGTTTTAAAAAAATTAAGAATGTTTACATTGCAGAGGCTCTTAGCACACAACCACAGGTCCTAATTTGGTAAGTGTGTCCAGTGCTGGGACAAGGTCAACCAGTGCCCAGGGCAAAGATGGCGAACTGTAACACCCCTTGCCATGTGTACTCACAGTTCATATCTTGCTATAAAGGTAGCTTCTCTGTCCCCAATATGTCACATGACAGGGGGAGACAGGAAGAAGGCAGTCAGCCCTTACTCCCCTGAAGCACCACGCTGAGACTAAGGTGTGTTGTCAGCAGGCGTTCTCTTTCTCCTTCCCACAGTAGGTATATATAGGCGATATGTCGCCTACTTACCCCCTGTTTTAATCCCTCTAAGATGCACTACTGCACTGCAACTGTATGGATTGCACACAGTTGCAGGGAAGTTGCAGCGTGGTCCCAAATCACTTGAATGGGTTGTCTTTAGCAGACAGTAGCGCATGCTGTACGTGGCAGGGGGTATAATTCCTGCTACAGCTGCAAATCAAATCATTGCAGCTGTAGCATCTGTACATCCCTAACTGCAGCCTCTATAGTTTAAATGACGGGGAACTAAAGAAAGCTGTAAAATGAGGCTGAGCACCATGTTTTTACTACTCCTGAACTGCAAGACAGTGTATAAATCACACTTATTCCCCCAACCACAGGCAAAATGCCCTGCTCTTTTACAGACACGCAAGGCTGCCATTAAATTTTAATGGCACCCCAACATATCTGAAAACGCAGCATGTGTGGGAAATCACATGGTGCAAAAACACCATGTGATTTCCCTGCGACTGCATTCTCAAAAAGGTGCAGGGACCTTTTTCCTGCAGGTACAGCAGGCTATTCAAATGAATGGGCTGCTGTGTCCACGCAAATGCGAGGCACAGAGAATGCATTGGTGTGAACCTAGCATAATAGTTAGCTAAAGGAAAATGCATATAGCACACTGCCTCCAACATAATTCTAATTAATCTAATGGCATAAAGTAACTTTTATAACTATTTAAAAAATCCACTGAGTACTCCCCTGTTTAGTAATCACATCCACATTGCACAGCTAAAAAGAGCAGAAGATATTTACATTGTACCTGTAATGCTTTAGTCCCATCAACCTCTGTCTGCATCTGTTCCCTCCTGCCAGCTGCCCACCACCTGCATGGCTTTAATATTCTCATCTCTAATATATACAATTTACTACAGCAACACTGACATTTGTAAACAAAATGGATGTGGTTTCCATTCATCTATACCAGATCCTTATGCTAGTGAATGGAGGGGATTCTATTCCTGGGAAATTAGCCAGTAATCTAATCAAAGTAATTGGAAGCAGAGAAACTACTACAATCAGTATAAAGCATAAGTATATAGTTGCAAAAAAAATATGGAAACAATATTGCTGCTTTGTAATATCTGTATACTTTTCAATAATTTAGCTTTTTAAATTTTTTGGTGCATTTAATTTAATTTTTTTCAAAAAATAGCCTTTTTTTAATTTGTAAATGCAGCCACTACAACTATTGCATCTTAACAGCCAGCCCGCCAGCTTGCAAAATACCTGAGCAGTGGCTAGAAAAAAAAGTTGTCTTTAGTATGACTTTAAAGAAGACCTTCACTCACTTTTCATTAACCATTTTCCATTAATACTGTGGTGCATCATTAGTAGGGATGAGCCGAACACCCCCGCGTTCGGTTCGCACCAGAACCGTTGAACAGACCGACCGTTCGCGCGAACATTTAGAACCCCCATTGAAGTCTATGGGACTTGAACGTTCGAATTCAAAAACGATCATTTTAAAGACCAATATTTAAGTTATTGTTGGAAAACGTCTTTGAGAACCCGGGTCTTGCCCCAGGGAACATGTATCAATGGAAAAAAGTTTAAAAAACGGTTGTTTTTTTCAGGAGCAGGACTCCTGAAAAAAAGACAGTTTTTAAAACTTTTTTCCATTCATACATGTTCCCTGGGGCAAGACCCGGGTTCTCAAAGACGTTTTCACAGGCAAACTATAGACACCCAGCAGGTACAATATTTAAAGGAATTTTTTCATTTTTTTTTTTTTTTCATTTAAACATTATTAAAATCACTGCTCCAGGAGCAGTGATTTTAATGATGCTTAAATAAAAATAAAAATAATAAAAAAATGAAAAATTTCTTTAAATATTGTACCTGCTGGGTGTCTATACCTGTGATAACGTTTTTAAATAGCACAATCACCTGCCTGCAAGTAAATTAGGAATAGCTGATCTAGCTAAGCTATACAGTGTATAAATATATGTACAACTCCTAGGGATGTATATATATCCTCTACACACTGTAAATTAAGCTAAACTGACTAGCCTGCCTGCCTGCTCTATCTAGCTATATAAAAAGACTATCTCTCTGTCTCTCTGACTGCTCTCAATAACAACCGCAACACACCACACAAGGCCGCCCAGCAGGCGGCCTTATATAGTGTGGGGCGTGTGCTAAAGCCCTGAGCCATAATTGGCTCTCCGTTTTTTGCGCGCTGTGATTGGCCAAACATCAGCGCGCAATGCCGCAGTGAATTATGGGCCGTTGCGCATCACTCGAATTTGGTGCGAACGACCCGTTTTGTTCGAATTTCGTCGAACGTACGAAAAGAGAATGTTCGAGTCGAACATACGTTCGTATCGAACGCGGAGCTCATCCCTAATCATTAGTATTCTGTCTCAGGAATCAGAAGCAGGGATGGTCAGACCTGCTTGGCTACACTCAGGAAACTGTGACCAGACTATGTATGTCTTAACTGCTTAAGGACCGCCGCATGTACATTTACGTCGGCAGAATGGAACGGACAAGCACATTGGCGTACCTGTACGTCCCTGCTTAGACGTGGGTCGGGGGTCCGATCGGACCCCCCGGTACTTGCAGTGGTCCACGTGGCTGCTGGAGCTATCCGGGATGAGGGGGCGGCTGTTCGTTTTTGTCTGCCCCCTCCGGATCGCTCCCAGCCAATCCGCTCCCTCCCTGCAGTGCACTTCCTCTGCCTGTATAATGTAAACACAGGCAGAGGAAGTGATGTCAGCTCTCCTCTCGGTGGTATTTTCAATCCGCCGAGAGGAGAGAAGACATCACACAGTAAGTCGCTCCAACACTACACTGACACCACACACATGGGCACATTAACCTCTTCCGATCACCCCCCCAGTCCCCTGTCACTGATTGCAGTGATCATATATTTACTGATTACTGCATTTAGTGTCAGTGTGACAGTTACTGTGACAGGCAGTTAGTGTTAGGTCCAGGGTAGCCCCCTACCCCCCCTAATAAAGTTTTTAACCCCTTGATCACCTCCCTAGTTAACCCTTTCACCCCTATTGCCAGTGTCACTAAGCGATCATTTTTCTGATCGCTGTATTAGTGTCACTGTTGCCGCTAGGTAGATTTTTTTATTGCGATTTTTTTTTTACTAAAGACATGTGGCTGAATACATTTTGGCCTAAATGTTTGACTAACATTTAGTTTACTAGATTTTTCTTATAACAAAAACTAGAAAATATCATTTTTTTTCTAAAACTTTGGTCTTTTTCCATTTATATCGCAAAAAAAAAAAATCGCAGAGACAATCAAAAACCATCAAAAGAAAGCTCTATTTGCGGGAAGAAAAGGACGCACATTTTGTTTAGGAGCCACGTCGCACGACCGCGCAATTGTCTGTTAAAACGACGCAGTGCCGAATTGTAAAAAAGCCTTTGGGCATTTAGCAGCATATTGGTCTGGGGCTTAAGTGGTAAAAGAGATTTATTTACAGTGCAAAAAAATCCATCCAAACACCAGCACACAGCAAACATAAAAATATAAGTGAAACAAAAATTAAGTAACAGAATACCTTACTAATCAACCTAACAAACAGAAAGCCTAACAAACAACTAACTATATATAATATATACAAAAATGGGAAACACAGAAGAGTAGGGGAAAATGGGAGGTGTAGGGAGCAGATGGGAGGGGGGACCCAAAACTGGGATCAGGAACAAGGGAGAACAGGTACAAGGCAACAGGGTACAAGAGAAAGGGCAGTTGTAAGATCAGGGTCAATAGCAAACAGAATCTGGCAGCAGCAAAACACTGTAGCAAGAGACACTAGTAGGGAGAACCTAAACCCCCTCCTGGCAGCCAGCATTAGATGAAAAATTATGATCTGCTGGCTGCTGAGAGACTCCCGCTGGTAGACACTGGAACTTAAACCTTCCGCTCTGGGAAACACAGTGCCACCAGCAGGTGATCCAGGTCCTGACACCCCCAATGTGTGATCCCAGCCTTAAGGTACATCCGCTCCCTCACTCTCTTTTCCTAACTCTCACCCTCCTTCTCACACTCCTCTTTTGAACTATCTGTCACATGTCCTCTCCTTCCATCATCACTCTTATGCCTGTAGCGGAACCCCTGTAGGGGCTGCTGAAAGTTGTGGTCCACCTGTCACCCTGCCCAGTCTGGCATTTACTTCCCAGTCACTCTTGAGACAAGGGATTTTGAACTTGGATACGGTAAGGGAAATTATGGGATGGCCAGAATCGATAATGGGATCAATAAGATGATCAGTTGGAACCTCTATTTACACTCCTAGAGTTCCAGACTGTTTTTCTCTTTCCTGTACAATACTTGGTTCCTGGTACAGCTAGCACATGGTAGGCCCAACTCTGGCTCTGTCAGGCCTTAGCAACTGCCATTTGCAGGCAGGGACCGCAAGCCCCTTTAGTGTAGCAACAAAAATAGGAAAGTCTTTAGTGCAAGCTGACCTGACTACTGCTCCTAGTCAGTCCTCTTCAGGCCCTGAAACCCTCCTGACTGCAGCTGCTAGACTCCACTGCATGTGACATCACAGTCTCTCCTGCTGGCTCTACATCCATTTCAGACTACACACTCCCAGTCTGCTTCAGCATGCCTCCCCAGCTCTCCCAATTGTGCCTGTCACTCACTAGCCCTCCTGGCTGCACTCCGGTGGATCCTCCTGGAGATTTGCCCGACAACACTAGCTCCCGTTTTTTTCGGTTCCTCTCTGTGCCTCCTGTCCAGATCCTTCTTTGTTTCTTAGCATGGTCCCGACTTGCACCCTAACCCCTCAGGCCCAAAGTAACCCCCCAGACTGGGGAGTGCCTCAAAGGCCCCGACAACTTAGTGCTCCAATTCCAGTTTCTTCCACCCGACAACTCCGGCCCAGCTAGGCTGCATCAAGGTATTTAAGGAGTCCTGTCCCCTTCCAATCCAGGTTGGGGATTGGTCAGGGATCCTTAGAACATCCCAGACAGCTCCACTGCTCTTCCCCTCCTTCCTTCTAGAATCCTCTAGAAATAGAAGGAGGTAACCAAAAGATGATGCTATCTGTGGGTCACCAGCCTACTTTAAGCCACTCCCAGCCCACAGATCAAAACAAACAGGCCTAGCTCACAGCTAAGCCTGATTAAATTTGCCTGCACTTAAAATAAAATAAAAAACACTTCTAGCACCTAGCTAAAGAAGAAGGTGCTACATTCATTTTCCCATTCTACTTCTCTTTCCCTCTCAATCTCCGTTTTTTGACCCAATCCCACCACACTCACTCTGGCTGTTTGTTGTCTGTGTATTTTCACAATTGCCCATTTGCTAATTTCATATTGTCATTATTGTCAATTTGATCCCTCTGTATTGTCACGATTCCCCATTGTGTCCCTCTATTTTTGTCTAGTCAGCACTGTTTTTTAGAGAACCATATTACTACACAATTGAATCCCCAAGCACCTTCAGCATCACATTTTGGCCAAGACACACAACGTGCTTTGGTTTTAAACCATTGCTCTTGAATCAGCCTGGCGTGCTATTTTCTTTTTCCCTTTCCCTACCTCTCCTCCCCAACCTTGGAAAGTTCCCAGATATGTTTTATTCTTCAGTATATGTACAATCAATTTTCTGACTAAGTGTTTCTTTATATGGCAAGTCTGCTTTTAATATAACTTGTGCGTCAGGATTGGGGACTTATCCCCCCCCCTCCCCCTAAACCCCTAGCACCAGTACACCACCTGCACAAAGAAAATGGCTGGAGCAGTTCCTGGCTGTGGGCTAATGCTATAATTTCCACACACACATGTGATAAATGTTTGTAATTTTATGCCCTGTTTATGTGAACATCTGGTAAGAGTGGAGACTCGAGGGGTTCAATCTTTCGTGTTAGACTCTGGAAATGCCTCGTAATTTATTGCACACGTGTGTTTTATTAAAATCAGACTGATTCATGTTGTTTACCTTAGGATCCTATAGTGCCTGATGTTTATATACATCTGAGGAGCCCAGACACAGTGCTGCCTTGTTTTTCATGGTGAAGATTATGGCTTCTGACTTTTATTAGCTCTAGATGAGAACTGGGTTTTTGTTTCCGTTTCTACTTGCAGTTCATAAAACGTCTACTTTTTAATAAAATGGTTGGCATTGTGCCCCTTTACTCCTCTTTATGTGCCCTTCTGTTGAGTTTTGGAGTGAGATTCGATGCTAGATGGAATGAGTCCAACTTCATATCAATACACCTCAAGCTACAACTTTTTTTTAGTTTTATCATACTTCATTCATATAACACTGAAAAAAAAATTCTAGTATGAAAGAGAATGAGTCTGATTTACTAAAAGATATGGGTGCATGGATTGTGCGTAACCAAGCAGATTGCATGCTCACACAATTTATTCTGATTCTTTAAAGAAAAACTTTATTAAAAGCAACTCGACAGTCTTCATCAGTGTTGCTAACCTACCAGATTGAAATTTACTGATTTACTGATTTTTTTAAATCATCAGCAGCCAAAAACTGCTCTATCACTCATATGCAGACGACACGCAACTGTTTTTCTGCATTTGCAATAAAAAGGATCACCACCTCAATCTAGAGACATGCCTCTCTTTGATAGAGGACTGGATGACAAAGAGTTATCTTAAACTCAACGGAGCAAAAACAGAACTTCTCCTGTTTCACGCCAAGCGTATGAATCAACCTGCAACAACGTGGATACCCCCGCCTATTCTGGGCAAAATCATCACCCCTAGCGCCAAAGTCAAAAGTCTCGGGGTCATCTTCGACTCCTACATGACAATGGACGCACAAATAGCGTCAGTAGTCAGCGGATCTCACCATCTGCTGTGCCTACTAGGCAGACTTACTCCTTTTATTCCCAAAGAAGACATAGCGGTCGTGGTGGGAGCAATTGTAAACTCAAGATTGGACGATGCAAATGCCCTTTACCTCGGACTCCCCAAGTACCAAATCGCTCGTCTACAAGTCGTTCAAAACACGGCCACTAGACTTGTGACTGGGAAAAAACATTGGGAATCAATCTCACCTTCACTGAGATCCCTTCACTGGTTACCAGTAAAAGACAGAATCACTTTTAAAGCACTCTGTCTAACACATAGATGTATCCATGGGAATGCTCCCCATTATTTATGCGAAAAAATAAAAGCTCATAACCCCAATCGCGTTCTGCGATCCACCAATCAAAATCTACTCCAGATACCGAAAGCCAACTACAAGTCCAAAGGAGATAGAAGATTCGCGGTCCAAGGTCCCAGACTATGGAACGCTTTACCAACCAGCATTCGGTTGGAGGAGAACCACTTAGCATTCAGGAGAAAGATCAAAACTCATTTCTTTTGATACCAAAAGAGACTGGAACAACAAGCGCCCAGAGGCGATTTAGTTTGCATGTGCCACGCTATATACGTTTTCATTCATTCATTCATACTGGCATGACACCCGAAATTTACTGTCGCAGCCACGTTTTTATTAGCATTTCACAAAAGTTACTAAATTTAATTTTTAGGTGCACATTTCAGTCTTTAGGCTACAAACAAGTACGCTAGGCAAATAGCAATGTGATTTAAGGTAGATATTAAGGTAAAAAAAAAACATATATTTGTTATTTTCGATATAATAAGGGCAAATTATTTAGTCACATCACCCCCTACCTCCAATCTCCCCCAATCACCCTGCCTCCAATCACCCCCTGCCTCCATCGTCCCCTGCCTCCATTCCCCTCTGCAGTGCCACCAACAACCCCTGTCTCCATCCCTCACCCTCTGCGGTTCCACCATCCCCCTCTGCGGTGCCTCCAATCACCCCCTGCCATTAACACCCCCTGCCTCCAATCTCCCCCTGCCTCCAATCTCCCCCTGCCTCCATCCCCCTCTGCGGTGCCACCACAGCCACCATCACCCCCTGCCTCCAATCTCCATGCGCAGTTCCAAGCCGAACCAATCTCGGCTATTTTTACTGGCACATTCCCACAACTACGGACATTTATGAATGGGGGAAAAAAGTGCCCGTTTTTCCGAACTGTTTGTAAAAATATGGACGGTTGGCAACACTGGTCTTCATTAACAAAACATTATAGCATCACAGCAATAGGCACAGAATTTATAGGATGAAAAGCCATCAGGTATTCAGAAATAAGTAGCCGAGGTCGAAGAACGATATGCCACCTTCTGTAATTCTAATGTGTGTTTGCACTTACATCATACTGTCAAAAGTATTGTGACACCTGCCTTTACATTCACATGAACTTTATTGGCATCTCAGACTTAGTCCGTGGGGTTCAATATTAAGTTGGCCCACCCATTGCAGCTATAACAGCTTCAACTCTTTTGGGAAAGCTGTCCACAAGGTTTAGGAGTGTGTCTATGGGAATGTTTGACCATTCTTCCAGAAGCGCATTTGTGAGGTTAGGCACAGATGGACGAGAAGGCCTGGCTTGCAGTCTCCGCTCTAAATCACCCCAAAGGTGTTGTATCTGGTTGAGGTCAGAACTCTGTGCAGGCCAGTCAAGTTCATCCCCTCCCAAACTCGCTCATCGGTGTCTTTATGGACCATGCTTTGTGCACTGGTGTACAGTCATTTATTTTCACTTGTATTCATATTTATTTGTTCCTTTACCATTATACATTTCACTTGCATAGTCTATCTTATGCTCTTTTTACAGCCTATTGTGGTTTGAATTGTATCGTCTTTAAGCTTTTATTTCATTCATCATTGCCTCATGTTTTACCATTTTGTGTCACTTTAGTACTATGTATGTACCACATATACAGTATTTTATATGTGCATTATGTTTATAATGTGCTATTATTTATACATTTTGATTATTGGTTTCACATTTGTGTGTATTTGTTTTTTCTTGTTTTGGTGCACACAGGTGTAATGTGACTCTCATTGGCATCAGGGGTTGTCCTAATATCATAGGCTCCTCCCAGGCAATTAATTGAGATTGGTCACATGTTCACCCTATGTTCTATATATACATAAGAATTTCAATGCTCCATTAGCCATGAATAAGCACTGATCCAGTGCGAAACGCGTCGGCTATTCCTTGTTTCCACTGCTGTGACCCTATTTTTGTACATGCTGTCTATTGAATAAAAGACCACCCATCAGGTTTTGGAGTGCGGCTATCCATTTTTCTTTGTCTTCATGGTGTACAGTCATGTTGAAACAGGAAGGGTCCATCCCCAAACTGTTCCCACAAATTTGGGAGCATGAAATGGTCCAAAATGTATTGGTATACTGACGCCTTAAGAGTTCCTTTCACTGAAACTAAGGGGCCAAGCCCAACCCCTGAAAAACAACCCCACACCATAATCCCACCTCCACCAAATGATTTGGACCAGTGCACACAGCAAGGTCCATAAAGACATGGATGAGCGAGTTTGGGATGGAGGAACTTTTAGAGCGGAGACTGCAGACCATGACTTCTCATACAAAATCAGTGTCTGACCTCACAAGTGCGCTTTTGGAAGAATGGTCCAAAATTCCCATAGACACACTTCTAAACCTTGTGGATAGCCTTCCCAGAACAGTTGAAGCTGTTATAGCTGCAAAGGGTCGGCCTAGGGTCTAAGACTCGGATGCCATTAAAGTTCATGTGCGTGTAAAGGCAGGTGTCCAAATTCTTTTGACAATATGGTGTATCTTAATGTATTTTATAGTTATGTAGTAGTTAACTGGAAGAACAACAGCGCCCAGTAGGGGAATAGGTATCAGACATACCTGTAAGTATTAGATACCAGATCCTGTTCCTTTTAAGGCATGATGTATTTTACATCTGTGTGAAAATATAGAACATGTTATATTTTTTTTCCTATGGATAATAAACCGATAGGAAATTCAGATCGTCTGTGTGTAACTCCAATGGAGAAAAATCCACCCATGCTCAGAATCAAGTCGACGCATGCTCAGAGGCATTGAACTTCATTTTTTTCGGCTCGTCGTAGTGTTTTACGTCACTGCGTTTTGGCACAGTTGGAATTTAGTCTGATAGTGTGTATGCAAGACTGATGAAAGTCAGCTTCATCGGATATCCGACGAAAAAATCCATCAGATTTGATTCCGTCAGAAATCCGATCGTGTGTACACGGCTTTTGTGTTTTTTTAAATAAAAAGGCTCAATACCTTTTCCCACACCACCACACCACCGCTGTGCGGTCACGTGACTTTCATTGGTTGGCTGGCTGACGTTACAGGGAAATCTTGGCCCCTCCTGCGTCTCTCCATAAATCAGAGAAGAAGAGTGGAAGGGTATCAAGTGACTGCACAGCTGAGGTGTGAAAAAAAGGTATACAATGTAGTTAATGCCAACATAATGCAGAGGAAATACCAGTAAAATTACAAAGTGACTTTACAAACACTTTAAAGGAAACGGTTATATTTCCACTCAGCCAGTTAAAATACCCATTAACCAGACACAAGGGACTCATTGCTGTCTCTTGGTAGGAAGGTCTAGACCAGTGGTTCTCAACCTGGGGGTCGAATGATGATTTGCCAGGGGTCATCCTGGACTGTTCCTGAAGCCTGCATCTCTCACAGTCTTTTTGCAGCTGCCCAGCAGAGCTGTGCCTGTAGCCGCCCCGCTGGGCTGTTTCTAGAGCCCGCGGCCGCCCACTCAGCCACTTTACAGGTGCCCATCTAGTTTATGGCATGGCTGAGAGGCAGAGACTAAAGATCAGCTGACTGGAGTGGAATGTGAAATGGGAGGGGCTAGAGGAGACCCTATCTCCTGATTTCAGCATAGGTGTCCCTGCTACGAGACACAATGAGTAACGCTACCTGTGATTAGAGTTGCCATTAAATATCCCCACTACAGTTCTCAGATCAGCAGATAACTTTGATCAAGAATGGGAGGGGGAGGGGGGACAAAGAAAAAGGGAGAGAAAAAATAAGAAAGATGGCTAGAGAGAGGAACGGGGGAAAAAAAAAGAAAAAGAAATTGGGATATAGAGAGATAAAAGGGAAAGAAAGGAACAAAAAGAAAGAGTAGTACATCCTAAAATGTACCATAAGGGGTTTTAATATTGTACAAGTGGAAGGCAGCGCTAAATGTCCGTGGGCTAGGGGCGCAAATTATTTGTCTTGCCTTAGGTGCTGACAACCCATGCTATGAAAATATTTATTTTTCTGTTAGGGGTCCCCACAACTTGGGAAATTTTATGAAGGGGTCACGACACTAGAAAGGTTGAGAACCACTGGTCTAGACAGACTAAGTGAATTACTTGTATCATGTTTTGTAGCTTTGTGAATTTTGTGTTTAAACATGTGCTGTGTAACTAAAGCATCAAGGCAAACATTTTTAGACGCAAAAATAAAAACAGGCCCTTCTAGCACAATAGATATTCACTTTGTGGTGTACAGAGATGTTTGTACATTGTGAAAAATGCTGAAACATGTAATTACAGTCTGAGATTAGAGTTTATTCTTCTGGAGCTAAACACAGGGAACTTTTAAATTAGATGTTTACAGGGGTTTTGGTGTGCTGCGTTTGGTTGAAACTTGAGGGTATGACACTAAATTTGCTCCATAAAAATGTTGGTAGAATCTTACAAAGGCAACTTTCAAGAAATCATGAGATTAGTATATTTGTATAATAAAACAAAACACAAAATAACATCAATTGTATAATTAAATAATGGCAGGGGGCATTCTAGAGCGATTGTGCTACTAAAATAGCTGGCTATTATCTAACCCCCCTGAAATTGGTTGTAAAGGCTCAAAGATTTTTACTTTCATGCATTCTGTGGATAAGGTAAAAAAAAAACTTCTATGTGCAGCAGCCCCCGCCCCCCAAATACCCGAGTCCCATTTCGATTCAGTGAAGTGCATAAGAGCAGCGGCTTTCCCAGGTCTCTTTCTCCTCATTAGCTGAGACAGCATGGACTCCCACTACTGTCAATCACAGCCAGTGAACCAATGAGGAGAGAGTGGTGGAGGTACCGAGCCACACTTTGAGTGTGAATGGACACACAGAGCAATGGTTTGGTGGCAAGCCCACTCGGGGGCCCCCATAGCAAGCTGATTGCTATAGGGGCACTTAACATCAGGGAGGGCCGTAAGTAAACAAAGCCGCAATTGCGGCTAGTAAGCATTAGATCTGTGAATTTTTTTTTTACGATCTCATGCTTTCCAGCCTGAAGGAGAGATGTGGGGTCTTATTGACCAGTGGCGTAACCAGAGTTATGGGCGCCCGGGGCAGAACTTTTTTTTTCGCCCCCCTCGGCGCTAGCGCATGACCACATACGCCCAATCACAGGGCGCCATGCCATCAAATGCAGCCACTGTGCCATCAATTGTCACCACTGTGCCATGCCATCAATTGTCACCACTGTGCCATCAATCGTCACCACTGTGAAACCAATCGTCACCACTGTGCCACCAATCCTCACCACTGTGCCACCAATCCTCACCACTGTGCCACCAATCCTCACCACTGTGCCACCAATCGTCACCACTGTGCCACCAATTGTCACCACTGTGCCACCAATTGTCACTGTCCAGACATCTATCCAGCTCGGAGCTTTATATTATAACCTGCTGGGACTTGTAGTTCTCCATCGTCTCCTGGGGCTCAGGTGCATGCAATCCACCATCTTTGTTCAGTTTTTCTTACTGCTGGGACTTGTAGTCCCATAGATGGTGGATCGCATGCACCTGAGCCCCAGGAGAAGATGGAAAACTACAAGTCCCAGCAGATTATAATATAAGGCTCCTAGGTGGATGGGTGTCCGGACATCCATCCACCTCGGAGTCTTATATTATAACCTGCTGGGACTTGTAGTTTTCCATCTTCTCCTGGGGCTCAGGTGCATGCAATCCACACCCATCCACCTCAGAGCCTTATTGTATGTATAACCTGCTGGGACTTGTAGTTCTCCAATCTCCATGAGCCCCAGGAGAAGATGAAGAACTACAAGTCCCAGCAGTCTTACTAAAATGACAGGCTCTGAGGTGGAGATCAGGCAGAGCACCCCTTTAGATTTACACCACCCCCCCCTTACCTTGCTGGAGATGGAGAAACTTGCCGACGCCGCGCTGTAAACACATGTTCCAGGCCAATCAGCGCGCCCTTCTGCCTGGTTGGCTGGCGCTTCCCGCCACTCCCACATCAAGGGAGACAGACAGTTCCACCAGCCAACCAGGCGCGCCGCCGCCGGGTGTACCAAGATGGCCGACAGCTCCAGAGCTAGGCCAAAGCCGCGGCCTTTCCTAAGGCGGCGGCGGCGCATTCCGCGGACGCCAAGATTTCGCCCCCAGCAATCTTTCGCCCGGTGCAGGAGCCCCCCCTGCCCCCCCCGCTACGCCAGTGTTATTGACCCCACATCTCTCCTTAAAGAGGACCTAACGCACGCGGCGATACTTCACATGTGTGGTTTGAACGATTTTACATACGTGGGCGGGACTTACGTATTGCGCAAATATCGTGCAAGAAAAAAAGTTGCAATGACCGCCATTTTATTCCCTAGGATGTCTGCTAAAAAAAACATATAATGTTTGGGGGTTCTGAGTAATTTTCTAGCAAAAGAATGATGATTTGTACTTGTGGGAGAGAAGTGCCAGAATAGGCCCGGTATGGAGGTGGGTATAAAAGCCCGGTATTGAAGTGGTTAAAGTACTTTGTTCCATGCTATAGAGTTAAATTGAATGGCTTCTCAGATTCTGATCCCCAGAAAGTCCTAATAATACAGTTCATATGTCATTGCATTCAACAAGTATAGTAATAGGGTGATATAGAGGGAATTTGACACAAAAGAACACAAATCTAATGTCATCTCCGAACTATGATTAATACACTGACACCTAATCTGTACCCATGAGATATTCTACTTTTTTCTGTGAACCAGATGATTTATTTAGGTTCCTAAAAAATTGTTTATACTGTGCCACACGTGGTTTATATACAATATATATACAGTACAGATCAAAAGTTTGGACACACCTTCTCATTCAAAGAGTTTTCTTTATTTTTATGACTATGAAAATTGTAGATTCCCACTGGATGCATCAAAACTATGAATTAACACATGTGGAATTATATACATGTAGCACTGACCCCCGAAGGAGCTGCTGGTTTGATTTGGGCCTGCACTATACCAATAAACCCCACTAATTTGGCTCCATCCCCTTGGCACAGCTGTGATGCAATGCAATACAATACAATGTAAGGCCATGTACACACGATCAAATCTATCTGCTGAAAACGGTCTGCCAGACCGTTTCAGCAGACAGATTCGATCGTGTGTACGGGCGGACAGACAGATTTGGCCAGCCGACAGATTTTAAAGCATGCTTTAAAATCTGTCTGCTGGGAATCCGTCCGTCCGACATGTCTGCTGGTTAGTACGCTAACCAGCAGACATATCTGCTCGCACATGCGTCAAATGAATTTGACGCATGCGCGGAAGTGTTTTACTTCCTGGTGCGGTGACGTGGCGGCGTCAACGTCATCGCCACGTCATCGCCACGTCACCGCACTGTCTGCCGGCGGGGATTTTGGTTTGATCGTGTGTACCCCAGCAGTCAAATCTGTTCAAATCAGTCTGTCAGACCGATTTAAACAGATGTATTTGGTCATGTGTACGCGGCCTAAGACAGTACAAAATACCTGTATTGTCACCCCATGATCCACTGACTGCACCTGGTGGAAGAAAGCAGTACGCCACAACAACTGGACACTTAACCAGAGATATATTTTACTGTAGAATATGCAAATAAGTGATTACAGTAATTGTGCTGTGATCCCAACATAAGACGACAGCACAATGGATTTCAATGCATGAGATCTCACTTAAAGTACTTAGTCCTGGATCTTCTTTTCTTCGCTAGCTAAAGTGGCTCCTTGTAATTTGTAATTCACAGTTTTGGTGAGTTAAATTGAAGTGAAAATGCTCCTGGTGTAGCTGTAACAACTATTTTAACATTGCTTGAGACATCAAGGTAGATAGGCCTCAAGCCTTCTCAGTGTCAGTTGCTCTGCTCCTTCGTGGAACTATAATTTCCATTGAGGCCTGTATATGAGTCTAACTGCATGTGAGATATAACAAACTGTGGGCCGTGACCCGCTCACCCACTGGATAGAGGCTCGATGTGGTAACTTTTGTCCGGTGACTGCAACTTGCTTCTCCGTCAGCTGGGCCAATCGCTTTATTTAGCTCCGCTGGGTGGATCCCGTCCTCCGATGCTCGGATGAGTGTCTCTGGGTCTCTGCAATCTGGCCACCGTCTCCCCACAGGTCCTCTCAGGCAGGCCACATGATTCCAAGAGACCTAAAATGGCCGCTCCAGCTCCTTTTATCTCCTACCCAGCATGCACTGCTCAAGAAAGTGTTCATGGGTAGGTCACCAAACCTCCTGGGTGAAAAAGGTCAGCCTCCTCCTCCCAAAACAACAGTCACTTCCTGTCTAGTCTTTTGTGCTTCTCTCAGGAAAAACTAAATATCTGCATTACCAGTATTTGGCCACTAGATGGCTTCAAATACTCAAACATAGCAATGTCCATATACGTTTTATTAAAGTATGCAAACACACATCAGATATGGGAGAATATCAGCGCTACATACATAACAAAAAAGTGTGAAACAACTGAAAATATGTCATATTCTAGGTTCTTCAAAATAGCCACCTTTTGCTTTGATTACTGCTTTGCACACTCTTGCCATTCTCTTGATGAGCTTCAAGAGGTAGTCACCTGAAATGGTCTTCCAACAGTCTTGAAGGAGTTCCCAGAGATGCTTAGCACTTGTTGGCCCTTTTGCCTTCACTCTGCGGTCCAGTTCACCCCAAACCATCTTGATTGGGTTCAGCTCCGGTGACTGTGGAGGCCAGGTCATCTGGCGCAGCACCCCATCACTCTCCTTCTTGGTCGAATAGCCCTTACACAGCCTGGAGGTGTATTTGGGGTCATTGTCCTGTTGAAAAATAAATGATGCTCCAACTAAATGCAAATGCTGTGGTAGACATGCTGGTTCAGTATGCCTTCAATTTTGAATAAATCCCCAACAGTGTCACCAGCAAAGCACCCCCACACCATCACACCTCCTCCTCCATGCTTCACGGTGGGAACCAGGCATGTAGAGTCCATCCGTTCACCTTTTCTGCGTCGCACAAAGACATGGTGGTTGGAACCAAAGATCTCAAATTTGGACTCATCAGACCAAAGCACACATTTTCACTGGTCTAATGTCCATTCCTTGTGTTCTTTAGCCCAAACAAGTCTCTTCTGCTTGTTGCCTTTTTTCATCAGTGGTTTCCTAGCAGATATTCTACCATGAAGGCCTGATTCACACAGTCTCCTCTTAACAGTTGTTCTAGAGATGTGTCTGCTGCAAAAGGTGGCTACTTTGAAGGACCTAGAATATGACATATATTGTCAGTTGTTTCACACTTTTTCCACATGTGTTAATTCATAGTTTTGATGCCTTCAGTGTGAATCTACAATTTTCATAGTCATGAAAATAAAGAAAATTCTTGGAATGAGAAGGTGTGTCCAAACTTTTGGTCTGTACTATATATATATATATATATATATATATATACAGAGTGAACAGTCTATTTGCTTTTAGTAGAGCCACCCTCTTGAGTCATTATTATTTAGTAAACTATTAATCCCCCCACCTTTTGTGCAATAGAGATGAGGAAAAGAAAAAAAAAATCAAGTCCATCCTGGGTGGGAACTATGGCTCCTTTCATAGATACAATGGAGGAGTGGGTGTTGTGATCCTTGTGACAGGAAGTGTGTTATTTCTAATATTAGCAGGTGAAAAAAAAAAGGAAGAAAAATAAAGCAGCCACCACATCTAAAGACTGCAAAATATTGCTTTTTCGTTTATTTTTTCACACAATCCAGAAACAAGGGATTTCACGGTTGTGAAGTCCTAAAAGTAAGAAACAGCTGTAAGCGAAGAATAAAAAAGCTCTGTAACTGTAGGCTGTACATGTGCTATACGCCAACATATTGGGGAACATAGTTGGCCCAAGGGGTTTAACCCCTTCCATACAGGGCATTTTCACCCCCTTCCTGCCCAGACCAATTTTTAGTTTTCAGCGCTGTTGCACTTTGAATGACAATTGCGCGGTCAGGCAACACTGTACCCAAATTAAATCATTATGTTTTTTCCCCACACAAATAGAGCTTTCGTTTGGTGGTATTTGATCATCTCTGCGGTTTTTATTTTTTGCGCTATAAACAAAAGAAGAGCGACAATTTAAAAAAAAACACAATATTTTTTCCTTTTTATTTAATACATCTCACAATATTTTTTTTTAAAAAAACTTTTTTTCCCCTCAGTTTAGACCGATACGTATTCTACGTATTTTTGGTAAAAAAAAACCCGCAATAATCGTATATTGATTGGTTTGCGCAAAAGTTATAGCGTCTACAAAATAGGTGATAGATTTATGGCATTTTTATTTTATTTTTTTTACTAGTAATGGCGGGGATCTGCGTTTTTTTTTTTGTGACCGTGACGTTGCGGCGGACATATCGGACACTTTTGACACATTTTTGGGACCGTTCACATTTACACAACGATTAGTGCTATAAAACTGCACTGATTACTGTGTAAATGTGACTGGCAGGGAGGGGGTTAACACTAGGGGGCGCTGAAGGGGTTAAAATGTGTCCTAAAGTATGTTCTAACTGTAGGGGGAGGGGGACTCACAGGGGGAGGAGATCGATGTGTGTTCCTCTGTACTGGGAACACACATCAGTCTCCTCACCGCTGACAGGAGGTGGATCTGTGTGTTTACACACACAGATCCACACTCCTGACGTGATTGCCGGAAATCGCGGGTGCCCGGCGGCAATCACGGCCGTCGGGCACGCGCGCGGGACCGCAAGTGCAACGTCCAGTCTCATCGGCGAGGGGATCGCCATGACGCGATTCCCATATGGGCTGGTAAGGAAGCGGTTAAAGAAATGATTTGCATGGCTCTGCCGGTTATTGGTAAAGCAACCCTTTCATTTGCCAATGTTTACCGAAAATGTTGCCAAATATAAATCTTGTAAACAAGTCATGGGTGCAAAATCAGCAAACAGGCATGGCACAGAATAGGTGAAGCCAGGCTGTCAAACACAGCCATAGCTGGGAACATGTGGAAGTTGGTTAACCTAAGATTATGCACGTGGCATGCAGGGAAGCCAATAGCATTGTTTGAGCATGTTAAAATGGAGAGGTGATTTGTGCGCTACAGCAAATTCCAAGGTTTAATAGTTGGGAGAATTCAATAAAGCTGCTGAACCACTTTTCTGGTATTAATTGCTCATGGTAATATGTTGCACCAAATTCAAAAAATATTTGTGACAGTTTTGGTTTTGCCAGTGACTTATGCAGTAAATTCAGGTAGTTCTAATTTGCTCCACTGTACAATGTGGCGCCACACCGGCACCAAATTCTAAATAAAATACCGACAGTTTGTATCTTACGAAAGTGGAGATCCACTGACACCAGTGTTGTTGTAAGGCCTCGGACTTGATGGGAGAGCTTTTTTGCCGAGGAAACCGGCCGTGTGTATGCTTTTCATCGAGGAAACTGTTGAGGAACTCGACGAGCAAAAAAGAAAGCAAGTTCTCTTTTTCCTCGAAGGGAGTCCAAATTGGCTCGTCGTGTTCCTCGTCGGGCTGCTTTTCGACAAGAAACTCGAGCGTGTGTATGCTTAGAAACTCGCGCACCTTATTTATTATTATTGTATTTGTAATGGAGATAGCACATTTGTCACGTTGTAACAGACTGAAAAGTGAAAATGTCTCTTACCAAACTTTAACCTAACACGCAGTAATATGAGATTAGCAAAAGCAGCCCCAAGGGTTGTGCCAGTCGAACTTCCCCTGCCGTAGTATGTGGTGAAGTCACCGTATTTGAGAACGAGGAGATTTGGTCTTGACAGTGTGTACGCAAAGACAGCTTGTCATGTTCCTCGACAAGTCTAACAAGGAACTCCACGAGGAAAACGATGTGTCTGAAACGACGAGTTCCTCGGACGTGTGTACGAGGCCTGATTGGATAGAATAGTGTCCCAAGGGCCAGATAAAGGCAAGCAGTTTGGAGCAGTGTTAATTTTGGCAGCAAATTTCGATTTAGTCTTATGCCGCGTACACACGACCGTTTTTCGGGTTGTAAAAAATTATGTTTTTTTAATGTCATTAAGAACGATCGTGTGTGGGCTCCAGAGCCTTTTTCATAATGTAAGAAAATGGCCATTAAAAATTTCAAACTCATTTTTCACGTCGTTTTTAACCTTGTCGTTTTTTACATTGTAAAAAATGGTTGTGTGTGGGCTTTAACGACGTGAAAAAAAACCGCGCATGCTCAGAAGCAAGTTATGAGATGGGAACGCTCGTTCTGGTAAAACTAGCGTTCGTAATGGAGATAGCACATTCATCACGCTGTAACAGACTGAAAAGCGCAAATCGTCTTTTATTAACATGAAATCAGTAAAAGCAGCCCAAAGGGTGGCACCATTCGAATGGAAATTCCCCTTTATAGTGCCGTTGTACGTGTTGTACGTCACCACGCTTTGCTAGAGCATTTTTTTCCCATGATCGTGTGTCGGCAAGGCCGATTTTTTAGAACCCGAAAAGCGGTCGTGTGTACGCGGCATTAGTCTTAGGAGTAAAATGGCATTTTAGTTTTAGCTCCATTTTAGTCTTCTGCAATTGTTTTAGTCTACTAAATCTCCAGTACATTTTAGTCATCTAAAATCTAATGTGTAGTTAAATTGTAATGCATTATTTAAGCATTTCTTTACAATTTCCAAACTCATATACTGCTGGAGTGAAAAATGTTATATGTTATTATTTATGTTATTGAGGTATGAAAATGCACTACAGACCAGAGTTAACTTTGACATCAAATTTAAATTTAGTTTTAGTCTTACTCTTAGGCCGCGTACACACGATCAGACAGGTCCGATGAAACTTGTCTGATGGACCGTTTTCATCGAACCGTGCTAAAGTGGTCTGTTGGTCTGATGTGCATACACACCATCGGACCAAAATCTCATCGGACCAGAACGCGGTGACGTAGAACATAATGACGTGATGAAAAAACGAAGTTCAATGCTTCCAAGCATGCGTCAACTTGATTCTGAGCATGCGCGGGTTTTTGGTCCGATGATTTTGTGTACTAACCATCGAACCTGTCCGACGGACAGGTTTCCATTGGACAGGTTTTAAAGCATGTTTTGAAACTTTGGTCTGCTTGAAAACGGTCCGATAGGCCGTACACACGATCGAACATGTCCGATGAAAATGGTCTGCGGACCAGTTTCAGCGGACATGTTCGATCGTGTGTACGCGGCCTTAGTCTTTTGACTGATATGGCAATTTAGTTTTAGTCCCATTTTAGACGTTTGACTAAAATGCCATTTTAGTTTTAGTCGTATTTTAGTCGTCTCAATTGGTTTAGTTTTAGTCATATTTTAGTCGACCAAAATGGTATTAAGTCAGTCGACTAAAATGTTTTAGTCTACAAAATTAACACAGGGTTGGAGACCACTGCTCTACAGCAGTGGTCTCCAAACTGGTTGCTTTTATCGGCCCTTAGGGAATTATTACTGACACCAACAAAGGGGCACAGTTACTCATAATGACACCAACAATTGGGCCAAGTGACACCAAAGATTGGGCACAATTCCACCCAATGACATCAACAATGGGGCCCAATATCAGGGCACAATTCCTACCAAAGACACTAAAGATGGGGATCAATTCCTCCCAATGACATCAACAACAAGGCCCAATCGTGGGGCACAACTCCTACCAAAGACACCAAAGATGGGGTACAATTCCTCCCAATGACATCAACAATGGGGCCCAATGACAGGGCACAGTTCCAACCAATGACACCAAAGATAGGGCACAATTCCTCCCAATGACATCAACAATGGGGCCCAATGACGGGGCACAATTCCTACCAAAGACACCAACAATTGGGGCATAAATCCTCCCAATGACACAAGTGATGGGGCACAAATCCTCTCACTGAAGATGGGGCATGGTTTACTCCAACTGATGCTGGGACCTTTTTCTACTCCCGATGGCCACAGTCTGGCCCCCCTAAAGCCTGATAAACATTAAAGTGGCCCTTTGTTTAGGAAGTTTGGAGACCCCTGCTCTATAGGTATGCAAGGGCAGCCACAAGTCTGAGTTTGGGACTATGATGTTAGGGAAAAGACTGCACTTTATGTTGAACTCCTGTGAATGTCATCATGTTAATTTTAGCCTGACCAGGCCAATTTTTGTGATACTGACAATTTTGCTTTAACTGAAAATTGCGCGGTTGTGTGAAGCTGTACTCAAATAAAATAGTTGTCCTTTTTTTCCCCACAAATAGCGTTTTCTTTCGGTGGTATTTGATCACCTCTACGGTTTTTATTTTGGGCTGCTTTTGCTAATCTTGTGTTGCCGCGTGTTAGTAAAAGTTTGGTGAGAAATGATTCGCGCTTTTCAGTCTTCATGCTTTCAGATCGTTTTCTGCGGTTCAGTTTGTGCTTGTGGGTTCGTATCTTGTCTTTCAGGGCGTGTGGTCAGATCGTATTTGTTTTACAGTGCGTTCCTGTCCGCTCGATTCAGATTTTCGGGTCATTCTTCATAGAACTTGCTGTTCTTCAGTGCGCTCTGTTTAGTTGTTCGTTCTGATTAGACGTTAGTTTTCTAGCTATGTGGCAGGCACTTGCTTGTCATAGAGTTCGTGTTATGCAGTCGATGTGTGTTGGTCTTATTTTTTTAGACCTAGTCGAGGCCATGAACAGGGTGAGGAGGCGTTCATGGACCAAGAATTGGTTGCTGTGGGAGATCCAGGAGAATAATCCTGATGATTACAGGAATTTCCTTAGGATGTCTGACCCCTTTTTCCAGCAGCTCTTGGCTTTGGTGTCGCCTTATATCCGTTATGCGGGAAGCCATCAGTGCTGAGCAGAGGCTAGTTGCCACGTTAGGCTATCTGGCAACTGGGAGAAGCTTGCAGGACTTGAAGTTCACGACAGGCATCTCCCCCCAGGCTCTGGGCCTCATAATCCTAGATACCTGTTCTGCTATACTACAAGTCCTGCAGGACAACTATATGAGGGTACAGTGCCTTGCGAAAGTATTCGGCCCCCTTGAACTTTGCGAACTTTTGCCACATTTCAGGCTTCAAACATAAAGATATAAAACTGTAATTTTTTTGAAGAATCAACAACAAGTGGGACACAATCATGAAGTGGAACAAAATTTATTGGATATTTCAAACTTTTTTAACAAATAAAAAAACTGAAAAATTGGGCGTGCAAAATTATTCAGCCCCTTTACTTTCAGTGCAGCAAACTCTCTCCAGAAGTTCAGTGAAGTTCAGTGAGGATCTCTGAATGATCCAATGTTGACCTAAATGACTAATGATGATAAATAGAATCCACCTGTGTGTAATCCGTATAAATGCACCTGCACTGTGATAGTCTCAGAGGTCTGTTTAAAGCGCAGAGAGCATTATGAAGAACAAGGAACACACCAGGCAGGTCCGATATACTGTTGTGGAGAAGTTTAAAGCCGGATTTGGATACAAAAAGATTTCCCAAGCTTTAAACATCCCAAGGAGCACTGTGCAAGCGATAATATTGAAATGGAAGGAGTATCAGACCACTGCAAATCTACGAAGACCTGGCCGTCCCTCTAAACGTTCAGCTCATACAAGGAGAAGACTGATCAGAGATGCAGCCAAGAGGCCCATGATCACTCTGGATGAACTGCAGAGATCTACAGCTGAGGTGGGAGACTCTGTCCATAGGACAACAATCAGTCGTATACTGCACAAATCTGACCTTTATGGAAGAGTGGCAAGAAGAAAGCCATTTCTTAAAGATATCCATAAAAAGTGTCGTTTAAAGTTTGCCACAAGCCACCTGGGAGACACACCAAACATGTGGAAGAAGGTGCTCTGGTCAGATGAAACCAAAATCAAACTTTTTGGCAACAATGCAAAACGTTATGTTTGCCGTAAAAGCAACACAGCTCATCACCCTGAACACACCATCCCCACTGTCAAACATGGTGGTAGCAGCATCATGGTTTGGGCCTGCTTTTCTTTAGCAGGGACAGGGAAGATGGTTAAAATTGATGGGAAGAAGGATGGAGACAAATACAGGACCATTGTGGAAGAAAACCTGATGGAGTCTGCAAAAGACCTGAGACTGGGACGGAGATTTGTCTTCCAACAAGACAATGATCCAAAACATAAGGCAAAATCTACAATGGAATGTTTCACAAATAAACATATCCAGGTGTTAGAATGGCCAAGTCAAAGTCCAGACCTAAATCCAATCGAGAATCTGTGGAAAGAACTGAAAACTGCTGTTCACAAATGCTCTCCATCCAACCTCACTGAGCTTGAGCTGTTTTGCAAGGAGGAATGGGCAAAAATTTCAGTCTCTCGATGTGCAAAACTGATAGAGACACCCCTAGTGACTTACAGCTGTAATCGCAGCAAAAGGTGGCGCTACAAAGTATTAACTTAAGGGGGCTGAATAATTTTGCACGCCCAATTTTTCAGTTTTTTATTTGTTAAAAAAGTTTGAAATTTCCAATAAATTTCGTTCCACTTCATGATGGTGTCCCACTTGTTGTTGATTCTTCACAAAAAAATACAGTTTTATATCTTTATGTTTGAAGCCTGAAATGTGGCAAAAGGTCGCAAAGTTCAAGGGGGCCAAATACTTTCGCAAGGCACTGTAAGTTTTCTCCTTTTAATATCAAATTTTTTTTTTTTTGGAAAATTTTCCCCCTTTCGGGTTCTTCCTTGTTTTTTTTCTTTTCATTATTTTTTTTTTTTCTTTTCCTTTTCCTTTTTCTCCCTTCCCTTCTCTTTTCTTTTTTTTTTCTTTTCTTTTCCTTATCATTTCTTTTTTTTTTTCCTTCTTTTCTTTTTTTTTTATTCATATTGAAATATAAATATTGGCATTATCCAGTAGTCCCTAAGTATATATATGTTTTCTAAATAACCTTAAACATATGTTCATTTCCTTTTTTCCCACCCTTCCCACTCCCTCCCTCCTCCTTTCCCCCCCCCTCCCCTCCTCCCCCCCCCCACCACACCAAATTATGCTTTCTTATCTGATCGAGCAAGTTTGTTACCCTGTCTGCAAGTTCTCTACATAGCTCCAAGTTCTTTTAAATTCTCTCCAGTTTTCCCATTTTGTAGAGTCCCTATTGTCTTCGAGGCTATTTCTGAGATCTTCCATCCAGTATGTTTCCTCCACCATGTCTATCCATTCCCAGACCGAGGGACATTCTAATTCCTGCCACTTTCTTGGTATTAGCCTTTTTGCAGCGTTTAGCAGGTGTGGTACCAAAGATTCCCTATATTTTTTATATATTCGTTCCCTCCATGAAAGAGTACCGTCCATGGCTCTCTTTTGATTTTTCCCTTTGTAATTTCTTCTATTATCTTCAGAATCTTTTCCCAGTAGATTTTAACCTTTGGGCATTCCCACCAAAGATGGGCCATGGTTCCCGGGGATTTACATCCCCTCCAGCAATCTGCTGACTGGCCCCTCTTAAATTTACTGAGTTTTACTGGTGTTATATACCAGCCTGATAAGCATTTGTAATTCATTTCGGCTGTTCGGCTGTCGATAGCTGAGGTATGGGTCAGTTTTAATATTTTATCTATTGTGCTCCTATCTTTGTGTGTCCCTAGTTCCCTCTCCCATTTTTTAATACAAGGGGGTACATCTGGTTCCTCGAGCTGTAATAGGATCTGATAGATTTTGGAAATACTTCCTTTCCCGCTTTTCGAGGAACATAATTTTTCGATATCTGAGAGCTGGTCTCCAGATCTTAACGGTTGGGGTAGCTTTTGAATGAAATGTTTTAACTGTTGGTACCTCCAGTTATTAAGTGTCATAAAATTTTTCCTTTGTTGTAATTGTGTCAGTGCAATTAAGTGTCCTTGGTGTATTATATCTCTTACTTGTGCATTCTCTTTTTTGATCCAACTTCCCCCTATGTCCACTTTCCCCGGCGGGAAATAATCGTTGTCCTTTAGTGAGATCAGGGGAGAATTAAAATTTTTATCGATTTTTTTCTGTGTTACATCCCATACCTTGAGTGCAGTCTTTGTTATTTCAGGTGTATCCGTGTCCAGTGTTCTAAACTGTGGGGGATTCCATATTATTTTTTCTAATTTTGCTTTGGCTAGTGCATTCTCCAGATTGACCCATCTTTTTTCTGTGTTTACTCTGGCCCACTCCACGACTCTCGATAGAATTATTGCTTCATAGTATTTTTTAAGGTCTGGAATGGCTAGTCCTCCCTTGTTTTTTGTTTGTTTGAGAATCTGAAACGATAGCCTGTGTTTCTTATTTCTCCAGATAAAATTCATGATTACGTTCTTGGGGATTCGCAGCAGTTGTTTTGGAAGGTTAATCGGAATCATTTGAAACTAATATATAATCCTTGGTATCAACACCATTTTGCAGTAGTTTATACGTCCCAGCCATGAGATTGGTCTATTTTTTATCCTATTAATCTCCTTTTTAGTTTCTTCTATCAAGGGGATATAGTTGATTTCATATATTTTTTTTTCCGTATTTGCCAGATAGATGCCAAGATATTTGAGCTTGTTTACCCATGGGAATTTGAATTCCAATCTAAGGGTTTGCATGTCTTTCTTTGGTACACTGACACCCAGTATTTCGGTCTTATTCACGTTTAGTTTGAAGTTTGAAATTTCCCCATATTGATTACATATTTTTAATAAGTTTGGTATGGAGCTTTTGGGGTCGGTTAGGTAAAAGAGAACATCGTCAGCAAATGCAGACAACTTATGTTCTTCTCCTCCCACCTTAACTCCCTTTATTTCAGAACTTTTACGTATTCTAGCTAGAAGGGGTTCCAGGGACAGTACAAATAATAACGGTGAAAGGGGGCACCCTTGTCTCGTGCCATTTTCCATTGTAAAATAATGGGATAGGCCCCCATTTATTTTAATCCTGGCTGTTGGGGCCTTATATAAAGTTCCAATCCACCCCAGCATCCTTCGTCCAAAACCCATAATTTCCAATGTTTGTAGCATGAATCCCCAGTCTACCCTGTCGAACGCTTTCTCTGCGTCAATCGACAGGAGTAGACCGGGGATCCCGCTCCTCCTCATTTCCTGAATCAGGAGGAGGGCCCTCACTCCGTTGTCTCTTCCCTCTCTGCCCTGGATGAAACCTGTCTGATCAGGGTGTATCAGGCCCCCCATCTCACGTTTTATTCTTTCGGCCAGTATCTTTGCAAATAATTTTAAATCTGCGTTTAGCAGAGATATTGGCCGATAGCTCGCACATATCTTAGCATCTTTTCCTTCCTTTGGTATCACAGTAATTGTCGCCTCTGCGGCTTCTCTACTCAGGATATAATCTTTTCCCAGGCCATTGAAGTATTGACATAATCTTGGTATAAGGATATCTTTACATTTTTTATAGTAGAATGCAGAGAAGCCATCCGGCCCTGGGCTTTTCCCCGAAGCTGTGCCTGTTAAAGCTGACAGTATTTCATTTTCCGTAATCGGCCTATCCAGTGTTAGTGCTTCTATTGGGTTTACTGTTTGAAGTCCTGCTCTCTGAAGGAAATCCAGGATTTTGTTTTTTTTCCCTCCTATTTCCCAGTTAGTCTGTTTAACTGTGTATAAGTTTTCATAATAATTTCGGAAGGTTTCAGCTATATCTTTTGTCTTGTGCACCTCCATTCCTTGATCATTTTTGATTTTTTCGATATAATTTCTTCCTTTCTTCTTCTGTACCATCCTTGCCAAATTTTTACTGGTTTTGTTACCTCCTATATATCTTTCTTTCGCGATTAACTGGAAGTCTCTTTTAGTTTCCTGGAATAGAAGATTTTTCAGTTGATTACGCTTGTTAACTAGTTCTTGGAATAGGTCTTTTTGTTTGGCATCTCTTTTGTGTTTTTGTTCCAGCTCATATATCTCTTCTATTATTATTTCTTTTTGAAGCCGTTTCTCCTTTTTCTTTCTTGCTCCTTCTGAGATCAAGGTCCCCCTAATTACCGCCTTGTGAGCGTCCCATAGTGTGGCTCTGGAGATTTCACTTGTATCATTCGTTGAAAAATACTCTTCCAACTCCTTTTGAACTCTAGTTAGGCTATTCGCATCTTTTAGTAATTCCTCGTTGAGCCTCCAATTTTGAGGTGGTCTCGGATTGTCTGATATTTTTAGGGACACACTGATTGGGGCATGATCCGAAATAGTCATCGGCTCTATTCCCACATCGGTGACCTCCTCCAGTGAGCAATGGTCCACAAAGAAGTGATCGATGCGGGAATAGGACCCATGTACAGGGGAATAAAAAGTATAATCTCTCGTCTCCGGGTTTAACACTCTCCATACATCCACTAATTGGCTACTATGTAGACTGTTTTTTAATCTACATAGTTGTTTTTTATTGTTCCCCCCTATTAGAGATGTCTTATCAACCTTCGGATCCATGCAGAAGTTCAGGTCTCCTCCCAGTATGACCCTGCCTTTTTTAAAGTCCCTTATCTTTCCCAGGATTCCTATAAAGTATTTTATTTGTTGGTTATTTGGGGAGTAGATATTGACTAGGGTACACTCTGTCTCTTCTATCTTCCCTTTTAATATTAAGAATCTCCCCTCGGGGTCTGTTAATCTTTCCGTTAAGCTGAATCTCACCCCTTTGGCAAATCCAATAGCTACTCCCCTTGCATGTTTTGAAATGGTGTCCCCATAATACCATATGGGGAAGTCAGTTGAATTTAGCCTGATGTTAGAATGTAACGTGAGATGAGTCTCCTGTACAAAAGCTATATCCGTTTTGATTCTCCTCAGTTCTTTTAAGACTTTATGTCTCTTTGTGGGACTGTTTAATCCTTTCACGTTATATGAAACACATTTTATTATCGTCATTATCTATTTATGAGACTCCCCCTCTTTACTTTTTAGCCTCGATCTAATTGCAGTTACTTTCCCTATCAGTCCATTTGGTATGGTGGGTCCCCTTTCCCTACTTTCCCTTCCCCTCCCTCTCCCAACCGCCCCACCCCCCCCTCCCCCTATCCCTTCCCCCCATGGCCAAAAATAGGCCTCCGAACCAATTTTTATTCTTTGGTTCAGTTTCCCTCTGAGGTGGGCCCCTTTTTCCTATCCCCCATCCTATCCGGGTGGGGGAGCGGATGCATGCGCAAGGTATTGTACTTGTGCTTCTTGGAAATAAGGAGACCACCAGGTTGTTTTCAACTTACCCTCTCCCTCCTCCTCCCACCTCCCCCACCGAAAAAAAAAAAAAAAAAAAAAAAAAAACAGTATTAATGGCCCTTTGCCCTCTCCCCCTAATGCACCCAACCAGGGAGGTCTGGTATCTGTAGGTCAAGTCTATTGCAGAATTCCCTCAAGTCTTCGGGGAATCTCAGTATTGCTGATTTTCCTTCTTTTGAGGCTGCCAAGCTTGCTGGGAATCGCCAGTTGTATTTAATATTCTTGGTCATGAGTTGCTCTAAGAGTGGTTTTAAAAGTCGTCTTCTAGCCAGTGTCTCTGGAGCCAGGTCTGCATAGACCTGTATGGGGGACCCATCGTATATAAGGGGGGGATATTCCCTCAATTTTTTCCATATTTCGTCTTTCTCTTCAAACGATAAAAATCTGACGATGACGTCTCGGGGCCGTTCTGTATTGCTTCTGTTTAATCTTCCCACCCGGTGGATTCTCTCTATTCTGATCGGGTCCTCGGGTGATTTCTCCAATATTGGGTTTAATATTATCCTGATTATTTTCCTCAGGTCCTCCCCTTTTTCTTCCGAAATTGCTCTAATTCTCAGGTTCTGTCTCCTGGATCTATTTTCCTGGTCTTCAAGCTGGTACAGTGTGTTTCTCTGTTGTAATTTGACCTGGGCCAGTTGGTCCTTTAACTCGTTTGACTCTTGTTTTTGTTTCTCTATCTGTTCTTCCATCGTCTCTACTCTGGCGAGAAGATGGCCAAAATCCGTCTTAAGGCTATGTATTTCTCCTTTAATAGCGTTTTCCAATCGCATCAGCATCTTTTCCATGTCTCCCCTGGTTGGGATTTGGTCCTCCGGTCGCTGTTCTTCCCTTCTACTTATTTCTCCAACCCCCTCACCATTCTCTTCCTCTCTTGAGTCCTCCCTCATATCTTCCGATATGTCCTCCTGGCTAGGTTTTTGAGCCTTCTTTTCTTCCATTTTTTTATCGGTCTTCCCTTGTGAAGATTTTGGAGATCCGGTATTTCTAGAAGTTGTTGCTTTGGAAATGTATTGTTGGATTGTACTTGGTGCGACCGTGGATCCAGGTGTCTTTGATGTTCCTCCCCTTGTTGATCTGCTTGACATCCTGGACATAATATTTTTCACCTTTCTGATTCTTTTCCCCAGGTTGCCTGTTTTTATGCTACCTTGCCCCCACTGAATCCAGTCTTTCTCCCTTTCTCCCTTTTCCCACTAGGAGGTTTACCAGGGGCGCCTTAGGGCCTAAGAGGTTACATAAATTGTATCCAAAAAAAAAAAAAGAAGACCCCTAATATTGATTATAGAACTTGTCCTGTACCTCCTACGCACACACCTGGGCAATATCTTTATTTTCTCACAGTGATTGTATATTAATGTGTGATTCCCGATTTTCTTCCTATCCCCCACCTACCCCAAGGGGGGGGGACCTTTGACACAGTTGATTCCGTATGATAGGGTCCAGTGTTTTATATTGGTATGGTCTTCTGAGACCTATCATCAAGTTGAGGTCGGGCTCTCAACCCTAAATCTCCCCTAGTGACAGATCGCTGTTGCTTTTCTACTGCTTATTCTGGTGTCCCTATCGTGCAACCTTCCGGTGTATGGTCCCAGGTGTATGGTCCCAGGTAGCGGTTGATTACAGAATTGTATGTTGTCCGTTGTTTCACTCCTGGGGCTTGACTAGTTCTGGGCTCCCCCTCTATCAAATTTTTCCAGCCGGTAACCACTAATTTTCTATTGGGTCACCCAGTACCCATAGTACCCAGGAGCTCATCTTATGCACTCTGATCATCACATTGCGGCCAAGTATCGTTCAGCATCGGTCACAACATACAATTAGTCCCAGCCTGTCTCCCCCTCAGCTTTATGCTGTGTAGGTACTCCAGGGGGCATTTATGTCATTTAATCCATTTAACTTGATAAGTTTTACCGTCAGGAACTCGTTTTTATACTACCTGCTGTTCACTTCCACCGCTCCCTTTCACCCTTTTATGCTTTGTTCGGTGATTGTCATAGAAAAACAGGCTGGTCCGACTTCCTTCAGGGGTTGTTTGGAGCTTCTCGTAAAGGTGGTGGGGGGGGGGGAGGGAGGGCAGGATTGATGGCGGTCTCTATGGCGAGGCGCGGCACTCGCACTAGTGCTTCATGCCGCAATTTCTTCCTTTGTTCTGCGGGGTGGATCCGATCCGCTTGGCGGGGCTGTCCCGTGACAGTCTGCGGGTAGTCATCCACGGCTTCCCGGGCTGGCAGACGCGCTCGCCGGGGACGCCGCTCCTCATCCCTGCTTCCTCGGCTTCCGCTGCGTCTCTCGCTCCCGCCCACCTCACGGCGCGTCACGTCCTCACGTGCACGCCATCCTCTTTAATATCACATTTAATGTTTTTAATGTATGCTAATGTATTGTATTTATTTCCTCCTTCCCTAATTAACATGATTGTAATATGCTGTGAATGTCCCCTTGGCCCAATGCATGCTGTTAGCTTTTAATGCCCCTTTTTTAGCCTACATGCATATTTCCCTTCACTAACCTCCCCAGCATGCTATCCTGGGCACAAATACACCTAGCCTAGGCACTTCCCAATGTATTTTGTTAGATCCATTGTAGTGCTTTATCCCCCCCCCTCCCCCCTTAAAATGTGTTTTAAAGTATAGCTTCAACTATTTATTTTATTTTTATTTAGCTATGACTAAGCACTGAACTATAGTGCGAAACGCGTCAGTTTGGTTCTAATTTTTGCTGTGGCATGTATTTTTTGTGACCTATTTTAATAAAAGGAATGTTTTTGGAGTGCGGCTGTCCAAATTCTCTTCCATATTTTTCCAGAAAGGAAACATTTACTATTTATATTCTCAGATATTTTCATGTCTAGAGTACAATGGTATTTAAATGTTGTAATATGTATTATTGCGTAGCAGCAAATATGCAGATTACAGTGGGGTCAATTCACAAAGAGAAACGTTATTGGTTTCCTTCAGTTGTTAAATTACCACCCCTTGCTGGTTGGAGAGCAATGTGTGAAATGTACTATATATGCTGAGGCTATTATGTCATATTGGTTTTCTTTTCCTGTATGTTATGTGAGCAATAAAAACTTTTCTGATTTAAAAAAAAAAAATTACCGCCCCTTATTTAACGCTAGCAAACATGGTATTCACGAAAGCTATAATCGTTATTCAACATAGTTGTTATGGTTTTCAACTGACTCTTTATCCAATCGTTATGCTAACTACTCAAGAGTTATTTTAACCGCTTGCCGACCAGCCGCCGCAGTAATACGGCGGCAGGTCGGCACGGGTGCGCGAGAGCCCGTAGCTCTACGTCTCGCCTTTCGCGGCCACTAGGGGGCGCGTGCGCGCCGCCGGCGGCCCGCCCGCGCGCCCCCCGCTCGCCCCCGAGTCCCGTGCGTGTGCCCGGCGGGCGCGATCGCCGCCGGGCACCCGCGATCGCTCGTTACAGAGCGGGGAACGGGAGCTGTGTGTGAAAACACACAGCGCTCGTTCCTGTCAGCGGGGGAAACGCTGATTTTCTGTTCATACAATGTATGAACAGAAGATCAGTGATTCCCCTAGTGAGGCCACCCCCCCCCATACAGTTAGAACACACTAGGAACACACTTAACCCCTTCCCTGCCCCCTAGTGTTAACCCCTTCACTGCCAATGGCATTTTTATAGTAATCCAATGCATTTTTATAGCATTGATCGCTAAAAAAATGCCAATGGTTCCAAAAATGTGTCAAAAGTGTCCGAAGTGCCCGCCATAATATCGCAGTACCGAAAAAAAACGCTGATCGCCGCCATTACTAGTAAAAAAAAAATAATAATAAAAATGCCATAAAACTACCCCCTATTTTGTAAACGCTATAACTTTTGCGCAAACCAATCAATAAACGCTAATTGCGATTTTTTTTTACGAAAAATATGTAGAAGAATACGTATCGGCCTAAACCGAGGAAAAAATATTTTTTTTTAATATATTTTTGGGGATATTTATTATAGAAAAATGTAAAAAATATTGCATTTTTTTCAAAATAGTCGCTCTGTTTTTGTTTATAGCGCAAAAAATAAAAACCGCAGAGATGATCAAATACCACCAAAAGAAAGCTCTATTTGTGGGAAAAAAAGGACGCCAATTTTGTTTGGGAGCCACGTCGCACGACCGCGCAATTGTCAGTTAAAGCGACGCAGCGCCGAATCTCAAAAAGTGCTCTGGTCTTTGGACAGCAATATGGTCCGGGGCTGAAGTGGTTAATGTCCCAAATCGTAATAATAACGTCTAAGATCGTTAAATAATGCTGGAGAGATGCATTCTGGGAGCAGAAGGGGAGGAGAACAGCTGCATGTGGAAAAGAGCAGATACAGAGAGAGAGAGAGAGAAGCAATACACGTGGAGATTGAGCATGTGATGTGCAAAACTTCTAGTGTGTGCTTTTCTAAAGCCATGTGTATTTCCTCATACAGAGAATAAATCATGGGAGATGATAATCGAAATTTAGCTATCACATGGGTTTCAGAAAAGTCATCCAAAATAGTATGTGAACGGAATACACGTTTATAAATCTGAACAACATTCTAACGTGTTCTTCTTTGCCTCTGGATAATTTTAAGTTCAAATAGAGCACGGTTTCATCTTGCCCAAAACTACTAAAAACTTCACTACACTACAAAAATCGCCAAAAGCTTCCTCTAACAACAAAATATCGCCTGGGAAATGTCATAACGACACCCTGAGGGAGGTGCTATGTAACGATTGCTTAACGATCGATAACTGTCAAAAAAATCTTTGTGAATTGCATTTCTGTACATATTTAACGATTTGACTCTTTAAAATAATGATCGAATCGTTAAATAATGATCCATACCTTAAAATATCGGTTCCGTGTAGTGAAACGTTATTTGATGATTTTTCAAAGCGTTAAATTGTCTGGCTTAGCAAATGTGTGATATGGACCGACAAGGAACACACTGTCTCCTCAATATGTGGCGGTCGTTTAACCGCTTAACCCCTGCCACACGACTATGTACGTCCACAGAATGGCACGTACAGGTAGATGGGCGTACATGTACATGTCGGGGGTCCGATCGGGCAGGCGGCTTACCTTCGGGAGCGAGCCGGGACAAGGGGGCGGCTGTTGGTTTCTGTCCACCCCCTCGTGATCGCTCCCAGCTAATGCCCTGAGCCTCCGCCGTGTCACATCCTCTGCCTGTAATGTAAACACTGGCAGAGGAAGTGATGTGAGCTCTCCTCCTGGCGGTATTTTCAATCCCCTGAGGGGAGATAAGACCTCACAGTAAGTTGCACCAACACTACACTGACACCGCACACATAGGCACATTAACCCCTTCCGATCACCCCCCCCCCCAGCCCCCTGTCACACTGTCACTGATTGCAGTGATCATATATTTACTGATCATTGCATTTAGTGTCAGTGTGACAGTTAGTGTGACAGGCAGTTAGTGTTAGGTCCAGGGTAGCCCCGTACCCACCCTAATAAAGTTTTAACCCCTTGATCACCGCCCTAGTTAACCCTTTCACCCCCTATTGCCAGCGTCACTAAGCGATCGTTTTTCTGATCGCTGTATTAGTGTCGCTGTTGCCGCTAGGAAGCTATTTTTTTTTTTATTCCGATTTTTTTTTTTACTAAAGACATGTTGGTGAATACATTTTGGCCTAAATGTTTGACTAAAATTTAGTTTATTCGATTTTTCTTATAACAAAAAGTAAAAAATATTGGCCCAGATTCACAGAGCGATTACGCCTGTCTAACTGGTGTTAGACAGGAGTAATTTCAAATTTTGCGCGCCGTATCACTAGTTTGAATCCTCAAACCATGATACGGCGGCGTTGGGCTTCGATCTGACAGGCTTACGTCTTCGTACGCCTTGGGATCTACGCTGCGATCTTTTTGCGGCCGCTGGGTGGAGTTTGCGTTGTTTTCAGCGTCGGGGTATGCAAATGAGCTTTTTACGGAAATCCACGAAGTTACGAGCGTCGTTCGCAATCGCGTACGTCATTTTTTCGCTATGTAAAGTTAAACCAGCTTTTAGCTGGTCTAACGTTACGCGGCCCATGTTAAGTATGGCCGTCGTTCCCGCGTCGACTTTCAATTTTTTATTTTTTTTTGCGTAAGTCGTCCGGGAATAGGAATGTCCGTAAACGACGCTACTCAAAAAAAAATGACGTAACGACGTGATTTCGCGCAATGCACGGCGGGAAATTTCTGAACGGAGCATGCGCAGTTCGATCGCCGCGGGGACACGCTTAATTTAAATGCCTCACGCCCCCTATTCGCGTATTTTGATTCCACCGGGAGAAATACACTACGCCGCCGTACCTTACGGACCAAAATCTCTCTGAATTCCTCCTAGAGCCAGGTAAAGTACGGCGGCGTAGAGTATCTCTGATACTCTGCGGGAATCTAATTCTTTCTGAATCTGGCCCATTGTTTTTTTTTTTCAAAAATGTCACTCTATTTTTGTTTATAGCGCAAAAAATAAAAATCGCAGAGGCAATCAAATACCATCAAAAGAAAGCTTTATTTGTGGGAAGAAAATGACGCAAATTTTGTTTGGGAGCCACGTCTCACGACCGGCAATTGTCTGTTAAAGCGACGCAGTGCCGAATTGTAAAAACGCCTCTGGGCATTTAGCAGCATATTGGTCCGGGGCTTAAGTGGTTAAAGGCTAGGGGATAGATGGTATTAATGGCTCCTGCCGGTTCTATGCACACATTGTCCATAAAGGCAAAATAAGCAGGAGCTTTTAGTAACATAGATTGAGAAAGCTCCATCATTATGGCATCTGTCTAGTGACAACTAACATGTTGCTTGTCAGCGCTGCGTTCTAAGAGGCATTTTTGATGTATCACGCATGCCCGAGGATAAGGGGAACGTTATGCTGTTTGACACGGCAGTTCCTGTGATGACGTAACGCCTGATGTATGCGGAACCAGGCTGACACGCAAGCATGTTTTCGGTGGGGGGGGGGAACATCTGTGCCCACCTCCCTATTTAAATGGCCAGTCGTATCGTGAAGACATGAGCCAATCACGAAACGTGTCAGGTCGTGGCTACGCAACACATCGTTTGTACTGAAGACAGCATCTCCCAGGACTAACGGAGCAGATAGACCGGTCGTTCGGAACCCCTACCTGAGTGAGCAATGCAGACCTTATAGTGACACACGCTTTTATCTGTTTTTTTCTTGTAAGCAAATGTGAATTGCGGGGGTATTACTTTTTTTAATAAAGGGTTTTACACTATGCAGTTTCCTCTGTTCACTTGCATGCACGCATACATCCAGTGACTGATATCACTACACACCTGAGTGAGATTGTTCGGAGCTGAGTTTTCCTGTCATGATTGATGTTAAGCTGGGAATGACTGCAGTCTGGTAAGTACATTACCATAATGGGATTGCAAACGTTGGAATCTTTCATACTCTAGCGAGATAAGAAATTCACCAGCTGTGTTATTATTAAGGTGCACTGTCTGAGTTTTCATTCAAGTCACACAGCGATCGGCTGTATCATTTGGACTTTTTTGAAATTTATCTTTGGGACTAGTGATATTTTAGTGTGATCACCCAGCAGGGTGTACATGAACTTTATGCTTTTGATTTTGGCCGTTTTACACACTAATTTTCATTAGCAATCGATATAAGCACTATGAGCTAATAGGTTCATGAGATTTAGAATTATTTTTTCTCTTAAGCGCTGTTGATGATTCATTATTATTGCTCTTATGAAACATATCTCTTTTCATAATATTTTTTCTGTTAATATATAATAGCTGCTATTGCTTTAATTCATTTATACATTCACCATTGGGCGCTTGGATCAGAGTTTGGCCTTTGGACTTTTTCTGATATTATTTTTTAGTACTACTTGTAGTGTCAAGTGTATTTTCATTATGAACTAACAACCATTTCACTGGTAACACCAAAACTAAACACAAAAAAAGTTCTAGGGTATTTAAGAAAAACAAGCCACACTTTCTTGTTGTTTTTACCAAATTTTTACTTGGTGCATATTCACACACATGGGGCCAGATTCACGTACATTGGCGCATATTTTGACAGGCGTAGCGCACCTCCTTTACGTTAGACCGGCGCAATGTAGAGGCGCAATCACCGTATCCTCGTAGTATTTGCACAGAAATTTGCTCCGGTGTAACGTAAATTCCGAGGCGTAAGGCGGAGTAATTCATATTGGGAAGGAAGTGGGCGTATTTCATTGAAATGAGCCGTGACCCCATGCAAATGAAGGGCCGGCCACATCGCGCATGCGCACATGAAGCAGACCATGGTCAGCACCTCTGCACGCATGCTCACAACTCGGGAACGGCGCAATCAGTGAAATTGGAAGTGGACCCGGGCAACTTAGTAAACTACGCAGATAGCTTAAATAGACAGACACAAACACCCTTCGTTTGCAAAAGTACATCCCTTTGTATCCCTTCCTATACAGCAAGGTGCTTTTGTTCTGTTGTGTGTTCGCGTTTGTTGCGTTGTGACTTGTCTTTGTGATATTTGTTGACTGTTTGAGCTAGTGTTTTGTAGAATATATTTGATAGTGTCTTTTGGTGACTGGTTGTGAGACTTTTTGGTTGATAGATTTTGGTTTGTTTGTTTTGTTGCTTGATTTTTCCTGCTTGTTTTTGTGAGTGATTTTTGGTGATTGTTTGGGACAGAGTTTGTCATGGACCATGAAATACTGAAGTGTTTCTACGTGAAATCCTAATTCATGTATTACAGAAAATGGGACATTACGGATAGTTCATATTCCAGGATGTCTTGAGATATTACAGGAGATTTTATTCTGAACCCCAACCAGGTCAATAGACTCAGAAGATATACTCATTGTCCATTGTGTGATAACCCTATATAAAGCCTTTTGATTATCAGGTGTAAATGTCTTCTGCCCTGTCTCAACTCTCCAGACGGTTCCATTGTTCTGTGGCTGTCTATTGTGTACATTGATTGCCCTCCTGGGGCTTTTGTCTAAATACACAACAGTCTTTCTATTCAAACCTTTCTGACCAATCTCTGCTGTGTCATTTTCAAGTCCTCATTTGCATGGTTAAGGAGGACCTGATGGGAAACTGCCTGGACTTTAAAAAGGACCAATAAGAAAGCGGTTGTTGGGGGCGGGATGTTCCAAATTCTGTATAAAAGTGTGCTGTGTACTTTCAATAAAGGTGTCCTGTTTACATCCAGCATTAAGCTTTGGCTCATGTGTGAATTATTCGGCGATTCCAGGGATATTCCTACTCGTGGAATATTGGGTGATTTTCTTTTAATTTAGAAGAAGGGAATGGATGACGGGGATATGTTCTACTACCGTCACAGAGTTGTTGTATGATTATGACTTAGGCCTCGTACACACGAGGGGATATGTCCGCTGAAAACGGTCCGATGGACCGTTTCAGCAGACATCTCCGCTCGTGTGTATGGGCTAGCGGACAGATTTCTCCACCCGACAGATTTCAAAGCATGCTTTGAAATCCATCCGGTGGAATCTGTCTGCCCGACATGTCTGCTGGTTAGTACACTTACCAGCAGACATGTCGTCCCCCACCGCCGCCGCGCCGCCGCCGAATGGATTCGGCGCATGCGCGGAAGTGTTTTACTTCCTGGTGCGGTGACGTGGCGGTGACGCGGCGGCGTCAACGTCACCGCCGCGTCACCGCGCCGTCCGGCGGCGGGGAATTTGATCCGATGGTGTGTACACGCCATCGGATCAAACTCCCGATCGGACATATCCGATGGAAATGGTCCGCGGACCGTTTTCATCGGATATGTCCGATCGTGTGTATGGGGCCTGAGAGGAAGCGCAAGAGCAATTTTACTTTGGGGGAGAAACAAATTATTGCCCGGGCCCTTACCCAATATGGGCGTTTCCTGCACGGCCCAGAGAGTGCCAACACCACCCCGGCCAGGAAGAAGGAGATTTTGCAGAACATTACCAACCAGGTAAATTCATTGGGGGGGGGAGACCCGGATACGCAAGGGGATCGTCAAGAAGATCAATGATCTCCGGCGTCTGGTCCGAAAGAAGCTGGCCAAAATGGCAGCCCATGCCAGGGGCACTGGAGGGGGCCCACCATGCCCTGTTAGGCTGACAGCGGAGGAGCGTGTGGTGGCCCAGACCTTTAATAGGCAACAAGTGGAGGGCCTGCCTGGCTATGACTCCAGTCAGGAGCCCGTGATGACAGGTAAGGTTTTTTTTTCCCTATCTAGTGTGTAGCATGTGTGGGGGGGGGAGGGAATATGTGGCAAGTGTGTGGATCCTCCAACCTGTGAATGTTTTGTGTCATCCACAGATGTGCAGGAGGGTGCTGGGCCATCTGGCCTGACTGCACCATCCCTGGGACACCAGCCTGATGAGGACCCCCAGACAGGGCCGGAGTCCTTGAAGGAGTTTGAGGAGGAGGAGTTTGAGTTGGAGGAGGAGGTCATGTCAGCCAGTGGATTGTTATTTTTGGAGGAGTCTTCCCCTCTGGCTGGCAGCAGCCAGCCCTCCATAAGGGGTAGCCCCTCCCACTCCTCCCCCAACAGGGCTCCCCTCCCAAGGGCCTTCCCTTCTCCCCGGCCACAAGCATCAGCTGGAGGCAGGAAGTCATCCCAGAAGACCAGGGGGTGGCCGAGGTTCTGCCCGCCAATCTCAGAAGGGACCAGGCCCTTCAGACCCACCATCTGGGACAGGTCAGACAGACTTTGGTGCCGATGGAGGAGAGCCTGTCCTCCATAAAGGATACACTTGGGGACCTGGACTGCCACTCCCGGGCTCTTACAAACTGCCTAAACGAACTGCAGACTACTACAGCAGATGTTGGGCAGGATGTGAGGGCCCTCACCCAGGCTATCCAGGCCAATACGGCAACACTAAATGCTGGCCTGAACAGAATTGCCGTGGCCTTGGAGGGCAGGCCGCCATGTGGGCAGAGACCAGGGGCTGCTCCTCCCCCCCATGAGTCTCCCCTGAGGAGCCAGGGCCGTGGCCGTGGGCGCCCCAGGCGTGGGTCACGCCAGCGGCATTAATTTGGTTTGCCCCTTTATTTTATTTTATTGGTGCTGGACTTTTTTTTTTTTGCTGGGAATTTTTTTTTTTTGGTTGGACAATTTTTTTTTTGGGGTTGTGAATGATTTTGGAATGTGGGGGTGACATTTCTGCCGGAAAAGGGGTGTCACCCTAATTTGTGGTGGAGAAGGGTTCCCCAGGACTAGGGAGAAGTGATCCCAGGTCCGTGTGAATGATGTATGAATGTACAGTGACATGATTGGAGCCGTGGCGTGGCGTTGCTGCTCACAAGTCCTGCATGGTGGGCTTGTGCTAATCCAATTTGATGAGGATGTGATGTGTCTGTGCTAGGGACCACAATGATGTGCATGCATGCATTCTCATTGTGCCATGATTAATGTGTGTGTTTAACATGCAAAGATGCCTAATATGAGCTGTCTCCTGGCTGCTCTTCCCTCAGAAGACGGGGTAGCCTCGGTTAGGGGGGGATTGTCTGGTTTAAGGGTCAGGTCATCACGTATGTCAATCTGCAGGCCCTTTCTTACTGCGAAGTTGTGCAGCATGAAACATGCACCGATGATCTGGCACACGAAGTTTGGGGAATACAACAGGGTACCCCCAGACTTATCCAGGCATCGGAAACGTGACTTCAGGAGGCCAAAGGTGCGTTCCACCACTGCACGTGTTTGGGCGTGGGCTTCATTGTATCTTTCCTCTCCTGGGGTTTGGGGGTTCCGGATAGGAGTGATGAGATGGGGTCCCAGTGCATAAGCAGAGTCACCTGTAAGGGAAAAGACAGGAGGATGTTAGTCATGCATGTGCCCCTTGTGATGTGTGCATCATGGGGGGGGGGGGGACAGTCATGCCTCCCACCCATGCACTCACCAACCAGCCAGGTGTCCCCATACACGTTCTGTTTGAATTCAATTGGGATGGGGCTCTGATTGTATATGTAGCTGTCATGGATGGATTCGGGGTGTTTGGCACGGACGTGCCATATTAGGCCTTGGGCTTCGACTATCACCTGTACGTTGATGGAATGCCAATGCTTCCGATTGCGGTATATGTGCTCTGTCTCATGGGGGGGCTGGAGTGCCACATGTGTGCAATCAATGGCCCCCACGGTGCGTGGGAATCTGGCAATTCTGTAGAAATCTGTCATTGCCTTCAGCCGCAGGTCCTCAGTGGTTGATTTGATGATTTGGTTGGCCATGCGTCTGAGGATTGCAGGGATAACCTGGTGCACACATCTGCTCATGGAGGATTGTGACATCCCAGCCACCACTCCACTTGTTCTTTGAAAAGAGCCACTGGCAAGGAAATGGAGTGTTGCCAGGACCTTGACCAGTAGCTGCACTGCATGTGAGCGGTGTGTGGGGCTGGTGATGTCCTCCTGCAGGGTTGTGGTTAATTCCATGATGGCAGCAGGGGTGAATCTGAAGATGCGATACACCTCAGAATTACTCTTGCCAAAGATGTCTATGCGTGTGCGGTATATCCTCTCCTGTGCCCTCCTCTGTGCCCTCCTCCATGCTCTCCTCCTTCTTTGCTCCTCTAAAGTCAGTAGTATAGCTATGAGCAAGGATGCCCCTGGCATGTTGGCATACAGATTGTTGTCCTGCAAGTGTGACTGCTCAGCTCCCCACTAACAGTGTTGCTTTAGCTGACATGTAGACGGATTGTCTAATTTTATTCCACCTTTTATATGGTCTAATTTTAGACAGGATGTGCAGCTGTTGCGCACAGGGCGTAGCCTGCGCTGCACCAACTTACTTTTGTGGATCCCCGTAACTCCCTCATTCGCATATTTGAATAGCAAATCAATGGTGTGTCTAGCGCAGTTTTTGCGCGCACGGATACGCCGGTCTATCGAAATTACGCCGGTCCAAAAAAAGGAGATTTCATGCGTATATCGTTTTATGGATGCGGCGCATCGATACGCTTGCGCAGATTTAGACTTACGCAGTGCATCTCCTGTAACGCTGGCGTAATGGCTCTCTGAATCTGGCCCATGGTCTTTCTCAAATATTTGAGGTGTATAATATATATATATTTTTTTTATTGCCATAGACTGTTTTTTTAGGAAAAATAAAAAGTTACAATTACATAACTCAGAATACAACAATGTAAACCTCTAGGCAATAACTCAGACATTCATTTTTTTATTAGATTGTCTACCTGCCCTAATAAGAAGGGTTGTTGTCACCCCTGGACAAGCCAAATTTTGAAGATGAACACAGTCTTTTTAGGGTTAAAAATGGGTATTTCCCTCCTGATCCCTATTGTCAAAATGTGCTATCTGCCATCATGGGTGATCAATAGATGTGTTTTGTGGGTGCAACCCCTTCTTCCTTTCACCTACTTGAGTAGTGAGGAAGGAGTTGCACCCACAAAACACGTACATAGATATCCCGAGATGGCAGATAGCACATGTTGACCCACTGTGTGCATCTTCAAATTTTGGCTTGTTTTAAAATATGCAAAAACATTTTGGTCAAACTGGGAACACAAAAAATTGGGTTTTCTTCGCCCCCCCCCAAATCATCAATTATGTCCTTAACCACTTAATACCAAATGGCGGCGGGCGGGATACTCTATTGTTCTGACAGGACATCATATGACTTCCTGTCATTTAAAGCCGGTCGTTCGCGCCAAATTCGAGTGACGCAAAACAGCCCATAATTCACTGCGGCATTGCGCGGTGATGATTGGCCAAGCATGCTGTATGTCCCGCATGCTTGGCCAATCACAGCGCGCAAACAACGAAGAGCCATAATTGGCTTTGGCCAGCAGGTGGCCTTATATAGTGTAGGGCTCAGGGCTTTAGCACACGCCCCACACTATATAAGGCCGTCTGCTGGGCGGCCTCGTGTAGTGTGTTCCGGCTTGTTAATGAGAGCAGTCAGAGAGACAGAGAGATTGTCTTTTTATATAGCTAGATAAAGTAGGCAGGCAGGCTAGTCAGTTTAGCTGAATTTACAGTGTGTAGAGGATATATATACATCCCTAGGAGTTGTACATATATTTATACACTGTATAGCTTAGATAGATCAGTTCTTCCTAATTTACTGGCAGGCAGGTGATTGTGCTATACAAAGACGTTATCACACGTATAAACACCCAGCAGGTTCAATATTTAAAGGAATTTTATTAAAAAAATTTAAATTTAAGCATCATTAAAATCACTGCCCCTGGAGCAGTGATTTTAATAATGTTTAAATAAAAAAAAATGAAAGATTCCTTTAAATATTGTACCTGCTGGGTGTCTATAGTTTGCCTGTGAAAACGTCTTTGAGAACCGGGGTCTTGCCCGAGGGAACATGTATCAATGGAAAAAAAGGACTTGATACATGTTCCCTCGGGCAAGACCCAGGTTCTCAAAGACGTTTTTCACAGGCAAACTATAGACACCCAGCACTGCAGGTACAATATTTAAAGGAATTTTTCTTTTTTTTTTGTTTAAACATTATTAAAATCACTGCTCCTGGAGCAGTGATTTTAATGATGCTTAAATTAAAAAAATGTTGGAAAACGTCTTTGAAAACCCGGGTCTTGCCCGAGGGAACATGTATCAATGGAAAAAGTTTTAAAAATGGTCACTTTTTCAGGAGTCCTGCTCCTGAAAAAACGACCGTTTTTTAAAACTTTTTTCCATTGATACATGTTCCCTGGGGTAAGACCCGGGTTTTCAAAGACGTTTTCCAACAATAACTTGAATATTGGTCTTTAAAATGAGCGTTTTTGAATTCGAACGTTCGAGTCCCATAGACTTCAATGGGGTTCTAAATGTTCGCGCGAACGGTCGGTCTGTTCGACGGTTCTGGTGCGAACCGAACGCGGGTATGTTCGGCTCATCCCTAGTGGAGATGGTGATTTCATTTCATAGGAATACAAGCCTTTGCAGCATCTAAGAGATGACAAATACTTGATTCCCTGTAAACTTTCTCTGGCACTTGATTTACATGCAAAAGAAAAAACTCTGGGTCTACCGGTATCACTTGATCTGTGCAGATCTGGAGGATTCATTTAATCTCTAACCAGAAACTCCTTAGCTTGGGACAGTCCCAAAAAATATGCAACATTGTGCCTCTGTTTCCCTGACATGTCCAACACTGGTCCAAGGTATCTAGGAACATTTTATTTTGTGTTTCTGGTGTTCAGGGCCAGATTAAGAACATCATGGGCCTGGTGCTGAGGATTTTGGTGGGGCCTTTTATAAATAATAAATAAATGCGTGGCAATCACAGCGCAGCAATGGAGGGCCCAGTCTGAAATTGTAAGTGTACCCTAATGTGCTAATATGCTGTGCATACTTGTACATTGTGGAATAACCTACCCCAGGGCCTCTAAAAAGTAGTAATGTCAGGAAAGTGTACTACCGCTTTAATATCACAGGATCCCAGAAACCTCTCATGGGGCCAACTACTGACCCAGTGGCCCTTGGGCAGTGCATAAGTGCATAGCTGCCAACATTTAAAAAATATTTTCAGGGACACTTTTTTTCACAAGTGCTATATTTAGAGTAGCTGAGATCCCCTATGTTCCTCTGTACATCACAGTAGTAATCACAAAATTAAATAAGTTCTAATAATGGGACAGAGCAAATATGAGAACTGAGATTTCCTTTAGTTGAACTAACACAAGTGTGACCATTCTAGAGCTAGTAACATTGAGGGTATTTAGTATCATTTTAAAGAACTGTTTTTGTGGGTAAGCGACATAGGGGAGGAGTACGGATGGTATATAAGTGGGAAGTATGTGCAGGAGAGGGAGCGGAATGTGGAGAGGCACTATGTACAGGAGAAGAGTGAAAAGGGTATGGCAAAAGCACAATGTACAGAAGAGGAGTGTGGAGGGTATGACAGTGGGCAGTATGTACAGGAGAGGAGTGTGGAAGGTATGATGATGGGCACTATGTATAGGCGAGAAGTGTGGAGGGGATGACAGTGAGCAGTATGTACAGGAGAGAAGCGTGGAGGGTACGACAGTGGGCAGTATGTACAGAAGAGAAGTGTATGACAGCAGGCACTACGTACAGGGGAGGAGTGTGGAGGGTATGACAGTGGGCAGTATGTACAGAAAAAGAGTGTGGATGGTATGATAGTGGGCACTATGTATAGGAGAGGAGTGTGGAGGGTATGACAGTGGGCAGTATGTACAGGAGAGGAGTGTGGACAGTATGATAGTGGGCACTATGTATAGGAGAGGAGTGTGGAGGGTATGACAGTGAACAGTATGTACAGGAGAGGGGTGTGGAGGGTATGACAGTGGGCACTATGTATAGGAGAGGAGTGTGGAGGGTATGACAGTGAGCAGTATGTACAGGAGAGGAGAGTGGAGGGTGCGACAGTGGGCACTATGTACAGGAGAGGAATGTGAAGGGTATTACAGTGGGCACTATGTACAGGAGAGGAGTGTGGAGGCTATGACAGTGGGCAGTATGTACAGGAGAGGAGTGTGGAGGGGATTACAGTGAGTAGTATGTACAGGGGAGAAGTGTGGAGGGTATGACAGTGGGCGGTATGTACAGGAGAGAAGTGTATGACAGCAGGTACTATGTACAGGAGAGGTGTGTGAAGGGTATGACAGTGGGCAGTATGTACAGGAGGAGTGTGGGGGTATGACAGAGGGTAGTATGTACCCTCTCTGATAGTATTCCATTGGCCCATACTGTACCTGTCGCCGAGAATGTGTTTCCAGCACGACGGCATCGCGCTGATTCTCGGCGACATGGTGCCGACATCTCGCACACGCTGGAATAGGAAAAGCACATTCCAGTGAGCGCATCATAAAAAGCGACGGGGATCCGACTTGGATTCCCGCCAATTCTAGCCGCGGCGTTTGGTATGAATCATGAGGGGGAACTCCACGCCAAATTTTAAATAAAAATCCGGCATGGGTTCCCCCCCACGATCCATACCAGACCAGTATCCAAGTACGCTGCCTGGCCGGTGAGGAACGAAGTGGGGGGCGAGCAAGCACCCCCCCTCCTGAGCCGTACCAGGTCACATGCCCTCAACATGGGGGTTGGGTGCTCTGGGGCAGGGGGGCGCTCTGCGGACCCCCATCCCAAAGTACCCTGTCCCCATGTTGATAAGGACAGGGCCTTTTCCCGACAACCCTGGCCATTGGTTGTCGGGGTCTGCTATCTTCTTTTTAGCTCAATTACTAGCGGCGGCGTAGCCCGCTCTTCTTTACCACCTTCCGCCGTCTTTGTTTCTTCTTTTCCTCAGATGTTGACGCAACGCTTCCTCCCGCTGTAATGCTGTTTTTTTTTTTTCAGTACTGCGACATTATGGCGGGCACTTCGGGCACTTTTGACACATTTTTGGGGCCATTGGCATTTTTATAGCGATCAATGCTATAAAAATGCATTGTATTACTATAAAAATGCCATTGGCAGTGAAGGGGTTAACACTAGGGGGCAGGGAAGGGGTTAAGTGTGTTCCTGGGTGTGTTCTAACTGTATAGGGGGTTGACCTCACTAGGGGAAATCACTGATCTTCTGTTCATACATTGTATGAACAGAAGATCAGCGTTTCCCCCGCTGACAGGACCGAGAGCTTTGTGTTTACACACAAAGCTCCCGGTCCCTGCTCTGTAACGAACGAGCGCGCGTGCCCGACGGCGATCGTACCCGCCGGGGACGCGTGCGGGACTCGGGGGCGAGCGGGGACGCGCGCCCCCTAGCGGCCGCTAAAGAGCGGATGTATAGCTACGGGCTCTCGCCCAGCAGAGCCACCGTCCCGCAGTAATATGACGGTGGGCGGTCGGCATCTAGTTAATCGCCTTGCCCAAAAAAGCTTCTTGGTGGTCATTAGGGGCATACAGAGTAGCATGTGTAACCCCTACTTCTCCTATTTTACCTTTCACAAATATATAGCGCCCTATTGGATCTCTCATAGAGTCTATATACTGTAGGTCCATGGTATTCTCCCTGCTAAAAGGATGGAAACCCCCTTTGACTTGGCTATTTGATTGGTTGAATGGTATACCGTTGGGTATAACCGACTCTCTTTAGGATCGTTTTTTTGTCATCTCTAAAATGTGTCTCCTGTATATAGGCAACATCTATTCCTGCAGGACTTTTTCTAATGTCCTGCAAGCGCACCGCTCCAGTGTGAAAGCTTTCACACTGAGGCTGCAGGGAGGCATTTTTCAGGCGCTTTACAGGCTCTATCTTTAGCCCTTTAGCGCCTGAAAAAATGCCCCAGAGAAATGCTGCAGAGAAAATTAGGTCCCTTTCTCTGCCTGGCAGAGCTGTGTAAATCTCAAAACTGGGTGGACAAAAATACATATTCTTTGGCAGGTAAAATAGCCCTCAGATGTGTGTTTAGCTGCTTGTCTGGAGTTCCCATCCATTGTTCTAAAAAGTATCCATCCAGGGCCGATCCGAGACGGGGTGCACGGGGTGCAGTGCACCCAGGCGCCAGAGGGGAGGGGGCGCCAAAGTGTCTGGAGTGTGTTGACAAGGAGTCTGCATTTTCCCGCAGCAGCTGCCCCTGATGGTAAATACTAGTGCTGCTGAGCGCCGATGTGTCCTCCTAGGCGGGTGCATGCCGCCCACTGAGCCGCCCCATGTCCCCCCTGTGCCCGCCCACAACCCCTTGTGCAGCCAATCTGTGCCTGGAAAGGGGTGTGGGCCGTAGATTTCAAAGCAGCCAGAGTCAGACCAGTCAGACTGATGTGATGTCGCTGGACACCGTCTCCTCCTGCCTCCTCTCTGCTCCAGCATTAGTAGTCAGTGAGGCCTGGAGGATGAGTGGGAGGCACAAGCTGCCAGGGAGCTGCTGGAAGAAGCAGCAGAGCACCTCCCGGATGACGGAGGTACATACATGGACACAGACCTATCTTCAGATGCAGACAGGGCTAGGGATCTCTCTGTCAGTCTAGTCCCCCCTCTCTCTCTCTGAGCCGTCCTCTCTCTCTCTCTGAGCCGTCCTCTCTCTCTCTTTCTCTGAGCCATTCTCTCTCTCTCTCTCGCCTCTCTCTCTCTCTCCCCCTCCCTCTCTCTCTCCCCCCCTCTCTCTCTGAGCCGCCCTCTCTCTCTCTCAATCTGAGCCGTCCTCTCTCTCTCTCTGAGCCGTCCTCTCTCTCTCTCTCTCTCTTTGAGCCGTCCTCTCTCTCTCTCTGAGCCATCCTCTCTCTCTCTCTGAGCCGTCCTCTCTCTCTCTGAGCCGTCCTCTCTCTCTCTGAGCCGTCCTCTTTCTCTTTGAGCCTTCCTCTCTCTCTGAGCCGTCCTCTCTCTCTCTCTCTCTGAGCCGTCCTCTCTCTCTCTCAACCGTCCTCTCTCTGAGCTGTCCTCTCTCTCTCTAAGCCGTCCTCTCTCTGAGCTGTCCCCTCTCTCTCTCTCTCTCTCTCTCTGAGCCATCCTCTCTCTCTTAGCCCTCTCTCTGTCCACCACCCTCTCTCTCAGATCCACCTTCTGACCGCTACACTTTCTCCCAGCCCCACATCTATCTCAGCCCCTCTCTCTCAGCCCAAGCTTTCTCACTCAGGCCCCCTCTCTGTCCACTATTCTCTCTCTGAGCCCCTCTCTCTCTCAGCCCCCTCTCTGTCCACTATTCTCTCTCTGAGCCCCTCTCTGTCCACTACCCTCTCAACCCCCCTCTCTGTCCACTACCCTCTCTGAGCCCCGCTCTGTCTCTCAGCCCCCTCTCTATCCTCTACCCTCTCTCTCAGCCCCACCTCTCTCTGTCTTAGCCCCCTCTCTGTCCACTACCCTCTCTCTTAGCCCCACCTCTCACTCTCAGCCCCCTCTCTGTCCATCACCCTCTCTCTCAGCCCCACATCTCTCTCAGCCCCCCTCTCTCTCAGATCCACCTTCTGACCATTATTTTTCTCTCAGCCCACCTCTTTCTCAGCCCAACCCCTCTCTGTTCACTATCCTTTCTCTGAGCCCCTCTCTCTCTCAGCCAAACCCCTCTCTGTCCACTATCCTCTCTCTGAGCCCCTCTCTCACTCAGCCCCCCTCTCTGTCCACTACCCTCTCTTAGCCCCCTCTCTCTCAGCCCCCTCTCTGTCCACTGCCCTCTCTCTGAGCCCCTCTCTCTCAGCCCACTACCCTGTCTCTCAGCCCCTCTCTCTCGCTTAGCCCCACACCTCTCTCTCTCAGCCTCATCTTTTTCTCTCTCTCTCTCTCAGCCTCATCTCTCTCTCTCACTCTCTCTCTTTCTTTCTTTTTCTCTCTCTCTCTCTGCCTCATCTCTCTCTCTCTCTCAGCCTCATCTCTCTCTCTTGCTTTTTTGATTATTACTGTGATCTTTTTTGTTTATTTTTCACAGCTCAGTTCAGCCTCATCTCTCTCTCTGCCTCATCTCTCTCTCAGCCCCACCTCTCTCTCTCTCTCGCTCTCTCTCTCAGCCCAACCTTTCTCTCAGCCTGACCTCTCTCACTCAACCCCCTTAGGGGAGCATCTATGTGTTCAATCATTGCCATAGAAACATTTGTAAAGGGGGAGGAGTTAGTAAGGTGACCACACCCTTGCAGGGGCGCCAGAAATATTTCTGCACCCAGGCGCATGTGACCCTAGGATCGGCCCTGTATCCATCCATCTGTGACTGGACTAAAGCCAGCCATACACGGTTTGAATCCTTCTGAACCATTAGTGGGCAGGCTGAATGTACCAAGTTGATCGATCAATCAACTTTGGTACAGCCTGACAGAGAGTTTATCTTGCGATCATCGCTAACGGCTGCTATAGTCACCAGCAATAATCACGGTCTTCTCCAGGCGGGAATGGATGATTAAGCAGAGCTATTTTAGGGGCACAATGAGTCTGCAGGATTTCCAAATAACAAAATCTGTATCTAGATTTTACCCACATTACATGGATGACGTTTTTTCTGCTGAACAATGTAATTAGTGTCCACAACTGATAAGAGTCTCAGGGATTAAAGCAGCATCTGTATTTATGACTCACAAATGTACTCAAAATATTTCATAATAGTCCATCTGAGACAGTTGTTTACCTACTTCAGCAACGGAAAGGATTTGCCCCCTTAATGACCAGTCCATTTGTTTGTGACACGGCACTGCGTAGGTTTAACTGATAATTGCACGGTCATGTGATGTTGTACCCAAACAAAATTTACGTCTTTTTTTTACCCACAAATAGAGCTTTCTTTTGGTGGTATTTGATCACCTCTGCGTTTTTTTGTTATTTTGCATTGTAAACAAAAAAAAACAAAAAACAATGACATTTTTTTTCACGTTCTGCTATAATACTTATCCAAAAAATATATATATAAATAAACAAATGTATTCATCAGTTTAGACCGATATATATTCTTCTACATGTTTTTGGTAAAAAAATCGCAATAGGCCTTTATTGATTGGTTTGCACAAAAGTTATCTCATCTACAAACTATGGGATAGATTTAGGGACTTTCATTTGTAATTGGTTTTACTGGTAATGGCGACGATCAGCGATTTTTAGCAGGACTGCGTCATTGCGACGGACAAATCTGACCCCAAATGACAATTTTTGGGGACCAGTGACAATATTACATTTATCAGTGCTATAAAAATGCACTGATTGATGTAAAAATGACACTGGCAGGTAAGGGGTTAACACTAAGGAAAGATCAAGGGGTTAAGTGTGTTCCCTGGGTGTGTTCTTACCGTAGAGGGGATGGGCTGTCTGGGACATGATAATGATCACTGTTCCTGATGACTGGGAACAGTAGATCTCTGTCATGTCACTAGGCGGAATGAGAAATCACCTTGTTTACATGGGCAGTTTACCGTTCTGCCTCTCCTCACCGCGATTGCGAGTCGCCAGCGGACTCTGCGTCCTGTGGCGCATGCGTGTCCCACTATCCTACCTGCACGGACCAACGTACAGGTATGCCGGTTCAGGAGAGCCAAAATGCCGCAGTGAGCTGGTTGGCTAGTGGTTAAGGCAGTGTGGTTTGATGGCACCACAGGTGTAGCACAGTGTATCCACTGGTTGGGTGCAGAGTAGCTGCCATTCCTTTAGAGTTCTATTATGTCCCACAGATTTGGTGCGTTTTCTGAAAGTGCACCAAAGCTTCTGCATGCACATAATCAGATGTAATAGAACTCTACGGGAAAGTGCAGCCAACCCGTACCTAACCCGTGAGTACACTGCGCTACACCTCAGCCTGCAGTGAGGTCAAATCGCACTGCATCAGTGTGAAAGGGGTCTAAAACTGCATACCAAACAAAATTAAAAATCTGACTATAAGATGCAGTTTTTTTTCTTCCAGACGTTATTGTAGGCCGGGCATCATCTGGCCCCACTCTACATTGTGGATGGTTTGGGATCAGTGCAGGAGAGGGATTGCCAGACACACCCATGCTGTAGAGTCCACCAGCAACACCAAATATTTTAGAAGAGGAGTGATAATGGAAAGAGCAGAATCTTTGAGCAGTACAGAGCATTGGGCCTTCTGACCGACATCCCTTGATTGAAAAAATGTAAGGAGCAAGGCAGAAGATTATAAGCTGAACAACAACTGCATCTAATTAGTTGGATATTTTTTGGGGTATTTTCAAAATACAGTAGGCATAGCAGCAGTGGCGGCCCGCCCATAGGGGGCACTCGAGCGCCGCCCCCCCCCCCCAAGCTGTAAAAATGTGAAAAAAAAAATTGAAAAAAAAATGTCACTTTAACCAATTAAGACCCGGACACATATGCTGCTAAATGACCCATGGTGTTTTTACAATTCGGCACTGCGTCGCTTTAACAGACAATTGCGCGGTCGTGCGACGTGGCACCCAAACAAAATTTGCGTCCTTTTCTTCCCACAAATAGAGATTTCTTTTGGTGGTATTTGATCGCCTCTGCGATTCTTATTTTTTGCGCTATAAACTTTTTGAAAAAAATCACTATTTTTTACTTTTTGTTATAAAAAAAATCAAATAAACTAAATTTTAGTAAAACATTTAGGCAAAAATTAATTAAGCCACATGTCTTTAGTAAAAAAAAAAAATCGCAATAAAAAAAAAAAATAGCTACCTAGCAGGAACAGCAACACTAATACAGCGATCAGAAAAATGGTCGCTTAGTGACGCTGGCAAAAGGGAGTAAAAGGGTTAACTAGGGCAGTGATCAGGGGGTTAAAACTTTATTAGGGGGGGTACGGGGGCTATCCTGAACCTAACACTAACTAACTTTCACACTGCCTGTCACACTGACACTAAATGCAGTGATTAGATCACTGCATTCAGTGACACTGTGACAGGGGGGTGAGGGGGGGTGATCACAAGGGGTTAATGTGCCTATGTGTGTGTGTGTCAGTGTTGTATTGGTGCAAACTTACTGTGGATGTCTTCTCTCATCAGCAGCGGTGGGAAACACCGCTGCGATGAGAGATGACATCATTTCCTCCTCCTGTGTAAACACAGGAGGAGGAAGTGACACGAAGGGAGAGCGCTCCCATTGGCTGGGAGTGATCGCGGGGGGGGGGGGGGGAGAAAAAACGGACATCCACCCGCTCGTCGGCGATCGCTCCCAGAGCCAGGGGGACCGCCGCACGCCGCAGAGGGGTTCCCCGATCGGACCCCCGAACTGCACAAAGGTGAGGACGTAAATATACGCCTTGTGCCTGTACGAGCCATGTTGTGGACGTACATAGGCGTGCGGTGGTCCTTAAGTGGTTAAGAGTGAACAGGTGCGGGACATGCTTCGGTCTATGAGAATCTTCCCAGTCTGCAATCAGCTGATTGCAGGCTGGGAAGCTGATTTGCCCATGTTTAGGGCGTGTGCAGGGCGCAAGCTGTGCGCCCGCACACACTCCCACTGTCCTTTGATTTGCTAGAATGCCGACTAGCTTTTATTGGATTGGCTCGGCTGGGACCGGAGGGGAGGTGATAGCAGGGTATTTTTCTATCCACACTGTATAGCCTGCAAGCTAAAAAAAACAAACAAAAAAAATCTATTGAGGTATATATTAGGGCTGTTACTGATTACATTTTTTGTGTTAATGTTAATTGTTTTTTTTTTTTCGATTAATCGACTAATTTCGATTAATTTTAACGCACATACAGATCCAACTACTTTTAGCTGATCTCCTTGCAGGCCGATTACCAGTGCAGCTCCCAACAACTGGGAAAATGGATAGCAGGATACGAAAAACACACAAAGGCAGCGCTCGATGGGAATAGCATTACAATTTTTATAGTCTTCAGGTAGGTAACCAAATAAATATTGCACTAGAGATAAAATCGATGTTGCTACATAAACTGTAAAAATGGTGCGAGTAATACCAAACTGTACCAAAAGCAGTCATAAAAACATGTAGCTAAGTATGATACTGGTATAAAAATGTGTACAACGATACCACTGCTGAATCCAGATGAGGAGAGGTTAACATCAGTCCGTCGGCATGTAGATGTCCCATGAAGGGAACTATCACAACTCCCAGTGGATGGTTGTAGAATCCCAGGTTGATAGAGGGAAGTGATAGAGGGAAGTGTAACAGCCCTTGTGTGTGGCAGATAGTAAGGTCCTGCCAGCATGCAGATATGAAGGCACAGCAAAGGAACCCTTCAGATGGACAAGGCATGCCCCGTTGGTGTCCGTGACGTCACCGGATCTCCGACGGAACTCCCTGAAGGCCCAGAAGCCGGCGGAGAGGTGAGTACCAATCAAAAGAAATTTAATCGATCAAAAATATTTTGATCGATCAAAAAAATTAAAGATTAATCGATTAATTAAACGTAAATTTGCACAGCCCTAGTGTATATAGCTTTAGATAGAGGAGGGAGCAGAGTTATCCCACATTGCAGAGTATTTCAGGAGAGAACAGTTAAAGAGGAAGTAAACCCTCTGTACATCTTCCTGACAAAATTAAAGAGGCGCATTCATGTGGTAACATTCCTGCAGATAAAGTGTAGCCTAGTTCATCTCTGTTCTCCCTTTCTCTTACTTTGGATTACAAATTGTACTGCAGTATAAACAGGCTAGCTGAAGCTAACCGGAACTGAAGTAACATTTATCATTTATTTTTGCTGTGCACAACTTCTCTACATTCCTTTGCTGAAGCATTGAACTACAAACAAAGGGGTAGCCAATTTGTAGAATATTGTTCAATTTACATTGTGTTCAATATATGCATATGTCCATCACTGTTTGCTGGTATGTGTGCTGAGGTCACAGAGGGAAGGTATCCAGTATACTTTCCCCGCAATGACGTCTTCCCGCATTCCCGCAAGAGACAACATTTTCCTGCATAATACATGCGGCGGAGGCTGAGGTCCGCGGTAAGAGTGGGAGAAGGACACGTGAATGCCAAATATAAGTACATTTTTTTCGGCAGCCCACAGTATCATCTGCACCCAAGCTCAACAACTTTAATGTCTGATGATGAGAGGTCCCGCATTTGAGTGTTGAAAAGTTGGGAGGTATGGTTATAGTATTGGATATTTGTTCTCTGTCTACCTGTTCACATAGGTCTTGTTGTAGAGTTATGTTAAGCATCTGTGTATATCAGTTATGAGATCTAACCTCTGTTAAACTAATATGAATAGAAAAAACCTAAACCTAAAATTGCATGGTATTAAAACATACTCATAAAATGTGAAAACAAAGGAAAGGAAAATTGTCCATAAAGTATGTACAATCTGTAAATAAAGAATGAATGAAATCCTGCGACCAAATATTGAAAGAATCTTCACCACGTGACTGGTAAACCAATTTCAAATTCAGAATGTGATCCCTTCACCAGTAAAGATGGGTACTCTCACCTCAGGTAAAAACCTTTGTTTTACCAAAAGGTCTATATACTGTAGGCTTACAATCAATGGTAGGAATCCGGATGGCTCAGGGGTGTATATTAATCCTCCAAAGGAGATAGCCGTAGGACCAGGAGACACAAAGATATCCTCAGTGAGACCACCACCAACCAAGCATGTACTGATAATATATAAAGAGACAAACGAAATCTAAGAGCTTCCGTATAAACCAGATGATTTTAATGAAAAAGAACGTGCAGGTTACTCACATCCTCGATGAAATAAAAAGACATGTACATCACAAGATCAACAGCTCAGACGAAAATATGGGGCAACAGCGAGTGACGTGGAGTGGTTCCTGACCCCCGGATGCGTTGCGTAAGATAACTTCCTCAGCAGGGCCCTGCTGACGAAGTTATCTTACGCAACGCGTCCGGTGGTCAGGAACCACTCCACGTCACTCGCTGTTGTCCCATTGGTTTACCAGTCACGTGGTGAAGATTCTTTCAATATTTGGTCGCAGGATTTCATTCATTCTTTATTTACAGATTGTACATACTTTATGGACAATTTTCCTTTCCTTTGTTTTCACATTTTATGAGTATGTTTTAATACCATGCAATTTTAGGTTTGCGCTGAACTGTTTTTTCTATTTATATCATTTTTTGGGATTTTGTGAATGTCCTTCTTTGGTGTTCAGCTTGCATCCGTATGAATTACACTCTGGAAGTTGTTTTTCATTCTTACATTTATTAGTACACTTTAATAGTTTTTGACTCTTTATTTTTGCGCTGATTGCACCCCTCACTATTGTTATACTCTGTTAAACTAAAGCTGTGTTTTATTCATGCCATTGTTTGTGTTCATTTCATCTCTGTAAACATACCTGAGTGGTTCAGGGATACTGTGTGAGTTTCTCATTACTGCTGCAGGATTGCAGGATGGAACCCAAGGTGTCAGGCCCCGCACACGCTCGCTGGGAGACTTATTCTGGCGAGAAGCTCGATCGTGTGTACACTTCCAACGAGCGTCCCGTCGGGAAGCTCGTTGAGCCAAAAAAGAGAGCACGCTCTCTTTTTCCTCATTGTTCAATGAGGACTTTGGCTTGACGAGCTTTTCCGACCGCTCATCGGGAACCTCGTTGGGCGGAACGATGGGTTTAGCCCGACGAGGTTCTCGGACGTGTGTACGCGGCCTCAGAGGTAAGAGAGGATTTGCAGAGTCGAGGTAACCAATGGGGTATAGAGTCTATTAGCATCCCTCACGGGCATTCCGCTACACTAGTAATGGCGGCGATCAGCGTTCTTTAGCGAACTGCGACATTGCGGCGGACAGATTGGACACTTTTGACACGTTTTTGGTAACATTTATACAATAATCAAAGCTAAAAATACACACTGATTACTGTGTAAATGTCACTGGCAGGGAAGGGGTTAACAATAGTGATGATCAAGGGGTTAAAGGTGTTCTGTGGGGGGAGTGTACGGACTAGAGAAGGAGAGAGATCGATGTTCTTGATCACTAAGAACAGCAGATCTCTCTCCACTCCCCTGAAAGGACGTGGATCTGTTTACATTGACAGATCCCCCATTCTGGCTTTCTGAGGAGCAATCACGGGTGGCAATTTTCACAGCCGAGCCAACCTGCCACAGTATAATGAGGACGGCTAGTTGGCAATCGGTTAAACACAAAACTAAGATTTATTTTTGCATTTTATTTAACCAAACAAGCACAGTTTTTGCTTTAAAAAAAAGTCCTTGCCCCTTTTCCAAAAACGCAGCAGGGGAAAAAAGCATAGATGTGACAGATAGGACACCACGTTAAATGGACTGCAATGCGTTTCTGAAAAAATCATTAAACGCACAGGTGTGGGCCAAACAACACTTTAGAGTGCACAGTCCAGTATTCCTTGGGTCAGCACAGAGGGGGTTTATATACAGGGATTGCCAGCAGGGTGCTTGTACAGTACAGTTTATATATGTCACAGGAGGGAAGCTCTGAGTATAAGGGCCAGTTCACACCACACCACTGCATTAAAAACGCATGGATAGTAGGTTATGTGGTTTTCAATGGCATAGTTCACACCAGTGCAGTCAGTTCCAGTGCGTTCAACTTCCAGAAAAAAAGAAACTGAAACGCACTGGACCTGACTGCACTGTTTTGAACTATGCTATTGAAAACCTTATAACCTACTTTGCGTTTTTTGGTAAAAAACGAACAAAAAGAAAATGGACTGCATGTGGTGTGCACTGGCCTGCATGAAGCCCCACAGATGTCTATCAAGTAGCCCCTGAAATCGCGCTGACTTTGAAATCACGCTACTAAGCAAAGAAGCGCAATTTTTTAAAGTCGCATCAATGTGAACCAGGGATAAAGGTTACGAAAAAAAGAGGGGGAAAAAATGCACTGGACCACATCAGAAAATGCACCAAAAACACATAAAAAACGCACTAAAACGCATCAAAACGTGCATGCAGAAAAACATCCGGAACGCATCTGGACTGCGTTTCTATGGTGTGCACTATGCCCAAGGGCTAGTTCACACCGGTACACTGTAAAATGCAATATGCTCTTTTTGAAAATGAATATTGCTTATGTTTTTAAAAAAAATGTTATGCAGTCTTAAAATTTAAGAGCACAATGCGTTTTGCATGTGTTTTCATCCCTGGTTACCTGGCAAAAAATGGACATGTGACAAAAAAAAACACACTTAAAAAAAAGCGCGGTGCATTTGCTTTGACTATAGTATAGGGGAGGGCTGCAAAATAAGCCCTACACTGAAAATAAGACCTTGCATGTGATGTGGGCTGCGTGTGCTGGATGCATTCGTTATGCGCCGCTGGGTGCTCAGCTGGCCTCCTGCTGCTCTCCTCCTCTTTAGCCAGCTGTCAGCGGGGGATTTTGACCCCCTCCCCTCAGTGCTCGGAGCGGGAACAAGAGCTCCGGCGGGACATGGAATCGCATAGCGGCGCTCAGCTAATGTCCCGCTGCTCTTCTCCTCTTTTCAGCCAGCTGTCAGTGGGGGATTTTGGCCCCCCTCAAGGCTCAGAGGGGGAACAAGAGCTCTGGCGGGCCATGGAAGCGAATATCGGTGCTTAGCTGATGTCCCGCTGCTCTTCTCCTCTCTTCTGCCAGGGATATCGGACCCCCTTCATTTGTGCTCTGGCGGGACACGAGTGCGGCGCTATGTGAAGGTGTTTGTCACACATGGATTGCAGAAAGATACAGTTTTTATTATGTGATACTGTAATCTAGAGCATTCTTGAGTTTTGCAGCCACTTTTACTCAGTTCCACTGGCCACTGGTGATTCCTGACAGGCAGGGAGGGAGATTGGAGGAAAAATCAGCACATGACAAGCCCTACTCCGAAAGTAAGCCCTACTGGGTCTTTTGTTGCCAAAATTAATATAAGACCCAGGCTTATTTGCGGGGAAACACGGTATAAGGTGCGTTTTTTCAAACAGGGCACTAATGATGCAGCAAGCAAGACTTTTCAAAATCGCAGTGAACTGATTTAAACAGTTAAGTAGGGGAACATTTTTAATGCGCTTTTGCTGTGCTGGAAAGGCGCATTTTAGTGCGGCAAAGGTCCCCCGGTGTCAGGGTTGCCAACCGCCAGTAAATTTACTTACAGTTTGTAAAATTCTGTGCGTTTTTTTTACAACTGCCAGTAAATATCAGGGGCTGAGAATTTCATGCTGTGTTGACTTTTTAAAGGAGTTGTAAAGGAAAAACATGTTTTGCCTAAAATTAATGTCTGCAAGGTAGACAGACAAAATAGTGTAATGATTCTGTTAAAAAACGAGTAAATATCTATTAAATTCCTTTATCTATATCACCTCCGGGTACTAGTTTCTGTTCTCTCATTCACTTCCTGGTTTGCGGCGCTCGTTCATGTAAGAATTACATTTCCCAGTATGCATTGCGGCATGCCCAGTAATTCACACCTCCTTGAAGTCCCTAACACATAGAGAGCACCCTACCTCACAGATGTAGTTCCCAGGAGTGGGCGAGCACGTCACTGACCACCGCAGTAAAGCCTCCCTTCACGGTGGTGAGTAACAATCAGACAAGCAGGAAGTAAACAGATCAGAGAAGAAATAGAGCAACTTCTGAGCAAAAACGAACAATGAGGAAGTGAAAAGAGGAATGTCTGCAGGTAAAGGATGCTTATTAAGAAAAATATATTTTTCCTTTACAACCCCTTTAAGTGTAAATCAAGCAAATTCCTTTTTTATAGGTATTGTCAGTGTTTCCATATCATGTTTATACTGTTTAAATATTCCGTTTTCAATAGGAGTTCTGTAATTTCTTAGTGAAAAACATGCTCTGCCAGTGAATTTTTCATGTTTTCGTCAGTAAAAAACGCTGTGGGAGGTTGGCATCCCTGCCCGGTGTGGACAGGTACCCTGGGGACAGCTGTCTATTTACAGACATATAACCATGGAATCACATTGAATCCAATGATCACTGTGTATAGTGATTGCACTAGAACTATATAATACAATGTTGCAGATAAATGAAAATGCACATGTGCTGCATAATGTAAATCTTGGCAGGCAATGTATCTGTAGAGGAGTGCCTTATAAGAACTTGAAATGAAAGTAATATTATCCCTGTAGATCAGCCACCATGTCCCTCCTTTCTCCAGCCCCCTCCACTCCCCCCTCCAGGAGCTCCTTATCTGCTGCTTGGTCTGCCTAGGTTGAGTATAGCTTGATGTCCTCAGTGAACTGTACCATGGAGCTATCCAGAGAGCAACACCGTGTCCCCCTTAGTGATGGTAACAGCATCCCCCTGCTGGGACTGGGCACCTATGCTTCCCCCTGCACGGTGAGTCCGGAGAATACTTTCTTTACTAGGGCATAATGACTCAACTACTACAGTACTACTACCCCAATTATTATCACTGCTGGATCTGTCCTTATACTATTCTCATCTCTACTGCTGTATTCTGTTCTACAATTACCTTTATCACTTACAATCCCCCCACTCTATCTACTTCTACTATTATTGTCGGGGGTCATTGTTGTAATATTAGTACTAACTATTATTTATTTGTATGCTTTCTATCTACCATATGTATTACCACTTGTACTGGCTATATCCCAACTGTACTATATAATGCAGATTATTACAGATTAAGGGGTGTCTAATTGGTAAACACTTCTGCGTTTGTTGTTCACAAACTATGCTCCTTGGCCTCGGGTTACTTCTTCTATTGTTTAGGGCACAGTGGCATTCTTTCCCACCCTTGTACACAGGTAATATCAGGTACCCTTAAAAATGCTATTTACTATAAGGAAGTCAAATTGAAATACTTAAAGTGTTATTAAACTGCTGAAAAAAAACCTGCAAGAAAATTGGCATAATGTGCTAGCATCGCATACTAGCACACTATGAAATACTTGCCTTAGAACAAAGCTCCCACGGCCCGACCCATCCAGCGCTGAGGGGGCTGACATGTTGCATCAGCGTTTCTTCTGGGGTTCCGGTCTGTTCCGGCATGATACGCTGGACCTTCACTGCGCATTTGCCACTGACGTCAGCGGCTGCATGCGGGGTGAGTATCTCCTAAACAAGGGGTGCCCAACATTTTGAAGAGCGAGCGCCATTTAAGCGACTTGATAACCGGTCGCGGGCCACAATGAGCGGAGCCCACTATACTCTTTTTTTTTTTGTGTGGATCGGATTAAAGTCGGTTTATGTCTGCCACTACTTAGAGGTTAATAGAGGGTCCAATTGGTCAGAATGTTGGACTGACCGTGTGAAAGGGGCCCAAGGCTGCTTTCACACTGATGCGCTGTGGTTTACCGTACCTTTGGCTTTCCTGCACTTTGCAATAGACTTCTATTATATTCTGCAGGTTTGGTGCACTTTCAAAAAATTCACCAAACTCGCAGGTAATAACAGAAGTCTATGGCTCAGTGTAGGTAACCTGCAGGTAAACTGCTCTGCACCTGTGGATCGGTTTGAAAGCAGCCCAGTAACCACTGCAGAACAGATTTGTCCATATACACTGCGATTTTAACAATAAACAGACTTTTAATAACAGTATTCTATTCTATTCCATCCCAGAGCAGGAGGTCGCCGGCCACATCAGAGAGCTCCGCGGGCCACATGTGGCCCCGGGACTACTGGTTGGGCCACCTTGTCCTAAACTGTGCAGGTTTAGGAGATATTAATATTACCTACAGGTAAGCCTTATTATAGATGTACCTGTAGGTAAAAATGTCCAAGTAGAGTATACAACCCCTTTAAGACCACCCGATGTACCAAAATTCCGGTTCAATGGGAATCGGACCATATTCATTATATGGCTTCTGTTGACCGGTAATGCTGGAAAACTAACATTCAATCAGTGCTTGTAGTCAATGGCTGGTGCTGATCTGTGTATTCTGATGGGGAGGAGTCCCCATTGTCAGAATGCAATATTGAAACAGGAGAGAGCCCTATAGCCACATCATTTGTGTAGATGCACTATGCATGTATACCCCGCTTAAAGTGGAAGTAAAGTCTTATTCTTTTACTTGTACCTACCGGTAAGCTTATAATAATAATAATAATAATAATAAGAGCTATTCAGAGTGCATACGTGCAAGCGATGTCATTGCAGCTCTTGCCACTCACAGCACCAGAGCCAGTGAACCAGGAAGAAACGCCAGGGAAGATGTCAGCCGTGTGCGGGCACCGCTGGAGGGCTTTGTTCTGAGGTAAGTATTTGATAATATGCTAGTATGCGATGTATACTAGCTTATTATGCCTTTGCCTTACAGGGTTTTTTTTTTTTTTTTTCCCCAGGGTTTACAACTGCTTTAATACCGTAAACAATTAACAATGACTGAATAGAAGAAGATTCTGACAATACTATTCTATCAGTCTTTAGGAGCTTCATTTTCATGTGTAAATGGACTCTACATCCAGGAATATATATATATATATATATATATATATATATATATTAGGGGTGCAACGAATCAAAAAAACTCACGGTTCGGATCGTTCCTCGGATTGGAGTCACGGATCGGATCAGTAGGGGAGATGTGAATATTAGTAATATCCATATCTCCCCTACTGTAATGCCCACACCCCCCCCCCCACTGTAATGTCCACATCTCCCCCCACTGTAATGTCCACATCTCCCCCCACTGTAATGTCCACATCTCCCCCCACTGTAATATCCACATCTCCCCCCACTGTAATATCCACATCTCCCCCCACTGTAATGTCCACATCTCCCCCCACTGTAATGTCCACATCTCCCCTACTGTAACATCCACATCTCCCCGACTGTAACATCCACTTCTCCCCCACTGTAATATCCACATCTCCCCCCACTGTAATGGCCACATCTCCCCCCACTGTAAGGTCCACATCTCCCCCGACTGTAACATCCACATCTCCCCCCACTGTAATATCCACATCTCCCCCCACTGTAATATCCACATCTCCCCCCACTTTAATATCCACATCTCCCCCCACTGTAATATCCACATCTCCCCCCACTTTAATATCCACATCTCCCCCCACTGTAATATCCACATCTCCCCCCCACTGTAATGTCCACATCTCCCCCACTTTAATGTCCACATCTCCCCCACTGTAATATCCACATCTCCCCCACTGTAATATTCACATCCCCCCCCCCACTGTAATGTCCACATCTCCCCCACTGTAATATCCACATCTCCCACCCCCCCACTGTAATGTCCACATCTCCCCCACTGTAATATCCACATCTCCCCATTCACATGGGTGTACCATGATGGCCGCCGCTCTGGAGCTAGGCCGAAGCCGCAGCCTTTCCTATGGCCGGGCCGTGGATGTCAATCCACAGGTTGGGTGGTGTGTCGATCCGTTCGGATCATGGATCGATGACGATCTGTTGCACCACTTTAAAATATATATAAGACACACACACACACACAAACTCTGAAAGTAGAGTGAGTCACTCCTGCACTTCTCACCACTCTGAGATCACATTAACCGTGGGCTCCTAATCAATCCACTGATGATAAACAGCAAAACATTTGGATGTGATCTGTATAATGCAACTGTACAGCTTCAATCAACACATGGCTTGAGAAAGAGCAGAGTGTTGCTTGAAACTGTATAGTTGCTTGTGGAATCAATTGTTTGTACATGAAGATGGATTTTCGAAGTAAAGATTAATTGCATTATACAGAGATCTCATGCTATTTTATTTATATATATATATATATATATATATATATATATACAGGGCTTTTTTTCAGCTGGAACTTGGTGGAACTCAGTTCCACCACCTCTGGCTCAGGCCCTCTGCTCCCTGCTGACCAATATTACTTGAAAACACAAACGTCCAACTTCTTACAAGTGACAGCTTGTTCCCCAACAGCTCCCACAGATCAGATCTCCTAAGGGGCTCCCAATGAGTAAAGGATGGAGACAGGGGAGATTCAGGTACATGGGGTGCAGTGCAAATGCCAACATCACCATCGGATGATCTCCCCACAAGTGAAGGAGGTGGAGCCAACTATAGTATGCATGGAGGTACTAGAGCTGGCTGGGTGCTTCAGCTTAATACAGCAACAAAAATAAGACACGTGGAAGATGGTGGAGCTTTTAAGGAAATGGGAAGAAGATGGGGGCAGTAGAGGAGGGTTGTATGCAGAGGTCAGAGCTGAAGACGGGTAAACATGAGATGTGGATGGGGATGCTGTGGAAGAAGACTGAATTCTGCACTCTGTGTGTAGCACACTGCTGAACTCTGCACTCTGTATGCAGTGCACCCCTGAACTCTGCACTATTTATGTAGAACACCCTGAGCTCTGCAGTTTGTACATAATGCAATCCTGGTATTTAATGACTCTGTTTAGACCACACCCACTATTTTATGTGGTTTGGAGGGTGTGTGTAAGCGATGGGGGGGGGGGGGGGTCGTGATTGAGTTCCTGTACCTATTTTCTGAGAAAAAAAGCCCTGTATATGTGTATATATATATATATATATATATATATATATATATACACACATAATTTTTTTTTTTAAACAATATGTGTGTGTGTGTATATATATAGAGATATATATTCCAGATATATATTCCATATTATACATTAATAAAATCTTGCGCTCTTATAACTGCTGTACTTCTAATTTGGTTCCCGTTGTTTCTGCTCTATCTATCCCTGCCTTTCCCACCTTTCCATCGAACCTCTATACTGTACTGCCTTCTACTGGTGGCCCTATTTCTGCAGTTACTCTCTTTATCCTATCCTGCTCACACTGCTACTACAGCTTCTGCTCCTGATCTCTCTAATTATAGCTACTGCTGTAAAATTCCATTCACTATCCCTCCTGCCATTCTCTCTCTCCCCCGTAATATACTGACTGCTACTGTCTCTGTTGCTCCCTGTCTCATCCCATGTGTATAACTGTCATTGGTTATTGCTACTCCCTGTCCTACCTGCTATTCCACAGGTACTACTATCACCTATGTTACTGCTGCTTCCTATTCCTGTCCTAGCCCACATGTACTACACTTACCTCTCTGGTATAGCTGCACCTTACCTTTCACAACTATACTACTGTCACATTTGTTATAGCTGCTCCATGTCTCTGTCCTAGCCCATCTGTATTACTGTCACCTCTGTTACTGCTGCCTTATCCCACATATACTACTATAACATATATCCAATATTTTTATTAATATTTTCGAATAAAAAAATACAATATAAACAAAAACAATATTTGTCATAGCTATGAGAATAAACAGACAAGTACGAGTCATTATAAGTACAAATACATAACCAGGATATATAATTCTCTTGGGTCCATATACTAAAGCTGTCAGCTAAAAAGGATCTAGAATCATATCTAGCTCAGGACCTCCTAACTGAATATCTGGGCCCCATCGGTCAGTTATCCTTCGGTCGAAAAAAAGAGAACTTGCTTTAAAATGCAACCAATGGACGCCTAACCGATAGGTCAAAACCGATCGTTAGTATGCAAAAGCATCGGTTAAAAAGCCGCGCATGCTCAGAATTAAGTCGAAGCATGCTTGGAAGCATTGAACTTAATTTTTTCAGCACTTCATTGTGTTTTATGTCAACACGCTCTGATACGATCGTTTTTTTAACCGATGGTGTGTAGGCACATCAGACCATCAGTCAGCTTCATCGGTTAACCCCCTTAGAGGTAAACCCGAGCGTGACTCGGGGTGGATTTTCTATGTAAAAATCGGTAACCCCGAGTCACGCTTGGGGTAGATATGCAGAGTTTTTTAGCGCGTGCTGGCTTTCCTTTTCCAGGCAGGGTATTACTGTACTTACCTTGTCCCTGGATCCAGCGATGCATCCGCTCTGTGTGAGCGAGTGGCGTCCTCCATTCGATTCACACAGTGCCCGCGCGCCGCCAATCTATGTTCCCTGCGATGTTACGACGCACGGGGGCGGAGACCGGCGGCAAATTAAAAAAAGTAAACAAACACATTACATACAGTATACTATAATCTTATAGATTACAGTACTGTATGTAAAAAATACACCCCCCTTGTCCCTAGTGGTCTGCCCAGTGCCCTACATGTACTTTTACATAATAAAAACATATTTTTTGTGCCTGCAAACTGTAGATTGTCCATATCAACCAAAAGTGTCCCTTTATTTCAAAAGTGATTTTAGAGCAGCTAAAAAACAGCGATAATAAATGATAATCACTTGCAGAATTGAGCAATAGCGATTTGTGGGGAAATCTGTCATAAAAAAATAAAAGTAATGACAGCGACAATTCTGCAACTGAGCAAATTTCAGTGATTTTGATTTGATTACATTATTGAATAATTTTTATTATAATTACATTATCATTTGTTGTAATTATTTATAGTTATTTATTATATTATAATTTTATGATTTTGTGTTTCAAACTGTCTACTAGACTCTGGTTTGGTCAGATTTGAGTGAGTTATTCCTAAGAATTACAAGCCTACAGTATAAAATGCCAAATTTTCATGCAAAATAATTGTACCGCTTTTGGTACGTAATTGCAGACAGAATCATACCGCCAGGGAGGTTAACCGATGAAAACGGTCCTCCAGACCGTTCTCATCGGATGGTCTGATCGTGTGTATGTGGCCTAACTGGCCTCCGAGGCTCGTCACACAATAACAAATTAAAAAAGGAAAGAGTAAAGAAAGAAAAGGGATAGCCAATAGAAAGGGGAAGGGGTGGTGCACTCTCACCTTAAAAGACAAATTTCTAAGGTTGGCCCAGAACATCACGTGGTTGTGAGATAATTGATCCAAGGGTCCCACACTTTAGGGAACCCAGCGACCTTATCATCTAAAATAGCCGATAGTCTCTCGTTCACCATAATCCAGGACAATTTAGTCTTTAGTAGATAAAAAGGAATAGTAGGGGACTTACAGGATTTTGCTATGGATATTCTAGCCGCTACAAATATAAAGGCTATACATTTTTTCATATGTTTCGGAGCTCCCTCTACCGGACGTCCCAGTAGTGCACTCAGAGGTGATTTGAGGAGATTAGCCTGGGTCAAAGAATATATAAAATTGTATGTGCGTATCCAGAATTGTCTCACCTTCTGGCATGTCCACCAAATATGGTACATGGTACCATCTGCATTACATCCTCTGATGCCCCCGGGACAAACTTTGCTACTCACACCGGGACCAAGTACCACCTCATCAAGACCTTGTAATTCGCCTCTATCAGAGAGGTGTTAATATAAGACTCAGATGCACCGTGTATCAATTTGCTCCACTCAACAGTTTCTATTGACATACAAATATCCTGTTCCCACTTTTGCATATAAGTCAACTTTAGGGAATTTGAGGATAAGAATCCATAAATCTGTGATATGTGACCTGTGTGCCTGTCAAAGGTCCTGCAAAAGTGCTCCATAGGAGTGAACGTGGTAATGTCAGAGATTTTCTGTCCTATCTTACCTGTACTACTGTCACATTTGTTACTGCTGTTGCCTTTTCCTATCCTTTCCCACCTGAACTACTATAACCTTTGTTACTTCTGGTAGGCGGCATAGATGGGCACGAATAGGCGGCATGGATGGGCACAGATAGGCGACATGGATGGGCACTAATAGGCGGTACGGATGGGCACTAATAGGTGGCTCGGATGGGCGTGGACGGGCACTGATAGGTGGCATGGATGGGCACTGATGTACTGTAATGTGTTGTACTAATGGATGCCAATCAGTGCCAAACAATAATGCCTGCCAATCAGTGATGCCCATTGTGGGCACCGATTGGCATCCATTGTGGGCACTGATTGGCATCCATTATACATTTCTGATTGTCATCCCTTGTGGTCTAGGGTGGCATGCCTGTGGTGGGCATCCCTGGTGGTCTGGTGGCATCCTTGGTGGTCCAGTGTGGGCATCCTCGGGGGGGGGCTGCACTGAAAATTGATCAGCACAAACCCACCCTGTCAGAGGAGCAGCCGATCGGCTCTCCTCTACTCGCGTCTGACAGATGCGAGTGAGGAAAAGCCGATTACTGGCTTTTCCTGTTTACATCATGATCAGCCGTTATTGGACACGGCTGACCACGTGGTAAAGAGTCTCCGTCAGAGACTCTTTACCTAGATCGGTGTTGCGAGGTGTCAGACTTACACCCTGCAACAACGATCGCCGCGATGCGCGCCCCCGGGGGCACGCAGCGGCTCAATATCCTGAAGACGTTAGGCCGCGTACACACGAGGGGATATGTCCGCTGAAAACGGTCCGATGGACCGTTTCAGCAGACATCTCCGCTCGTGTGTATGGGCTAGCGGACAGATTTCTCCACCCGACAGATTTCAAAGCATGCTTTGAAATCCATCCCGTGGGAATCTGTCCGCCCGACATGTCTGCTGGTTAGTACACTTACCAGCAGACATGTCGTCCCCCACCGCCGCCGCGCCGCCGCATGGATTCGGCGCATGCGCGGAAGTGTTTTACTTCCTGGTGCGGTGACGTGGCGATGACGCGGCGGCGTCAACGTCACCGCCGCGTCACCGCGCCGTCCGGCGCCGGGGAATTTGATCCGATGGTGTGTACACGCCATCGGATCAAACTCCCGATCGGACATATCCGATGGAAATGGTCCGCGGACGATTTTCATCGGATATGTCCGATCATGTGTACGAGGCCTTATATGACGTCCAGTCAGGATATTGAAACCACTTTGCCGCCGTCATTTTGCTATATGGTGGGCGGGCGGCAAGTGGTTAAAATGAAATTCAGAAGACAGTCCATCCAAGCCAGGAGCCAGCAGGATTTTTTTTTTTGGGAGCCAATTCTACTGACAACAATTAGAGAAAACCTTAAAGTTAGGCTCTAGCTGTAATTTTTAAACAGCGTTGGCTACTTGGCTTCTGGGATTTGTCCTACCATGGTATTGGCATCACATAGCACAAGTGCGAATCAGAGGCACCATGTTGTGCTTTTTTTTTTTTTTATAATCAAAATGTTTTATTTTATTTAGTGCAATTCATACAGGATTATGCATTCTTATGCTCTATCTTTTATTAAATACACAATTACATTGATCCCGCATGGAAAATCTAGTAAATTACAATTTCCAAAAAAGCTTACCAATCATTTTAATTCCCACCCTCCCTCAAAAAAAAAAAAAAAGAGAGAGATTATCTTCCTCTTCCTCGTCCCTCCCTATATTGAGGCACCCTGTACCCTCTTCCCCTTCAACTTGATGAGTTATGTATATGTATTCCCCTGTTATAAAAAATAAATACAATTTAATGATCCTTCCCCTCCCCTCGTGAGGGGCCTTGTGCCCACGGTGTTGAGTTATACATATGTGTATTAAAATCTTATCTGACGTGAGTTTCTTCAGCTTGGTTGCTTTTACCAAGTTCTCTTAAGAGGCCTTAAGGCCATGGTGTTAATATGTGTCTATGCACCATGTTGTGCTTAACCACTTCAATACCGGGCATTTTCACCCCTTCCTGCCCAGACCAATTTTTAGTTTTCAGTGCTGTCTCACTTTGAATGACAATTGCGTGGTCATGCAACACTGTACCCAAATGAAATCTTTGTTTATTTTCCCCACAAATAGAGCTTTCGTTTGGTGGTATTTGATCACCTCTGCGGTTTTTATTTTTTGCGCTATAAACAAAAGAAGAGCAAGAATGTTGAAAAAAACACAATATTTTTTACTTTTTGATTTAATAAATATCAAATAAAAAAAATAAAAAAATGTTTTCCTCAGTTTAGACCAATATATATTCTTCTGCATGTTTTTGGTAAAAAAAAAAAAACGCAATAAGCGTATATTGATTGGTTTGCGCAAAAGTTATAGGCCGCGTATACACGATCGAATTTGTCCGCTGAAACTGGTCCGACGGACCAGTTTAGCGGATAAATCCGATCGTGTGTATGGGCTAGCGGACATGTCTGACCGGCGCATGCTTTAAAATTTGTCCACCGGCGACATGTCCGTCGGATATGTCTGCTGGTTAGTGTACTAACCAGCAGACATATCTGCCTGCACAATCGTCGTATGGATGCGACGCATGCGTGGAAGTTGTTTACTTCCTGGTGCGGTGACGTGGCGGCGTCAACGTCACCGCCACGTCACCGCACTGTTTCCATCAGACATGTCCCTCCGTGTGTATGCGGCCATAGCGTCTACAAAGTAGGGGATAGGTTTATTGCATTTTAATTATTTATTTATTTTCTCTAGTAATGGCAGTGATCTGCGATTTTTATTGTAACCGTCACATTGCGATGGACATATCAGACACGTTTGACACATTTTTTGGACCATTCACACTTACAGTGCGGAAAATAAGTATTTAAACACCCTGCTATTTTCCAAGTTTTGTCTTTGTCTTCTGTCTCTAGTCTCACTTGGAAATCATGGAGGGGTCTGAAATTGTCATCGTAGGTGCATGTCCACTGTGAGAGACATAATCAAAAAAAAAAATTCCAGAAATCACAATTTATGAATTTTTAACTATTTATTTGTAGGATACAGCTGCAAAGAAGTATTTGAACACCTGTCTATCAGCTAGAATTCTGACCCTCAAAGACCTGTTAGTCTGCCTTTAAAATGTCCACCTCCACTCCATTTATTATCCTAAATTAGATGCACCAGTTTGAGGTCATTAGCTGCATAAAGACACCTGTCCACCCCATACAATCAGTAAGGCCTCGTACACACCATCGGACTTATCCGATGAAAACGGTCCGCGGACCATTTCCATCGGATATTTCCGATCGGGAGTTTGATCCGATGGCGTGTACACACTATCGGATCAAATTCCCCGCCGCCGGACGGCGCGGTGACGCGGCGGTGACGCGGCGGTGACGTTGACGCCGCCACGTCACCGCCACGTCACCGCACCAGGAAGTTAAACACTTCCGCGCATGCGCCGAATCCATTCGGCGGCGGCGCGGCGGCGGCGGTGGGGGACGACATGTCTGCTGGTAAGTGTACTAACCAGCAGACATGTCGGGCGGACAGATTTCACCGGATAGATTTCAAAGCATGCTTTGAAATCTGTCGGGTGGAGAAATCTGTCCGCTAGCCCATACACACGAGCGGAGATGTCTGCTGAAACGGTCCATCGGACCGTTTTCAGCGGACATATCCCCTCGTGTGTACGAGGCCTAAGAATCCAACTACTAACATGGCCAAGACCAAAGAGCTGTCCAAAGACACTAGAGACAAAATTGTACACCTCCACAAGGCTGGAAAGGGCTACGGGGAAATTACCAAGCAGCTTGGTAAAAAAAAGGTCCACTGTTGGAGCAATCATTAGAAAATGGAAGACGCTAAACATGACTGTCAATCTCCCTCGGACTGGGGCTCCATGCAAAATCTCACAAAATGATCCTAAGAAAGGTGAGAAATCAGCCCAGGACTACACGGGAGGAGCTGGTCAATGACCTGAAAAGAGCTGGGACCACCGTTTCCAAGGTTACTTTTGGTAATACACTAAGACGTCATGGTTTGAAATCATGCATGGCACGGAAGGTTCCCCTGCTTAAACCAGCACATGTCAAGGCCCGTCTTAAGTTTGCCAATGACCATTTGGATGATCTAGAGGAGTCATGGGAGAAAGTCATGTGGTCAGATGAGACCAAAATAGAACTTTTTGGTCATAATTCCACTGACCGTGTTTGGAGGAAGAAGAATGATGAGTACCATCCCAAGAACACCGTCCCTACTGTGAAGCATGGGGGTGGTAGCATCATGCTTTGGGGGTGTTTTTCTGCACATGGGACAGGGCGACTGCACTGTATTAAGGAGAGGATGACCGGGGCCATGTATTGCGAGATTTTGGGCAACAACCTTCTTCCCTCAGTCAGAGCTTTGAAGATGGGTCGAGGATGGGTCTTCCAACATGACAATGACCCGAAGCACACAGCCAGGATAACCAAGGAGTGGCTCTGTAAGAAGCATATCAAGGTTCTGGCGTGGCCTAGCCAGTCTCCAGACCTAAACCCAATAGAGAATCTTTGGAGGGAGCTCAAACTCCGTGTTTCTCAGCGACAGCCCAGAAACCTGACTGATCTAGAGAAGATCTGTGTGGAGGAGTGGGCCAAAATCCCTCCTCCAGTGTGTGCAAACCTGGTGAAAAACTACAAGAAACGTTTGACCTCTGTAATTGCAAACAAAGGCTACTGTACCAAATATTAACATTGATTTTCTCAGGTGTTCAAATACTTATTTGCAGCTGTATCATACAAATAAATAGTTAAAAAAATCATACATTGTGATTTCTGGATTTTTTTTTTTTTTGATTATGTCTCTCACAGTGGACATGCACCTACGATCACAATTTCAGACCCCTCCATGATTTCCAAGTGGGAGAACTTGCAAAATAGCAGGGTGTTCAAATACTTATTTTCCGCACTGTATAAAGCGATTAGTGCTATAAAACTGCACTGATTACTCTGTAAATGTGACTGGCAGGGAAGGGGTTAACACTAGGGGGTGATTAAGGGGTTAAAAATGTTCCCTAGGGAGACCAATCTGTGTCCCTCTGTACTGGGAACACACATCGGTCTCCTCACCTCTGACAGGAAGTGGATCTGTGTGTTTACACACACAGATCCACAGTCCTGCTGTTATTTCGGGCAATCGTGGGTGCCCGGCGGACATCGCGGCCGCCGGGCACGCACACCGGGTCCCAAGCGTTGCGGCGGGCGCGTGAGATCCCTCCTGTGGATGTCATATTTCAATAGTCTGTTATTGAAGTGGTTAAGCAGTTCTTTACCCTGTTCAAAACATTTTTTTATATACTGTAGCTGCTGACTTTTAGAAAACAGGCACTCACCTCTCCAGGGATCCAGTGCCATCCTCACACGAACCAGTTATTTTTTCACATCCTGCTTCCCACTGCACAAGTGGTCAGGGGGGGCGATCCGACTGAAAGTAGGCGATCCAACCAGAAGTGGGGGCAGGTACCTGTCAAAACCTGGTACCCACTTCCCCTCTCTCCCAAAAAAAGAGTTACAAAAGCAGAAGAGGAGAGGGCATAAAGCAGAACTTCCCCTTTAGGGTGAAGTTCCGCTTTAAAGTTTTCATGGCCATTTAGGTTTTTGTAAACACGGGTTCACTTTAGTATGCCTAGATGTGAATATTATTTTCAGCTATTTTATTTGATATATATCATTTGAGTTTAAGGTCATTTCAAATTCATAAATCCAGCTGGGTGTCAGTTGACAAGGTCGTGGGTGTGATTTGTAGTTATTTTTACGATAGCCAGCTTTATCAGAGATGACTAATATGAAGTAAGTATCTATGTCTGACCCAACCACCTCAATTGAACTCATAAACAAGTTGTTTTATACTGGGAACTACCATTTGACTATTCACTGGATTAAGTGTTTAGTAATATTTTCTCAAAATAAAAGTGTTTTATGGTTTTACACCATGTGGACCCCTTTTCCTTCCTTATTGGTCACGTCTGAGGAACACCTTGAGTTTGTTTGGCCAGCCATGTTACCTTCCTTTCCGGTCTAACCACTGAGGGATTCGCTTTGAGTGCTGGACCATTTTCAAAAGGCTTGTCTAGACTTCTATGATGTGGAGTCTAAAGATCTGGTAAGCTCACATCCTGTTTATTATAATGGTGGATGTGCACCATGTGGATAAACCAGGGGTGTCAAAACTTCTTCAAACAGGACCAGATTTGATGGAGTGATCATGCTTGAGGACTGACCATTTTGCCTGACACTCTTTAACCACTTGAGGCCCGCGCTACCGTCAGATGACGGCAACAGCGCGGACCTCAATATCCAACATGCCGTCATTTGACGGCATGTCTTTCTGGCGTTCCCAGCGCGCGCTGTACAGCGCGCTGCGGGGAAGCCCTGTGTTGTCCGTGTCCCTTGGACACGGCCAATCACAGATCGCGGCAAACGGCCAATCAGAGCGGCCGTTTGCAATGCGATCTGTGGGCGAATGAGAGATGATCTCTCATAGATCATCTCTCATTGCCGGCTCACACAGAGACAATGTCCTGTCTCTGGAAGGGAGGAGCCCGATCTGTGTTCCTTCCTACATAGGGACACAGATCGGTCACCCCCCCAGTCACCCCCCCCCCTCCCCCTACAGTTAGAACACACCTAGCATACACATTTAACCCCTTCCTCACCCCCTAGTGTTAACCCCTTCAATGCCAGTCACATTTATACTGTAATTAGTGCATATTTATATCACTGATCGCAGTATAAATGTGAATGGCGCCAAAAATGTGTCAAAAGTGTCCGATGTGTCCGCCATAACGTCGCAGTAACAATAAAAATCGCAGATCGCCGCCATTTCTAGTAAAAAAAAAATAATAAAAAATAATAATTCTCTCCCCTATTTTGTAAGCGCTATAACTTTTGCGCAAACCAGTCGCTTATTGCGATTTTTTTTACCAAAAATATGTAGAAGAATACGTATCGCCCTAAACTGAGAAAAAAAAATGTGTTTTTTTTTTTAATTGGGATATTTATTATAGCAACAAGTAAAAAATATTGTATTTTTCTTCAAAATTGTCGCTCTTTTTTGTTTATAGCGCAAAAAATAAAAATCGCACAGGCGATCAAATACCACCAAAAGAAAGCTCTACTTGTGGGGAAAAAAGGACGTAAATTTTGTTTGGGAGCCACGTCGCACGACCGCGCAATTGTCAGTTAAAGCGACGCAGTGCCGGAAGCTGAAATTTCACCTGGGCAGGAGGGGGGTGTAAGTGCACAGTAAGCAAGTGGTTAATAGACATGTGCATTCGTTTTCGTTAGAATGCATTTTCGTCCAAAAATCTTTTTTTTTCGTTATCGTTTTAACAAACGATAACGAAAGCGAGAGAAACGAAAACCAAAAGATCCGACATAAAAAATGCTTTATTTTCGTTTTCGTTACGGTAAAAATTTGATATAGAGAGATTCGACATTATAGAGAAAAGATTCGACATTATAGAGAAAAGACAAAAATGGGAGTATAGCCTCAAGTAAAGGTAGATAGTCATGGAATAAAATCGTACCATCATCCCGGTTAGTTGCGAAAAGGGGAAAGTGGGAGCAGTGGAAAGGTTGCTGAGGCCAGACCACGGGGCTAACCACAAGGTTGGATAAAGGGACTATATCGGTACTATTAAAATAATATAAACAGAATTATAAAACACAAGTTTATTGATTAAAAGTCACAGGACAGAAATTTGTACAATTCATTGATTGGTCAACGTCAACAAGTTTCACGGAATTCACCGCTTCGTCAGGACAAACCAATCTGTAGAACACACAAATAAAAAATACAAAACATATAGTACGGTTCAGCATTAGGGTATATAGGATACAATAAAATATAAAATACAGAAAAGGTTTAAATTGATGACTTACGCTATGAGCGAATAGATACAGCACAGAGCTGGACAGCCGAATGTATTCCCCCGTGGCGGACATCGGGGTATAGTCGTGGAAATCTGGAGAGTAGGCGTAATGGGTATATAATTATAGTTACAGATATGCAATCACATGCATATATATGGGTATATGTGACCCAAAGAACTTAGTGGGGGAGGGAAATTGAGGAATAAAGGGAGGGGAAGGGGGGAGGGAGGGAAAGATAGAAGGAGGGAAGGAAAAAGGGGGGGGGGGAATTAGAGGGGGTATACATTGTGTGTTCTACAGATTGGTTTGTCCTGACGAAGCGGTGAATTCCGTGAAACTTGTTGACGTTAACCAATCAATGAATTGTACACATTTCTGTCCTGTGACTTTTAATCAATAAACTTGTGTTTTTATAATTCTGATTATATTATTTTAATAGTACCGATATAGTCCCTTTATCCAACCTTGTGGTTAGCCCTGTGGTCTGGCCTCAGCAACCTTTCCACTGCTCCCACTTTCCCTTTTTCGCATTATAGAGAAAAGATTTGACACTATAGAAATAATAGACATTACAGAGAATAGATTTCGATTTATGAGAAAATAGATTCAACATTATAGAGAATAGTCATACACCATTAGAATTCTTGCAGGCGGAATATTCGACCGGAAATGTACGATTCGACGTAAAGTTTCGAAGTTCCGACGAATATTCTTTTGACCATTCGACAGAAACCAAGTATTATTGGATTTTCGGACGAAAGCTATTCCCCAACGAAAAACAAAATAAATCAAAACGATTTTCGGGAGTAACTAAATAAATGTATTTATTTACGGCACTAGTACTGTCCCCTCCAAGGCAGCCAGCATATCTATCTTTTGTGGCTCCCGGCGCTCTAGGATTCGTTAGCCGGACTTTGGCCATGCCTGATCTAAACAATCACATTTCTTTGGATATTACTTCAATTACATTTTTTTTCATCATAAATACTGCAGCTGCTGACTTTTAATCGGCGGATCAAAATTGTTGAGCGGGGGGGTGCCGCCGATCGGATTAAAGTTGTTGAGATGGTCTCCAGTCATCTCTATGACCGCCGGAGACCCGAGCGCGATGTGATGATGTCACGTCCAGGTACCCGTAAGTAAACAAAGCTTCGGCTCCGGCTAGTGAGCAACACTGACACTTTTTTTACCGACCTCATGCTTTCCAGCCTCGAGGAGAGATGCGGGGTCTTGTTGACCCCGCATCTCTCCATAAAGAGGACCTGTCACACACATTTCCTATTACAAGGGATGTTTACATTCCTTGTATTATGAATAAAAGTGATAAAAAAAAAAAAAGTGTAAAAAAGTAAAAACAAAATAAAAACAATAAAAAATAATAATAATTAAAATGCCCCTGTCCCTGGTAGCTCACGCACAGAAGCGAGCGCACACGTAAGTCCCGCCGACATATGTAAACGCCGTTTAAACCACATATGTGAGGTATCGCCGCGTGCGTTAGAGTGCCAGCAACAAATCTAGCATTAGATAACCTCTGTAAATCTAAACTGGTAACCTGTAAAAAAATTCAAAGCGTTGCCTATGGAGATTTTTAAGTACCGAAGTTTGGTGCCATTCCATGAGTGTGCGCAATTTTAAAGTGTGACGTGTTAGGTATCTACAGTATTTACTTGGTGTAACATAATCTTTCATATTTTACAAAAAAATTGGGATAACTTTACTGTTTTGTTATTTTTTTAATTAATAAAAAAAACTTTTTTCCAAAAAAAAAAGGCTTTTGAAAAATTATTAAGCAAATACCGTGCAAGATAAAATGTTGCAATGACCGTCGTTTTATTCCCTAGGGTGTCTGCTAAAACAAAAAATATATAATGTTTGGGGTTCTGCGTAATTTTCTAGCAAAAGAATGATGATTTTTACATGTAGGAGAGAAGTGCTAGAATAGGCCCGGTATTAAGGTGGGTATAAAAGCCTGGTATTGAAGTGGTTAAAACAGGCACATCTACAGTTGTACTCATAAGTTTACATACCCTGCAGAATTTATGATTTCTTGGCCATTTTTGAGAGAATATATAAATGATAACACAAAAACTTTCTTTTACTCGTGGTTAGTGTTTGGCTGAAGCCATTTATTATCAATCAACTGTGTTTACTCGTTTTAAATCATAATGACAACAGAAACTACCCAAATGACCCTGATCAAAAGTTTACATACCTCAGTTCTTAGTACTGTATTGTCCCCTTTAACATCAATGACAACGTGAAGACTTTAGTGGTATTTGTGCATGAGGCTCTTTATCTTCTCAGATGGTAAAGCTGCCCCTGTAAATTCTTGGGCTGTCTTGCATGAACTGCATGTTTGAGATCTCCCCAGAGGGGCTCAATGATATTGAGATCAGGAGACTGAGGTGATCACTCCAGAACCTTCACTTTATTCTGCTGTAGCCAATGACAGGTCAGCTTGGCCTTGTGTTCTGGATCATTGTCATGTTGAAAGGTTCAAGTACGTCCCATGCGCAGCTTCCTGGCTGATGAATGCTAATGTTTCTCCAGTATTTTTTGATGACATACTGCATTCATCTTGCCATCAAATTTGGCCAAATTTCTTGTGCCTTTTCTAGCTCACACATCCCCAAAACATCAGCGATCTACCTCCATACCTTTCATTATAGGCCTTGTTGACTCCTCTCCAAATAAAGTTTATGGTTGTGGCCAAAAAGCTAAATGTTGGTCTCATCACTCCAAATGACTTTGTGCCAGAAGGTCTGAGGCTTGTCTCTGTGCTGTTTGGCGTATTGTAAGCGGGATACTTTGTGGTATTTGCGTAGTAATGGCTTTCTGTTGGCGACTCGACCATGAAGCCCATCTCTCTTCAAGTGCCTCCTTATTGTGCATCTTGAAACAGCCACACCACAAGTCCTGTATTTCACCTGAAGTTATTTGTGGGTATTTTGTAGCATCTGAATCTGTCCATCATAAGAGTCAGGACTTTGTATGAAAGAGGCAGCTGAGAAAACAGATTCTGCTGTATGTAATCTGTTGGCGCTCATCCTGCACTTTCCCTGTCCCATCCGAGGTTGCAAATGGACATCATTAAGGCTGCATTCATGGCAACTGGGGGGGGGGGGGATGCTGCATTCATAGCAATGGGGGGAGGGGTGCTGCATTAATGGCAACGGGCGGGGGGGACTACATTCTTGGCAGTGGTGGGACTGCAGATGGGCACTGAGTAGGCTACATTCATGCGCACTGACCCTTATTTTGCTTTACAGTTCTCTATTTAAATTGTTTTTTTTTTTCCTGAAACTTTCCTCTTAAAGTGAAGGTGCATGTTATACACAGATAAATAATAAATACGGTATAGCCAAATAGCATGCCCAAGCTCGTCTCTTTACCCCATACAGCCACAAAGGCAAGAGAATTCATGTTGGTCAGTGTAGTGCTCGGATGAACACACTTATGCCGCGTACACACTATCACTTTATGTGATGGAAAAAACCGACGTTTTTAAAAACGTCAATTTAAATGACCGTGTGTGGGGGAAAATGTCGTTTTATGTCTTGTGAAAAACTACAAAAAAAATTGAAGCATGCTTCAATTTTTTGTGTGGTTTTTCAAAACGTCGTTTTTTGTTTCACAAAAAATCACCGTGTGTAGCAAAAACAAAGTTTTTCAACCCACGCATGCCCAGAAGCTACTTATGAAGCGAGCTTCAATGCAAAAGAGTGGTGAACGTAACCTCGCTTTGCTAGAGCATTGTGAAAAAACGATGGTGTGTAGGCAACGTCGTTTTTTAAAATTGAAGTTTCAATAATGTTGTTTTTTACTTCACAAAAAATGTCGTTTTTTTTCATCACATAAAGTGATGGTGTGTACGCGGCATTAGACCGAATTTTAATGGTTCAAAGAATATCAGGCAAAATGGTCTGCCCTCTTGCACGTTCACTTCATCAAATCTGGCCCTCTTTCAAAAAGGTTTGTACACCCTTGCTGTATACTGTGATTCTGTATTTGCCAAATATGATGCAGAAATCTCCCTCCACTAAGTCTGGCTGCATCCATTTTAACTGTGGGTGGTTGAAGCTGGTGCCTGTTCACTTCCTGGATTTACACAGACACACAGAGGCAAAGCTCATTGGCCCTCTTATGACTCATCCCCCCTCCCTCCCTGCCAGGGATGGACTGGCCATTGGGACTACAGGGAGTTTCCCGGTGGGCCGATGGCTCAGTGGGCCGGCTTCAGTGACAGCGGACCGCTGCCCCCCTCCACTCTTTTGTCTCTCCCTTCCCGCAGCGCTCACCTGGGGGGAAAAGAGAAGCAGGGGGAGGACCACAAGAGCAGGGGGATGACAGAGGAGCATGGGGGAGGGGACAGACAGCTGACTCAACAGCTATGGCCTGGGAGTTTCTCAATTCTGCCTAATCTTGTCCCATAAGGGGGGGCACCGAACTGATTCTTTGCCCTGGGTGAAATAATGTCTAGCTTCCCAACTGGTACTGCCTATAAGAGTACCAGTACCAGACGTTCTACTCTAATAAAGTAGAATGGCTAGTGGTGGGGGAGAGGGGGCTTGGCTGGCCAGGGGGGGGGGGTGCAGGAGTTGTCCGGCCGCCATGGGAGAGACCTGTCAAAGTGGGCCAGTCTGGATGAAGTCCAGAGCCAAATTTTTGTCCCAGTCCAGCCCTGCTTCCTGGCACACTTTCACTAGAGTGAGAGAGAGAGAGAGCTGTGCATGATGTCATAAGCCTAGGCTTATTACCGGACAACAAACAGGAAGTGGGCTGTATGAGGTATTTACTGGTAGAAAAAAAATGTTTTACTATCCACAAGGACAGAAGATTTAATAGATGGAAAATTGAAAAAAATTACTGAAGGTCTGCTTTAAATCCCTCTCTCACCGAGTTCTCCCCTTTATCCAGATCCCAATGTATGGGTCTCTAAAGGAATCAAATATCTTAACCAAATTTGTGTAGACCTTCAATTCCTTAAAGATGAGACATGCCCTCCTTAATTTATACATGTTCCTGTACCTCCGCCAGTCTTTTTCAACCAAGGTGCCTTGAGGTTTTTTCAGGGCTGCTTTGACATAATGCTTAAAGATTTATCAAAAATTGTATACAAGCCAGCAGGTGGATTAAGCCTGCCTTTTAGTTACACAAAGCCATGCGTTTTTATTATGCACTATTAGGACTTTCTAGACACTGGCATCCTAACAACCAATGATGATGATTAAAGAGGATGTCTGTTGCCTCCACAATATCCTTGTTTGACCCTCCTGTGCCCCTCTCCCTCGGCACTGGGGTCACATCTGGTGAAACCACTTTCCACTATATAAAGAGCCCTTTAACCCACTGTCCATGAAGGTCTCGACAAGTTGTTATCTTGCTGGCGTGAGGAGATGACGTGGTTGGACTCTGAAGACTGGGAGGACATAGGGGAATATCTTATGCAACAACTGGCCTCTACCCAGGACCGATTACTTCAATTTAAAACTCTCCATGGAGTTTATTTTACTTCCCAATAATTACAGTACACACACAGTTTTCTTTAAATGCATCTACATGCTGACGTTGCTCAGAGGTTCCAGCAACGTACTTGCATGTGTTTTGAAACTGTCTAGTAATTAAGTCCTTTTGGGCAGATGTTTCCAGGTGTATCCACTCTGTAACAGCTATTTTTGTGCCCTTAAAGTAGAAGTTCAGGCTAAAACTAAAATCTCAAATCTACTTGCATCCATATTCTGAGACTAATCTATCTTTACAATTTACTTACTGTAACTTACCTATTCTGCAGCCTCGCTGGTCCAGTCCCATGCTGAGCTGCAGGCAGCGGCCTCAGTATGTGGGGGTGTGCAGGAGAGGCAGCCGAAAATGGAAGCCCCATAGTAACTCTATAGACTCGTACACACGATCAGACTTCTATCAGACAAATCCGTGGAATTTTGTCCGAAGGGCGTTGGCCATGAACTTGTTCTGCATACAGACGGCAGAACTTTTTCAGCCAACATTCACGAAACAACGTGTTTTTTCTGCTCTTTAGCGCCGCCCTCTGGGCAACTTCTGCTAATGTTGTCTGATGTTTTGCATTGGTTCGGAGCATGCATGTTTGTACTTTGGATTTTAGTCCACACGATCGGATAATCTGACGGAACACATTTGTTGGACAATTTGAGAGCATGCTATCCAACATTTGTTGTCGGAAATTCCGAAGACAATTGTCAGATGGAGCACACAGACGGTCGGATTATCTGATAAAACACGTCCGTTGGACAATTGTTGTCGGAATATCCGATCGTGTGTACAGGCCTTAAGAGTGACATCACTTCCCAGCTGTCTCCTCTACAGGGCTTCCGCCGCTGGAGACCAGACCGGATCAGCTTTAGAAAAGGTATGTATAGCATTTTTTGCTTTACAGGGCTAGATAGGTTAGTCTTACATTGTGGATGCAAGCAGACTTAGATACTTTGGCCCAGATTCATAAAGCAATTACGCCTGTCTAACTGGTGTTAGACAGGAGTAATTTCAAATTTTGCGCGCCGTATCACTAGTTTGAATCCTCAAACCATGATACGGCGGCTTCGGGCTTCGATCCGAGAGGCTTACGTCTTCGGATCTACGCTGCGATAATTTTGCGGCCGCTGGGAGGAGTTTGCGTCATTTTCATGCGTCGGGATATGCAAATGTGTTTTTACGGCGATCCACGAAGATACGAGCGGTCTTCGCAATCGCTTACGTCTGGGTTTTTTTACGTACTGTTAGACCAGCTTTTTGCTGGTCTAACGGTGCGTAGCCCATGTTAAGTATGGCCGTCCTTCCCGTTTTTTTTTTTTTTTGCGTAACTCGTTCGGGAATAGAAATGTCCGTAAACGACGCTACTCAAACAACGAATGACGTAACGACGTGATTTCGCGCAATGCACGGCGGGAAATTTGCGAACGGAGCATGCGCAGTTCGATCGCCGCGGGAACGCGCCTATTTTAAATCCTTCACGCCCCCTACTCGTCTAGATGGATTGCGACGGGAGAAATACACTACGCCGCTGTCGTTTACTGGACAAAATCTACCTGGATTCCACGTAGAGCCAGGTAAAAAACGGCGGCGTAGTGTATTTCTGATACGCTACGAGAATCCAATTCTCTCTGAATCTGGGCCTTTGGTTTTAGGCTGAACTTTACTTTACTATACCCACAACAGTAAATCAGTCTGTATATGCAGTAAAGCATGCTTGTTATACTCACTGTGGAACTTAGGGGTTAACACTCTTTATTGTTTAATAAGTCTGTTTGATCTTATCTTCTTTGATCCTCCCCTTTTAGCCCCAATCCATCTGCTGATAGAACATACTCAGTTTAATGTATATTGCTAGAGAGGTTTTATTGTTTTGGAAAGCATGCATGTAATCAGCACAGGGCCAATCAGCACTGTCCAGACAAAAAGTCAGAGGTCATGCAGTCTCATAGGACAGTCTGCGGAGAATAAAAACTCCTCTTACAACTTAAACCAGTGCTCGGCCAGACACTGATAGAAGAAGTCACAAGATTTCTATATACTGCTGATGAGAAAAAGTATTTAACAGTTTATATTTACTAAAATAACTGCATTGTCATGTTCTGCGTAGTAGGGGGACCAGATATAGTGAATGCAGGGTCCTAGTGATTCTAAGGTATGGCACATCTGGACAGAGTCCACCCAGATACCAAGCAATTGTGCTGCAAGTTTAAAAATTAGCTATTGCTAGACTTGCCAGGCTTCACAAGTTTGTTGCACAATTGCAAGTCCGCATTGCATGACTCCACATCAACTTTCTTTTTTCAAACATTCCTCAAGTTTGCTGCAAGTTCTGGTAGAGTTATGTTGTGCAATAGTCCAGTGCCGATCCTGACCTCCTTGGGGCCTTAAGCAAAATGACATGTCACATTAAAGATTAAAGTTGAGAAGCGGGGGTGTTCTGCTTTTGGAAATGACATCTTACGTTAAAGTGGGAAGCGGGGAGTGCTGACTTCTTACCTCTTCTCCCATGCAGGCAGCGAGTTGAGAAGCGGGGTGAGGGGCCAAAAATTACTTCTCACCAGACGGGGCCTCTAGTAATTTGGGGGGCCCTCCGCAGCTTTGCGGGGCCCTAAGCGGCTTGCATAGTGAGCCTATAGGGCGGGTCGGCCCTGCAATAATCATCTCACCACAGGGGTCACTGTGGGTAAATATTCATGTTCATCTCTGCACTAAAAGGAGTGTAGTGTGCCAATAGACACCGGTTGTCATGGTATTACCCAGATAGCAAGGATAACTTGCCACAAATTTGTGGCAGTGTTAAATTGTAAGACTGTTAACTTGCTGCACATTTTCACTGGCAAGTTGTACACTTGCAGAGCACTTGAAGCACAAGTTCTATTTAACACTTTTCCAATTTGTAGGAAATTTGTGTAGCAAGACCAAAGTTGCAGTGGTGAGTCTACAGCAAGAGATCTGCAAGTCTATAGCATGAAAATGCAGTTACCGTGACCCCTGTGGGCATCCCGGCGTCTTCCTCTGGTCTTCGCGGCTTCTGTTTCCTCCCTCTCTGCAGGGCATCATGGTGGAAACGGCTTCCCTTCCCCTGCTCTCCATGGCTTCTGTTTCCCCCCTCCTCGTGGCCAATCGGGACGCTTCTCTTTTCGGCAAATCGGGAAATGAGTCTCATTACCCATTTCCTGATTTGCCAGGACTAGGATCAGTGTTTCAATAGCGAATATTCATATTAGAGCCTCCTGGTTCTAATCAGGTGCAAAAAAAAAAAAGACCCGTGTTGGAATTCATACATCCGGCGTACTTAAAGAGGCCGGATGCATGGATAGACAGGGCGCCCTAAATGGATGGGCCACCCCTGCTCTGACCTCCTCTTTGGTACTGTCCTCCTGTGGTAATTTTATTTTTATTACCTGAGGCTCTCAGTTTTCTGAAAGGATGAGTACAGAATGTCAAGTACCCATCTCCTTAGGGGGTGTCACTATGATCCAGAAAGCTCTCTGCATCGAGGGAGACCGCATACCACTGGGACTAGATCCAAAGAGGAAGAAGGGTCTTTGTGATTCGCCAACAGTCATAAGAAGTAGGGCTGTTACTGATCAAAATGTATGTGTTCGATTAATCGTTTTTCTTTTAATCGATTAATCAACTAATTTTGATTAATTATAACGCACATACAGATCCGACTACTTTCAGCTGATCTCCTTGCAGACCGATTCCCAGTGCAGCTACCAACCACTGGAAAAATGGATAGCAAGATACAAAAAACACACAAAGGCAGCGCTCGATGGGAATAGCATTAAAACTTTTATAGTCTTCAAGTAGGTAACAAAATAGTAGAGGCTACAGTAGAAAATGGATAGCCTCACTCCAAAAATAACTTTTGCTTGTTTTTATTGTAAAAAAAAATGGAAAATGCAAATGGAACCATGACCAAGCACTGATCTATAGTGTGAAACGCGTAGGTTGCTATCCCTATTTCTTGCTGCATTTTGTAACGCATTTTCCATTTGTTTTACAATAAAGACAACCAAAGGTTTTTTTTTGGGGTGCGGCTGTCCATTTTCTAGCCTCTACTATTTGCCTTGTGCATTGCCGGCACCCTTGATTTCCTGAGAAGTTATTGATTGCTCAGCATACCCACCCGGAGCGGTGACTCCCTTCTCCTAGGTAACAAAATAAATATTGCACTGGGGATAAAATCGATGTAGCTACATAAACTGTAAAAATGGTGCGAGTTATACCAAACGGTAGCAAAAGCAGTTATAAAAAACATGTAGCTAAGTATGATACTGGTATAAAAATGTGTACAACGATACCACTGTTGAATCCAGATGAGGAGGGGTTAACATCAGTCCGTCGACATGTAGATGTTTCGTGAAGGGAACCATCACAACTCCCAGTGGATGGCTGTAGAATCCCAGGTTGATAGAGGGAAGTGTAACAGCCCTTGCGTGTGGCAGATAGTAAGGTCCCGCCGGCATGCAGATATGAAGGCACAGCAAATGAGCCCTTCAGATGGACATGGCACGCCCGTGACATCACCGGATCTCCGACGGAACTCTCTGAAGGCCCGGAAGTCGGTGGAGAGGGGAGTACCAATCAAAAGAATTTTGATGGATCAAAATTTTTTTGATGGATCAAAAAAAATTTGATGGATCAAAAAAATTTAAGATTAATCGATAAATTAATAGTTAATTTCCACAGCCCTAATAAGAAGTCATAAACAATTAAAACAAAAGGGCAACAGTATATACTGAAATGCTCTTTAACCACTTAAGGGCCGCCTACTGCACATTTACGTCGGCAGAATGGCACGGCTGGGCACATCAACGTATATATACGTTGATTTTAGTACCCACATGAAAGGTTTGGGGGATAAATCATATGGAGAGCGACTTCAGAAACTGAATATGTACAGTCTGGAGGAAAGAAGGGAAAGGAGAGACATGATTGAAAACTCTCAATACATCAAGGGGTTGAATAAAGTTCAGGAAGGCAGTTTTTTCAATATAATACCAAAATCAAGAACACGGGACATGACCTCAAACTACCGCTGATCGCCGATATTAGTAGTAAAAAAAAAAAAAATTAATAAAGATGCAATAAAACTATCCCTTATTTTGTAAACGCTATAAATTTTGCGAAAACCAACCGATATACGCTTATTGCGATTTTTTTTTACCAAAAATACGTAGAAGAATACGTATCGGCCTAAACTGAGGAAAATAAATGTTTTTTTATATATTTTTGGGGGATATTTATTATAGCAAAAAGTAAAAAATATTGCATTTTTTTTAAAATCTATTTTTGTTTATAGCGCAAAAAATAAAAACCGCAGAGTTGATCAAATACCACCAAAAGAAAGCTCTATTTGTGGGGAAAAAAGGACGCCAATTTTGTTTGGGAGCCACGTCTCACGACCGCGCAATTGTCAGTTAAAACGACGCAGTGCCGAATCGCAAAAAGGGGCAAGGTCCTTTACCTGCATTTTGGTCCGGGTCTTAAGTGGTTAATGATCAAAACACAATTGAAATGTTTTAATATGATGAAGACTTTCCCTGTCTATGGCCAGCTGTAGACCAGCTTATCGCTAAGCTTATCTCAGAAGTCATTAAAGCCCAATTAAATAAAATAAAATCTACGTGCATCAAAACAAAGTGCAAAGTCGAATGCCGCGTACACAGAACCGTTTTTTCATGACAAGAAAAATGCCCGATTTTTTTTTAGAACCTGCTTTATTTTTTCTCGTTGTTTTTCACGTTGTTCTTTTCCCGTTGTGAAAAACAGTAGTGTGTACGCTTTAACAAGGGGGAAAAAAACGCTCAGAAGCAAGTTAGGAGACGGGGAAATTAGCAAAAGCAGCCCAAAGGGTGGCGCCATTCGAATGGAACTTCCCCTTTATAGTGCCTTCGTACGTGTTGTCGTACGTGTTGTACGTCACTGCGCTTTGCTCAAGCATTTTTTTTCAGGAACGTGTGTATGCAAGGCAGGCTTGAGAGGAATCACGGCAAATCACGTTGAGAAAAACTCAGTTTTTTTTCATGACATGAATAACGGTCGTGTGTACGCGGCATTAGGCAGGCCATACAATTTTCTTTTTGTTCCATCATGGGTAGGTAGAAGGAAAAAAAATGCTTGATTTGCCCCAATAACTGTCAGTGTTGATGGGGGTATTCCTCCCATAGCACTATTGTGTTCTGCTGGCGGGGAGCCTTCCCTTCCGACAGAACACAAGGATTAGTGTTGCCGGCTATAGCCAGTGGACCTAATTGTTTAAGAAAAATGTGACAGGCTAGTTGTGCAAAAGTCCATCAATGGATTGACTTGTGTACAACCAGAGTGCCCATACATGGATTGAAATTTGGCTTGTATAGAATTTTCTTTCCTTCCATCATGGGTTAAAGCGAAAAAAAAATAGCTTGATTCCCCTATTCACACTATCGGTGTGGATGAAGGAATTCCTGCTGCTGCGCTATTGTGTTCTGACAGCGGAAGGTTCCCCTGACGTCAGAATACAATGATCACTGCCGGTGGCTATAGCACCTATTGCTTGGAGGAGTCAAGCATAGTAAATTAGTTTCATGCCAGGCTGCCAAAAATGTTTGAGAACTATCAATGAAAGGTGCAGCTTTCTCAAATAAATATGTAAAGAGTAACAATTCCAATTATGAATTACTTCTTACCAAGACCACAGTACTTCCTTTTATTCATGCAGACCTGCAAAGGCAATTCACATTCTCTTTCATGCAGATGACCACTAGAGGGAGCATTTACATCTGTACCAGAATAATCAAATTATTAAAATATGGAACATCAAATAATTAAAGCACAAAAAGCTATGTAAAAATGTACTTTCAAGCAGTAATAATGTCTTAAAATAGTTTGGTTTTCCTTTAAGCATATTTAACTAAGCCACATGGCCCACAACAAGCTGAATGTTCTCCAGCACTTCCCATAATAACGGGTGAGGAGGAAAAATGTGCAGCGTTGTATATTTATTTGCTTTTCCGTGTTGTTGGAAATTGGCTGCCTTCTCCCTTTATGTTCGAGGAATCCCTCAAAGTTCCTCAGAAAGCCTTGCAGCCAGGACACTTAAGCCGGGGTAAAGGCAGTTCAATTTTAACACTTTCACTGCCATGAGCTATGGGAATGGAAGGCAAAGCAAATCTTCTATGAACCAGTATAAAATTTTGTTTTGAAAAGCAGCGGCAGGCTATCCGTTAGTTAGTACATCAGTTAAACAAGGAAAGTGGTTAGTGAGCCAAATAGGAGCAACTAACACAGCTGGCCTGATTTACTAAAAAATATGCGCGTCATCTAATAAAGGAATTTAGTATGCGCAAAGGTGTGCGCACAGGTGTGTGCTGAATTTAGTAACAAGTGCGTTTTGCTATGTTATACATCCTCCAGTATCCAAACACATGGCAGCTTGCATAAAATATAATAGAGGGGTGTGTATGCACTCTACGGCCGTCTGTCAAATGCTCTCTGAAGAGTGATCTTAATACAGAATTTACAAAAATGTGAGGGGTGTACTCACTTTTGTGAGATACTGTATATTATATACTGTGTGTGTGTGTAAGTAATATATGTGTGTGTAATATATATATTTATTTATTTTCTTACAAAAGTGAGTACACCCCTCACATTTTTGTAAATATTTTTTATATATCTTTTCACGTGACAACACTGAAGAAATTACACTTTGCTACAATGTAAAGTAGTGAGTGTAAAGCTTGTATAACAGTGTACATTTGCTGTCCCCTCAAAGTAACCCAACACACAGCCATTAATGTCTATACTGCTGGCAACAAAAGTGAGTACACCCCTAAGTGAAAACGACCAATTTGGGCCCAATTAGCCATTTTCCCTCCCTGGTGTCATGTGACTCGTTAGTGTTACAGGGTCTCAGGTGTGAATGTGGAGCAGGTGTGTTACATTTTGTGTTATCGCTCTCACTCTCTCATACTGGTCAATGGAAAATCAACATGGCACCTCATGGCAAAGATCTCTCTGGGGATCTAAACATTTTTTTTTGCTCTACATAAAGATGGCATAGGCTATAGGAAGATTGCCAAGACCCTGAAACTGAGCTGCAGCACGGTGGCCAAGACCACACAGCGGTTTAACAGGAAAGTCTCTACTCAGAACAGGGCTCACCATGGTTGACCAAAGAAGTTGAGTGCACATGCTCAGCATCATATCCAAAGGTTGTCTTTGGGAAATAGACGTATGAGTGCTGCCAGCATTTCTGCAGAGGTTGAGGGGGGTCAGCCTGTCAGTGCTCAGACCATATGCCGCACACTGCATCAAATTGGTCTGCATGGCTGTCGTCTCAGAAGGAAGCCTCTTCTAAAGGTGATACACATGAAAGCTTGCAGTTTTCTGAAGACAAGCAGACTAAAGACATGGATTACTGGAACCATGTCCTGTGGCCTGATGGGACTAAGCTAAACCTATTTGGTTCAGATAGTGTCAAGCGTGTGTTGGTGGCAACCAGGTGAGGAGTACAAAGACAAGTGTGTCTTGCCAACGGTTTAGACATTAATGGCTGTGTGTTCAGTTATTTCGAGCATAGCAAATTGACACTGTTATACAAGCTGTACACTCACTAGTTTACATTGTAGCAAAGTGTAATTTCTTCAGTGTTGTTACGTGAAAATATGTAATAAAATATTTACAAAAATGTGAGGGGTGTACTTACTTTTGTCAGATACTGTATATCACACACACACTCTTAAGCCTCGTACACCTGAAAATCGGACGACAGACCTCATTTTTTTTTTTTTGCATGCTAGTCACATATTGAATATGAACAGTTAACTAAAGTTAGGAAAATCTTGTGCCGACAGAATAAAAAATTGGATGTGGTGTCAGGTTCTGCCCTCTGACCACACAACCAACTACACAGAAGTTCTCTGGAACTCCAGTTTCTGGAGGTATGACTTTGGGATAGCTCCCTCTCCACTGACCTGTTTATCCATACACTGACCTATATTCCTTTTGGACAAATATCATGACCAATTTATGATGCCTAAATGTAAGGTTTAAATATACAGGTATGTTCTTTGAGATATATATCAACCTATCCCCCCCCCCAGGGGCGGACTGACCATTGGAGTTCTCGGGCACTGCCCGAGGGCCCCATGCCACTAGGGGGCCCCATCAGGGTTGCCAGGCTCAGTAAAACCAGGGATAGTATGTCAAAATCTGTGTTTTTTTTACATCTGTCCCTGATATGTTTGAAACCGACATGCTTTTGATGTGAAAATCCTGAGATTTTAGCTGCCCTGCCTCCTGGTGTGGTGGCCCTCTGTAAGCCCGGGGGCCCCATAATCTTCTGTTGCCCGGGGGCCCCATAAGTGTCAGTCCGCCCCTGCCCCCCCCCCCTTTTTTTTTAGCAATTCACTCCCCATCCAAGCAATATCTTGCTGTACATTCATTTGTTTATAGATAATGCAACACAATTTAAATGCTATCTAACACAGCCCTTTCTCCACGTTGGTGACCGTGAAATCAAGTGAATAAAAACGCAGTTGGCTCCACATGAACGCTCCCGATTTAGTATACACATTAACATTTCTGTCACGGGAACCATCCGACCTCAGTGGATCACTAGCTGGGCATTTTTCAGATTGTTCCGAGGGCAGCCCAATTTTTAATCCTGGTTATTTCTAGATGTACTTTCTTTTTACAAGAAGGCAATCTTCTTTCTCTAATGTGCATACACCCCTGAAGAAGAAAATCACTTTCCAAACGCGTTGAGTGTTTTCCATCTTCACCCTTTGTTTGGTGATTCCCTTTTTGAGTACACTGTAGCCAGAAAATTATCTAATTTAAGTTTAACATGTACTGTCCTTTTGTAATTTTGTAAAATTAAGGAATTTTCAAACTTTTAACAATCCTCTCTAAGATACTTTCTATTTACTTAAAGGGGTTGTAAAGGTTTTTTTTTTTTTTTTTCTAAATAGGTTCCTAAGCTAGTGCATTGTTGGTTCACTTACCTTTCCCTTCTAAATGTTTTTGTTTTTGTTTTCTTTGTCTGAACACTTCCTGTTCCTCCTCAGTAAGCTGTTCTGGCTGACTAACCCCCATGGATGATGGGGGCAAGCTTACTGAGGAGAAACAGGAAGTGAGAAATTCAGACAAAGAAAAAAACATTTAAAAGGCAAATGGAAAGAAAAGGTAAGTGAACCAACAATACACTAGCTTAACCACTTCAGGTCCCGTCCATAGTCAAATGACATCCACAGATGGAGTCTCCCATCCTGGGTGGACGTTATACAATGTCCTGGGCTTCCCTTCCATCTAGGGGGTGCGTGCCCGTGGCATTGTTGAGTAACGGTTTTCAGCCTAATGACCAGACCAGTGGTGATATGCAATTTCTACTTTACTTAACAATGAAATTCAACACAAATTGAGCAGGAGATCATGTTAACACGGGTATACAGTACAATACATTAATGTGAACCATAAAGGGAAAGGATATAACAACTATACTGCAGTTCTACTAATGTCCACCAGGTAGCAGCAGCGTGTTCTGAGTTCAATCTACAGATAGAATAGAGGGCTAAAGAACCTCACGTGTCCAAGATAGTAATCGTTCATTCAGCGGACTGTGAGCTGAGTGGATCTCCTGCTGGCACGGACTTCACACTGGCACTTTATGCTACTTGCTTCAATCAGGAGGTTCTGCTGGCTGCAGATAGGGCCAACCCACTTCATGGACAGCTTCCCAAAATAGACTGTAACAGAGTCCTCTCCAGTGACTGGGGCTTGAAAAGATGCTGCGTGCTCTTGTGTTCACTGCTGGTGGCCCGCACACCAGGCTTAACAGGGGAGGACCCAGCACCTGGGAACAGCTCACTTGCCCAGTCACTGATGTCCCATAAGGCCGGATCTCCCTGAGCCCCAGAAGCTGGGTGGAGCTGACGTTTATATCCCCTGGGCATGTCTAGGAGCTCAGAGGATTGTGGGGATGTGAGATAAAGGGACGTGTACCGGAATCTGGACAAAGAAGCATCCCACTACAGCATCACTTGAGACACTGTGCGCATGCCCAGCGGCTGCAATGTCTGCCGGGTACCCGCTATTGCCCGCAATCACGGCAGGACTGTGGATATGTGTGTGTAAACACACAGATCCATGTCCTGTCAGAGGTGAGGAGACCGATGTGTGTTCCCAGTACAGAGGAACACAGATCGATCTTCTCCCCTTGTGAGTCCCCTCCCTCTACAGTTAGAATCACTCACTAGGGAACATATTTAACCCCTTCACTGCCCCCTAGTGTTAACCCCTTTCCTGCCAGTCATATTTACACAGTAATCAGTGCAGTTTTATAGCACTAATTGCTGTATAAATGTGAATGGTCCCAAAAATGTGTCAAAAGTGTCTGAAATGTCCATTGCAATGTTACGGTCAAAATAAAAATCGCAGATCGCCACTATTTCTAGTAAAAAAAAAAATGCAGTTAATCTATCCCCTATTTTGTAGCCGCTATTACTGTTGCGCAAACCAATCAATATACGCTTATTGTGATTTTTTTTACCAAAAATATGTAGAAGAATACATATCGGCCTAAACTGAGGAAATCATTTTTTGTTTTTTGTTTTAGGCCTCGTACACACGAGTAAATCTATCTGTTCAAATCGGTCAAGCCGACTGATTTGAACAGATCTGTCTGCTGGCATTTTGGTTTGCTCGCGTGTACACACGAGCAAACCAAAATCCCCGCCAGCAGACAGCGCGCTGACGTGTCGGTGACGTGGCGGTGACGTTGACGCCGCTACGTCACCGCACCAGGAAGTAAAACACTTCCGCGCATGCGTCGAAATTATTCGGCGCGTGTGCGAGAATACATGTCTGCTGGTTAGCATACTAACCAGCAGACATGTCGGGCGGACGGGTTCCCAGCCAACAGGTTTCAAAGCATGCTTTGAAATCTGTCGGGTGGCCAAATCCGTCTGTTTGCCCGTACACACGATCAAATCTGTCTGCTGAAACGGTCTAGCAGACCGTTTCCAGCAGACAGATTTGATCGTGTGTACGAGGCCTTATATTTGTTAAATCAAAAAGTAAAAAATATTGTGTTTTTTTTCAAAATTTTCGCTTTTCTTTTGTTTATAGCGCAAATAAAATAAAAAACGCAGAGGTGCTCAAATACCACCAAAAGAAAGCTCTATTTCTGGGCAAAAAAGGATGTAAATTTTGTTTGGGAGCCACGTCGCACGACCGTGCAATTGTCATGGATAAAAATGCCCTGTATTGAAGCGGTTAAAGGAACCTATTTAGAAAATAAAAAAATTAACCTTTACAACCCCTTCAAATATGACCCACTGCTGCTAAAGTCCCATTATGAGGGATTTTCCATGCTGATGTCATGTGTAGTGTATTTGTATTGTAGTTTCTAACGACAACTGTACTTATTAAACTAAAATTATACCATTTGGCATCGTACAAGAATAAATTTCCTGCTTGTCCGATTAAAAAATATCGGATGAACTGTCATAACCGGCTCTCGAAAGCTCTGTACTAACAATCAGATTATCTTATGATTGCGGTATTTTTCATACAACTTTGGGATCATCTGTGCGGGGCCATTATAAATAAATGTAAACAAGCACAATCAACTGCCTGACAAATTAGGAAGAACTAATCTAACTAAACTATACAGTGTATAAATACATGTACAACTCCTGGGATGTATATATATCCTCTACACACTGTAAATTTACCTGACTAGCCTGCCTGCTCTATCTAGCTTGAAAAAAAGACAATCTCTCTCTCTCTCTCTCTCTCTCTCTCTGTCTGATCTGGAACAAGCCCAGAACACACTACATGAGCCGCCCTGCAGGCGGCCTTTTATAGTGTGGGGCGTGTGCCCTGAGCCATAATTGGCCAAAACCATCCTGGCTTTGGCCAATTATGGCTCTTCGTTTTTTGTGCGCTGTGATTGGCCAAGCATGCGGGTCATAGTGCATGCTTGGCCAATCATCAGTGTGCAATGCCGCAGTGAATTATGGGCGTCACTCGAATTTGGCACGAACGATCTGTTTTGTTTGTATTTCGACGAACGGTCGAACAGACAATGTTCAAGACGAACATGGGGTCGACTCAAACACGAAGCTCATCTCTAACCACTACTATTCCTTTATATTGGCTTTTGAAATTTACAAATGCAGCAATTTATAAATTGAATGACAGATTTAGCACAGAGAAACACTTTTTGAAAGATAAAAAGTGCATTTTATATACAGCTATATAGATCAGACCAAAATGAGGGACAAATGAGGAGGAAGGAGGGACTTTGTTCCAAATCAGGGACAGTCCCTCAAAATCAGGGACCATTGGTAGCTATGCAAAGGTTGGGGCTGGGGGGAGAGAGAGAGGCTAAGATAGGTTTTGTGTGCTGTTGCCAATTTACATTTATAACAGAAATAAATCAGTAAGTATAGACTTCTAAGAAAAATGCAAATTGTGGTGAGAGTAATATGAATGGACAGCGTCCCATTAGGAATTATTTTCTGTCCCCAGCTATTGTGCTGCTGTGTTGAAAATGCATACACGTGAGAAAAATAATTTAAATCGGGATTCCACCCGTGATTTTTTTTTTTTAAAGTCAGCAGCTACAAACAGTGTAGCTGCTGACTTTTAATAAGGACACTTACCTGCCCGCAATGTTGGCCCCCCCTGAGGCCGACCTCCTCGATCCTGGAAGGTCCTGCTGCCACCATCCTCACTAAACAGGCAGTGAAGCCTTACGGCTGCAGTGTTTTCTGAATGGGCGGCTGCTCTCTGGGATACATATAGTTCCCAGAAGGCAGCGCGCCCCATTACCCAGAAGACACTGCAAGTAGGACGAGGAAGAAGACCTGGCGAGGACTAGGAAGAGGCAGATTAGGAACTTCCGCATAGCAACCGCCTTTTCTGGTGAGTATAATTTATTTATTTTTTTCTATTTTTATTTTTTTTTGCAGGATATTTGTGTCATTTTTTTTTAGGGTGGAACTCCACTTTAAGTTAGGCCGTATATCCTGACCTCTTGCCAACATTCTCAAGCATTTAATGATCCTCAGGCTGGGTTCACACCTATGTGATTTGGATGCGGTTACACTCGATCCAATTCGCATAACATTTTAAAATCTATTCCTTTCAATCAGTCTGGTTTACATATGTGCATTGCATTTGCACTCCACATTGCCCAAAAAACGTGTGCATTTTCTAGGCAGTGTGGTGCGATTTGCAGTCACATATTCTTCTATAGGAACACATCTGATTTGCAGATGTGTTCCGTTGTGAACAAGCATTTTCTCCCTCTCCTCACTACACCTCCCCCTTTCCCTGCTCAGCTGATCCGCAGCTACAATGGAGATGAAGCACTGAATAGCTGCTTTTTCTCTTCACACAGAAAACGGAGCTGGAATTTGCACCGTGCTGGTATTAAATCCAGCCTCAGAAGTGAAAGTGTTTGTGGTGACTGCTGAATCTGATAGGTATATGTTTGTAATTAAAAACGTGGCTGTTGTAATACTATTACTGTTTTTGGGTAACCCAGGAGAAGGTGGATAAGCCCTGGCTGGATGCCAATGTATACAAGTCTGGGTTTGATATTTGTGAACTGATCTGTTAACCACTTAAGCCCCGGACCATTTGGCTGGCCAAAGACACTTTTTGCAATTCGGGACATGTGTCGCTTTAACTGACAATTGCGCGGTCATGTGACGTGGCTCCCAAACAAAATGTACGGCCTTTTTTTTCCCACAAATAGAGCTTTCTTTTGGTGGTATTTGATCACCTCTGCGGTTTTAATTTTTTGCGCTATCAACGAAAATAAAGCGACAATTTGGAAAAAAAAGCAGTATGTTTTACTTTTTGCTATAATAAATATCTCCAAAAAATATATAAAAAAAAATGTTTTCCTCAATTTAGGCCGATACATATTCTTCTACATATTTTTGGTAAAAAAATTGCAATAAGCATTTATTGATTGGTTTGCACAAAAGTTATAGGCCCAGATTCATAAAGCAATTACGCCTGTCTAACTGGTGTTAGACAGGAGTAATTTCAAATTTCGCGCGCCGTATCACTAGTTTGAATCCTCAAACCATGATACGGCGGCTTCGGGCTTCGATCCGAGAGGCTTACGTCTTCGTAAGCCTTTGGATCTACGCTGCGATATTTTTGGCGGCCGCTGGGAGGAGTTTGCGTCGTTTTGATGCGTCGGGATATGCAAATGTGTTTTTACGGCGATCCACGAAGATACGAGCGGTCTTCGCAATCGCTTACGTCTGTTTTTGTTTACGTACTGTTAGACCAGCTTTTTGCTGGTCTAACGGTGTGTAGCCCATGTTAAGTATGGCCGTCGTTCCTGCGTCGAATTAAATTTTTTTTTTTTTTTACGTAACTCGTTCGGGAATAGAAATGTCCGTAAACGACGCTACTCAAACAACGAATGACGTAACGACGTGATTTTGCGCAATGCACGCGGGAAATTTGCGAACGGAGCATGCGCAGTTCGATCGCCGCGGGAACGCGCCTATTTTAAATCCTTCACGCCCCCCTACTCGTGTAGATGGATTGCGACGGGAGAAATACACTACGCCGCCGTCGTTTACTGGACAAAATCTACCTGGATTCCACGTAGAGCCAGGTAAAATACGGCGGCGTAGTGTATTTCGGAAACGCTACGATAATCTAATTCTCTGTGAATCTGCCCCATAGCGTCTACAAAATAGGGAATAGTTTTATGGCATTTTTATTAATATTTTTTTTTACTAGTATTGGTGGCGATCAGCGATTTTTATCATAACTGCGAGATTATGGCAGACATATCGGACACTTTTTATGCCATTTTGGGAACATTGTCATTGATACAGCGATCAGTGCTATAAAAAATGCACTGATTACTGTAAAAATGACACTGGCAGTGAAGGGGATAACCAGTAGGAGGGTGCTGAAGGGGTTAAGTGTGTCCTAGGGAGTGATTCTAACTGTAGGGGGTATGGGCTATGTGTGACACAAACTGATCACTGCTCCTGATTACAGGTAGCTGTGATCAGTGTCCTGTCACCAGGAAGACTGGAGTAATGCTTGTTTACATCATAATTTCCCCGTTCTTCCTCACCGTGAGATGATAGCGGGGATCCCCGCGAACTCATGAAGCTCGCTGTGCGGGCGCACCCACAATGCCGCATCTTAAAGGGGACATATATATATACGTCGATCTGCCCACAGGAGGCATTGTGTTAACGTATATATGCGTGACCTGGTCATTAAACAAATAAAACATAAATAAAAAAAATCATGTAATGTTTCATTGCTAGCTCACAGTTCATAGGTCCAATTTCGAGTCTTGTTTGTTTCTCTTTAGTTTTTTTCATAATAGATAATCATTAACAAATGTATGTGTGGCAGATATGCCATATCAAAATGTTCTTCAAAGGAGTTATCTCGCCTAGCTTGTATCTGCTACTGTCAATCATTGGTGTCCACAGTCTTTTAACCCCTTCAAAGCCAGTTGTGATTCAAGCCAAGACCAATTTATTAGTGTAGAACCCTGATGTATAGGCAGGGTTGATAGTAGATTTAGTTGCAAGTGATAGTTGCCTTGGCCAATTGATAGGAGGTCAATTGATTTCACCCTAATTCTGGAATTGCTGCACTTCTCTCTTCTTTCACTAAATGGCCGGATCTCTTGTTGCATTAGCTAAAACAAGGGCTTTGCGAGCACAGATTAGGAATGAATGGGGTGTCTAAGCCAATGGGCAGGAATTTTCTTAGATCCCTTGGCCTGCTGGGAGAGCCTATTAATTTGGGTGGAGTCAGGTGATCTGGGTTCTGTGCCACCTGGATGGCTGTCTGGGTGGACATGTGTCGTGTTGCCCTTGACTGCTAGGCCAGAGACCTGGGCCTATCCCGGGGACATCTGGCTGCTAGGCTATCTGAGGGCCTATCCAGAAGCAGGAGCGACACATAGGCTTTGGACTGCGGCTTGCATAACGGTTCTGCCAGCCAGAGAACCTGTCATATTCGGAGGTAGAGGGGAAGCTTTTGCCACTAAGGGACTATCCACCTTATTACCGGGGACCACTGTGAGTAGCTGAAGCAAGTACCAGAGCAGTATTCTCACCAACCAGAAACAGTGAAGAATTGGGGAAACCTAACCTTGAACCTAACCTTGTTGTACAAGTGAAACAAAATGTTATCTTTCTCTTTTAACCACTTAAATATTACTTTCCTTTTTTTAAATTATTTTCTATCTTGTTGCGATGTGTATGTGTATGTATATATATGTATGTGTGTGTATATATATATAATATATATACATATATATATGTGTGTGTGTGTGTGTGTATTTCAGTATTGTATTAGTATTATTTTCCTTGAAAGAAAGTCATGACAGAGTAAGGCCCCATGCACACGAGACGCTGGTAAACTCGAGTTCAGAGGCAATCGCGGTACCGGCGTTTTGCCGCAAATTAGTTTATAGGCGTTTTTAAAGGTGACCTATTTTTTTACATTAGAAATCTCAAAAATGATGGCAAATGATGAAAAACAACTGTAATTGCTTGCATTGCATTGTGGACAATCCACAACTTGTGGCAGGTGACGTGGCCAGGTGACGTGAACAGGTGATGTGGCAGGTGATGTGGCCAGGTGACATGGCAAATTTCGAATTTTTCACATTTCGAATTTTAGAATTTCGAAATTTAGAATTTCGAAATTTTCGAAATTTTGAAATTTTCGAAATTTTGAAATTTTCGAAATTTTGAAATTCGAATTTTTCACATTTTCGAATTTTTCAATTTTCGAAATTTTCAAATTTCGAATTTTCGAAATTTAGAATCTCGAATTTTCAAATTTTCTAAATTTTTAAATTCGAATTTTTCAAATTTCGAATTTTCAAATTTCGAATTTTCAAATTTCGAATTTTCAAATTTCGAATTTTCAAATTGTAGAAAATTGAAAAATTCGAAAATGGAAAAATTCGAAAATGGAAAAATTCGAAAATGGAAAAATTCGAAAATGGAAAAATTCGAAAATGGAAAAATTCGAAATTTGAGAATTCGATAAATTCGAAATTCAAAATTTCGAAAATTGAAAAATTCGAAATTCAAAATTTCGAAAATTGAAAAATTCGAAATTCAAAATTTCGAAAATTGAAAAATTTTCGTACTTCAGAATTTGAAAAATTCGAAATTCAAAAATTCGAAAATTTCTCTGGATAAGTACGCAGCTGGACATACATATTGGTAAAATAGCCAACTGAAAATCTCTGTGCCATCAACGGATGGGTCCAATAGTGACGAGCTCTGCCAAAGGATCTCTCGCGTAGTTTGCGACGGCGTTAAATCCTCAGCAAGAGCAACGTATGGACAATTTCTTGGCATATATTCAATATGGGATCCATTTCAAAAAAGAAGAATCAAATGAAAATATGCAAGTCTGCATATGAAAGTCTGCTGCTGCTGCTGCTGCTCTCTCTGTTGAAAATGGCAAAAAATAGTTAAAAATGTATAGCTTTCAGAGCTTTGAGAGGGTCTACAACAGGGATCCTCAAACTATGGCCCTCCAGCTGTTGCAGAACTACACATCCCATGAGGCATTGTAACACACTAACATTCACAGACATGACTAGGCATGATGGGAAATGTAGTTCCTGAACAACTGGAGGGCCGTAGTTTGAAGACCCATGGTCTACAATGTCTGTGCTATAAACGCTGATAGCTGCAAATGCGGCAAAACGCGTCAAAACGCCGCGAATTTCGCGGCAAAAACAGGTGTGAGGATGAAAAACAGATGTGTTTTAACTACTACTCCTAACCAACTCCTCCCCCTCCCATCGAGCAAAGGGAAGATGGCGCTGAGCTGTGGAATGTGGCCAGGAATAGACATCACAAGAGAACACCATATGTGGATGAACCAATCAGATGCACCCATATGTGATGACGTTTGCTTATGTCACTTTGGCTATAAAAGCTGTAACCTTAATAAAGGGTTTCCTGTTGGAGTTGATGATGGAGACTAAAGCAGTGCAATATTTCTTCTACATGCATGCTCACATCATCATGAATTTGTCTCAGCGCAGAATAGAACATGTATGCTGGAATTGGACCAGCGAAAAATCTATTACATTACAGGTACAGGCAGCCTCCACCAGTGTTGTCACTAGGGTTGGTGCCACCTGGTGCGGTAAAACATGGTGTCACCCCCCCCCCCATGGAAGGGGTGGACGCCATGTTGTGCTGATGCTGCTCCTAGCACAAATCCCTCTTTCTAGCACAAATACAGGGGAGAGCACAGCCTGCACCTCCTAGTTCTATCCCCTGTCATTTTTCCTTTGCAGACTTCACTGTTCTAGGCTGTTCATCCCAAGTGTGTGTGCAGAGACCATGAAAAAGACAGACCTGAGGGGGCAAAACTAAAATCTTGGGGAGAGCAGCAACCCCCTAGATCTGGCCATGTGAGCAGATAGCTTTTTACATTGTACGTAGCTCTGTGCCTACGTGAATGGACCCCTCAAGGGACAATAATTATGCTATTCAACATGACCACATTGTTACAAACCATTGCAGCGTTTAATTTTAATTTTAAAAAGACACTTAATTCAGCTCTATGCACAACCAAACATGCATTGACATGCAGAAAATGCAGGCCTGTTAAATTTTTATGCTACACACATGATCACACATGTATGGTATGAACAGGGCATGGAGTGACTTTTTTTTACTGAGCTTTCATTGATCAACGCGACTCAGCGTACCGTGAAAAAGCCCTTAAACTAAAAGTTCAGTTGAGTTTTAAAAATGATTAAAAGGGGCGTGAAGAAGGTTGTGCTTTGAAAAATAAAACCTGAAGGCCTTTTTCTGCTGAAGCTTACAGATTTAAAACAATGTTATCATGTACTAAGCAGCTGAGGATGGTGCCAATCCCTTTAAAGCTCTCTGTAACAATGGCGGCATTATAAGATTGCACAATGGCAGTATGAGTAAGCACTCTGACCTTTTGTGACTTTAACCCACATGATGCTTCATTTCATCCAGGGGGGGGGGGGGGCAACCTTACATAGGATGCTTCGTATTGTCACATTATTATTTTTATCAGGTCTCATCATTATCCTGTGGGTATATTTCTGCCTCGTGGAAATCACACTGGAACAGCAAGGCCCTATCCTTAAACTGTTAATATATAGGGGCCATTCATATGAAAGTTTTTGCTTACGTGGTTTATAACATGCTTGTGTTAACACATTTCGTTTAAGGCCAATGGGATGCAAACACACCAAAATTGATAAATAAATATGATTCTTTTTCAAAATGCAACAATGCACAGTATGTTGTGTTCCCATGTACAACAGATGGCACAACAATGCAACGCACATAGAGCAAGCGCCTTCTCACGTGTTGGGGCAATGGGCATAATTGTTTACATTTTAGTGCATGTTGCCATAGCGTACCAGTGTGAATAAGCTCTTGATGTTTCCTGCAGATCAGCCCAAAGTATTTGTAAAGTCTAAACTTTCTTTATAGTTTTCTATAAAGTGTGGAAAGATTATAACCCTAGTCAGGTTTTTATTGCTGTCTCAGCTGGGGAAATTTACTCTTAAGCCCCGTACACACGGTCGGACATCCAACAAAACTTCCCTTGGATTTTTGTCCTAATTGATTTGTCCGATCACACCCATAGCATACACACGCTCTGACTTTTCTGCAAACTTTTCTAAAACTTTTCCATCATCACGTGGTTTTTCTGCTCTTTACTGCCACCCTTTGGTTAACTTCTGCTATTGTTGGTTGATTTTAACATTGGTTCTGAGCATGCGCATTTGTAATTTGTCCAAAAGTCCGATAGTTTGCTGTACACACGATCGGATTTTGCACCATCGGACTTTTGTTGCCTGAAAGTTGGTCCGTTCGCAGACCCAACTTTTTGTCCGATGAAAGCCAAAAAAGTTGGTCCGATGGAACGTACACACGGTCGGACAAATGCGAAAAGTGTCGGATTTTGATGTTGGTTGGGCAAAAGTCCGACCGTGTGTACGGGGCTTTACTATTTGTCTTGTTAACCATTGTCAATGGAATCTTCCTACACTACTCTGATCATTGAATCTATTTATTTGATATGTAATTTGTGACTGTATGCAAACATATGTTCTTATTACAAAATAGACTGTGCACTTTGCAAAGGAATTTGCTCCACAGCTTGGTAAATGAGGGGAAGCTCTGCTGATTTCCATAATCCATATGTAGCACTGCCCCCGTAGGGGTTGCAGAGTATAGTCTTCCCTGGGCCTCCATCTGATCATCCTGCAGCCAGACACTTGGGTATTTTCATACTATCACTCACAACTTTTCTGCTCGTTATTCAATGATCAGTCTAGGGTGTTTGTGTTTTTTGGTTTTTATTGGTAGAACTTAAATAGGAGAAGGGAGTAGTGGGATACTCCAACTTGAACTATGCACAGACGATGAGGACAACTCTCTTTTGACCCCATTAAATTGAATTGGATAGCAGATTCCCTGCTGGACCACACTATAGCTGTGTGGAAGAATAAGTCCTTTGCTTGCTCTGGCAGCAGACTCGCCTCTCTTCTTCAGGACAATCACCAGTATCCCATTTGGCTGGCACCCGTCCACTGACCTCACTAGCCTGAGGGGATGGCCCTCACAGAACAGGTGCCTAGACGCAGATCTTTACTCACAGTAGCCAGAAACAGATCCTTTTAGATTAGGGTGACCAGACATCCCCAGTTTCAGGGGACAGTCCCCTGATTGAGGACACTGTCCCCGGACCAAGTCTGTCCCTGGTTTTGTCCCCAGATTGGATTTAATAGGGGGCAGGGGCAATTTCAAAGACAGTCAGTGCAGAAAAAAAATTAGAATTACACACCCCTGCTCCGCCGTACCTACTAGCATAGGGGGGTTGTATTTTTCCCATTATCTGTGCCCCTTTCTGATCATGTGCTGGTCGGAGCGGAGGAAATATTTCTTCAGTTTCAGGCGCATGCCCATTCAGCTTCGCTCGCATGTTCTTCTTTCTTGGCTCAAATCCTTGCCAGCCACCTGCCTTAGCCCCCTGGGGGAGTGATCTTCCTCTGCTCCCCATCCAGTAGTAGCCGGGGGCACGAAGAGTAAGACTTGAGAGGCTGTGAGGTGGCCGGCGACGGGCAGAGAGTCGCTGATTGTTTCCATTACTAGTAAAGAAAAAATATGTCCCCGGATTTCATTTTAAAAATCTGGTCACCTTATTTTAGATGCGTCTCCCCTCTTAGTCAGCTATACAGCTACAGGGTTGTAGCTTCCGCAACTCCAACCCTCAGGTCGACTACCTGAAGCCGCATGGCAGCCTGCACAGGGGAGGGGCAGCAGCCCCCTCCCTCCGGGAACCCGCTCTCAAGCCAAAGACCCAGAGCACATGTGCTCTAGGCATATAAACAGTCGCTCAGCATGCCTTGAGGCATCCTTCTCTGCCAATGGCCAAGGCTGTAACTAGGCGTTTGCTCCCCTTGGTCAGGTTTCCTCCCATTGTCCAATGTGCCCCGTTCTATTCGACCAGTGCAAAACAGGTGAACAACATGAGCAGCATCTGAGCACACTGAGCAGAACCTATCAATGGATCACTGCTCCCTGGTAGGCAGAGAGCACCTAAATTTACCAGTTTTTTAACAGCCCCTCTGTTAGGCAGGGAAACCAAAAAACTATACTCTCTCTAGTACCTAACTAAGAGGGTGCTACATGTATTATTATTTTAATTTTTTTTTTGTTTCTCCTTGCATATGAGTGGGTATTCTTTGCAAAATGAAGCTTCTCCTAGTTTAACAAACTCTGGAGCAGTTGCATGTGCAAAGTCTATGTATGGCTAATTTTGTTAGAAAACATGTCATAAGAGAGACATGTTGTCGCTAAACCCTTCTTCTGAAAAATTGCTAGCTCCTTGGATTCCATGTGGACTTTCGACATACTTTGAATCACTGACCTGGAAGTCAGTGTAGAGTTAAAATTTCTTTGGCTTACCCGATTTGCATTTATGTTCCCTGTTCCTAGTTAGGGTGCATTCAACCATGTGATTACACCCTGCCTACAATTACCTACAAGAACCACAGCGGGGGGGGTTCCTGCTATCAGAGCCGATTCTAGGGTCACAGACGCCTGGGTGCAGAAATATTTCTGGCGCCCCCACATTGACGTGGCCATCTTACTAACTCCTCCCCTCCTCCCACTCGCATGTAGCGATTATACGTGAGCAATCGGCCCTGGACACAGACTGCCTGCTTACATGTGATCGCAGCATGCGTTATTACACGACATTGGGCGCAATTAGCTGCAAGAGCTCACAGCCTCCCATTGCTTTAAGTAAGGGCCTGCCTACTCACATCTAATCGTGGTCGCTATTTCAATTTGACGAAAAGGGGAATGACAAATGGCAGGAAGCACATTTGACATGCTATTTATTTGAATGCCACCTAAAACACCCCCCTTGTACAAAAAAAAAAAAAATGATTGGTTAAACCTACAAGTGTTTTTTTACCACTACTGCTATTCCTTTATACTGGCTTTGAAATTTACAAATGCAGCAATTTAGAAATTGGATGAAAGGTTTAGCACTGGGAAAACACTTTAGATAAGTAGTGATTTTTGTATACAACTATATAGATCAGACCAAAATGAGGAGGAAAGAGGGACAGATGAACTTTGTTCCAAATCAGGGACAGTCCCTCAAAAGCAGGGACAGTTGGTAGTAGGGATGGGCCGAACACCCCCTGTTAAGTTTGCATCCAGAACATGCGAACGGACCGAAAGTCTGCGCAAACTTTCGTACACCGTTAAAGCCTATGGGACTCGAACTCAAAATCAAAAGTGCAAATTTTAAAGGCTAATATTTAAGTTATTGTCCTAAAAAGGGGTTGGGGACCTAGCCTGCCCCAGGGGACATGTATCAATGCAAAAAAAAAGTTTTAAAAACTCAATTTTTTTCGGGAGCAGTGATTTTAATGATGCTTAAAGTGAAAAAATAAAAGAGAAATATTCCTTTAAATATCATACCTGGGTGTCTATAGTATGCCCGTGAAGTGGCACGTGTTTCCCGTGTTTTTTTTTTTAAATCAGAAAAAAGTTTATGAGAAAAAAAGTGCTAAAAAGAAAAAACAACAACAGAAACAATAAGAAACTGAAAAATAAAAGAGCATACATCCATCTCTCCAATGGGAGTGGATGACAATACACTCAGAGAAATCCTATATCGATACCCCATAAATGGTTTGCCCAAATAGATGCCCAGTTCAGAGATGTAATATGGGGCAATAAGTCAGCATTAATTAGCCTCTCGTCACTACAATTGGCTAAGGATCAGGGAGGTGCCCCAAGCACCTTGAGGCGATTCAGTTCGCATTTGTACTGCTATGCAAGTTATTCACTTCACTCACTCATTCACTAAGAATGTGCCTAGCACAGTCAGGGAGGATATGAGTCAAGGGGTCCAATGGCATAAGCACCGACTTATTCCAATTATTGTAAAGGAGGACTTCTCTATGTGTCCTGATAGCCACCCATAGACCGGCCTGATCTATACAGCGTACCTGAAGTCTCAGAGTTGGGGGAACAAGAAGAACAGAGCGGAGGTCCTCCAATCGTGTATTACCAAAGGTAAAACGGTTTTATGTAGTGACACAGCGCCCGGGTCGCCTTTGTTTGTACTATAGAAAAGGGGGGCGAATGGGGGCGAAGGACTAGTGGCTGAAGTTAGACCTAGGGCTACCCACTCAATGGTTTGAGGGACTATCTCGGTACTGATGAGAATTCATAGAAAAATAAATGGTATAAAAAGAATTTATTGATATATAAAAATTGCAAAAACAAATAATTGTACAATTCAATGATTGGTCAACGTCGACTAGTTTCGCGGGCTTGCCGCTTCGTCAGGACAGCTAATCTACAGAATAATGCAATAAGAATATGTAATAAAAACCAGCGATACAATATACAAATGGTAACATACATTGATAAAAAAGCTCACCGATTGAATCAATTGATATGCGGAAGCCGGCGGGCGGCCCAGGGGGTACTCCCCCCACGGCGGACAAGGGGATGGTTGGTCGTGAAAAAATCTGGGTGTAAACGTTATAAAATATATATATCAATATAAGAATCTAAAATTATTATATTAATTCCCATGGAGTGGGGGTTGGGGAGGGTGTGTGGATAAGGGGGGGGGAAGGGGAAGGATAGGCGAAAGGGACAAGGGAAGACAGAGGGAAGGGCTAGAGAAGGGGGGGGGAAGAGGGAACAGGGATGGAAGGAAAAGAGGAGGGGGAGGGGGGGGGAAAAAGAGGGAAAGAATGGAAAAGGAAGAAGGGAAATATAGCGAGATGGTGGGATTAGAGGGAAGAAAAAAAAGGGGGGGAAGGGGGGGGAATATGGGGAGAGGGGGGGGTTTGGAGAGGGAAAGTGGGGGGGGGGATGGGAGTCCCCCAAATTGGATGAAAGAGGGGGGAGGATGTGTGTGGAAACTTACCATGGGAAGAAATAGTAGGAGATACAACTGGGTCATGATGGAACAAAGGGGGCCTGGCGGTATCACACCAGATCTAGCGGGCCGGAGGCGTGGACAAGGCAGCAAAGTGGGGAGATGGCGCTGGGGAAACAGGGTCCCAGGCTTGGATGGTGTGTCCAGAATAATGTCATCAAGGAAGGTATCTGTGTGAGTGACAAATGCATGGTAATGCATGAGCTGGAGGGTAGCATGAGCTGCGTCCAAGGAGAGCCCCAGAGTGCTGCTGACCATGTCCAGGGACTATGAAAGCCCTGCCGTCGGACCGTGGATAGACAGATCACGCTGCTTATCAAAAGGCCAGTCGGCCATTAAATAAGCACATCCCAACCTGGAGACGCCATAGGCGCCGTCAGACGGCCGCGCCGTGACGTCACCAGGTCAGTCTCTCCGTACGACCGACAGTAAGTGCACAGTGTGCGCAGCTATGCGTGTACGCTCAACTCAAGCCAAGGGGCGGGGAGCCCCGAGCCGAGAAAGAGCAAGAGGGGGCGGGACAATGCTTCACCCCCGCCAGGGGAGACACAGGTCCGCCGTGGTGGGAGGTGCAGGCAGCCGGGACCGCATCAATTTGACTCAAAGGGTGATTAAATACAAGGGGAATAGTATAACTTATTAATGATGGTAATAGTGAGGGAATTGTAATAATAATACGTGGGGGTATAGCTCCCACAGAATAGACTGCTAATGATGGTGTCCTAGAGTATTGTCATCTTGCTGATTGTAGCAGGACAAGGCAGGCAGGAATAAAGAATTCTACACAGTAGGGTAGAGAGGGGAGTCAAACATATAGGAAGACACATACAAGTGGTAGTGACAAGGGAATAAAAGTGAAAGAGCGTGAGAATGGTGAATGAAGAAGGTGCTACAAAATATTGTAGCCAAGGAATAAGAAAAAGACTAAACAAATATGAGAAGAGAAAACCAGAGGAACAATAAAGTACCAACATAAGGATGTGGGGAAATAATATGGTGAAGACGTTAGTGGAACCCATAATGAAGATGTGGGGGTTTGTATGTAGAATAATAATGCCTGCAGAATAGTAGAAGAAAAGGAATGACATTGTTTAAATAAGTAGCTGGAATAGACATGATATGTGTATGGACACGGTTATCGATGCAGGTGTAACCCAATAGAGTTGAAATTCCTAAATCAATAGGGAATAGAGGAGAAATCTAAAGTTACTGGAGCTAGAAGTGTAAACACACATACTAGTTGCTTTACGGTCAGGGCCGTCTTTAATATGGTTTGGGCCCTGGGCAAACATTTTTTTTGGGCCCCCCTCCAGATTATTTTGGGCCTGACTGGTTCACATGTATGTGTTTTGGCGGCCCTCATTTGTGCAAGCACAGCAGCCCATTGATTTGATTTGCATACAAAAAAATTATATTTACAATATAGATTAGCAAACAGTGACATACCTTGAGGAGCAGGACATGAAGAAGTCAGCCTCGGGAAGAGCAAACTGGAGATGTTATAAAATCACATTCTAATTCACTTTTATATACAAGCAGCACCCAGTGGCAGGAAGGGAGAAGTGCACGTCTAAAGGGAAGCCAGGAGTGCTGTACATTTTAGCAGTACTGTCACTGGCTGCGTGCCGCTGATGATTTTCAGCCTGAATTGTGGGCAGCACAGGGGCTTAAACGGGCGACAGGGCCGCCATCAGGAATTATGGGGCCCCTTACACAGCTTCAGGCATGGGCCCCCTGGAGCAGAGAACCGGGGGGGTGTTGCCGCCTGAAATTGAGAAGTGGGGGGGGGGGCTGCCGCAATTTTAGAAGCGGGGGGCCCTTTACAAAAAAAAATAAAAATAAAGAAAAATATATAAAAAAAAAGGGTGTAGCCATCTGGGGCCCTGGGGACCTCTGGGCCCTTTAACCTCCCTGGCGGTATGATTCTGTCTGGAATTACGTACCAAAAGCGGTACAATTATTTTGCATGGAAATTCTGCGTTTTATACTGTAGGCCTGCAATTTTTAGGAATAACTCACTTAAATTTGTCCAAACCAGAGTCTAGTAGACATCCCGGGTATGATAAAGTTTGAAACACAAAATCATAAAATTATAATATAATAAATAACTATAAATAATTATAACAAATAATAATGTAATTATAATAAAAATTATTCACTAATGTAATCAAATCAAAATCACTGAAATTTGCTCAGTTGCAGAATTGTCGCTGTCATTACTTTTATTTTTTTATGACAAATTCCCCACAAATCGCTATCGCTCAATTCTGCAAGTGATTATCATTTATTATCGCTGTTTTCTAGCTGCTCTAAAATCACTTTTGACATAAAGGGACACTTTTGGTTGCTATGGACAATCTACAGTTTGCAGGCACAAAAAAAAATGTTTTTATTATGTAAAAGAACATTCAGGGCACTGGGCAGACCACTAGGGACGGGGGGGGGTGTGTACTTTAAGATTACTCTATAAGATTACAGTATTCTGTATGTAATGTGTTTGTTTACTTTTTTGAATTTGCCGCCGGTCTCCGCCCCCGTGCGCCGTTACGTCGCAGGGAACGGAGATCGGCGGCGCGCGGGCACTGTGTGAGTCGAATGGAGGATGCCACTCCACTCACTCACACAGCGGGATGCATCGCTGGATCCAGGGACAAGGTAAGTACAGTACCATGCCTGGATACAAGGTAAGCCAGCGCGCGCTGCAGGCTCTGCATATTCACCCCGAGCGCGACTCGGGATATCGATTTTTACATAAAAAATCCACCCCGAGTCACGCTCGGGGATACCGGCAGGGGGGTTAATAAAAAAATATATATAAACAGAAATAAAAAAATAAACATTTATAAAAAAAATTAAAAATGCTGTTTGCCACATGGGGCCCTCTGAGCCCTTTTAATAAAAAATATATATATAATATATTTATATATATATATATATATATATATATATATAAAAAATAATAAAATATAAAAATAAAAAAATTATATAAAAAAGGGGGTTTGCCATCCGGGGCCTGGGGACCTCTGGGTCCTTTGATAATAATATATATATATATATATATATATATATATATATATATATATATAATATATATATATATATATATACAGTATATATATATATATATATAATAATATATATATATATATATATATATATATATATATATATATATATATAAGAAATATATAAAAACTGTTTTTTTTTTATAAAACAAGTTTTTTTTTTATAAAAAAAGGGGGGGGTTGCCATCTGGGGCCCTGGGACCTCCGGACCCCTAAAAAAAAAGGGGGGGTTGCTTTGGGCCCCCAACAGTGACAGGGCCCTGGGCAGCTGCCCCTGGTTGCCCTATGGTAAAGACGGCCCTGTTTACGGTAGGGGGATAGCCCGTCCGCAGTCATACATAGACCTTTGATAGAGGTCAATGATTCTTAGATATAACCACCCTAAAGAGAGAGTTCAAACTATTCATGGGGTACATATAGTTTACATGCATTATAGTGTATCAATTGTTTAGTCAATAACAAGGCATATATTAAATTAATACATTACATTGGACCAATAAGGTCTGATCATTCAATACCGAGAATGTCTATTAGCCAATCAATCACGAAGACAATATCAAAGAAAGGATCACCAGGCAGGCTAGGATATAATTAATATTATGTGAAAGATTTACTAGTTAGAGGCACTCAGGGAAAGAGAGAGACGGGTGTGTTATCCACCCAATAATATGGACAAAATGGGGAGTATTGCCTCAAGTATATTAACCACTTAAGGACCCCCGCACGCACATATACGGCCACAGAATGGCTCGTACAGGCACAAGGGCGTAAATTACGTCCCCGCCTAAGTGCGGTTCGGGGGTCCCATCGGGACCCCCTCCGCGGCGTGCGGGGGTCCCCCTGGCTCCGGGAGCGATCCGGGACGAGCGGGGCGGATGTCGGCGTTTACCCGCCCCCCCGCGATCGCTCCCAGCCAATGCGCGCGCTCCCCCTTTGTGTCACTTCCTCCTCCTGTGTAAACACAGGAAGGGGGAAGTGATGTAATCTCCCATCGCAGCGGTATTTCCAACCGCTGCGATGGGAGAAACACCTCACAGTAAGTGTGCACCAACATTACACTGACACACACTCACATAGGCATACTTAACCCCTTGTGATCTGCCCCCCCCACCCCCCCTGTCACAGTGTCACTGAATGCAGTGATCTAATCACTGCATTTAGTGTCAGTGTGACAGGCAGTGTAAAATCAGTTAGTGTTAGGTTCAGGATAGCCCCCCCACCCCCCCTAATAAAGTTTTAACCCCCTGATCACTGCCCTAGTTAACCTTTTCACTCCCTATTGCCAGCGTCACTAAGCGATCATTTTTCTGATCGCTGTATTAGTGTCGCTGTCCCGCTAGGTAGCTATTTTTTTTTATCGCGATTTTTTTTTTTTACTAAAGACATGTGGCTAAATAAATTTTGGCCTAAATGTTTGACTAAAATTTAGTTTATTTGATTTTTTTTAACAAAAAGTAAAAAATAGTGTTTTTTTTTTCAAAAATGTCGCTCTATTTTTGTATATAGCGCAAAAATAAAAATCGCAGAGGTGATCAAATACCACCAAAAGAAAGCTCTATTTGTGGGAAGAAAAGAACGCAAATTTTGTTTGGGAGCCACGTCGCACGACCGCGCAATTGTCTGTTAAAGCGACGCAGTGCCGAATCGCAAAAACACCTTGGGTCATTTACCAGCGTATTGGTCCGGGTCTTAAGTGGTTAAGTAAAATAGTACCTTTTCATCCCAGGTATAGTAGAAAAGGGGGGCGAATGGGGGCGAAGGACTAGTGGCTGAAGTTAGACCTAGGGCTACCCACTCAATGGTTTGGGAGGGACTATCTCGGTACTGATTGTTTGTACTATGCTCGTTTTTATCTTTTTTATGTAAGTGTAACCTTTATATTAAAACCGTTTTACCTTTGGTAATACACGATTGGAAGTCCTCCGCTTTGTTCTTCTTGTTCCCCCGCCTCTAAAACTTCAGGTACGCTGTGTAGATCAGGCCAGTCTATGGGTGGCTATCAGGACACATAGGGCCAGATTCAGCAAGACTTGCGCTGGAGTAAATCGATATGCGCCGCGTAACTGTAAAGATGCGCCGTTGTATCTATGTGGCCGTACCCACCAACCTAGATGCGCCAGAAAATGGGCCTTTTCCAATCGGCTTAACTTTCCCTCGCCAGAGTATCGTTAGCGCATATTTTCGCTCGTCGCATCCGTCGCGCCTATTGATGTGCCATGCAAATATGCAAATGAGGGAGATTTCCCGATTCGCGAACGGATTAGCACCATACGCTGGCTACATGCGCCGCGCTCGTATCTCGTCCGTTCGGCGCAAAGTTATTTCTACAAATAGCTGCTTTATCTTTACTCCAGACGGCCACAGGTCAGCAGGAGAGCAGCTACAGCAGCAGCGTTACCGACGAAACTAGCAAGCTGAACAACCACACGTGCAAGGACAACACCTCTGTGTGCCAATATGCCAGGGGCAGTTCGCGGTCCTAGCACTACTAATGGGTCCCCCGGTACGGAGGAGGCGGGCACGTGAGAGGATATACCGCACGCCATGAGCCTCTTTGGCATGGGGGATGAGGAGGTGTATCGCCTCTTCAGATTCAGCCCTGATGCAATACTTGAACTAACCACAACCCTGCAGGATGACATCAGCAGCAAGACACACCGCTCACAAGCAGTGCAGCCACTGGTGAAGGTCCTGGCAACACTTCATTTCCTTGCCAGTGGATCATTCCAGCGTACAAGTGGAGTGGTGGCTGGGATGTCACAGTCCTCCATGAGCAGATGTGTGCACCAGGTTGTCCCTGCAATCCTCAGACGCATGTCCAACCAGTTCATCAGACCCACCACTGAGGAGCTGCGGCTGAAGGCAATGACAGATTTCTACAACATTGCAGTATTCCAACACACTGTGGGGGCCATTGATTGCACACATGTGGCCCTACAGCCCCCCAGTGCCACAGAGCACATATACCGCAATCGGAAGCATTGGCATTCCATCAACGTACAGGTGATAGCTGATGCCCAACGCCTCATATGGCACGTCCGTGCCAAACACCCCGGATCCAGCCATGACAGCTTCATATACAATCAGAGCCCCATCCCAACGGAATTCGAACAGAACATGTATGGGGACAGCTGGCTGGTTGGTGAGTGACATGGGTGGCAGGCATGACTATCCCCTCCCATGATGCACACATCACAAGGGCCACATGCATGACTAACATCCTCCTGTCTTTTCCCTTACAGGTGACTCTGCATATGCACTGGGACCCCATCTAATGACTCCTTTCCAGAACCCCCAAACCAGAGGAGAGAGAAGATACAATGAGGCACACATCAAAACCCGTGCAGTGGTGGAACAAACATTTGGGCTCCTGAAGTCCCGTTTCCGCTGCCTGGATAAGTCTGGGGGGGCCCTATTGTATTCCCCTACCTTTGTGTGTCAGATCATCGGTGCATGTTGCATTCTGCACAACTTTGCCATGAGAAAAGGCCTGCAGATTGACATACGTGATGACCTGACCCCCCAACCAGACAGCCCCCCCCCTGCCAGAGGAGACCCATTCAGCTGATGGAAGAGCAGTCAGGAGGGTCCTCGCCGTAGGCATCTTTGGACACTAAACCAAAACATTGATCACACGGACAATGCACGCATGCACACCACTGATGTCCCTAGATCACACACACCACATCCACATCGCATTGGATTAGCCCAAGTCCAACATGTAGGACTTGGGAGCAGCAACACCAGCGTCAAGGCCCCAATGATGTCGCTGTCCATTCATACACCTTTCACACGTCATTCAAATAGCCGTGGGGATAACTTCTCCCCAACGGCCGAGGGTGACACCCTTACTGGCAGGAGTGCCACCCCCTCACATTCACACACCATTCACACTGCAACGTGTGCAGTATCAATAAAATAAAAATCTCATGTCCTGAGCATAATCACAAATAAAAAAACTCATAACCTGAGCATTAAGAATAAAATAAAAATCTCATGTCCTGAGCATTAATAATCAAAAAAATAAAAATCTCATATCCTGAGCATTCAAAAAAAAAAAACAAAAAACCAAATCATCTGGGATGCCGGGGGCTCCTTCTGGTGGCCCCTCTCTGGCTCCTCAGCTGCCTGGATGGAGTGGGTGGGGGTGGGGGGGCATCTGGAGGTGGCTGATCCCGGGTGGGCCACTCCTGGCAGGTGTGGCCTGCATGCCCTCCAAGGCCACGGCAATCCGGCCGAGGTACGAGTTGGTCTGGGCCTGCATCCTGAGCTGCTGGGCCTGCATCCCTGAGCTGCCGGGTGACCTGGTATTGTTGGGCCCGCGCCGACTCTGCCTCCCCTGGTCCCGGATGGCAGCAGTGTTTGCCTGGACGGCTGCAGTGAGGTGCCTTATATCACCCTCCACCTCCCCCAGACTGGTCACCACTGCAGCGCAGTTGCAGCTGACATCCTGCACTGCATTGGATATCTGGGCCACGGAGCACAGGTTGTCAGCCACTCTATCCAGGTGCCCAACTATGTCCCCCATTTGCTGCGTCTGCCTGGCGTGATCCCTCGCCACCTGGTCCTGGACCAGATCAGACACCCCCTGGTCTTACGGGTGGCCTTCCTGGGGCCAGTAGATGGTTGTCCCCGGGGGGATGGAGTCGCCCTTAAGGGGCTTCCTAGAATGGGGGAGGGTATTGCAGAGGGCCCTGCAGAAGAGGAGGACTCTTCCAAAAATAAAATTATGTCCTGCTCTGCCACAACAGGCTGCTCCTCAACCACCTCTGCAGGTGAGGTGTGGGCACTCTCCTCCACCTCGGTCTCTTCACCACCCATGGGCTCGGGCTCAGGATACCGTTGGGGGGATGGGGTGGACTGGCCGCCAACAGATGATGGCCCAGCTCTGTCATCTGTGGTCCCACACACTTGGCACATGTACCCTCCCCCCCCCATATGCAACACACAAAAAAAGGGGGTAAAAATCACTTACCTGTCCTGGAGCCTTCCTCCACAGAGTCATATCCAGGGACCCCCTCCAACTGCTCCCTGTCCAGGCAGCGGGTGACCACCTCCTCCTCCGTGGTCAGGCTGACCGCACATGGGGGTCCACCACCCGTGCCCCTCTCATGCCTCCTGATGGTGGCCACCTTGCCACGGACCTTGCGCCGCAGGTCATGAATTTTTTTTTGGATATCGCCAGCAGTCCGGGTGGAGTACCCCAAAACATTCATCCTGCCAGCAATGGTGTCATGAACAACTTCGGCCACCAGATGGCGCTAGCGGCGCGTTGGCGCGATCGGGACGCGCGCATTCGCGGCAAGGTCGCGAGCGCGATCGCGACATTGCGACGGGAGTGGGCGCGCGCGTTCGCGGCAACGGTGCGCGCGCATCGCACGAACGTCATTCTGGCGCCAAAGGAGGATATTTAAACTTGCTGTCAGCGTTTGCCTCTTGCTGTCCGGTCTACAGCAGTTCCTGAGACTATCTGTATTTACTTACCTGAATCTGTTCCAGACAACCCGGCCTGTTCCTGACTCCGCTTGCCTCCGCCTGCCCTGACCTATTGCCTGCCTGACAATCCGCTTGCCTTACCCTCTTTGCCGCTGCTGCCAACTCTGTTGTTGCTCCGGTCTGACTCCTGATCTGCATTGCCTACTATACCTGCACCTGACCCGCTAGCCGGCCTCAGACTCTCCTGCTGGGGGCTTACCTCCATTGGACTACGGTACACCTCCCGCTCTGGTGATTCCTGTGCCTCCAGTCATCTTCACCTGCCATCAGCGGATACAGTCCATACTTGCCACTCTACGCAGCACCAAGAGTCTTCTGAAGCCTTCCGGCCCAGCACCTGCGCTGCAACCGGCGCTCGTGCGACTCTGCACTCCGCACTCCCTGTTCACTCTACCAGGGGGTCCCGGGATCAGAGGAGCAAGGGCAGCCACTCCTTGCACGTCGGGCTCGTCCACCAGGTACGTGACAGTACCGGACAGCCATGACCGAGCCCGCGCAGGGAGTGGATCCTATGCAAGAACTGTGTCGCCACCTGGACGGACTGACCCAAGCAGTCCGTACCCTGCAAGAGGGCTACACGCGTTTGGAAAATCGCGTCCAGGCATTGTCTGCTCCCGCTTCCACCTCTGCTGCTTCCGGCACATCCACGTCTCCCTCTGTCATCATGCTACCACCCGAACCAAAGGTTCCTACGCCAGAAAGGTTCTCCGGAGAACCAAATATCGGGCATTCCGCAATGCTTGCGAACTTTACTTCGCCCTACAACCACGGACTTTCTCTCTAGAAGCTACTAAAGTCGGTTTTGTCATCGCACTACTTTCGGGTGAACCGCAGGCCTGGGCCCATCGCCTGATGGAACAAAAGGACATTGCACTTGATGACCTGACCACCTTCTTTCAGGCTATGTCCTTACTATATGAGGATCCTCATCAGACCGCCTCCGCGGAAGCTGCCCTGCATGCTCTACAGCAGGGTCGCCGGCCAGCTGAGGACTACGTGTCTGAATTCCGCAGATGGAGTTCGGATACAAGGTGGAATGATGCGGCTCTCTGTTACCAGTTCCGCCTAGGACTTTCCGAATCACTCAAGGACGAACTGGCCCGGGTGGGAGTCCCAGAAACTTTGGAAGCATTAATTAACCTGACCATTCAGATTGACCGGCGTCTGAGGAGAGCGCAGAACTGAAAGGGCCACGGCCCCATCTCGTCCTGTCTGGATGTTGCCACGGGTACCCGACCGTTTCCAATCCAGCTCTATCAACTCCATCTGCCCCAGACACTTCGGAGCCGTTGCAATTAGTCCTCCGTCCTCCTTCCCCCTCACTCCCTGAGGAGCGCCAACGCCGTAGAGCCAACAACTTGTGTCTGTATTGCGGGGAAGCTGGCCACTACGTGAGGACCTGTCCCGCAAAGCTCCGTAAGTGTCTGTCCACGTCATCTGTTCACTTACTGTTCTCCCAGGCAATTTCACTCACCTAGCTGTTCCCGTTTTCTTCCAGCTTCCAGAAAAGACTATCCAAGTCAGCGCCATTATTGATTCGGGAGCCTGCAGCTGCTTCTTGGATCAAGCCTTCGCCTCCAGACATCAAATCCTCTTCGCCCTAGGGCTACTGGACTCTCTGTATACTTAGCTGATGGCTCCACGTTAAGATCCGGACCGGTTACCCGGGAAACCCAGCCTTTAGCCACCACCATCGCTGGCAACCACCATGAACTACTGCGCCTGGATGTGATTGACTCCCCCCTGTTCCCTGTCATACTGGGCTTGCCGTGGCTACAGGTCCACAACCCACGGGTCAACTGGACCACGGGGAGAGATCAGCTTCCAATCTCCTTATTGCCAACAGCACTGCCTGCAAGTAGTATCTCCGCCTCCGTCCTTACTCTGCATGGACTCTGATGCTGAAACCGCCAATCTGTCCCTGAAATTTATCACGACTACCTGGATGTCTTCAGTAAGAAGGGAGCGGAGACCCTTCCGCCCCATAGGTCCTACGACTGCCCCATTGAACTTCTCCGGGGGGCCGAAGTCCCTTTCGGTAGGATCTTTCCCCTAACGGGTCTTGAACTTGAGACTTTGAAGACCTACATTGAGGACAGTCTAAGAAAGAAATTCATCCGCCCATCCACATCACCAGCGGGAGCGGGGATCTTCTTTGTTGAAAAGAAAGACCATTCTCTTCGTCCCTGTGTGGATTACCGGGAACTCAACAAAATCACCATCAAGAACCGGTATCCGCTGCCCCTGGTACCTGAGCTGTTCCAACGTCTGGGGGCCGCGGTCATCTTTACTAAATTAGATCTCCGCGGGGCCTACAACTTGGTCCGCATACGTGAAGGGGACGAGTGGAAGACCGCCTTCCGTACCGTTTCGGACACTTCGAATATTTAGTTATGCCCTTCGGACTTTGCAACGCCCCAGCGAGTCCAACACTTTGTGAATGACATCTTCAGAGACTTCCTCGACCTCTTTGTGATCGTTTACTTGGACGACATCTTAATTTTCTCCCCTTCCCTGGAGAAACATCGGGAACATGTCAAAAACGTGCTCGAGCGACTCCGAACTCACGGACTTTATGCCAAGCCTGAGAAATGCGAGTTCGAACGCTCGAGCATACAATTCCTGGGGCTCATAATCTCAGTAAAGGGGGTGGAAATGGATCCCTAAAAGGTCTCCGCAATCCGTGATTGGCCAGCGCCTGTAGACAAGAAGGGCGTTCAGCGTTTCATCGGCTTTGCGAATTTCTACAGGAAGTTCATCAGGGCCTTCTCCAGTATAATTTCTCCAATAACCGATCTAACTAAACAAACTACCCGGTTCCGCTGGACACCAGAAGCCCAGGCGGCCTTTGAAGCTCTGAAAGACTTGTTCACCTCTGCATCCGTCCTCAGGCATCCCGATGCCAACCTGCCCTACATCTTAGAAGTAGATGCTTCCGAACGGCGGTCGGGGCAGTGCTATCTCAAAGACAGGGCTCCAAGGCTCTCTTACACCCTGTCGCCTTCTTTTCCGTTAAACTGTCAACAGCTGAGAGAAATTATGATGTAGGGGACCGAGAACTGCTGGCAATAAAGGCCGCTCTGGAGGAATGGCGGTACCTCCTGGAAGGCGCAGCGCACCCAATCTTGATTTACACAGACCACAAGAACCTGGAATATTTGAAGGCGGCCAAGAGACTTAAACCGCGCCAGGCCAGGTGGGCACTTTTTTTTACAAGGTTTTCCTTTCACATCACTTACAGACCAGGGTCCAAGAATACTAAGCCTGACGCCCTATCCCGCATGTATGGCAGCTCAGAGTCTTCCAACCCCCGGATACCATCCTGCCTTCAGGAAACTTCCTGCTACTACAAAGGGACCTATTGCCCCAAATCAGGCAAGCCTCTGCTGAGATTCCCCCTTCTTCAAGTCTGGAACTACAATCTAGGGACGGTTTACTTTGGCATCAGGACAAGATCTTCGTACTGAAGACCTACGGGTCAGTGTCCTGAGTTCTTGCCATGACACAAGCTGGCGGGCCATTTCGGGGTACACAAAACTTCGGAACTCTTGCAACGCTCCTTTTGGTGGCCCCAGCTCTGAAGGATTGCAGGGACTATGTGGAATCTTGCACCACGTGCACTCGAAACAAGGGGAGCAAGCTCAGAGCCTGGGGACTCCTGAAACCACTATCAGTACCAGAAAGACCATGGAGAATGATCTCCATGGATTTCATCGTGGAGCTTCCTCCGTCAGAGGGTTTCACCACTGTCTTTGTGGTAGTAGACAGACTCTCAAAGATGGCACACTTTATACCTTTGAAGGGTACACCCTCCGCCCCGGAGACGGCCAAAGCCTTTATCAAGGAAGTGGTTAGGCTTCACGGTGTTCCTGTGGATATCGTGTCTGATCGAGGGGTGCAATTCACCTCCAGTTTTTGGAAGGCACTTTGCAGCAGTCTCAAGATTGGTCTATCATTCTCATCAGCATACCATCCGCAATCAAACGGGCAGACAGAGAGAACGAATCAGACACTCGAAACAGTATCTTCGCTGCTTCTCCTCCTTCTCGCAGGAAGATTGGGTGTCCCTACTACCCCTGGCGGAATTCGCATACAATAATTCCGTCCACTCTGCCACCAAACAATCGCCCTTCTATGCGAACTACGGCTTCCATCCCTTGTTCTTGTCTAATTCCGTCCCGGAGTGTTCGGAAACTCTGACCTTCTTCGACACAAATAATAAGATTCTGCAGGAGACAATGTCTAAGACACAAGAACGTAATAAAGAAATCTTTGACAAGAAAAGAAGAGGGGAACTCAACTTGGAACCTGGAACTAAGGTTTATTTGTCTACCCTGAATTTAAAACTTGCATGCCCCTCGAAGAAACTAGGCCCTAGGTTTGTGGGCCCTTTTCCTGTCAAGAGGAAGATAAATGAGGTTGCCTACGAACTTGAGTTGCCAGAAACCTTCCGCATTCACCCGGTCTTCCATGTGGCCCTGCTTAAACCAGTCGTTGCCGATCCCTTTCCTGAGAGGAACACAGGTCCGCCGGAGCCGGTCCTAGTAGATGGCGAGGAGGAATTTGAGGTTGAATCCATCCTGGATTGCAGAAAAAGACGCAACCAAGTTCAATTCCTCGTCAAATGGAAAGGGTATGGACCCGAGGAGAACTCATGGGAACCGGAGGACAATATACACGCTGAAAGACTAATCCAGTCATTTAAAGACTCCCACCCGCTGGAAATATCCCGGTTGGGCATCCGGAGGCTGCCCATTGGAGGGGGGCAATGTCATGAACAACTTCGGCCACCAGATGGCGCTAGCGGCGCGTCAGCGCGATCGGGACACGCGCATTCGCGCGGCAAGGGCGCGCGCATCGCGATCACGGCATTGCGACGGGAGCGGGCGCGCGCATTCGCGGCAACGGTACGCGCGCATCGCGCGAACGTCATTCTGGCGCCAAAAGAGGACATTTAAACTCGCTGTCAGCGTTTGCCTCTTGCTGTCCGGTCTACAGCAGTTCCTGAGACTATCTGTATCTAACCTACTTGAATCTGTTCCTGACAACCCGGCCTGTTCCTGACTCCGCTTGCCTTCCGCCTGCCCTGACCTATTGCCTGTCTGACGATCCGCTTGCCTGACCCTCTTAGCCGCTGCTGCCAATCTGTTGTCGATCCGGTCTGACTCTTACTCTGCCTTGCCTACTGCACCTGCACCTGACCCGCTAGCCGGCCTCGGACCCTCCTGCTGGGACTTAACCTCCACTGGACTACGGTACACCTCCCCGCTCTGGTGATTCCTGTGTCTCCAGTCGTCTTCACCTGCCACCAGCAGCTACAGTCCACACTTGCCACTCTACGCAGCACTGAAGCCTTCTGAAGCCTTCCGGCCCAGCACCTGCGCTGCAACCGGCGCTCGTGCGACTCTGCACTCCCGCACCCCCTGTCCACTCTACCAGGGGTCCGGGATCAGAGGAGCAAGGGCAGCCACTCCTTGCACGTCGGGCTCGTCCACCAGGTACGTGACACCCCCCCTCCCCACCAAGGAGTAATAGAAGGAATACAAATAGAGAATACATGGAAGGTAGAAGAAAAGAGGGGGAGGAACAAAGAAAAACCGTGAGAAAGAATAAGAGAACGAACAAGAAAGATGGCTAGAGAGAGGGATCGGGAAAAAAAACAGTAATTAGGATAGATAAAAGGGAAAGAGGAGGAGAACAAAGAGGTAGTGGTACATCCAAAAATTTACCATAAGGGGTTTTAATACTATAGGAGTGGAAGGGACTCAGGGAGCGCTAAATGTCCATGGGTTAGGGGCGCAAATTACTTTCCTTGGGTACTGACAACCCACGCTACAAAAATTTTACTGTTAGGCCACGTACACACGATCAGACCGGTCCGATGAAACTGGTCCGACGGACCGTTTTCATCGGACCAGGCTGAAGTGGTCTGATGGTCTGATGTGTGTACACACCATCGGACCAAAAATCCGATCAGACCAGAACGCGGTGACGTAGAACACAACGATGTGCTGAAAAAACAAAGTTCAATGCTTCCAAGCATGCGACGACTTGATTCTGAGCATGGGCAGGTTTTTGGTCCGATGCTTTTGCGTACTAACCATCGAATCTGTCCGACGGACAACGGTCTGATAGGCCGTACACACCATCGAATTGGTCCGATGAAACTGGTCTGCAGACCATTTTCATCGGACCGGTCTGATCATGTGTATGCGGCCTTAGGGGTCCCCACAACTTGGGAAATCTTATCAAGGGGTCATGGCAGTAGAAAGGTTGAGAATCAATGATGTAGATGAAATAGTCTAATCAGTGAACAGAGGTAAGGGATGAGTGGAGCGATTTCAACTAAATTGATTTATGCTATAAAACTACCAAAGCGGAAACTTTCAATTACATTTATTGAGCTGCTAAGACAAAATTTGCTTAAAAAAAATCTTTCCCTTACAGACCATTTGAAACCACTGCACGCCCAAAAAAAACTACATATCATTATGCCCATTGACTAAAACACATTCCATCAAACCCATAACATTTTGTTGAAATCTCCAATTTTTTGTAGAATTGTCAGAGAACTGATTTTGATCTACAGCAGAGAAGAGGTTTTTCAGTGAAAGTGGAAAGCAGGGACTAAAAGTAAGAACACAAGGTGCTATATCACAACCCTCAAAATTAATCTGTCGCTGCCATAGTTTACTTTTCCTATTAACAAGCTGGTGATTTATTGTTTGGACCGCCTAGCAACTGATCCCCAGCTTGTTAATAGGAAAGGTTAACTTTGGCAGCTCCCGCTCCCTTATCCAGTGCTGTGCTCTGCTGTAAGTCTATCTGCATCCTAAATCAGTGAAAGTGTCATTCATTGTTTTATTTTTTATTTGTATTTAATACAGCATTAAAATATTTGCTTAAAGTGGATGTAAACCCAAAAATTGAGGTGATTCACAGTATAACAAGTGAGAAATCCACCCCTCCCCCACATAACACATCCTGGTAATAGACAATGAACTTTGGATCACCTCATGTTATGATAAACATAACATAACATATGATAAACATGTCCAAGCTAGATATGTAAATAACCTGTCACTCAAAGCAAGAAGAGAGAAACTGACTTTTTATTTAGACAGGTTTTTATCTGGAATTCTGTTAATTTTCACTGAACAATACAGAGCTGGATTAACTCTGTGTGGCAAGACTGGGCACAGATGATAGGAAAACTTATACTCTACATTGTGACATCAAAAAAAGTGGTTTACATCCACTTTAACAAGGCAGTAATGATGTGTACAGTGCCTATAGTAGCCAACAAAAGGTTATCCTTATTGTAGTTATCACAGTCAGATCAATAAAATATGCTTTATGTTAATATTGTTAAAGTTTTTGTTGTTAATATTTATTTATGTAACTTAATTCTATATAAAGCATTTAACAGTGTAATTTCCTGAAATAATTTTTGAGGGTGTGTTTAAAAGTGGAATTGTGGGTGGGCAGGTTAGGTGTTGGGTGAGGCAACTGGGCTGAATGTCAGAAGACATTGGCCGGTTGAGAGAAAAAAGGCCCACATTCGGGAGTGTGTTTGTCAGTCTGAAAAAAAAAGCAGCCGATCAGAGCCAACAGCCATACCCCTGTCAGAACAGCTCAGAGGCGTAGATCACTTTACTAATTTTGCATCGTTAGTATAGTGGCTCTGACCGGAGCTGACCGTTTTTTCTTTTGCTCAACCCTAAATAAACTCATAGGGCCAGATTCATGAAGAGTTAGGCTGGCGGATCCAGTGATCCGCCAGCCTAACTGTCACTTTAAGCCGGCGTTTCTGTTTTCTATAACCAGAAAACAAGAAACGCCGGGTTGGAGTTCCGATGTGATCGGCGTAATTAAATTTCGCCATCGCATCGTTACTTCAACTTAAAAATGGCGCCGGGGGCGTTCCCGCTGATTAACGCTGAAAAAATAAGTTAATCAGCGGGGAGTCGGAAATTCACGATCGTTTTCGGGCGCGACGCAGTGACTTTACGACGTTTTCGGAAGCGATACACGGCGTAAAGATAAAGCAGCCCCTAGTGGAATATCCTATGTTAGGTATAGGCGTCGTCATCGCGTCGAAAAAAAAAATAAAAAGCGCCGTTTGCGTAAAACATTCATGAATGGGGACGTGACGTCATTGACGTTCACTGACAGAACTTGGAGCATGCGCACTGGGATGCATTGACACTCGACGCATGCGCAGTACGTTAGCCGCGGGATCGCGCATAGTTTGAATACTACACGCCCCGTACCCGCCCAATTTGAATTCTGCTGGCTCATTTGCGATGCGCTGCCGCAACTTTAGGAGCAAGTGCTTCATGAATAACAGCACTTGCTCCTAAAATTTCAGCAGCGTAACGTAAATGAGATGCGTTACTCCAGAGCAAAGATGCTCTCATCTACCTGAATCTGGCCCATAGGGGTTGATTTACTAAAGGCAAATCCACTTTGCACTACAAGTGCACTTGGAGGTGCAGTCGCTGTAGATCAAAGGGGGAAGATCTGAAACGAGGGAAAGCTCTATTGATTTCTATCATCATGTACAAGCAAAAATGCTGTTTTTTATTTCCCTTGCATGTCCCCCCTTAGATCTACAGGGACTGCACTTCCAAGTGCGCTTGTAGTACAAAGTGCACTTTAGTGTTTACCAGGCTTAACTCTTAAGGCTTGTCTAGTAGCTCAGGACTTAAAAATTGAATCCTGCATTATCAGATTGATTATTTATAAACAAGCTTAAAGTGTTTGTGTGGGACATTTGATCCCTTAAAAAATAATTACGGTCTAGTCACATGAGTAAAATAAACATTTTATTTCTGGTCTTCACTGTTTTAGGTGCATTGTAGGGGTTTACTCTGGGCATATTTCCACTGAAGTATATTCCAATAACCAATCCAATTCTGGTTATAGGTTGGAAGGGATAGGTGACATACTACACTTAGTTATGAGCTTGGATTGTAAGTTCTAACAAAGAGGGCCCTCTGATTCTTCCTGTACCAAACTGTATTGTAACTGTAATGTCTGCCTTCATTTTGTAAAGTGCTGAGCAAACTGTTGGCGCTATATTAATCCTGTATAATATAATATAATAATGAGCTGTAGGTTGGGATAGCTCTTTTATGTGACTTAAAAAATTAAGTTATTGTGTAAACCATAAACACGTTTGTCTGTTTGGTATGTATGCTGTAGTCTAACACAGGAGGTGCAGAAGGAAAATTTGTCCTTGTGCACCAACAGGTTCATTATGTAGTGCTAGTCCTTTATTTTGTGCTTTCCCTACAGTATACTGATGATTTTTTCTCAGTATAGCACTCCCAAAACCATGAGAGGTACCCCAGAGGCAGAATGAGTTTGTATGTTACCTTAGGGTATAGTCCTAATTCACTGACTCTCACTCAACACTCCTGAGACAAAAGTTTGGAGCACATGAACTGGCAAATACTTGGCACATTTAGTAAACCTTTAAACTACTTCAGAATTCTGTTAAATAAGATCCTGACTTCTTTCGCCACCGACTTCTTGGGTGAGAGGCCTTCAATTGAGAGCCAAGCTTCACCCACCTTTTCAGGTACTCCAATTAAGCTAATGTTCCTCCATGGAATTTCAAGCCCCTTTTTTTTCTAGGCCTAGTCTTCTATCCAGACAACCTTCATCAGGCAGCAGGCCAGAAAGAATCTGACAGTCACATATGTCTCTCCTCCAGGTAGGAGCCCTGGGGAAGACTCCCTTCTCAAGGTTAATCCTAAATATTTTTACCTACTCCAAGCCTGCACCACTCTTAATACATTTCTTAGTGATTGACCAGGAAGATATAAATATTCATAACTGATTAGTGCAACCTCCTATACTATTGCTAGGGACACTCCCCAGCAGCAGGCAGAAGCAAACGATAACCAGGTCCCAATAAAGCTAAACTCTCAATCCAGCTCAGGCTGGCAATAGCCTAGCAAATATTACATTTACTGTATTTATTGGCGTATAACATGCACCCTAATTTTAAGAGGGAAGTTTCAGGAAAAAACATATATTTTAAATAAACAACTTTAAAGCAAATTAAGGTTCAGTGCCCATGAATGTCCATCTGCAGCCTGATCCATGTCCTCAATGCAGCCTGATCCATGTCCCCAATGCAGCGTAATCAATGTCCCCAATGCAGCCTGATCAATGTCCCCAATGCAGCCTGATCAATGTCTCCAATGCAGCCCATCAATGTATTAATGCAGCCTGATTAATGCTCTTTTTTTACCTTATTTAAGCAGCCTGAACTTTAGGAAATCACAGAGCCATCATCTCCTGTTTACTCGGCTCTCACACACAGTTCCGCCTCCACCATCTGCATTCGACCAGCTCCTGTGATAGACAGAACACTGGTCCAATGCAAGTGGCGGAGGTGGAACTGTATGTGTGGGAGACGTGAGAGCCGACTGAGAGCCGAGTTAGATGGAGCCTAGTAAACAGGAGATGGCGGCATATAAAATGCACCTGTGACTTCTCTTGATTTTCAGGGGGAAAAAGTGTGTATTATACACCGTATAAATACAGTATATATTGTAGATACTGCTGCTTAATATATGGTAGCTACATTATTTTAAGGCCTCATTCACACAGGACATTTTGCAAAGTCTCCTAAAAGCCTTTCCTCTTGGCAGCAGCGTTTTGACAGAAAAAAAAAGCCTAATGCTTGTAAAAGTGCCTAAAGCTTTTACACGCTTTTAGACACATTTATATGTGTTAAGAGCTTGGGTGGTAATTCATTGTCCAGAATAGCAATGTATTCTAGCTGTTGAAATGAATAAGTGCTAAACACGCCTAGCATTTAGGTGCGTTTAAAGTATTTAGCAGCATCAAGCGTTTTTTCTGCCAAAACTCTTCTTCTGCCTATGTGTTCAAAAAACATCTGATGCCCTAGAAGCACCTCTAAAAATGTTCAGTGTGCATGAGAACTAAATATTGAGAAGGATTGAAGTATCCACAATCTGATTATTGCATTGATGTTAGAATGGTCCACAGACAAATAATTTCCTCTTTCATCACATTTATAAGCAAAGGTAGAAACCTGCGCCAATAAACCACATCAATCAAAAAATTATATAAATTATTGCATAAACATTACTTGACATGAGCCCATGCGTTTGATATTGCACAAAAAATGATATTTAATTTCCACATAAGCCCATATCTTATATCAATAATGTCCAATAAAAGGTCCATAGGCTGTACACTGAACAAAGCAAAATGTTGGGCTGCAGCCAAGTGCTCTTGCCTTCTGGTAAGGGGACAATTATTATGGTGGCGGGCACTTGCAATTGTGTGAATCACTGGGGTGTTGCTCAGAGAAATGTAATATAAGGATTCCATTTTGCTTTGTTGTACAGCATATGGACTTTTTATTGGAGATTAAATATATATTTTTTGTGCAACATCAAACTCATACTTACAAATGCACCCAAAACACATGCTACTACTCCTCCCAAATATGAGGATACCAGATGTGCAAGACTCTTTTGCGGCTAGCTGCAACGAGGGGCCAAAAATACAAGGAGTACCTTTGGGCTTTCAAAGAGCACATACAGTATTATGTGTCTAATTTCCTGACTACCTATCATATTTCTCGAGTCGTGACAGAGGGCACCAAAAACCAAGGAGCACCTTCAGGCTTTCCTAGGGCATAAATTGCGCATCTAATTACCTGACACGTTTCTGGAGGCACTGGAGCATCAGGACAGTGGAAAAATCCTCAAAATGACCACATTTTGGAAAGCAAACACCCCAAGGTATTTTTTAATCACCAAAGGGACTATTACCGCATACACACGACCAAATGATTTTTTTTTTAATGTCATTAAAAACGACTGTGTGTGGGCTCCAGAGCATTTTTTGCGACTTTAAAAATGGGCACAAAAATTTAGAACATGCTCAAGATTTTCGCGTCGTTTTTATGTTGTCGCTTTAACGTCATAAAAAATGGTCGTGTGTGGGCTTTAACGATGTGAAAATAACGTGCATGCTCAGAAGCAAGTTATGAGACAGGAGCGCTTGTTCTGATAAAACTAGCATTCGTAATGGAGATAGCACATTCATCACGCTGTAACAGACTGAAAAGTGCAAATCGTCTCTCACCAAAGACCTCTACTTTGGTGAGAAAAAACCCCAAAAACATTATGGCCCAGATTCACGTAGCACTTACGCCGATGTGTCTTGAGATACGCCGATTCCCCAGCTAGATACATCGAAAAATTTGGCTTCAGCCGCCCAATGTAACTTGCCTACGCGGTGTATCGTGGGCGCATAGTTACGCTGGACGCATTTGGCGTACCCATGTTAAATATGCAAATGTTTAAGTGATTAAGAGCTATGGGCGAAAGTGACATTTGATATCACTTCTGCCCTCCCATGCTATGGAGCCGAGCAGGGGGCCATCTTCCGCTTAGGCAGCCAGCCAAGCATGAAAGGGGGACCCGATTGTCTCAGTAGCTGCTAACGGCTTCGGGAAGTGGCGGAGATGACCAGAACGCTGCAGAGACCACTTTTATCTGAAACGGACCGCTCACTGAAGAAGAGGATACAAGGGTATGGCAGCTAGCTTTTTCACTGTTTGGGTTGATTATGTACCGAAGGTTGCATGATGCATCTTGTGTATCACACAAATCAACCAATTCTGTCAAACCAATGTACTATAGTGGTTGGCTCTGTACGAGGGGTCAGGGAAAATACTGTAGCTTAATGTAGTATCACCTATAGCAGTCCGTTCCTATATACCAAACAAGCTTTGCCTACTGGTACCTGGCTGCCTCCAGGAATGCCGTGTTCACTGGCCAGGAAGTACAAGGGGCTGAAGAGAGGAAGAATGCAAACATGCTGAAGATTAGTCCAGACAGCAGGCAGAAGCAGAAGCGTAGTCAATGAACAGGCCAGGGTCAGTGCAGGCAGCAGGCAGAGGTAACACTGCACTGGTTTGGTGGTGATCAGGAACACTATTGCTGGCTACACTGGTATGGTAAGGGAGGGAATTGTGTAGTGATGATAAGAAATATTGTTGCTGCTTATAGACATGTGCATTCGTTTTCATCTGAATGCATTTTCGTCCAAATTTCAGGGATTTTCGAGTTTGTTTTAACAAATGATAATGAATGTGCAAAATCCGAAATCTGAAAGATCCAAAATAAAAAATGCTTTATTTTCCTATCTATTATATTTTCTTATCGTTTCGACAACAGTTCGATATAGATAGATAGATAGAAGATTCAACATGACAGTGACAAGCGATCTCTGTGTATCAAACTGCGGTTCAATGTGTCCAACCTAACACTACAGTATTAATCCAAGATTATTCGACATAGAGAGAAAAGATTCAACGTTATAGAGACATGAAAATTCGACAAAGCAGCTAAAAAATACGATCGCCGCGAGCGGACATTTACGGTCAAATGCTCCGCCCATTGGCTATAGAAGAATTCTAATGTTTGACTAGTAATAATAATTAATCATTTTTACTAGTCAAACAACATTCGATTTCTACTATAGCTTGTGGACAGTGCATTTGAACAGAAATGTACGATTGCGGTGTTGTACAGTTTAGCTGCTTCGTCTAATCTTCTTAGAACATCCGTAATACACCATAAGCCTTTAATTGACAGATTCGACCTTAATTAATTAGGATTTTTGGGACGAATGCATTTTTTAACAAAACCAGATGAATAACAACGAATTTCGAACTAAATAATAAAAAAAATCGGACAAAACCGAAATTCGGAAATGAAATACTTCAGTGTGCACTACTGGCTTACAATTGTCTGGTGACACTGAAGACTTGTGTGGCGACAATCAGGGACACCGTTGCTGACTTTTACTGGTTTGTGATGACATTGTGACTAATGTGGCAGTGATAAGTGTAGTATATTTACTCCAATAAGGAACACTGTTTCTGTCATAAACTGGTCTGGTGACACTGGGACTGGTGTAACAGAGATCAGGAAAACTGTTGCTGGCTGCACTGGCCTGGCGTGGTAACAATTAGGATTCAGGAACATTGATTCTGGCTACATTCGTCTGGTGCCAGTGTGACTGGTGTGGCAGTGATTCAAGACACCAACAGGCTACATGTAAGGTATGTGATAAAACCTTGTGGTTGAGTTGTGTTTTTTCTGCTCCTCCCTTTAGCGGCAAAGGCAGAAGCTGGGGGGTGTACACATGTCATGGCTGAGATGCTTTGCTGTGGCAGGAATTATGCCCCCTGAACCCCCACCAAGTGAATGAGTGCAGGTGGTAAGAAACAATAAAACGCCTCCTCACTTACCTGTGGAACTATAGGGGTCATTTATTTACTCAGGTGCCCATGTGGTCTCCAGTAAGTTGGAAGGACCACACAAGCATGAAACGGTCAGATAAGGGAACACATGGCCAGTCAGTGAGAGTCAGTGAGGCCTCGGATTAGCAGCAGGAGCTCCACACGGCGCACGTCTCCTAGGAGTAGGAGCGTTGTGTTGCTATAGCTCCAGGCAGGTTTAGGAGGCAGTCAGGTAGACAGGCAGGTCCAATCCAGCCCTGCTTAGCCCAGCTACAGCTCCAGCTCCAGCCTCTGCATGGACCGCTCTGAACTGGCCTTTTTTACTCCAGCCTCCCCCCAGCATTCCTCCTCCCCTCCTTTGAAGGTGAGTCTGCCTGTCTCCCTGGGACTGAGGGCGGCCATCCTTTTCAGGACGAGCCGCGGCGTCGGATCCCAGGAGACAGACGATCAAATCTCCCCTGTATCATCACCCCGTTCCATTGTCGAGGCATCCCTTCCTCGTCTAGCAAAAAAACAGGATGCGCTAACAAATAAACAGGATTAGTGTCCATGGATGGTAATCATAGTAAAATAAGCCAGAATAGTGTCCATAAGTGATAAACAGAGGATTGATGTCCAACTGATCCTATTCGGACCAGAGTAAAATTAATTAGCTTATTCTTGAAAAACACCAGTGGGAAAATTGTGATGATGGCAATAAACGTGGTGACATTCAATAGAAAAGTGCAGATAGTAGATCCTCCACCTTGCAGAAAACAATAACTGCTTACCGGAAAGCCGGTGGTCTCTTAGTGAAAAGAAGACCCCAGAATGCATATGTGTAACCGCTGGAGGAAGATAGTAGGCCAGGTAAGTTGTCAATCCCCTTCAGGCTGGGAGCTCGGAACCAATTACCAGGGAAAAGCAAAAAAGGCCACAATAGTATGATAACGTCTTAAAAAATGTATTTAAAAAAGCCAAAAACACACTTACATAAAATCAATGCAAACAGGCATGTCAGTGATATGCTGGGACTCCGGCCGGAAGCGATCCATGCAAACACTTGACCCGTCCAAATGAGGAATGGGAAGAGGTATACAGCGGGGGATGAACCGATGAAACACACTATCGGTTCATCCCCCGCTGTATACCTCTTCCCATTCCTCATTTGGACGGGTCAAGTGTTTGCATGGATCGCTTCCGGCCGGTAGTCCCAGCATATCACTGACATGCCTGTTTGCATTGATTTTATGTAAGTGTGTTTTTGGCTTTTTTAAATAAATTTTTTAAGACGTTATCACACTATTGTGGCCTTTTTTGCTTTTCCCTGGTAATTGGTTCCGAGCTCCCAGCCTGAAGGGGATTGACAACTTACCTGGCCTACTATCTTCCTCCAGCGGTTACACATATGCATTCTGAGATCTTCTTTTCACTAAGAGACCACCGGCTTTCCGGTAAGCAGTTATTGTTTTCTGCAAGGTGGAGGATCTACTATCAGCACTTTTCTATTGAATGTCACCACGTTTATTGCCATCATCACAATTTTCCCACTGGTGTTTTTCAAGAATAAGCTAATTAATTTAACTCTGGTCCGAATAGGATCAGTTGGACATCAATCTCTGTTTATCACTTATGGACACTATTCTGGCTTATTTTACTATGATTACCATCCATGGACACTAATCCTGTTTATTTGTTTAGCGCATCCTGTTTTTTTGCTATTCGTTTATCTGTGTTTGTTACTACAGTCAGGTGCAGCTTCTTTTGAGTTTTTAATCACTTTAGATCACTAGCACCCTGTTGCTTTGCTTTTTATTGTACCTTTGTTCACCTTAGCGCAGTTGACTTTCTCCTTTTTTCCTTTTATCCCTTCCTCGTCGACCGCCCCCACCCCCCGCCGTCGATTCCCGTATTTTTCGACGCTCCGCGCCAACCTTGCTAGGTCCGCGGCAGCCACGTCTTAGGAAAGACCGCGGCTTCATCCGCGGCCTAGCGGCGCCACCATACCCAGGCCCAACATCTCCCCAGTATACCCCCCTCACCCCTGGAGGACCCCATCCACCTCCAAATAAATTAATCCCAGCCGCCTCTGCTGCCAATCCTCCCTACAGATAGCCCACCGGCCTGGGTTTCTGTGTCAGGCCGGCGGCCATCTTAGTACACCCCCCCAGCAATCAGAGACATCTCCTACCCCAAGTCCCCAAACCATAACATTATTTGATCCAGGGTCTTGGTCCGATCGCCTTTCAGGGATCAGGAAGGAATTTTTTTCCCTGCCCCAGCATATTGGCGTAGTCTGGCCAGGGTTTTTTTTGCGTTCCTCTGGACCAAAGCCAGGAGAGAGGATTCAGTGAATCCTCCCTCCATCACCATCCTACCCCACCGCCGCCCCCCCCGATGACGGGCAACTATGGCGAGTCTGCGGTATTCAGCAGAAACCATTTGGGGTCTGAGGCGATTTGCCGCCAGTGCTACCAGCCATCACCAAAAGGGCCCTAAGAACTGAGCAACTTTTGAGAATTGATCGACGATCGACTGTCAAAAAATTCAGTCACCCATCCCAACCTAAGCACATATCCTGTGCTTTGATTAACACAAGATCGGCAGTAAAACACTGATTAGAAATCCATGATTTCATACTACAATACGATTTAGACTGCCTCTTTATTACAGAAAGCTGGCTTACAGCCGACTGTAACACCATTCTAGGAGAACTGGTGCCAGAAAACTATCATATTATAACGGAAAACAGAATAGGGCAAAGAGGAGGAGGCTTGGCGGTGATCCACAAGACGCATCTTGCGATCAGTAAACCAGTCCTTCAAAATCCTCTTCCATTCATGGAAACCCTTACTCTACAACTGCAAACAAATCCCAGGAGACCGTCCATATTCTACTCTGCTATAGGCCACCCGGACCAAAATCACAGCTTTTACCTTCTCTGACGGAGTTTATCTCCACTTATACCTGAAGAGCAAACATCTTTTGCTACTCGGGGACTTCAATCTCTGGGCCAAACTCCTCACAGGATCCAATCGCAGACGCCTGTATTGACCAACTGGAAGGATTAGGGCTACAGCAGCTAGTATGTGGGCCCACACATGCTTCAGGTCACACACTTGACCTAATTTTCAGACAAAATCTGGAAATAAGTATTTTGGAAAATGAACCGTTGCCATGGACAGATCACCATGCAATCAAATTCATAATTTCCAAAATTCCCCATTGATAAAAACACCTAAGCCCGTGGTGACAACACACTGGACTAGATCTCAGAAGAAGCTCCATTCAGAACTCTTCAAATCTACCATTAGGAATTAAAATAAAAGCACTCTGACCATCCGAACAGTTTCAGATACAGTGGATGCCATAAATGTAGCACTACTACAGTCAGCCGACTTAGTAGCACCGAAACGCCAAGCCCGTATCCGGGGAAAACAAGTGCGGGCTGTTCAATAACCAGCTGTCATACACTGAAGCAAGAGCGCAGAAGGGCGGAAGCCGCCTGGAAACACAGCGCCTCAGAAGAGAACCTCATCTGCTCAAGGCAATAACAAGAAAATATCACACAAAGACATTTTCCAAGCCAAGAAACATCATTTTTCTAAGGCCTTCAATAGCGCCTTAAATCGCCCCCGCGAAACTCTTCAAGTTGGTCATTCAGACATTGAATCCAGGCTGTCTTGAGGCCCCCAATTAGATCCAAGATTTTGCGATGAATTCTTCATCAATCGGGAATGCATTCGTCAAAACTATAATCACCCCCCAGTCGGACTTCATCAGATGATACCCATGGGGGAATCGGGGGGATCCGGGAACATTCAGAAAAGAATCTGGAAGAATAGAAGTTGCAAAAAAAATACACCCCCCTTGATCGAAACTCGAACATCGATAGAAACCATCTTCAATCAACCAAGTTCAATCTGGAACCATCTCCGTGGATATGCCACAAAAAAATATCTGGACACTTTGCGAAACATACAGCGCCTAATGATATTATCCCACTAAACTGCTGAAGGAATGCGCCGAACCATCTTGGCACCACCTTCATGCAGCTTATAAACCAGTCATTCAGGGAAGGCATAGTGCCCTCCTGCTGAAAGAGGGCACTATCCAGCCCATTTGAAGAAACCCCACCCTAGACCCCAAAGACCCTACTCACCGCCGTCCTCATACAGGCCTAAACGTCCTCTCAAAGATAATGGAGAAAGCAGTGGTACAACAGCTGCAACCGCATCTAGATACCCATAATCGACTTGATCCATTTCAATCCGGTTTCCGTCCGGACACGGGACGGAAACAGCATTGCTGAAAATATGGGACAACGCACTTGAGGCCGCAGACGAAGGAGAATCTTGTCTCCTGGTTCTGTTGGACCTAAGTGCAGCCTTCGATACAGTAGACCACAAACTACTACTGACTCGATTGGCTGAAGTAGCCAAGTCACAGAAAGTGATCTATCATGGTTCTCCTCCTTTTTGGAAAAAACCGATCACAAACAGTAAAATTAGGATCTTTTACTTCAGAAAAACGCACGGCGTCTTGTGGAGTCCTCAAGGATCACCCCTGTCACCGGTGCTCTTCAACATCTATCTTCGCCCTCTCTTCAAAATCATCAGTAGCCAACAGCTGCTTTACCACTCTATGCAGACGACACACAACTGTACTTTCGCATCTGCAACAAAAAGGATCATCATCTCAGTTTAGAGAATTGTCTCTCTTTGATAGAAAACTGGATGACAAAGAGTTATCTTAAACTCAACAGCTCCAAAACAGAACTTCTTCTGTTTCATGCAAGTCGAAAGAGTCAACTTGCAAACAACCCCCCCCCCCCCCATTCTGGGCCAGATCATCACCCCTAGCTCCAAAGTCAAAAGTCTCGGAGTCATCTTTGACACCAACATGACAATGGACGCACAAATAGGGTCAGTAGTCAGCGGATCACACCATCTTGCTGCGCTACTACGCAGACTTATTCCTTTTATCACCAAGAAGACGTAGCAGTCGTGGTAGGAACAATTGTGAACTCCAGACTGGACTATGCAAATGCCCTTTACCTCGGACTCCCCAAGTACCAAATTCACTCGTCTGCAAGTCGTTCAAAATACGGCCGCCAGACTGGTATGACTGGGAAAAAACCATGGGAATCAATCTCACCTTCTCTGAGAACCCTTCACTGGCTGCCAGTAAAAGACAGAATTGCTTTCAAAGCACTCTGTCTGACACATAAGTGCATCCATGGGAAGGCTCCGCAATATCTATGCGAAAAGATAGAAGTCCACAACCCCAATCGCATTCTGCGATCCACGACCAAAATCTGGTCAAGATACCCAAAGCCAGAAAGTTTGCTTTCCAAGGTCCCAGACCATGGAACGCTTTACCAACCAGCATTCGGTTTGGAGGAAAACCCACTGACCTTAGAAGACAGATAAAAAACTCTGCTCTTTTGGTGACCAGAGAGACAGAAAACAACAAGCGCCCAGAGGCGATTCAGTTCGCATGTGCGCGCTATATACGTTTTTCATTAATTCATTCATTCAACATTCGTATAAGGTTTTTATAGGGCACAGTTTTTCCAAACATTTTCGTTACCATCACAATAGGAATCCTTCCCTCCTTCAGGTCATTAGCTATTGAGAAATAAACCCCACATTGGGGGGTCAACAACCTCAAAAGACACTTTTCACGTTGAGAAACCCAGTGGATTTATGACCTATAAACATATAATTCCCCTGGGCCTCAATGTTAAATGTGGGTATTAATTGTTATATATAGATAATGATTTGGCTGCCCATCTTTCTAGAGTAATATGAATTTCCATTCTCATTGTGGATCTACTGTTGCTGGTTTAGAGCCGCGGCTGTGTGATATTTTTACTTCCTACCGTTTTCTTGGATGTAAGTGTTACTTTTTTTTTAAATAAATATATTCTTGGAATTACTACACCATGAATCCTCTTCCTTTTATCCTATAATGTCTGGAACGACTTGGAGAAAGATGATCCATTATTGTCTTTGAGACTTCCATATAACTGAACTGCCTTCTATACTAGAGAGGATATTCCCTGGAGGAGTCAGAGGAGGAGATTATCCCTGTCAGCTGACATCTGTGTGAGCGTGTATGATCTCTATAACTTGAGATCAACTGGTTCTGGTAAGTGGTGCTGATTGATTTTCTTGACAATGACGTGTATTTGAATTGATTGGCACAATTTCTTGGAGAAAAATATCTGCAGCTATAGGGTCTAGAACTGTTCAGTGTACCACATGCTGATTTTAGCCTGTATGTCCTTCAAGATTGGGATGAATCTTAGAACTGATAGTCCATTCATAAAACTGTATGTGTTGAATTTGAGTTATTAAAAAAAAAAAAATTGCATAAAGAAAAGGCGAAAAAAAGGAGACTAAGTGGAAATGAAGTTTAGAAGATACTTGGATTTACATGTTAACCTCTTTCTTGCAACTACTTTTTGGTGGTGCAGTAGTTAAACCTTGAATACTAGGCACATCCATGCCACACTATTCATGAAAGGTATGCTTATGTTTATCTAATGAAGACATACTGTATGCTTTCAGAGTCTCTCTCTCTGATTGAAACTTCACATGTGTGTGCATGAACAGACAGATAATGGGAAAGGGATAAAATACTGTTCTGGCCCATTTGTTGTGTAATGTGAATTTAAAGCTTTTGAACTCCATACACCTTTTCAGCAAAACTGGCAAGGATACCCTGGAAAACATGTGAATCGCAGCAAGAGGTTTACAGTATATGAAAAGAAAAAAGTAGCAATGTACTGTTTTTAGCATACTGTATAATACTGATGGTGCCATCTAATAGGAGCAAAGGAAAAAGGAAGGGCAAGTATCAAGGTAATTGTGAGTCCATTCAGCCACAATGAGTAGAGGTATTTGTTCTGGCCGCTAGGGACAAGGTAATGTATTTGACCCTGGCCACAGGGACCATCAATGTATTTGTCTCTGATCAACAGGGACCAGCAATGTATTTGTCCTTGGCGAACAATGTATTTGTTTCTGAACTGTGCACTGTAGCTGTGATAGTAGGTCAAGAATTGCACAGCTGGTGTAAAGCATGGGTTCCATATCCTGATAATAGCACTAGAGATGTGCACAATAGAAAAAATGTTTAGTTTCAGTTTCATTCCTTAAGTAAATCATTTTGTTTCATCATATTTGTTACGTTAGAATGATTCGTTTTCAGAACAATTCGTTATTTTGAGAGAGTATGTTTTTTTTTTTCCAAATCGATTCATATTTTCGGAAGTTCTGATATTCTTTTGTTATTTTGAAAGATTGGCCATATTCTTATTATTGTTTGAATTAGTGTTTCGTGAGATTAGTCATTTGTACATAACGAAAATATCCAGAATTTATTTGGCTTTCTTTTTTAGCAGCAACGGGATTAATGCAGTTTAGACCCTAAGAATTGCATTTGACCGGAACTGATTGACGATACAAATGTACTTAAAGTGGATGTAAAGCAGATGTCACAATGCACAGTATAAGATTTCCTATCATCTGTGCCCAGTCTTGCCACACAGAGTTAATCCAGCTCTGAGAAATCCCATTTTTAGGCCGCGTTACACACGCAGACCAGTTTCAGCGGACATGTTCGATCGTGTGTAGGGCCTATCGGACAGGTTCGATGGTTGAGTACACAAAATC